>CM040121.1:433665308-434915308 GCA_022559845.1 Amorphophallus konjac | reverse complement strand
AGTTTCTCTAGTTGACAAAAGCAATCAGTTAGAATCCATTTTAGTAGATAATAGAAGACAACAATGAGACTATTGGTCATATACTCTTGATATTGTTAGGAAGGTGTTGTATGTTGTATCTTTATCCTTTTGGATATTGTACACATGTCCCTGCCCCCGGAGTCACCCTAATCACATGGACTATTGCCCTAATAATGATAACGAAGCATCTATTATTCTCCATTGCTTGTCACAGGGTAATAGAGCCAGGGATGCTCTCTACTGCAGTCCAGAAACTCTTCAGATGCAGTTTCAATCTCTCACTGAATCAGTGACAACACATGGAAGCACAAAGCGGCAGCAGGTGCAATTTGACAGATCGATAAGTTTTTAGCTATCCATATCTTGGAAATGATTTGGGAATGTTAATATAAAAATATTAGAGAAAATTTCTTAACTACCACTGGTATTTTCTAAATTTCAAAAAAAATCATGCTTATCTGCATATAATCTTACATGCCACTGCTATTTTCATATAGTTTCAGAACTGCTATTGTGGTTAACTTCCGTTCACAGACGTCGGCATCTAGAGAGAATTCTCCATTATAATAGTCAAATCTAAGGGAAAGTGTCCCAAATAGACTGACATAGCAAAAATCACACCTCCCTCTCTGTCTTTCCCCCACCATGCTGGGTGGGGGTGCTCTCTCAATGAAGCCATCAAGGCCCTCAAGGGCATGGCAGTCTCCAATGGCAAGGGTGTTCCCATGTACAGTTTCTCGGGTTTTGACATAGGAGAAGAAGGGAGGAGCAATGTTGGTGTATACGCTTCTCTAAGGATGCTACTGGAGAGGAGGTGGGCGCTGAGGTAGCTGGCAGTGCTGATGGTGGCAGGCTTTGGCACCAGAGTCATCTCCTACGGGATGCCACTGGTGGGAGTCTGGGCTCCGATCTCTATCCAGTGTCACTCTCAATGCCTTCTCCAAGCTCCCGTCGGTGCTCCTCACCTTCTTCCTCATAGGTTAGATCAACCGGCGGGCCGCCATGTTGGGGCTCATGCTAGCCAGCGGCACTTGAGCATGGCGTGCATCTTCCTTAGAAAGGTGGGGTTAACGATGGGGGTGGATGTAGCGCCCTTCTTCTATGCCTACATGGCCATCAACGTAGTGCTCATCTATATGGCAAGGGAAGCACTGGTGCTGGCTAGGGCAACGTCATTATGGGTGTTTGGGGTGGTGCTCATTTACATGGCGACGGAGATGCTGGTGCTAGTGCTGGATAGGGTAATGTGATTTTGGGTGTCCAGGTTTGTCATTCTCTCTCTGTGGGTGAGTGGGTGGATGTGAGTGGAAGTGCCGGAGGGGGAATCCAGCACCTCTCTCTCTCTCTCTCTCTCTCTCTCTCTCTCTCTCTCTCTCTGTGTGTTTTCCTCAATCTCTCACAGAAGTTACACAATGGTAGGTTAGTCAATTTGCGTGTGGGTTAATTTTTAACCCAGTTTTTGTTACTAAACGGCATGTGATGTCAATGGCAGTTTTCAAGCTATATGAAAATAATAGTAGCGTGTAAGATTATGTGCAGGTAAGCATGGTCTTTTTGAAATTTAAAAAATATCAGAAATTTTCCCAAAATATTATCCTACTTACACATCTTTACATTACATATATATAGAGATGTATAGTGAGAGAGATAAATAGATAGATAACTAGGATATAAGTACACCACACATACTGAATTTCCAAATTAAGGATTTCTTTTTTTTTGAGAAGTGGATAGTACCACAATTGTATTAAATGAAAAGAAAGAGGGATGTACATGTATAGTCAATCAGCTCCCAGAAACACCTATACAAAAACCACCATACCAAGAAGGTATGTTCCTCACTATCCTCCCAAAAAAAGGAAAAGAGAGGTGTTATGAGACTCCACTTTACATAGATGCTTCGCCCAATCCCTCACTCTCTCACAAAGGAAACAACCCCATCCTCCACACTTGCTACGCCGTTTCTTTCACTCCACAACGCCCATAAAATAGCATGAAAGATGAGCCACCAAATGATTCAGTCCCCGTTTAGGTCCCAACTCTTATACCATTTGAATAAGAGTTGGTGCACACTCTCAAAATGGCCCAAGGGGTGGTATAATCTATCTCTGATCCTCCTCCATACCTCCTTAGAGAAGGGGAAACCTGTGAAGAGTTGATTTAGATCTTCCTCCTCTTCCCCACACAGACAGCACAAGGTACTAATATCCTGACGGAAGTGTGCAATCCAAATTAAGGATTTCCTACCCATACTTATATAATATTTGTGTAATTTTATAATTCCTTCTGATCTTATGGAAAGTTTCAAGTTGTTTAGATTTACATCACGAACTTCCTAGGGTGATTCTAAAGTTATCACCCCAATCTTCTCAACACCTCCCCTGACTCCCCACCATCGCCATCTCTTGGTATGATCTTCACCTCTGCATAGTATCACTTCTTCATCAATTCAAATGCAGGTTTTTCTTTTCCTTTTCTTCCTCCTATTCCATCTTCTTCTTCTTTTCATTCTTATTCTTCTTTTATCCTTTTGGTTCTTCTTTGCCTTTGTCACAACCTGGAATCAACCCTAGGTAGGAGGGTTCAATCCTAATCATCAAGAGAATGCATCCCTAAGCATCAGTACCTCAGGTGACTAAATCCTACTTCCAAGTGACAACAGGTCACTTATCACCATCAGTTGATGGTTGTTGTTAGTCACCAGTCGATTCAGGCCTCTCACGCACTCATCAGCCATCCTTAACATCATGATGTACTCCTGTCAACACTCCTCATCTCTGCAAAATTGCCCCGTCTGATTTTGTAGCTGTCAGTTGGAGCTCCTGGTGAGTTTTCTCCTGTTATCACTATCACCTGCTGGTGTCACTGTCATCCAAAGCTTTTGGCAAGGCAGCCACATTCGTAGGCAATTTCCTTCGCTCAGCAGTCTGTTGTGACACCTTGTGTGCGGCCGCTAATGTATTCAAGGCTGTCATCATTGTCTACTCTAGTCACTACAGTTGGGAGCCAACAGTGAAACCACCACCCAGTCTCCCAGTCGGCAGCACCACCAGCATCTATTCTGTTGCAATAGTTCTCTCAATACAAATAATATCGGGCAGGAACATAAACTCTTCTGGATCCGATCTTCATATGGGTACCTTATCTGATTACAATCATACATGTAATTCTGAGGTTCTTCACAATGGTTCAAGATTCTTTGAGGCAATAGTTCAAGGATTTCAAGTTATCATTTGCAGCCTTCAGCCCTCTAGCTGAGAAGTACAGCAATCCCATGATCGTTGATGCCAGCATTGATGTCAATAGAGCCACTGACATCAACACACTTCATACACATCTAGGGGTTTCTAGGCAAGCAAATCACACCAGTGCACCCTGCTTCCCTGCTTGACACTCCATTTGCGAGATTTCAGAGTTTGCTTTACTATTTTGCAACAGTTTTCCTCATGGTTCGTACAATGTACCTGTGAAAGGGTATTTCAGTGGCAACTCCCATCTCCACGCTCAGCCTTGATGGCTTCTGATTGGGTTAGGGCCATCATGTATGATGCTTTTCTCAGTCTAAGCAAGCTGGAAAAAAAAGGTTAGTAGAATGGATAACATGGAGCATACATATAGTAAGTACATAAGTCTGCCTCACGAGTGTAAGCCAGGAACAATACTCATATCCCTTTTTTTTCATAAGAGGAATAAGGTTACATTCTTCCATTTGTCAACACAGCCATATACATCAAGCTCAGAACATACATATAGCAAGTAAAAAGGTCTAACTCAGAAGCATAAGCCAGGAACACAACTCATATTCTTTCTTTCTTAACTCTTAAGAGGAATAAGGTCACATTCTTTAACAACACAGCCGTATACATCAAGTTTCAATGTCCCAGAAGAAATGTACAGCTAGACTGACGATAGACTTTGATGTTATCATCCACAGAGGTCCCCATGGCTCTCACTATTTGTGCTCCACACCTGCCACTCACACCAAAACAAAGAAGAAAAAGAAGCGAGCCCTAAGAACCTATATAGAGTTACACTACCCAGTTCCACCCAAACGGAATCCAACTCACTCAACTGTTAGGTAAGGCAACTGAACAAAAGAACTCCAACTAAAAGGAAATAACTGCTCAAGATGAGAAACAGGAAGGTAAGCTAGTGAAGTGTACAAGATATACTCTATTTTGTTGGAATCTTGTGTTTTGATGATGACAAACACTATGACTCATATGTATGATGTCATAAGTGTTTGTATTGCGGCATATATGAGTTACATGGAATAACTGCTGCACACACGTCTTGTGTCATATGTGTTTGTCTATGCATGATTAATGCATCATTAATATCATTACATATGCTGCATGCATAAGGTCTGCATATACTCTCGTACAACTGTTCATGTAAGTCAACGCATCACAGGTCAACGTAAAGTCAACATTGTGCACATAAAGTCAAGGCAACTGCATAAAGTCCGTGTGCATGTCATTGAACAGCCTGTGTGCACATCATTTGGTCGAGCAGTTGGTGTACAACTGCACAGAGCACAGGTCGATGCACGTTCCTGTAGCTCGCAAATATAGGTCGATGCATGGTTAGAATATTGCATTAAGGTCGGTGCACGTCTTGTATGACTCTATACAAGATCGGTGCATGTTTTTGTAGAAGTGCGCATAAGGTCAGTGCATACCACTATTCACTCATGTAGAAGTCAGTGCAAGTTTTGTCATTCGCACACAAGGTCGGTGCACACATCTGCCTTAGTCATATAAAGTCGGTGCACACACTGTTCAAGTCTGTGCACATCATGCCTGCGCAGAATGCAAGGTCGGTGTATGTCTGTGTCACCAACATATAGGTCGGTGCATGTCTGTGTTTAATTGTCTAAGGTCGATGTATGTTTTCCATACTGCATATGAGGTCGGTGCACCTTCTTGTTTCGTCGTCAGAAGGTCGGTGCACATTTTGTTGTTCAGCATAGAACGTCGGTGCACATCTTCTTGGCAGAAACTAGGTCGGTGCATCTTTTGCTTCATGCCATATGAAGTCGGTGCACATATCAGTTCAATGCACATAAGGTCAGTGCATCTTCTGCTGCATGCATATAAAGCCCAAGCACATTTGCTTGCCAAGTCGGTGCACATCCCATTTGTGCAAGACCAAGGTCGGTGCATCATCTGCATTATACTTGCATATAGTCGGTGCACATCTCATAACATGTTAAGATAAGGTCGGTGCACATATAGAACATATGTATAATGAGGTCTGTGCATATACCCTTACATGGTCGAAGAACCTGTTTCATGCAAGTCCTAGCATATAGCACTATTAAGTCTGAGCACATATACAAGTCAGTGCATATCATCAAACAGCTAACACTTATGACGGTGTAATTGCTAGGTCAGTCATATGGTCGAGCATCTACTGAGCAACCTGCGAACTTACCTCACGTGGAATTAAAGTACCAGGTTAAAGTGCACGTGATTCAAGAAGGAAAGCAGCCTGGAGCATCTGCCACGTAGAAAGTGAACATCCTCCATCTGACACGTGGTCCTCCAATCATTGGCGGGAAGATTCCCTCCATTATTCCTCAGCAAACCTGCGGAGCTCCTGTTTGGTCTATAAATAGGGATCCTGCACATTCGAAGAGCAAGAAGAAGGGAGAAGAGACCAGAGGCGGCTAGAGAATATCCTGAGAGAGGCTAGAGACGGAGAAAAAGAAAAGGAGAGAATCAGGGAGCAGTGGAGTAGTGTGAAGAGAGAGCCAGCTCAGTCGAAGAAAGAAATAGGGATCTGAGAGAGAAAAGAAGACAAACAGAGTATCGTGAGAGGATTGAGAGTTAGAGAAGAGAAGGTGCAGCAGCAAGAGAAAAGAAGGAAGAAAAAGAAGAGGGATCCTGATCGAAGGATACCCGACAAGAATTGTCTGTGGCCTTTGGATCAGATCCATGCCACATTGCTCCTAAGTGAGCTACATTGTTGAGTTTAATTTCCAACTTTCCAGTGTTGTAGTTTTCATTTCTTATTTTTCTTTAAACTCTTGTTCTAAGCTGTGTATTGGCGGAGGCTAAGCTGTAAGGCCTAGCAGATCAAGCTGTTAGGCAGCGGTGATTAAGCTGTAAAGCCCAGCGGTGGCGAAGCTGTATTGCCCAACAGTCAAGCTGTTAGTCAGCGGTTGTTGACAAGCTGTGAGGCCCAGCCGTTCAAGTTGTTTGGCAGCGAAATCCACACTCTGGTTTGAGTGTGGGGTGGATGTAGGTCTGGAGGACCGAACCACCTAAAAATTGTCTTTCTATTGTGGTTTGATGCTTATCTGATTTACGTTAGATGAATGCCTAGGTGCGCTTCCAAATTGACTATTCTGCTGAGTGTCTTTAGAGCTCATTATGTGGTCGGTTTGTTTCTGCAAACAGCTTAGAAGCTGCTGTATAGTTCGCTGCTTACGCTGACCATCTGTTTGATAGTGTGTCTCATCATAGCTAGTTTATATTCAATTAAGCTAGTTGGTCTTTAATTCCGCAAGATTTTATAAGTGCTATTTTTTAATTGGCCAAACTTTAAAAGGGGATTCATTCACCCCCCCCCCTCTGAATCTTGTTTGCACCATCTCATCGATTCAACAATTGGTATCAGAGCGGGTCTCTGACTGTCCAGATCCAACGATTTGCAGAGGATCCTGCTATCTTGTTTTGGTGCATTACTTATCGATTGCTTATTGCTTTGATCTGGTTGCTAATTGTCATTATGGATCTTTCTCTAGTCTTTGACGGTTCTAACTTTAGCAGTTGGCTAGGCGGCCTATGTGTCTACATGAACTCCATTAATCCTAATTTATGGAGTCTTGTATCTAATGGCCCACATGAACTGCCTCATGATCAGACCAAGTGGTCTAATAAGGATAGACTAAAGAACCGTGATAATCTCACAGTTCTTAATATTCTGAAAGCTGCAGTAAATACTGACTTATTTCCGTTTGCTTTCAGGTGCACATCTGGAAAAGAAATATTGGATAAAGTGATTGCCAGTCATGAAAAGAAGGAAGAGGAATGCCTCATGGCTAAAAGAAGGGATCATAGCAATGATCAATAGGAGGAGACTGCATCTCAGGTAAGTTCTGGATCCGAAGAACTTTCATTTGATGAATTAGTAAACATGTATGAAGAACTGCTTGAGAAATCTAGGAAAATGAAATCTAAGAATAAAAAGCTGAAGAAAAAGATTGATCAGAACAATTCTGAATTTTCTTGTGAAAACTGTTCAAAGCTGAGACAGTCTTATGATCTGTGCTTGGCAGATGTTCATAATCATAAAGAACAGAATTATCTGCTGAAAAATGAAAATGATAAAGTGCATTCAAAAATTTCTGAACTAGAAGAAACATTGAGCTTATTTTATGATAATCAGATTAGTTCTAATATTTCTTGTGAAAACTGTCTGAAACTGAAACAGTCATTTGATGAATGTTCATCTAATGTTCATGCATACAAGAAACAAGTGTGTTCATTAAAAGATGAGAACGAAGAACTTAATCTGAAACTTTCTGAACTACAAAAGAATCTGGATGAGGCAAAAATTGATCTGAAAAAAGGGATTAACTTAAATGATCAGGTTCTAATAAATGAACTTGTCCAAAATGAGAAGCTAATGAAGGAAATGGAGAAATTGAAGGAGCTTAACAGTATCATGTCTGAAAGACTTCTTGCCTTAGAAAAAGGAAAAACTGTCTGTAATGAAGAATTTGAAAAACTGAGCAATTTAGAACAAGAAATTGAGAAATATAAAACTGCAAACAAAGTATTGAATGAAGCGGTTAATTGCAGTGAACAAGAGATTGCAAGTTATGAAATACATATTGCATCTCTAGAAAATGAAATTCATGATTTAAAAAACTCCCTTGTCTAAATTTCTTGATGGACAAGAAAATTTAGATAGGCTGCTAGGAGTCAAGGTCAACTTCAGAAAAGAAGGGCTGGGCTACAAACCGATTAATAAAAAATACTTTGAAAATAAACTGATGACATCTTTTATAAAAGCATCAAATGTAGCCACCACATCTCAAGTGAGAAAGCCCGAAAATCAGAAAATGCTAGAACAAAAGAAAATTAAAAAACAGAATAATAAACCTCAGAAACATCCTGAAAATCTGAAAACTCAAAAACAGAAATTCAACAATGAGAAAAACCATGTTTCAAAGAAATCCAATGGTTCGTGTCATTATTGTGGGAAGTATGGACATCATATGCATAATTATTTTGTAATGAAGAAAGATGACTTGAGGAGTGCTAGAATTCATGCTAGGAATTCTCATGCTAAGAAATCCTCTTCTGTTCAGAACAAAAAGCTTCAGTGTTTTTATTGTCATAGAATTGGTCATATTATGCATGAATGTAGACGAATGAAGTAAGATGAAATAAATGCTAAGAAGTCTCATGCTAGAAATCATGCATATCTGAATAAGAAAATTCATTCTTTTCATTGTGACAAATTGGGTCACATTACTGCTCAATGTTGGTATGCCCAGGGAAAGAAACTTAACTCTGGATTTGTTAATTTCCCTGTTAACAAAAATATTTTTGATATAAATGATTTTGGTTCTAGAGGCAAGCACAATGTGTGCTTCGAATGTGGGAAGCATGGCCATACAGTCAAGGACTGCTGGCATGCTCAGGGGAAGAAATTTAATTCTAAACCTGTAAAACTCCCTGCTCCCGATGCTGCTGGTAGAAATAATTTGATTAATAAAAAGAAAAAACTTTCATGTTTTAATTGTGGAAAGCCAGGCCACAGGGCTGCAACCTGTTGGCTGGGAGTCTATCATAAACAGACTGGCTTTGTTAAACAGAATATTCATTCTGTTAGAAGGAATTTTCATGATAATGCTCACAGGTTCAATGTTCATAGTAATGTGGATGAAAAGAATTTGAAAAATACTGCATCATATTATTACTGTGGACATATAGGTCATTCAATGAATAACTGTCACCTGATAAAATTTGATGACCATCATGCACAGAAATTATTTAGAGCACCTGATAAAGGTGTCTCTGTTATTTCAGGACCCAAGATATCTTGGGTGCCTGTTTGTGCCAAATGATTTGGTGTTTTACAAGTGTGCCTTGAGTTGAAGAATAAATTGGGGGTAATAACCCAAGGCACTCAAGCATGAAAACCCTATTTCTGCATTTTTCAGGTAACATTATTGCGTTCTTCAGGCTCGTTTATTTGAATTCTTCAGAAATCTTGTTTGCTGCATTTCATGCTTAAGTTGTTAAATAAAAACTCATGTTCCTAACTGCTTTGTCATTTGCACTGCACAATATGAGCTTCTTCATATATTGAGCTATGTGTGCGCATATTCATTGAAGATATGTTGAATTCATTTCTCATCTGCATGCATTAATATTTTGACATTTGATTGTGCACATAGAGAAGGTTAGAAACTCATGAGCATAGTCTGCATATTTGTGCATATATGTGAATTGCATATACATGTGTTTGACATACAGTCATTGAAAATCTGATGCGTATAGGACTGCTTTGGTACTGCATTGTCATGCATGACCATTATGGTATATCAAATGGTTAAGCTACTAAAGGGCAAATGAAATCTGTCTAGAGGTTCTTACTATGTGTGAGGTGGTCCTTTAGACTAAGTCCTCTGCCTAGTACCATGGGTCATATTGCATATAGGGCAGTCTAAATGATCATGAGCATGAATCATAAAATCAAATGTTTAGTCTTCATTGCATATATTGCATAAAGTCAGGGGGAGTCTGTCTAGCCTTTGCATGTCTTCATGCCACATGTGACCATGTAATGCACTTAGCTAAAGGGAAGTCACTGCATATGCATACATGTAATTAATTGCATTGCATGTCAATGATTTTTAGAAAATTCTAAAAAGAAGTGACTCACTGCATATAGACAGGGGGAGCATTTTAATTCATCAATCTATCTCTGTCTGAATTATCACTGTCTGCACATTTTCAACTCATCTTGCTATATCTGGGTGTCAAATGATTTTTGTTGACTGCTTCTGAATTATTCATCATCTGAATTCATACCTTTCTTGAATCTGAAATTTCTGTCTGCTACTCCTCAATCTGCTGAAGGAGAGCTTCATTTGAATTCAGTCAATTTTGAACTACATTGCTCAAGTGCAAACTTCTTGCTGCATCTTTGTAAATTCATTGTTCTTTAACTGATCTTCCTGAAAATCCGTCTGATGCGTATTGATCACATCTGCTACAAGCATGAGTTCCAATTCTCTCACTTTCTATGCATGCTTGTTAATGTCTTTACTGCTAAATGTTACTGTCAAAATATTAATTGAACTGAGACTTGAAGAAACATCAGTTTGCGCTCACTTTCATAAATCAGAAATCATCTCTAATGAAGAATCTTCTATTATACAGGCTTAAGAATGTTTGTTGATTTGAATTGGTTTGAGTCTAATGTATTCCTAAGTTTGAATTTGAATGACTTGAAAATATCTGAATCAGTCTTTTAATAAACCTTAACTGACTGTCTCATGTAAATTCATGCAAGACCTTCCTGGAATCTGAAAAGTTAAAACCTTGGTCTACTTTAGTTGAGATACATAATGTGAGTATTGTTCTTAAACATTTAATCTGTCTGAAATTATCTTAAAGAAAATTATGGACAGAGCAATGACTATGATTACCGAGAAACCTGTCCAAAGGACTGTCATGAAGTACCATAGTTAACTGTGCTGAAAATTGGTTGAAAATTGTATGAAAATCTGACAGAGCAATGGCATGGTTGTATTGAGTAACTGGGGATTCCTGCCTCTAACCAAGGTGTCTCCTCACGTAAAAAGATACTTCTAATGTTAACTCTGTTCTCTAAATTGAGAAGCAATACAGTTATCATACTGAGTAACTGGGTCATTTCACCTAAGACGTGTTGTGACTCATGTAAAAAGGTGTTGATTAACCAAAATTGCTCATTGAAAAACAGATTGATGTTCAAAAATAAAAATCAGAAAAATCTTTGCAAGTAATGTCAAATTCGGATGGATTCATGTGTGTTTAATCTCAATACTACTTTGTGTAACTCCTAAGGAAATCATTGAAAATAATTGAGTAAGATGAAAGGAGGTTGGACTAGAAGGTTATATGAGCAATTGGTTCATCTTTATTAAAAGTTGTTTCAGATATGAGTATTGAATCTGATTGACAAACTTTGTATACATCATTCTTAAACTATGTTTGTCAATTAAAGTCATTTCATAAGCTCTTATAATAGAAGAATCTGAAACTTAAATTTGGAATTATGGAAGTGATATCTCACTGAAAATCTCTTCTTCTCAATTATTTCTCTTGGAAATTCTGTGAACATATATCTGGCATTACATCTGCTCAGACCCTGCTCACTGTGTTTGATGCTTCTTGACCACTATTTGAAAAGTCTTTGAAAGAACATGTGTCTGCTGCCACTTTCTGTCAACCTTTACTTGAATAACTGATTTTTGCTCCTTTGTCATGACATTCCTCCTGAATTTTATCTTGACATACGCCTCACCGTATCTTTTATTGGGCTAAAGGATAGGACATGTCTTGTTTAGACTGCATTTATTACTTTTCAAAGGGGGAGGATAGCTTGTGGCCTTATCTGATTAAGTCAGGGTGAAGATTAAGGTTGATTGATCTTTGTCCCATCTACATCACGTAAGCATCAAGTTCTACATGAATTGCATTCATTTTTCAAAGGGGGAGAATGGGTTCCATTTCTACTATCTTCATTTTGGTTCATTCCTGATCTATTCCCTTCACTGTTTCATTCTGTCTATGCATTCTGTCTATCCTCTTTTTGATGAAGTCAAAGGGGGAGAATGATTTGAGTCATCTGTAGGCTTGGCTGGTTCAAAGGCTGAGAATGTTTTGGTTGTCATATGGGTAGAATGAATTAATGAATTGCCATTGTGTTTGGGGAGAATGGTAGTGCATATCTGTGTCAGCATAAGCTTTGGGACTCTTGGGTCTCATTCATGCATTTTGATTGAATGCTATCATAGTCTCATTGTCTGCTTTACATGATTCATATGACTCATAGTGTAGCCATCATCAAAAAGGGGAAGATTGTTGGAATCTTGTGTTTTGATGATGACAAACACTATGACTCATATGTATGATGTCATAAGTGTATGTATTGCTACATATATGAGTTACATGGAATAACTGTTGCACACATGTGTCTTGTGTCATATGTGTTTGTCTATGCATGATTAATGCATCATTAATATCATTACATATGCTGCATGCATAAGGTCTGCATATACTCTCGTACAACTGTTCATATAAGCCAACGCATCACAAGTTAACGTAAAGTCAACATTGTACACATAAAGTCAATGCATCTGCATAAAGTCTGTGTGCATGTCATTGAACAGCCTGTGTGCACATCATTTGGTCGAACAGTTGGTGTACAACTGCACAGAGCACAGGTCGATGCACGTTCCTGTAGCTTGCTCATATAGGTCGATGCATGGTTAGAATATTGCATTAAGGTCGGTGCACGTCTTGTATGACTCTATACAAGATCGGTGCATGTTTTTGTAGAAGTGCGCATAAGGTCAGTGCATACCACTATTCACTCATGTAGAAGTCAGTGCAAGTTTTGTCATTCGCACACAAGGTCGGAGCACACATTTGCCTTAGTCATATAAAGTCGGTGCACACACTGTTCAAGTCTGTGCACATCATGCCTGCGCAGAATGCAAGGTCGGTGCATGTCTATGTCACCAACA
The DNA here is from genome assembly GCA_022559845.1 of Amorphophallus konjac. NCBI lineage: Eukaryota > Viridiplantae > Streptophyta > Magnoliopsida > Alismatales > Araceae > Amorphophallus > Amorphophallus konjac. Next base: position 434,902,527 of record CM040121.1, on the reverse strand, counting down.
TATAGGTCGGTGCATGTCTGTGTTTAACTGTCTAAGGTCGATGTATATTTTCCATACTGCATATGAGGTTGGTGCACCTTCTTGTTTCGTCGTCAGAAGGTCGGTGCACATTTTGTTGTTCAGCATAGAACGTCGGTGCACATCTTCTTGGCAGAAACTAGGTCGGTGCATCTTTTGCTTCATGCCATATGAAGTCGGTGCACATATCAGTTCAATGCACATAAGGTCGGTGCATCTTCTGCTGCATGCATATAAAGCCCAAGCACATTTGCTTGCCAGGTCGGTGCACATCCCATTTGTGCAAGACCAAGGTCGGTGCATCATCTGCATTATACTTGCATATAGTCGGTGCACATCTCATAACATGTTAAGATAAGATCGGTGCACATATAGAACATAGGCATAATGAGGTCTGTGCATATACCCTTACATGGTTGAAGCACCTGTTTCATGCAAGTCCTAGCATATAGCACTATTAAGTCTGAGCACATATACAAGTCAGTGCATATCATCAAACAACTAATACTTATGACGGTGTAATTGCCAGGTCAGTCATATGGTCGAGCATCTACTGAACAACCTGCGAACTTACCTCACGTGGAATTAAAGTACCGGGTTAAAGTGCACGTGATTCAAGAAGGAAAGCAGCCTGGAGCATCTGCCACGTAGAAAGTGAACATCCTCCATCTGACACGTGGTCCTCCAATCATTGGCGGGAAGATTCCCTCCATTATTCCTCAGCAAACCTGCGGAGCTCCTGTTTGGTCTATAAATAGAGATCCTGCACATTCGAAGAGCAAGAAGAAGGGAGAAGAGACCAGAGGCGGCCAGAGAATATCCTGAGAGAGGCTAGAGACGGAGAAAAAGAAAAGGAGAGAATCAGGGAGCAATGGACTAGTGTGAAGAGAGAGCCAACTCGGTCGAAGAAAGAAATAGGGATCTTAGAGAGAAAAGAAGACAAACAGAGTATCGTGAGAGGATTGAGAGTTAGAGAAGAGAAGGTGCAGCAGCAAGAGAAAAGAAGGAAGAAAAAGAAGAGGGATCCTGATCGAAGGATACCCGACAAGAATTGTCTGTGGCCTTTGGATCAGATCCATGCCACATTGCTCCTGAGTGAGCTACATTGTTGAGTTTAATTTCCAGCTTTCCGGTGCTGTAGTTTTCATTTCTTATTTTTCTTTAAACTCTTGTTCTAAGCTGTGTATCAGCAGAGGCTAAGCTGTAAGGCCCAGCGGATCAAACTGTTAGGCAGCGGTGGCTAAGCTGTAAAGCCCAGCGGTGGCGAAGCTGTATTGCCCAGCAGTCAAGCTGTTAGTCAGCGGTTGTTGGCAAGCTGTGAGACCTAGCCGTTCAAACTGTTTGGCAGCGAAATCCACACTCTGGTTGGAGTGTGGGGTGGATGTAGGTCTGGAGGACCGAACCACCTAAAAATTCTCTGTCTATTGTGGTTTGATGCTTATCTGATTTACGTTAGATGAATGCCTAGGTGCGCTTCCAAATTGACTGTTATGCTGAGTGTCTTTAGAGCTCATTGTGTGGTCGGTTTGTTTCTGCAAACAGCTTAGAAGCTGCTGTGCAGTTCGCTGCTTACGCTGACCATCTGTTTGATAGTGTGTCTCATCATAACTAGTTTATATTCAATTAAGCTAGTTGGTCTTTAATTCCGCAAGATTTTATAAGTGCAGTTTTTTAATTGGCCAAACTTTAAAAGGGGATTAATTCACCCCCCCCCCCCTCTGAATCTTGTTTGCACCATCTCATCAATTTAACATATTTCATGCGAACTCACAAAAAGGACACCATCCCAGAACTAAAAAGACAAGCACCAAAGACACAGGACTAGGCCTCAACTCACCAGCCATGCTATGCTGGCCCACTAAACACAATTGATCGGCTCTCAAGTTCCAGCACAACATTTAACAGTAACCATATATGATCCTTTCATCCAAGATGGCCCAGCTTTCAACCCAAAGCGACAAGGTCACAAGATGTAATAATCATAAAAATATGGTAAGGTAAGCCCAAAGGACTCCGCTGCCCTCCCCGGGCAGGAGAATTCACACTCTAATAGATGCGATAGGAGTACTAAGCAGGTCACACAGCCTACCACTTATGACATCCTAGGACCCAACTAAATGTCTACAGAAGCAGGATACCACCACAAACCCGAGACCTGGACTTTGGTCCCCAAAAAAAGCAGCTCAAGATATGACCACAACCTCCCTTAAAAAGGAAAACTATCAACCCCAAATGTCACACAGAAAAAAGGTTACTAGTCTCTGGTGTTACTCTGCCAAAGTCGTATTAAATGCAATCAACTATACCACATGATTACTCCCCACTTCAAATACTGGACAACATTAAAATTGAGTCAACAATTTACTGCCCATGGCATCTGAACCATTCTTAAACCAAAGGTTGAAAAGTCATACTTTTAACCCTCAAATTAGTAGCAACAAACCATTAAACATGACTTAAGAATCAAGGAAGCATACAGAACACCAGGGCCAACTGGTAAGACCACACAGCCCCTCTAATTGTATTTTCCTTCCATACAAGTTCTGTCAAATACTTCTCATGTAGTCATACCTTTGCAGAAACCAACATTTAAACCATTTAAAGGCATCAAGGGACAGCTCTAAGCTCACTAGGACACCCTGCATGGTACCACGCTTTTAGATATGAAAACAGGCACATAGAACAGTTAAAGAATGTCAAACACAACTCTTGGCTCTCCATACAAATGTTCACATACCGTCCACTTTAACCTTAGACAATACCTATCATATCTGCATTCAACTCCAAGGTCGTCCTCTTTCTAACCCATGAAGGGAGAACACCACAACACCCACAAACCTCATGGCCATGTTGCTGTCCCAGGGTTTCAACTTTCTCAACTTAGGGTTTCATTGGAACTAAATCCTGCCAGCTAAAAATTTTAACCATACAAGCCAAAGACAGTAGAAAATCACAGCTCTAGCCGTAGTCTAAGAAATACTGGCAAGCCATCCCATGTACAAGTTATGCAAGATGCTTCCCCCAATGATGGCGGTGTCAGTTTCGGACTCGGTTTTGGCCGGGTCCGAAATTGAAACAACTCGATTTCGGCCGAAACCTATTCAAAACATTGAAAAAATCAAGAAAAATCTGAAAATTTTGAAAAAAAATCAAAAATATAAAAAATATAAAAAAAATAAGAAAAATTCATTAGACATGCATTTGACTATAAAGAAATTAGATTAAGTGCAATAAACATGAAGCAGGTATTGGACATGTTAAACTAATATTTTTGAGTACATATTAAACATGAAGTAGGTTCAAGCAGTACAATAAACATTACAAACATAGTAAATGTTACAGAAATTAAATGATCCCTACCCAAATAATGATGCACTAGTATGGATAATAGCTGGAAGAACCTTCTCCTTCATCGTCTGGCTTCTGGTGTTGATATCCATAAAAAGGCTGCATATATTCTGTATATTCACTGTAACCAAATAATGAAGTAGCAAAGTCTTGCATCCCTCTTTGGATCCCTATTGGAGTATAAGGTTGTTGGCTTAATTAGAATTCAGAATGAGCATAAGAAGAGGAACCTTGAGGATGAGAAGAGGATGCTGACCCATAACTACTACTGGGTGGAACTGGATGGAATTGAAATTCTGGTTGATGACCCCACCATACATGTTAGCTTCCTGTTGGCCACCTCCATAACCTGTTGGATGTCCATATCGACTCTGTGAATCATATCATCCTTCACTATGAATGTATCATCTGCCCGTGTCAACGTGGAAGGAGGAAGTAGGTGCATATATGCCATCGCCAGTAGTAGCACCTACAGCTGCACTGGGATCATCACTTGGTGCATCATCATCAGAACCATAAGAAACCAATCACCTTCTAGCCTTTGGCTCTGTTTTCTTTCTCCTTTGGTGCGATAATTTCATTCAACTTTGAAAGAAGTCTTTTTCCCCTTGGCATGTGCCTCACATAAATTTGCTTCAACTGCTCAATTGTCAGGTCCTCTCGAGTAGTAGCACTAGACCTCTCAAACATCCCATGCACTGATGTACTTCTTCTTAAGGATAGAGGTGGTTTGACCATTCTAGGAATGACTGGCCTACTATCTGATTCTGAGTGTCTAGCTGGCTCAAACTCAGGCTGCTGCTCGGTGTCATCAACAAACAAAGGCATGGGCGCTCTCTGGTGCACATGAGTCTCACTGGCCCTCTTTGTTGGTCTTCTGAATTCTGGATCCCTTGGCTTATCTTCATCTAATATGCCCTCTGCCCATGTTCTGTCATCAACATCAAAAATAGGCTCATCAACATACTCTCGTATCTCAACTCAAGACTGCAAGGGATTGTCATCATCAAATAAAACATCCACATCAATTTCAGGAGTTGTATCCTCTGCGATGCGTTTGTCCCGGAGTGTATAAGGTTGAACGTGCTCCAATTTTTTTCACATTAACTTGCTGATGTTGTTTGACTGAGCACCCTAATTGCAATGAAAGCCAATACATTACTGCCCAAATCTCTATTGTTCACCATTATCCACCAGTCAGTTGTTCTACCAACCATAAACAAATAAATCTAAGATGTAAATAAAGATCACTTCTCCATGATGTACTAATACATATTGACTGAATTTAAGCACAAAGATTTAGTTTACCTGGGCTCACTCTTCCCACAGCGTATTGCGATTGGGAGTCAGAATATGTCACAACCCTCATTCTATAATTGTTCATCTATAAGAATAAGGTAATAGATTAACATAACTACTTAAGTAAATTATTTACGTCTTATTGATAAAATCAATAAAAGTCAACCTTTATTTCGGCCTGAAGTCTCTTTTCTGGTGTCCTCGATAAACGACCAATGACTTTTAAAGTGCCTTGAAGCACCTCGTCATCAACATTTGCATTGACATTGTACATAAATAGAGGGTTGAGGAAATAACCTACATTTGCGTATAGTTAACTAAATGTTAGATGTAAATTAACCTAAAAAATAATGAACTTTGTATCAATATAATTAATCACTCACCAGCTGCATACAAATCATGGTGTAATATGTTGTCCCATCTATGGTCAATAATTTTCCACCACTTTTCATATTCTTTGGGAAGGGATTTTTGCAAGTCTAATTTGACACGGTCCATGGCCAAGTACAAATATCCCATATCATTCTTCTCATCGTCATCCACCATTCTTAGTACCTTCACGAAGGGTATGACTACTTTCATGTACCGTGAGACCCTGGCCCAGAATTTGTTGTCTTCCACGATGTGGCAGACATCCAAATAATCCATCTGAGCATCAGTATAAGATTTGTCTATGTATTCCCGCAAGGCATTATGGTATATGAAATATTTGAGCTCATTCTTAAACTTGTGCAAAGACTCCAAAGAAATGAAATTCAAATCAAATACAGATGATATCTATAAGGATAAAGTAGAAAGAATTGAGCCCATTCTTATACCTGTGCAAAGACTCCAAAGAAATGAAATTCGAAGCAAATCTGATTGGCCCTGCACGGATGATATCTCGCCCCCCACTTGCATGCTCTCTGAACATGTTCAATATCCTAGGATGGCCATAAATATATTGAGTGATTTTTTGTGCCCTCTCAATTGTCTTCTTCACATTATTTTCCTTCCCAATATCTTCAAGTATCACATCCAGACAATGTGCTACACATGGGAGCCAATATAAATGCATGCGCTTCTGCATCAACTTCTTCCCTGCAGTCTTATAACTGGCTTCATAATCAGTGACTATTTGCATAACATTGTCCTCTCCAATTTAGTTTACCATCTTATCCATCAAATGAAACAAATAATTTACATTATTTTCATAATTTGATGCATCAATTGATTTCACAAAGACTGTACCTTCGATGTAATAAACTAAAAAGTTGATCATAGACTTCTTCGTGGTACCAGTCCAACCATCACACATAATGATCCATCCTCTCTCCATCCACATATGTTTAAAACTTTCAACCCACTGATGGAGCACCTCAACCTCTCCCTCAAGGCCACGCCCGTATATGTCTCAACGTGACGGGGCGTTCAAGCCAGGGCCAGCATCTACTATGGCATCTAGCATAGGTTGGAAATATTCTGATTCAACTGCATGTGCAGGCACACTTGCATGGAAAAACCATTTGTAAATACTTTTAAATGCATGCCCTGCAACTTCAGCTGATTTTTGAACCCCTCTCAATGCTTGCTTGATTTTTGGTTGTGTAGCACTTTGCCTTCTGTGCAGTTAGCTGTCCATGGGGCCTACTCTTTGAGGGGCTACACCAGTGTCAGGACGTCGTGTAGCTCGTGCTATACCAGCTGTACTGGAGTATGTCCCTGAACCTATCATTGCTTTTCCTTTCCTTCGAGCCACTTGTTCACACTCTACTACTTCACTCAGCTCTGGATCTGAATCCTCAGTGCATTCCTTATCATCATCATCCCTCCTTCCCCTTCTGCTCAAAATCTCCTCAGCAATTTCAGCTTGATCTTCAGCCCTTTGTCACATCCTCTTTTTTTTGCCCAGAAGGCACTGGCGTTGTCACGCCCCGAGCATTTGATACAGCGAAGGAATATCGGAATGTGAACAGCCGGCATGGTAAGCCTTTCGCAAGCAAGAAATCAGAACGCAAGACAATCACATAAAAGTAATTGCACAAGTAATTTTTCTCAAAATCCCAACTTTATTTCATAACCAAAAATCAATTTACATAAGAACACTTCTTGACAACTTCCATCGCTATGACTCAAGAAAAATCAAAATTACAATATGACTACACTAGACACTTTGATCATCTAAGGCTTCTCTCATCTTGAAAACCTTCATTCACTCTCGGACCCGCTACTTGTATATCCCGAATCCGATTCACTAGTACTTCCTGAAAAAGTCAAGAAAATAGGTATGAGCACACTTGCCGAGTAGGTATCTTCGTATCAACATGAAGGCAATATTTAAGTGATTAACGTCTTAGCTCTAGAATTAAGATAAAAATACGAATGCAATAAACAAGCGATATAAATCAAGATAACCAAGAATCATGAAATAACTGAGCAAGTAGATGTGAGTATAGACCATGAATTCAAGCAAGATTAATAATGTAAATGTAAATTTGGCCTTTCATGAACAAGAATGTACGAGCATGTAACTAGAAAGTACTTTACACAACCTTGTAAAGGCTATGCATTAACAAGCATGTAAATTTCATAACGAGTCTCGTGAATTTCACTCATTTATAAGAGAAAGTACTCCCAGTGCAATGCGACGCCAGTATCATCGTACCCCATGGTTTATAGCACGTTTCCGACCATCGGTCGTGGGGACTAGCATGGAGCCCTTGGACACAATCCGTGCCCGATCTTGTATCTTCAAGTTATAAATCCAGCTACTTTCACGAGATATAACAATAATGCCGGCCAATATTTCAATTCCAAATAACAAGTTTCATGATCAAGTAGCCAAGGTATAGAACGTATCAAAATTTGATATGAGTTCAAAGAATGATTTAAAAAGGACATTATACTCCGGCGGCAATCCGATAGCATAACGGTACTTTCATTAAATTCCATATTTAATATTAATTTGTTAAACATATATTTGAGACTCCATATAATCTTAAGACCATCTAGGAACTCAAGAAAACCAACCCCAAAGGTCAAACCTCGGGTTAGACTAAATCAGAGAATAAGCGGTCGTTTACTAGACCGTTTTATTCAGAAAGCGGTCAGAGTCTAGACCGTTTAATAAATTAGAGAGTCGACACATGAAAAGAAGGGTCGACGCAAGTAAACTTTCTGGAGCTTTGCGGTCTAGTGGATGGCCGCTTGGTGCCTTTTAGCGGTCGTCCATAGGGCCGCTAAGGTCCAGAACACAGCAAACGTCGGTAAAGTGCTTTCTAGACATTGTGGGTTTTGATGGTACAACCAGCTCGGCGTCCTAGTGGGAATCCCAGGCTCACGGAGTCTTACGGAGGCCTTGAAACATAATCCCCTAGTCCGACAGAAGGAATATCCGGTGGAGAGGTTCATAAGTCCAAGAAAGTGTGCCTATAAGTGCAAAGTGTAACTAATGACATCATACCGGAGTATATGCCATGTACTTAAGAAAGTGACTCATGAGATAGAAGAGATCGTGATAACACAGCGATAAATTCAAAACTAGACAAGTCATGAACCATATAAAATTTAAATGTAATTATGAAAGTATATGGTTTTGGCATGAAATTAACTTAAGTTTTAAAATAAGTTCCAAGTGCATAAAGAACATGAAATCAACTAAGGCGAACAATAAATGTAACCAAGTATATGATATAATACTTAAAACAGAGGTAAAACCTCATTAGCTAGGCTTACTATATGATAATTAAGGCTATTTTGCAATATGTTTCGGGTTAACATATCTATACAGATCTCAGAAAACCAAACGGTCTCGTGATGACCGTTTCACTGGGCTTAGCAGTCTATCGTGGGGCCGCTAAGGAAACATATGCGGTCTGGAAAAGGACCGTTTACTCCTGTCTACTGTAAACAGCAATTTAACGAAAATATGTGAAAATCTAGGGCCAATAAATGCATAATAAAACATGGCAACGAGTAGATATGGCTTGATAACACCATGTCAAAATATGGAGATGCATGGGATGAGTCAAATAACTGAAATGATCATTTTCTTGTTTTAAGGGTATGGTTCATGCATGCTATAGAATCCTATATGCATAGTCAAAATAAAAACCCAAATACTCCGTGTATAAAACATGAAATTGACTGGAAGAAGAGGGGCTTTTATTCCTAAGATCATGTTTAAGCCGTTCATGAGATAACCTACCTCTGGTAGTACTCCTAGACTTCGAATTTCTGACTGAAAGTTTAACCTAGTTCCTGCACGTCCTGTGCTAAGTCAGCAACTTCCCGTCCTTCTATCTCCCGATTCTCTCGACCTAAAGCCACGAAATTTTGAGGGTAAAAAGAGGATACTAAAAGGAACAAATAGTTCTAAAGAACTTCTATCTAATTACCTCGTTTAGGGCTTCTAGTTTGCTGATCAATCTGGCTCGGTCGCACAAGTTCTTGGGTTACTTGTACTGAACCAGCGTCTTTGCAGACCTCAATCTTCCTGATAGCTTGATCTCCTAAGACGAAATTTGGAGGGCAGTTAGACCTTAGTATTATGAACAAAATATTCTAAAGAACCTATCTCAGAAAATGCCTCCTTACCTTAGTTCCACGCGAGCCAAAAGTAAGGGTCGTGCAGGTTGGTTCTGGGTCTATTTATAGGTTTTAGCTAGGGTTTCATGGATTAGAACGAACATAGAGTCCTAATTAGGTCATCAATTCGATCTAAATCTATCTTAGAACCTTCTAACTATTAGATTGCATCGATCCCAAGAGATTAGGATGCCAAAGTTCCAAACTTTTCACGTTTTCTTCTATTCACAGAACTGGGGTTACCTAGCTGTCATGCTTAGGACCGCTTTCAATAGCCAAGCGGTCGCCCGATAGACCGTTTGTGACTTTGGGCGCCGAGTTTGAATCATTTCAAACTCTTGGTCATATATCCGTTGATTTATCCTCTAATTAGTATATTTATCCTCTGTACTGGGCGTGCCAGTCTGTTGGCCACGGTATTTATTTATATATATATATATATATATATGTATATATGTTCTTTTTGAAAAGAAACATTCCTCTATATGTGGAGATTCATTCCGTGGGTGCGCATCGTATCAGACGATTTGGGTTCGGGTGTCGGACCTTTCCCCACTGACCGCGGTCAGTGTTGATTTACATCGGCCTAACGTCCGAACACCTTTGTTTAACTGTCAAAGAAATCTCCAAGTCTCCTCCATAGGTTCAGAGGTTGAGGGCATGCTCACTTGGGTGACTCACAATGATCACTCATTTACCACAGACATACTGACTAGACTAGGGTCTCGTCAAAGGCCTCTAAAGTTCGAGCAAAACCCTAAAATTTAGGAGCATGAATGCAATTTTGCAAGAGCCATAAGCATTTTTGAAGTGGCAGGAAGTTTCCTGGACCCTGAGGGTATTTTAGTATTTTCACCTTTCCAGGGATATTTTGGTAATTTTATCAGGCCAGGGGTACTTCTGAAATTTCTGGGTTAGAAAGGAAGTAAGATAAGGTCACTAACTTCCTAAGGTGCTGAGGCCATTTATGGAGGGTTTTAGGGGCTACTAGGCCATTTCTAGGTCGCAAGGGTATTTTAATAATTTTACCAAACCCTATATAGACCTAGTTTTGAGGCGGCACTTAAGTGTCGGGCTGAGCTGACAATGTCCTCGAACTAAAGGAGGGACAAGGGACTTCATAGAAGGCACACATATGTCAATTTTGCCGAAGGACGGGTATATGTGCAATTCCCGAAAGTCGGAAGGTTTTTCTTATAATTTTCCCGATCGATCATCATAGGAAATTTGTAGAGTACACCAAGTACATTTAAGGCCCACATGGGTATAAAGGTTTGCCGGAGATTTGTTGATTGTACATTACAGGGATCCGCATTAACGCGGGAAATAGGGGCATAACCCCAATTACAAGAAATTGCAGGGTAAAACTGTAAATAACAAGACTTTTTGTTTCTCGCAAACTCGGGGAGGACATTTTCGCAATTCCCCCATTATAAGGGCAGAACTACATAATTTAATCGCCCCGGGACGTAAAAACTTACAAACATGGCCCACCGAGGGGCATAATTACAAAAATATCCCTTAGGGGCATAAACACAAGACCCGAGGGCTTACCCCTCACAGGTCAAGACAAACGAACAAAATCCAAGTGCTGGGTCCTCGATCCTTCGTAGATGCTTCCCTCCTCTTTTTGCTGGCCCAGGGGGCTATTTATAGAAGGCAGGGAACCCACCTTAACAAAAATATGAGGATTTGTCTCAATTCTGACAAAAAAGTGGGCTTTAGCCCCAATTCTGACAAAAAATGGGCTTTAGCCCCCTATCCCGACAAGGTGGGGTGGCCCATCCCTTTTTTTCCCTTTTTTTCTTCTTTTTCCTTTTTTTTTGAAACACGGACCCGGGGGAGGGGGCTGACCCGCAGGACCCAACGGGGTCAACCGGCCCCGCACAATCCGGAGTGGACCTCATGCATGACAGTCTTTGCTTCCTTGGAGGAAAGACAGCGTAGGAGGACCTCATGCACAGGTTTAGCTGGTCTCTCTGCAAGTGAAGCAAAGAATGGAAAGTCTTACCATTCTCGTGACACCAATAATCACAATGTGCACTTTATAGCGACGAAAACATACCAGTCTCTTCAGGCAGCTCCTCTTCAGCTGTAACTGTATCGACCCCTGTCGTGGGCTCCATAGAAGGAGAGATAGCTGAAAGAAGACACCAACACATAAAATAGTGATCAATATCACCGAGGAAGGAAGTCTTGTTGAATGAATGGCGCAAGTTCCTAATTCAACAACATACCCGGAGCCGGTGGCTCGATGGAGGTTGCGGCCTGGTCCTCAGTGTCTCGATCCTCTGTGGGCGTCTAGCCCGAACCTGCCGTCATGTCAACCCCTGTAAGCTGGTGGCAACGCCTCTCCTCGAGAGAATTGTCAGTTGTTCGAAACAGGGGCATTATACAATGTCAATATGTAGCAAGGCATGGCGGAGGGACTGTACAAAATACTTTGTGCATACCTGAAGCCGGCACCTCACCAGACTCCACAACATCGGCAGTACCTGTTGATAGCCCCACGGCTAGGGAGACGACTCCCCCATCAGAGACTTCGACCCCGGCGATCGGAGCCCTTATATCCTCGTCATAAGCTGGCAAGTCAGCGGAGGACCCTGTTTCATAAGCCTAGAGAGCTCATCCAAGGAGGAGGTCGTCTGGGCGGCTATGTGATGAGCAATAAAAGAAGTCAGGAGGGGAGTTTCATAACTCCCGCATGAAGAAAATCTGGCCTTAAATTACCTGGGCTCATCCTGATCTCTCCCTCCTCAGAAGAACTCAAGGAAGAGGAAGAAGAGCCCTCGCTGGAGGAGGTACAGGAGGTCCCTGTACTCGATGAAGTACCGGAGCTTCTCCCGCTGGGAGAATCTGATGGCGAAGAAATCTCCTTATTTCCAGGAGACTTTCCCCCTTCTTCAACGACGGGGAGAGTAGGCTGAGCTCTGACAGTCTCTGTCATCATCATCATCATCATCATCATCAGAGCCTTATCCCAATTAATTGGGGTCGGCTACATGAATCCTGTTCCGCCAAAGATTTCTATCAAGTGCAATATTCATATTTAAACTCAATGAACTAATGTCCTTCCTAATAACATCGCACCATCTCATTTTAGGCCTTCCTCGAGCTCTTTTGCTAGCATCCACTAAGATTTGATCACATCTTTTAACCGGCGCTGAGTTAGGGCGACGAAACACATGACCAAACCACCTGAGTCTATTTTCTCTCATTTTACTATCAATTGGAGCTATCTCTAAGTCCTTACGGATGCGCTCATTCCTAATCTTGTCTTTCTTAGTCTTGCCACACATCCATCTCAACATCCTCATCTCTGCTACACACATTTTGTGGATGTGTTCCTTTCGTACTGCCCAACACTCGGTACCATATAACAGAGCGGGTCTCACAGCCGTTCTATAAAACCTCCCTTTGAGTTTCACAGGCATACGACGATCACAAAGGACACCTGATGCACTTCTCCATCTTAACCAGCCTGCCTTAATCCTATGTGTAACGTCATCATAAATCTCCCCATTCTCTTGTATGATAGACCCTAAGTATCGAAAGCTACTACTCTTCGGAATGTTATGTCCATCAATTAGAACCATGTCTTCCTGAACCACTCTCCCATTACTAAAATTACAGTGCATAAATTCTGACTTGCTCCTACTAATTTTAAAACCTTTAGACTCCAAGGCAAGTCTCCAACGCTCTGACAGTCTCTGTGACAGGCAATATAATATTAGCCAAGGCACATATTTCTCTCTATTTGAAAGAGAGTGGAAGAAGGGTTATGCAGGAAAAGCATTTACCTGAATCCTGAATAATGGAGGTCCCTCCCACATCAAGTGCGGGAGAGTCGCCGGTCACAGGCGTATAGTCATCGACGAGAGGATCCAACCCCTCAATGTCCACACTAATATCAGGAACGGACTCGTCCACCTCCAACCCCGCCTCTGTGAATGCATTCCCGGGGCGAGGAAAAAAGCTCATAGTAGCCCTAGTCTCAGGAGGAGCTGCATCAAAAAACAAAAGGGGGGAAAACAATCAGGCTACAACATTACATAGACGGGTTGTAGTACTGATTTGGAAATAAAATTTCCCTCGCCCTTACTAGAAGCTTCTGCCGGGGTAGGAGATGCCTCCTCAGAACGCAGACGGGAGGTAGGCCGCGGGTCACTCTCTCGGTCTCCAGCTTGAGGCCTCTTCTCACGAGCATGAGCCTCTGAACCACTGATGTGCTCTGCAAGTGATAAAAGATTGCATGAAATCAGCATCTTCAGTGGCAAAACAAAAAAAAGGAAGGGACAGGGCTAAGTAATTTAGCATGTACCTGGCTCCCCGATGATTCTCTCGGGTTTCATAATAATCTGCTCAGATTTCAAGCCAAGCGCCCGAGCAACCTTATTGACAATCACCAAGATGGTATTGGGGGTGGCAGCCACCTCCAAGTCTGAAATATATTCTAGGGGGCCCGCGCAGCCCATGGCATTGATGATGTGGGCCCTCCAGTCAGTGAAGGCACTACCTGCAAACGCCCCCTCTGGAACAGCCTCGGATAAGTGGGACTTGGTCTTCAGACCACAAGAGGCTTTCAAATCCTCCCACCATTAATAGGGTGCTGAAGGCCCAGGGGCTACCCCCCGGCGAGCAGACCTAGAAGTACAAGCTGTTGTGGGTGTACTCCTCAGGGGCTTTAAAGCCCCAGTGTACTGGCTCCTGTCGATGGGAACGGGGAGTCCCTCCTCCCTCCAGCGGGTCTCTATCTCATGAATAGCTCTGGCAGCTCCCGAAAAATGAGATCTGACAAACTCAGGAGCTAGCAACAAGGGAGGCAGGTCTTCCTTCTTCAAACGTTGCTCCTCAGCAGCTCGAATAGTGTCAGCTCGCTGCCTGAAGATGTTGCTGACTTTAAACCACCAGCGCGCATAGTGTATGTCAAAGAAGCCTCTGCGTGTCTGCTCTGGAACAGGATACTCCTCTTTCACGCCACGGAAGAGGAAGCCGTGCCACGAAGCTGCTACCAGGTGGATGTCCCTCTGCCGATACTGCCGAAGTGCCAGGGGAAAATCTGCATTTGGGGGTATGGCTTGATCATACCCGAAGTTCCTAGCAAACCTGTGCGGATAGTATGGCTCAAGAACCGTTGTGCTGGAGCGGCGGTAGACCAGAACTCCGGGCCGTATACAGACAACCCAATCGGCCAGTGCATGGAGGGAAGGCAAAGCCCAGGAAGACAACCTGCAGACAACAGTGTCACCCTGCCGCTCCGAGTAGGGACGGTACGAGCGAGAGCTGTGATCAAACTCCAGACTCTCATCCCTCCTAGTATGGAGGAAAGACAAAGCACGGCAGGCACTAGCCAATTGCAAAACTGCATCCTGGTCCGGGTGACCAGCAAAAGCAAAAATAAGTGGTGCAACTGGGTTATCCACCGGGGTCCTCTGTGACAGCTCCGGGAGCAACAAGCCAGCCCACGCACTCAGATAATGGGTGGGCATCAAAATATGCTTATCCCTCGGCGATGAATGTGAAGTCAGAGCTCCGAAGGAATGGTAAACGTTCGCCAGTGCGGCCGGAGCTATAGCAATTCTGCGATCACATGCCATCAAACATGCCGGGTAGATCACCTCTGCTCGCAGAACCCTTCCTCTCCGTGAGGAATCACAAAACTGGCTAGCCAGTAAGCCAGATAGGCCGCCAAATACGTCAGCGGCGGTATCTCTCTCGAGTTCCACCGCCGCACCGAGGCAGGCAGGTGGCGAGGGTGTGAAGCAAATCGGAGCTCTACCTCTCGGCACTGCTCCCAAGTCATACCTGAGGAAGCAAACTCCTCGTAAAAGCAATAAGGACCACTGTAAAAGTGTGTGACCCAAGCATTCAGGGTCACCCTCGGTGTCCGTGCAGCTCTCTCCATGCCCACAAGGACCAAATCTCTCCAGGTCTTCATCAAGTACCTGAAGCAGTACGGTAGAAGGTATCGACCTGCTCCGTCTGAAGCACTCAAATGCATGTCATTCAAAGACAACTCCTCGTAAGGCTGTCCGCAGACGGGAAGGCCAGAAATCCTGTGGAATGCCCACAGGTCCAGTGAAGTCTCTCCCTCAGCGGTCATAAATGTGTTCTAACGCCTATTAAACCTCTCAGCTAGGGCCTGGATCAATCCTGTATGGCAAGGATACGAGTACAAAGCTGCTGTCACTGCATGGCGTATACCTGCCCTGTCAAGTACTGCTCTGTAAACTGTCAGCACACCCCACAGCCACTCTGTGGCACCACGACAGTAGCAGTGGGAAGGAGTGACGGACCACCTCCCATACCAGCTGGGGGCCTTCTGTGCCAAAATCCGCGCTAGTAAACAGTCATGGTCATAATCATCATGAGCAAAAGCCGCGCCAGAGGGAGTCAGAAACATCCCGTCGATGGAGACGCCTGCGGCCCTATGATGCCCGGCCAGATGCCAAACGGCTGGCGAAGATGGCACCGCTCGGACGGTGAAACTATCAAATTCCCTGAAGAAACCTAGACTCCTCTGGTCAGGGTACTGCTCCTGTCGCACAAAGCCCTCTGGGAAGCTCGGATAGGAGAAACTACAAGTGCCATGCATGCTGGCCCGCCTAAGCAATATGGCCCGCTCGAGACGGCGTCTCTCTCCCGGCAGTCGGGAGTCGTCGGCCTCTACTCCAGGTGGCACAAAGCTCTGGATGAAAGGCAGGAGATGACGATCTAGTGGGAAGTGTGATGGATAGCCGCCCGAGCGATCATAAATATAGCCTCCTTGCCTCCTCGTGATCCGGGAGACATCCACAGTGCCCTCTGGGGTAGTAGTCTCTTCGGTCGGGCCCTTCGCGATCCAAGTAAACCCGCGGTCTACTCCAACAAAACTCTCTGAAGTGATACTGCGAGGAGGGAATGGTGGCATAGGCCTATCCGTCCTCCGCACATAGTGGTCGTCAGAACCGCTGATCCTGGATCTCCAGGAGGTCTCTCTGCTCCGGCTAGGGCGAGCCATGTCTGCAAGATCTGCAAAGCCAATACCGGAAAGATAAAAGATCAGTAATGAAGCTCAGTCGAAGGCTAAATTAGTCAAGGGACAGCAACAAAGTTACTAAGCAGTCCTACAAAACCCTTCGTTCCGTCAGGGAACTCGGGGATAAGCAAAATTCATGGAAGACACGGACCACCCGTCCCCTTTGCCTCCGGCGTTGACGGATGTCCCGTGGGGGGCATTTGTTGCACCCTGGATTTATTCCAGCAAAAAAAATCGGCATGGCTGCCATGTTAACCTCGCATTGGTCAAGGTCTACAAATAGGTGGCGTATCGTCTCTTTATGGAATATCTCCACACACGGGTTTAACATGTGGCGCATCGCCTCCCCCGTGGAGTACCTCCATACATTTAAGGCTTCAAAGCCTACCTATTGCTGCAATTACAGACCTCTCGCAGCAAAGAGGGGTGGTCGAGAACCGGACTAAACTCATCACGATTGTCAGGGTCGTGTGGTTCCAGGAAAAATCCCTACGGGATGAAATCTCCCTCCTTTGGGCGTATACTTACGGATAAAGGAAGCTCCTACAAGAAGATGGAAGACAAAAACGAAGGTCTACGCACCGCCAATAAAGTCTTTGGCATGTGTATCACGTAGCAGAGACGACAACGAGCCTTTCCTTTACGGCCTACGGCACGAGGAGGATGACAAACGAACAACAAGGAAGCGCTTCTTCTCTCTTCTCCACGAGGCACGGTGAGAAAACGAGGCTTCAAGGCCCCAAGGCCCTCCTTTTATTGAAATCGGACGAAGAAAAGACCCGTCCGGGGGCGGGGGGGGCCCGTACGGGGTCACCCGCACCTGGGCGGGTCCGTGCGGGCTTGCGCTGGGCCGAGCGAGCCCGGGCGGGACCCGCCCGGGGTGAAACGACCCCGGGGTGGTCCCGGGGACCTCCCACCCCGGGGAGGTCCTCTCTCCCGCGCATAAACCAAAAAAATTTGAAAAAATGATCTCCCCGGGGTCATTTTCCTCCCGTTTAACCCGTACGGGTCCGGACGACCCCGGGGAGATTCCTACTTCTATAAATAGACCCCCAGGGTCCAGAAGGAAAGGGGAACTACAATCTACAACCTACGGAGCACACTCGGAGCGTTTTGTTCTTTTGTTCGTTTGTTTTGGCCCGCGAGGGATAAGTCTCCCGATCTTGTGTATATGCCCCTATGAGGGTATTTTTGTAATTACCCCCCTCAGTGGGCCGTGTTGTAAGTTTCTAAGTCCCGGGGCGACTAAGTCATACGGTTCTGCCCCAATAATGGGAGAATTGCTTAAATGTCCTCCCCGAGATCCGAGAAACGGAAAAGTCCTGTTATTTGCAGTTTTACCCTGCAACTTTTGTAATTGGGGCTACCCCCTGTCTCCCGCATTAGTGCGGACTTTTGTACATTCGACAACTCGCCGACAAACCTTGTACTCATTCTGACTATAAAAGCACCCAACATGCTTTATGGATGTCCTCGGGGGAAATTATAAGAAAACCCCCGACTTTCACAAGATTGCGTATATACCCCTCCTTCGACCAAGTTGACAGTTATGTGTCTTCTACGAAGCCCCTTGTCTTTCTTTCGGTCCGAAAATATTGTCAGCCCAGTCCGACACTCAGATGTCACCCCAACCCTAGGTCTGTGTAGGGTATGGTAAAATTACCAAAATACCCCTGCGACCTAAAAAACGGCCTACCAGCCCCCGTAACCCTCCAGAAAGAGCCTCAGCGCTTTGGGAAGTCAGGAACCCGGTCCTACTTCCGTTCCAACTCAGAAATTTCATAAGTGCCCCTGGCCTGGTAAAATTACCAAAATATCCCTGGGTTGAAATTACAAAAATACCCTCGGGGTCCAAAAAACTTCTCTCTACTTCAAAGATGCCTACGGCTTCCGCATATTTGCGTTTATATTCCTAAATCTTAGGGTTTTGTTCAGACCTAGCCCTAACTCTATTAACATGTTGGTGGAAACTGAGTGGTCATGGAGAGTCTCTCGGGTGAGCCTGCCCTCCACATCAGAACCTCTATAGAAGGCTTTGGGATTTCTTTGACAGTTAAACAAAGGTGTTCGGACGTTAGGCCGATGTAAATCAACACTGACTACGGTCAGTGGGGAGAGGTCCAGCACTCGAACCCAAATCATCTGATACTATGCGCACCCACGGAATCACCCTCTACACATAGGGGGGATGTTTCTTTTCAAAAAGAACAAATCTATATTTTTATCTACGATAAAAAAGATTAGATTTTCCGTGTCTCACATTATACAATGCCAAATGCCATGTTTATGCACTGCTGTTACAGGAATGCATTTCAGAAATGTAGAAATGTTGTAACAACATTACAGAAATTCATAGAAATGCAACAAGTTCCAACAAGTTCCAACAAGTTTCAACAACAGCACAAAAATGCTGTGAGACATTCAACAAGTTTCAAAAATACAACATTACATGCTGTGAAATTGAGGCTTTGAAGCTTTACAGAAATATTCAAACCTCACAAAAATATTACAGAAATACTGAAAATTACAAAAATACCCCCAGTGGGTAGAAAATTACATAAATATCCCCGATGGGCAGAAAATTACAGAAATACCCCCGGTGGACAGCAAATTGTAGAAATACCCCCGATGGGTAGAAAATTATAGAAATACCCCCAGTGGGCAGAAAATTACAGAAATACCCCCAATAAATTAAAAAATTGCAGAAATGTCCCCGGTGGGCAGAAAATTGCATAAATACCCCCGGTGGACAGAAAATTACAGAATATTCTCCGGTGGGCAGAAAATTACAGAAATGTCCCCGATGACGTAAAAATTGCAGAAATGTCTCCGGTGACGGGAAAATTGCTGAAATGCCCTCAGTGGCGGAAAAATTACAGAAATACCCCTGGTGGCGAAAAATTGGAGAAATACCCCCGGTAACGGGAAAATTATAGAAGTGCCCCCCTATGGCGGGAAAATACATAAATGCCCCCGGTGGCGGAAAAATTACAGAAATGCCCCGATAGTTGAAAGATTGCAGAAATCTCCCCAATAAAGGAAAACTTATAGCAACACCCATGGTTGTGGGAAAATTGCAGAAATAACTCCATTTGTGAGGTCTCAAAATTACCAAAATATCCTCGTTCTGGTTTACGCCGTATGCACGACTCGGTGGAGCGGGACCACGCCCCTTGCTTGAAGCGGTGTGCGCTCTCCTGGGTTCAGCTTATGGCTAACCATCCAAATCCATATATCTTTTCATGGAGTCATGATAAATCAAGAAATTAAGACAAGAAATTCCCAAGAAGTCAAATGACAGGGTTATTCCCGATAAGTCCAGAAATTAAGACAAGAAATACCCAAGAAGTCAAATGACGGGGTTATTTTCGAGAAGTCCAGAAATTAAGACAAGGAATACCCAAGAAGTCGAATGACCGGGTTATTTCTGAGAAGTCCATAAATGAAGACGAGGAATAGCCGGGAAGTCCAATGACATGGTTATTCTCGAGAAGTCAAGAAATGAAGTCAAGAACGCCCAGGAAGTCAAATGACGGGGCGATTTCCAAGAAGTCAAGAAATGTCAAATATGCTCTCAAATAGTCAAAAGTAATGGCAATGCCCAAGAAGTCAAGAAGTGACAGGGCTATTTCCGAAAAAAAGGTAGAAATACCCAAAAAGAATCAGAAATTCCAAGAACATCCCAATGTTTGGGAAAGCTGCAAAAATACCCTAATGGAGGGAAAATTACATATATATCCCGCCTCAAGTGGGAATGTCTTTTATGGACATCAAGCCAACTTAAGTGTCCAATCACAATGAAAATAGTGATTATGACCATCAAGCAACTCGGAGGGACCGACAATGATCATCTTGGCGATCCAACGGTCCTCGTGATGGAATTCAAATTCAACAGTCCGATCAGGGGACAAAATTTGACCCGATCAAGACGAAAGCAAGTTCAAATATCCAAATGTAGATTGAAACAAATTCAAAGGTTCTGATTGCAACCTGATGTAATCCCGAAGACCCGATTGTACAATCGGGACTATATGTAAAGGTCTTGAAAGACTGATTGTAATTCAAATCGCATGTGTTCAAGAAATGAAGTCTCCAAATTTCTTCGCAAGAGTATGTACCCGTTATGGGCGATCGTCAAGATCATTAATGTCACAACAGATAGAGGCAAAAGACATTCTTCGACAATTAATCAAAGGTGTTCAGACTCATCCGATGTAAATTAACACCGACTCCGGTCGGTGGGGAAAGGTCCTGTACACGAACCCTAAATCGTCTGATAAATCCAAAAAAGCGCGGAATTAACAAATATGCCCCAAATATACGCATATCCATCCGATGAAATCGGATGCACCGAAAATTCCGCGTGTAAACAGACACCTGCATGGAAAAACCATTTGTAGATACTTTTAAATGTATGCCCAGCAACTTCCGCAGATTTTTTTACCCCTCTCAATGCTTGCTTGATTTTAGGTTGTGTAACATGGGGCCTTCTGTGCAGATAGCTGTCCATGGTGCCTCCTCTCTGCGGGGCTACACCAGTGTCAGGACGCCGTGCAGTTGTACTGGAGTAGGTCCCTGAACCTATGGGTGCCTTTCCTTTCCTTCGAGCGGCTTGTTCAATCTCCATTGCTTTAGTCAACTCTGGATCTGAATCCGCAGTGCCTTCCTCATCATCATCCCTCCTTGCCCTTCTGCCCGAAATCTCCTCAGCAATTTCAGCCTCACCTTCAACCCTTTGTTGCATCCTCTCCTTTTTGCCCAGAAAGCACTGACGCATTTCTTCTCGGACCTCTCGAGGACATCTGTCACATTGTCTCACCTCTCCTCTTACCCCTGCCAAATGTTACTTTCCTCTAGTAATTTCGCCATGTATCTCCTTACCACAATAATTACATTTCACTTTTCTTCTCCCAGCATCAACTAAGGAGAGGTGGGCCCACCCCGGATCCTCCTGCCCTTGCTGCTCCTGACTTTGTTCACGTCTAGGCATGATGCTGCACTAAGACAGTCAAAGACAAATAGTTGAAGTACAATGAAAAAATTAGGGCTTAATTATCAATTAAACCTTAATCACCCTTCATAAAAATTAATTACCAACATGCTCCCACCCCAAATTCTTCAATGAAACTTAATTGAGCTTCAATTGAGCCTAAGTATGTCTAATTAGACAAAGCCCCAATTTTAAGGAACTAATTAGGGCTTAATTATCAATTAAACCATAATCACCCTTCATAAAATTTAATTATTAGCATGCTCCCACCCCCAAATTCTTCAATGAAGCTTAATTGAGCTTCAATTGAGCCTAAGTAAACCGAATTAGACAAAAGTCCCAATTTTAAGGAACTAATTAGGGCTTAATTATCAATTAAACCTTAATCACCATTCATAAAATTTAATTACCAGCATGCTCCTACCCCAAATTCTTCAATGAAGCTTAATTGAGCTTCAATTGAACCTAAGTAAATCGAATTAGACAAAAGTCCCAATTTTAAGAAACTAATTAGGGTTTAATTATCAATTAAGCCTTAATCACCCTTCATAAAAATTAATTACCAACATGCTCCCACCCCAAATTCTTCAATGAAGCTTAATTGAGCTTCAATTGAGCCTAAGTAAACCTAATTAGACAAAAGTCCCAATTTTAAGGAACTAATTAGGGTTTAATTTGAAGTCTTGACATATTTCATGATTTAAAATTAACCTACAACTGAAAAACTAACCTACAACAAAAAAAACTTTCAACCCAACCAAAAAAACACAAAACAAAACAAACAAACCCCAAATTTACCTCAAGAAAACAACCTCTACACAGCAACATCACCCAGCACAGCAGCAAAGGCATAGCACAGTAGCAGCAGCAACAGCACAGCACAGCACAGCACAGCAGGAGTACCCAACAGCAGCACCCAGCACAGCAGCAGTGCAGCAGGCCCCTTTCTCCCTCAAATCTGAGGGAGTTCACGTGGGTTTCAGTCGAAACCGGACGATTTTGGACCGAAACGTGTAAGTTTCGGGCGAAACCGATACCGGTTTCGCCCGAAACCATTAAAATTAATTTTTTTGTTTAGTTTCGGACCTGCTACAGTGAGCAAGTCCGGTATCGTTTCGGTTTCAGCCGATATTGCCAACCATGCAGTGAAGAGACCAACGGGCTGAATGAGTTACTGAAGTTGAGAAGCAAGTTGAGTCAGCTTGGTGGCCAGATGCACCGCATTAGGAGTGGTGTTGGACGTGGCCGGTGTAACTTAAGGAGAGGACTCAGCATTAGTGATGGCAACTGTAGGGCGAGGTAGACGAGTCTACTAACGATGAAGCAGCTTTGGGCAAGCATTCCAAAGATGACCTCAAGCACAACAATAATAGTAATAGAGCCATAGCATGGGGAGCCTAAGTGCTTGGGCAACAAGGCATCCGCCTAGGCAACACCATGATACCTATTGAAAAACCCAAAAAATATATATCCCCAATAATCAAACTAAGAATAGATACATGAATAAAATATATTTTTTAATATTAAAATTTGAGAGATAAGAGGGAGCAGAGGGGGGGGAAGAGAGAGGGAGAGGCACACAGAGAAAGGGGTGTTGGAGCAATGTGTTGTTGGAGTGTATTATAGGCTATGCCCAGGCCAGACAGCCCAAGGCACCCAGACAGGGGGCCTTGCGCACGTAGCTTGCCTAGGCAGGCACCTTGTTCGCCTTTTTGGGGGGCAGATTGGCGAGGTGGCGCCTTGGCCCCATAAGGGCGGTTGGCCGCCTGGGCGACCACCTTGACAACTTTGAGTATAGTTAAGCCAAAGAGCCACTAGGATCTATGAAAGAAGTTTGAGAGGAAGGATGCAGATGTAAGGGTTGTATTGATGCTGTAAGGACTATCTCAGAAAGAACTGAGGAGCCAAGAGTGCAAACTTGCATCTCCTCAACAATAATCTCAGCAAGAGCATCATCCAAAGTAAGCATAGGAGATCAATGAAGAAGTTGTGCTCAAAGAGCCTCAAACTCACGTCAGAGACACATTAAAACATGAAAGAGTTTTTGACAGTCCCGCTAAGTGCTGCACGAGTAATGAGAAACCTGATTAACAGTATGCATAGAATCTAGTTCGGACCAGATGTGTCAGAGCTGTGTAAAGAAACCCTCGCTAAGGCGATCAAGCTTACCACACAATTAGTACTCATGAGCACCACTAGCCTAAATATACCGTTTAACTAGATAGAGTCATTGTATGCGAGAAGTAGTGAGCTCTAACACATATAGACAAACAGAAGGATCAATAGAGAGAGAAATATAGCCCATGATGAGTTCTGTGTATCTTTCCAAGCTTGAGTGGGTGAAACTACTAAAGGAAGGCCAGTAGTGACAGCAAGACCAGTAATGCCAGAAACAGCTCTAGTGGTTGCAATAGCACCAATGGTAGTAGTGGAAGGGAAATCTAATACACTAGTAGAGCTAGGAGACATGACAATACAAGGAGCGATAAAGCCATCAACATAACCCCATAGCTTTACAATGCATAGGTTGGACCATAAAGTAGCAACCCAGATGGCATGGGGTGCATTTAGGAACTAAAAAGAAGTCCTTCAAAAAGACTTCTCCTCCAAGAGGAAGGACTTCCTTAAAAGTAAGAACCATTTGGCATCTTTGTCGTTTTTGCTTCTTCTCATGGAAGGAAAAAAGAGTCACTCCATGGAAAAGTAGATTTTTTTCTTCTATCGATTGGAGTGGTTTTCTACTCCATAGAGAAGGAGAAATAAAATAGAAAGGGTATTACCACCCATCCCCCCTCCTCTAACTTCCCTTCTCTTCTCCATCGTAAATGTGAAACATGGTAATGCCATACTGTTGAGGGCCTTTTTCCCTCATCTTCTCATTGTTTCAGTGGTAAGAAGATAAATGTGCAATCTTGTCCTTGCTATCTTCCCCTTTCTTTCCTTTTTTCCCTGTGTGGGGCCTTTACATCAGATGGAGGACTGCCTACTGTTGTGCCTGTCTCGTGGGATCGATGATAAAGAAGAATACACAATGGTGAGGTATGCTAAGATGATATATTTAAGTTGTATTCTTCAATTAAGATAACGTATTTTAAGTGTATTCTTTGATTAAGATAATTTATTAAAACACCAATATACTTAGTTTGAATTTTTAAATTGTATATAACAATTTATATTGTCATACTCTTATTTGTAAAGAGGATCAATGTATGATTGTATTTTTTGATAATTTATTTTGTTCTATGTTTATCATAATTTAGAGTAAGGATATGTTGGTCAAAAGTTATTGAGAAGGTACGTTTGACCATTGTACCTATTGTGAGCACCAAACTCCTTTCACTTATTTGTAAAGAAGATCAATGTATGATTGTAATTTTTGATAATTTATTTTGTTCCATGTTTATCATAATTTATAGTAAGGATATGTTGGTCAAAATTTCTTGAGAAGTACTTTTGACCATTGTACCTATTGTGAGCACCAAAGTCTTTTTACTTTGTTTTCGTAAGAAGTACTTCAAACAAAAAACACTTCTACTCAAAGGTACCTCTTTAAAAAGTGCTTCATAAAAGTTTCCAAATACACCCATAATTGCTAACTCCATTCAGTTAAATATCCATCTTGGGAATATCAAGTGTGGACATCTTGGAGGCATCTGGAAAAGTACCCAAAAACTGATGCCGAATGACGAAATGAACCATGCAAACACAATTGGAGTATTGAAAGACCCCTGAATGGATGTACAGTATGCGCCGACGTCAATCCATACAGATGCTGACGCCAACAAAGCATCAACAGATGCAGTGGATTGGTGAGGCAAGAGAATAAGGAGGGGAAGAGAGAGAAAGAAGGGATTGGTGCACAAGACCAGCCTTCTTGTTAACATATCCAGAATTCAGGTCCAGAGCCAATTAATTTGATTAAGGTAGCAGCTCTTGCGAATAGTTCTTAAAGGGTACGCTCATGACCTCTTCCCTAGCCCAACAGGCCATAAGCCGGGTGGTGCCCTAGCCACTGGGGCGCTAGCCAGCAGTGGCAACGGTAGCCAGCAACGAGGTTGTTGGCCAGTAAAGGCAAAGCCGATGACGGCAATGGTGATGGCAGAAGATGATGATAGCAACAGCAATTGCAAGGGTAACTCAAGACACTGGAACCACCACAAGAAAGGAAACCATAATGAAGTAATAAAAAAAGAAGCATGACACAATCGACGGGGGAGAGGTTCCCAAACAGAGATCTGGAGAAGTTGACGGCGCCAAGAAATGAAGACGACAGTAGCAACTACTCAAAGAGATCCAGTCTCTCAGATCATAGACTAGAAAGAGACAATGGCTCTAATACCATCTTACAACAGGAAGAGGATGCAGAAACTGGAGGGCATGTCCTCTCCAATGGTATTGCCATCAATATATACAGGCACAAGAGGCCATAAATAGGGCAAGGTCAGCTGACAATTTCCTACTCCTAATAGGATACAAATTATAGAAGGGAAAGCTGTACAAGGGTACACAGAATCTACCACATTCAGAATCTACCAGCCTAGATGGCAGTTTCGGCCGAAACGTATCGGTTTCGGACCGGAACGATCCGAAACCAACCGGCCGAAATCGGGTGAAACCGGATGCCCTGCAGTTGGCAAAAAATAATATTTTATTTGGTTTCGGGCCGAAACCAAAATCGAAACCGACACCAAAACTGCCTTCTATGTCTACCAGACCCCTCTTAAGAGTGGACAAAAGAATAAAAAAGGATACATTATTAGAATATATATAGAGACATATATATATATTGGAGCCATGAGTTACTATAAAGACGATTATCAGAAAAAAAAATCTATTTTTCAATCACAGTCGGATTATATAAACGATAACTTTTTTTGCCCCAGTTATGGATGAGTTTACTGCAACATTTCTCGGATGAAGTCCTTCATGTATGCTATTTATAGACAATGTGGTTCTAGATGAAGTATGAGGCATAAAAATCCCAGTTGGAATCATTTCATAACCATATCAAATGATTAAGCATGATTAATTAAAAAAGAGTGATGATCACCAAGGAGATACGAATTTCATATTTTTGTGATAGATTTAAATTCAGACTTTCAAGAGTCATCAAGAAAAAAAAATACAGGAACCAAGAAATAACAGAAAATTATATTTTCAGAATAGAAGATAAAACTAGAGGAAAACAATTCAATTTTTCCAAATGATAAACAAATGAACAAAAGAAAGGAAGCAAAGAGAGAAACACACTATCCGCATGCGCCCTAACAAAGCATCAAACAGAAGCATTCTCCCGGAGAGGGGTTCACCAACTGCACTTGCAATCTTTATAGCTTCTAGAGCTTGAAGGCAACCAATTACACCTGGAACTACACAAAACATATGAGACGAAAATAAGATTCTAAGCACTAAGGACAACATTCTGACTTGTAGCATTAAACATCAACTAAAGTGAAAGGGGGAGCATGCTAATATATGCTTAGGGTGATAAACAGTATTTCTAAGAAGACATGATATTTATTCAGAAAATTACTTGAAAGAAATTTCAGTTGACACTGCAGTTTTACCATGACGGTTGCCTAGGCACTACTTACACAGATCTCATGAAGCATTAGACTCAAGCATTTCCCACCAATCTCCCTCCCTTGCCAATCCTTCACAAGATGTATGATCTTACTAATAATCTCAAAGGGACTTCGAAAAAGAGCTGTATGTAAACACCATGCTGTATCTTTCTCTCCCTATAGGGGACCGGCTCCTCTCCTCTTCCTCATCGCAGGTCTCAGGCAGCTGTCCCCTTCTCAGCGGGGCTCGTGGACGCTCGTCGGCCTTCTTCATTATCACCTCCCCACCTTGTTTCCCACGAGATCAAGAAGGAATAGCTCGTAGGGGAGGGCACTTGTCGGAGATAGCATCTAGAGTGAACCACATCCCTCTTGGAAGCGGGGGGTCTTGGCCGTCTTTCCTCGGTGCGACGGCATCCATGGGGGCTGCCGGTGACACTGGAGAGGATAGAGGCAGACCTTGGGTGCCTCCAAAAGGTGGTCCCATCTTCTACCGATGCTGGAAAATGGGCCACATCCAGAGGTTTACTGGGCATGGGTTCCAGAAGTAGGAAGGGAGCAGAGAGTGCCCGATCTCAGACGGTCCTATGCGGATGCCGTCCAGAACAAGGAAGGCAGTATCGATTTCGGTACCGATTTCGACCGGTTCCGAAACCGATACGTACCGGTTTCGGTATCGATTTCGGTTTCGGCCGAAACCGGATGAAACCAGTTAAAAAATTAAAAAAAGTAATAATCCTGTCTGGTTTCGGCCGAAACTGACCGGTTTCGGACCGAAACAAGTCGGTTTCGGACCGAAACATGTCAGTTTCGGCCGAAATTCTTAATGGTTTCGTCTGAAACCATTTAAATAATATTTTTTTAATTGTTTCGGACTTGCTACAGTGTTTGGGTGTGGTTTCGGATCGGTATCGGCCGAAACTGCCAACAAGGGTCCAGAAGGGGTCCCTATTGCTGCATGAGGTGGAGGGGGTTCGGGAGTGCTTGGAAGCAAGGTCGTTGCCCACAGAGCTTCTCCATGGTCGGAGCATGTTGCTCCAGCATTGCCGCTAGGTGGCCCCAATAGAAGGGGGTTGGAATGCGGAGAAGATCTAGACTTTCTTGCCAGAGGAAATGGTAGCAGCAATTGGGAGGTACGATAGGTCACCAGGACCGGTTTCCTAGCAGTCGGATGACAAGAGGAGGAGGTGGCGGCAGCATCGGACGTAGACTGTGGTGGACAATGTCTTCCCCCACCTCCAGTGATGGACCTTGCGGAGGGAGACCCTCCCCAATCCTAGGGAAACCGAGACCCACATCTTTCTTGAGGGGCTCCCCCTCATCCTCTGAAATAAGGAGGGCGTCGCCTTTTTGGTCCATGAGTTTGGTAAGGTGGTGTCGGGAAGCCTGCAGTTTGCTCTGGTTGGGTCCCTCACAGCAATTGATGCCATTGTCCGGGTGTCCAATACAATAGTGGTGCCGGCGGTGGTTTCATTCGCCATCGTCAAGGAAAGCTTTGTTGTTAGGGTCAAAACCAGAGTCAAGACATAGAGAAGACTGCAGACGCGAGTCATCCCATATGGGAGAAGGAAGACAGTGGGAAGGAAGGGCAGAACTGGAGGCCAATGGCGACGAACAGGCTAGCATTTTCGGGGGTCAGTCGCGACAAAGAAGACGAACAATGTTTGGCGAGGGTTCAAAATTTGAACCCGCCGCCAAACTCGAACCAGGTCGAATCGTCATGCTCAGGCAGACTGGAGTTCGGGCAGTTCAAAGCTGAGGAGAGGCCTCATCTATTTGAGCCTGGGCTCTTGATCAAATCAAGCAGAACGGGGCATGGGTGAAGCCCTACAGACGAGCTAGTCCTTACCCGTGACTTACCCGAGTTGAACAAGTGTCGAACAAGCACCAATGGACCCACACAGGGTCACCCCACCTTGACCCCTGAGGTGTTCCAACAATCTGTCGATGGCGGCAAGCGCCTCCCTTGTAGGCGAGCTTCCCAAGCGACGGAGTCAACGGGTAAAAAGGATCCAACGGGTGGCTGTCTATCTTCTCCGTGCCCGCCTGATTTTCGGTCCTCTCTGGCCCAAACATCTTCACTGGACGCAGGTCTGATAGCGGAGACAAGGACAAGCCACCTCTCCCAGTGGTTGAGTCCACATGGGAAGATCTGTCTCCGATTACTACCCAACCCTTTGGTGTGGATGGGTTTGCAATACCCATCAGCCGGGGGCAGACCGAGGCCCCGGGAGACGGGTCTTCACTAGGCAGTCTGGGCTTTCTTCATCCTCTTCAACCTCCGATCTCGTCGTCAGCCAACGGCCTCCTGAGCGAGGGTAATAGTGAACAGCAGCGCCCTATTCCTGCCAGCTGTGGCCGGCGGTGCTGGCCTCCTGGAGAAAGAGGGCTGGTCTGAGGCAACTCCCTAAGATGGGGATCCGGCTACTACCTGTAGCAACCTGAGAAATTAAAATAAATTAATAAAATTGCTAATAATCAGTTTGATTTTATGCCGAATAGATCTACTACAGAAGCTATTTTCTTACTACGGCAGCTAATGGAGAATTATAGAGAGATGAGAAAAGATTTGTATATGATTTTTCTTAATTTAGAGAAGGTGTATGATCGAGTACTGAGAGAATTGATTTGGTGGACATTAAGAAAGAAAGGAATCTCACAAGGATATGTACGACGGTGCTATTACTAGTGTTCGAACTATTGCTGGAGAGACTGGTGAATTTCCGGTTTCTATAGATTTGCATCAAGGTTCTGCACTAAGTCCGTATCTTTTTGCCTTAATTATGGATGAAGTAACACAACAATTGCATGAGGATATCCCTTGGTGTATGTTATTTGCAGATGATATTGTCTTAATTGATGAGTATTGATGCTTTAAATGTTAAGTTAGAGCGTTGGAGACTTGCCTTGGAGTCTAAAGGTTTTAAAATTGGTAGGAGTAAGTCAGAGTTTATGCATTGTAATTTTAGTAATGGGAGAGTGGTATAGGAAGACATTGTTCTAATTGATGGGCATAACATTCCGAAGAGTAGTAGTTTTCGATACTTAGGGTCTATCATACAAGAGAATGGGGAGATTTATGACGACGTTACACATAGGATTAAGGCAGGCTGGTTAAGATGGAGAAGCGCATCAGGAGTCCTCTGTAATCGTCGTATGCCTGTGAAACTCAAAGGGAGGTTTTATAGAACGGCTAAGAGACCTGCTTTGTTATATGGTACCGAGTGTTAGGCAGTAGGAAAGGAACACATTCACAAAATATGTGTAGCAGAGATGAGGATGTTGAGATGGATGTGTGGCAAGACTAAGAAAGACAAGATTAGGAATGAGCGCATCCGTAAGGACTTAGGGATAGCCCCAATTGATAGTAAAATGAGAGAAAATAGACTCAGGTGATTTGGTCATGTGCTTCGTCGCCCTAACTCAGCGCCGGTTAAAAGATGTGACCGAATCTTAGTGGATGCTAGTAAAAGAGCTCGGGGAAGGCCTAAAATGAGATGGTGCGATGTTATTAGGAAGGACATTAGCTTCTTGGGTTTAAATATGAATATAGCACTTGATAGAAATCTTTGGCGGAACAGTATTCATGTAGCCGACCCCAAATAATTGGGATAAGTGATGGGGGCATCCCTTGCCCCTCCACATTTTTTTCGAGGCTCGGATTGTTCGTCGGCATGTGCCATTGTGTTCGTCATGTGTTTTAGAGTCTAGTCATGTAATTTTTATATTTTATTCCCCGCTCGCCCCCGTCTCCGGCCGGGATCGGTGTATTCACGCCGATCAGGTGAGCTCCTGAACACTTCTCATTGCTGGGATTTAATTGCTTAGTTTAGTATTGCTTTTGGTTGCTCCGTCGGCGGTGAGAGAGTGCCCGGTCCCAAATTACCATCAAATTGAGCGACCCCCGCGGAGCGAGTTGTGAGAGAGACCCTATAACCCACGCCCTCGACGTGCTGACCGCCCGTGAAATTGGGCATCCCGGGCCCTTAGGGGTTCAGCCTCAAGCTAGCCAAATCCCCCGGAGCGTCAAGGTCCCACCCCGGACCCTCTCCATCATCACCGGGTTGCCCACGGGCACATGTGTGCGTACGCAGGTGAGTCCGCTTGTGTGACATCGCCGTGTCCGTTGCGTTGCTTGCGATCTAGGTCCTAGGTCGTTTCACATCAATAAGGCTCTGATGATGATAATGATGATGAATAAAATTGCTAATAATAAATATATATTTTTGGTAAAAGAACATATATAATAAAATATATTTAAAAGGATAAGTAAATAAAATTCTTCGCAATAAATAAGAGTAATATCTCATTTTTATCAATTTAAAACATTTAGTTAAACTAAGCAACTAAATGAAATGGTATGCAATAATTAACATAAGCTTTTATTAATTAAAACAATAAAATTCCGTTAATGATGAACCTTAATGGGCCATAAGTGGGCTAAAACCTAAACTAATTAGGTCTAAGAGGAGTTGATCGACCGCATAAACCCTAACCTAAAATTAGGTTAAGATGGGCTAAATGAGGCCGGCGGCGTCGATTTTGGGAGGTCGAATATGGCATAGGATTTAGGTTTATCTCTTTGAGATATATTAGTTTAATTAGGACTCTTAGAGGCGTTAGTCTATAAATAAACTTGAAGCCATCCCAGCCAACCCAATTGCTAGGTGGGATTGAGGCTATTGGGCATGTGCAAGGAGGAGAGGTCAACCATGCGAGATGAGTTCTTTGTGTTCGTAGTGTTCTTCTTTGGTCATCAAATAGGCAGGTGTTCTCACAGGCTAAATCTAATTAAACTTAATCACATATTTAGTTAGTTAAATACTTTGATTGTATGCATAGATCATCTTTTATAGTCTTGTATCCATCGTCAATTTGATGATTTAAGACATGAAATATCGAAGTTTTACACGTTATGTAAGTTTCTGTTACGAACTCGAATCACGTCCAGACCAAGGGGCGCGTTCTGAGACGCGTCCTAGTGGAGGGACACGATTTAGTTTTCTTCTTCTGTGCAGCGTCTAACAAGACTAACGCGATTCGTTATACCACGTCTGTCAAGGTTAACGCGATTAGAGGATTCGCGTCTAGACAGACCAATGCATTTCAAATTCTTAAACTAGTTTATAACACCGTATTTTTGTTCCTTAATCATGTCTTCAAAACCGTGATTTAACCCCTTAAACATTGCCGTCTGTAATTAATTCTGAATGGGTTAATTAATTCTTGAGATTATATTTAATTCCTTAACTTGCAAACTGCATCTTTATCTTCCTGAATCCTGTAGCATGGTTTGTTTCCGCTTTAATTTCCTTAAGCACTACATTCTGCCTTGATTTTCCTTCCAATTGATCTTTTCATACTTGCAAGGATTGACTTGAAACATGCAAGAATCAGCCTCTGTTCCTTTGTTAAATCTCTTAATGCATTTATATTTGTGTTTCGTAGCACATCCATGGGGGAAGGCGTCATTTCGGAAACCGTGACCCAACTATGTGACGCAATTCTTGCGTTTCGGTAATTTATTTTAATTAGTTTCTGAAAAATAGTTTGAATCATGTCCTTCTGTCAGGACGCGATTCAATGGTTTTCCGTCTGTCTCGATTTTACTCCGTCTCAGTGATCGGCTGTCTTGATTTTTTCCATCTCGAAAGATACTGTGAATCATGCCTTACTGTAGAGACGCGATTCAACCGTCTATGTTTTTGGTATTTTCTCAATTTTTTCTCGAAAACACATTTCTTAGTGAAGGAAGGACCCTTCGTTCGGAAATCCCTCTCGTCGGACTAGAATCTCTTTCGCTAAGATCTCCGCAAGTCCCCGACATCGAAGGAATCTCTCTTCGATCACTAGGCTAGTTGTACCATTAAAACTCTGAAAACTCTCATAAATCACGTCATCCTGTGGAGACGCGATTTGACCGGCCTATTTGGAACGCGCCACCCTGTCGTGACGCGATTCCGTGGAAATCCTGTAGAACGCGCCATCCTATTGAGACATGTTTCTACTAACATTCTGTAGAGCGCGTCACCCTGTGGTGATGCGTTTCAACCTATGTTTTGCGTAGTTCTATGAAATTTGATTATTACTATCTCTGCAAATCAAAACCTCTTTTTTTAAGGTAAATAACCAAGTGTAGGCATTGGGAGAGCGCGCCCCACTTCAAAGAAGTGGAGTGGACACGCTCCACCAAGCCAAGCCACTGGTTAGAATATTATTCCAATAGAAAGGAAAGAGGACATGTACAAAATAGAGCAAAGACTAGGCACGAATAGAAGGGCATCCAGATTTATCGAATCTGAATGGACCCCGTACATCATGAGGAAGTGCCGTCCAGCTAGTCCAAATGCGAGGGACGGGAGAAAAACAGCCATAATTAGCTAGTCTATCAGAGCAACCTGGTTGCCCTCTTTGTACACGTGCTGAAAAGTGATGTCCATAGCCGCTCAAAGGTGTAGGATGTCCCTCAAAACAAGGAGCAGCTTCCACGGTCTTTGGCTCTTCCCATTGATGATGTCAATGGGGCAGGTAAAATCTGATTCGACATGCAGACATTGGACACCGTGGAGGGAACAACACTGAACGCCATCCCTCAGCGCAATGGCCTCAGCGAGTAGACTGGAATCTGAGTTAAAACCACGAGCATAAGCCAAGATCAGGTTGCCATCAGGGTTCCGCAGAAGACCACCACCGCCAGTAATACCCAAGGAGCGCTTAAAAGCCCCGTCAATGTTAAGCTTCAAATACGGACGTGGAGGCTTGAGCCAACGAACAACGAGGACCTTGCGTGGCCAGATGGGCAAAGAAGAGACACCCCAGTTCGTGTGAACATGAGAGAGTTCAGGCGGGATGGAGGAGGCACCAGGCATCAACTGAACCGCCGACTGGAGGAGCCATAGAACGCCTCTGATGATTCTGGATGCTGACATGCAGATGCCGTCATGGATCGCTTTGTTCCAGCTCACCCACATCTCCCAGATCACAGCCAAGAAAATAAAGGTTTCAATATCCCCTTTTAAAGAGCAGTTACTGTGAGATTGAAGGAAGTCATAGATTGCTGCATGGCAGGACAAATAGCTAGTGTGAAGGAACCTCAAAGCCGGCGCAAAGACCAAGAGATGACAGCAGTTTCAGAGAAGCTATTGGCGCAACAGGAGCATTTGGAGCAAAGAAAAACCCCACATTTTCGAATCAAGTCGTCAGTGGGACCGCATTGTGTATGAGGTTCCATGAGAAAATAGACCACTTGGCAGGAATGTAGGCCGCCCAGGCAGCCTGATAAGAGCCTACGGCAGGGGCTGGAGTAAAGACCGTGTGGGCTGTTTTAACAGAAAAAATGCCAGTGGGAGAAGGGCACCATATCCATCTATCTCTTGCAACAGAGGAAACTGTAATGCCGGACAAAATAGACCAAGAAACATATTGGAGAACAGCAGCCCAAGATGGGTGAGTCAGAGAACCTACCATCTCCCTGATAGAAACATACTCATCATTAATAGAAGCCCAGATAGCATCAGAAATGAATGAGCGGAGATTAACCTGGCCGGCCCATTTATCCATCCAGAAAGAGCAGTCTGAAGACCGCGGCGCCACAATAATGTGATAGTTTCCAAAGATATTCTCCGTTGCCTTCAGCCAAAGAGATTTATCTTTAGTATTTGTATTGCAGAAAGGAGCTTCCGAGAAGTGTATGTTTTTCAAGTATTTGCACGGAAATAAGAAGCCCAAGGCATATCAGTGGTAACACCATTCCACAAAAGTTTCATTTTAAGACTAAGCTGCAAATCCTCAAAAGAAATAATACCTAGGCCGCCAAGGTGAATGGGTTTACAAATCTTATCCCACTTAACCCAATGTCTTTTCGGTTTCCCCTCATGAAAACCCCAAAAGATATCTGCAAGGAGTTTCTTGATGTCAGCAATAATAGAGGCCGGAACCGAGCACGCAGACATGGTGTAGATGGGAATAGTAGAGAGAACATGCTTGATAAGAGTGAGGCGTCCACCAGCAGAAAAGAGCGCAGTCTTCCAGGCCTGCAGCTTGGAAGAGATTTTAGCAACAATATGAGCAAAAAGATCCTTCCTCTTGCGCCCCTCAAAAAGATTAATCCCCAAATATTTAAATGGAGGATTCTTCCTAGAGAAACCAGTGATCTCCTCAATGGATCTTTGCATCAGTCTAGGAAAAGTGGGGTGGACAATGAAGCTGCTTTTAGCACAATTAACCAATTGTCCCAAAGACCTTTCATATTTCCTGATGAAAGAAAATAACCGCCAAACAGGACGGACTGCTACCATTTGTAAAAATAAGCACATCATCTGCACAAAGAAGGTGTGAAGGAGTGCAGCCCCGGGGCACTTTGAAATAATCCACCTGGCTGCATGAAAAAAGACGCTAAGCCCCTGCTAAAAGCCTCTTCTGCAATGATAAAAAGGGAGGGCGCTAAAGGGTGACGAGATGACTTAAAATAGCCAGACAATTGCCCATTAATCAGGATGGAGAACCAACAGTTAGACAATAAAAGCTCAATGAGCGAGATGAAGGATAGGGAAAACCCAAATTTCCTCATGACCGCAAAAATAAAATCTCATTCCATGTAGTCGTAGGCTTGAAAATAACATTGTGACCACAAACCTTCCTTCCCAATTCTTGAACAAACTCCTGTGCAAGAGAGACATTATCAATAATGTGTCTGCCTTTAACAAAGGCCCCCTACTCTCGAGAAATAATGAGAGTTAAAATAGTGGACAGATGATCATTGAGAATGCAAGAAATAATTTTGTAAGAGAAATTGCAAAGGCTAATTGGACGAAAATCAACGCATCTAACAGAATCCTCCACTTTAAGGATAAGAGCAATAGTAGAAGAAGTCATTCTCCGAGGCAGGGTATGCCCACATAAATACCCCTGAATAGCAGCAGAGACATCCTCAGAAATGATATGCTAGCAGCTCTGAAAAAAATGACCTGTAAAGCCATCAGGCCCGGGAGCACTGTATGGAGACTAGAAAAGACTACATCTTTGATTTCCTGCATACTGGGAACCGCACAAAGCATCAAATTGTGAGCATCACCCAAAAGCGTAGGGATAGTCTAAAGAATGTCAAAAGTCCACAGAGTGCTGCGAAGTAGTGAAGGCATGGGAGTAATGTTGAACAAAGAGATTTTGGAGCACAGCCGGCTCCTCAATAACAGCCCTAGAATCATCGTGCAATTTGGAAATAGTGGATCGCCGCCAGTTTACATTAACGATAGAATGGAAAAATCTAGTATTACGATCCCCTTCCTTGAGCCATTTAATCCTGGATTTTTGCCGCCAATAAACCTCTTCTTGCATATGAAGGCTAGAGAGAGTAGCCTG
This sequence comes from Amorphophallus konjac, assembly GCA_022559845.1. Taxonomy (NCBI): domain Eukaryota; kingdom Viridiplantae; phylum Streptophyta; class Magnoliopsida; order Alismatales; family Araceae; genus Amorphophallus; species Amorphophallus konjac. The sequence continues at coordinate 434,866,364 of CM040121.1, read as the reverse complement.
GGCTGCAGCCAGAAGGGCAGAATGAAATCAGATGGGTCACCATCAAACAGATTTTGTGCCACCTGCACTTCAATTTCAGCCTGTTGAATATTAGAAAAAATATTGCCAAAGACATCATAGTTCCAGGCTTTAAGAGCAACCTTGACATGTTTCAATTTAAGACAGAGTGGCCAAAGGATTAGAAGCAACCGGACCAGCACGCCAAACATTACCAACCGCAGGAAGGAAAGCCACATTTGCTGAAAGCAGAACCGGGATGGAAGCTTAGGGGCAGTATCAATGACACGCACAAGGACAGGGCAGTGGTAGGAGCAGCAGCGCGTCAAGTGCTCGATACCAGTGTGAGGGAAAGCCATAGACCACCTGTTATTCATGAGGCATCTGTCCAATCGTGCCTAAATACCACCATTAATACGGCCATTGAACCAAGTATACCGACAACCAGAAAAACCAACGTCCTCCAAAGCAAACTGATTCATAAAATCCCAAATATCAGACATAGATCTGTTGAAAGCTTGCAGACCGCCACAATTTTCAGACGAATCTAAGATACAGTTGAGTCGCCACCCACAAACCAAGGTGCATTGCAGCTACCGGAAAAATTGATGAGCTCATGTCATAAAGGGATCCTTTCAGCCGCCACGCAGCTAGCATGAACCACAGTCAAAAAGAAATCGCTGTTCATAGAAGATTCAGTAGACATAGTAATAAAGAATTCGGAAGTGTGCACCAAGTTAAGAGCAAGCGGCTGGCGCCAGAAGAGCCAAATACGGGCTCTGTCTGATGAGTAGGAGATGCAATGGTCCATCTTCAATTTTCTACGAAATAAATCCATTCTAGCAGTAGGAACCATAGGTTCAATAATAGCAATAAACGAAAGCTTATCCCTCTTACAGAGAAATTTGAGTCTCCCCAACCATCAGTCGTTGCTGATGCCCCGAATGTTCCAAACGAGACCAATCATGAGTAAGGCTGAGAAGAATCATTCAATGAAGAGGAATGCCGCAGCATTCCTCTAGTGATAACGCCAATATGACCCGGCTGGTTTTTCTCTGACGGACCTGCAAAGTTCTCATGGGCGGTGATGAATTGAGGATCAAGCAGCAGGGAATCATCACCAATAGCTGCAGAGGCGGGCGGCTGGAAATCAATTTTCAAAAGAGCCAACTCCAACGGACGAATACCAGAGAAAATTTGATGGTCCAACGCCTCTGATTCCATCACAGCATCAGTCACGACAGGGGCCTGAACTATAGTTTCAGAATTATTCACCAGAGGCAGAGGCATAGATGGCAGTTTCGGCCGAAACCGAAACGTTTCGGTTTTGGACCAAAACGAAACGACACCCAAGGTTTCGGCCAAAACCAAATGTAGAGTTTTAAGAAAATAATAATAATTTAATTGATTTCGGACCGAAACCGAAACGGTTTCGGTTTCGGACCCGGCCGAAACCGGTACCGAAACCGGTACTGCCATCCCTGGGCAGAGGAGGCATTGTAAGTGTTGACGGGCCAGTAGGAGGGGCCACAGAGCTAGCAACTTGTGCTGGTGTAGCCGAGGGAGAGGTGGCAAGGGAAGCCTGAGCAGGGGCAACGGAAGGAAAAGCCAGGGAAGAACATGGGGCTCTTGAATCATCAGCTTGTGGCGGGCAAACAGGGCCGCTCTGAGAGTCCAGCTCCTTGGAAACAAGGCCCGCTCCTTGAGGATGAGATTGAATTCCTTGATGCGTCTGCCCCGCAGGAATTACCTCATCCGGAACAGAGTGCAGAAATTCAAAGGGGTTGTTTGTAGCAATCACCGGTGCGTCGACAACCTACTGGTGTCTCCCTTCAACACGTCGCCATTCAGTCCGCGGGGCTTTGTCAATTCGCAGAGCAGTGGCAGCATCGCCCATGACACACAGTGCAGGATCGCTAGGGCGCTTTGGGGGGGCATCCTCGACACCATGCTTCCGCTTGCAGGTAGCAGTATCGTGGCCAAGGCGTGAACAGGATGAAGAATATGCTGGGATATTAGGATATATAATAGGTTGCCATCTCCCACCCTTAGGCAAACCAATCCAAATCCATGACGGAGGCGGAGAGGAACATCCAGCTCCACACAAACACATGCAGCTGTAGTGTTAGAGAGTAGAAAAGTGTTCCGATCAATCTTCAAAACAGGGCCAATATTGCCGGCTATGGATCAAAGGAAAGGCTCCTGATAGAGATTAACTGGTAAGCCAGGCAACTCCAACCAGAAAGAGATGATAGGAGAATCCGCCGCGGGAGAGAAATCCATAGTCCACTTAAAGAAGCAGAACAGGCGACCCTGAACATAGAGATGCTCCTGGAGAAGGAGCTACAGGTAATCCTCGTGACATTGAAAACGCAGCAACAGGTGCTTGGCGTCGAGTGCGCTTCATAGGAAGTCCTTGAATTGACATCGCTGTGTGAGATGCGACTGTATTTCTTGGTAAGGCGACCTGCCCTACGGAGTGCGAGCAATGATGGCATGCTTGAACGGAGAGAAAGAACGCTGGATCTCCTCAGTCGAGAAGAAAACAGTCCGCTCTCCCCCATCGGTCTGAGCAGGAACATGCACCGGAACATCCAAGCAAAAGAGAAGACAAGGCATGTGCAAACGTAGGAACATGAGGAGATGAAGAAGGAGCAGCATGGGACAAAGGAGATGATGGCAGCAGGTCAGGAGCAGGACGCAGAGGAGGAGGGGGGGCTGGGCAGTCCCCCCCCCCCCCTCCCCCGAGCGGCCATGCTGGCGATGACGCCAAGGAAAAACCCTAGCAGAGCATGGGCGAAGGAGAGAAGGGGCCTCGCGCAACGCGTTAAAACAGAGCATTCTATTTTTGTAAACTTGATCTTTGATTCCTTGAATTCCTTCGTGAATCCTGAGATCTTACAAGATCTATACCTTATTTACATGAGCTTAATCCTTGGAATTCGTTGGCCATCATTATATGGAATTGTCTAGAAATTATATGAGATCTTGGATGCAACGACCACATACCTGTGCATATAGGGCCCGATCTATTCCTAAGAGGAGCGCTCGAAAGTACTTGTGTCCATGGGAGTGTGAATGATCAGTGTGGCATTGCACCATAAATGATATGCAAGATTGATCTAGCCAATTCACTTGCGATATAAATGGCTTGTTATATGTTTGATATGTTTGACCCGAGAGAGTATTCACATGTGATATAGCCAATCTTCTATAATTCACTTGCTACAAGATGTTTAAATGTAAAGCTATTTTTTAAATTGTTCTAGTAGAAATTTATACCTTGTTCTCTAAATTCCGTTTATATGAATTCTCTATCCTCATTGATTAATCTCCATGTCACCCCTGATTATTATGCTACTATTTTGCTTTGTTTCATTCGCACATGTTCCATGATTCAAAACCCTCGTACACTGTGAAAATGTAATCACTAAAAGTTGGCTGGTAATGAGATATAATTCCTACTGAGTTTTCGCTCATTCAGTGTTCATTGTTATTTTCAGGTAACTCTGATGATGAAATCCACTCAAATGGGAAGGAGCAAGAGTGATGGAGTGCACCAGTCATCCTTAGAGAATACTTCGTTCTCGTTTATTAGTTAGTAGAGAGAGAGTCAATGTAATAGTTTCCATTTTCTAGAGTTTGGAATTAGTATTTGAGTCTCTGAAATGTCATTTGTAATAAACTCAGTTTGGAATTGATTTTCAATAAATATAAGGCTGTTGGCCATGGAATTTTATCGTAGATAAAAAAATAAACATTTAATGTTCTTTTTGAAAAGAGGCATTCCTCTATGTGTAGAGATTTACTCCGTGGGTGCGCATAGTATCAGACGATTTGGGTTCGGGTGCTGGACCTCTCCCCACTGACCGAAGTCAGTGTTGATTTACATCGGCCTAACGTCCGAACACCTCTGTTTAACTGTCAAAGAAATCCCAAAGTCCTCTCCATAGGTTTAGATGCTGAGGGCAGGCTCACTCGGGTAACTCTCGATGACCACTCATTTACCACCAACATGTTGATAGGGTTAGGGCTCCATCAAAGGCCTCTTAACTTCAGGCAAAACCCTAGAATTTAGGAGTATAAATGCAAATGTGCGAAAGTCGTAGAAATTTTCGGAGTGGAGGGAAGTTTTCTAAACCCCGAGGATATTTTGGTAATTTTACCAACCCAGGAGTATTTTGGTAATTTTCCTAGGCCAGGGGTATTTCTAAAATTTCTGGGCTAGAACGGAAGTAGGACCGGGTTCTTGACTTTCCAGAGCGCTGAGGCCATTTATGAAGGGTTTTAGGGGTAAATAGGTCATTTCTAAGTCACAGGGGCATTTTGGTAATTTTACCAAACCCTATACAGACCTAGGTTCGAAGCGACATCTAAGTGTCAGACTGAGCCGACACCTCCTCAAGCCGAAGGATTGACGAGAACTTCATAGAAGGCGTACATCTGTCCATTTTGCCAGAGGAGGGATATATATGCAATTTTTGAAAGCCAGGGGTTTTCTTGTAATTTTCCCCGATAGGTATACATGAGAGATTGTGGAACACACAACTTCATTTATGACCCAATTGAGTACAAGGATTGTAGGCGAGTCGTCGAATGTACAAGGATCCGCACTAACGCGGGAAGTAGGGACGTAACCTTAATTACAAGAAGTTGCAGGGTACAACTGCAAATGACAGGACATTTGTCTCTCGCAGACCGGGGGAGGACATTTTCGTAATTCCCCCGTTATATGGGCGGAACTGCTTAATTTAGTCGCTCTGGGGCGTAGAAACTTACAAACATGGCCCACTGACGGGCATAATTATAAAAATATCCATTAGGGGCATATACACAAGACCCGGGGACATACCCCTCACGGGCAAGGTTGTCAGTTTTGGTTTCGGACTCGGTTTCGGTCGAGTCCGAAACCGAAACCACTCGGTTTCGATTTCGGTTTCGGCCGAAACCCAGTGAGAAGGTTATAAAAAAATCAAAAAAAAAATGAAAAAAATTCAGAAAAATATAAATAATCACATAAAAAAAAGAAATTTCATTACACATGCATTGTAAAGAAATTGAATTAACTGCATTACACATGAAGACTAAAGGGTTCAAGCATTGAAGTTATTAAACAAATATTGAGTTCATATTAAACATGAAATAGGTTCAAACTGTACAATAAACGTGATCCTTACCTAAATGATGATGCACTAATATGGATAATAACTAGAAAAACCTTCTCCCTCATCGTCTGGCTTTTCATGTTCATACCCATAAGAAGGTTGCATGTATGGTCTATATTCACTATAACCAAACAATGAGGTAGCCAAATCATGCATCCCTCTTTGGATCACTGTTGGCAGTATCGGCCGTATCGGTTTCAGCCGGTACCGATCCGAAACTGGCCCTTAACACTGTAGCAGGTCCGAAACCTATTAAATAATACTTTTTTAATGGTTTCGAACGAAACTCACCTGTTTCGGTCCGAAACCTGACGATTTCGGCCGAAACCGGACAGGTTTCGGCCGAAACCGGACATGTTTTACTAAATTTTTGAGGTTTTTGAATGGTTTCAACCGGTTTCGGCCGAAACCGGTACGTATCGGTTTCGGGACCGGCCGAAACCGATACCGAAACCGATACTGCCATCCTTGCTTTGGATCCCTCTTGGAGTGTTTGGTTGGCTTGATTGGAATCTAGTATCAGCATAAGAATCTTGAGGAAGAGAAGAGGAACTGGTCGGATGTGGATAGAACTGGAATACTAGTTCATGACCCCACCCATAAATGGCTGCCTCCTGTTGGCCACCTCCATAACCTGATGGATGCCCATATTGACTCTGTGAATTATGTCCTCGCTCACCCTGACTGTATCCTCTGCCTGTGTCTGCGTGGAAGGAGGAAGGACCACCAGCACCGCCAGTAGTAGCACCTGCACCACCTGTAACACCTGCAGCTGCACTGGGATCACCATCATCATCACCATCAGAAACTAGTCGCATTTTGGCCTCTGGGGATGCTTTTTTCTGTTTTCGTGTGATTTCTTTAGCCACCCTTGACATGAATCCTCCTGCCCTTGGCGTGTGTCTCACACAAATCTGCTTCAACTGCTCAATTGTCGAGTCCTCTCGAGCAACAGCACTTGTCCTCTCAGTTAGCCTATGCACTGATGTACTTCTTCTTAAGGATGCAGGTGGCTTGCCCATTCTAGGAGTGACTAGCCTGCTATCTGAGTCTGAGTGTCTAGCTGGCTGAAAATCATACTGCTCCTCAGTGTCATCAACAACCCCAGGTGGGTCCCTTCTCTGGTGCGCATGAGTATCTCTGGCCCTCTTTATTTTTCTTTTGAATTCGGGATCTCTTGCCTCATCTTCATCTAGTATGCCCTCTGCCCATATTGTATCATCAATATCAAAAACGGGCTCATCAACCTGCTCTCGTGTCTCCACCCAAGACTGCAAGGGATTATCATCATCAAATAAGACATCCACATTAATTTCTGCAGTGGCACCTTCAGCGACGCGTTTGTCCCGCAGCTGTTGTCTCAACTTCATATTTTTTATTCTCAACCTCATATTGTAGTAGCAGTAAACTAATTTGTCTAACCGTTCAGCCTTTAGCCGATTGCGAATCTTTGAGTGTATAAGGCTGAACGTGCTCCAATTTCTTTCACATCGACTTGCTGATGTGGTTTGACTCAACACCCTGATTGCAATGAAAGCCAATGCAGAACTGCCCAAATCTCTATTATTCACCATTACCCACTAGTCAGCTGTTCCACCAAACATAAACAAATAAATATAAGTTGTAAATAAAAATCAATTCTCGGTGATGTAATTGCAAAGAAAGCAAAAAGATAACCTCATACCTGGGCTCACTCTTCCCACTGCGTATTGCAATTGGGAGTCAGAATACGTCCCAGTTCTCATTCTATAGTAGTTCATCTACAAAAATAAAGTAATAGATTAGCATAACTACTTAAGTAAATTCTATACCTCTTATTCATGAAATCAAAAAGGTCAACCTCTACTTTCGCCTGAAGTCTCTTTTCTGGTGTCCTCGATAAACGACCAATGACTTTTAAAGTACCTTGGAGCACCTCGCCATCAACATGTGCATCGGCATCGTACATAAATCGAGGGTTGAGGAAATAACCTGCATTTGTGTATAAGTTTCTAAATGTTACATATAAAATAACTTAAACAATAATGTATCAATACAAATAATCACTCACCAGTTACATGCAAGTCGTGGTGTAATGTGGTGTCACATATGATCAATAATTTTCCACCACTTTGCATATTCTTTGGGAAGGGATTCCTACAACTCCATTTTGGCACGGTCCATGGCCTCGTACAGATATCCTATATCATTCTTCTCATCGCCATCCACCATTCTTAGGACCTTCACGACGGGGTGACTACTTTCATGTATCGTAAGACCCTACCCCAGAATTTGTTGTCGTCCACGATGTGGAAGACATCCAAATATTCCATTTGAGCATCAACATTAGACTTGTCGATGTATTCCCGCAGGGCATTGTGGTACATGAAAGCTTTCAGCTCATTCTTATACATGTGCAAAGAAACAAAATTAGAATCAAATACGGATCATAACTATAAGGATAAAGAAGTAAGAATTGAGTTCAATCTTATACCTGTGCAAAGACTCCAAAGAAATGAAATTTGAAGCAAATCTGGTTGGCCCTGTACGGATGATATCTCGCCCCCCACTTGCATGCTCCCTGAACATGTTCAATATCCTAGGATGGCCATAAATATACTGGGTAATCCTTCGTGCCCTTTCAACTGTCTTCTTCATATGATTGTCCTTCCAAATCTCTTCCAGAATCAAATCTAGACAATGTGCAGCACATGGGAGCCAGTATAAGTGACTGCGCTTCTGCATCAATTTCTTCCCTGCAGCCTTATAACTAGCTTCATTATCAGTCACTACTTGGACAACATTGTCCTCTCCAATTTCGTCTATCATGTTATCCATCAAATGAAACAAATAATTGGCACTTTTTTCATAGTTTGATACATCTACAGATTTTACAAATACTGTACCTTCGATGCAATAGACCAAAAAATTAATCATGGACTTCTTCGTGGTACCAGTCCAGCCATCACACATAATAGTGCATCATCTCTCCATCCATATATGCTTGAAGCTTTCAACCCAGTCATAGAGCTCCTCAACCTCTCCCTCAAGGCCACGCCCGTATATGTCTCGACGTGATGGGACCTTCAAGCCAGGGCCAACATCTGCTATGGCATCTAGCATAGTGTGAGACACGGAAAAAATTTAGATCGACTTTTATCGTGGATAAAAGGTAGATTTTCGTTCTTTTTGAAAAGAAACATCTCCTCCCATCTGAGTAGAAGGTGATTCCGTGTGTGCGCATCGTATCAGACGATTTGGGTTCGAGTGCTGGACCTTTCCCCACTGACCGGAGTCAGTGTTGATTTACATCGGCCTAACGTCCGAACACCTTTGTTTAACTGTCAAAGAAATCTCAAAAGTCTTCTACCAGGGGTTCTGATGTGGAGGGCAGGCTCACTCGAGAGACTCTCCATGACCACTCATTTACCACCCACAAGTTAATAGAATTAGGGCTAAGTCTGAGCAAAACCCTAAGATTTAAGAATAGAAACGCAAATATGCGGGAGCCATAGGCATTTTTGAAATAAAAGGGAGTTTTCTGGACCCCGAGGATATTTTGGTAATTTTACCAACCCAGGGGTATTTTAGTAATTTTCCCAGGCCAGGGGTATTGCTAAAATTCCTGGGCTAGAATGGAAGTAGGACTGGATTCCTGACTTCCCAAGGCATTGAGACCATTTCTGGAGGGTTTCAAGGGCTCTAAGGCCAATTGCTAGGTCATAGGGGTATTTTGGTAATTTTACCAGACCCTAAACCTAGGTTTGAGATGATACCCGAGTGCTGGATTGAGCTGACAACACTTCCGGACCGAAGGAATGACAATGGGCTTCATGGAAGACACGCATCTGTCAATTTGGCCGAAGGAGGGGTATATACACAATTTTGACAAGTCGGGGGTTTTCTTGTAATTTTCCCTCGAGGGTACACATGGAGCATGCTGAGTGCTTTTATAATTCCAGTGAGTACATGAGTTGTCGGCGAGTTGTCGACTGTACAAAAGTCTGCATTACAGCGGGAGATAGGGACGTAGTCCCAATTACAAAAGATTGCAGGGTATAACTGCAAAGTACAGGACTTTGGTCTTTTACGATCCCGGGGAGGACGTTTTTGCAATTCCGCCGTTGTAAGGACGGAACCACCTGACTTAGTCGTCCCGAGACGTAAAGACTTACAAAACATGGCCCGCTGAGGGGCATAATTACAAACATGGCCCGCTGAGGGGCGTAAATGCAAATATACTCCGTAGGGGCATAAATACAAGACCCGGGGACTTACCCCACACGGGCCGAAACAAACGAACAAACTCCAAATGCTCCGAGTGCGAGAAGTGCTTCGTACGTTGTCGATTCTCCCTTCCTCACTTGGACCCTTAGGGTCTATTTATAGAAGGCGGGAGGGCCCAGAGGGGTCAAATGAACGAATTTGCCCCGATTCTGTCAAGGTGGGGTGGCAAAAAGCCATTTTGACCCCTCTGGCCACCAAAAAGGGCTAAATGACCCCTCTGAGGGGGTTAAAAACCTTCTTTTTTTTTAAATTGTTTTTTTTTTGAAGGCCCGGACCCCGGAGGGGGGGCGGACCCCGGCGGGGTCGGGCGACCCAGGGACGGGAGCGCGACCCCGCCAAAGGGCAGATCCCGGCGGGGTCGCGCGGGCCCCCAGGGGGTCGCGTGACCCCGCCAGGGGGCCAGCGGGGTCGCGCGGCCCTCGGGGGTAGGGCGCGACCCCGCTGGGGCCCCCCGGCGGGGTCACACGCACCTCGGGGCGCGCGCGCGACCCCGCTGGGTCCCACCGGGGCCGCGCGCTCCTCTGGGCGCGCGCGTGACCCCGCTGGGTCCCGGGGGGGGCCGCGCGGCCCTTTTTCCTCCGCGGTTCCCCGCAAAGGGGTCATTTGACCCCGGTGGACGCCTTTTGACCCCTCTCGACGCCGTTTCGCTCCGTTTTCGTCGTCCCGGGTCGGAGAAGAGCCGTGGTGGAGCTATATATCTCGGGGAGATCGCTCCTTCGCCGCGTGGCAGCATCACATCCGCAGAGGGAGCATTGTTTGTTTGTCTGGTCGCTCGTCGCCGCGTAGGGAGGAAGCTTTGCGCCCGTCTGTGCCGTGTGATACACTTGCTCGGCTACTCGGACCGGTATGCATATGTTTCTTCCTTGTTAACCTTCTTGCCGCGACGTCGACCATGATAATATTGTCGGATCAATAGACCCTAAATCACGGAGATACTCCGTAGTTCGACGGTGTTGACGATACGCCATCCTTGTCGTCGAACGTTGCATAGCAACAATCTCTCAAAGTAACTTGAGAAAATTTCGGGTGCAACAAATGCCCCCCACGGGACGTCCGTCACGGTCGGAGACATGGGGCGGATGGCCCGTGCCCTTTGAAGGGATTGAGCAATATCGGCATAGCCGTTGCATATTTTAGCCTGACGCTTCTCCATTTTTGTTTCTCCTCTTTGTGCTTTCAGCCATGGCTCGCAGCAGTGAGAGTGGGAGTCGGTCGAGGAGGTCCCGTGCTAGGGGTGCTGACGACTACGGGGTTGAGCGCATAGACCGGCGGATGCCGCCTTTTCCGCCTCGTACCATTGATGATGACAACGTCAACCAATTAGACCTTGGCTATTCATGGGTCGCTGAGGGCCCGACAGAGAGTGCCGGAGCAGCTGAAGGTCTTGTTGATGTGTCTCGGATCGCGAGGCAAGGCGGTCTTTATACGTATGACCGCACTGGAGGGTATCCATACCACTATCCCCTGGACCGCCACCTTTACAGCTTTCTCCAGGGTTTCGCTCCTGTCGGCATGGAGGCCGACGATCCATCACTTCCAGAGGAGAGACGTCGCCTTGAGCGGGCGATACTAGTAGGCAAAGATGGCATGCAGGGATTGTGTTCCCTGACTTATCCGAGTTACCCGGAGGGCTTTTCTCGGCAGCGGCAATATCCGGACAGGCAGAGTCTGGGCTCCTTTCAGCGACATGAGAGTCTCACCGTCCGGTCTACGCCGATGTCTCCAGCGACTTGGCATCTGCATGGGCAGCACAAGGCCGCGGATCAGGTTGTAGATGGCCTCTTTCTGGCGCCCACCGGAGCCAGCTTTGCACAGGAAGAATACATCCACGATTGCATGTTGGAGAGGGTTCTAGCTTTGAAGACTCCCAGCTGGTATGGGAAGTGGTCCGTCATCCCTTCTCACAGTTACCACCGGGGCGCGACAGAGTGGCTCTGGGGCATTCTGCTGGTTTACCGGTCTTTGTTGGATAGGGTGGGGATTCGTCATGCAGTGACTGCCGCCCTGTACTCCTACCCTTGTTACACTGGCCTGCTACAGGCTCTAGTAGAGAGGTTCAGCCGCCGGTGGAACACTTTCGTCACAGCTGGCGGGGAGACTTCACTGGACCTCTGGGCCTTCCAGAGGATTTCTGGTCTTCCGATCTGCGGGAGACCCTATGAGGAGCTATCGCCAGATGACTTGCACCTCAGCTCTACAGATGGGGCAGGACACTATACCCTGCCATACTGCTTCAGGTTTCTGATGAAGACCTGGAGGGACTTAGCCCGAGTAGGCACAGATCGGACTCCACGCACACCGCGGGTGACACTGAATGCCTGGGTGAGCCACTTCTATAGCGGTCCGTATTGCTTTCACGAGGAGTTTGCACAGTCCGGCACCACCTGGGATGAGTACCGAGAGGTCAGAGTGAACATTCCTCCACATCTTCGCCACCTGCCTGCGCCGACACAAGGCTGGAATTCACGGGGGCTGCATCCTATTACTTATCTGGCGGCTTATCTGGCATACTGGCTTTCCAGCTTCGTAGTCCCTCATGGAGAGGAGGGAGTCCTGCGGGTGGAGGTGATTTATCCAGCCTGCATGCTTGCCTGCGGACAGAGACTCGCCATTGCACCAGCAGCCTTGGCGAATATTTTTCATTCGCTTGGGGCTTTGTCTTCCCACTCCTCGCCGCGAGAGAAGGGTATATTGCTGTCCACTCATTATTTGAGTGCTTGGGCAGGGCTACTGTTTCCAGAGTTGTCCAGGAGGACTCCGGTCGAGAATCCAGCAGCTCCGTTGATTTTCTGGTTTACCGGGCAGCCATCCCAGGATCCAGTTGCACAGTTAGTAGGGGCCAGGTGGGCCTTGTCTTTTGTTCCGGTGAAGAGGGGGGAGGGCCTAGCCCTTGACTACTTCTCCTACCTTCACCGTCCTTTTGCCAGGCAGGAGGGAGATGCTGTCGTCAGCCGGGTTTCCACCCATGCTTTACCTTCCCCCCAGGGTTTAGCAGAGTGGGTCGTCAGCATCCGACCCAGTGTTCTTGTATATCGACGCTCCAGTACGGCGATACTTGAGCCTTACTACCCACACCGGTTCGCCAGGAACTTCGGGTATGATCAGGCTATCCCCTCCAGTGGAGAGTTTTCTTTGCCCCTCCGGCTATACAGGCACAGGGACATACACTTGGTCGCGACAGCTTGGCAGGACTTCCTTTGCCGCGAGGCAGGGCCGGGGTACCCGATCCCAGAGCAGGAGCGCAGGGGCTACTTCGACATCTATTATGCTCGCTGGTGGTTCAAAGTCAGCAACCTCTTCCGGGAGCGCCCATTCGTACCGCTGAGGAGCAGCGTTTGGAGCGGGAGGATCTGCCTCCTCTGTGTGTCGATCCAGCCTTCCTCAGGTCTCATTTTTCGGGGATTGCCCGAATTGTGAGTGACATTGAAGAGCGCTGGCGAGCAAAAGGCTGGACCCCCATTGTTGACAGGAGCCAGTATAATGGGGCTTTGAAGCCCTTGAAGAGCAAGACGGCGTCGGCTCTTGGGGTCCCTTCTTCCTCCACCACAGGCGTAGCCTCAGGCCCCTCAAAGGCCTATTCTTGGTGGGAGGATTTGCAGACATCTTGTGGGGTGAGGAAAAAGTTCCAGTTGTCCCAGCCGATACCTGACGGAGCACTTGGGGGCAGTACCTTTGCTTAGTGGAGGGCTCATGTGATCAACGCAGTGGGCTGCGCAGGTCCCCTGGAGTACCTCTCTGGGCTTGAGTTGGCGACGACTCCACTTGCCATTTACGATGCTGTAAAGGCAGTTGCGCGCGCCCTCCGAGTGAAGCCGGAGCAGATAGTATTAAAGCCAATGGAGCCCATAGCGGCTACAGGTAATTCCTGTTCTTCCTGACTTTAATATACATATGTTTATTTATATTCTGGGACATGCATTTACATATTCCCGAGACACTTGCAGGTGGAGCTGTTATGGTAGCCGGTGATGTACCACCGAGGGGTCCTCCTGGTGCTGAAATTGGGGGGAATTCTGCTGCCGCCAAGAGACCTCGGGCCGAGGTTCCTGAGGAAGGGGATGTGAGGTCAACATCCCGTTCTCGACTTGAGGTTGAAACCCCTGAAGTTGAGGCTGTGTCCAGTAAGTAACTCCCCCAGATACTGGTCATTTCTGAGCATATATATAGTGTTATAAACGCACGCTTGTTTCATTAAATGCAGCTCCCCCGGAGGCTAGAGTTGACATGAGCTTCTCTCCTCCTCCAGCGGGAGATGACATGCCACAGGATGAGTCCGTGCCGGATGTTACTTTCAGCTTTAAAGAGCTGATGTCTCCCACAGACGATTATGTGCCGGTGACGGCCAACTCTCCCTCGCCTCTTACAGCAGGGATCACAGACGGTCAGGCTTCAGGTAGCATGCTTAGCCTTGTTTTCTCCATTGATACATGAAGATTTGAACAGCAATAACCCCTTAGTGTTTTGCTGGCTGCGCAGGGGTTCATGAGGTTGCTCCACCTGGCCCGTCAGTAGGAGGTGATGTCGGCTCTTCCTCCGGGGCCGGATCCGCTCCTGGGAGTAGATCCACTACTAAGAGTGGGAGCTCTGCGGCCACAGGCTCTCTCCCTGACGGGAGCTCGAGCCCTACTTCCAGCGCCACGACCTCCAGTTCTTCATCCAGTGAGAGTGACTCTCAAGAGGAAGGAGAAATATCAGATACCGGAGGTGAATGCAGCGACATACATTTTGTTTAATTGAGTCCTTCTTATAAAGATTTGCTTGACTCATATAATTTTTTGTCCCACAGGAGTGAACTTAGCTAGATCCATGGAGGAGTTCTCACAACTTCTGGAATCTGGCTCATTCGTGGACCTTCTGACAGGCGGCAGTGCCTCGACAGGCACAAAAGCCATGGAGGTAGCAGGTGTTGACACCACAGCATCGGGAGATCCTACGCCAGTGGGCTCCTCCGATATTGATATTGGTGAGGACATCATAGCTGAGGACGGCATAGCTGATCTTTCAGGTAAGAGATGTTAGAGGCTAATGATAGACCTCTTTACCATTTTGCATCTGCTTTTGACAAGCTGATTAATGCATCTGCTATGTGGGCAGCGTCAGGTCAAGCCATTGAAGAAAGCACATCCCACCCTGGTGAGATAGCTCCAGCAGGGGAAGCTTCTCAGGGCGCACCAGAGGGCCTGCAGACTCCAGGGGAGAGTGCCTCACCAGTAGACACCCATGCTACAGGTACTGCTCGTTTCTGACAACGAACACAGCAAATGATATATGCATTCTGTTTGTGGCACTGACCCCTCTCTTGTTTTTGCCATGTAGCTTCTCTTTCTGCGGAGCCGATGGTTGAGACCTCCTCACGAGAGGAGGTTCAGGAGGCAGGGCCGACTTCTGAGATTGAGCCATCTTGCTCCCAAAGGGCTCCTGGTACAGAGTCTACCCTTCCCAGCATAGCTGAAGAGGGGGCTGCTATTGAGACAGGTACATAGCTGTCCTCTGAACTTTGACACCTTGTGCGTGCCACTTTATAGATAAGCATTTACATGCTATTGCTTAACTGCAGAGGGTGGGGACACAAACGTCTTGCCTGGTGGACTAGGATCAACTTCTGTCGCTGATTCTACCCCAGCCGTTGAGGATGGGCAGGAGTCTGCGGCAGCATCACGTATATGACCGTGTTGTGCCTTTTTGTAGTGATTCGTGCATATCCATTTGGCTATGAACAAGCACTCATTCCACCTCCTTCTTCCTTTGCAGCTTCTGAGGAGAAAGCCCCAGGGGTACCGGTGGACTTCCCAGCTCTTGGAGTTGAGTGGCCTGACGCCCCAACACTCGGGACGGCGTTGCATGCTGCTATGGCTGACCAGCTCCTGCAGGGTCTTGATCAGTTGCTCCAGACTGATCCACTGCCCTCTGTGGAGGCTTTGAGGGCTGATCTAGAGGTGTTCACCAGGAGCTACCACGGACTGAGTCTTCCCCATGATGCATGGGTCACAAAGCTGGAAGGCTTATGGAGCGAGTTCGCTCGCCTCCATCTTGCACAGGAGCAGAGACAGAGAGCCCAGTTACATATCCAGGAGCAGGAGGAGCGGCTACGTGAGCTTCGAGCGGCCCAGGCAGAGGCCGGTCTTCACCTTGCGAGCTTCGAGGGGGATAGCCGGAGGACCTCTCTTCGAGTGGAGGAGCTGCAGAGAGAGCTCCATGAGGCTGCTGAGGAGCATCGTGTTGTCCAGGCGAGGGTGGAGACCTGCCGTCGCCGATTTGATGAGCTTCGGGAGGAGATCTTTCAGCAGGAGACTCGCCTTGCAGAGTTGCGGAGAGACTAGTACACTGGTTGACGAGCTCTAGCACTTTCTTGTACATAGGGCTCTCACGCCCCATTTTTTTGTTGGAGTTACTCCCGAGGGCTTGTCTCGGGCTCCCTTGATGACATTAATGAATGAAGGACAGAACTTAACATAGCTGTTTTTTGCTTCTATCCTCTTGCATGTATGTCTCTTTTTTTTTCATCACTTTACCAGCCCTACCGCCCTTTCGGGTTTTCGCCAGGACTGGCCCCCTTTAGCTTTTTCCAGTGCGCCCTTTCGGGTTTTCACACTGAGGGGTACCCATTTTTGCCTAAGGCGCCCTTTTGGATTTTCACCTTAGTCGGGTTAAAGCCTTTTTGCCCTTAATTGCTCTTCTAACAGAAACAACCAAGTCCGCTGGGGTCTCAATATTTTTAACCCCGTTTTTTCTTTTTTTTTTTCTTTTCTTTTTTGAACCTATAATGCCAAAAGGCGAGGAAAATGTGGCACTCCCGTAAGGACGTGTGTGCCGCAGAGGTGGGACAAATGGGTAGATTTGATTGTCCGGGTTGGACGAATGAATCAAATCTGTGAGCCGAAAGGCGAAACGGGTTGGTAGCCTGAGAGGGCGTACTGATACCGAACCCAAGAGGACAGAAACGAGCCGAAAGGCATAATGGGTTGGCAACCCGAGAGAGCATACTGAGACCGAACCCGGTGAGACCAAAAGGTGTAGTGGGTTGGCAGCCCGAGAGAGCATACTGAGGCCAAGCCCGGTGTGACATGTGCCAGAAGACACGATGGATTGGTAGCCCGAGAGAGCATACTGAGACCAGATTCCAAAAAAAAAGATGAGCCGAAAGGCATGATGGGTTGGCAGCCTGAGAAGGCATACATAGGTCAATCCTAGGAAGGAAAGTGAGCCAAAAGGCATGATGGGTTGGCAGCCCGAGAGAGCATACTGAGGCCAATCCCAGAAAGGAGAGTGAGCCAAAAGGCATGAAGGGTTGACAGCCCGAGAGAGCATACTGAGGCCATTCCCTAGAATGAAAAAGGAGCCGAAAGGCATGAAGGGTTGGCAGCCCGAGAGAACATACATAGGCCATTCCCTAGAATGAAAAAGGAGCCGAAAGGCATGAAGGGTTGGCAGCCCGAAAGAGCATACATAGGCCATTCCCTAGAATGAAAAAGGAGCCAAAAGGCATGAAGGGTTGGCAGCCCGAGAGAGCATACATAGGCCATTCCCTAGAATGAAAAAGGAGCCGAAAGGCATGAAAAGTTGGCAGCCCGAGAGAGCATACTAAGGCCAGTCCCAGTGGGATAAGAGAGTAAGCGGGTTTAACTGCTCAGAAGAGACACGTGAGCTGAACCCGGAAGCCGATAGGCGGAATGGGCCGGCAGCCCGGAAGAGGTATGCATAGGCCGAGCCCGATGGGACAAAGTATGACACCGTCAGAATGCCAGTGGGACTAGGTGTCATAGGATGACATGTAAGGTGTAGCCCTGACCTCAATACGATGTTTTGGTCGAGATGGGGTGGAGTCATTGACTTAGAGCCACCCATAGAATGGACAGAGAGAGGATTTTTTTTTTTTTCACATTACCAACCTCACCGCCCTTTCGGGTTTTCGCCGAGGCTGGCCCCCTTTAGCTTTTTCCGGTGCGCCCTTTCGGGCTTTCACACCGAGGGGTTGCCCATTTTTGCCCGAGACGCCCTTTCGGGTTTTCACCTCGACCGGGTCTATAGCCTTTTTGCCCTTAGCCAACCGTTGAAGGCTAGCTGAGTCCGCCGGGGTATCAGTATTTTTAACCCCCTTTTTTTTTTTTTTTTTGGAACCTTCACTGAGGAGAGGTACTGTCTTGTGAGGAGTGCTGTGGAAACTCTTGCGGTGGCGCATGGTAGAGCTTCATATGCTTGCCGTTAAGAGGAGGGAAGGGATTGTCCCCCTTGTGGTCAAGGACCGTATAGGCCCCTCCTTCGTAGACCTTCTGGATGACGTAAGGCCCACGCCAATTAGGCTGGAGTTTGCCACTGGATCTTCCCGCGAGAACCTCCTTTTCTTTGACCATGACAAGGTCGCCTTTCTTGAACGCCCGTTGCTTGACCAGCTTATCATAGGCACGTGTCATGCGGGCTTGATACACTTGTAAGTGTTTGTAGGCTTTGAGTCTTTGACCTTCAAGGTTGGACAATTCCTCGAGCCTTCTTTCAATTTCAGATTGGTCTTGGCCTGGCAATCCGGCGTGCACAGCAACGCGGTAAGATGCTAGCTCGATCTCCACAGGGATCACTGCTTCAGCTCCATAGACCAGGGAGAATGGGGAGCAACCCGTGGGGGTTTTGATAGGCCCATAGGGCTTCATGGACCTTCTCACCCCAATCTCGCTTGCGGCCACCTACTATCTTAGACAGCAGCCTGCAGAGGGTTTTGTTGAAGGCCTCGGCTAACCCATTGGCCTGGGGATTGTAGACCGACGACGCTCTCCAGTCAATATGGAACTTGGCCGCCAGAGCATAAACAGCCTTGTTCTTGAACGGCGTGCCATTATCGGATATAATCCGACTGGGGGTGCCGAATCTGTATATAATATAGTGTCGCACAAATCAAGCAACTATCTCCCCTGTAACTTCCCGTAGCGGAACGGCTTCCACCCATCTGGAGAAGTAATCAGTGGCGGCAAGTATGAACTTGTGCCCCTGGGACGATGGTGGGAATGGTCCCACAATATCCATACCCCACTCTGCAAATGGCCAAGTAGGCGCTGTTGGATGGAGCGGGTTAGGTGGCCGCCGAGGGACTGGGCCGAATGCTTGGCATTGATGACATGTACGAGCATATTGATTGCAATCTTCGTACATGGTAGGCCAGTAGAACCCTTTGAGCTTGATGCTATTTTTTCATCTTAGCTCCTGCTTGGTGAGCTCCACACAATCCGGAGTGAACCTCATGCATGACCGTCTTGGCCTCCTTGGATGAAAGACAACGGAGGAGAACCGATCGGTCCTTTTCATGGACGAGCCTGAAGAGCATGCCGTCAATCAGCTGGTAGGATGTCGCCCTGCGTAGCAGTTGCACCCTCTGAGCCCGCTCAGGAGGGAGCCAGCCGTTCTTTATCTTTATAATTGGCTCACGCCAATCTTCTTCTTCGGGAGCATTGTCCTCTTGAATGTTGTCGACCTCATAGACAGTGAGACCGGATTCTTCGTCGAGCACACTTGGCATGAGCCTTCGATGTCTGACAATAATATTTAATTCTCCCTCAGGCGGGAGTTTTAGGGCTGCTGCCAACTTTGCAAGAGCGTCAGCCTGAGAGTTGCTGCCTCTGGGGACATGGCCTATTTCAAATAGGTAAAATTTTTCTTTGAGCCTCATGACGGCTGCATGATAGGGGACGAGCTCCTTCTTCCGGACATCATAGACGCCCAGTACTTGTCGGATGACGAGCTGAGAATCCCCGTACACTTTGATGCACTTGATGTCCATCTCCAGTGCCAGTTGAAACCCAATAATTAGCGCTTCATACTCTGCCTCATTATTAGTCAGCGACTTCATGAGAGCGCAAGAGTTGTGGAGGATGCCGCCTTGTGGAGATACAAAGACAACCCCGCGCCTGAGACATAGTCTGTAAGGCCACCGGCTCTTTTGATTGTCCGAGAGGCACCATCAAAATATAACTCCCAATGTGGGAGATCAAGGGTGAGGACACCCGGCTCCATCTGTGGTGGGACTTTTTCATAATGCTCCCCAGTAGCCTGAGAAGGCACTAACACCTCTTCGTCGGGTAGCTCAAAGTTGAGTGGCGAATCTTCTAGCACAGGGTGTGCGGCTAAAAACTCCGCCATCCCTTGTCCCTTAATCGCCTTGCATGGGACGAAGGTGATATCAAACTCCATGAGGATAAGTGCCCATTTACCAAGCCTACCGGAGAGGACAGGCTGGCTGAGCAGAAACTTGAGTGGGTCACATTTTGAGATGAGCTCCACCCGATGGGCTAGAAGGTAATGTCTCAGCTTTTTGACATCAAATACCAGAGCTAGGCACACCTTTTCCATAGGGGCGTACCGGTGCTTAGGCCCAATCAGCTTTCGGCTGAGGTAGTATAGTGGCTGCTCCTTGCCTTCGTCATTGACCTGGGCTAGCAGAGTCCCCAAAGAGGCATCCATGGCAGCAATATATAAGATAAGGGGCCTCCCTCTGACGGGTGCCCCTAAGACTGGAGGAGTCAGCAGATATTCCTTGATTTGCTCGAAGGCCTTCTGGCAATCCTCATCCCATATGAAGGGTGTTCCTTTCTTCGTCAATTTGCCGAAAGGTAGGCATCTTCCTGAGAGGTTAAAAATAAACCGCCTAATATAGGCGAGTCTCCCTTGAAGAGATCTGAGCTCTGTCAAGTTCTTAGGCGGAGGTAGTCCTCTTATGGCCTTGATTTTGTCGGGGTCGATTTCTATACCTCGATACCTGACAATGAAGCCAAGGAACTTGCCGCTGGAGACGCCGAAGGCGCACTTCATCGGGTTCATCTTGAGTTGAAATTGTCGAAGCCTTTCAAAGACTCGACGCAGGTCAGCTAAGTGATCTTCCCGCTTCTTTGTCTTGACGACCAGATCATCCACATAGCATTCGACAAGGTCATGTAGCATCTCGTCGAAGATCTTGGTCATTGCCCTTTGATAGGTTGCGCCAGCATTCTTCAGACCGAACGGCATTCTTTTGTAGTTGAAGATCCCCTTAGGAGAACGGAAAGCCGTATGGTCTTTATCTTTGACGGCCATGCGGATTTGATTATAACCCGACGACCCGTCCATAAAAGACAAGGCTTCGTGACCAGTGGTCATATCAACCATTGTCTCGGTGATTGGGACAGGGAAGTCGTCTTTCGGGCATGCTTTGTTCAAATCCCTGAAGTCAATGCAGACTCGGACTTGGCCGTTCTTCTTCTTGACAGGGACGATGTTGGCGAGCCATACAGGGTACATGCAAGGCTCTATGAAGTCCACATTGAGCATTTTGTCAACCTCAGCATTGACCTTCAGCTCCAGCTCGTGGCGCATACGCCTTTGAGTTTGCTTGACTGGCTTGACTATTGAAAGTATTGCTAGCTCGTGTTCAGCCACAGAAGGATCGAGCCCGGGCATTTCTTTATAAGTCCAGGCGAAACAATCCCTGAACTCTTCTAAAAGCTGTCGATACGACTGCCTTTCTTCCTCACTGAGGAGGGCACTTATGAAGGTGGGACGATAGTCATTTTTGCTTCCGAGATTGATCTCGATCAACTCATCTACAGTCGCTTGACCACCGTCTTCAAGCTCCGGCGGAGCCGGTTGGAGGTCGACAAAGTCTCCCTCATCATCAGTGTCGGCTTCATAGACTTCAAATTCTTCGAAGCGCTCTTGCTCGTGGCTTGAAGTCGAAGAGCTTGCTTCATCTTGCTGATGGTTAGCAGGCTGAGCTGCTCCTTCCTCTGAGGGGTGGTCGTTGTCAGCTCTTGATGGAGGTGAGGGTGTCAAGGACACGTCACCAGACTCCTTTATAGAGTCATCAATCTTGGGCTCAACTTCAGCTTGCCCGTTATGGAGAGGCAGCAGTCCTATGGTGTTGACTGCGAAGTGGACCTCGAATTCGGTCTCCTGGTCATAGCCAAGGCCCCTTGTATCTTTGCGGGAGAAAGGAGGTTGCCCACGGACCTGCGGAGGGTTCCACAGTTGATGGAAATACGCCGCTCGAGCAGGGTCCAGAGTTTGCGGGATGTGCTGCTTTTTACACATCTCCTTGATGTAGTTGGGCATATCATCCATCTCCTGAACTGGCTCTGGCGCCACATCAGCGGGAGTATCCCAGCTAAAATTGTCTTCAGGAGGGTACGGTGGGACTAAATCACCTTTGTAAAAGATGATCGACTTGTCCCTCTTGCCTTTGTTGCGTCTCCTTCTCCGTTGATAGGAGACTATGAAGGTCTTCAATTGCTCTACCTCATACTCTTCCCGTTGGGACGAGAGCTGGAGGCACTTCGGCGGTAAAGAGATACTCCCGTCAATGACCCGACTGATGAGGTTGGCTTCAAAGTCAACATTCCGCCTTTCTGGTTGAGTCGGCTTGGAGGCAGCACTGAGGCTCAGCCTATGCAACTTTACCATATCTTGATTGACAGTGAAGAGCTGCCCTTCCTCGACTTCAAGGTCCACTTTTTGCTTCCCTTTGTCTTTTAAAGACTCGGGGATTGTTAAAGTGGGCTTCCCAAAATATAGAGAAGCATCGGCCAGATGACACTCATTGGGGTGGAACGGGGCTTGATCTGTAAAGACCGTATGTTGCTCCCCTTCCTTGGCATATTTAATGCACTGATGCAGAGTTGAAGGGACAACCCAATTTTCATGCAGCCAGGGTCTTCCAAGCAGCATCTTGTAAGATGTGTCGGAGTTGATGATATAAAATGTCGCTTGGGTGACAAAATCGCCCAAGGCAAGCTTGACTACAACCCGACCAAGTGCTTCCTCGGAACCCTGATTGAATCCCGAGATCTTGACATCGGTCACCTTTTGCAAATAAGGTGCCAAGTATAGAGACTTGAAAGTCTTCAGAGGCATGATGTTGACGGCTGCTCCAGCGTCAACCAGGATACGATTCACGTCATGCCCATTAATCGTCCCCTTCATATATAAGGGGCGATTATGACACGGAGAGGACAGCAACATGTCTTTGTCCGTGAAGGAAATGTTGGCTGTGAGTGCTTCATATGCCTGGGCTTGCAACTCTGCAACATGGGCTTCATATGCCTCTGGGTCTTGGAGTATCTTGACCAGAGCCTCCAGAAGATCCTTGCTCCAGGCGATGGCCTCCCAGATGGTGACATTTGTTGGGAACCGCTTCATATGATGAATGATTTTGCGGTCCGCCCGAGCACGGGTCTTGTCAAATGGCGGGATGATCTCTGCCAGGGTCTTCGGCGCCTGGCGAGGCTTCTCCCGCTTAGAAGGGCGCTCCTCCGTGTTCAGTCCTTCCGCATCTTCTTGGAATAGCGGAGCCAAAGACTCCTCCGGAGGTGGCAAGGGTTCCTCAGGCTGATCTTCATTAGAAGGACCTGCTGGGCTTGTAGTCTCGACCCTGTTGGAGGGGCCGGCTTGCTCTGACGCCTCCTCGCGCACTGACGACTTGGCTGGCTCCTCTTCTTCATCGGAGGAGGCAATTGTAAAAGGGACGCCACCCAGCTTAGCCATTGAGATGGGGCCTGAACCCTCTGAGGGGCTAAGGATGAAAGGGATTCCCCGAACTTGAGTTTCTGGGATAGGACCCGGCTTTTCCCCTCTGAACAGTATGACCCGATCAAGAGTCGGGGGACCTTCACGTCCACGCCCTCGGTTACGACCTCGGCCACGTCCCCGGCCATTTCTTGCCGAGCGGCGCTGATATGTCGCCATAGGAGCCTGGCCTCCAGTGCTATCAGCCGTGGGACAGTAAATATTGTCGGGCGGCGGGATCGCCACCATGTTGCAGGAGAGCTCTTACAGCATTTCCTTGAGCATTTCGACAGTGAGCTCCTCATCTTTATAGAATAAGGAGAGCTCCTCCGGGATTGGGAAGTCTTCACCTTCTTCAAGACGGTGAACCATTTCTCGGAGCCATTGCAGAAGACGGGCTTTGCACCCAAGTTTGTCCCAGGGGATATATTCGTCTAAAGTGACGACCCTGGTGGGGCGAGGGGGAGTGTACTCCTCCAGCTCATCTATGAGCTTTTGAAGTCTTTGTAGAGGAGTTGGCTCCTTAGGAGCCTCCATAGCAGCGGCTAGCTCGGCTTGCTTCTTCAACTTCCTCTTCAAATTCTTCCTGCGATTCTTCTCCTGCTTCTTTTGGCGTGCTGCCTCTTGAGAAGAGAGAGGAGTTTGCTTCGGCAGTGGGACTCGCTTGCCCCCAAAATTTTGCTTCTTGCTCTGGGCTGGCTCCTTAGGAACCTTAGTGCCACGGCTTTTTCTGGGGGCAATCTTGGTCCAATTGGCCTCCTCCGGCTGAGCTTGGAAGGTGGCATTGATTGCCTGAGCAATTATTTCAGGAGGCAACTCCTGGAACTCTGCCAGTCCGCAGGGGGGCCTCTGGGGGCTTTGTAGTTCCACCGACTTTGCTTGGACTGGTGGATTGACTTGCTTGAGCTGCTGAGGCCTTTCTGCAGTTGGCGGCCTCACTGGGCTGACAGAGGCCTTAGCCGAGATCTTTACAGGCTCAAGAGGTTGAGTCCTCTCCAGGACTAATGGCCTTGCTGCCTTGGCAGGAGCTTTGGCTAAAGGTTCTGACACCTTGGCTTTGCCTTTATTGTCTGGCCGAGAGTTCTCTCTTATGACAATGCCAGACTGACTGGGCCTGGGACGGACCTTGAAACCCTCTCCCGCGGCTTGGCTTCCTGGGTTCGGGACCTTAGGCCCTTTATAGGTGGCCTTGCCTTTAGTGAGTAATGGGAATTCATCATTTTCCGCGGGCTCATTTGGTCGGGCTAATCGGGAAAAAGCTTCGGTTTCTCGCCGGGCCTGCTGGAGAGTCTCCCTGGCGACCTCTGCAAGGCGTAACCTTGTCATGGAATTCCCCTGAGTATCGACAACCCCTCTCTGGATGAGGGCTTCAATGAAGTCTTGAACCTCTGAGCATTGCCGAGTGGGGTGAGACACCCTTGCATGATACTTGCAATAGCGGGGGTGTCTGTTGGCCGTCTCATTGTAATAAGACGGTGGGTCATGTGTCAGAACCCAGCCATCCTCCAGAAGCTTGTCAAAAATCTTCTCAGTGTTCTCCTTGGGGAAAGAACACTGGTGAGAGGGTCGCCACCCTAGATACCAGAGTGTGGACTTGGGCGATTGGGAACTGACTCCCTGGGAACTAACTCCCTCCTCCTGCGGCTCGGGGAACTGGAAAGCTGCCGAGGCATGTATGACGTTGACGGAGAAGTGAAGGCTCTCCCGTGCATGCGGCTGCGGTGGCTCGACCAGGAACTCGCCCATGTTGACCTTCCCTCGCCTGATTAGGTCCTCGGCGAGGTCCTTGAACGGCTCACAGTTGTGGATAATATGGCCAACAACTTCATGATATGGGCAATAGCCCTGATGAAAAGCAGCACCTGGCGTCTGCTCCACGGGTGACGAGGTAATCAGTCCCGCCCGTTGGCATGCGAAGAAGATATTGGGAGTTTTCTCCCAAGGGAAGGAGTATAACTTCTCTAGGAGCTCGACTTGAAGTGGAGCCTCCACGTCTTCCGGCGAGTTCTCCTCGTGCTCAGATGAATCCGAGGACTCTTCAGAGAGCCAACCCCTGAGCGGGGCCTGACCCGTGGGTGATACACCCGCCTCCCGTATATGGGCTGGAGCTAACCCCCTGGCAAATGGGCCAAAAGGGAAAGTGGATAACTGCTGATCAATGCTCTCTAGGAACTGCAACAAGCGCCTTTGTTCCAGCTGCAATTGCCGGATTTCCCCTCAGATTTTCCGAATGGTCCTCCGCAGCGCTAAACATTCTGGGAATGGAGGAGGAGTGGTTCTGGGACCACCATTGGGCTGTCGACTTGAGGGCCCGGCTTCGGAGGCATTGGAGCTTGAAGCCATCGCCACCAAATGGACCACGTTAGCTGACCGGTTCGATCGGCACCAAGGATGAGGCTGGGGTGGATCGACTGCATGGCCTAGCATATTTACCAGGCCCTTTTGAATGAGCTCCTCTGCTATATTCTTGAAAACATAGCAATCCCCGACGGTGTGACCCAACCTTCGGTGATACACACAATAGGTTGGATCATCTGTCTTATCCACCTCCGCGGGCTTCCGCGGGTCCGGCAGAGTGACGAGCTGCTCCTTCGTACATAGATCAAAGAGCATCTTAGTATGCTCCTTTCTGAAGGAATAAGGCGTCTTCATGTTCTCCGCTAAGAAAGACGCATTTGTCTTATCACCAGACTTCTTGCCTTTTCCTTTGGACTTTCCTTCCCCTTTATCTCCATTCGTCGGGGAGAAGTCCACGGCATTCACCTCTTTACCGCTAGCCAGACGGTCTTTGGAGGGTTTGCCTTTTGTAGAGGTTTGTACAGGGTGATCAGCGAAGAACATCTCAATCTCCGCCACCACCGTGTTGAGTTGGTCGAAGCCTCTGATATTGGAGCCCAGAAGCTTTTCACTGACTTCTGCCGAGAGACCCCTGCGGCAGATAGTGATTGCATCTTCAGGCGTCGGAGGGTTATCGCAGCGCATGCTGACGTCCCTCCATCGCTTGATGAAGTCCACTGCTGTTTCACCCTTCTTCTGTCGAAGGACACAAAGCTCTGCTAGGGAGACCTTGCGTTCGACCATTTGGAAGCGGTCGACAAACTTCTTCTGCATATCAGCCCAATCAGATACTGAGTTGGGCTTTAACCTTGAATACCATTGGAAGGCGGTGCCAGTCAAGGACGTGGCGAAATACCGCAGCAAGTATGCCTCTTCCAAGGCTAATTCACCCATGGCCGTCATGTAATAGGCCAGGTGTTCATGCGGAGAGCCCTGCCCGTTGAACTTCTGGAGTTTCGGGGCCTTCGGGCAATCTGGTGGAAGCTTCTTGAATTGATGATGGAGGGGATATGGCACGCTGTACAAATCAACGGTAGCCACACCCTCGCCATGTTGAGCGAACTTCGCTTCCACGATGCGCTCAATCATCTGCTTCTGCGCCATAAGGCTTTCTGCGGCAGGAGTAGCAGATGATCGCGCATTGGCTTCATGCGGCGGGACTTCAAAGTCCACCGCCAGTGGGAGTCTTGCAGCGGTGACAGAGGCATTGGCTGCTGCTGGAATGGGAGAAGGCTGCTGATCCGCTCCAGCCGGTGCCGCCTGAGGCGGGGAAGGAACCTCCTTTTCGCGCAAAAGCGACTGTAAGAGGTTCTTGAGCTCTTGGTTTTCCCGTCGAAGTTCGTCCAATGTGGGGGCCCGTGGCTCTTCCCCCAGCTCTTCTTCGTGCCAGGAGCGACTGTCCCCATCAACACTGTGGACGTCTTCCTGGCGCTCTTCTTGCGGTGCCGGCTCAGGCTGAGATGTACCGGCGGTCGGCGCCTGCTGCGTTTGCGCTAGAATCCGAGAGACCGGCCTTGACCTCCTCAAATATTGGATGGGTTGGTCAAGCTCTCCCGAGGTGTTCTCGGGTTGTTTGTCGCCGGAGGTGGCGTAACAGGTGAACACTTTGATAGTGTCATCGGTCACCTGGACCACCCGCTTTTTCTTGGGCGGTTGTCGCTCCGACTTGGGCGGCCTCCCAAGTCTGTCGAAGACAGACACTCGGGATGTGGCTGCTTGAGGTGAGCGATCCTCCTCCGTGTGTGTAGAACTAGCCCACGGGGAGGTCGGTCGCACTTTCTTGCCGGCTCCTCGGCGCTTTTGTCCCCGTAGGGGTTGAGATGTAAATCTCGTAGACGTCGAGGCCTCAGTGCTTGGCGGACTCCGCATCCGCTGAAGCTCTGACATGCGGAAGGGCTCCTCCGCCCTCGCGCGCCTTATGATTCGGGCCTCCTCCTTGGTGACCCAAATTTTCTTCAATTGGAGGTGGCACTCCTCCACTGGGTTGCCCCCTGTCCTTGGACGGGGAGCTCGTGGCTTGAGCCGTTGCAGAAGGCCCTGAGTTGCCGCCGGTACGGCAGACTTCTCCTTCTTCGCTCCTTTCTCACGAACTTGCCGGAGGGGCTCGAAGCGATTGGAGGTAGAAATAGTAGGGACATGACGATCCCGTGGCAGGATCGGCTCGCCTCCATCGAGCCGGATGCGAATATCTCCGACAATTACAGTCTTGTCGGAGCGCGAGACAGCCGCCTCGGGCCTTGCACCCTTGCGGCTACGCCATTGCCCCCATTGGGCAGGGGCGGCGGTGGTGACACCCGCCATAGGCATGGCGTCATCCTGACGGCGGCGGCGTTACCCTCGTTGAGCAGGGACATCACCTCTGAGGGTGGTCGCAGTAGGTTTGGCGCCGTTGCGGCGGCGGCGTTGCCCCCGTCGAGCAGACGCGACGCCAGCAGTGATTTGATTGACCTTCGGCCGTTGATGTGGCAGCCAAGGGAACTCGGCTGGTTGTCGGGATGAAGGGCTTGACACCCTTAACAGTTGGAGAATTGACCGGATGGACCCGGCCAGTTGCCGCAGCAGAGGGTCTGACACCCTTGAGGACGGTCCCCTTTATCGGGCGAGCCCGGCCAGTTGATGCAGTAGAGGGCCTAACACCCCCAGTGACGGTTTTGTTGACCGGACTGACCCGGCCAGTAGCTGGAGTCGAAGGCCTGGCGCCTCCGACAGTTGTCTTCTTGACCGGGCGGACCTGGCCCGTTGCTGTAGTAGAGGGTCTGACACCCTCGGCGACTGTTGGTAATGCAGGAGCGGCTGAACTGACTTCAGCCACTGGCACCACGCCCAAGAAGAAGGGCGAGCCGACGACCGCTGGGAAGTCGCCGAAAACAAGTGGTGTTGCCAGGTAGCCGATCCTGGCATGGTTGGCAACGATCTCGGGGCCGTAGGTAACGGCTGCCATCGCTACTGCTGGTGTTGGTGGTGGTGGTGGTGCGTAGCACGAAAGGAGTGGCGTGCAGATGCACAAAGAGCTCTCAATTAAACAGAGAGATGTGCCCTCCTCTTCCCGTCCTGTAAGAGGAAGAGGGGCAATCAGAACCTTGAAGAAGGTTTAGAGACTTTCTTTGACAGGAAGAAGAAAGGCGGGAAAAGTCTCACCGGGTGTGCCAGTCTGTGAGACACGGAAAAAATCTAGATCGACTTTTATCGTGGATAAAAGGTAGATTTTCGTTCTTTTTGAAAAGAAACATCCCCTCCCATCTGAGTAGAAGGTGATTCTGTGTGTGCGCATCGTATCAGACGATTTGGGTTCGAGTGCTGGACCTTTCCCCACTGACCGGAGTCAGTGTTGATTTACATCGGCCTAACGTCCGAACACCTTTGTTTAACTGTCAAAGAAATCTCAAAAGTCTTCTACCAGGGGTTCTGATGTGGAGGGCAGGCTCACTCGAGAGACTCTCCATGACCACTCATTTACCACACACAAGTTAATAGAATTAGGGCTAAATCTGAGCAAAACCCTAAGATTTAGGAATAGAAACGCAAATATGCGGGAGCCATAGGCATTTTTGAAATAAAAGGGAGTTTTCTGGACCCCGAGGATATTTTGGTAATTTTACCAACCCAGGGGTATTTTAGTAATTTTCCCAGGCCAGGGGTATTGCTAAAATTCCTGGGCTAGAATGGAAGTAGGACTGGATTCCTGACTTCCCAAGGCATTGAGATCATTTCTGGAGGGTTTCAAGGGCTCTGAGGCCAATTGCTAGGTCATAGGGGTATTTTGGTAATTTTACCAGACCCTAAACCTAGGTTTGAGATGATACCCGAGTGCTGGATTGAGCTGACAACACTTCCGAACCGAAGGAATGACAATGGGCTTCATGGAAGGCACGCATCTGTCAATTTGGCCGAAGGAGGGGTATATACACAATTTTGACAAGTCGGGGGTTTTCTTATAATTTTCCCTCGAGGGTACACATGGAGCATGCTGAGTGCTTTTATAATTCCAGTGAGTACATGAGTTGTCGGCGAGTTGTCGACTATACAAAAGTCCGCATTAGAGCGGGAGATAGGGACGTAGTCCCAATTACAAAAGATTGCAGGGTATAACTGCAAAGTACAGGACTTTGGTCTTTTACGATCCCGGGGAGGACGTTTTTACAATTCCGCCGTTGTAAGGACGGAACCACCTGACTTAGTCGTCCCGAGGCGTAAAGACTTACAAAACATGGCCCGCTGAGGGGCATAATTACAAACATGGCCCGCTGAGGGGCGTAAATGTAAATATACTCCGTAGGGGCATAAATACAAGACCCGGGGACTTACCCCACACGGGCCGAAACAAACGAACAAACTCCAAATGCTCCGAGTGCGAGAAGTGCTTCGTACGTTGTCGATTCTCCCTTCCTCACTTGGACCCTTAGGGTCTATTTATAGAAGGCGGGAGGGCCCAGAGGGGTCAAATGAACGAATTTGCCCCGATTCTGTCAAGGTGGGGTGGCAAAAAGCCATTTTGATCCCTCTGGACACCAAAAAGGGCCAAATGACCCCTCTGAGGGGGTTAAAAACCTTCTTCTTTTTTTAAATTGTTTTTTTTTTTTGAAGGCCCGGACCCCGGAGGGGGGGCGGACCCGGGCGGGGTCGCGCGACCCCGCCAAAGGGCGGACCCCGGCGGGGTCGCGTGGGCCCCCGGGGGGCCAGGGGGGTCGCGCGGCCCTCGGGGGTCGAGCGGCCCTCGGGGGTCGCGCGCTACCCCGCTGGGGCCCCCCCGCGGCGTCACGCGCGCCTCGGGGCGCGCGCGCGACCCCGCTGGGTCCCAGCGGGGGGGCCGCGCGGCCCTTTTTCCTCCGCGGTTCGCCGCAAAGGGGTCGTTTGACCCCGGTGGACGCCTTTTGACCCCTCTCGACGCCGTTTCGCTCCGTTTTCGTCATCCCGGGTCGGAGAAGAGCCGTGGTGGAGTTATATATCTCGGCGAGATCGCTCCTTCGCCGCGTGGCAGCATCACATCCGCAGAGGGAGCATTGTTTGTTTGTCTGGTCGCTCGTCGCCGCGTAGGGAGGAAGCTTTGCGCCCGTCTGTGCCGTATGATACACTTGCTCGGCTACTCGGACCGGTATGCATATGTTTCTTCCTTGTTAACCTTCTTGTCGCGACGTCGACCATGATAATATTGTCGGATCAATAGACCCTAAATCACGAAGATACTCCGTAGTTCGACGGTGTTGACGATACGCCATCCTTGTCGTCGAACGTTGCATAGCAACAATCTCTCAAAGTAACTTGAGAAAATTCCGGGTGCAACACATAGGTTGGAAATATTCGCTTTTAGATGCATGTGCAGGGACACCTGCATGAAAAAACCATTTGCAGATACTTTTAAATGCATGCCCTACAACTTCTGCTGATTTTTTTACCCCTCTCAATGCAGACATGATTTTAGGTTGTGTAGCATGGGGCCTTATGTGGAGATAGCTGTCCATGGGGCCTGTTCTCTGCGTCTGTGGGGCAGCACCAATGTCAGGACGTCGTGCAGCTGTACTTTCGTAGGTCCCTGAACCCATGGGTGCCTTCCCTTTCCTTCGAGCGGCTTGTTCACGCTCCCTTGTTTCAGTCAGCTCTGGATCTAACTCCTCAGTGCCTTCCTCATCATCATCCCTCCTAACCCTTCTGCCTGAAATCGCCTCAGTAATTTCAGCCTCATCTTCAGCCCTTTGTTGCATCCTCTCCTTTTTGCCCAGAAGGCACTGACGCATTTGTTCTCGGACCTCTCGGGGACATCTGTCACATTGTTTCACCTCTCCTCTTATCCCTGCCAAATGTTATTTTCCTCTAGTAATTCCGCCATGTATCTCCTAGCCACAATAATTGCAGTTCACTTTTCTTCTCCCAGCATCAACTAAAGAGAGGTGGGCCCACCCCGGATCCTCCTGCCCTTGCTGCTCCCGACTTTGTTCACGTCTAGGCATAATGCTGCATTAAGACATTCATACACAAAGTTATAAGTACAATTAAAACTTAACCCTTAATTATCAATTAACCATTAATCACCCTTGGAAAAAATCAATTACGAGCATGATCCCACCCCAAATTCTTCAATGAAGCTTAATTGAGCCTCAATTGAGCCTAAGCAAACCGAATTAGATAAAAGCTCCAAATTTTATGAACTAATTAACCCTTAATTAGCAATTAACTCTTAATCACCCTTAGAAAAAATCAATTACCAGCATGATCTCACCCCAAATTCTTCAATGAAGCTTAATTGAGCCTCAATTGAGCCTAAGCAAACCGAATTAGATAAAAGCCCCAAATTTTATGAACTATTTAACCATTAATTAGCAATTAACACTTAATCACCCTTGGAAAAAATCAATTACCAACATGATCCCACCCCAAATTCTTCAATGAAGCATAATTGAGCTTCAATTGAGCCTAAACAAACCGAATTACACAAAAGTCCCAATTTTTTTGAACTAAATAGGGTTTCAGAATCAATTAACCTACTTTTAAAGACTGCAAAATTAACCTACAACAAAAAAAAATTCAACCTACACAGCACATAGCAGTAGGCAGCAGCACAGCAGCTCCTCCTTTGCAACACACAGCCGCACAGCAGGTCGGAGCAGCAGGGTCGGAGCAGCAACAGCAGGTCGGAGCAGCAGCAGGTCGGAGCAACAGCAGCAGCAGGCAGGGGTAGAGCAGGTGGCTGGCTGGCCGCTAGCCAGGGCTAGCTGGCTGGCTGTTGCAACAACAGGCTAGCAGCAGCAGCAGCTCCGACAGCAGCAGCAGCAGCAGCGGCAACAGGAGCAGCGGCTCAAGGAAGACAGTGTCGGTTTCGGACTCGATTTCGGCCGAGTCCGAAACCGATACGGATCAGTATCGGACTCGGTTTCGGCCGAAACCGGCCGAAACCCAGTCAAAAGCTTTAAAAAATTGAAAATGGACCTAAAAACTCATAAACAAATAGATATAAATAGATATAAAATTAATAATCACATAAAAATTAGAAAATTCATTAGACATGCATTTAATTGTAAAGAAATTAGATTAAGTGCAATAAACATGAAGTAGACATTAAAATTCAAACATTGAACATGTTAAACTAATATTCTTGAGTACATGCTAAGCATAAAGAAGGTTCAAGCATTACAATAAACCTAATTAGGCACAGTAAATGTTACGAAAATTAAATGATCTTTACCTAAATGAAGAGGCACTAATATGGGTAATAACTAGAACCTTCTCCCTCTTCGTCTGACTTTTCATATTCATACCCATAAAAATGTTGCATGTATGGTCTATATTCACTATAACCAAACAATGAGGTAGCCAAGTCCTGCATCCCTCTTTGGATTCCTCTTGGAGTGTTTGGTTGGCTTGATGCAAATCCAGTATCAGCATAAGAATCTTGAGGAAGAGAAGAGGAATTGGCCCGGATGTGGATGGAACTAGAATGATGGTTCATAACCCCACGACCCATAAATCGCTACCTCCTGTTGGCCACCTCCATAACCTGATGGATGCCCATATTGACTCTGTGACTCATGTCCTCCCTCACCCTGACTGTATCCTCTGCCTGTGTCTGCGTGGAAGGAGGAAGGACCACCACCATCTCCACCGCCAGTAGTAGCACCTGCAGCCTCCAGTCGCCTTTTGGCCTTTGGGGATGCTTTTTCCTGTGTCGGTGTGCTTTCTTCAATCACCCTTGACATGAATCATGTTCCCCTTGGCGTGTGCCTCAAATAAATCTACTTCAACTGCTCAATTGCCGGGTCCTCTCGAGCAGCAGCATTTGTTCTCTCAGTTTGCCCATGCACTGATGTACTTCTTCTTAAGGATGTAGGTGGGTTGCCCATTCTAGGAGTGACTGGCCTGCTATCTGAGTCTGAGTGTCTAGCTGGCTGAAAATCATGCTGCTCCTCAGTGTCATCAACAACCAGGTGGGTCCCTTCTCTGGTGCGCATGAGTATCTCTGGCCCTCTTTGATTTTCTTCTGAATTCGGGATCTCTTGGCTCATCTTCATCTAGTATGCCCTCTGCCCATCTTCTATCATCATCATCAAAAACGGGCTCATCAATCTGCTCTCGTGTCTCCACCCAAGACTGCAAGGGATTCTCATCATCAAATAAAGTGTCCACATCAATTTCTGGCATTGCATCCTCTGCGACGCGTTTGTCCCTCAGCATTTGTCTTATCTCCATGTTCTTTATTCTCAGTCTCATATTGTAATGACAGTAAACCAATTTTTCTAACCGTTCAGCCTTCAGCCGATTGCGAACCTTTGAGTGTATAAGGCTGAACTTGCTCCAATTTCTTTCGCATTGGCTTGCCGATGTTGTTTGACTGAGCACCCTAATTACAATGAAAGCCAATGCATTACTGCCCACATCTCGATTGTTCACTATTATCCACCAGTTAGCTGTTCCACCAACCATAAACAAATGCATATAAGTTGTAGAAATATATATTCAGGTTAAGAAATCAAAAAAATAAATTATACCTGAGCTCACTCTTCCCACAGCGTATTGCAATTGGGAGTCAGAATATGTCCCAGTCCTCATTCTATAATTGTTCATCTACAAACATAAAGTAATACATTAACATAACTACTTAAATAAACTATATACCTGTTATTGATAAAATCAAATAAAGGCCAACCTCTACTTCGGCCTGAAGTCTCTTTTCTGGTGTCCTCGATAAACGACCAATGACTTTTAAAGTCCCTTGAAGCACCTCGCCATCAACATGTGCATCGGCATCGTACATAAATCGAGGATTGAGGAAATAACCTGCATTTGTGTATAATTAACGAAATGTTATATATAAAATAACATATAAGCATTACCCCCCTTTCAGTACAATTAATCACTCACCAGCTGCATGCAAGTCGTGGTGTAATGTGTTGTCCCATCTCTGGTCAATAATTTTCCACCATTTTGCATAATGTCTGGGAAGAGAATGATGCAACTCCAATTTGGCACGGTCCATGGCCTCGTACATATAGCCCATATCATTCTTCTCATCACCATCCACCATTCTTAGGACCTTCACGAGGGGTGTGACTACTTTCAAGTACCGTGACACCCTGTCCCAGAATTTGTTGTCGTCCACGACGTGGCAGACATCCAAATAATCCATCTGAGCATCAACATTGCCCTTGTCGATGTATTCCCGCAGGGCATTGTGGTACATGAAAGCTTTCAGCTCATTCTTGTACCTGTGCAAATAAATGAAATTTGAAGCTGTATCAACTGTTACATATCAGTAAGGATAAAGTTAATAGAATTGAGATCAATCTTATACCTGTGCAAAGACTCCAAAGAAATAAAATTGGAAGCAAATCTAGTTAGGCCTGCACGGATGATATCTCGCCCTCCACTGGCATGCGCCCTAAACATATTCAATATCCTAGGATGGCCATAGATATACTGTGTGACTTTTTGTGCCTTATCAATTGTCTTCTTCACATACTTTTCCTTCCCTATGTCTTCAAGCATCAGATCCAGACAATGTGCTGCACATGGGAGCCAATATAAATGACTGCGCTTCTGCATCAATTTCTTCCCTGCAGCCTTGTAACTGGCTTCATTATCAGTCACCACTTGCACAACATTCTCCTCTCCAATTTGTTCTACCATGTCATCCATCAAATGAAACAAATAATTTGCATTCTTTTCATAATCTGATGCATCAACTGATTTCACAAATACTATACCTTCGATGCAATAAACCAAAAAGTTTATCATGGACTTCTTCGTTGTACCAGTCCAACCATCACACATGATGGTGCATCCTCTCTCCACCCATATATGCTTGAAGCTTTCAACCCAATCATGGAGCTCCTCAACCTCTCCCTCAAGGCCACACCCATATATGTCTCGACGTGAGGGGGCCTTCAAGCCAGGGCCAGCATCTGCTATGGCATCTATCATAGGTTGAAAATATTCACTTGAAGCTGCATGTGCAAGGACACCTGCATGAAAAAATCATTTGCAGATACTTTTAAATGCATGCCCTGCAACTTCTGTTGATTTTTTGACCCCTCTCAATGCTTGCTTGATTTTAGGTTGTGTAGCTTGGGGCCTTCTGTGCAGATAGCTGTCCATGGGCCCTGCTCTCTGCGGGACAACATCACTGTCAGGACGTCGTGCAGCTGTACTCTCGTAGGTCCCTGAACCCATGGGTCCCTTCCCTTTCCATCGACTGGCTTGTTCACGCTCCCTTGCTTCAGTCAGCTCTAGATCAGAATTCTCAGTGCCTTCCTCATTATCATCCCTCCTAACCCTTCTGCCAGAAATCTCCTCAGCAATTTCAGCCTCATCCTCAGCCCTTTGTTGCTTCCTCTCCTTTTTGCCCAGAAGGCACTGCCACATCTCATCTCGCACCTCTCGGGGACAATGGTCGCATTGTCTCACCTCTCCTCTTACCCCTGCCAAATGTTACTTTCCTCTGGTAATTCCGCCATACATCTCCCAACCACAGTAATTGCATTTCACATTTCTTCTCTTAGCATCAACTAAGGACATATGGGCCCACCACGGATCCTCCTGCCCTTGCTGCTCTTGTGTTTGTTGACGTCTAGGCATGATGCTACATTAAGACATTCATACACAAAAAGGTATAAGTATAATTAAAAACTTAACCCTTAATTAACAATTAACCCTTAATCACCCTTGCAAAAAATCAATTACCAGCATGATCCTACCCCAAAATCTTCAATGAAGCTTAATTGAGCTTCAATTGAGCCTAAGCAAACCGAATTAGACAAAAGCCCCAAATTTTATGAACTAATTAACCCTTAATTATCATTTAACCCTTAATCACCCTTGCAAAAAATCAATTTCTAGCATGATCCCACCCCAAAATCTTCAATGAAACTTAATTAAGCTTCAATTGAGCCTAAGCAAACCGATTTAGACAAAAACCCCAATTTTTATGAACTAATTAACCCTTAATTAATAATTAACCCATAATCACCCTTCGAATGAATTAATTACCAGCATGCTCCCGCTTCAAATTAGTCAATGAAACTTAATTAAGCCCTAATTGACCCTTACTAAACCTAATTAAAGAAAAGCCCCAAATTTAAACTTCTAATTAGTGTTTAATTAGATCCGTTAAAAAGTTAATCTTGGTTTTAAATTAACCTACGACACAACATTTAACCTACAACAAAAAAAATTTCAACTACTCAACCAAAAAAACACAACATAAAAAACCCTAAATTTACCTCCACCAAATTTACCTCCGCAGTGGCTGTGCTGAGGTCGGACGGCTCTGCTGTGGACCGGGCAGGGGCCCCTGGCGTGGCCTGAGGCTGGCCGCTGGCCGGCTCTGTCTGGCCCGGGCAGGGGCTGGCAGTGGCAGGTGGATGGTGGATGCGGCAGCAGCAGCAGCGTCGCAGCAGCCAGCAGGAGGGCGCGCGCGGCAAGCAGCAGCAACAGTCCTCGCAGCAGCCGCAGCAGCGGTAGGGCAAGCAGCAGCCGCGGCAGGCAGCAGCAGCGCAGGCAGCAGCGGTCGGTTTCGGGAGGGTTTCGGCCGAAAACACCCGATGGGGGGGGGGGGTACAACTTCACGTGAGTTTAGCCCGAAACCGATACACTTATACCGTTTCGGGAGGCTACAGTGATCAAGTGGGTTTTCGTATCGATTTCGGCCGAAACTGCCAACCATGCAGCAGCTGCGGCAGCAGCTGCGGCAGCAGCAGCAGGGCACCAGCAGCAGCTGCGGCAGCAGCAGCAGTAGGGCACGGTTTTCTCCCTCAGATCTGAGGGAGAAACGAAGTGAACTCCCCTCACGTGGGTTTCAGCCGAAACCGGACGATTTCGGGCCAAAACTGTCAGGTTTCGGACCGAAACATGTAAGTTTCGAGCGAAACGGATACCGGTTTCGCCCGAAACCCTTTTTTTTATAAGTTTCGGACCTACTACAGTGAGCAGGTCAGTTTTCGGATCGGTTAAGGCCGAAACATATCGGTTTCGGCCGAAACGTATCGGTTTCGGCCGATACTGCCAACCCTACTCACGGGTCAAAACAACAAACAAACTCCGAAATGTTGGAGGCTCCAAGTGTGCTCCGTAGGTTGCAGATGCTTCTCCCCTTCTGGACCCTTGGGGGTCTATTTATAGAAGTGGGAGGCTACCCGGGGTTGTTTGAACCCTTACGGGTTAAATAAGAGGAAAATGACCTCGGGGAGACCCTCTTTCCCCTTTTTTTTTATTATTTTTTGTTCCGTGCGCGGGAAGGAGGGGCGGCCCGAGGTGGATGACCCCGGGCCCACCCGGGGTCAAATGACCCCGGGCAGATCCCCCCGGGGTCAGTTGACCCCTAGCGGGTCTCACCCGGGTCTGCCCGGCCCCGCGCGGACCCGCCTGGGGGGCGGCGACCCCGTACGGGTCCCTCCGACCCAGGACGGGTCCCCCTTTGTCCGGTTTTAATAAACGGGGGCTTTGGGGCTTTTGGAGCCTTTGTTTGCTCGCTACGCCACGTGGAGGGAGAGGAAAACGCTCCACCTTGTTCGTTCGTCGTCTTCCTTGTGCCGTGGGGCGTGAAGGGAAGACTTGTCATCGTCCGTGCTGCGTGGTACACGTGCGAGGGACTTCGTTCTTGGTGCGTAGTCCTCCTTTTGTGTTTCTTTTCCTCTTGTAGGAGCTTCCCTTGCCCGTAGTCACACGTTCAAAGGAGGGAGACTTCATCCCTTAAGGATTTTCCCGGAACTACACGATCCTGACAATCGTAGTAGATTAAATCCGGCCCCCGACCATCTCGATTGCTGCGAGAGGTCTATAATTTGCAGAAATATGTGGGCTATGAAGCCCTATTATGAGGGGAATACTCTGTGGGGAGGCGATACGCCCAATGTTGAACCCCGCGTGGAAATACTCCATAGGACGACGATACGCCAAATAGAGACCTCGTCCAATGCGAGGATAATATCCCCAAATTTTGTGAGATAAATTACGGATGCAACAAATGCCCCCCACGGGATATCCGTCAACGTCGGAGGCAGGGGGCGGATGGCCCGTGTCTTCTATGATTTTTGCTAATCCCCAAGTTCGCTGACAGAACAAAGGGTCTTGTAAGACTGTTCAATAGTCTTATTGCTGTCCATATGCTGATTTGGCCCTTAATGGAGCTTTATTACTTATCTTTGTCTGTCTGGTCTTGGCTTTGCAGCTCTTGCAGACATGGCTCGTCCCAGCCGGAGCAGAGAGACCTCCCGGAGGCCCAGAGTTGGGGACTCGGATGACCACTATGTGCGGAGGACGGACAGACCTATGCCGACATTCCCTCCTCGCACCATTACCTCTGAGGGCTTTGACGCGGTGGACCGCGGAGTTACTTGGGTCGCTGAGGGCCCGACAGGGGAGACTGCTGCCACTGAGGGTGCTGTTGATGCCTCCCGTATCATGAGGAGGCAGGGGGGCTATGTCTACGATCGCTCAGGCGGATATCCATCACACTTCCCACTGGATCGACATCTTTTGCCTTTCATTCAGAGCTTTGTGTCTCCTGGTGTAGAGGCCGATGATACCCGCTGGCGGGAGAGAGGCGCCGTCTCGAGCAGGCTATATTGCTCGAAAGGGACAGCATGCAGGGCACTTGCACCTTCTCTTATCTGAGTTTCCCGGAGGACTTTGCACGGCAGCGGTAGTACCCTGATCAGAAGAGTTTAGGCTTCTTCAGGGATTTTGACAGCTTCACAGTCCGGGCTGGGCCGTCCTCGCCGGCTATTTGGCATCTATCCGGGCATCATAAGGCCGCGGATGTTACTGTTGGTGGGATGTTTCTGACTCCCTCTGGCGCGGATTTTGCCCATGATGACTATGATCATGACTACTTTTTT
Organism: Amorphophallus konjac; assembly: GCA_022559845.1. NCBI lineage: Eukaryota > Viridiplantae > Streptophyta > Magnoliopsida > Alismatales > Araceae > Amorphophallus > Amorphophallus konjac. The sequence continues at coordinate 434,827,258 of CM040121.1, read as the reverse complement.
AGAGAGGATTTTATCACATAAGGCTCCCAGCTGGTATGGGAAATGGCTAGTCGTTCCTTCCCACTGCTACCGTCGCGGTGCCATAGAATGGTTGTGGGGCATCTTGACAGTTTACAGAGCAGCACTTGACAGGGCGGATATTCGCCATGCAGGTACCGCGGCTTTATATTCTTACCCTTGCCACACAGGGTTGATCCAGGCTTTCGCTGAGAGATTCAATCGGCGCTGGAACACGTTTGTCACCGCTGAGGGGAGAGACTTCACTGGACTTGTGGGCTTTCCAAAGGATTTCCGATCTGCCAGTGTGTGGGCAGCCCTATGAAGAGCTGTCCCTGGATGATCTGCACATCAGTGCTTCGGACGGAGCTGGCCGATATCTCTTTTCTTACTACTTTCAGTATCTGATGAAGACTTGGAGGGACTTAGCCCTCGTAGGCAAAGAGAAGGCTGCTCGGACGCCGAGGGTGGCCCTGAATGCTTGGGTGACACACTTCTACAGCGGCCCATATTGTTTCTATGAAGAATTTGCTTCTTCCGGCATGACATGGGAGCAGTGCCGAGAGGTAGGGCTCTGATTTGCTTCACATCCCCGTCATTTGTCCGCCCCAATACAGGGGTGGAATTCGAGGGAGCTGCCGCCGTTGACGTACTTGGCAGCTTACGACTGGCTGGCCAGCTTCGTGATCCCTCACAGAGGAGGGGATTCTCTGGGCAGAGGTGATCTACCCGGCTTGTTTGATGGCATGTGGACGTAGGATTGCTATCGCTCCGGCAGCGCTAGCGAATATTTACCATTCTTTTGGAGTTCTGACCACACATTCGTCACCCAGGGACAAGCACCTTCTGATGCCCACCCATTATTTGAGTGCGTGGGCTGGTCTGCTATTGCCAGAGCTTTCACAGAGGACACCAGTCGACAACCCAGCTGCCCTACTTATTTTCAGCTTTGCTGGTCACCCAGACCAGGATGCAGTTTCACAGCTCGCTAGTGCTCGCCGTGCTCTGTCTTTCCTCCATACTAGGAGGGGTGAGAGTCTGGATTTCGACCACAGCTCCCACCTATACAGTCCTTACTTGGAGCGACAGGGTGACACGGTTGTCTGCAGGTTGTCTTCGCGGGCTCTGCCTTCCCTACATGAACTGGCTGATTGGGTTGTTTGCATACGACCTGGAGTCCTGGTTTACCGCCGCTCTAGCACAGCAGTTCTTGAGCCGTATTACCCGCACCGGTTTGCCATAAATTTCGGGTACGATCAGACCATTCCCCCGAATGTAGATTTCCCTTTGGCCCTCCGGTTATACAGACAGGAGGATGTTCACCTGGTGGCGGCATCATGGCAGGACTTCCTCTTTCGTGATGTAAAGGAGGAGTATCTCATTCCAGAGCAGACGCGCAGGGGCCATTTTGACATGCACTATGCGCGTTGGTGGTTCAAAATCAGTAATGTTTTCAGGCAGCGAGCTGACACCATTCGAGCTGCTGAGGAGCAACGTCTGAAGAAGGAGGACCTGCCTCTTTTATTCCTCGACCCTAAGTTTGTCAGGTCTCATTTTTCGGGGGCTGCCAGAGCCATTCGTGAGATAGAGGCCCGTTGGAGGGAGGAGGGGCTCCCCATTCCCGTCGACAGGAGCCAGTACACTGGGGCTTTGAAGCCCCTGAGGAGTGCGCCCGCAGCAGCTTCTACTTCTGGGCCTGCCCGCCAGAAGGCGGCCCCTGAGCCTTCGACACGCTACTCCTGGTGGGAGGACTTGAAAGCCTCTTGTGGTCTGAAGACCAAATCGCAGTTGTCAGAGCCAGTTCCAGAGGGGGCGTTCGCAGGCAGTACCTTCCCAGAATAGAGGGCCCATATTATCAATGACGTGGGCTATGCCGGCCCCATGGAGTATATTTCAGATTTGGAGGTGGCTACCACCCCCAATGCCATCTTGGCCATAGTTCATAAGGTTGCTCGGGCTCTCGGTCTGAAACCTGAGCAACTCATTCTGAAGCCCGAGAGGATCATAGGGGAGCCAGGTATAATTGAATTGTCCAACTCTGTCCTTCTCTTTGTTCTGCAATTTAAGATGTTTATCCATGTAATCTTTTATTTGCAGATCATGGCAGCGGCCAAGGAGGTGGTGCTCTTCCGCTAGAGCATGCTTCTGAGAAAAGGCCGCGAGCTGAAAACCAAGAGGATGATTCGTAGCCTGCTGCCCGCCTGCGTTCCGGGGAGGAATCTCCCGCTCCGGCGGACGTCTCTAGTAAGCACAAGGAGTTTTATTTTGACTCAGTATTATAACATGTTCATACAATGTTATAACCTGAATAATTTCTCCCTCTTTTTTGATACAGCCCCTCCTGAGGCTCGGGCTGCTGCGAGCTTTTCTCCTCGCCCCGGGAATGTCTTCACAGAGGCGGGATTGGAGGTCGATGAGTCCATCCCCGATATTAGTGTGGATATCGAGGGATTGGACCTTCCCACCGACGACTATACGCCAATGACTGGTGCCTCCCCTGTGCTGGATGTAGGAGGAACCTCTGCTGCTGCCCATGGTCCAGGTATACTTCTCAACTTCAACCTCCGCTTTCCCTCTTTTTTTTTGCACTTGAGAGACTATGTGCCTTGGTTGACATAGCATTGCCTGTTACAGGGGATCCCGGGATCCAGCCCACTGTTCCTGTTGAGGGAGAAGGGAGTAAGTCCTCTGGCAGAAAGGGGACTTCTTCACCCTCAGATTCCTCAAGTGGGGGAAGCTCCAGCGCCTCGTCGAGCAGTGGAGGCTCTTCTTCTTCCTCCTCAAGCTCCTCTGAAGAGGGAGAAATAAGGCTGAGCCCAGGTAATCTTAGGGCTGAACGCCTCTCTCTTATTTGAGAAATGAGCCGTTTGACTGATTTTACTGCATATGGTGCAGCTGCTTGGTCGACCTCCTCTAGAACTGTAAGCGGATCGGATACGGAGCGGATAGTGTGATATCCGAATTCGTATCCGATTAATAATCGAATTATCCGATTAGTAATCGAATTATCCGTCGGATACTTTATTCGGATAATGATCGGATAAATACGAATTCGAATTCGGTTGGAATGTTAAACGGATAATTACTAGGCCTACTTAGGGGTGAGTTGTGTTAGCTGTATGAGAATATCGTATATTGTTTTCTCAAAAAAAAAAAGTGAAAGTTATTTTTATTTTGGGAGATGTTATCAAAAGATTAGACTTCATCCTAAAAAATAGGAGATAACTTACCAAGTGGGTGTAAGTGAATTTCTTATTTTTAAATTACATTTTGAGACAAAAAAAGATAAAAAAGAGTAATCAAATAATATATTAAGATTTAAGTTAGCTCTATATAGAATATGTGTATCATTAGATTTTTATCTAAGGGTTCATATTCGGTCGGACAATATCCGACACGGATATCTCTATATCCGAATTCGTATCCGATTAATAATCGGATATCCGATATCCGATTAAATTATCCGTCGGATATTTTATTCGGATAATTATCCGATTAAACGAATACGAATTCGAATTCGGTTCAAATTTTAAACGGATAATTGTCAGGCCTAACCTCCTCCCTGGACGAGCTCGCTAGACTCCCTGAGTCAGGGCCTTCCAACGACTTGCCGGATTATGATGGAGATGGGAGGGCTCCGAACACTGGGACCGAGGTACCCGATGAGGTAACACCACCCTTAGCCGTGGGGCCATTGACAGGCACTGATGCCTTTGCAGAGTCCAGCGAGATGCAGGCTTCAGGTATGCACAGAGTATTTTGTACATTTTTTCCTTTCGCATGTCCATGCATATTGATATTGTATAGCGTCCCTGACTTGGACAGCTGCTGATCATCCGGAGGAGAGGCTTGTCCCTCAACCTGAGGGGCCTGACATGACGGCGAAACCGTCCCAGGCTCCTTTGGAAGAGCAAAATGCTGCCGACCAGGGGGTTGCCTCTGCTGAACCTTCAGTTCCAGGTATATCCCCTTTGAAGTAAAGGCTCACATCATTTGCTGGATGAGGCTTCCTTTCTTCGTGATATTAACCATCACTGTATATGTTGATGTCTTCTAGTAGCTATCTCTCCTTCCGAGGGGCCTACGGCAGCGGTTGACACTGTCGTGACTGAGGAGGAGACGCTTGTAGAGACTGGTATGTTTTTCATCACTGTGGAGTGCTCATCCTGATTCTTTGTGCCAATGCAGTGCTAAGACTTTTCATATCTTGTCTCGCTTGCAGAGAGATCGGTTACACCTGTACCGCCCACCGAACAGGGACCAGCTCTCGTCGATACCTCCCCTCCAATCTTGGAAGAGGGGTCTTCTCTCAGGCCTGACCCGACGGGCATGGCTACTTCAGGTGAGGCCATTGTGACTTGCACCTTTGGACATCTACCAACTCTGACTTTGTTGTGGTGGTACACTCACAAATTTTTGTTTCCTCTTCTGTTTCCACTTCAGGATTAGCAGAGGGGGGAGCAACGGTGCCCGCGGACTTCCCTGCCCTTGGGGTTGAGTGGCCTGACGCCCCTCAGCTTGGGGTGGTGCTAGGAGATGCCGATACGGCCAGCAGGCTTCTAGAGGGCCTTGAGCAGCTGATCCGAGTCGACCCTTTGCCGACGACAGAGGCTTTGAGGAGCAACCTGGAGACCTTCACCCGGGGCTATCACATAATAGGTCTCCCTCGAGGCACGTGGGCCGCGAGGCTGGGAGCCTTGTGGAGTGAGTTCGCCCGCCTTCATATTGCACAGGAGCAGAGGCGGAGGACCCAACTGATGATCCAACAGGAGGAGGAACGGCTTGACGAGCTCCGGGCGGCCCGAGCTGAGGCTGGCCTTCAGGTTGAGAGTGATGAAGAGCGCAGTCGGAGGGCCTTCCTTCGAGTAGAGGAGTTGCAGAGGGAGCTTCAGGATGTCGAAGTGGAGCGCCGGAGTGCGCAGGCGACGGTAGAGGTGTCCCGTCGTCGGCTCGGGGAGCTACAGGCGGAGACTCTTCAGAGTGAGACTCGCCTCGCTGATTTGAGGAGGGGCGAGTCTGGTGCCTGATGGGCCTTGACGTCTTTTTGTAAATAGGGCCTTCATGCCCCATTTTTTTTGAGTTACCCCCGAGGGCTTATCTCGGGCTGCATTGTTGATATTGATAAATAAAGGATAGACTTTAGCAGTTTTTGCTTCTATCCTTTTGCATGTACGCTCGCCTCTCTTTTTTTTCTTCTTTTTTTTGATCACTTTACCAGTCCTACCGCCCTTTCGGGTTTTCGCCAGGACTGGCCCCCTTTAGCTTTTTCCAGTGCGCCCTTGCGGATTTTCACACTGAGGGGTACCCATCTTTGCCTAAGGCGCCCTTTCGGGTTTTCACTTTAGCCAGGCTAAAGCCTTATTGCCCTTGATTGCTCCCCTAATAGAAACAACCAAGTCCGCTGGGGCATCAATATTTTTAACCCACCCCTTTTTTTTAAGTACCTAAAATGCCAAAAGGCAGGTGTGGCATTCCCGGAGGGTCATGTGTACCGCACTGGTGGGACAAGGTGGGTAGATTTGACAGCCCTAGAGGGACGCGCATAGTCAAATCCGAGGACCGATAGGTCAGATGGGCCGGTAACCCGAGGAGGGCATGCATAGGCCAAGCCCGGTTAGAACGGCAAATAAGTAGGTTTAACAGTCCAGAAGGGACATGCGGGTTAAACCTGGAGGCCAGTAGGCAAGATGGGTTGGCAGCCCGAAAGGGGCATACATAGGCCAAGCCCGACGAGATGAAAGAAAGGATTTGACAGCCCGGGTGGGACGTATGAATCAAATCCGCAAGCCGATAGGCAAATAGGGCTAGCAGCCTGAGGAAGGCATGCATAGGCCAAGCCCGTGGGGACAAAAGAATGAACTTGACAATCCCGGTGGGATATATGAGTCAAGTCTGAAGGCCAAGAGGCGAGATGGGTTGACAGCCCGAAAGGGGCATGCATAGGCCAGACCCAGAAGAAGGAAATGATGGATTTGACAGCCCTAGTGGGACGTGAGAGTCAAACCCGAAAGTCGATGGGCGAGATGGGTCGGCAACCTGGGAGAGCATACTGAGGCCAATCCCGATGGGACAAAGATAGGTTTGACAGCCCTAGTAAGACGTGAGTCAAACCCGAAAGCCGATAGGCGAGATGGGTTGACAGTCCGAGAGGGCATACTGAGGCCAAACCCAGAAGGAAGGAAATGATGGACTTGACAGCCCTAGTGGGACGTGAGAGTCAAACCCGAAAGCCGATGGGCGAGATGGGTTGGCAGCTCAAGAGGGACGTGCATAGGCCGAACCCGGAAGAAAGAAAAGATGGATTTGACAGCCCGAAAGGGGCATGAGAGTCAAACCCGAAGGCCGATAGGCATGAGATGGGTTGACAGCCCGAGAGGGCATACTGAGGCCAAACCCAGTGGGACAAAAAGGATGGATTTGACAGCCCAAAAGCGGCATGAGAGTCAAACCCGAAAGCCGATAGGCATGAGATGGGTTGGCAGCCCGAGAGGGACATACGTAGGCCAAACCCAGTCGAGCTAGAGAGGTGGATCGGATAGCCCGAGAAGGCATGGGATCCAAATCTCGGGAAACCCGAAAGGTGAGTGGAGCTGGCATGCCAAGGGGCGTATGAGTCAACTCTTGAAAAGAAATGGATAGACTTGACAGCCCGAAGAGACATAAGAGTCAAATCCATTGCAAATGATGGTGTTGATGATCCCGGTGGGACGGAGTGTAATAATGTCGGGACGCCCCGGTGGGGCTGGCTGTCATAGAATGACATGGGTGGCGTAGCTAAGGCATCAATATGATGGAGCCACCCAGAAAGCAAACTGAGAGAGAATTTTTTTCACATTACCAACCTCACCGCCCTTTCGGGTTTTCGCCGAGGCTGGCCCCCTTTAGCTTTTTCCGGTGCGCCCTTGCGGGTTTTCACACCGAGGGGTTGCCCATTTTTGCCTGAGGTGCCCTTTCGGGATTTTCACCTCAGCCGGGTCTATGGCTATTTTGCCCTCAGCCAACCCTTGCAGGCTGACTAAGTCCGCCGGGGTATCAATATGTTTAACCCCACTTTTTTTTTAACTGGAACCTTCACTGGGGATAGGTACGTCCTGTGAGGACGGCTGCAGAAACTCTTGCGGTGGCGCATGGTAGAGCTTCATGTGCTTGCCATTGAGAGGAGGGAAGGGGTTATTTCCCCTGTGGTCGGTGACCGTATAGGCCCCTCCTTCATAGACCTTCTGGATGATGTAAGGTCCTCGCCAATTGGGCTGGAGTTTGCCGCTGGATCATCCCGCTAGAACCTCCCTTTCTTTGATCATGACGAGGTCGCCTTTCTTGAATGCCCTTTGCTTGACCAGCTTGTCATAAGCACGTGTCATGCGGGCTTGGTACACTTGTAAGTGCTTGTAGGCTTTGAGTCTTTCACCTTCAAGGTTTGACAGCTCCTCAAATCTTCTTTCTATTTCGGATTGGTCCTGGCCCGGCAATCCAGCGTGCACAGCAACGCGATAAGATGCTAGCTCAATCTCCACAGGGACCACCGCCTCGGCTCCGTAGACCAGGGAGAACGGGGAACAACCCGTAGGGGTTTTGTAGATTGTCCAATAGGCCCATAGAGCTTCGTGGACCTTCTCGCCCCAATCCCGTTTGCGGCCACCCACTATCTTGGACAGTAGCTTACAAAGGGTTTTGTTGAAGGCCTCAACCAACCCATTGGCTTGGGAGTTGTAGACGAACGATGTCCTCCAATCAACGTGAAACTTAGCCGCCAAAGCATAAACAGTCTTGTTCTTGAATGACGTGCCATTATCAGATATAATCCGACTGGGGGTGCCGAATTTGTATATAATGTAGTGTCTCACGAAGCGGGCAACTATCTCCCCCGTGACTTCCTGTAGCAGGACGGCTTCTGCCCATCTGGAGAAGTAATCAGTGGCGGCCAGTATGAACTTGTGGCCCTGAGATGATGGCGAATGGTCCCACAATGTCCATGCCCCACTCCATGAACGGCCAAGTAGGTGCTGTTGGATGGAGCATATTAGGTGGCCTCCGAGGCACTGGCCCAAATGCTTGGCATTGGTGGCATGTACGAGCATATTGGTTGCAATCTTCGTACATGGTGGGCCAATAAAACCCCTTGAGTTTGATGTTGTTCTTCATCTTGGCTCCTGCTTGGTGGGCCCCGTACAATCCGGAGTGGACCTCGTACATGACAGTCTTTGCTTCCTTGGAGGAAAGGCAGCGTAGGAGGACCGATCGATCTTCTTCATGGACGAGCCTGAAGAGTAGGCTGTCAATCAGCTGGTAGGATGTCGCTCTGCGTAGCAGTTGCACCCTCTGAGCCCGATCAAGAGGAAGCCAGCCGTTCTTTATCTTTATAATTGGCTCACGCCAATCTTCTTCTTCTGAAGCATTCTCCTCTTAAATGCTATTGACCTCGTAAACGGTGAGGCCAGATTCTTCGTCGAGCACACTTGGCATGAGCCTTCGGTGTATGATAGTGATATTCAACTCTCCCTCAGGTGGGAGCTTTAAAACTACTGCCAACTTTGCCATAGCGTCAGCTTGAGAGTTGCTGCCCCGTGGGACATGGCCTATTTCAAAGAGGTAGAATTTTTCCTTCAGCCTCATGACGGCCGCATGGTAGGGAATAAGCTCCTTCTTCCGGACGTCGTACACGCCCAATACTTGCCGAATGACGAGCTGAGAATCCCCGTAAACTTTGATGCACTTGATATCCATCTCTAGTGCCAGTTGAAGCCCAATAATTAATGCTTCATACTCTACCTCATTATTAGTCAGCGACTTCATGAGAGCGCAAGAGTTGTGAAGAATGTCGCCTTGCGGAGATACGAAAACTATCCCCGCGCCCGAGCCAAAGTCTGTGAGGCCGCCAGCCCTCTTGATTGTCCGGGAAGCACCATCAAAATACAACTCCCAGTGTGGGCAAGGATGGCAAACTCGGTTTCGGACTCGGTTTCGGCCGAGTCCGATACCGATACGACTCGGTATCGGTATCGGTTTCGGCCGAAACCGGCCGAAACCCATTTAAAAGGTTCAAAAAAATCAAATTAATTCTAAAAAATCACTCCAAAAATCATAAAAAAAAATAAACAAACACTTAAAATCACAAAAACTATTACACATGCATTTGACTGTATAAGTTAGTGCAATAACCTTGAAGTAGACAACTACGCATTGAACTTCAAACATAGAACATGTGAAAGTTAAACTAATATTCCATTGTACATTAATACAAGCAGTACAATAAACCAAATTAGACAAAATAAATGTTACAAAAATTCATTGATTCTTACCTAATATGGATAATAATTACTAGAAGAACCTTCTCCCTCATCGTCTGGCCCTTGATGTCGATACCCATAACCAGGTTGCATGTATGGTCTATATTCACTATAACCAAACAATGAGGTAGCCAAGTCCTGCATCCCTCTTTGGATCCCTCTTGAAGTGGTTGGTTGGCTTGATTCGAATCCAGTATCAGCATAGGAATCTTGAGGAAGAGAAGAGGAACTGGTCGGATATGGATGGAACTGGAATGATGGTTCATAATTCCACGACCCATAAATAGCTGCTTCCTGTTGGCCACCTTCGTACCCTGGTGAATCATATCCTCGCTGACCTTGAATGTATCCAGTAGTACCACCTGCAGCACCTACATCACCTGCATCACCTGTACCACCTGCAGCACCTGCATCACCTGTACCACCTGCAGCACCTGCATCACCTGTACCACCTGCAGCACTAGTACCACCTGCAGCACCTCAGGGATGATCACCATCATCATCATCACCACAAGAAATCAGTCGCTTTTTAGCCTTTGGGCATGCTTTTTTCTCTTGTGGTGCTAATTTTTCAGTGATCTTTGACATGAGTCCTTTATCCCTTGGCGTGTGCCTCACATAAATCTGCTTCAACTGCTCAATTGCCGGGTCCTCTCGAGCAGCAGCATTTGTCCTCTCAGTTTGCCCATGCACTGATGTACTTCTTCTTAAGGAAACCGGTGGCTTGACCATTCTAGGAGTGACTGGCCTGCTATCTGTATCTGAGTGTCTAGCTGGCTCAAACTCGAACTGCTCCTCAGTGTCATCAACAACCCTAGACTGGTGCGCATGAGTATCTCTGGCCCTCTTTGATTTTCTTCTGAATTCGAGATCTCTTGGCTCATCTTCATCAAGTATGCCCTCTGCCCATCTTCTATCATCAACATCAAAAACGGACTCATCAACCTGCTCTCGTGTCTCCACCCAAGACTGCAACGGATTCTCATCATCAAATAAGGCATCCATATCAATTTCTGCGGCGGCATCCTCGGCGACACGTTTGTCTCGCAGCTGTTGTCTCAGCCTCATATTGTAGTGGCAGTACACTAATTTCTCTAACCGATCAACCTTTAGCCGATTGCGAACCTTTGAGTGTATAAGGCTGAACGTGCTCCAATTTCTTTCACATTGGCTTGCTGATGTGGTTTGACTTAACACCCTGATTGCAATGAAAGCCAATGCAGAACTGCCAAATTCTCTATTGTTCACCATGATCCACCAGTCAGCTGTTACACCAACCAACCATAAATAAATAAATATAAGTTGTAAATAAAAATTAATTAAGGAAGATGTAATTGCAAAGAAAGCACAAAGATGAAGTATACCTGGGCTCACTCTTCCCACTGCGTATAGCAATTGGGAGTCAAAATACGTCCCAGTTCTCATTCTATAGTTGTTCATCTACAAAAATTACATAATAGATTAGCATAACTACTTAAGTAAATTCTATATCTCTTATTCATGAAATTAAACAGGCCAACCTCTACTTCCGCCTGAAACCTCTTATCTGGTGTCCTCGATAAACGACCAATGACTTTTAAAGTACCTTGAAGCACGTCGGCATCAACATGTGCATTGGCATCGTACATGAATCGAGGGTTCAGAAAATAACCTGCATTTGTATATAGTTAATATATGGTCAATAATATATGAGTACAAATAATCACTCACCAGCTGCATGCAAGTCGTGGTGTAATGTGGTGTCCCATCTATGGTCAATAATCTTCCACCACTTTGCATATTCTTTGGGAAGCGACTCCTGCAACTCCAATTTCGCACAGTCCATGACCTCATATAGATATCCCATATCATTCTTGTCATCGCCATCCACCAATCTTAGGACCTTCACGAGGGGGGTGACTACTTTCATGTATCATAAGACCCTACCCCAGAATTTGTTGTCGTCCACGATTTGACAGACATCCAAATAATCCATCTGAGCATCAACATTGCCCTTGTCGATGTAATCCCGCAGGGTATTGTGGTACATGAAAGCTTTCAACTCATTCTTATACCTGTGCAAAGAAATAAAATTTGAATCAAATACGGATCATAACTATAAGGATAAAGAAGTAATAATTGAGTTCAACAGTATACCTATGCAGAGACTCCAAAGAAATGAAATTTGAAGCAAATTTGGTTGGCCCTGCACGGATAATATCTCGCCCCCCACTTGCATGCTCCCTGAACATGTTCAATATCCTGGGATGGCCATAAATATACTGGGTAATCTTTTGTGCCCTTTCAACCGTCTTCTTCACATGTTTGTCCTTCCCTATGTCTTCAAGTATGAGATCTAGACAATGTGCTGCGCATGGGAGCCAATATAAATGTCTGCGCTTATGCATCAATTTCCTCCATGCAGCCTTATAACTGGCTTCATTATCAGTAACAACTTGTACAACATTTTCTTCACCAATTTCGTCTACCATGTTGTCCATCAAATGAAACAAATAATTGGCAATTTTTTCAAAATTTGATGCATCTACAGATTTTATAAATACTGTACCTTCGATGCAATAGACCAAAAAGTTAATCATGGACTTTTTCGTGGTACCAGTCCAACCATCACACATAATAGTGCATCCTCTCTCCATCCATATATGCTTGAAGCTCTGAACCCAGTCATGGAACTCCTCAACCTCTGCCTCAAGCCCACGCCCGTATATGTCACGACGTGACGGCGCCTTCAAGCCAAGGCCAGCATCTGCTATGGCATCCAACATAGGTTGAAAATATTCACTTTCAGCAGCATGTGCAGGGACACCTGCATGAAAAAATCATTTACAGATGCTTTTAAATGCATGCCCTGCAACTTCTGCAGATTTTTTGACCCCTCTCAATGCACTTTTGATCTTAGGTTGTGTAGCCTAGGGCCTTCTGTGGAGATAACTGTCCATGGGGCCTATTCTCTGCGTCTGCGGGGGCGAGACAGCAACGTCAGGACGTCGTGCAGCTGTACTGGAGTAGGTCCCTCCTGAACCCATGGGTGCCTTTCCTTTCCTTCGAGCGGCTTCTTCACGCTCCCTTGCTTCAGTCAGCTCCGGATCAGAATCTTCAGTGCCTTCCTCATCATCATCCCTCCTAACCCTTCTGCCAGAAATCTCCTCAGCAATTTCCTCCTCATCCTCAGCCCTTTGTTGCATCCTCTCCTTTTTGCCCAGAAGGCACTGGCGCATCTCCTCTCGCACCTCTCGTGGACAGTGGTCGCATTGTCTCACCTCTCCTTGTACACCTGCCAAATGTTACTTTTCTCTGGTAATTCCGCCATGCATCTCCCTACCACAATAATTATATTTAACATTTCTTCTCTTAGCATCAACTAAGGTCAGGTGGGCCCACCCCGGATCCTCCTGCCCTTGTTGCTCCTGTGTTTGTTGACGTCTAGGCATGATGCTGCATTAAGACAGTAAAAGATAATGTCTTGTAAGTACAATGAAAAAAAGACAATTTGTCATGAAAGAGGTTAAATTTAGTCAATGAATTTTAATTGAGCTTCAATTGAACTTTACTAAACCTAATTAGAGGAAAGCCTCAAATTTAAGGGTGTAATTAAGGCTTAATTAACACATTTAGCCTAATCACCCTTCATAAGAATTGCATACTAGCATGATAGAGCTTCAAATTAGTTAATGAAGCTTAATTGAGCTTCAATTGAACATTACTAAGCCTAATTAGAGGAAAGCCCCAAATTTCATAGTGTAATTAGGGCTTAATTAACACATTTAGCCTAATCACCCTCCATAAGAATTGCATACCAGCATGATAGAGTTTCAAATTAGTCAATGAAGCTTAATTGAGCTTCAATTGAACATTACTAAGCCTAATTAGAGGAAAGCCCCAAATTTAATAGTGTAATTAGGGCTTAATTAACACATTTAACCTAATCACCCTTCATAAAAATTAATTACGAGCATGATAGAGCTTCAAATTAGTCAATGAAGCTTAATTGAGCTTCAATTGAACATTACTAAGCCTAATTAGAGGAAAGCCCCAAATTTAATACTGTAATTAGGGCATAATTAACACATTTAGCCTAATCACCCTTCATAAAAATTAATTACGAGCATGATAGAGCTCCAAATTAATTAATGAAGCTTAATTGAGCTTCAATTGAACCTTACTAAACCTAATTAGAGGAAAGCCCCAAATGTAATAGTCTAATTAGGGTTTAATGTACAATTTCAGCCTAATCACCCTTGAAAAAAATAAATTACCAACATGATAGAGGTTAAAATTAGTCAATGAAATGTAATTGAACTTCAATTGACCCTTACTAAACCTAATTAGATGAAAGCCCTAAATTTAATAGTCTAATTAGGGTTTAACTAACATATTTAGTCTACTCACTTAATTAGAAGAATTATTTAACAAAATAAGTATCTAAAAATTCTTACTTAGCCCTAATTAGAGCTAATTAGGGTGGCCGGGGGCTGGGCTGGGGCCGCTGGGCGGGCTGCGCAGGGGCTGGCCGCTGGGGGGCTGCTGGCTCACTGGCTGCGGGCAGGCGGCAGCAGGGCGGGCGGGAGCGCGGGCTGGGCTGGCCGACTGGTGCCTGGCGAGCGCGCGCAGGCTGCACACGCGCAGGCGCAGGAGGTCTGGGCTGGCGCGCGCGCAGGCCGCTGGCCTGCTGCTGCGCGGGCCAGGCGAGGCGGGCGGCGCCGGCGGCTACTGCTGCTCCGCGGGCGGGCGGCGTCGGACTGGGCGGCTGCGGCTGCTGCTCCTGCTCTGCGCGCGGGCTGGGTGGGGGAAGGGTTTCGGGGTCGGGGGGCTGGGTGGGGGAAGGGTTTCACGTGAACTCCAAAGGGAGTTCACGTGTTTCGCCCGAAACCATCCTGTTTCGGACGAAAAGGGTATCGGTTTCGCCCGAAACCGATACCCCAACCCGAAACCGAGCCCGCTACAGTGAACGGGGCTAAAACGGTTTTGGGTATGGCCGAAACCGATACGTTTCGGCCGAAACGTATCGGTTTCGGCCGATACTGCCATCAATGAGTGTGGGAGGTCAAGGGTGAGGATGTCCGACTCCATCTGTGGTGGGACTTTTTCATAATGTTCCCCGGCTTCTTGTGAAGGCACCAACACCTCTTCATCGGGCAGCTCGAAGTTGAGTGGTGAATCCTCTAGCACAGGGTGTGCAGCTAAGAACTCCGCCATTCCTTGCCCCTTAATCGCCTTGCGCGGGACGAAGGTGATGTCGAACTCCATGAGGATAAGTGCCCACTTACCGAGCCTACCGGACAGAACGGGCTGACTGAGCAGGAATTTGAGTGGATCACATTTTGAGATGAGCTCCACCCGGTGACCCAGAAGGTAGTGCCTTAGCTTCTTGACAGCAAATACCAATGTCAGGCACACCTTTTCCATGAGAGCATATCGATGCTCAGGCCCGATCAGCTTTCGGCTGAGGTAGTACAACGGCTGCTCCTTGCCCTCGTCATTGATCTGGGCTAAAAGAGCCCCCAAAGAGGCATCCATGGCAGCAATATAGAGGATGAGGGGCTTCCCTCAGACGGGTGCCCCTAATACTGGAAGAGTCAGTAGATACTCCTTGATTTGCTCGAAGGCCTTCTGATAGTCTTCGTCCCATATGAAGGGTGCTCCTTTCTTCATCAGTTTGTCGAAAGGCGAACATCTTCCGGAGAGGTTAGAAATGAGCCGCCTAATATAGGCGAGTCTTCCTTGCAGAGATCTGAGCTCTGTCAAGTTCTTGGGCGGAGGTAGTCCTCTTATGGCCTTGATTTTGTCAGGGTCGATTTCTATGCCTCGATATCTGACAATGAAGCCAAGGAATTTGCCGCTGGAGACGCCGAAGACACACTTCATTGGATTCATCTTGAGTCGATATTGTCGAAGCCTTTCGAAGACTCGACGCAAGTCAGCCAAGTGATCTTCTCGCCTTTCCGTCTTGACGACCAGATCATTGACGTAGCATTCGACAAGGTCATGCAGCATCTCGTCGAAAATCTTGGTCATCGCCCTCTGGTATGTTGCACCCGCATTCTTCAGGCCAAACGGCATCCTTTTGTAGTTGAAGATCCCCTTAGGAGATCGAAAAGCCGTATAGTCTTTGTCTTTGATGGCCATGCGGATTTGGTTATAGCCCGATGACCTGTCCATAAAGGACAAGGCTTCATGACCAGTGGTCATATCCACCATTGTCTCAGTAATTGGGACAGGGAAGTCGTCCTTCGGGCATGCTTTGTTCAAATCCCTGAAGTCGATGCAGACCCGGACTTGGCCGTTCTTCTTCTTGACAGGGACTATATTGGCGAGCCACACAGGGTACATGCAAGGCTCTATGAAGTCCACGTTGAGCATTTTGTCAACCTCAGCATTGACCTTTAGCTCCAACTTGTGGCGCATACGCCTTTGGGCTTGCTTGACTGGCTTGACTGTTGGAAGTATAGCCAGCTCGTGTTCAGCCACAGAAGGGTCGAGGCCAGGCATTTCTGTGTAAGTCCAGGCGAAACAATTCCTGAATTCTTCTAGAAGCTGTCGATACGACTGTCTTTCTTTCTCGTTGAGGAGAGCACTTACAAAGGTCGGCCGATAGTCTTCTTTGCTTCTGAGGTTGATCTCGATCAACTCGTCCACAGTTGCTTGGCCACCATCTTCAAGCTCCGATGGAGCTGGTTGGAGGTCGACAAAGTCTCCCTCATCATCAGTATTTGCTTCATAGACTTTAAATTCTTCGAAGCTCTCTTGCTCCTGGCTTGAAGTCGAAGGACTTGTTTCGTCTTGCTGATGGTTGACAGGCTGAGTTGTCCCTCCCTTAGAGACCTCGTCCAATGCGAGGATAATATCCCCAAATTTTGTGAGATAAATTACGGGTGCAACAATGGCTTAGTCCATTTTTGCAAAGTTTGAAGTTGTATACATTGAATTATTGATGTTCTTCGGTGTTTGCTCTGATCGACTTGATATAACTGACGGGCTCCGATATTCCGCAATCGAGACGTGACACTACCAATCATTCAGGTGGCCAGCAGAGACCTGGTGTTTCTCCTACCTTCCACCCCTCAGCCATGCCTAAACAAGAGTGTGAGACCTTGATGGAGGAAGTCTTGGTTGAGGACTCTCTGCTCGAGGGAGTGAGGATCAATGCGGGGTAGGAAAATCAACTGGGAAAAAAAGAGATCAAGCAGGTGATGGCTAGAGTGGAGAGGTTCATGGGGGAGTAGGCTAGGGAGATGGCAAACCTGATTGGAGTTTCCTGTGAGGATATTGACAAAGATGTCAGATCGATATTCTATAAAATCCAAAAAAGGTGGTTGCTGGGTTTGGCTAGGGATGCTAAGGCAGGAAGAATTGCGAGAAGAGGGGGAGTGCAGAGAGAAGAGGAAGGGAAGGAGCCAGAAGAGGAGTAAGTGGGGGGGAGAGATGTTCAAGAGCAACTTCCATACGTATTGTCAAATGGAATGTGGGAGGGGTGTACGGTCCGAAAGAAAGGAGGGGTGACAGAGTTGATGTGGAGGTGCAAAATAGATATCATGTGTATACAGGAGTCCAAACTGGAGGGTGATAGGGAGAGTGCTATAAGAGAAATAAGAGGTAAGAGGTTGTCTAAGGGAGCGGTGTCTCTGGCAGTGGGCTCTTCCGGGGTATCATGGTTCTTTGGAATGACTTTATGATGGAGGAGGAGGTGGAAGGAGGGGAGGTAGGTGGGTCACCTATATCTTTTACTTTTTGCAATCTTTGTGACAACTTCACTTGGGACTTCTCTAATGTGTATGGACTCCAAAACAAGGAGGGGAAGGTTTTGTAGAAGAAACTTCTTCCACACCATCAACTCTCTAGAAGACCGTGGTGCATTGGAGGGGACTTCTATGCCATTACTGCAGTGGGAGAAAAGTCGGGCACTTATATGGCGACAAGAAAGATGGAGGACTTCAGAGAGTTTATTGAAGTGGGTGGCCTTATTGATGTGCCCACACCAAACACCCACTTCACTTGGTCTAATATCAGAGCAAACCCGATTTGTTCAAGGCTAGATAGGTTTTTGGTGTCAATAGATTGAGAAGATCACATGTCGCACCTCCAAGTTGAATGTCTAGCCCGCCCGATATCAGACCACAAGTCCATTCTCTTGAAAACCAACCATAGGTTCAACAAGCACCATACATTCAAAATGGAAAACTATTGGCTAAAGAAGGAGGAATTCCCCCAAATGGCCGATAGAAGCTGGTCAGCACCTATATTGAAGACATCAACTATGGCAAGGAAGGTCATTAAGGTAAAAAACCTGATCCGGGAGCTATCTTCTTGGGGAAGATCAAAATCTATACTAGGGAAAGCTGCCAAAGACAATCTAATGGAGCAGCTTCAGGCCTTTGATGTATTGAAGGAGGCTAACCTGATAGATGAGCAAGACAAAACCATGAGAGAGGTAATAAGGAAGTAGCTGGACGACTTGCTCCTCAAGGAGGAGATATATTGGAAGCAAAGATCTAGAGAGAGGTGGTTGAAAGAGGGAGACAAGAACATTGTATATTTTCAGAAGATTGCTTCTGGAAGACAGAATGAATTCTATCAAGAGCCTGAGGCAAGGGGATAGAAGACTTACCAGCATGGCTGAGATTAGACAACATGTGGTGGACTTCTACTCTTCCCTTATGTGATTGTCAAAAGAAGATTGTTGGCATCCTTCTTTTGTGGATCACCAGTGGCCAGTCATTTTGGAGGAGGATAGGAATATGCTCTCATCCCCCTTTTTCGTTGAAGAAATCAGAGTAGCGGTGTTTTCCTTGGCTGGGGACAAAGCCCCAAGACCGGATGGCTTCCCTATGTTCTTCTTTCAGCATTGTCGAGATATCATTCAGTCTAATTTAGTGAAAGCAGTTTTGGAATTCCAAGAGGTCAAAGCAGAGCTCAACAGCATCAATAAGACTTCTATTATCCTTATTCCAAAGAGGGCAGGGGCTGATTGTCTCAAGGACTACAGACCCATAAGCTTGCTCAACAGCATCTACAAGATTATCTCCAAATTGTTGGCTTCCAGGCTAGTAAGGGTGGTGGACAAAGTGGCCAGTAGCAACCAGACTGCCTTTATTAAAGGGAGGTAGATCGAGAAAAAAAAAATGTAGGCCCAGGAAACCATCCACGCCTTCAAGGTCCGTAAGAAGAAATGTCCGGTACTAAAACTAGATTTTGAGAAGGCTTATGGCAAGGTTAACTGGTAATGCCTCCTCGACGTGCTTCATGGTATGGGTTTTGGTGAGAAGTGGATTGGATGGATCAGATCTTGTGTCACCCTGGCCTCCTTCAAGGTGATTGTCAATGGGGAGCCCACTTCCTCATTCAACAACGGGAGGGGCATGTGACAAGGGGATCCCCTTTCTCCTCTCCTTTTTGTTTATGTTCCACATCTTGAGTATATTTTGGTTAAGAGCAAATGATAAAGGACTCATTAGGGGTTTCCAAGTAAGCACATTTCACATCTTCAATATGCAAATGATATTATCCTTTTTTTCTCTAACGGCGAGGAGCAGCTACTTACTGCCAAATTGTTGGATAAGGTTAGTGATTTGAGGCTCAATTTTCACAAGAGTCATCTTCTTGAGATTCACATGGAGAAGCATTCCTTGCAGAGGGCAGCTCTCATTCTCAATTGCCAAATCAAACAGTTCCTCATTACATACTTGGGGCTTCCTTTGGCTAACAGAGACATTCGGTTCAGAGATTGGCAACCAGTTATCCAGAAATTCGAGGCAATGCCGGCCAGATGGAAGGGAAGACTTCTCTCTTATAGGGGAAGTGCAATCTTGTGTAATTCAGTGCTAGAAAATCTCCCGATGTATTTCATCTCTATGTTCCGCATTCCTTGTTCGGTGGCAGGAAAACTTTAAAGTATTCAATGTAGATTCTTCAGTAGGGTGGTGCAGAAAGGGTGAGAGGATGACATGATGTCAATTGGGGGCAAGTCTGTTAAGCCAACAGAAGTGGTGGCATAGACTTTGAAGATATCAGGATGTTTAATCTTGCTCTTCTCACTAAGTGGCTGTGGAAGATTGGGACCGCAAAGACTAGCCTCTAGATTCAGCTCCTAAAAAATAAATACTATCTTAGAAGCCAAGCTTGGGACTTGACCCCTTCACAGGCTTACTTCACCTATATGAAAAGGTAGCCTGCAAGTTGTTTATATTATTTAGACATCTATGCAGATTAGAATTGGGGATGGATAGATGTCTCTTTTGGCTGGAAAAATGGTGTGAACACACTCCCCTCACTTGCAGAGTTGGAGGTTCCCTAAGCTCTTCCACACTACAACCAACAAGCGGATGCAGGTAAGGCAAGCATATGATTCAACAAATGGCTGGTGCCCTACATTTAGAAGGAGACTAAAGGATGATGAGATGTCAGAGGTGACTGACCTCTTGGCGCTACTCCAACGCTTAGACCTGAATCCTACTTCAAGATATCAGTGGACTGGAGATGGAATTCCTCAAGAGTATTCTCTATTCGGTCGACATATTCCTTTATTGCTAACAGGGGGTCGGACACCCTCTATTCCTTAAGGTGAAGGTGCTCATATGGAGGATATCCTTGCCCCGATTACCTACAAGGCATAGACTGGCCAAGTTCATGGATGGGGTGGATACTGTGTGTAGCATGTGTGGAAAGAAGGAGAAATCTCTGGAGCATCTACTTCCTAAATATGACTTTAGTGCTGAAGTTTGGCAACGCATCTTCACTAAGTTTAGGTGTGCCAAACCAATTGTAGGCCCGGTGGAAAAGTTCATCGCCAATTGGCATGTGCAATGGGGCGCCAAGATTGACTACCAATTGTGGTGGCTCATCCTGCATGCTACTATCTGGATCATTTGGAGGGAGAGGAACAGGGTTGGCAGTATCGGCCGAAACGTATCGATTTCGGCCTTGCCCGAAAAGATTTCGGACATGCACACTGTAGCAGATCCGAAACTTAAAAAAAAAAGGTTTTTAATGGTTTCGGGCGAAATCGATATCAGTTTCGCCCGAAACTTACAGGTTTCGGACCAAAACCGGACTATTTCAGCATGAAACCGTCTGGTTTCGCCCGAAACTCACGTGAACTCCCCTCTTCCTATTCTCCCTCAGAATCTCAGATCTGAGGGAGAAAGGTCCAAGGAGCTTAGGGGGGCCGCTGGCTGCTGCTGCAGGGTGAGGGAGAACAGGAAGTTTGCTGTCGCCGCTGTTTCTTCGAGTTTGCAGCGTGTAGCTGCGTTTTCTTGAGGGAGAGGTTGAGGTTTGTTTTGCTTTTTGTTTTATTGGTTGGTTTGAAAGCTTTTTTTATGTAGGTTAGGTGCTCTTAAATATATTAATTTTAAACCATGAAATATGTTAAAACTCCAAATTAAGCCCTAATTAGTTCCTTAAATTTGGGACTTTTGTCTAATTAAGTTTAGTTAGGGTTAATTGAAGCTTAATTAACCTTCATTGAAGAATTTAGGGTAGGAGCATGCTGGTGATTAAATTTTATGAAGGGTGATTAGGGTAAAATTGATAATTAAGCCCTAATTAGTTACTTAAATTTGAGATTTTTGTCTAATTAGGTTTAGTTAAGGTCAATTGAAGCTCAATTAAGCTTCATTAAATAATTTGAAGCTCAATTATGTTGAATTACATTTTTTTTCATTATACTTGCAACTATTTATCTTTGACTGTCTTAATACAGCATCATGCCTAGACGTGAACAAAGTCAGGAGCAGCAAGGGCAAGAGGATCCGGGGTGGGCCCACCTCTCCTTAGTTGATGCTGGGAGAAGAAAAGTGAAATGTAATTATTGTGGTAAGGAGATACATAGCGAAATTACTAGAGGAAAGCAACATTTGACATGGATAAGAGGAGAGGTGAAACAATATGACAGATGTCCCCGAGAGGTCCGAGAAGAAATGCGCCAGTACCTTCTGGGCAAAAAAGAGAGGATGCAACAAAGAGCTGAAGATGAGGCTGAAATTGCTGAGGAGATTTCGGGCAGAAGGGGAAGGAGGGATGATGAGGAGGAAGGCACTGAGGATTCAGATCCAGAGCTGACTGAAGCAATGGAGCGTGAACAAGCCGCTCGAAGGAAAGAAAAAACACCCATAGGTTCAGGGACC
The DNA here is from genome assembly GCA_022559845.1 of Amorphophallus konjac. NCBI lineage: Eukaryota > Viridiplantae > Streptophyta > Magnoliopsida > Alismatales > Araceae > Amorphophallus > Amorphophallus konjac. Next base: position 434,805,855 of record CM040121.1, on the reverse strand, counting down.
TACTCCAGTACAGCTAGTGTAACACGAGCTGCACGACGTCCTGACACCGGTGCAGCCCCGCAGACAGGAGGCCCCATGGACAGCTATCTCCACATAAGGCCCCATGCTACACAACCTAAAATCAAGTAAGCATTGAGAGGAGTAAAAAAGCAGCAGAAGTTGCAGGGCATGGATTTAAAAGTATTTGCAAATGGTTTTTCCATGCAGGTGTCCCTGCACATGCAGTTGAAAGTGAATATTTCCAACCTATGCTAGATGGCATAGCAGATGCTGACCCTGGCTTGAAGGCCCCGTCAAGTCGAGAGATATACGGGCGTGGCCTTGAGGGAGAGGTTGAGGAGCTCCACGAGTGGGTTGAAAGCTTCAAGCATATATGGATGGAGAGAGGATGCACCATCATGTGTGATGGCTGGACTGGTGCCACGAAGAAATCCATGATTAACTTTTTGGTCTATTATATCGAAGGTACAATATTTGTTAAATCTGTAGATGCATCAAATTATGAAAAAAAATATCAATTATTTGTTTCATTTGATGGACAAGATGGTAGACCAAATTGGAGAGAATAATGTTGTGCAAGTAGTGACTGATAATGAAGCCAGTTATAAGGCTGCTGGGAAGAAATTGATGCAGAAGCCCAGGCATTTATATTGGCTCCCATGTGCAGCACATAGTCTGGATCTGATACTTGAAGACATGGGGAAGGAAAATCATGTGAAGAAGACAATTGACAGGGGACAGAAAATCACCCTGTATATTTATGGCCATCCTAGGATATTGAATATGTTCAGGGAGCATGCAAGTGGGGGGTGAGATATCATCCGTGCAGGGCCAACCAGATTTGCTTCGAATTTCATTTCTTTAGAGTCTTTGCACAGGTATAAGATTGAGCTCAATTCTTTTTACTTTATCCTTATAGATATGATCCGTATTTGATTCAAATTTCATTTCTTTGGAGTCTCTGCATAGGTATAAGAATGAGCTGAAAGCTTTCATATATCAAAATGTCCTGCGGGAATACATAGACAAGTCTAATGTTGATGCTCAGATGCATTATTTGGATGTCTGCCACATCGCGGAAGACAACAAATTCTGGGGCAGGATCTCACAGTACATGAAAGTAGTCACAACCCTCGTGAAGGTCCTAAGAATGGTAGATGGCGATAAGAAGAATGATATGGGATATCTGTACGAGGCCATGGACCGTGCCAAATTAGAGTTGCAGGATTCCCTTCCCAGAGAATATGCAAAGTGGTGGAAAATTATTGACCATAGATGGGACAACACATTACACCACGACTTGTATGTAGCTGGTGAGTGATTAATTGTATTGATACACTGTTCTTTAGGTTATTTTATATCTAACATTTAGTTAACTATACACAAATACAGGTTATTTCCTCAACTCTCGATTTATGTACAATGCCAATGCACATGTTGATGGCGAGGTGCTTCAAGGCACTTTAAAAGTCATTGGTCGTTTATCGAGGACACTAGAAAAGAGACTTCAGGCCGAAGTAAGGGTTGGCCTTTATTGATTTTATCAATAAGACGTATAGAATTTACTTAAGTAGTTATGTTAATCTATTACTTTATCTTTGTAGTTGAACTACTGTAGAATGAGGACTGGGACGTATTCTGACTCCCAATTGCAATACGTTGTGGGAAGAGTGAACCCAGGTATACTTTATCTTTGTGCTTTCTTAACCTTAATATGTATTAGTACATCATGGAGAATTGATCTTTATTTACAACTTACATTTATTTGTTTATGGTTGGTGGAACAGCTGACCGATGGATAATGGTGAATAACCGAGATGTGGGCAGTAATGCATTGGGTGTCATTGCAATTAGGGTGCTCAGTCAAACAACATCAACAAACCAATATGAAAGAAATTGGAGCACGTTCAGCCTTATACACTCAAAAGTTCACAATCGGCTAAAGGTTGAACGGCTAGAAAAATTAGTTTACTGCCACTACAATATGAGGTTAAGAATAAGGAACGTGAAGCTAAGACAACAGTTGAGGGACAAACGCGTCGCAGAGGATGCAACTCCAGAAATTAATGTGGACGCTTTATTTGATGATGACAATCCCTTGCAGTCTTAGGTGGAGATACGAGAGCAGGTTGATGAGCCCGTTTTTGATGTCGATGATAGAATATGGGTAGAGGGCATACTAGATGAAGATGAGGCAAGAGATCTAGAATTCAGAAGACCAACAAAGAGGGCCAGAGATACTCATACGCACCAGAGAAGGGACCCAGCTTTGTTTGTTCATGACACTGAGGAGGAGCCTGAGTTTGAGCCAGCTAAACATTCTGAATCAGATAGCAGGCCAGTCACTCCTAGAATGGTCAAGCCACCTCCATCCTTAAGAAGTACATCAGTGCATGAGCTAACTGAGAGGACTAGTGCTGCTGCTCGAGAGGACCCGGCAATTGAGCAGTTGAAGCAGATTTATGTGAGACACACGCCAAGGGGAAAAGGACTCATGTCAAAGATGACTGAAAAAATCACACCAAAAGAGAAAAAAGCATCCCCAAAGGCTAAAAGGCGACTGGCTTCTTATGGTTCTGATGATGATGATGATATCATCATCATCATCCCAGTGCAACTGTAGGTGTTACTACTGGCGGTGGCACATATGCACCTACTTCCTCCTTCCACGCAGACACAGGCAGAGGATACAATCATAGTGAAGGAGGATATGATTCACAGAGCCAATATAGGCATCCATCAGGTTATGGAGGTGGCCAACAAGAAGCAGGCATTTATGGGTGTGGTCATCAACCAGAATTTCAATTTCATTCAGTTTCATCCAGTTCCTCTTCTCATCCTCAAGGTTCTTATGCTGATTCTGGATTCCAATCAAGCCAACAACCCTACACTCCAAGAGGGATCCAAAGAGGGATGCAATACTTGGCTACCTCATTGTTTGGTTATAGTGAATATACAGAACACATGCAACCTTTTTATGGGTATCAAGATCAGAAGCCAGACGATGAGGGAGAAAGTTCTTCTAGTTATTATCCATATTAGTGCATCATCATTTAGGAAAGGATCATTTAATTTATGTAACATTTATTGTGTCTAATTAGGTTTATTGTACTGCTTGAACCTACTTCATGTTTAATATGTACTCAAGAATATTAGTTTAACATGTTCAATGCCTACTTCATGTTTATTGTACTTAATCTAATTTCTTTACAGTCAAATGCATGTCTAATGAATTTTCTGATTTTTATGTGATTATTTATATTTTTTGATTTGTTTCTGATTTTTTAGATTTATTTTGATTTTTTTTAACATTTTCACTGGGTTTCAGCCGAAACCGAAACCGAGTCGTTTCGGTTTCGGACTCGGCCGAAACCGAGTCCGAAACCGACACTGCCATCCCTATTCCCTAGAGAGGAATGGAAGAATATTCAGAAGAGATGCCCACGATCCTATAAAATGTCTGAATTTGATTTTCCTTTTGTGAAAAATTGGGGAGACTTTTTGTAGAGTGGACAAATGTAGTTCGCTTATTTCACCCTTGCTTCAAGGGTAGAAAGGCCTTTACCTTATCTTTTGTATAGGGGAGTTTTTGAGAGTACTCCCTTCCTACTTGTATATTCTTAACTTTTATACACGATGTGGTACCATCCACTTTCAAAAAAAGCTCTCTCTCTACAGCCTATAGAACTGCAACTAATATCACTGTCCAAAGGCTCCTATCCTCTTCTGTAGGAGGCACATCTTTCCAACCCTGAATCAAACAGAGAAGTTGGTCCAAACCAAGTGATAAACAGAGATCTACAGATAGCTTCCCACACAACTGACACAATGACACATTGTACAAATGGGAGGCTCAGGCTAATGTGCCTGAACTTCCATCCTGGCAGTGTTGCCATGTCAACTGAGAGGTTTTCCAACAATTCCCATCACAGACTATGCACCTTTGGGATAGAGTGAGATACCAAGGTGGGATGCAGGGGTTTTCCCCTCTTTTCTTTCATTTTTCCCTTTAATTTTTTTTTAAGTTTTGGGGAGAGGGATGCCTCATACTCTCCAAAAAAAAAAACAGAATTCCCTAACTAAGTCTACAACAGACAAGGATCTAATGTCTTCCCTGAAGGCTTTGATCCAATCTCCTGTTTGAAGCTTTTTCAAAGGAATGTTGTGCATAAAACCTTAACTTAAGCAGGACATTCCATACACCAAATCTCTACTGCCGACCATTTTCTACTCCAACATCTAGGATGGCTGATTTCACAGTTAAACTCCCACTTGAATACCACCCCCATGAATGTTCATCCAAAGTGTCATGTTCCAGGCAATATTATCCCCTATTTGCAGCATCACGATGGACCACAATGTTTTCAAACCTTGTCACAGCATACAACTTGTGGAAATCTGTCCTAAGGACAACTCTACTCCAGATGCCTGCCTTCGCGAAATAAAATCTGCTGCCCATTACCAGTTCTGATGTCCAGAAAACCAAACCAGATCCGTATTTCCCATCCAAATAGCAAATAGTCGAATTCTGATAGTACTTGCAGATCCCACTTTCTACACTGAAAAAAAATCGTATAACAATCTCAATCTATAATCTACTTTCCTCTAGCCAACTCTCTACAACCACTTAGACAAGAAAGCTTCATTCATAACCTCAGTGGAAATCAATGCACTCCCTCCTCTTCATTTTCTTCGCAAACGCTCTTCCATTTATTTCAGTGGAAACTTCTCTCTTTTGGTCCTCTTCCCTTCTAGAATAAAGTACCCTTATAGACTCGATCCTCTTCACAAGAGACCTAGGATTTTTCAGATAGAAAGGTAATATATAACTAAGCGTGACAAAATGATGTAGAGAGGATCCATCTCCCTCCTGGAGTGTTTGTCTTCCAACCTGCAGTTTATCTGTTTATCATCATTTTTCTTCCCAAAATATTCCAGCCTTCACATCTCATTTGACCATCAGATCTACATTATCAAACACAACCAAGGCGGTCACCTAGGCGAGGTGGCAATAACCCGCCTCGCTTCTACCAAAATCGCCTCGGCAATCGCCTCGGGCGCTTACAGCAGCCTCACGCGCCCCAGCCCGCCTCTCCGCCCCAGCCCAATGGCCCGATAGCGGATCGCCTAGCCTCGCAAGCCCAGGCCCGGGCCCAAGAGCCTGACCAGGTTTGGCCCTATAAAAGGGCTCGGCCCCCTTCTTTTAACCCTAGCAGCTCTCTTGTCTCGCGTCTCCCCCTTCCCACTCCTCCCTCTCTACCTTTCTCGTGTCTCCCCCTCATGGTGCAAATGGTGGACAGCAAAATGACAGACAGCGGCTGATGGCAGCGAGCGCCCTGTACGTACTACTAAGCCCCCTCTCCCTCTCTTTCTATCTCACTCCTCTCTCTCTCTCACACATACAACAGCTCTCTATCTCTCTCTCTCTGTCTCACTCTCTCTCACAGACACGCACAGCTCCTTGTCTCACTCTCTCTCACACACGTACACATGCACAAAGGGAGAGGTCGATCCCCCTCTCTGTCTCACTCTCTCTCGACCCACTCTCTCTGTCTCAGTCTCTCTATCTCTCACACACACACAAAGCGAGTCCTTCTCTCACTCTCTATCTCACTCTCTCTCTCACACACACACAGAGCGAACCCTTCTCTCACCCTCTATCTCTCTCTATCTCACTCTCTGCCTCACTCTATCTCTTTCTGTCTCACTCTCTCTCTCTCTCTATCTCACTCTTTCTCTGTCTCACACTCAATGTCTCTGTCTCTCACTCTCAATCTGTGTCTCAATCTCTCTGTTTGTCTCACTCTCTCTCTGTCTCACATACACGCACAGATAGAGAGAGGGGCAGAGCCCTGCCCCTCTCTCAATCTCTATCTCACTCTCTCTCCATCTGTCTCACACTCTCATTCTCTGTCTCTCACTCTCAATCTCTGTCTACCGGGGAACACACTCTCTCATCTGGACTACTCCGGGTAACAAGGAGCTAAGTTGTTTTATTTTTTTATTTAAATTTGTTTAAATTTGTTGTTAATTTTGCTTAAGCTTGTTGCTTGATTTTTTTAAGATGTCTACACCTACATCTATATCCGATGGTGCATCTTCAAATGCAAGCACCTAAGGTCCTAATGTAGAAAGGGGCAGATCAAAAGACATTGGGTGACCATAAATGGCAGTATCGGCCGAAACCGATACATTTCGGCCGAAACGTATCAGTTTTGGCCCATACTGAAACCATTTCGGATCTGCTCACTGTAGCGGGTCCGAAACTAAAAAAAAAAATTAATGGTTTCGGACCGAAACCGGACCGAAGGTACGAAACCATCCAGTTTCGGACCGAAATCGACCGAAACCGGACCTACTCACTGTATTTTTTGCCTTTTTGAATGTTTTGAACTGGTTTCAGCCGAAACCGAAACCGGTACATTTCGGTTTCGGTCCTGGCCGAAACCGGTACTGCCATCCTTGTGGGTGACAGTATGAAACCTCTACCAATCCACATAATAGACTCACTGACGTGCATTTTTTGTCAAAATGTGTGTAAAGGAGGGATTTACCGGTTGGAGCAACATTTAGCTGGGACATCTACAAATGTAATAGCTTGCAGCAAGGTCCCAATGGATGTGAAACTCAGGCAAGCTAGAAATGAGAAGTTACAAATGGTAAGGGAAGCTAAAAAAAGAGATAATCTGTTCAAGGACTCCACTTCCAAAGCTTCATCTGTGAAGATGTCTCGAGTTAATCCACTTGATCACAGTTTTGCAAAGCCGCAACGGATGAAGGGTGCTATGGATAAGTTTTGCAATCCTGATTTAGAATAGACTACTAGCAAGATCACTAAAGACAAAAAAAGGGAAAAGGCGCATCGAGAAAGGGTCATCCAATACATAGCTAGGTGATGTATCAAGTTGGAATCCCATTCAATATTGTGCACCTACATAGCTTTCAAAACATGTTGGAAGCTGTAGGGCAATACAGTCTGGGATTAAAAGGCCCTAGCAATCATGAGATTCATAAGACTTTGTTGTAGAAGGAGATACAAAAGACTCACGAGTTGGTAGATGCCCAAAAAGTAAATTGGGTGAAATATGGTTGTAGTAATATGTCTAATACATGGACAGATGTGAAGGAGCGAACATTGATCAACTTTCTAGTGAACTCTCTAGTGGAACTATATTTTTGAAATCAATGGATGCTTCCTCACATGTGAAAGATGTCAAATTGTTAGCAAATTTATTGAACAAGGTTGTGAAAGAAGTTGGTGCTGAACATGTCATTCAGATTGTCATAGATAAGTATTCAAGTTATGTGGCAGCCGGGAAAATGTTGATGACAGCCCATCCTCATTTACTTTGGACACCATGCACTGCCCATTGCATAGATTTGATGTTGGAGGCTATTTTCAAATTATCCCCAATGAAAGAAACCATTCGGAGGGCAAAAATAATTACTACATTTATTTATGAGCACACGAAGATAGTTGCTATGATGAGGAAGTACACAAATGATAAAAATCTTGCACGTGTAGTTGTGACTCACTTTGCCACCATCTAAACTTGTAGGGTTTGCTTGATTGCAAGGATAATTTGAGGAGAATGTTTACATTTGCCGATTGGTTAGCAAGTAACAATTGATGGGCCACAAAAATGAAGGGAAGAAGGTAATGGGCATAATTTTGAAGACTTCTTTTTGAAATGGTGTGGCATATTCTTTGAAAATATTCAAGCCTCTTGTTATGGTTTTACGGTTGGTTGATGGAGAAAAACCAACTATGGGCTATATTTATGAAGCCATGGAATGTGCAAAGGAAAGTATCAAACGTGCATTGAATGAAAAGTATGACGAATATGGTCCAATTTGGGAAATCATTGATAGACGTTGAGACTTTCAATTGCATCATCCTTTAAATGCAGCTGCCTTTACTCAATCTGGGACTTTATTTCTCTAATCCAAGGATTAAGTATGATACTGAAGTTAAGCAGGGGCCACATGATTGCATTAAAAAGCTAGTTCCAGAGTGCAAGGTCCAAGATGAAATTACAAGGGAACTGGCCACTTAGAGGGATGCCCAAGGGTTCTTTGGGATAGAAATGGTCATTAGGCAATGCACTATCGCTATTCTGAGTATAGATGCTTTTCTTGTCTAATTTCCTTTTCATGTCATGAGTAAGATAGCACTACATGATTTGTTTATGGTGTAGTTAATTGGTGCTTGGATTAGAAACTAGCACACCTAACCTTCAAAAGATGGCCATCCGGGTCTTAAGTTTGACCTGCAGTGCATCTAATTGTGAAAACTATTAGAGTACATTTAAGCAAGTTGGATCTATAATTCCATATTTGAGTGCATAAAAGATGCCCCTTCAATGTTATTTTTTGCTTAACTGATTGCAAATAATATATTTGTAGGTGCACACAAAGAAAATGAATAGATTGGAGCAAAGGAGGCTGAATGATCTTGTCCTTGTGCAATATAATCAACGCCTCCCTGCTCACCATTTGTGTTTTCAGCAAAGTGATCATGATCCTATTTCTTCAGAGGAGATTGATGATCGTCATGAATGGATAGCTCATTATCCTGAACAACAAGATTTGTGGATGAAGATGAGGATCTCACCTGGCTAGATGTTGAAATTGTTGAGGGTGTTAATGAAGAGGGAGGTCCAAGCACAAGGTCGGCAACCAAAAAGCGTCACTTAAGGAAGGGAAAAAGCATTGCCACATCTCGCTTGCAGCCATAGATGACGTTGGTGTTGAGCCATAGATGACGTTGGTGTTGACTCAAAGGAGATATCGTGATGCGGGACGAATGAGGAACTCGATGCCAAATGATGCGAACCTTAGACTCCATGTGACGATGCGACAAATTGGACGACGCGACCAGCGACTACACGATCGTTAGAGCTACCTCGGCTCGACACTAAGAGCTCCTATGGGATATATGCCTTAAACAGAAATGCGAGTTCACTCGTCGTCCCAAGCGAGGGAAACGCGAATCCGCGCGGTTGAGAAACCGGCAGAGTCAAGGGTGGTCAAACTCACTTCCATGCTCGGATCGAGTCACGGGACGGGTTAACTCTCGCTCTCACAGCAGTGATTAAAATTGATTTAACAAGCTAGAATTCTAACGCACTCATGCAGCGGCATATAATAATATACTAAGTAAGCAAATGCCGAGGAGGAGAGATCGTTACCTCCACGCTCCGGGCGTGGGGAAGACAACCCCGGCCAAGATCGTACTCCCAGTTAAGACAATGATCATCAATTATAAAATTAAACCCACTCCACGCAGGGAGGTAACAGGTAGCATATGGGGCCAGGGAGTATCGAACTTGGGTTGACGGGCAGCGTTTTAGACCGCTCCGTCGGTGCCGACACGCTGCTACTTGATGCTGGCCGGACGGCGCGGGCTGACGGTTGTGGGGTCCACGCTCTGCTCGGACGGCCGACTGAGGCGGGGTTGGTCCCGCTGCGAAGGGGACCCCTGGAGGGACGACCCCTGTGAGGCCGTTGCACTGGTTCGCCTTGTGGAAGGCGGGATGGCTCAGTTCGTCAAGTGTTGAAGCTTGCTGCCCCGAACCTGTTCTGCAGTTTCAGGGATGCGTGATCCGGCGATAAAATTTGCTGTGATCAGCCCCGACGTCGGAACGACGCGAGACTGGCGCCGCTGCGAAGCTCTCTCAGAGATCTACGACCATAGGCTGTCACAAGAATTTCTCTGAGGCGGGATTTTCCATGGGGGAATTTCAAACAGGGGAGTTCTCTGTCTCAGGTCTGGCCGGGCAGACTGAGATCTGCCTGAAGAAGCACGTTGACCGAGGGTGAAACTTTGGATCTGGGAGCTGGGATTTTTATGGAAGCTAGAGAGGGAAGTAAGGAACACGGGGATAATTTTTTTGTAATTTTTGGAGGGGGTTTGATATGGGAAATGGATTTTATAACTGGGATGGGTCGAATCTGGACATAAGGGGGCAGAACTGATTTCGAATTTTGCAGAGGTTTTTTGGATGGGAAAGAAAATTCCTAAAATCACAAAAAAAATTATGGAAGATGGCTTAGGTGGACAAAAATCCCAGTCCAAATTTCAACTCGATCTGAAATTGGAAAGGGGGTCTCATGGGCGAAGTGTTAGGCTGCTAGAACACAAGTCTGCACAGGGGCAGATTGTGTAGGTTGTGGGAGTTTAAAGGGAAACGTGGGAAAACGAAGTGGGAATAATCTGAATTTTTTTGTGGGACATGGGAACAACCATGGGAACTCACCCTGAAAATTTCAGCCTGGTCAGATCTAGGAGTTGAGAGCTAAAATTCGGCCTCTGACTTGCTGTCCAGAGTTGGACATAACTCCGACGACGACGGTGGCGGTGCAACGGCGACTCGAAGGCGGCGGCGGCGGTGCTGAGCTTCACACTCTGATAAGGGAGGCTTCACACCTCAGATTGACAGCCTTCACAGCTGCAAGGGGAGGGAGAGGAGAGAGAAGGGGGCGGCCTTGGCCTTGGGAGCAAAAATTGTTGAATTCTTTGTATTAATTGTGTTGAAAATAGAAAATACAAGCCTTATATATGAAATGGGAACCCTAGGTAAATGACTAAAACTACCCTTAGATCTAGGGTTTGTAAGGGGTACATTGGGGATGCCAATTTCCATTTTTCCCCATGTGGTCAAAGCCAAAATAAAAAATAAGCCTAATAGAGCCAAAAGAGGGGGCGCCCCCTTTAAAGAAGGAAAATGGCATTTTTCTTCTCTTGGTCCAATGGTCCAAGTCCAAGGTGGACAATGGGCCAGCCCCTATGGGTCCCTGGAAGTTAGGTGGCCCAATGGAGAAGAGGGTGAGGGGGGCCCGCGGGGCCCGGGTGGCCCTTTTACAAAGAAATCCAATTATTTATCCTAATTACACTCTCCTAAACCCAAGTAAAACCAAATAAGCACACATTACATATCAAATAAAAACCCGATAAATACTAAAAATACTATGACTCAATACGGAGACTCCAGACTGTCTCCAAGCCATAGGGATGCCGGTGTAACTCGAGTGATGCTTCGCGTTCGGTACCGACGGCTCGCCGACTCATGCTTCTCGCTCGCTCTTGTGTCCGCACCAATTCTCCCCGGGTGGAAGAAACTTGACCCTGTCGAGTAAAGGTCTGGATCGCACTGGTAGCGCTCTAGTAGGTCCGGATCTATCCTCTGCAACTCTGCCCGAGTGATCCAAGTATCATCGGTGGCGGGTCGCCCTCTCCATCGCACTAGGTAGCGCGGGTAGGATCCACTCCTAGTAATAGTCACATGCGCATCCAGTATATGATCTATATGCTCTCGCTGCCTTGGAAATGAGGTTGGTGGTGGACACTCAGGTGTGGGGTCACTCTCAATGGGAGGAGATGGCTCGAACGGCTCACTAGGGATCACCGTTGGGTCCCTATAAGCAACTAGATCCGACACATTGAAAGTAGAGCTTATCCCATATTCCTCGGGCAAGTCCACAACAAACGCATTGGATCCGACGGGTTTCAACACTCGAAATGGACCGGCTCCGCGAGCTTGCAATTTCTTGACGGTTCCAGAGGGAAACCGTTCAGGTCTAACCCTGATCATGACATAATCACCTTCTTGGAACTCACGGTGGTGTCTGTGGGCATCGGCTAACTCCTTGTACCGTTCATTGCTGGCCTCAATGTAACGACGGATGTCGTCATGCAGACTCCTAACATGCCTAGCAAATGACTCAGCAGACTCTAACACTCGTGCATGAATGGGCATGGGAACAAGATCCACTGGTTTCCTAGGCCTACGACCTGTGACAATCTCGAAAGGACTCATACATGTAGACCTATTGACCGAATCATTATATGCAAACTCAGCCAGTGGTAACATGAGATCCCAATCCCCTACACGGTCCCTAACAAGACACCTCAAAAGGTCACCCAAACTCCTATTGACCACCTTGGTCTGACCATCTGTCTGGGGATGATATGCAGTGGAGAACTTGAGGTGAGTACCTAACATATGCCACAGTGTCTTCCAGAAGTAACTGGTGAACCTAACATCACGGTCAGACACTGTGGTACGAGGCAACCCAAACTTACACACCACGTGAGAAAGGAACAGGCGGGCTACCCTCGAAGCATCCGAAGTCTTCGAGCAGGGAATGAAAAGGGGCCATCTTCGAGAATCGATCTACCACCACATAGACCGAATCATGCTTCCTAGAGGTTCGTGGCAATCCCAAAACAAAATCCATGCTAACATCATGCCACGGAGCGTCAGGCACGGGGAGAGGTGTATAGAGGCCCGAGCTTTGCTTCTTCATTTTAGCCGTAACACATGTACGGCACTGGGCCACAATGTGAGCAACATCTCTCTTCAAGCTCGGCCAATAGAACCTGTGCTCGACAGCCTCAATAGTCTTGTTCCGACCGAAGTGGCCGGCTAGACCTCCTGCATGAAGTTCCCAGACTAAGAAGTCGCGAACCGAAGTTCGGGGAACACAAAGCCTCCCTCCTCAAAAGAGGTAACCCTCCTGAAGCACATAATCACTATGATCTCTCGAGGGTCCGGCCTGGAGAGCGGCAAAGATCTGACCAAAGTCAGGACAATCAACATAAGCCTCTCTCATCTTCTCTAGCCCTATAACCTCGACACTCATGGTAGTCAGCAGACATGCACGCCGACTCAAGACATCAGCCACCTTGTTCTCCACTCCAGTTTTGTGCTTGAGCACAAATGTGAACTGCTGGAGATACTCAACCCATCTGCTGTGACGCGCATTGAGCTTCTTTTGGGCACGGAGGAACTTCAAGGCCTCATGGTCGTAGTACAAGACAAACTCCTGATGTAATAAGTAGTGCCTCCAATGCCTAAGAGCCTGAACAACTGCATAGAATTCCTTATCATATGTAAAGTATCGCAGTTTCGCGTCATTCAGCTTCTCATTGAAATATGCAATCGGGTGGGTCTCCTGACTCAACACTCCTCCAATTCCTACACCCGACGCATCACATGAGACCTCAAACACCTTTGAGAAATCTGATAATCGAAGGACCGGTGTCTGGGTCATGTGTTCCTTGATGTCCTTGAATGCAGCAGCAGCAGCCTTCGTCCATACAAATGTGCCCTTCCTGATACAGTCCGTGATCGAGGCAGTGACGGAACTAAATCCGCAGATGAAACGACGATAGAACGTCGCGAGGCCAAGGAAGCTGGGGACATCATGGATCGTGCGGGGTTCCGGCCACTCAACAATGGCCCGGACCTTCTCCGGATCAGCGGAGACCCCAGTACTAGACACAATGAAACCCAAGAAGGTAAGCTGAGGAGTCATAAAAGCACATTTTTGTGGGTTTGCAAACAATTGCTCTCGCCTCAAGAGGAGACAAACCTGCCGTATGTGGTCTAAGTGGTCTCCCGTAGTGCGACTATAGATGAGAATATCATCAAAATACACCACAACAAAGACTCCAATGAAAGGTCGAAGGACCTGAGTCATGAGTCGTATGAAGGTGCTGGGGGCATTGGTCAGCCGAAAGGGCATAACCAACCACTCATATAGACCATCATTGGTCTTAAATGCAGTCTTCCACTCATCACCTGGCCTAATCCTTACCTGATGATAGCCACTCTTAAGATCGATCTTCGAAAAGATAGTGGCACCTGCCATCATGTCAAGCATATCATCTAGGCGGGGAATAGGGAACCTGTACTTCACGATGATTTTGTTGATGGCACGACTGTCAATACACATCCTCCAAGTGCCATCCTTCTTTGGGGCGAGTAACGCGGGAACAGCACACGGACTCATGCTGTCCCGAACAGATCCTCTCTGCATAAGCTCATCGACCTGCCGCTTTAGCTCGGCGTGCTCAGTGGGACTCATGCGATAGTGGGGAAGATTGGACAATGAGGATCCCGGAATCAGGCCGATAGCATGCTGAATATCCCGCATAGGTGGGAGTCCCTCGAAAAGCTCTTCGGAAAATATATCAGCAAACTCCTGCAGAATGGGAACAACATCGGGTGGGAGTTCACCCTCGGACTCTCCCTCCACCTCACGAACCGTGATAGCAAACACAGGACTCCCCTTACTAGTCTCCCGCTCCATCTCTCGGGAGTTAATCAACATCAACCTCCTAGACGGGGGCTCGCCTGTGCAAGATGTAACGGTCATGGCCCGAGCTGGGGATGGGGTACTGAGTCCAGGGACGGAAGGCTCCGGAGTACTAGGACCAATAGGACCCCTAACTGAAGGACTCTTGGGCTGAGAAGGGTGGAGGGTAATCCGCTGGCCACCATGGTCGAAGGTACAGGTGTTCGACCGGCCATGGAGTGTGACGTCTCGATCAAACAACCACGGCCTACCAAGAATAATACTGCCCACCTCCATGGGGAGGACATCACACCAGATCTCGTCACGGTAGGCATGGAACTGCAGTGGGACCAGACACCGCAGCCTGATCGGAATGGAGGTGGAATCCACCCATGATACTCGATAGGGGCAAGGATGGTCCACGGGAGTAAGACCAAGACAAGAAACAATCCCCATGGAGATTGCATTGATATAACTCCCACTATCGATAATCACCTTACAAACTTTCCCGCCCAGCCTACAGTATGTATGAAAGATAATGGTCCGACGCCAGTCATCACTGGCCTGTGGCTGGGTGAGAATACACCTGACGACCCCCAAATGGGTATCGTCTGGATGCTGGGCATCCTGGCCATCATCTTCATTCTCAAAGAACTCGTCAGCTAATTCATGTTCTGCCTCATAGCTGACTAACACAAGCCCTGAAGATGAGGCGTCCCCGACCTGTGTGTCCCCAATGACTAGAGATTGACGAGTGGGACACTAGTTTGCAAAGTGACCAAACCCATTGCAGCGAAAAGACTGCTGCCGTGATCCACTAGGCTCCCCGATCAAAGGTCCCTTACCCTTATCCTCCCGACGGACAGGAGGTGTAGGCAACAAGGGACGGGCAAGAGGTGCGGGTGCCGATGGACAGACAATGGGTGCAGGTTGTTGGGGTCGAGGAGGAAGATCCCTCGGTGGGGGAGGGCGAGGCCTAGGAGCGAATGGCTCCTGACAGGTGGGCTCCTGAGGTCGAGCCATAGGGGGCCTCTGATATGTGCTAGAAGAGCTACGGGGCTCGACACTACGTAGAGGTAAGGGGCCCAACCGTTGGGTAGGCTCGAACTCGGCCTCGAATTGCTCCAATTCGAGAGCAACCTGATACGCTTGTTCCAAAGTGGCCACATTGCGGCGAAAAAGTTCATATTGATAGTGTGGCCGCAGACCTCTTCAAAAGCGTGAGATGGTCATGGTGCTCTCTTCCGTAACTCCACACCGCAAATAGTACTCATCAAACTCGGGGGTGTACTCAGTCACGGATCGGTTCCCTTGGGTGAGACTTTGCCATTTGTCTATGAGACGCTGGCGGTATGTGGCAGGAAGGTATTTCTGCCTCAATTTGATTTTCATGTCATCCCAAGTACCGATATGGGGTTGATGTCGCTGCATTAATAGGCTCTCCACATTAGTCAAATAGGTTTGCGCCTGCCCTTACAACTTCATCTTTGCGTAGCGAACTCTTCGGTGGTCCGTCATCTCAAACCACTCGAAATACCGATCCATGCCGCCTCCCAATCTAAATAGACCTTTGGGTCTAAGGACCCGTCAAAAAGGGGAGGGTCCGCACGCACGTTCCTAAGAACGCGGTCGTCGTCATCGTAATCACGATTCCGTCGTTGGGCTCGACGGTCACGACCATAACCCCCTTGTTCATTATCGGATGCATAGTCATCCACCTCGGGCACTCACTGCCTCCTATCATCTATCCCTTGAGCCCTTGGAGCAGCAGGTTGCTGAACCGGCTCCTGTTGGCCATTTTTCGGCGCGGGTTGCGCCTCAACCGGGGCCCTCTCTAGGACAGCAATTCTCCCCACCAGACCCTGGATAGACTGGTCCGATGCTTCGGCCCGATCCTCTAAGGCTTTCATCCTCCCTTCTAGACGCATACCTACGCCATCTACACGCGTGCTAAGCCCATCCATACGCGTATCGAATCGATCCATGAGAGATCGGAACATCTCGGCCACCGAAGGCTCATCGGAACTACGGGCTCGGGGATCCGCCATAAGAGGTGGTGGTGAGTATTGGGTACCTTTACGGGTGGGCATGCAAAAGACACAGTGACTGGGATACATGGACTAAAGCAAAGATGATGAACCTAGACTTAACCAATATCCGGTACGTGGCGGAGGTTTGATCCGAAGATCGCACTCACGCAAGTGTGTTTACTTCCTAATAGGTGTAACCTATTGTTCCGGGGACACCTTTTAATATACCGGGTAAAGGATGCAATGAGACACTACCCTAGACTAAAACTGGCTCTGATACTAAACTGATGCGGGACGAATGAGGGACTCGATGCCAAATGATGCGAACCTTAGACTCTATGTGACGACGCGACAAATTGGACGACGCGACCAGCGACTACACGATCGTTAGAGCTACCTCGGCTCGACACTAAGAGCTCCTATGGGATATATGCCTTAAACAGAAATGCGAGCTCACTCGTCATCCCAAGCGAGGGAAACGCGAATCCGCGCGGTTGAGAAACCGGCAGAGTCAAGGGTGGTCAAACTCACTTCCGTGCTCGGATCGAGTCACGGGACGGGTTAACTCTCGCTCTCACAGCGGTGATTAAAATTGATTTAACAAGCTAGAATTCTAACGCACCCATGCAGCGGCATATAATCATATACTAAGTAAGCAAATGCCGAGGAGGAGAGATCGTTACCTCCACGCTCCGGGCGTGGGGAAGACAACCCCGGCCAAGATCGTACTCCCAGTTAAGACAATGATCATCAATTACAAAATTAAACCCACTCCACGCAGGGAGGTAACAGGTAGCATATGGGGCCAGGGAGTATCGAACTTGGGTTGACGGGCAGCGTTTTAGACCGCTCCGTCGGTGCCGACACGCTGCTACTTGATGCTGGCCGGACGGCGCGGGCTGACGGTTGTGGGGTCCACGCTCTGCTCGGACGGCCGACTGAGGTGGGGTTGGTCCCGCTGCGAAGGGGACCCCTGGAGGGACGACCCATGTGAGGCCGTTGCACTGGTTCGCCTTGTGGAAGGCGGGATGGCTCAGTTCGTCAAGTGTTGAACCTTGCTGCCCCGGACCTATTCTGCAGTTTCAGGGATGCGCGATCCGGCGATAAAATTTGTTGTGATCAGCCTCGACGTCGGAACGACGCGAGACTGGCGCCGCTGCGAAACTCTCTCAGAGATCTACAACCATAGGTTGTCACAAGAATTTCTCTGGGGCGGGATTTTCCATGGGGGAATTTCAAACAGGGGAGTTCTCTGTCTCAGATCTGACCGGGCAGACTGAGATCTGCATGAAGAAGCACGTTGACCGAGGGTGAAACTTTGGATCTGGGAGTTGGGGTTTTTATGTAAGCTAGAGGGGGAAGTAAGGAACACGGGGATAATTTTTTTGTAATTTTTGGAGGGGGTTTGATATGGGAAATGGATTTTATAACTGGGATGGGTCGGATCTGGACAGAAGGGGGCAGAACTGATTTCGGATTTTGCAGAGGTTTTTTGGATGGGAAAGAAAATTCCTAAAATCACAAAAAAAATTATGGAAGATGGCTTAGGTGGATAGAAATCCCAGTCCAAATTTCAGCTCGATCTGAAATTGGAAAGGGGGTCTCATGGGCGAAGTGTTAGGCTGCTGGAACACAAGTCTGCACAGGGGCAGATTGTGTAGGCTGTGGGAGTTTAAAGGGAAACGTGGGAAAACAAAGTGGGAATAATCTGAATTTTTTTGTGGGACGTGGGAACAACCATGGGAACTCACCCTGAAAATTTCAGCCTGGTCAGATCTAGGAGTTGAGAGCTAAAATTCGGCCTTTGGCTTGCTGTCCAGAGTTGGACAGAACTCCGGCGACGGCGGCGGCGGCGCAACGGCAGCTCGAAGGCGGCGGCGGCGGCGGTGCTGAGCTTCACACTCTGATAAGGGAGGCTTCACACCTCAGATTGGCAGCCTTCACAGCTGCAAGGGGAGGGAGAGGAGAGAGAGAGGGGGCGGCCTTGACCTTGGGAGCAAAAATTGCTGAATTCTTTGTATTAATTGTGTTGAAAATAGAAAATACAAGCCTTATATATGAAATGGGAACCCTAGGTAAATGACTAAGACTACCCTTAGATCTAGGGTTTGTAAGGGGTACATTGGGGATGCCAATTTCCATTTTTCCCCATGTGGTCAAAGCCAAAATAAAAAATAAGCCTAATAGAGCCAAAAGAGGGGGCGCCCCCTTTAAAGAAGGAAAATGACATTTTTCTTCTCTTGGTCCAATGGTCCAACCCAAGGTGGATAATGGGCCAGCCCCTATGGGTCCCTGGAAGTTAGGTGGCCCAATGGGGATGAGGGTGAGGGGGGCCCGCGGGGCCCAGGTGGCCCTTTTACAAAGAAACCCAATTATTTATCCTAATTACACTCTCTTAAACCCAAGTAAAACCAAATAAGCACACATTACATACCAAATAAAAACCCGATAAATACTACAAATACTAGGACTCAATACGGAGACTCCAGACTATCTCCAAGCCATAGGGATGCCGGTGTAGCTCGAGTGGTGCTTCGCGTTCGGTACCGACGACTCGCCGACTCATGCTTCTTGCTCGCTCTGGTGTCCGCACCACATCGCCATCAGAGAGTTAGCTTCCAATTGAAAATGATGGGGACTCCAACTCTTATATGAATGATGAGGCTTGAGAGTTGAGATAGACTTTTACGTCAAATGGTTAAGGAGGCTTGGTTTTATGTATGCATTTTTGTCTAAATATATGTGATTGACCCTGGATTGTGTATGTGACACACTCAGCACCAAATTGTAATATATGTCTAAAAATTCCAATATTTATATTTAGATATATAAATATATGTCTAAATATACATATATTTATATTTTTGAATTATATATATTATTTGAATAAAATATCGCCTCAAATGCCTAGGCCATCGCCTAGGCATTTGAGGTAGGCCATCGCCTAGGCATTTGAGGCCTAAGGCGACCCCTTGGTCGCCCCGGTTGCCCCTCGCCTTGGACTACATAGCATCAAATGAAGGGTCAAGTCCTTGATTGGAAAAGTAGACTACTGGCCCAGTAACTCAGCTATCTCCTTCCTTCTGATATCTTCAGCTACCCTATGGGTATGAGCTTGTACTTGAAGAATTGACTTAACCTGAACAGCTTCCAACATCTACAAAAGAGTGTTCAAGTCTACTATCTGATGCATATTGTTGGCTGAAAATAAGATTGTATCATCTGAAAATTACAAGTCATACTCTCTATATTATCCTTAACCAACTTGATGCCTTTAATCAGCCCTTCAACCTTGGCCACATTCCGCATCAAACTCGATACCTATCCTACCAATATAAACAACAGGGTGCCATAGGGGATTACTGTCACGCCCCGAGCGCGGAAGATACCCGGAGGTGCGCGACGTGTCTATATCAATCATGTCAATCAGAGTGGTCGTGTATTCGACACAAAGACAGAGATGCGCAAAATAGCAAGATAACCCAATCCTTTATTCCTTTATAATAGACTATTACAAATCCAATACTCTGTTTAATAAAAAGAAAAGTACATAGTTGACTCAAGAAACTATAGAAAAGACTAGATGACACTTGAGCAGCTCTAGCACTTTCACTCATGACCATTCCCATCCGATTGACTTCCGTCGTCGTCGGACTTACCTGAAAAGTAAAAAGGGACAAACGGGATGAGCGAACGCTCAGTAGGAAATTATATCTCAAGTACTAGCAAGGGGTTTAAGTAATTACATCTTTCATGAATGCAATAAAGCTATGCATGCTCGCATAAAACGACAAGATAGAGAGAATGTAATATCAAGGAAATAAGATGGACTAATCATGATCTTTCAACAAGATAACAAGGGTATTCAAGATATTTAAGCAAGTACGTTTAACAAGTCATGTCAAGAACTTTGGCTATCATGTATCAAGCAAGTAAATTACCCTTTTTCGGGCCACGCATTTCATGTCAAGTCAAGTACGATTCAAGTACAAGATGTGTGTGGAATGTCCAATCAAGCAAGTCAAGTACTTGGTATAATGCCAGATACCTTATCATTTTAACTCCCATGGGCACAAGTACTTTCGGGTGCTCCTCCCAGGACCAGATCGGGCCCTATATGCACAGGCATTTATCATGTGTTTTGACATCCACTCTTGTTTATAGCCAACATAGAATTTCAATAATCAAGCTTATAGACACGTACGACAACTTTGATAGAATAGAGTCCAAAATATGACAAAGGACATAGATTGGCGATAATAACGGTATAATCACGATTATCGATGAAACTAGGTGGAATTAGGTTCCCTTAACTTAGGTACCATGACAAATCGATATGGACATTCTTATATATAGAATTGAGGTCCACATGAACAGTATATCAAAGCAAGATACCCTCATTCTTATCATAGAATTGAAGTTTACAAGAACGACATGATATGGCATGATATCATCATCCCATTAAGAATTTTCTTATAATATACTCTTTGTATAAACATAAGGGCCGGTATACCATGTTTCTTTAGATTGACATGGCAAGGATCGTGTAGTGGGTTTTTAGGGTACAACCAGCTCAGTCGGCCTTGAGGGAATCCAAGGCTACGAGGAGTCTTACGGAGGTCTCTATGACTAACTCGCTAGTCCAAAGGAACGGAATGTCCAATGGAGAGCTTGTATGTCAATGAGAGTTGAGTGTGATCGATGAAACAACGTGAAAAGTGGGACTATACTCACGGAGTGGAGAATAGTGCCGATATATATATTATATAATATGAAACCATCGGTTAACAGAATCAGGATAAAAATCATTTTTACAGAAAATAACGACTTACGCTAAGTCGTTTCTCAAGTAAGTAACGCCTAACAGAAGGGCGTTTACACATGTTTCCATTTTGCAGAATTTTTAATAATTCAGTAATTTATCTAAAACACGCCCTGGTCAGGGGCGTTTCTTCAGGAGTTGACGACTTCACATGAAGGCGTCTTATTATTTACATATCTGTCAGAATGTAAATAATTTTCAGGATTGATCGAAAACACGCCCTGGGAAGGGGCGTTACTGTTTAATTCTATTTTACAGAATAAATATATTTCAGGATTTTAACAGAGAAACGCCCTAGGAAGAGGCGTTAGCTTTCAGAATCACGCCCTGTTCTGGGGCGTTAACATAAAAAAAAACGACTTTGTCCAAGTCGTGAATTCAAGAAATTTACAATACTCCAGGAAATAAAAATTTCAAGTGACAGGAGACATGGTCATGACAAGAAAATTAGTAGGAATTTACAGGTAGAGTCATGCATTAGATATCAGGATTTCATATATATCATTTTTATAACGTGGGTAGTTAATATTTTCATGAAAGTAACGCCTGTATATAGGGCGTTTATTATGAATTAACGACCATAGTGATGGTCGTTTCTTTTAAAGTAGCGCCCTATTCAAGGGCATTTCTTTCAATAATATTCCAACGTCCGAGAAACTAAAAATAAAACTAATACATGATATGCATGATGCTTCTTGTATATATATATTTAGTTTGGGCTACAAGACTTGAGAAGATCCTACCTTGATGAAGATAATCTGATGAACGGTGAAGAATTTAGAAGAACAGAGTCTCCACAAAGTCTCCTGGCGATGGAACTTGCTAACAGCAGTATGCACAGAAGAGGATGTAAATGATCGTCGATGAAGAATCCCCGTTCTTCAGTAGGTTAGAAGAATTTTCCTACAGAGAAAATTGAAGAAATTACTATTTCTTCATGAGTGTAATCGTAGGTATAGGAGAAGAGGAATAACCTTACCGGTCTTTAGTCTTGACAGGCAATTCCTATAAAACCAAAGAAGATGAAGAAACAGTCAGTGTTCTTCATATGAGCATATGCAGAGAAAGAATTTAAGGAATAACTGTTAGTTATTCACCTACCGCGACAGGGACGATCGACCAAATAGCTTTCTAGGGTTCGACTGTCAAGGGTATTTATAGGATTTTTGGGTGTCCTATTAGAGTTAGTGTTCTAGTGAGGGTAATATATCCCTAATAGAGTCCTTACCACTTTTTAACTCTTTCTAATACTTATCTATTACCCTGGATAAGTTCTGGGTTCGAACGGTTCACGAACTTAATTAACGCCTTGGGTCAGGGCGTCTATTCTTAAATTAACGACCTTGTTCAGGTCGTTTATTAAGAAGCGTCTTGTATAAGGGCGTTCCTTATTTTTGAAACACGCCCAAGATATGAGCGTTTCTTTTACTTGCCTATTTGGTCGCGTGAGAGTTGACGACCACAAGTGTGGGCGTCCTTTCTTTAGTCACGCCGTTTATAGAGGCGTTTCTTTTTAAATTAACGCCTTACTAAGAGGCGTTATTTGTACTTTTATTTTTTTAATTTTATTTCAATATTCATTTATCTGGTTGCTACAATTACCCCCCCTCAGTCCCTAAGAATCAAGAAAAATCTTTTGGGCTCCCATTCACCAAAACGGCAAACCTGGCTTGAAAATGCAGAACTTAATCCATGAAAACCATTTTTCTTCAAACCCTCTTAGCCATATAATTCTGAATAAAGGGCTCCAATTCACCCTATCACAAGCCTCTTAATGGGGGACATTCTATCAGAACAGGCAAACTCCTAATGGGACTCGAGATCAGCAATGAAAATATAAGGAATGTAATAAAAATCGTGACGCACACAGTGGGACTAGCAGGACAAGCATGCCTAACAACAAGAAGTCCCTTGCGAGGTACAAACATGGGACTGGTGGTAGTTGAGGAACTACCACCACTAGCCTAGGGAAAGGCAAGTCCACAACCAAGGTCCAAACGAAACCTCTAGGATGGGGACTCGCACTCTCAAGACGGTAATGAATTGAATCCCAGGCTAGGATTCCCTATGCTCACAATCGGTGGCAGACAAAAGCAAGTATAGTAAAGCAAGAGCCAAAGAAGGTGAGGAACGCATACCTCCACGCTGGTGCGAGGGAGACAAGCACCCGATGGCCATGTTCCCAAGAAGTGGGGAAGAAATGGGAAAATACACAAGATCAGCCCACCCTCGCAGCGAGATAATAGGCAAACTAGAAGAGGAAGGGAACGACAGCTGATTGACAAGATGCCGACAGGCAGAGATGAAAGGTGCACAAGTAGTGTTGCTGATATGCCAGATGGTAGAGTGGTATGCGAGGAGTCACTGGTGGCTGAAGGCGGAGTGGCGTGTGGTGGTCGCCAGCAGCTCACATGTAGCACCCCTGGCAATTTTCTAGATTTTTCAAAAATTTAAATAGATTTATTTAAGCATTTTAATAAGCTTAAAGAGTTAAATGGGCTGATTAAAGGATTAATAAGTTGAAACCTTTGATAAAAAGGCCCAGCTATTAACTAGAGGGTTGAGCCCACTTAAAAAAGGCCTTAAACCCTAAAATTGAGCCTTTTGGCCCAAGCCCAAACCCTAGAGACGTAATAAGGATAAGCTCCCTAATTAGAATAGGAAAATTAGGGAAATTAGAAGTGGAGTTTGAATGAAAATCTAATTTTCGGAAAAGTCGGGCAGGTCGCGGTCTATCGCACGACCGCTTCTTGATGATAGCGGTCGAGTCTTAACCGCGATCTGATATCGAAAACAGCAAGTGGATAATCACGGAAAGCTCGGATTTTAATCCACAATTTGGCCATGATTCGATGTTATCTAGAGAGGAAACCTACCCAGGACTCTTAGGAGATCGACTTGACACCAAATAAGGATCCTAATTCGAAGTACAAACCCTAACTCTAGGCCATTCCCTAAAAATAGGACCCAGACCGTCCTGCGCGAGCCCTAGGTTTTGGATCGCGTAGAATAGAGATAAAGTATCGTTTTCTCAAGTACTATATTTAGAACTTTTTATTCTCCTTTGTGTCTTCTAACACCCCTCCAAATTTCCTATTAGGAGGACGATCAACCCAGGAGATAGAGCGAGCGAAAGTAGCTAGTTCCACGCAGGAAGCGCAGAAACAAGGGCTCCCTTCCGACGAGAAATTTGAGGTCTAGGATCAACTCAAGAGGTAGGTTGTCACATCCTCGGCTTAAACATGATGCTAGGAATAAAAGCCCTCTATCCCTTCTTGTTTTCATGCGCATAGTATTTCCAGTTTCTCCATAATCACGCATTAGGTTTCTAGTTCATGCTGTCCATGCAACATTAATAGAAACGATAATAACTTTAGTTGATTTCATGCCTTTTCATGTGTTATTTACGTGTCAGTAGGCTTTCCCTTTTCAGTTTCGTACTAGTTGCATTTTTAATTGCCATAGAAAAGGGCTCTGCAAGGCCAGATGTGTTCTGTCTGATGACAGGAAGATAGCGGTCTAGCAGAAACTGCGACCTAAGTAACGGTCGCCAGACAACCTCGACCTCCTGACAGCAGCTGTGGTGGAACCGCGATCTGTCCACTGCTCACCCGAAATAGTAACCAGATCAAGCATCATGATTTCCTATTATATATCTGCGCTATATTTCGTTGTGTTTATGATTTATGCCATAGCATGTTTTAAAAGGGTCGAGTTTTATGCCCCATCATGTTTTAAAAAAGATTACTTTGAACATATGCTAATTTCACATTAAAACCTTATAGTTTTGTACTAAAGGGATTTTCATTCTTTTGATGGAACTTCTTACATATCGATCTCTGTTTTGACACTTTCACTCCCGTTTTCTTTCTTTCATAGCAACTTGTACATAGCCCGTACTCCGGTACGTGTGCTATTAGTCACTTACACTTGATAGGAACACTCTCTTGAACTTGAACGCCTCTCCGTCGGATATTCCTTCTGCCGGACTAAGAATTCTTGTTTCAAGGCCTCCGTAAGTCTCCGCGAGCCTGAGATTCCCACTAGGACGCCGAGTTGGTTGTACCCTAAAAACTCAAAAGCTAGATAAACACTTCATGATTCTGTGTTCGGTCCTGATCGAGACTAGTCGATCAACTGCATTCTTTAGATCGCGGCTAGCTAATCGACCGCGTCCAGTTTCAGTCGACCGATATTCTAATTCAGTCGACCGATATTCTTGTTTTCAGTCGACAGACTTCTATTTCAGTCGACTGAGTTTTCCTTGGTCGACAGATTTCTTGACCTGAACGCCAAGGATGGCGGTATCGGTTTCGGACTCGGTTTCGGCCGAGTCCGATACCGAAACCGTCCGGTTTCGGTTTCGGCCGAAACCGGCCGAAACCCATTGAAAAGCTTCAAAAAAAATCAAAATAAGTCTACAAAATCAGAAATAATTCAGAAAAATATGAATAGTCACATAAAAATCAAAAAATTCATTAGACATGCATTTGATTGTAAAGAAATTAGATTAAGTGCAATAAACATGAAGTAGACATTGAAATTCAAACATTGAACATGTTAAACTAATATTCTTGAGTACATACTAAGCATAAAGTAGATTCAAACATTACAATAAACCTAATTAGGCACAGTAAATGTTACGAAAATTAAATGATCTTTACCTAAATGAAGAGGCACTAATATGGGTAATAACTAGAACCTTCTCTCTCATCGCCTGGCTTTTCATGTTCATACCCATAAGAAGGATGCATGTCTGGTCTATATTCACTATAACCGAACAATGAGGTAGCCAAGTCCTGCATCCCTCTTTGGATTCCTCTTGGAGTGTTTGGTTGGCTTGAGCCGAATCCAGTATCAGCATAAGAATCTTGAGGAAGAGAAGAGGAACTGGCCGGATGTGGATGGAACTGGAATGAAGGTTCATAACCCCACGACCTATAAATCGCTGCCTCCTGTTGGCCACCTCCATAACCTGATGGATGCCCATATTGACTCTGTGACTCATGTCCTCCCTCACCCTGACTGTATCCTCTGCCTGTGTCTGCGTGGAAGGAGGAAGGACCACCAGCATCTCCACCGCCAGTAGTAGCACCTGCAGCACCTGTAGCACCTGCAGTCTCCAGTCGCCTTTTGGCCTTTGGGGATGCGTTTTCCTGTGCCGGTGTGCTTTCTTCTTGCACCCTTGACATGAATCCCGTTCCCCTTGGCGTGTGTCTCAAATAAATCTGCTTCAACTGTTCAATTGTCGGGTCCTCTCGAGTAGCAACATTTGTTCTCTCAGTTTGCCCATGCACTGATGTACTTCTTCTTAAGGATGTAGGTGCCTTGCCCATTCTATGAGTGACTGGCCTGCTATCTGAGTCTGAGTGTCTAGCTGGCTGAAAATCATGCTGCTCCTCAGTGTCCTCAACAACCCTAGACATGTGCGCATGAGTATCTCTGGCCCTCTTTGATTTTCTTCTGAATTCGGGATCTCTTGGCTCATCTTCATCTAGTATGCCCTCTGCCCATCTTCTATCATCATCATCAAAAATAGGCTCATCAACCTGCTCTCGTGTCTCCACCCAAGACTGCAACGGATTCTCATCATCAAATAAGACATCCACATCAATTTCTGCGGCGGCATCGTCGGCGACGCGTTTGTCTCGCAGCTGTTGTCTCAACCTCATATTCTTTATTCTCAACCTCATATTGTAGTGGCAATACACTAATTTCTCTAACCGTTCAGCATTTAGCCGATTGCGAACCTTCGAGTGTATAAGGCTGAACATGCTCCAATTTCTTTCACATTGGCTTGCCGATGTTGTTTGACTGAGCACCCTAACTGCAATGAAAGCCAATGCATTGCTGCCCACATCTCGATTGTTCACCATTATCCACCAGTCAGCTGTTCCACCAACCATAAACAAATGCATATAAGTTGTAGAAATATATATTCATGTTAAGAAATCAAATGACTAAAATATACCTGGACTCACTCTTCCCACAGCGTATTGCAATTGGGAGTCAGCATATGTCCCAGTCCTCATTCTATAATTGCTCATCTACAAACATAAAGTAACACATTAACATAACTACTTAAATAAATTCTATACCTGTTATTGACAAAATCAAATAAAAGCCAACCTCTACTTCGGCCTGAAGTCTCTTTTCTGGATTCCTCGATAAACGACCAATGACTTTTAAAGTCCCTTGAAGCACCTCGCCATCAACATGTGCATCGGCACCGTACATAAATCGAGGGTTGAGGAAATAACCTGCTTTTGGGTATAATTAACTAAATAAAATTTATAAAATAACAAAAAATCACGGTACCCCAATTTCAGTATAATTAATCACTCACCAGCTGCATGCAAGTCGTGGTGTAATGTGTTGTCCCATCTCTGATCAATAATTTTCCACCATTTTGCATAATGTCTGGGAAGGGGATGCTGCAACTCCAATTTGGCACGGTCCATGGCCTCGTACAGATAGTCCATATCATTCTTCCCATCGCCATCCACCATTCTTAGGACCTTCACGAGGGGTGTGACTACTTTCAAGTACCGTGACACCTTGTCCCAGAATTTCTTATCGTCCACGACGTGGCAGACATCCAAATAATCCATCTGTGCATCAACATTGCCCTTGTCCATGTATTCCCGCAGGGCATTGTGGTACATGAAAGCTTTCAGCTCATTCTTGTACCTGTGCAGATAAATGAAATTTGAAGCTGCATCAACTGTTACATATCAGTAAGGATAAATTATCAAGAATTGAGATCAATCTTATACCTGTGCAAAGACTCCAAAGAAATAAAATTGGAAGCAAATCTGGTTGGGCCTGCACGGATGATATCTCGCCCTCCACTGGCATGCGCCCTGAACATATTCAGTATCCTAGGATGGCCATAGATATACTGTGTGACTTTTTGTGCCTTGTCAATTGTCTTCTTCACATACTTTTCCTTCCCTATGTCTTCAAGCATCAGATCCAGACAATGTGCTGCACATGGGAGCCAATATAAATGATTGTGCTTCTGCATCAATTTCTTCCCTGCAACCTTGTAACTGGCTTCATTATCAGTCACCACCTGCACAAAATTCTCCTCTCCAATTTGTTCTACCATGTCATCCATCAAATGAAACAAATAATTTGCATTCTTTTCATAATCTGATGCATCAACTGATTTCACAAACACTGTACCTTCGATGCAATAGACCAAAAAATTTATCATGGACTTCTTCGTGGTACCAGTCCAACCATCACACATGATGGTGCATCCTCTCTCCACCCATATATGCTTGAAGCTTTCAACCCAAACATGGAGCTCCTCAACCTCTCCCTCAAGGCCACGCCCGTATATGTCTCGACGTGAGGGGGCCTTCAAGCCAGGGCCAGCATCTGCTATGGCATCTATCATAGGTTGGAAATATTCACTTGAAGCTGCATGTGCAGGGACACCTGCATGAAAAAACCATTTGCAGATACTTTTAAATGCATGCCCTGCAACTTCTGCTGATTTTTTGACCCCTCTCAATGCAGACTTGATTTTAGGTTGTGTAGCCTGGGGCCTTCTGTGCAGATAGCTGTCCATGGGACCGGTTCCCTGTGTATGTGGGGCAGCACCAATGTCAGGACGTCGTGCAGCTGTACTCTCATAGGTCCCTGAACCCATGGGTCCCTTCCCTTTCCTTCGAGCGGCTTCTTCACGCTCCCTTGCTTCAGTCAGCTCCGGATCAGAATCCTCAGTGCCTTCCTCATCATCATCCCTCCTAACCCTTCTGCCAGAAATCTCCTCAGCAATTTCAGCCTCATCTTCAGCCCTTTGTTGCACCCTCTCCTTTTTTCCCCAGAAGGCACTGGCGCATCTCTTCTCGCACCTCTCGGGGACAGTTGTCACATTGTCTCACCTCTCCTCTTACCCCTGCCAAATGTTACTTTCCTCTGGTAATTCCGACATACATCTCCTTACCACAGTAATTGCATTTCACCTTTCTTCTCTTAACATCAATTAAGGACATGTGGGCCCACCCCGGATCCTCCTGCCCTTGCTGCTCCTGTGTTTACTGACGTCTAGGCATGATGCTGCATTAAGACAGTCAAAGACAATCTCTTATAAGTACGATGAAAAAAAGGCAATTGAACATGAAAGAGCTCCAAATTAGTCAATGAAGCTTAATTGAGCTTCAATTGTGGGTGATAAAGTCGAATTAGACGAAAGCCTCAATTTTTATGAGGTAACTAAGCCCTAATTACCAAATAACCCTTAATGACCCTTCATAAAAATGACATCCCAGCATGATCCCACCCCAAATTCATCAATCAAACTTAATTAACCTTCAATTGTAGCTAGGAAACTCGAATTACACAAAAGTCCCAATTTTTTGAACTAATTAAGCCTTAATTACTAATTAAGCCCTAATTACCCTTCATAAAAATATAATCCCAACATGATCCCACCCTAAATTCGTCAATGAAACTTAATTAACCTTCAATTGTGACTAAGAAACTCGAATTAGACAAAAGTCCCAATTTTTATGAACTAATTAAGCCTTAATTACTAATTAAGCCCTAATTACCCTTCCTAAAAATATAATCCCAGCATGATTCCACCCCAAATTCGTCAATGAAACTTAATTAACCTTCAATTGTGACTAAGAAACTCGAATTAGACAAAAGCCCCAATTTTATGAACTAATTAAGGCTTAATTACTAATTAAGCCCTAATTACCCTTCCTAAAAATATAATCCCATCATGAAGGCACCCCAAATTCGTCAATGAAACTTATCTAACCTTCAATTGTGGTTAAGAAAGCCGAATTAGACGAAAGCACCAATTTTTTGCATGAATTAGGGGTTAATTAATAATGAATCTAATTTTAAGTATATAATTAAGGTTTATTTTGAAATCTGAACTAATTAGGGTTGCACAAATTAAGGTAAAAAAAATACTTACAACCCCAAGTGCACAACAGGCTAGCAGGGGGTGGGCAGTCCGACGGTCCGGCGGTGGCAGTAGGGCGGTGCCGGAGGTGGGAGTAACAGCTGCACCTGCTGGCTGCTACCTTAACAGCAAGAGCAGCAGGCTCAGCCGCAGCACCAGCTGCAGGCAGCAGCAGCAGCCGCAGCACAGCAGCACGGCAGCAGCAGCTCGACAGCAGCAGCACGACAACAGCAGCTCGACAGCAGCAGCTCGGCAGCAACAGCACCACAGCAGCGGCGGGCCAGCACCACAGGTCCACAACAGCGGCAGGGAGACAGTAGCCAGCAGGGGGGAGGGTTTCGGCCGAAACCGTGGCTGGGTAGTGGGGTTTCGGGGGAGGGAGACAGCAAAGCATAAAGGGGTTCACGTGTTTCGGCCGAAATCGGATGGTTTCGGGCCGAAACCGACCGGTTTCGGGCCGAAACCGACCGGTTTCGGGCGAAACCAGTATCGGTTTCGCCAAAAACCGATACCCCCTTTAAGTTTCGGATTGCTACAGTGTTAAGGGCCCTTTTTGTATCGATTATGGCCGAAACCGATACGTTTCGGCCGAAACGTATCGGTTTCGGCCGAAACTGCCAACAATGCTGAACGCAGACCTCCATCCGACCGCGTACTCAAGATGGCGGTCTCCCTGCAACCGCGTTCTATCAAAGTTTGTCCAACCCGAAGGTCTGACCGAAGGGTTAATTGTGTTCTGTTTGCAGTCTCAGACGATCTTCTGATTGTCTGAACCCTGAAACAGTACTTATCAAGTCATTAATTAACTATGAAATTAAAAAAGATGCCGTTATGTTGCCGAAATTTTTTCGTAGCACGACGTCCTTTAATTCATTCATTGACTTCTTTTCAAAGAATTCGGTACGTTCTTGCCTTGCTTACTATCGCCTCAAGGGAATTATTGAATTTGACATTCTTGGCCGAACTTATTGATATTCTCGTGGAAATAACTAGATTTATAACTTGAAGATATAAGTGCGGGCACGGATGGTGTCCAAGGGCTCCAATCTAGCCCCCACGGCAGAGGGCCGGAAATATACCGTAAACTATGGGGTATAATGATTACTGGCGTCGCATTGCGCTGAAAGTACTTTTTTTATAAACTAAATGATTCCACGAGGCCATTCATGAAATTAAAAGTACATTCTTGTTACATGCTTGCTACATTCTTGTGCATAGCCTTCTTAAGGTTATGAAAAGTACATTCTTGTGATTGATAGTACACTCTTGATTGAAAGGCCAATCTATATTCTTGCTAGATCATGCTCTTATATTCTTGAACCATAATTTTACGCCTTACAAGTAGTCTCATATTACTATTGCTTTTTACTGCATGATTTATGGCATTTTCTTCCATTATCATACCTTCTAGAGCTAAAGCATTAATCATGTAAACTATGCTGACATGATAACACGAAGATACCTACTGGGCGAGTGCGCTCACTCCTTACTTTCTCCAACATTTTCAGGAAGCTCTAATGGATCGGAGTCGGATCATTCAAGTAGTGGTTCCGAGAGCGAGTGAAGATTGAGAAGAACCCTAGATAGTTTGTCTACTTGAGTCTGTTGTTATTATTCAGGATCATTCATTGCAATAGGCGGTGAAGTTGATCATGTCTATGTAATTTTCTGTTTTCTTGAGTCTAGTGAGTCATGTTGTCAAGTGAGTCTATGTCAGTTGTAAACTCTGATTAGTATTCAATAAAGTTGAAGGTTTTTGATCTTATGATGTTGCGTACATTATTTGTGCTTTTGTATGAATGAATGTGGCGCTATGATTGTCTTGCTAGCTAGAGGCTTACTTTGCCGGCTGTTCATGTTCCCGACTTGTTTCCGCTGAAATCTCAGGGCCTGACATCACAGGGGAGGGCGAGGAAGCAGGGCAATAGGCAGGTTGCGCGGCAAGACAGCTACCAGAGGAGGGGTCGCGAGTGCGGCATGCAGGCCCGCACTGGAATGGCGTGGTTGGGCATGGTCCGTGGGCAGAGGCGGCAGGGGCTGCCACAGCTGGTCACAGGCAGTGGAGTGCCCTGGCTGGGACCCCTACTGTTGTGGCCGGCAGTTGTGGCGAGGGCGGCTGAGGTCACCGCTGCTTGTTGTAGCTGCTGTTGGCTCCACTGCTGGTGCTGGTGACCGAGGCCACAGCGGCCGTGGCTAGGGCCACTGCTGTTGCAGTGGCCGTTGACGGCGGTGGGTGACGTAGAGAACAGAGAGGGAAAGAGGGTTGCAAACCGCAACATCACAACGAAGGTTGAGGAGACGCCACTTGGATGCCAGGTTGTCTCTCTCTCTCCAGTTCTACCAGTATAGATGTCGGGGAGTTTCGCAGCTTCAGGTTCAAGTTATCTGGCAGCAGATTGTATAAGAGAGGGGAGCAGTGTCGTCATTTCTTAGCTGTCAACAGCAAGTCGAGGTGTTTGTGGAGAAAGGGCTGGGGACAGGTTTTCGGGGATCAACTTTTCTGAATTTCATTTGTTCCATAAGGAGGATGGAGTAGAATCTGTTGATGACCTCAACCATGAATTCCAATGGTTGCTTCCCTTGTTTTGCACTATCATTCTGTCATGTCAGCAAACGGCAGCAAGTAGCAAGGTTACATAGCTGTTCCCACATTATGCAGTCAAGCTCACTCAACCAGTCCTCGTCTAAGATGTATCTTCCCAGAATGAGTGCTGACTGGTTAGTACCTAAAATGCCCTCTATCACTTAGTCTTATAGATAATACTTTTGTGGTTTATCTTATAGCAACCATTTGACAAACTTTTAGCCTGACTTTCAAAAAAAAGGGCAAATGGCCTGAAGTCTGATAACTGCTTCGCTCCATCCTTCTTAGGGACTAAATATTGAGTTCATACATTTCACTGCCCAAGTGTTTTTCTCAGACTCCTTCACTGCTCCCATCAATCTTCTTTAATTACCTCCCAAAACTCTTGATGAAACCACAGGACTCTTGCCCAGTGACTTCCCGCTTTCATGCTATGCATTGCCCTTCCAAACTTCATCTTCATCAATAGGCTGAAGCAGATTTTTGATGTCGTCTCCAGGAATTCTCTTTAAAAGAATCTTCAGCCACTTGAGGTCTCCATCCACAGTCTTCTTTCAAAAGCTGCTGGTAGAATTCCACAATTGCCACTTCTATTTGACCTTCTCTCTCACATCTTCCCCTCTGACTAAAATTGATTCAATTTTTTAACATCATTTTCTTATCACTAGCCACTGTATGAAAATATGATGTATTTGTCCATACTTCCAAGCAACTTCACTTCCTAGGTAGATATATTGGCAAGATTCAAATATTTAAGCATGTAAGAATCATAATACAATTAAACACCACTCCACAAATTTTTAGAATGTTAATTATCAACCGACACAAGAACCATGGTTGAGAAGAAAGAGGGGGGGAGGGGGTCAAGGTACCTATTTTTAAGTAGTTTGATGCCTATTATAACTAGGCCCCCATGCCATGGAACTAAAAGTAAGGATCAGTCACAGGTACCCTGCTCTGCCTCCAGGATCTCTTCTCTAGGAAAGAATAAAGCCTACTGTAGTCAAATTCACATTTCCATACTACAGCCATCTACAAGAGATAGAAAATTATCTCGTTAACATTCTGAATATAATGTATATAAGCTAGAATGTAACTTACCCACACCCAGAACTCCACTGTCACAACATCTCTGGCATGCTTCAGTAGGAGGTGGTGTTGGAAAAAGGCATCGATAGCATGGACCGCCATTATAATGGTAAACCGTGAGCTGCATGTTAGAAGTAATGCCAATGCAATCATTTAAAAGAAATTCTTGAAGGATGACAAAATAATGAACTTTCTTCTTGAACATTCAAAGGACTCAAAATTTCATCAATCAAGAAAGACAATTATGAAATCATCAAACTGATTAATGTGAAATGATCATTTGAAAATTTTAATTTGAGCAAAGAACCTACCTGCCCTTCCAAGCCTAGAGCTGCACCTGATACAAGAGGCTACAAGATAAACAAGGAACCAGTTTAGAGAATGGCAGAAGCAATAGCAATGCAAAACAGAGTAGACAATAAAATTGCATACAGGTGTTAATAGAAAAGAATACATAATCCACTAGTAGAGAGCATGGCCTTAAAAGAACAGATTAAAAACTGGAATTGGCAAGGACTAGTTGAGAAACTTGCTATGTTCTGGGTCTGAACTGGCCAGTTCCCACATATATAGTTCAATTATATTATTTGACAGAAATAAACATTTAAATTTTCCAAAGTAAACAAAAATTAAAACAATAGTTCTAGGCTGGTTTCAGGCAGTGTGTAGTTAACAGTTCAGGCCCAGTTTGGTACTGTTCATGCCAGTTGAAATCCACTTTTGGCTTCCATATCAATTACAAAACTGGCTAGTTGAGCCTCAACATCGCCAGAACCAAATAGGTCCCAAGCAATTGGTCTCAATCCGAAATGCTTAGGCCAATTTAACCATCCTAGGTTTTATCCACCCCATATGGTGGTATATGCTCCTCAAGTCAATCTTCAGGAACAAATTTGTCCCAGCATCATGTCAAGCATATCATCCAACCTCAATATAGGACACTGGTATTTGACAGTGACTTTGTCGAATGCTCAACCAGTCAGCCGAATCAGCCCGAGTCTAGCAGATCCGATTGTTAGACCCCTACTCCTTAATGTCAATATTAAGTCTCATGTTTTGTGTGAATACACAATTTAAGCAAAAAATATTAATATTAAGAAACTGTAAACAGTAATTAAGTTAAAAAAATACTTATAATACTTTATCTCAGTTGAATAGCGTTTAGGCTGAACACTCAGTTCAAACACTCGATTGATTCACTCAGTCTAAGCTTATACCCAGTTGGAACACAATTGACTAAATCCTTTAACTGGAAACTCAATCAGAGGACACAACCAAAGTCCTTCAACTGGAAAAGAGAACTCAAAAACCAGGCAAAGCCCTTCAATTGGAATAGCTAGTTAGAAGATTCAGTTGAAACTCGTATAAGGGCACCCGGTAGAATTCCCTGTCAAAATGCCTTCAACTATCCTTAGTTGCTATCCATGCTCAGTCGAAACCTTTCGACTAACCTTCTCAGTTGGAAAGCGTTCGCCTATATTACTCAATCAAAACCATTACCCAGTAGAAGTGGGTCTCCCAGTCGGAATGAATCTCTCAGTCAAAGCCGTGCAACTGACTGTCATTCGACTGACACATTCAACTGACATATTTCGACCATCTTAACCCAGTCGAAAAGGTCTTTCAACTGACCCTTTCAATTGTGGCCTTTCTACTGAGATTCCAACTGAAATTTCAATTGTACTTCAGACTATATCTTTTAACTGTGTTTCTATCAACTGAGTCTTGCAACTAAATTCACTCAAACGAACCCTACACCTGTTATTCATATCAACTGAACTTTTGACTGTTAATTTCGGTTGACTTTCTTTGACTACATTCTTCAGTTGAAACATTTCAACTATTTGTATCAGTTGATGACCCTCAAGCTATATCGTCATACTTCAACTGTGTTTATCTCGACTCTTTTAAATTCCTATGATCGACTGACTTGCTACAACTGACTTTGTGTTATTGAAATGATATTCAGTCAAAAAATATGTCTTATTCTTTTCAACTGAATAATTCAGCCAATGCACATATCAACCATAACCATTTCATCTTGGCACAGAACAAATTTATTGTTTTCATATATTTTCACATTCAAATGTATTAAATGGTCAGCAAATTCCTTAGACATATCTTTGTAATATCTCTATTTTATATTGGGCAAGGATTGCACCTAACGCATTGGTCAAAGACCAGTATGAGCTCTTTTAGTCTTGCAGAGATGTCATCTGCAGCCCAAATCTTTGCTATTTTTACATGAAATCTTTTAACACAAGAAAAGTGTCTTGGACGTGCATACAACAACTCCAGTAGGGCTACTAAAGGTAACCTTTTTCACTCTACATTGTTATATGCTAATGTTTACTCTCAATTTGGAAAGGTTACGTGTCAAATAGAATAAGCCTTAAAAGAACATGACACATGAAGAACAAGTTTAAAGAAGAAAGCCTTAGATACAACGACTAATCTACTCTCTCAAACACAGAGAAGTTAGAGAGAAGCTTGCATGAACAACTGAAGCAGTGTCTAATGGGTAGCCAGCAAGCAGGCTATAAAAACAAGACTTGTTCTCAGTCGAAAAACTAGCAGAATGAATTTTCAAGATCTTTGGAATCCTAGCGAACTGAGCAATCAATTTCCAAGTGTTGTGAGAAACCTAGTCTTCCATGACCAAAAAACACATCATTGAAGAACTCCAACTTCAGTAAGCCAGAGCCTAAACAACAAGAACATTAAATAGCTGAGCCCATTGTGTTCAAAGCATCTACATACAACAATTCTTTCTCATTCCTTCTATGCTCCTCGATTTTTGTGCTTTAATTCTTTCCATGTTTGCCTATTAAAGAGGCAATGGTTCTGTGGAAACAATCTCCTCTGTTTTCAGTGTAGTATTTACTGTCAAGAGTGCAGTTAAGGATCTGAGGATCCTCGTGCCTAGATTGCTTGCGAGCAGGTCCTTGTAGTGAACTAAGCACCTAAGAAAAAATCAATTAATGTTTGTGTGAACTGGGCATGATGGGGACATCTCCCACCATTCCCTTTGGCTAGGGACCCCGATGCATGCCGACGACGCGTAGTCTTGTTCGTCATCTTATTTCGAGCCATGTTGTGTAATTTTCTTCTTTTTTGTGAGTCATAATCGTGTAATTTTCCTTTTATTTGAGTCGTGTACCTAGATTAGTGAGTCATTTTCATATGTTTTGAGTCAATTGGGCCTTAGTCCTTCAATTGGGCCCATAGTTACTCTCTTGGATAGCAAGGGCCATTTGTTGGTTTGTCAAGGGCATTTGTGTCATGTAAATTGTTGGGCTCCTATAAATAGGACTGCAACCCCCCCTTGGAGAAGCTAATGAATGAATGAGAAATTTTAGCATTTTTTGGAATCCCTCCTTGTGTGTTTCCCTTGGTGAGAGGCCAAGTTGGGTGAGAGACCCAAGGGAGTGAGAGGCTCCCATTATCCCCCCCCCCTTCAAACCCCCATCGCCCCTCCCTCAACCCCCCTCCAACCTGCACCCCATCCTCTCTCCACACCCCTCCACCTCACCCTCCACCTCATCCTAACCTGCCACCTCATCCGCCACATCACCTTGACCCCTCAAAATCCCCCCACACTCATTTACTTCCCTCATTAACCCCACAGCCCCCTAGACACCCCTCCACTCCCCAACACACCTCTTCCACTCCCCAAGCCAACCCTTCACTCCCCCAGGCACCCCTCCCCATTCCCAAGCCACCCCTTGGCATACCCAAGGCCCCCACCTTCAATTCCCATCAATACCACCACCAGCTAGGCTGCCACCACCTCTCTCTCCCTACCCCTCCACCAAGCTGCAACCCTAACACCCCTCCCTCTCCACCCCAGCCCCATCTCCCTCTCCCAAGCTCCCCTAGACCACATCACACTCACCCCTCCCTCACAGCCACCCCCCTCTGCACTCCCAGCAGGAATCGCCCACTCCACTCCCTGCTCCCCTCTCCCTGCCCTCCCCCTCGCAGGTCTGCCTGCCTGCCCACCTGCGCACCAGGGACAGTAAGGGGATCTCCGGGCGACTTCGGCATCGGCTTCCCTCCCCTTGGATCCAGAGGACGTCCACCCTCACCTCGTGGGAGCGTTGGGGCCGTCCTCCCTCCCTCCAATACCGCCGCTGCGAAGAGAGAGCTTCCAATCAGGTCAGTCAGTTCGTCGGTGCAGCCAGTCCACCTCGACACTCTACTTCCCCGTCCTCTTGGTCTCCAGCTGCTACACCAGGCCCTGGTACCCTCCGGACCCCCTCCATGACCCCTCCCACCATCGGAGGATCCTGCCTCGCCATTCACCCATCCCCGGACCCCCCCCCCCCCCGCTCATCACCGACGGCGCGCTGTCTACTCCCAAGGGCAGTCTGCGCACTCTGCACATAACTGCCTCCGGTCAACCGGGAGCTGCCCCATCCGGCTTCTGCGGAGTCCGGCCCATCTGAAGATCGCTCCCAACACTTCCCCAGACGTTCCGGCCCCGCCCCCAGCAACGGCCGGAGGAGCTGACGCTGAACCCGGAGGTGGCTCGCTGTCCGGAAGATTCCCGTCTGGACAGACCTGATCACCTTGGCGTCCACCGGCCAAGTAGCTGCGCGGACGGCTCCCCCGAAGCTACTTCGATGATCCAGAGGTTCGTGACTTGATCCCGAAAGACTTCTCCGGCGCCCAATCACTCCCACGACAATCCGGCGGTCAGCAACTACTTCTGCAAGTGCCCGTGTGCAGTCTGGATCAGACCGGTCAGATCTGGTCTGTCCCGGTTTCCCCTCCCCGCGCCTGGCCGGCTGAGCGCCCCTCCCTACGTGGAGGTCTACTTTGGTTGTAACTACTTTTCCCCCACCCCTGAGCCAACCCTCCTGCGCGAGGTGTAGTTTTGTAACAGCATACTGCAGGTGAAGCGTCAGCGGCGCAGCGTGCGGGATCGACCCACGCTTTCGCCACTCGCCCTCGTCTCCGGCCGGGGTCGGTTATCTCTAACTGACCATGTGAGTGCTGACCCCCGTTCCTACGTTTCTTTCTGTTCATTTAGTATCACCTTTCGCTCCGCCAGTGAGGAACGCGAGTGCCCGGCCCCGTGATTCCACAATCTGTGAGTGGCCACCGCGGATCGAGAGAGTGTGTGACTTCCGTGCCCTCTAAGACGCGTGGTCCACCCTGCTGCGGCGGGTGCTCCGAGCCTAAGGGAGGGACAACCTAGGTCTTGCTGGCTCCCTGACCAATAGAGGGCCCGGCCCACAGGCCCAACCTACCATCTCTTAGTCACCCCGGGAAGGGTCGTCGCAAAATCTGTCCGCCGAATCGAGTGTGCGCTCTTGCTAGTGTGTTTGTGAATCTAGGTCCGAGGATCGTCCGGTCTGTCCCATTGCATTCCTAGGTCGTGTCACATCAGGGCACCTGAGCAAAAGCCAGTAGGTGTTTGCCTTAGAGCAAGTGTTGGTGAGCTGATACACCTGAACAAAAGTCAGTTAGTATACTTCCAGTGTGAAGTAGTGAAACCCTAGACAATCGTCTAAGTACTAAACGTAGGTCCCCAAGAGGGTGTCTGAACCAGTACAAATCCTAGTGTCTTTGTGGTTTGCTATGTGATTGTATTGTTTTGCTTATCTTGCATCGCTGATTTATCTTAGGCTCGAATGTAGTCTATAATTATAATATTTATTTAGCACTCCCATTTACCTCCCTCTGGGAGTTGCTTCACTTACAACATTGACTCGTACTTGGGCCCGACCGAGTCGATCCGGCTAACCGAGCCGGCCAACCTTGGACATGATAACATTATTTTTTAAGTACCAACTATCATGCAAGGTTGGCAGTATCGGCCGAAACCGATACGTTTCGGCCGAAACGTATCGGTTTCGGATTCGGCAGGTACCGATCCGAAACCGGACCAAAACACTGTAGCAGGTCCGAAACCATTAAAAAATACTTTTTAATGGTTTCGGACGAAATCATTAAGGGTTTCGGTCGAAACTGACATGTTTCGGTCCGAAACCGGACGGTTTCGACCGAAACCAGACAGGTTCAGTATTTTTTTAATTTTTAAAATGGTTTCAACCGGTTTCAGCCGAAACCGAAACCGGTACGTATCGGTTTCGGAACCGGCCAAAATCGGTACCGAAACCGATACTGCCTTCCATGCTATCATGTGTTGAATCTTTCAACACTAGAGTTTTGATCTTGCCATTTCTCTAGCCAATCTTGCCTCCTAGGAATGTACATCTAAGCCATCGCTGATCACATCAAAAAAGTTTCCCCACCTTGAGTTTCACAGTGGTGATCTGAAGAGACAGGTTCTCATGTCCAAATGTAACAAGAGGTCTTCCGAGTGTTGAAGAGACCTCTATGGAGTAAGACATTTTTCAGATGATTGAGATTGAGGACAGAATAAAACAGCAGTCAAAGAGCTAAGGGGCAACTCCCCTTCACACCAAGACAGTCTGTGGTGGGTCTCTCCACCCGCAAATGAATAGATCCACCTCTTATTCCACAGGATTACTGACTGGTTAAACCAGAACAAAGCACCACAAGTCCCACAAAACAAGGGAACTGATGCACTTAGACAGGGAAGAAAGGTAGAAATCACAGCCCAGGGACTGTGACTTTTGTGTGTGTGCGTGTTTTGAAGGGGGGGGGAGGTGGAGGCTCCTCCCTGGTAGTGCAACAGAGTTCTTTGGACTCTAAAGACAATCTCTCCTCACACCCAACCTGCTGATAAAGCAGAGGAATCGGGCAATGGATCTGCAGCTGGTGGAACTTCCTTTTCACAGCTTCTCTTCAGTCCTCTCCCAGGATACACTGATACCATGTAAAATAAATAAACTGAGAGAAGAAGAAGCAGGAGGAGAAAAACTTCACAACAAACAGGTGGGGTGGACAATTCTGTGCTCACACAGCCACCATTCACCTCCAACATCTTTGATTAAACCTAATCACTGTGTTTTTTACATCAATATCTGAAATACCCCTGATAGGTTAATTAAACTAGGGGTAAAAATGACAAACTAACAACTTCAAAAAAAAGTACAAGACGATAATAACCCCACTTAAGTGACCCGATCTTCTCTAGTGGGTCTGGATCCACTAGTAGACAGATCCGGCCTCTTTCTACAATCTTAAACTATTTAGATTGGTTTAGATATTTCATGTCAGATACTTTTCAAGCCCTTTGTTCTTAGATAATAAAACTGTGCAAGTATGTTTCTGAACCACCCAAAAAAAAAACAAAAGAAAAGAAGAGTGCAACAGATCTGTCATCACTGAAAAAAAACTATTGAACACCCTCTTGATCAGAAATGTAATAGTTAAAAGTTTCTATAATTGCACTTAGAAGACCAATAAAATTAAACATTAACAAATAAAATCATGTTTAATTTTCAGGGCAGTTAATTAAAAGTATAACTTTACCAAAAAGTGAAAAAGAAGGAATAAACATTCTCAAGAAAATTGATCATGACTCAGGATGCAAGAAAAAAATTTACCTTGTCCAACAAAACACAGCAATCACTAATCATGTACCTGCTTGGAAGGTTATCTGTTGCATCTACCACAATATCATATCTTTGAAGAGAAAAATGCTAAGGTATGCAACTTTCAAGAATCTTCAATAAATAGAAAATTAGGCCAGATCAAAGATTTATGAATGTTCGTCAAGGATACTTGCTGATAATATCAAGAGCATTGGTAGCTAGCAATGCCTTTCTGTGTTCAACAACCCTAACAGTGGAATTAATCCTATACAAAGCAAATTGTGTCAGGCAAAGGCCACAAAAAACATCAAACAATTTTTAAATAAGTTATCATTCTAAACAGATATCCCACCAGCTCACGGTGACATTACTAGTCTAACACTATTCGTTGAATTGAATGCAAAACATTCCAAGACAACAAGCAGATAAATGCAGGAAATTACATACGCACGACAAGCAGCTGCTGCCGACTTCACTTTTGGTTCTCCAATATATGCCTCTGTGTGGACAATCTGGCATAAGAAATCAGATGATAAATCAGTTCGGAATCTACTAAAGTCAAACAAAAAGAGAAAACAAAGAAATAGATACAGAAAATAAGTAGCAGAGTTTGTAACTACTGCTACCTATGGATCAAACAGAGACAGCCTGATGATTTACAGTACAATTTACATCCTTCATCACCCTCTACTGAGAAATCTTGAACCAAAATATCACAGATGAGCATTGAAATCATTAATGTATCTAGGAAATCAACAGTATCACTCGTTAACTGGGTACACCTAGGTTCACTCCCAAGTGGAAGAGAAACAATTCCTTCTGTAGAGAAGGTCTAGCATGTCCTCACAATGGAAAGTAGTTTAGCTAATAAATCACACACAAAAATATGCGTGTATATATATATGGACAGAAACACACCGAAGAAAATTAACAACACCTCATACATGGGACACAAACAGAAGAACATAAACATGGATACCTGCCGATGTAGATTATTAAGCTCAACATTATCGTTGTCAACAATGCCCAGGCACCCTGCAACAAGAACAAATCAGCAAAACACTAATAGATCCAAGTAAAAGAGGAAATTTGTTTGAAAAATAAATGGTAATGGAATTGGAGGAGAAGTATCAACATTGTGGTCTACAAGTGGCAGCTGGTTAGTGATTGCTATGTTATTCATAATGGTATCATACACTGCGAAATCACTCTTTGCCAGAAAGTGAAGGATGATGAAATTGCTGAATATGTTGATTAGCCTGCTGGAGTCTGTCTATATGGAAGAAGAAGAATGGCATTTTTTTTCAGTGAAAAGCTTATACTCATCAACAGTCACAGGCATTTACTTACTTTAGTAGAATTTGGAAGGTGAAAGCCCCATTTAAAGTAAAGGCTTTTATGTGGCTTGTTTCTCGCTGGCACACTGTCACTAAGGTGTATCGCAGAAAATGGGATTCTAATTGTGATATTCACCGTGTCTTCTGCTCATAAAATCCTGAAACACTAAATCATCTGTTCTTTCATTGTGAATTTAGCAAGCAAAGAAGGTCCGTCGTCAGAAATCCGACTGGTTTTCAATTATCTTTCACTTTGGTTGAAGACATGTGAGCATTCATTTAAGACTTGAAGAAGAAATAACTTCCTCTTGATGGCTGCAAGATTTTTTTTCCTCTGCTTCTTCATGTAGTGTGCTGAGAGCGTATGGAGACAGTGTAATGGTACAATTTTTCGGGGAAGTAGAGCATACATGGAGAGTATCTATCTACAGGCTCTTTATTTAATTTATTTCTGGTCTAGGTTTCTTTTTCAAGTGAGTTTTAAGTCGTGGAAGGGTGTTGTCAACTCCCTGTAATTGTCCTTGATTATTCTTTCTGTTAATTTTTGGTGGTGGAGGAACCTCTCCTCTACACCAGCTGATTGTGTTACCTCTCTTTGCAATAAAATTGGCAGTGCAAACCACACATTTCGTCTTTAAAAAAATGCATCCCTGATAACTTCCTCTGAAAAAGGGAAAAACACTCTTTTTGGGTGAGGGTTTAATAAAGAACAGGGACTCCTTAATCAAAATTACAGAACTCCTGTTAAATTAGGTTTAGCCCCTATTTTCCCGCTTAACATCTTTTGAGGGGGGGGGGGGGATATTACAAAAAGACTCCTAAATGCACTGC
This sequence comes from Amorphophallus konjac, assembly GCA_022559845.1. Lineage (NCBI taxonomy): Eukaryota > Viridiplantae > Streptophyta > Magnoliopsida > Alismatales > Araceae > Amorphophallus > Amorphophallus konjac. The sequence continues at coordinate 434,762,679 of CM040121.1, read as the reverse complement.
AGTATAGAATAAAAAATGACTATTGAAAACTTTTGCCTATGTACCCTTGAAATGTTATGTACGCAATATGCCTGATTACATCATCACTGCTATGTCCCTTGAGTTTAATTAAACCCATAGACATAACCTTCCGATCAACTTTTGTTATAATGTAAGTACATTCTCTGAAAACTCCTGTCAGCATACTCTAAGAATATTCTTCAATACTATTCCGTAGAAATAATAAATTGCGATTTTACATTTAAAATTTTTCAAAATGAAATCGTCTATATTTCCCTTATCTTTTTCTCCTTTTAAGATTATAGTTATCATTTCGTAGTTGAGATACACACTAAGTCATTGTAGTTAAAGCATTTTTGACTTTTTGTGATTTCTACCACAGCAGCAGAGTGCAGTTTAGATAGATAAGGGACTTTTAGTTTTTAGCCCCTAAAATCTTTCTAAATTAGGAAAAGCCCCTCTAATCCATCTATTTTGATAAAAGTCCCCTAAATCTTCTCCATTACATGAAAAAGCACCTGCTGTCAGTCTCCATAAGGGGACATCTATAGTGCTTAACCAAACTACAATTAAGGCTAAACCGGTGTGATAAAATGCAAAAACCACTTGAATAACCCCCACCCAGAGAGGGAGAGAGAGAGAGAGAGAGAATGGGAGGAGAAAGAAGATGAGGCACGAGAGAGGGGGGAGGGCGCCAGAGACCCCCTCCGATGCCATCATGCCAGCACCCCCACCCCAGAGAGAGAGAGAGAGAGAAGATGGGAGTCGGAACGGGCCTCCCTTCTGATGCGGGCACCCCCACCTAGTGGAGTGGGGGTGTGCAGAGAGAAAGAGAGAGAGAGAAGGTATTTTTGAAAACAAAAATTTAGGGGTATCTCGTAGGAAGGAATATCCTCAAAATGGATGGCATATTCCATTTTTTGGGACATTTGTTAATTCGATGGACTTTTCCCTGATAGTTTGAAGACTGAGAGGACTTTTACTAAAATATATGGATTAGAGGGGCTTTTTCCTGATTTCAAAAGATTGTAGGGACTAAAAACTAAAAAAAACTTTAGATAAAGCAGTAAATCCCACAACACCCACAATTGAAATGGGGCAACACTCACACAATGCACGGCAAAAAACCCAGTACCAACTGCACCAAAATCAGTCGATATTAATAGCTGGACAGAATTTTGAGCCAGTTCTAGGCCAATTTGATTTAAAAATCTAGCTCAAATCCAGTCGCATTAGTTTTATTATAGAAAATTTTATCGTAAAATGGTCAGTTTGACCCAGAACTAGTAACACTGGATCAATCCTAGCTAAACATATGCTAGTTCTACTAGTTCTAGCCTGAACTGGCCAGTGGCCACCTTTATTACTGAGATAGTCACTCATGCTAAAAAGTGTGACTAATACCGTGTTGTTCATCCATTTACACAATCTCAATTGCACATTTTTATGCATATATAGAGGGCGGGAGGGGATTTAGTTCATGACATGGTATTCATTCACAATAGCTCACATAAATTCCATTCTCGCCAAGCAGCTAAGGTTGAGACTTGATGGAAAAGATTTTCCTTGTATCAATGAGAAAAAATTAAAAATCACAGGCGAATTAATAAAATCACAAGATAACCAGGCATCATCGCAAGAAACAATCAAATCTCATGATACCTCACGAGAAATTCATATATCCACCAAATTTAGTGTTTCTTTTAAGGTTTATCTTTCCTATCCAATGTTTGTTTATCCCCATTTTTCCTTTTCGTATCAAGCCCTAATTTGGTCAGCCATCTTCACCAATTTCCTGCTATTACTAAACCAAACCATCAATCCAGAACTCAAGTTAGTAAATGAGAAGTCCAAAACCAATATAGACACGAAGTGGCTCTTGAATACCTAGCATAGGATGAAACAGCCTTTGTGCCCCCTTTACAGCGAACCCAGGTAGAGCCATACAGCAAGCAGAACTTCCCAAAATTGCAAGGTCAAATGGAGGAAACTCAACAAGCAAGCCAGCTCTAGTGTCATGTTAGTAAACAAGACCATCAACCTATAACTCTAGTAAGTGACGAAGTGACCCAGACTTAAAATAGACATGGGATGGCTCATGCATACTCAATATGGGATGACAGCTTTTGCCAATGTCAACCAGAGAAAATGGGGTGTGGTTCTGCATTAGACCAGAAACGTACCTGCCGGCACTTTGATTCCCAACATATGTTGGTTGCTGGAAATTTAAGAGGTATCTTTTCAAGAGCTTACACCTAGCTGATGACATGAATCGAGATAACTGAATATAGTTGCAGATGCCTTAGATAGCAGTTTATTTTCATGGGAAACTGACTTGTGACCTTAACATATTGAATCAAACGGACTTCAGATTTTTCTTCAGTTGAAATGAACCTCAGATGAATGGAATGAGCATTTTTTTTTTTTGGTAACTCTATCGACAGAAAAAGACAACTTTTGCAAGTGAAACGGGTTAACTTCGTGAAGGCTGAAGATGGAACAGGATCAAACAATACAAAACAGAGCAATGGTGTGAAAATCACTTAAAGAACCTGTACTGGTACGTAAACCAACTACTCCTAATAAGCAGAACAAATTATCTGAAAAATCAACAGAGATCCGGTGAAAATAAAACTACTCTTAAATACTCACCAACACCACATGCTGCAAGATACATTGTTACAGGTGACCCTAAGCCTCCTGCTCCAACAACCAGTATTGAGGCTTTGGAAAGATTGAACTGACCTACATACAACAGAGAAATGGTCAGCAAACTGTAAATTGAGAAAGGAGAGAGGAAACTACAAATTGATTTCTAGCAGTATTTTTCTCTCAACCGTTACTAATTGAGATTTAGTGATATCATGAGTAAAGTCAATACTAAGAGTGTGCATTTCGATGAGAAGAAAGAACACACAGGGCTGGATTACTTTATAAAAAGCAGTTACCTCGCGAACGTTATGATTGTTGTACTCCTGTTAGGTTGAAAGCACAGCTTCATAGAGGAGCAGTTAGGCTAGTTATCTTGTGTGGGGAGTAATAATAAGTTTATACGAAAATATACGTAAGAGGAGCTTTGCTCCATTGTGGAATGCACAGAGTAAGTACTTCCACTGGGTTGGAGACCAGGGAAGAGTTGGCAGTCTACAGAAAGCTCACGCACCTTCGACCCCGAAAGAAGGTAGGAGGAGGTGCCGGCTGTACCGGTAGATCATGTCCGTACTCAGCCCGCAGACAGACGCCGCCGGGAGTCGGAAGACAGGCGCTGCGGCGCCGTTCCTGGTAGAACCCTCCTCTCCCAGCTGTGACTTTGGCAGCGGCCGCTGCTCCCCACCCGCTGCCTCACCGCAGGGCTCAACACCAATCCCGTCGCCGGGAACGGCAGTAGCAGCCCCGCCGCGCTCGAGCTGGGAGCGGAGCAGGGCGAGGCGGGCCTCGATGAGGTCCTTCTCCGCCTCAAGCCTCCGAATTTCCTGGCGCAGGGAAGGGTCATGGGTGCAGGACACAGCCGCGTCCCCTGTGCTACGGCAGCCGCAGTTGTTGGCGTCGCGGTCGCTTTCCATCTCCCTCGTCGGGCGGGTTCTCTCTTTCTCTTCGCCTTCGAGGCCCCTGCGGTGCTGGGAGGGGAGGCGTCGTGGCCGGCAGGGAACGGAATCTACAAGAAAATTTTTCACATATAATAAGTAATAAAGTACATTAGCTATTCGTATATATATTTTATTCTAATAGTATATACTGAGAAATGATCAAAATAAGACGTTTTTAACTTCACGTTATCAAATTTAAGTGTATTTTTTGTTTTTTGTTTTTTATTTTTAAAAAAAATAAGTGATTTCTAATATCCTTTAATTTAGAGTGTGACCAAATCATCAATTTTATTTAAATGTAGTTAAAAAATAGATATAAATAGTAATTAATATTCACATCTCTGTATCATAATTAATTAGTTGACTTAATCTCACTCTAAATTAATAAATTTAAAATTCTATTTAAAATAATTAAAATTTAAAAAATTATGAAATGAGACTAAAAAATATTCGCATTGTAACTACTGTTTATTTTTCTTCTATATTTTAATCACAATTTGAGGAGTTATTTTTAAATTATAATATTATATTATATTATATAATAAAATTTCAAAAAAAATATATTATGCCATTAAAAAATACAGTTGATCATATTTTGTTAAAGCTATATTAAATTTTTAAAAGTTAGTAATAAGATATATTTTTAATAAATTTCACATTCTTTGAATCTTTGATTTGTTTGTCTGTTAAAAAAATGATACACTAACATAAATATATGAAAAGCTCAATGATAAGATGTTCAAATTTTCTTGTAGAATATAGGCTCTTTAAGTTAAGTAGAACTATATTGACAACGCCCTAGTTATGTGGGGCCGAGGCACGTACGGAAGGACAAATACCACACTGATTCAATTTCTTTTCTCATGTTCCGTGAGTTTGCTGCCTTGAAGGGTTTTTTTAGCTTTCCGCCCTACAATCTATTTGATATTAGGAATATGCCTCCCTGGTGATACAGTTATTTATTATTAAGCTCCTTAAATCTTCTCCAATATAAAAAAATGCCCCTACCGTTGGTCTCTGACAAAAATAGTCAGATTAACTTAACCCGACCATAGTTAACCTAACCTAGAAGGAGAAAAGGACCAAAAGATCGTTGGGTAATCTTGTGAGTGTCCAAAAAGAGAGAGAGAGGAGGGGAGGTCACCGAAGGGAGATTGCACAAGGAGGAAGGGGCGACAGGGGGAGGGGAGTTGCAAATCGACGAGGATTCCAGCAGGGGGAGGGGGTTGCATACCAATGGGGTAACAGAGGGGGGGTTGCACAGGGTGAGTTTCGACGAGGTAGGAGATTGCAGACAAGTAGGGTAATAGGGGGGTTTCAGAAGGGGAGAGGGGTTGCATACTAGCAGATTTTCTGTTCTTCCTATGTTGGTGGTGCCGTTGGAGATAAAGGGAGAATGGGAGGAGGGTGGTGTCGATGATGGTGTAGGGGGCGTAACGGCTGCTGCACTGTAACGCCGGAGAATTTTTAAGGAATTTTTTGAATTTAAAATATAATTTTTAAGTTTTTAATGGGCTATTAATTAAAGTATGATTAATTAAATTCAATTATTTAGTTCCTACACTAATCCAAAATGATTAAGCCCATATAATAAACTCAAATTGGCCCAAAGAATTATTTTGGACCTTAACCCATATTCTAGAACCTTAAAATAGGAGTAATCACGGAATAAAATGGATAATTACTCCTTAATGGATGAACAATATGGATAATAAGGGGGGTAATAACAAAAGAGTTTGAACTAGCTTCAAATTCGACACTCATGGGGGGAAACGGTCTATCACGAGATCGCATAGCGTTGGCAAATGGTCTAGAGCTAGACCGCTAAGCTCTGTCAGTTCTGTGAGTACGAGAAAACGTGAAAAGATTAGATTTTTAGCATCCAAATCACCTAGGGTCGATTCTATCTACTAATTAGATAAGTCTAGAAGGTTAATAGATCGAATTGAAAGCCTAATTGGGCCTCTAAATTCGTTCTAATCCTCAAAACCCTAGCTAACCCTATAAATAGATCCCAAATTTGACGTGTGTGACCCTTACATTTGGCACGCGTGGAACTAAGATAAGAAGGAAGAATTAAAGGTAAGTTTCTTCTAGGAATTTGTTTATTATAGTTAGAACTAACTACCCTCCGAATTTCGTCCTAGGAGATCAAGTCTACAAGGAGTTAGTGGCTTCCAAAGTTGCTAATTCTACACCAATAACTCAGGAATTAATGCATCCGACCCAGATTGATCAAGGAATTTGGAGCCCTAAATGAGGTATTTAGCAAAAGTGTCTTTAGAACTTTATGTTACCCTTCATATCTTCTATCTACCCTCAAAATTTCATGTCTTTAGAACAAGGTAATTAGGAGATAGAAGGACGTGAAGTTACTAGTTCGGTTCAGGACGAGCAGAGAACTAGGGTTGACTTGCAGCCTTAAATTCGAAATCTAAAGCTCAGGACAGAGGTAGGTTATCTCATGAATGGCTTAAACTCGAAGTCAGGAATAAAAGCCCTCTAGTTTCATTTAATTTCCTGCATTGTACTTTGAGAATTTGATGTTTTCATTAGGACTATGCATCTAGTATACTCCTCATGCATGAACTAGCCGTAATGAAGTTAAAAGGAAATTTTCTTGTTAATTACATGAACCTATGCATATTATTGGCATGTATTCGTTCTATCATGATTGTGGAAGTTTATATATGTTGATTTCCATGCATGATATGTCTTAGTTTAGTATTTTATTTTATTATTATTTGAACTCGGATTAATACAGGAGGAAACGGTCTTCCTATAGTCCGCCAGGAACTCTAGCGGTCGCCCGACAGACCGCTAGCTACCGTGAAACGGTCACCCATTAGACCATTTTCGATTTCTGATTGTTGTACAATTGTTAACCGAAACATATTGCAGAATTAGCCTTAATAAATGTATGATAAGCCTAGTTAACTAAGTTTTAATCCTGATTTAGGTACTGGTTTCATATACTTAGTTAATTCTATTATTTATCATAATAGATTCCATGTTTTATGCACATTGGTGTTATTTTGACTTATGTTAATTTATGACCAAAGTAATATACTCTTGTAATTAAATACATGTTTTAAGTAGAGGATTCATGATTTAACTCGTTCACTGTTTTATCATGATTTTCTCTCTTCTAAGAGTCATTTTCTTAAGTACATGGCACATATCCCGGTATGTTGTCATTAGTTATACTTTTGCACATTAAGTACATAATCTTAGACTTGATGACCTCTCCTTTGGATATTCCTTCCAACGGATTAGGAAATCTTGTTTCAAGGCCTCCGTAAGACTCAGCGAGCCTGGGATTCCCACTAGGACACCGAGCTGGTTGTACCATTAAAACCCAATGTCTAGAAAGCACTTTTACCGGTGTTTTTTATATTCTGGAACCTAGCGGCCTTATGATTGACCGCCAGAGTCTGCTAGCGGCCCTGTACTTGACCGCTAACGGATCCTAAACGGCCCTACATTAGACCGCAAGGCTTCAGAGGTTTTGTTGTAAAAAAATGTCGACTCTGTCTCATGAAACGGTCCAAGACTAGACTGCTTGAATTCCTAAACGGTCCAGCATATGACCGCTTTATGTATCAAACGGTCCTGCACTAGACCGCTTGGTTCTTGATTAGTCTAACCCGAGGTTTGACTTTTGATGTTGATTTTCTTGAGTGTCTAGATGATCTTATGATTATCTGGAGCCTAAGTTATGGTTAACCAAGTTAAGCTTGAATATTGAAACTTAAAGAATGTACCGTTATGCTGCCAAATTCTTTCCGTAACATGACCTAGTCATTAATGCATTTCTTGAATTCTCGTAATCAATTATTGGTACGTTCTATACTTTGATTATTTTATCATGCAATTATTATTGAACTTGTACATTATTGGCCACATTATTGTTATAAACGTGGAAGTAGCTTGATTTATACTTGAAGATGCAGTTCGAGCACTGATTGTGTTCAAGGGCTCTATGCTAGTCCCCGCGGCTGATTATCAAAAACATACTGTAAACCATGGAGTACGATGCTACTGGCGTCGCATTACGCTGGGAGTACTTTCTCTATAAATAAGTGAAATATCCACGGGATCCACGTAAATTCACGAAGTACTTGCTATAAAGCGAAAAGTACTTTCTTACATGACTTTCTAGTGCATAGCCTTCATGGTTATGAAAAGTACATTCTTGTTACATTCTTGTTCATGGAAAGGCCAAATTGACATTCTTGTTAATCATATTCTCATGTCTTAAACTTGATCATATCTTGTTACTTTGACTTTATTCGCATGTTTCACCGTATCTACATGATTTATCTTATTCTCTAGAATTAAAATGCTAATAATTTAAATTTACCAATCATGTTGATGCGAAGATACCTACTGGCCATGTGTGATCATTACCTTACTTTTCAATCTTTTTCAAAAAATTCTAGTGCGACGACTTCAGATTACTCAAGTGATGGATCCGAGAGCGAATAAAGGATAACGACTCGAGAGAAGTCTTAGTTATTAAATGTCTAGTCGAGTCATGATGTAATTTTCATTTTTCTTGAGTCTAGTAAAGAGAGTCGAAAGATCTTATGTACTTTGAAAATTATTATATGAAGGAATAAAGTTGAAGATTTTACTGAATTACATTGTGCAATTACTCTTATGTGATTATCTTGCGCTCTGATTATATTACTTGCTCGAGGCGTACTAGTCGACTGTTCACATTCCCGATTGTTTCCGCTGCATAATCTCGGGACGTGACAGTGAAAGTGGTATCAGAGCGCTAGGACTAGAAGTACTAGGGAAAAAGTCATGTCATAGGCTAATTCCAAGGTTTAAGGACCTACACCTATGAAACTATATAAGAAATTCCCAACTGATGAGAGGAATTGGGTAGAGCCTGGGATGAGATAGTCATTAGAATTATTTTTAAGATTAACCTCACTCATTCCAATAGAATTAACAAATTCATTATTATTCTCAGGTACCTTACTCTCATAATGGCTCATCGTGTTGACTGGAACGGTATGTAACAGACCATCGCTGGTCTCACCCAAGCACTACAAAACATGGCTCAAGCTGGCGCAGGGGCAAGAGCTGGAGATTTACACCGTAATTTCCGGAGCTTAAATCCTCCGCGATTTTCGGGTTCCTCTAATCCAGACGAAGTCAAAAATTGGATAGATGAGATGAACCGCATCTTGAAGTTATGCAGTGTGCGGATCAAGAGAAGGTTCGTTTAGCCACGTTCCAATTAAACAAAGACGCCCGTACGTGGTGGAAGTCAATTCTGACACCGCCTCAAGATGCACCACATACTTGGGAAGGTTTCCTTACACTTTTCCGAGTCAAATACTTCTCCGAGCATGTTAAGGAGAGGAAAGCTATGGAATTTTCTTCGTTACGTCAAGGCATGATGACTGTAGCGGAGTATGAGTTTCAGTTTTCTAGGCTGGCGCCTTATGCCCCTCACTTGGTTAGCACCGACTTGTTAACAGCTAATCGGTTTATGGATGAATTGAGGCCCGACTATATTCAACAACTTGGGACTCAAAATATCTGTACTTATGCGGAGATGGTCCAACGGGAACATCTGTGTGAAAGGACCTTGGAGAAGGTCGAGAAATTAAAAGGCAAGGGAGAGGAGCCGAGCCAAAGGTCTAATCGACATGAAAAGAAGGACAAGTTTAGCATCACAGAACCTTACAAATCTCGTGATAGTAAGAAGAGATCACAGAATGGGAGTGGTAGTGGCTACCACAAGAATAAGAAAGTCAAAGAAGAAGAAAAGCAAGTCGCCTCGGCTTGCACATTTTGTGAAAAGTTCGGTCATTCGGCCGAAGAGTGCCGGAAGCTCCTCGGCGCTTGTTTAAGATGTGATAGCCGGGAGCACCGCATGTCGGATTGCCCCCTTATGAAGGAACAATCTTCCGGTGGTAGACGTAAGCGTCAGGCTCACCTTAATGCCATTATGGAAGAAGAAGAAGCGCCCAAGAATGATAGGCTAATGGAAGGTACTATCTAAATTTATCCCCATCCTGCATTCACACTATTTGATACTGGTGCTTCTCATTCTTTTATATCTACTTCTTTCGTAAAAATCTTACCTATTTCATCAGTTCCTTTACCTTCGGACCTTACTATTACTACGCCCTTAGGTCCCGGAACAGAACTTACAAAATACTATCCTGATAGTGAGATAATGGTAGAAGGTCACAACATTCCTGTAAATCTCATATGCCTTGACATGGAGGGCTACGATGAGATTCTAGGTGTGGATTGACTTGTAGACCACGACGTTTATATAAATTACCGCAAACGGATTATCTCTTTTTGGAAACCAGGTCTTCCAAGATTTTCCTTCCTTGGTATCAAATATAGGAAGCATCCTACCATTATTTCATCTCTTCATGCTTGCAAACTTATTTCGTAAGGATGTGAGGCTTTTTTTGCTTCCGTAATCATTACCAAATCTAAGGAGATCGTCTTAGAAGATATTCCCATTGTGAATGAGTTTCCTGATATATTTCCATCTGATTTGTCCAGTTTACCACCCGAAAGGGGAGTAAACTTCTTCATTGAACTCATTCCCAGAGCAGCACCTGTTTCAATAGCTCCCTACAGGATGTCTCCCACAGAATTTAAAGAATTGAAGAAACAGCTTCAGGAGTTATTAGACAAGGGTTTCATTCGACCTAGCACATCCCCTTGGGGTGCGCCAGTTCTATTCGTCAAGAAGAAGGATGGATCCCTCAGGCTCTATATCGACTACCAGCGACTGAATCAACTTACAATTAAGAATAAATATCCATTGCCGCGTATCGATGAACTCTTTGATCAGATTTCAGAAGCAGAGTATTTTTCCAAGATAGACCTCAGGTCAGGGTATCATCAGCTCAAGATCAAAGATGAAGACATACATAAAATTACTTTTCGGAACATATATGTCCACTATGAATTTGTGGTAATGCCATTCGGGTTAACCAATGTCCCGGCAGCTTTTATGCAACATATGAATAGTGTCTTTGGGCCTTATCTTGACCAGTTTATAGTCATCTTCATTGACGATATTCTTATTTACTCCAAAACAAAGGAAGAACATGAAGAGCACTTAAGAATAGCCGTGCAAACGCTAAGAGAGCATAAACTTTATGTAAAGCTTAGTAAGTGCGAGTTCTGGCTAAAGGAGGTATCTTTCCTTGGCCATATTATTTCAAAGGAAGGTATCGCTGTCGATCCTTCTAAAATAGAAGTAGTTAAGAACTGGAGCCGGTCGACGACCGTGTCTGAAGTCAGAAGTTTTCTAGGTCTTACTGGTTATTAAGGATTTCTCAAAGATCGTTGTTCCTTTGACTAGACTCACAAGAAAGGAGAATCCTTTTATATGGTCGAAGGATTGCGAAGAGAGTTTTCAAACTCTTAAAGAACACCTTACCACTGCACCAATATTAACGCTACCGACAGAGGGTGGTGGCTTTGAAGTCTATACGGATGCGTCTGGCATTGGTCTAGGGTGCGTCTTTATGCAAAATGGAAAGGTGATTTGCTATTCATCAAGGCAGTTAAAGCGTCATGAAGAAAATTACCCTGTGCATGATCTGGAGCTAGCTGCGGTTATATTCGCATTGAAGATTTGGCGACATTACCTTTATGGGGAGAAATTCACTATATTTTCATATCATAAAAGTCTGAAATACCTCTTCACCCGGAAGGAGCTAAATATGCGACAACGCAGATGGTTAGAGTATCTCAAGGACTTCGATTTTACCATCCAATATCATCCAGGGAAAGCAAATGCTGTAGCTGACGCTCTTAGCAGAAAGTCAATGGCAACTCTAACAAACCTCCGGAAAGGTATAACTTGTCTTATTGAGAATTTTTCTCATTTAAATCTTGATATTGACAGAGAAGGAGAAGGAGGAATGACTGCCAACATAAGGTCTCAACCTACATTGATCAAGGACATAGCTCAATTGCAAAAAAAATGATCCCACGTTGATGGAGATTAAGGGTAATATTGATCAGAGACCAGAATTTTCTATCTCAAATGATGGAAGACTATTATTTAAGGATCGAATTTTTGTGCCGAATCATGATGACACTAAGAAATTAATCATGGAAGAAGCTCACAAATCAAGGTATACTATTCACCCTTGTGCTATCAAGATGTATCAAGATTTGAAAAGAAACTTTTGGTGGCCTACGATGAAAAGAGAAGTAGCAAATTTTGTGTCCCGATGTCTCACTTATCAACAAGTCAAAGCAGAACATTTAAGACCCGCTGAGAAATTACACCCCTTGAATATTCCCGAGTGGAAATGGGAAAATATAGGGATGGATTTTATCATGGGTTTACATAAGACAAGAGAAGGATATGATGGCATATGGGTGATCATAAACCGATTGACTAAATCTGCACATTTTATACCAATCAAGAGTCGATGATATGTGGATATATTAGCAGTATTATACATGAAGGAGATTGTTAAATTACATGGTGTCCCTGTCACCATTGTATCTGACCGAGATCCTCGGTTCACATCATAATTTTGGAAGGGTCTACAACATTCATTACGGACCCGACTTAATTTTAGCACTGCATTCCATCCACAAACTGATGGTCAAACTGAAAGGACAAATCAAGTGGTGGAAGATATGCTCAGGGCCTGTGCTATTGACTTTGGAGGAAGTTGGCACGATCACTTGCCTCTAGTGGAATTTTCATATAATAATAGCTACCAAGCTAGCATACAAATGGCACCATTCAAGACTCTGTATGGTAGAAGATGTCGATCGCCTATTTGCTGGAATAAAGTAGGAGAAATGTAATTTATTGGTCCCGACATCATTAGGGATACTACCGAAAAGATAAAGCTTATTCGGGAAAGACTTCAGATGGCTCAAGACAGACAAAAGTAATATGCCGATAATCGAAGGCGTGACCTGTAATTTCAAGTAGGAGACCATATGTTCCTTAAGGTTTCTCCAGGTCAAGGTATTCGAAGATTCGGTATCAAAGGCAAGCTTACTCCAAGATTCATTGGCCCCTTTGAGATTCTCGAAAGGGTTGGTGAAGTCACATATCGAATAACTTTACCCCCTCAACTATTTGAAGTTCATGATGTATTTCACGTCTCAATGCTTAAGAAGTATGTACATGATCCATTCCATGTCATCACTTACAACAATCTGGAGATTAAAAAGGACTTGACATACGAGCAAAAGCCAGTCAAGATCATTGAACGAGAAGTGCGTCAACTTCGGAATAAAACTATTCCTATGATCAAGATCCAATGGACCAAATCATGGCCACATGAAGTAATATGGGAAACTGAAGTAGCCATGCGCAAAAGATTTCCATAACTATTTGAATGTAAGTACTCCATAAATCCATGTATTGAATTTGGAGACAAATTCTTTTTAAGTGGGGGAGGGTGTAACGCCCGAGATTTTTTTAAGAAATTTTCAGATTTAAAATATAATTTTTAAACATTTAATGGGCTATTAATTAAATCATGGTTAATTAAATCTAATTATTTAGGTCATACACTAATCAAAAAGGATTAGGCCCATATAATTAACCTAAATTGGTCCAAATGATTGTTTTGGACCTTAGCCCATATTCTAGAACCTTAAAATAGGAGTAATTACAGAATAAAAGGGATAATTACTCCTTAATGGATGAACAATATGGATAATAAGAGGGATAATATCAGAAGAGTTTGAACTAGCTTCAAATTCGACGCTCATGGGGGAAAATGTTGTATCACGAGACAGCATAGCGTTGGCAAACGGTCTAGAGCTAGACCGCTAAGCTCTGTCAGTTCCGTGAGTATGAGAAAACGTGAAAAGATTAGATTTTTAGTATCCAAATCTCCTAGGATCGATTCTATCCACTAATTAGATAAGTCTAGAAGGTTAATAGATCGAATTGAAAGCCTAATTGGGACTCTAAGTTCGTTCTAATCCTCAAAATCATAGCTAACCCTATAAATAGATCTCAGATTTGACGTGTGCGACCCTTACTTTTGGCACGCGTGGAACTAAGGTAAGGAGGAAGAATTAAAGGTAAGTTTCTTCTAGGAATTTATTTATTATAGTTAGAACTAACTACCCTCCGAATTTCGTCCTAGGGGATCAAGTCTACAAGGAGTTAGTGGCTTCCAAAGTTGCTGATTCTACACCAATAACTCCGGAATTAGTGCATCCGACCTAGATTGATCAAGGAATTCAGAGCCCTAAACGAGGTATTTAGCAAAAGTGTCTTTAGAACTTTCTGTTACCCTTCATATCTTCTATCTACTCTCAAATTTTCACGTCTTTAGGACAAGGTAATCAGGAGATAGAAGGACGTGAAGTTGCTGGTTCGGTTTAGGACGAGCAGAGAACTAGGGTTGACTTGTAGCCTTAAATTCGAAATCTAAAGCCTAGGACAGAGGTAGGTTATCTCATGAATGACTTAAACTCGAAGTCAGGAATAAAAGTCCTCTAGTTTCATTTAATTTCATGCATTGTACTTTGAGAATTTGATGTTTTCATTAGGACTATGCATCCAGTATACTCCTCATGCATGAACTAGCCTTAATGAAGTTAAAAGGAAATTTTCTTGTTAATTACATGAACATATGCATATTATTGGCCTATATTCGTTCTATCATGATTATGGAAGTTTATATATGTTTATTTCCAGGCATGATATGTCTTCGTTTAGCATTTTATTTTATAATTATTTGAACTCGGATTAATACAGGAGGAAACGGTCTTCCTGTAGACCGCCAGGAACTCTAACGGTCGCCCGACAGACCGCTAGCTACCGTGAAACGGTCACCCATTAGACCGTTTTCGATTTCTGATTTCTGTACAATTGTTAACCGAAACATATTACAGAATTAGCCTTAATAAATGTATGATAAGTCTAGTTAACTAAATTTTAATCGTGATTTAGGTACTGGTTTCATATACTTAGTTAATTCTATTGTTTATCAAAATAGATTCCATGTTTTATGCAAATTAGTGTTATTTTTACTTATGTTAATTTATGACCAAAGTAATATACTCTTGTAATTAAAAACATGTTTTAAATAGAGGATTCATGATTTAACTCATTCACTGTTTTATCACGATTTTCTCTCTTCTAGGAGTCATTTTCTTAAGTACATGGCACATATCCTAGTATGTTGTCATTAGTTACACTTTTACACATTAAGTACATAATCTTGGACTTGAAGACCTCTCCTTTGGATATTCCTTCTAAAGGACTAGGAAATCTTATTTCAAGGCCTCCATAAGACTCCGCGAGACTGAGATTCCCACTAGGACGCCGAGCTGGTTGTACCATTAAAACCCAATGTCTAGAAAGCACTTTTACCGGTGTTTTATACATTCTGGAATCTAGCGGCCTTCTGATTGACCGCCATAGTCTACTAGCGGCCTTGTACTTGACCGCTAACGGATCCTAAATGGCCCTACATTAGACCGCAAGGCTTCAGAGGTTTTGTTGTAAAAAAATGTCGACTCTGTCTCATGAAACGGTCCAAGACTAGACTGCTTGAATTCCTAAACGGTCCAGCATATGACCGCTTTATGTATCAAACGGTCCTGCACTAGACCGCTTGGTTCTTGATTAGTCTAACCCGAGGTTTGACTTTTGAGGTTGATTTTCTTGAGTGTCTAGATGGTCTTATGATTATCTGGAGCCTAAGTTATGGTTAACCAAGTTAAGCTTGAATATTGAAACTTAAAGAATGTACCGTTATGCTGCCAAATTCTTTCCGTAGCATGACCTAGTCATTAATGCATTTCTTGAATTCTCATAATCAATTGTTGGTACGTTCTATACTTTGATTACTTATCATGCAATTATTATTGAACTTGTACATTATTGGCCACATTATTGTTATAAACGTGGAAGTAGCTTGGTTTATACTTGAAGATGCAGTTCGAGCACTGATTGTGTTCAAGGGCTCTATGCTAGTCCCCGCGGCTGATTGTCGGAAACATACTGTAAACCATGTGATATGATGCTACTGGCGTCGCATTGCGCTGGGAGTACTTTCTCTATAAATAAGTAAAATATCAACGGAATCCACGTAAATTCACGAAGTACTTGCTATAAAGCGAAAAGTACTTTCTTACATGACTTTCTAGTGCATAGCCTCCATGGTTATGAAAAGTACATTCTTGTTACATTCTTGTTCATAGAAAGGCCAAATTGACATTCTTGTTAATCATATTCTCATGTCTTAAACTTGATCATATCTTGTTACTTTGACTTTATTCGCATGTTTCACCGTATCTGCACGATTTATCTTATTCTCTAGAGCTAAAATGTTAATCATTTAAATTTACCAATCATGTTGATGCGGAGATACCTACTGGGCATGTGTGCTCATTACCCTACTTTCCAATCTTTTTCAGGAAATTTTAGTGGGACGAATTCAGATTACTCAAGTGATGGATCCGAGAGAGAATAAATGATAACGACTCGAGAGAAGCCTTAGTTATTAAATGTCTAGTCGAGTCATGATGTAATTTTCATTTTTCTTGAGTCTAGTAAAGAGAGTCGAAAGATCTTATGTACATTGGAAATTATTATATGAAGGAATAAAGTTGAAGGTTTTAGTGAATTACATTGTGTAATTACTCTTATGTGATTATCTTGCGCTCGGATTATATTACTTGCTCGAGGCGTACTAGCCGACTGTTCACATTCCCGATTGTTTCCGCTGCGTAATCTCGGGACGTGACATGTACACCAGTGCGAGAGAGCTTCTGGCGCTGGCACCCCCACCTAGTGGGGTGGAGTGCTAGGGAGAGAGGGAGAGAGAGAAAGGGAGAACGGGAGAAGGGGAGGCCATCGGTGATGGCGTAGAGGGAACAATAACTGATGTCCACGGAGGGTAGGATTGTTAATGGGCCGGGCTCGGGCCGAGCTTAGGTCAGCCCAACCCGAGCCTGACTCATCAATTTTAAACTTCGAGCTCGGCCCGGGCCCTGGCTATGTCGGGCCAGGCTGGACTTGACTTTTTCAAAGGCCCTACTTCGGCGAGGGCCGCCCAAGCCCGATAAATTAAATAAAAATAATAATAAATGCATATAAGACTATAAAACTTACAATCTAACTAAATTAATTAGAGTCTTAGATGTTAATTTATTTGAAAAGAGAGTTTTAATTTTTTTAATTAAATAAAATAAGATACTTTTAATTTTTATTTAAATAAAATAAAAAATGAAGGGAGAGAAAAAAAATAAGTCGGAACGGGCTTTTAGGCCTGCCGGCCCGCGGGCCCAACTAGATCCCAAGGCAAAAAAAGGTCTAGCGGCTCGGCCCAAAATCGAGTAAGGCCCACGGGCCCATTGCACCAGCTTGGCTCATTGGCAGCCCTAACGGAGGGGGTATCCCTCTCCACCTGCTCAACCTCTTGCGCACCGGCGAGAGAGAACCTCGGCGATGGTGCTTAGAGAGAGAGAGAGAAAGAGAGAGAGCCCGAATACCATCGCCTCTCTCGTTGTCTCAACCAGGGAAACCCTCTCAAACTCCCCCGCATCGAGCACGGCCCGGACCCCAACGTCCACTCCGCAGGCAAAGCTGTCGAAGCCTTGGTTCTTCACCTCTCGGAGGACCATGAGCAGTGCCTCAGCAGCAGTGTCCATGGATTTGAGGTCGTCCCTGAGCTTCTTCCACTAGTAGAAAAATAATAATATAAAGTAAAATTCTTTTACCTTTTAAAGTGTCAAAATCTGTCATCTATTATATTACAAGACAAAAAGAGGGCGAATTATATTATGCCTTCTATTGGACTGTCTTCTATGTAAATAGAAGGCGGAAGGTGAATTTTATAAGGCGGAAACTTTAAAAGACAGAAATGATAGTTATAGAGGTCGTTTTATTTTCGCCATATAAACTCATGATTGAAGGCATTTATATGCACCCTCTATTATTTTTTAGAAGACGATAATTTCTGCCTTCTAAGATCTATATAGAAGGCCGATATTTTTGCTTTCTATTCCTTTTACACGGTAAAATTTTTTACTTTATAAGTTGTCAAAATAAGTCACTAGAAGGTAAAATTTTCTGCCTTCTATACTAACATTAGAATATAAACTATTATCTTTTAGAAAGAGTCTTATTCTCCATATAACCTGTTATATTTAATGATAGTTATTCTAAAAAAATCTTACGAATAAAATTTAATGACAAATATAAATTTCTTCCAAATATAGAATGAAATTATTTTCTCATGAAAGAAGATTGTAAATTTTAAAACATAATATTAGATGACAAAAATATACAAAGTCATAAGTCACAATATGACATCCATAATATGACATCCACAATATGATATCCATATGATTCTAAGAATATACACTCAAAGTGCATTTGACATACACAACTCTATTTATACATCTTCAAAAACAATGTCCACCACTATCCAAATATAACAACCACATAATCTTCATAACTTTATAAGCATTATTCATCATCTTATCTTCGAAGTACTTGCAAAAAGATCAACAACTATTTTTAAAAAATATTATAAAATTACTATGAAATAGACTTATTTTATATAAAATTTATAAAATACTTACAGTGACATAAGAGATGATGTAGTTACATCAAGTATCTCTTAGTTAATCATTCCTCTCGAATAACTGAAATAAAATGTAAATATGAAAAAATAATAAAAAATATATAAAAATAACATATAAAGATTGAATAATATAGTAATTGATAGATATTAGCAAAGTGCTTCACGATGAAAAATTTCTTAATATTGGTGAATTAACCATCCATTACTACAAAATTATCAAGAAAAGTACCAAACCTATCTTTAATAAAAAGTATAGTTATAAATAAATTATGAAGATGCACTCAAAATTCTATTTTCAAGAAAAGAGCACAATCCACCTTGCTACCTAATATCTCATAGCTGTCATTGCCATAAAAAAGACCAATGTGCTTATCTGGATGTTAGATAAAATAATATGAAGCACGGTTAAATAGCTCATTATTAACTTCAATGCCAATGTCATATATATATATATATATATATATATACTAGTTAAAGGAACTGTGTATCAACTATCACCACTAGAAAAAGTGGGAATACCGACGGATATTTCAGACGGATATTTTCCATCTTAAAATCCGTCTGTATTTGTGACGGATTAGTTTCCGTCACAAATTCCGTTGGTATTAAGGACATACTATACTCTCTCTGAAGATCCGTCTATAATACCAACGGAATTTGTGACGGATATTCAGACGGAAATAATCCGTCTGAAATTTCAGACGGAAATAAGTTCCGTCCGTATTTCCGTCGCAAAATTCCCCCTTTCCCGCCACCGTCGACCCCTCCCTCCCACCCCTTCCACCCGGCCCCATTTCCACCCCCCCACTCTCCCTCTCACTCTCTCCTTCTCCTCTGCCCTCTGCTTGCGGTCGTCGCCGTCGTCGCCGCCGGAGCCTTCGTCCTCGCCGTCGCCGGAGGCCCCGCCTTCCTCGCCGTCGCCGGAGGCCCCGCCGTCCTCGCCGTCACCGGAGGCCCCACCGTCCTCGCCGTCGCCGCCATTCGCCAACCTCCCTCCCTCTCACGGTCGTGGTCGCCGTCGCCGCCATCATCCTCTTCTCACGGTCGCCGTCGCCGCCAGCCGGTAAGTGGTCTCCCTCTCCCTCTCTCTCTCCCGATCATGTTCCCCTCCCTCACTCAATCCGTCTCCCTCTCCCTCTCCCGATCCTGTTCCCCCTCACTCAATCCCTCTCCCTCTCCCCTGCCCGGCTCCCTCACTCCCTCTCCCTCTCCCCTCTCGCGCTCCCTCACTCCCTCTGGCCGCCCTCCCCCACCCCCTCCACCGCCCTCTCTTCCCCTGTCCGTGGCCCTCCTCCCCCTCGCAGACACACACACACACACGCACATCACACACCTCAGCCCCCCTCTCTCGCTCCCTCACTCCCTCTGGCCGCCCTCCCCCACCCCCTCCACCGCCCTCTCTTCCCCTGTCCGTGGCCCCCCTCCCCCTCGCAAACACACACGCACACACAGACACAAACACACGCACACACCTCAGCCCCCCTCTCCCTCTCCCTCTACCATTGGCCGCAGGCCCCCCCCTCCCTCTACCGTTGGCCGCATGGCTTCTGTTGCCCCTCCCCCCTCACAGGCACACGCACACACCCGTCTCACAGATGTACACATAATAATTATTTTTTATTTTATTTAATATATTGTTGTATTCATCGTAGGATAATTGACCGAGAGAAAGGGAATGAAAGAATCAGATAACTTTTTTCAAATAAACAGTAAGTAAAAATTTAATTTCATATGCATATGTTGTTTCATTTTATTTTAATTTATGTAATCTTACTCAGATTTATTGTTAGGATGTCTTGTTAGGACAAAGAGACTCAAAATATAGCAAAAATATAAAGCTATGAAGTACAAACAAAAATCTAAACTACTCGAATGGCTGGCAGCCCAGCTCTATCCAATCTTAATTGACCCTTTGTCAACCGAGGGAGGTCTCCTACTTGAATGAAAACTTGATTTTCTGGAGTATTGCATGCGTAGGACGCCAGGGAATCTGCAACCTGGTTGCCCTCTCTATAAGTATGCAACATCAAGCAGCCACTTTCATGGATAAGATCCAAAATCTTCCTCCACCATGGGAGAACCATCCGGCTAGGAGGAGCTCCTTTCCTTACGGCCTCCACAAGAAGGGCACAATCTGAATATACAGCTGCCAAACATTTTGAGCACCTAGCTTAGCTATTAAAGCAGTCATATAGAGCCATTGCCTCTGCCACAAGACTATTCCCAATGCCATAGTGGAAAGCAAAGCCAACCATCCATTTACAATTTGAGTCTCTTACACAACCTCCACCACCACACCTACCAGGATTACCCTTGGAGGCCCCATCAACATGCAATGTGAACTTCTGAGGTGCCAATCTACAGAAGACCAGAAATGGCTGCTTTAAATTGACCCGAGGGAATAGGTGAAAAGAAGCAAGGCAGCTGGATTGAGCTGGGGATAAGGGCTTGCGGAAGCGAAGCTTATCCAGAGCCAGGGCTATTGAGGAGGAAATTCTCCTCTTTATTGAATCAATTTTAAGAGCCATACCCTCAAATCTGGTAGCACACCTTTGTTTCCAAATTTCCCACATCATCGGAATTATAGCATACATCCCCACAAAACTGAAGGCTGAGAGTAGATTGGTAAAGGTTAGTAGGTTCCAACACCTAATGAAAATATGATTACTTATATAGACCTTGTTGCTTACCAAGGGCTGCACCCAGCCCCACAGTTCAGAGGCCAATTCATCAGAGATGAATAAGTGGTTGAGGTCTTCCTGGGCAGAAGAGGAGCAACAGCTGCATTTGGAGACAATGGGAATACCATAATCTGCCACCCTGCTGTCCACTGGTACTGCCCGATGGATAAGCTTCCAGACAAAAAGAGCTGCCCTCGGTGCTATTGCTGAGTGCCAGAGCTTCGCCCAGGCAGGCCTTGAAATGCCTTTAGTCCGTATTAGGTTGCAAGCTGATTTAACCGAAAAGGAACCCTTTACGGTATCTGTCCATACACAGCAGTCAGCCTCATTGCTTAGTTGAATATTAGGAAGGTGGAAGTCACTATTGAGGTATCCCCATGTAGCATGTTGGGTGTTGCATAGAACCTCTCTAACAGAAGCCAAGGGGAGGCTATTGAGCTCAATCCTTTCATTAGCCGTTGCAGCATTAATGGCTGGACCACACCCTGTCCAATTGTCACTCAGGAAGTCTATATTAGCCCCATTCCCTCCTATCCATCTGCTGTTAGAGATAATAATATCTTTGGCATGTCTAAAGACAGTCAAAGGCATTCCAACTGGGAATGGTCTTACACAGTTGGGTAGATGGGCCTTGAAATACCTGCGCCTAGCATACATGGACCAAAGAGAAGACCCATGAACAATATTTCAAAGGGTTTTGATTGACAAAGAAGTCTGAACCCACTGCAGATCTCTGATTCCTAGACCTCCCTCTAACTTAGGTCTCTGGATATCTGACCATGCTACCCAATGCCTGCGTTTGGTGCCTTTCTCTCCATACCAAAAAAAAATTGCACATAGCCGATCAATGAAACTGATCACCTTCTTTGGGATAAAAGTGACTTAGGCAAGGAAAACTGGCATACTATATATGACTGAGTCAATCAATACGGCTCTACCAGCTTGAGATAGAAATTTTGACTGCCAGCCTTCCAATTTTAGCTGCACCCTTGTTAGGAAACGCAATACCTTCAGAGATGGACAACCAGCAGAGGAGGAAGAAGAAAGGAGAAAGAAACGATCAATAACAAGAACATACAGGGTGGGAAAGCACATATCTTAAGTAGATATAGAGAAATGGAATGACATTGTCTTATGATGATAAGAAGATATAGAGAAATGGAATGACCACATATCTTAAGTAGTACATATATACAAAGATGTGGATAAATGCAAAGAAATCAGAATTCTCTATAGCAATAGGTAAATACCCAAAAAAATTCATTTTGTGATTTAAAAACTTGTGGATTTTAATTGCATGTAAATATATTTTTAAATCTGATTTTAATAGAAATTTGATGTTAATTTGACTCAAAAATGTAGATTGTTTAGCTTCGATGTTCTTCATTTGAAAAATTTTATAATTTGGGTGTTATTTAATTTGATATGTGCATAATAATAATTGCGTTGTTATTTAATTTTATGTTATATAAATGCATGGGGTATTCCCTGTGAGCTGAGGTGCGTGGGTGCGACCTAACATTACACGCACCTCAGGAGAGCGCGTTAAAACCGTGTCAATGTGCCTTCCCGTTCAAGACTTTGGGATTGATGTGTATGTTCTCATTTGTTTATGAGAATGTATATATCTACCTCAAAGTCTTGAATTGTCCCGTTTGGACAGTTTGTGAATGTTTGATCGCACTTAGGCAGTCATTTACTATATGTGTTTATATGGTTTGTTGAGAATTTCGGTTGCTTCTCATCACTCTTCTTTGATATACCATTATTGATTTTGAGTGTTTTCTTAACCACTTACTTGTAAGTGTTTAAGAAAATTTCAAAATCAATAAATATTTTTGGTATATTGGAGAAGTGTGGGGAGATGATGCCGAAATTTTCAGCAAATCGTGCAGCACATATAGTAAGTGATTGTGCGATCAAACCTTCATGGATGGGTTAAAAAGTGATAATCTAATCAATATATCTCTTCCAACTGCAAATGGTCTATGATGAACGATGTGAGGAAAGGGTCGGGTGTAATATTATGAGTAATGATTTGAAAGTTAGGATGTGTATTGTCATTTTTTGGGTGCAGGCAAAATGTCGATAGATCGTTCATGGATGTATCGTAGAATAGTTGACCGGGTGGTGTCAGATGACTTTAAGCTTGGGGTTGAGAGTTTCATTCAATTTGCATTGGAGAATCCAAATGCAACAATAGATTGCGATGGTCACATTCAATGCCCTTGTTCAAGTTGTAGAAACTTGAGGTGGTGTTCAACATGGGATGTGCAACATCATTTGTACACGAAAGGGTTCGTGGATGGTTATACGAATTGGACGTGTCATGGTGAGCAATTCTTGAGGTATGAGCTCGACAATATTGCAGGCACAAGTGGGTACGTGGATATGGTTGTAGATGCTGCTGGTCCTAGTTTTAATGTTCATGAGGAAGCGCCGAATAAGACAGCCGGAAGATTTTATGAACTACTTAGGGATGCTGATGAGCCACTGTGGGATGGTTGTGAAAAGCACACTCGATTGTCTGCAGTGTCACAGTTGTTAAACTTGAAATCTGAATTTCACATCAGTGAGACTTGTTTTGACCGTCTCCTCCTCTTGATCAAGAGTATGTTGCCTCGAGACGAGAAGTTGCCAGAAACTTTTTACCATGCAAAAAATATGGTCAATGACTGAGGACTTGGATATGTGAAAATAGATGCATGTTCGAATCATTATATGTTATATTACAAAGATGATGCATATAAGATATCATGTTCCATTTGTGGCCATGACAGATTCAAACTTAAGGGGGGGGGGGGGAGGGGTCAATTCAAAGGCAAAAGATGTACCTTACAAGACGTTGCGATACTTTCCTCTTGTGCCTAGGCTACAGCGGCTGTATATGTCCTCAAAGACGGCTCGACATATGACATGGCACACCGAAAGAGTACGTCGTGTCAATGATATAATCAGTCATCCTGCCGATGGTGAAGCTTGGACTCACTTTAGTCGTAATCATCTTGCCTTTTCAAGGGAGTCACGTAATGTTCGATTGGGTTTATGCACAGATGGTTTTAATCCATTCGGTGGTTCAGTGGCATCTTATTCTTGTTGGCCAGTGTTCATGACACCGTACAACCTTCCGCCGCACATGTGCATGAAGCGAGAAAATCTATTTTTGTCCTTAGTAATTCCTGGTCCAAAAAGTCCCGGAAAAAAATTGGACATATATCTCAGGCCGTTGATTGATGAGCTCAATTTTTTATGGACTGATGGAGTTGTTACTTATGATGCATATAGGAAGCAAAATTTTATTATGAAGGCTGCACTGATCTGGACAATAAGTGACTTCCCTACATATGGAATGCTATCTGGTTGGAGCACACATGGGAGGTTAGCATGTCCTTACTGTATGGAAGATACCAAATCATTTGTATTGAAACATGGTGGGAAAGCATGCTGGTTTGATTGCCATCGGCGGTTGCTACCAAGTGACCATCCTTTTCGAAGGTAAAAAGACTCGTTTAAAAAAAATACGGTTGAAATGGATGAAACTGACTTGCAACGGGTGTCGGGTCTACATATGGCGTCACGGGTGCACAATTTACCAGATGTAGTTCAATTTTCTGGTAGCACACGGCAACTCCCTAGTTTTGGAAAGGATCACAACTGGATCAAGAAAAGTATTTTTTTGGGAATTACCTTATTGGTCAACTCTTCTTGTACGACACAATCTGGATGGCATGCATACCGAGAAGAATTTTTTTGATAATGTGTTCAATACGATCATGAATGTTAAAGGGAAAACAAAGGACAACGTCAAAGCACGTATGGATTTAAAGATGCTTTGTAAACGTCCAGAAGTGGAACTACAGAACGTAAATGACAAAACTGTGCAGCCTAAAGCAACTTATGTGCTTCATGATACACAGATCAAGGAAGTATGCCAGTGGTTGAAACAGTTGAGATTCCCAGATGGATATGCATCCAACATAGCCCGTTGTGTGAATGTTAATGAGGGGAAAATATATGGTATGAAAAGTCACGACTGTCATGTGTTCATGGAGAGGCTACTGCCCATTGCATTTCGTGATTTGTTGCCAAAGCAGATATGGGGAGCACTAGCTGAGATGAGTCAATTTTTCAAGATTTTATGTGCATCTGAACTCAGACTTCGGGATGTACAAACTATCGAAGAAAAAGTTGTCACAACCATTTGCAAGCTAGAGAAGATATTTCCTCCGGCATTTTTTGATTCGATGGAGCACCTGGTCGTTCATTTGCCATATGAGGCTATCGTCGGAGGGCCAGTACAATTTTGATGGATGTATCCATTTGAGAGGTATGTGACAATTTTTGTTAACTTACAAGTCATCTATAGCCGGTACATATCGTTGCCATCTGACTTGTTGTTGTAGGTGCATGCATGAATTAAAAATGAAAGTTCCCAACAAGGCACAAGTGGAGGGTTCGATTGCTGAGGCATACATTCTTGAAGAAATTTCGAACTTCTGTTCTATGTACTTTGAGCCAGAGATTCAAACTCGTCGTACTCGACCTCCACGTAATGATGATGGGGGAGTGGATGAATGGTCCGATCGGCTCTCCATATTTAAACATCCTGGACGTGCGTTCGGACGTTGCTTGACTCGCACACTCGAAGATAGAGAGTTGCAAGCCGCTGAGATATATATTCTTTTGAATTACCTCGAGATTGAACCTTATGTTGAGTAAGTTCTTAATTCACATTTCCAGCAACTCCATAAGTTGTTCATCCTTCTTCTGCAGTTCATTTAAAGTAGTAGTGCATTTATATTGCAGGCAATTTGATTCAGAATTAGCTGAAAAATGTCTAAATATCCAGGATGTGGAGATTGAAAAAGAACGTAAGAAGTTTTTTTCCAAATGGCTGAGAAACCGAGTTAGTGTCAACTATGAATATATATGTTTGTATTTACGTATGTTGAGGTAATTGTTATTATTTTAACTACTCTAATTTGAATATAGGTTGAACAAGGTCTCATTACTGATCAAAGAGTATAACAGATAAGTTATGGCCCCTCGAACCAGACACGTGCCTATCCAGGATATATTGTGAATGGATACAAATTTCATACAAGGGATTATGGGCGAAGTAAGTCTACGATAAACAGCGGCGTATGTGTGAAGGGAAGTTTATACAATGAAATGGAATTGGACTACTATGATATTCTTGAAGTAGTCTTAGAACTTCAGTATTTGGGACAAGACAATCATGTATACATATTTAAGTGTCAATGGTTTGATCCTAATTCTGTTCTACATGACACAAATTATGGGATTGTCAATGTCAAGCATAGGTCTAAACTTAAGACCTATGAACCGTTCATTTTAGCCGCACAAGCCCAGCAAGTGTACTATTCAAGCTATCCATCATCCAAGAATAGAGATTGGTGGGAAGTTTGCAGGGTTAATTCAAAACTCTTTCCCACAAGTGAATATGTCTCAGAGGTTGCTAGTGCTGAATATTATCAATCAGACGAAGTTGGCGTTGTCGATTCCTCTAGGTTTAATCTGGACGAATCTGATGAGCCACTGTCATTACGTACGCGAGATGAAGTGGAAGAAGTCGATCCGATGGAGCTAAATGTTGATGTTAGAGGGGAGGAAGAATCAGATGAAGACGAAGAGTTTGAATCTGATGAGGCTACTATGGATGACGAAGATGATGATGATGAGCTAGATATATCAACATGAGGGAGGCATGTTTTGATAATTTAGTAAGATGATTCTTACTTTTAAGCATAATTTTAAATAACATTTGTCTAGTCTTATATAATTGTGGATTAATATGTATTAATTGTTTTGTTATTAATAAGGAAATGGTGCGAGGAGGTCGTACTAGGAGTGGGAGGAGACAAGGCAGTGAGAGGGGCGCTACTCCCTCCTCACTAGCATCTTCTTCAGACACAGGTATATTTGATCAATAAGTTAGCTATATAAATATTTTAATTATTTACAAACTTAAAAGAATTTATTTATAGGTGTAAGTGTCGGCTCACCACCACTTGTACAGACGCCACCACCACTACTTACAGGTCCTAGTGTCCTCCCACCACCTCCCGCTACAGGTATATCTATTTTAATTTTCAGTAACATGTTGCATTTACTTATGAAAATTAATGCAGGTCCCACCTCGGCGTATCTTTGAATTTCTAGCAAAATATTCATTTACCTAATGTGAATTACTACTTACAGGTCCTAGTGCTCTCCCACCAC
This sequence comes from Amorphophallus konjac, assembly GCA_022559845.1. Classification (NCBI taxonomy): domain Eukaryota; kingdom Viridiplantae; phylum Streptophyta; class Magnoliopsida; order Alismatales; family Araceae; genus Amorphophallus; species Amorphophallus konjac. The sequence goes on along the minus strand of CM040121.1, from coordinate 434,735,577 downwards.
CTCCCGCTACAGGTATATCTATTTTAATTTTCAGTAACATGTTGCATTTACTTATGAAAATTAAATCTTGCAGGTGTCAGTGGCCTCCCACCTATTGTGCAGATGTCACCCCGACCACCTCCCGCTGCAGGTATGTACATTTTAATTATAAGTTCGCAATATTTGTATCACTCCACATGAAAATAAATTCTTACAGGTGTTAGTGGCCTCCCACCTATTGTGCAGATGTCACCCCGACAACCTCCTGCTGCAGGTATGTATATTTTGTTGGGTTCGGTGCAGTATTCATAGGGGGGTGAATGAATATAACCCGTTTAAAAAACCTTCACGTAATTAAAAATTTGTGTGTGACTCACTGTCACAGTGTGTTGCCATCATCAAAAAGGGGGAGAATGTTGTGCCCCCTAGGCACAAGCATGTGCTATGCTGATTTGATGATAGCAATGCTGTTTTGTTTTGATGATAGCAATACAATGAGTGTTTTGATGACATTGTGCTTTGATGATAGCTTCATAATTGTGATTTGTATATCATCTGGAGAATGCACGTGTATGACTGATATATTGTTTGTGTTAGACTTCTGGTATGTGCATAGTCTATACATTGCATCGTGGGGTTTATGCTCTAAGTCTATATACTGCATAGCAAGCTCAAAGTCGATACATTGAGCGTCTCATGCATCATTCGTCTAAGTCCATACATTGGACTGTAGTATGCATTTGGCGAAGGCATCGCAAGTCTAGACAGTGGACAGCGTCTCGTGCATATAGCAAGTCTAGACATTGCACTCTAGCATGCATTTCTTTAAAGTCTATACATCGGACTGGTATGCATTGGCTAAGTATATACAACGTCAGTTCATGCATTATCTTAGGCAAAGTCTATACAATGGCTTTGGGTCTCCAAGTCTATACAGCCTTTTGCTTCGCCAAAGTCTGTACATTGGTCTGCATAGGCTAAGTGTATACATCGTCCAGTACAATCATGCACTGTTCATGAAGTTTGTACATCCTTTTGCATTGGATTTCAAGTCTAGACATTGCACTGTTGCATACATCGTCTTCGTGCTGTTTTTCTCTTTAATTCGTGTCACTTACTGTTGTTCCTCGTGTCGTTTCTTTCTGGTCCCACTGCTTCATCACGTGTCGTGATAGCCGTGGCATCTTCTGTCTTCGTGTTGTTTTCACTTCGTGCAGTCTTCTCCTAGTGTTGTCCTAACTTCGAGTCGTTTCTTTGTATTCTGTCTTCGTGTTGGTTTTTCGCTTTAGACTTCGTGTCTTTCTCGCTTTGACCACACTCCGTGTCGATTTCAGTTTTCGTCTTCGTGTTGTTTTCAACTCGTGTCGGTTACTGTTTCATCTCCGTGTTGTTTCATGTCTTCGTGTCGTGTTTCCTACACCTCGTGTCTTTGTCGCTTTATGACTTCACCTCGTGTCGTTTTCATCGTCTTCGTGTCGTTTTTGTTCTATTGCGTGTAGGACATCGCAGCACCTCGTGTTGCTTTCTGTGCCACTTCGTGTCATTCTCTGTGTAGTGTGTGTTTCTGTCACTACTGCACTTCGTGTCGTTCTTGTTTCACTTCGTGTCGTTTCCGTATTATGTCTTCGTGTTGTTCTTCCTAGACCTCGTGTCTTTCGTGTGTTGAAACCACACTTCGTGTTGGTTTCTGTTTTTGTCTTCGTGTCGTTCTCAGTGCATCTAGAATTGCTACCACATACCTCGTGCAGCTTTAGTTATTGTGGCCCTCAGTTTTAATGGTTTTCATCTCCTTGCAGGTCCGAGGAAGAAATATTCCCCAGTGACTGCCATGATCCAGATCGAAGCAGAAGAGCAGAAGCGGAGAGAAAGAATAGAGAGCTGTTCGATCCAGAGAAAAGAGAAGAAGAAGAAAAGAAAGAGGGAAGAAGCAGAAGAGAAAAAGAGAGAGGCAGAGAGCTCGAGAAGAGTGTGAAGAGAAGAAGAGAGAGAGAGAGAAGGAGTTCGTTCCTCAGATCTTTGGTTCAAAACCAGATCTGAGGTTGCTCATTGTTAGAGCTACATTTTATGCTTTATTGTTTCAGCTTTCCGTTGATGTCTTGTTCTGTCTTTTGTTTTCCATTTTACATTTCCTTTCAAGCTGTTAGTCAGCGGATTGCAGAGGTGATGCCTCTGGACGGCTAAGCTGTATTGCCCAGCGGTTTGCAGTGGAGGTTTCCACTGGACGGGTAAGCTGTAATCCCCAGCGGTTGCAGTGGTGGATTCCACTGGACAGCAAGCTGTGAGGCTCAGCGGATTGTTGGCAAGCTGTGTTGCCCAACGGTTAGTGAAGCCACACTCGGGTTGAGTGTGGGGTGGATGTAGGTCTGGAGGACCGAACCACCTAAAAATCCCGTGTGCCTTGTGGTTTGATTGCTTATGGTTTGCTTCCACTAGATGAATGCATAGGGACGCTCTAAGCGTTTGGCTTCTGTTTGAGCAGAAGAGTTGATTAGTTTTCTTAGAATAATAACAAGACAGATTCGACAATCTGAAGCTCAACTGGAATTTCACTCTCTTGACAGATTAAAATATTATAAGAAAACTAATCAACTCTTCTGCTCAAACAGAAGCCAAACGCTTAGAGCGTCCCTATGCATTCATCTAGTGGAAGCAAACCATAAGCAATCAAACCACAAGGCACACGGGATTTTTAGGTGGTTCGGTCCTCCAGACCTACATCCACCCCACACTCAACCCGAGTGTGGCTTCACTAACCGCTGGGCAACACAGCTTGCCAACAATCCGCTGAGCCTCACAGCTTGCTGTCCAGTGGAATCCACCACTGCAACCGCTGGGGATTACAGCTTACCCGTCCAGTGGAAACCTCCACTGCAAACCGCTGGGCAATACAGCTTAGCCGTCCAGAGGCATCACCTCTGCAATCCGCTGACTAACAGCTTGAAAGGAAATGTAAAATGGAAAACAAAAGACAGAACAAGACAGCAACGGAAAGCTGAAACAATAAAGCACAAAATGTAGCTCTAACAATGAGCAACCTCAGATCTGGTTTTGAACCAAAGATCTGAGGAACGAACTCCTTCTCTCTCTCTCTTCTTCTCTTCACACTCTTCTTGAGCTCTCTGCCTCTCTCTTTTTCTCTTCTGCTTCTTCCCTCTTTCTTTTCTTCTTCTTCTCTTTTCTCTAGATCGAGCAGCTCTCTATTCTTTCTCTCCGCTTCTGCTCTTCTGCTTCGATCTGGATCGTGGCAGTCACTGGGGAATATTTCTTCCTCGGACCTGCAAGGAGATGAAAACCATTAAAACTGAGGGCCATGGTAACTAAAGCTGCACGAGGTATGTGGTAGCAATTCTAGATGCACTGAGAACGACACGAAGACAAAAACAGAAACCAACACGAAGTGTGGTTTCAACACACGAAAGACACGAGGTCTAGGAAGAACAACACGAAGACATAATACGAAAACGACACGAAGTGAAACAAGAACGACACGAAGTGCAGTAGTGACAGGAACACACACTACACAGAGAACGACACGAAGTGGCACAGAAAGCAACACGAGGTGCTGCGATGTCCTGCACGCAATAGAACAAAAACGACACGAAGACGATGAAAACGACACGAGGTGAAGTCACAAAGCGACAAAGACACGAGGTGTAGGAAACACGACACGAAGACATGAAACAACACGGAGACGAAACAGTAACCGACACGAGTTGAAAACAACACGAAGACGAAAACTGAAATCGACACGGAGTGTGGTCAAAGCGAGAAAGACACGAAGTCTAAAGCGAAAAACCAACACGAAGATAGAATACAAAGAAACGACTCGAAGTTAGGACAACACTAGGAGAAGACTGCACGAAGTGAAAACAACACGAAGACAGAAGATGCCACGGCTATCACGACACGTGATGAAGCAGTGGGACCAGAAAGAAACGACACGAGGAACAACAGTAAGTGACACGAAGTTAAAGAGAAAAATAGCACGAAGACGATGTATGCAACAGTGCAATGTCTAGACTTGAAATCCAATGCAAAAGGCTGTACAAACTTCATGAACAGTGCATGATTGTACTGGACGATGTATACACTTAGCCTATGCAGACCAATGTACATACTTTGGCGAAGCAAAAGGCTGTATAGACTTGGAGACCCAAAGCCATTGTATAGACTTTGCCTAAGACAATGCATGAACTGACATTGTATATACTTAGCCAATGCAGACCAGTCCGATGTATAGACTTTAAAGAAATGCATGCTACAGTGCAATGTCTAGACTTGCTATATGCACGAGACGCTGTCCACTGTCTAGACTTGCGATGCCTTCGCCAAATGCATACTACAGTCCAATGTATGGACTTAGACGAATGATGCATGAGACGCTCAATGTATCGACTTTGAGCTTGCTATGCAGTGTATAGACTTAGAGCATAAACCCCACGATGTAATGTATAGACTATGCACATACCAGAAGTCTAACACAAACAATATATCAGTCATACACGTGCATTCTCCAGATGATATACAAATCACAATCATGAAGCTATCATCAAAGCACAATGTCATCAAAACACTCATTGTGTTGATATCATCAAAACAAAACAGCATTGCTATCATCAAATCAGCATAGCACATGCTTGTGCCTAGGGGGCACAACATTCTCCCCCTTTTTGATGATGGCAACACACTGTGACAGTGAGTCACACACAAATTTTTCTCCCCCTTTGACATGATCAAAAAGAGAAAAACAGTAAAAAACATGCGTGCAAAGTGCAATATGCATGCAAATTCCTCTAGAACATTCTCCCCCTGAATGTAAGACTCCCCTGAATTATTTCTCCCCCTAAATAAAAGCTCCCCCTTTGAGAAGGAATATGAACAGATAACCAAGGTAGAAAAGGTAGGAGGGTCACTAGACAACAGCTGAATCATTGGTTCAGAGAATAAGCCCGATTATAAACAATAGTTAAAGTATAAGGATCATCAACATACAATTTTTAAAAATTCAGGTTTAACAGTGATAAATCTAGAGTAAAACACCTGACCCCTGAAAAAGAGTTTTAGATTCTATTTATAGCAATGAATCTAGGGCACATGGTATTAATAGATAAGTCTGAAATAATACCCTTTTGTGTCTAAACAAGGAAATTCAAGAGAGGCAACTTGAACATGTATTGAGAAAAATAATTTTCACTCAATGACTTTTGATTTCAAGGGGTTTTCTGATCTTTATTTCGTTTTTGAATTTCCTGAGCAGCAGCTTCTTTCAAGGATTTATTTGAGGGACCAGCTACTTTAGAACTCGGCACAAATGTGGTGTATAGCAGGTTTCTAATACCATTCTTAACTCCAAAGCTATTTTCCACCCTTTCACTTTGACTACTCACTTCATCTTCCAGAACCATTTTCATTTTGCCTTTATCCTTGGCCAACTTAGATGAAGTACCATTCAGCTCAGTGATTTTATTTTCCAAGGAGATTATAAGATTTCCTGAATGAACTTTCTCCTTCTCATAACTAGCCAGTTTTTCTTTTAACAGACAAAGTTCTTTTTCCAAATCAGCAGTGTGTATAACAAAGCTAGTAATTTCTTCGTCACTGCAATTGATATACTTTTTCAAAATAGATTTTTCTTTTTCAATTGTCAGCCATCTCTCAGAGAAGACAATATTCAGAACCATCAACTTTTTATTTTGATCTTTCAAGTAGACATTTTCTTCTTTTAGAGATTTGATTTGTTCCTTTTGAAAACTGTTATCAGAATCAAAATCATTAATCATGTCTTCGAGAATGGCACATGATTTACAAGAATTATCTCCACTGATGAGTTTGTTTCTAAGATCTTCATTCTCAGATTTCAACTTGTTCAACTCATCTTTTTCTTTATTTATGTTAGATTTCAAGTTTTCATTTTCAGATTTCAGACTTCTAACCTCATGCAACATTTCTTTTCTTATTTTTCTCTTTTCAGATTTCAGTCTATCATATTTATTCAATAAATGCTCATTCAATTCAATCATATTTTTCAGAGAAAAATTATTAGTATCAGAGTTTACCTGTGATGAAGTGTCCTCCTCATAATCTTCGTCTTCTTCTGTTGCCATGAGACAATTCTCTTTATCCTGGGTTCTGCTGCTTGCTATCATCTCGACCACTTCGGAAGCACTGCAGCAATTAACTACACATGGAAACTTGTCAGTGTTTATAGCCCTTTGAGTTAGCTCCAGGGCCTTCTGATTATCAGAGAATTTTTGTCTGTCTGAAGTTTTCCATAACGATTCATCCTTTGGAACTTCATAGGAACTGTGTGCAATGACTATCCACAGATCTGGATTAGTTTGCATCACATATTCTCTGAACTGATTAAACCAATTGTAGAACCCTGAACCTTCAAACTTCGGAGGATCAACAGTGAGTTCCATGCTTTAGACAGAATAAGAGTTCTAGGAAGAACACTAATCAAGCACAATGAATCAACTCAAATAACACCAAAAACAAATGAGCAAAGCAAAGCACAAGTCAGTAAAGCAACACACGATTTCAAAAGACCCACTCTGAAATGCACCAGAAGCTAGCAGGATCCTCTGCAGATTGTTAGATCTGATAGATCAGAGACCCGCTCTGATACCAATTGTTGGGTTCGGTGCAGTATTCAGAGGGGGGGTGAATAAATATAACCCGTTTAAAAAACCTTCACCCAATTAAAAACTAGAATAATAACAAGACAGATTCGACAATCTGAAGCTCAACTAGAATTTCGCTCTCTTGACAGATTAAAATATTCTAAGAAAACTAATCAACTCTTCTGCTCAAACAGAAGCCAAACGCTTAGAGCGTCTCTATGCATTCATCTAGTGGAAGCAAACCATAAGCAATCAAACCACAAGGCACACGGGATTTTTAGGTGGTTCGGTCCTCCAGACCTACATCCACCCCACACTCAACCCGAGTGTGGCTTCACTAACCGCTGGGCAACACAGCTTGCCAACAATCCGCTGAGCCTCACAGCTTGCTGTCCAGTGGAATCCACCACTGCAACCGCTGGGGATTACAGCTTACCCGTCCAGTGGAAACCTCCACTGCAAACCGCTGGGCAATACAGCTTAGCCGTCCAGAGGCATCACCTCTGCAATCCGCTGACTAACAGCTTGAAAGGAAATGTAAAATGGAAAACAAAAGACAGAACAAGACAACAACGGAAAGCTGAAACAATAAAGCACAAAATGTAGCTCTAACAATGAGCAACCTCAGATCTGGTTTTGAACCAAAGATCTGAGGAACGAACTCCTTCTCTCTCTCTCTCTTCTTCTCTTCACACTCTTCTCGAGCTCTCTGCCTCTCTCTTTTTCTCTTCTGCTTCTTCCCTCTTTCTTTTCTTCTTCTTCTCTTTTCTCTAGATCGAACAGCTCTCTATTCTTTCTCTCCGCTTCTGCTCTTCTGCTTCGATCTGGATCGTGGCAGTCACTGGGGAATATTTCTTCCTCGGACCTGCAAGGAGATGAAAACCATTAAAACTGAGGGCCACAATAACTAAAGCTGCACGAGGTATGTGGTAGCAATTCTAGATGCACTGAGAACGACACGAAGACAAAAACAGAAACCAACACGAAGTGTGGTTTCAACACACGAAAGACACGAGGTCTAGGAAGAACAACACGAAGACATAATACGGAAACGACACGAAGTGAAACAAGAACGACACGAAGTGCAGTAGTGACAGAAACACACACTACACAGAGAACGACACGAAGTGGCACAGAAAGCAACACGAGGTGCTGCGATGTCCTGCAGGCAATAGAACAAAAATGACACGAAGATGATGAAAACGACACGAGGTGAAGTCACAAAGCGACAAAGACACGAGGTGTAGGAAACACGACACGAAGACATGAAACAACACGGAGACGAAACAGTAACCGACACGAGTTGAAAACAACACGAAGATGAAAACTGAAATCGACACGGAGTGTGGTCAAAGCGAGAAAGACACGAAGTCTAAAGTGAAAAACCAACACGAAGATAGAATATAAAGAAACGACTCGAAGTTAGGACAACACTAGGAGAAGACTGCACGAAGTGAAAACAACACGAAGACAGAAGATGCCACGGCTATCACGACACGTGATGAAGCAGTGGGACCAGAAAGAAACGACACGAGGAACAACAGTAAGTGACATGAAGTTAAAGAGAAAAATAGCACGAAGACGATGTATGCAACAGTGCAATGTCTAGACTTGAAATCCAATGCAAAAGGCTGTACAAACTTCATAAACAGTGCATGATTGTACTGGACGATGTATACACTTAGCCTATGCAGACCAATGTACAGACTTTGGCGAAGCAAAAGGCTGTATAGACTTCGAGACCCAAAGCCATTGTATAGACTTTGCCTAAGACAATGCATGAACTGACGTTGTATATACTTAGCCAATGCAGACCAGTCCGATGTATAGACTTTAAAGAAATGCATGCTACAGTGCAATGTCTAGACTTGCTATATGCACGAGACGCTGTCCACTGTCTAGACTTGCGATGCCTTCGCCAAATGCATACTACAGTCCAATGTATGGAGTTAGACGAATGATGCATGAGACGCTCAATGTATCAACTTTGAGCTTGCTATGCAGTGTATAGACTTAGAGCATAAACCCCACGATGCAATGTATAGACTATGCACATACCAGAAGTCTAACACAAATAATATATCAGTCATACACGTGCATTCTCCAGATGATATACAAATCACAATCATGAAGCTATCATCAAAGCACAATGTCATCAAAACACTCATTGTGTTGCTATCATCAAAACAAAACAGCATTGCTATCATCAAATCAGCATAGCACATGCTTGTGCCTAGGGGGCACAACATTTTTTAATTATAAGTTCGTAATATTTGTATCACTCCACATGAAAATAAATTCTTGCAGGTGTCAGTGGCCTCCCACCTATTGTGCAGATGTCACCCCGACCACCTCCCGCTGCAGGTATGTATATTTTAATTATAAGTTCGTAATATTTGTATCACTCCACATGAAAATTAATTCTTGCAGGTCTCAGTGACCTCCCACCTGTTGTGCAGACGCCACCCCCACCACCTCCCGCTGCAGGTATGTATATTTTAATTTAAATTCTTCAATATTTGTTCTACTTATGAAAATTAATTCTTGTAGGTCTCAGTGGCCTCCCACCTCGAGGATCAGGTATGTATATTTTAATTTAACTTCTTCAATATTTGTTCTACTTATGAAAATTAATTCTTGCAGGTCTCAGTGGCCTCCCACCTGTTGTGCAGACGCCACCCCCACCACCTCCCGCTGCAGGTATGTATATTTTAATTATATGTTCGCAATATTTGTATCACTCCACATGAAAATTAATTCTTACAGATCCCAGTGCCCTCCCAGTGCCCTCCCACCACCTCCCACTTGTACAGGGCACACCCCCACCAGTCAGCCACTTGACGATGCCGGCAGTTGTCACGAGGGAGGCACGGCCCATGATAGACGTCGCCCGTGTTGGATCTCCGGGTAAATCTATAAGGTTATATTACATTAATTAGCCTTCAACTGTCTAATATGAATATTTTGACATTTGCAATTGCAGTACGAAATTTGAACCCCACACCGCTGTCCATCATTCCACCGAACTCATGTTGGCACATGTGCCCGGGGCAGCATCCACTTTCAGAGAATTTCCGATGTCCGTCCGCGATTCATTGTACAACATGTTCTTAGTAAGTAATTATCATTTAATTCAAGTATTTCCCAAACTCAATTTACAACTTTATACTAAGTGTGAAAAGTAATTGATTTACAGCGGTCTTTTCAATTCACATGTGGACATGACGCGGCGAGATGTCGTCGTGCCTGGGAGTCTACTATGCTCTCAAGTTACAAGAGGAAAATACATGAGGCCCGAGCACACGCTAAAAAATTGAGTGGGGGGAGTGAAGACCGACAATTGTGGAAGGCGCACCGCCCTCTATGGATGAGGCAGGAGGATTGGGAGATATCTTGTGACCATTTTATCGACCCCAAGTGGATAGAAAAGTCCGCAAAAGCCAAAGCAAACAGGACATCAAAACCAGGTTCAAATTTGCATACGAGTGGGTCCATCTCTTATGCGGCTCATAAACAAAAATTGGTAAGTAATATAACAAATTATCTTCTTACAATTTATCCCAATATTTGACTTTTTTTTACTATGAATTGTATAACAGGCTGTGGAGCTTAATCGACCTCCGTCGTTCCTCGAGGTGTTCGACAGAACACACAAAAAGAAGGGGACTAATGATTTTGTGAGTGAGACAGCTAAGTTAGCAGCGGTAAGTTTATCTACATATGTAACTTGTACCATTCATTTAAATCGGCATGTAATTCATATGAAATTGACTAGTTATTTTATTCAATTTGTAGGAAACATATAGCCAAGCAGTGACAGAGAAGTACGGGGAGGGAGACACGCAGCAGCCGGAGTTCGATCCGGTGGAGTGGGTGGCAGCAGCTGGCGTACCGAAGAAAGGCCGACTATATGGTTTTGGGGAGAGCCTAGACGCTAGCGCGGTGATATCATCGTGTGCGAGTTCTAGCTATGCCCAAACCAGTAGCAGTGCCTTCACTATACCTTCCGTTGCCCCCAGTGCTTCTGCCAGCTACATGATGGACATGGTCCGATCGTAGATTTCTGATATGCAGCGGCAGCAACAGCATTTCCAACATGAGATCTCTAGCCAGGTGTTAGTGGTTTTGTAGGCAATCAGTGGCCTCCTCTCCCAGGGGGGAATGGTCCCTCAGCAATCCACCACCACCACAGCACAGGCCGCACAGGTGAGTGTTTACTATGTTTTTATTTTGATGGAATTACTCAATTATGTTCATTTGAAAATTTAAAACTCATTTACTTTAGAAGAATTGAGAAAATCCGGGGTTCGGGGGTCTAAAACTTGAAATACCGGTCGGATGGCCGTGTCGATCGTTCCAACATGACCGGAGACATGAAAGTGACTTGTCAGAACTGACGGAATCCAAATCGGATGCCCGGTTTGAGCTCGGCGCTCAAAGTTCATTTTTAAAATACACTTAGTTTAAATGAACTGCCAGGTCGGGTCCGGGGGTCTAAAACTTGAAATACCGGTCGGATGGCCGTGCCGATCATTCCAACACTACCGGAGAGATGAAAGTGATTTATCAGAACTGACGGAATCCAAATCGGATGCCCGGTTTGAGCTCGGCGCTCAAAGTTCATTTTTAAAATACACTTAGTTTAAATGAACTGTCAGGTCGGGTCCGGGGGTCTAAAACTTGAAATACCGGTCGGATGGCCGTGCCGATCATTCCAACACGACCGGGGAGATGAAAGTGACTTGTCAGAACTGACGGAATCCAAATCGGATGCCCGGTTTGAGCTCGACGCTCAAAGTTCATTTTTACAATACACTTAGTTTAAATGAACTACCAGGTCGGGGTCGGGGGGTCTAAAACTTGAAATACCAGTCGAATGGCCGTGTCGATCGTTCCAACACTACCGGAGAGATGAAAGTGACTTGTCGGAACTGACGGAATCCAAATCAGATGCCTGGTTTGAGCTCGGTGCTCAAAGTTCATTTTTAAAATACACTTAGTTTAAATGAACTGCCAGGTCGTGTCCGGGGGTCTAAAACTTGAAATACCGGTTGGATGGCCGTGACGATCGTTCCAACACGGCCGGGGAGATGAAAGTGACTTGTCAGAACTGACAGAATACAAATCGGATGCCCGGTTTGAGCTCGGCGCTCATAGTTCATTTTTAAAATATACATAGTTTAAATGAACTGCCAGGTCGGGGCCGGGGGTCTAAAACTTGAAACACATGATGTATAGATTTTATGTGTTTGTGCTAGCAGCCAACGTACAGACTTTGAGTTTGTGCTAGCAGCCAACGTACATACTTTGAGTCTGTGCAATCAGCCAACATATAGACTTTGAAGAATGTATAGACTTTAAAGAGTGTATAGACTTTGAAGAATGTATGGACTTTGAAGAGTGTATAGACTTTGAAGAAGTGCTAGCAGCCAATGTACAGACTTTGAGTCTGTGCAATCAGCCAACGTACAGACTTCGTGTTGCAGGATGTATAGACTTGCTGGCTGTATAGACTTGCTGGCTGTATAGACTTGCTTGTTGTATAGACTTGCTGCTGAAGAATGTACAGACTTGCTGCTGTATAGACTTCCTGTGCACTGAGCTGATGGATGTATAGACTTGATGTGCCTGCCACAGGACGATGTTCGGACTTTGAGTTGCAGGATGTATAGACTTATTAATGAAGATGCATGAAGAATGTATAGACTTTGCATGGCAAGCTATGCAACCAATGTATAGACTTGTTAATGAAGATGCATGGAGAATGTATATGTTGTGCCTCTTAGGCACAAGCATGTGCTATGTTACCTTGATGAAGCATGTGCTATGTCGCCTTGATGATAGCAATGCTATTTGGTTTTGATCATAGCAAGACAGTGAGTGCATTTGATATTGTATTTTGATGATAGCAATGTTATTGTGCATTGATGATTACAATAAACAAAGTGCATTTCTATGCATTCTTATTCTTGAGCATTCTGCATATTGATAGCAACATGAATGATGATGTCTAGCATTGATGGCATTTGCTCTTTATATATGTGCATTGCATTCTGTCAGATATCATGTCTCTGCATATATCATGTCTGGGTAGCATAGTCTATACACTGGACCGTGTCATTGTGCATCATGCTAGTTTATACATTGGACTCTCGTTCAAGCCTATGCATTGCATTGGCTAAGTATATACAACGTCAGTTCATGCATTGTCTTAGGCTAAGTGTGCACAACGTCTTAGGCAAAGTCTGTACAGCGTCAACGCACTTCATTGGAAGTATGTACAACGTCAACGCGTGAAGTCTGTACAGCCGTGTCATATGCTTCTAAGTCTATGCATTACTGTTCATGTATCAGTCTTCATCAAGTCTGTACATTGACACGCCAACCTCCTTGAAGTCTGCACACTAGTCTTCACTGTCAAGTCTGCACATTGGTCTTCGATTTCAAAGTCCATACATTGGACTGTTCTTCAAAGTCTGTACATTGGCTTCACATCTTCAAGTCTGTACAGCCGTTTGCTTTGAATTTCAAGTCTAGACATTGCACTGTAGCATCCATCGTCTTCGTGTTGTTTTAGTGTCTATGTCTTCGTGTTGTGTTTACGTCTTCGTGTTGGTCTGTCTTCGTGTCTTCGTGTCTTCGTGTCTTCGTGTTATTTTTTCATTCGTGTCTCCGTGTTGTTACAGTGACACTTCGTGTCGTTCTCGTTTCACCTCGTGCTGTTCTCACTTACTTCGTGTCGGTTTCTATTTTTTGTCCTTGAGTTGTTGTCAACCCGTGTCGTTTCACCTCGTGCTGTTCTCACCGTCTTCGTGTCGTTTTCAACTCGTGACGGTTTCTGTTATGTGTCTTCGTGTCATGGTCAGCCTGTGTCGCCTCGTCTTCGAGTCGTTCATTCGAGCTATTTTATGCTCGAGTTGTTTCTCTTATGTTTTCAAGTGTTGTTTCACTTCGTGTCGTTTCCTTATTGTGTCTTCGTATTGTCTCCGTGTCTCCTCGAGTCATTTTTTCTTCTGGTTTCACTGCTTCATCACGTGTCGTGATAGCCGTGTCTGTTTTTCTGTCCTCGTGTTGTCTTTCCTAGACCCCGTGTCTGTCTTGTCTTGTGACCACACTTCGTGTCAGTTTTTGTTTTCGTATTCGAGTTGGTTTCAGTCCATGTTGTTCTCGTGCCGTTCTCTTTGCTGTTTATTATGTCGTGTCGTTTTCTTTACTTCGTGCTGTAGTCATCGTATGTATATCGTGTCGTTCTTCTTATTACCTCGTACTGTTTTCATCGTCTTCGTGTCGTTATCTTTGTAGTGTCATCTCTGTTACAGTATGTATCTCGTGTCGTTCTCTCCTTACTTCGTGCTGTTCTCATCCTACCTCGTGTCGTTCTTTTCGTAGTGATTATTTTGTTACAGTGACTTCGTGTCGTTCTCATTGTAGTGTTTGTTTTTGTCACTACTGAATTTTGTGTCGTTCTCAGTGCATCTAGAACTGCTACCACATACCTCGTGCAGCTTTAGTTATTGTGGCCCTTAGTTTTAATGGTTCGTATCTCCTTGCAGGTTCGAGGAAGAACATTCCCAAGTGACTGGGTAGCACGTGATCCGAGGCTGGAATGAAGCCTGCTGAGAGACTGCCACGTGGTCCGAATACTTAGGGCTGGAAATGTGGAGGTCACACGTTGGGGCTGCTGCTGCTGCTGCTGCTGCTATACACTACCAGAAAAAGCGGGATTTCAGACGGAATTTTCAGACGGAAATTTCAGACGGAAATTTCCGTCTGAAATTTGTGACGGATTTTTTTCCGTCGGAAATCCCGTCTGAAATTTGCAATTACACACCGAATTTCAGACGGAAATTGTGACGAAAAATATTCCGTCACAAATTTCAGACGGAATTTGGGACGGAAAATTTAATCTGTCAGAAATTTATGACCAAGAATTTGTGACGGCCACATTTGTGACGGATCCGTCTGACAATCCGTCACAAATGTGTCTTCTCACGGATTTTCAGACGGAAATTAATCCGTCACAAAATGTTTGTGCCCCCAATCCGTCGCAAAGGCACATTTGCGACGGATTGGGGGCGCAAAAATTTTGTGACGGATTAATTTCCGTCTGAAAATCCGTGAGAAGACACATTTGTGACGGATTGTCAGACGGATCCGTCACAAATGTGGCCGTCACAAATTCTTGGTCATAAATTTCTGACAAATTAAATTTTCCGTCCCAAATTCCGTCTGAAATTTGTGACGGAATATTTTCCGTCACAATTTCCGTCTGAAATTCGGTGTGTAATTGCAAATTTCAGACGGGATTTTCGACGGAAAAAAATCCGTCACAAATTTCAGACGGAAATTTCCGTCTGAAAATTCCGTCTGAAATCCCGCTTTTTCTGGTAGTGATATATATGAGCCTTCTTCCACAGAAGAAGGGCGATCGAGTTGGCAAAAAGAAAAGTCCATACAGATAGCCACGATCCAGAAAAGAAGAATAGAAGAAGAAGAAGAAGAGAAGAAGAGCAGAGAGTGAGAGATTAGCGAAAGAAGAAGAGAAGTGCAGTAGAGAAGAAAGAGAAAGAGAGAGAGTGAAGAAAGAGAGTGAGATCGAGGGAGATCTGTTCACTGGACCGTGGATCAAATCCAGGCCAGTCAGCTCTTTAAGAGCCATATTGTGCTTTATCGTTTACAGCTTTCCGATGCTGTTATCTTGTATTTTGTTTTCCATTTTACATTTCCTTTCAAGCTGTTAGTCAGTGGATTGCAGAGGTACTGCCTCTGGACGGCTAAGCTGTATTGCCCAGCGGTTTGCAGTGGAGGATTCCACTGGACAGCAAGCTGTGTTGCTCAGCGGGCAGTGGAGGTTTCCACTGGACAGGTAAAGCTGTAATCCTCAGCTGGCGAGACTTGGTCTCGGAAGGGTTAAGCTGTATTCCCCAGCGGGTTCAAGCTGTGAGTCAGCGATGGCTAAGCTGTATTGCCCAGCGGAAGCAAGCTGTGATGCTCAGCGGTTGGCAAGCTGTGAGGCCCAGCTGATTGTTGGCAAGCTGTGTTGCCCAGCGGTTAGTGAAGCCACACTCGGGTTGAGTGTGGGGTGGATGTAGGTCTGGAGGACCGAACCACCTAAAAACCCTTGTGTATTGTGGTTTGGTTTATCTGCTTTTGCTTCCGCTAGATGATTGCATAGGGGCGCTCTAAGCGGTTGGCTTCTGGTTGAGCAGAAGAGTGGATTAGTTTTCTTAGAATAGTTTAATCTGTCAAGAGAGCGAAATTCTAGTTGAGCGACTCCTTGTCTAATTCAGCCTAGTTAGCATCCTAGTGATCTCACTGTATGCTTGTTTTTGTTCTGCAACTGATTATTAACTTTTAAGCTTGTCTAGTTTGCGAACTAGTAATTCTAGTGAGCATCATATTTTAACTGGGCGAAAGGTTTTTTAAACGGGTTATATTCATTCACCCCCCCTCTGAATACTGCACCGAACCCAACAATTGGTATCAGAGCGGGTCTCTGATCTATCAGATCTGACAATCTGCAGAGGATCCTGCTGATTTGTTTGGTGCTTTTCAGAGTGTGCTTTCAGTGCTCGATATTTTGTCTTATCGACTTGTGCATTGCTTTGCTCATCTGGTTCTGCTGCATTCCCTGTCATCTGGTCTACTGCACTGTATCTGGTTGCCTCTTACTTAAATGGGTCGACCTCCAGTTTATGACGGTTCTAACTTTGATAGTTGGCTAGGAGGTCTATGTGTGTACGTAGATTCCATAGATCCCAAACTATGGAGCCTACTATCTAAAGGCCCACACAAACTGCCTCATGATGAGACCAAGTGGTCTAAAGAGGACAGTATAAAGAACCGTGACAATGTCATAATCCTTAACATCTTAAGAGCTGCAATCAATATTGATATGTACCCTTTTGCTCTCAGGTGCACATCTGGAAAGGAGATATATGACAGAGTCATTTCTGCGCATAATCAACGAGGTGATAGCTGCTTGATGGCCAACCGGGATGATGAAGATGAGATCTCATCTCAGGTAAGCTCTGAATCAGATGGATACTCATTTGATGAATTGATAGTGATGTATGAAGATTTGTTCAAAGTATCCAAGAAATTAAAATCTGAAAATAGAAGGTTGAAAAAGAGATGTGAACAGATTAACTCTAATGTTCTCTGTGAAAACTGTCAAAGACTAAAAACATCTCATGATATGTGCTTAGCTGATCTGAATATGAGTAAGGAACAAATCTCTTTATTGGAAAATAAAAATGAAGAATTGAGGTTGCTAAATTCTGCCATGTCTGAGAGACTCTTAATGCTTGAAAAAGGGAAGAGTTCAGTTGAAAATGAATGTGAGAGAGTGAGCACTTTGATAGAAGAGATTGATAGCTACAAAGCCATTAATGTCTTACTTAATGAAAAGATCACAGATTCTGAGATTCTCATCTCCTCTCTCAAAAATGAAATCACTGAATTGAACAATTCTCTATCTGAGTCATTTGAAAACAAAGAAAATTCAAAGGCTGCTTCTAAGAAGAAGGTCTCTGATGAAGGCAGTAAACAGGAAGAGAGAAAAAGAATGTATACAACCTTTGTGCGTAGCTCTGAGTTGGCTAGCACTTCAGCTTCTCCTTCATGTCTGCATGCGAATCAGATAGAAAAACAAAAGAAAATAAAACAGAATAAAAATTTGTATGCTGAAATTTCTCAGGCCAATCTGTCTCAGATTAAAAGGAAGAATGTGAAATGTTTCTACTGTGGTAAATCTGGCCATGAGATGGATGTTTGCTTTGTCATGAGAGAGGATGAACTGAAATCAGATAGAATTCATGCTAGGAATTCTAAATTGAAGAAACCTTCTCATGATCAAAATAAGAGAATTCAATGCTTTTACTGTCATAGAATTGGCCACTTTATGCATGATTGTAGATTAAAGAAGCAAGATGATTTGAATGCTAAAGAGCTTCATGATAGGAATCATGCATATCTGAAAAAGAAACTTCATTGCTTTCATTGTAACAAATTGGGCCATATTGCTGCAAATTGTTGGCATGCTAAGGGAAGAACAATTAACTCCGAAACTGCTATAATCCCTGTAAAAAGACATGCATTCTATAAGAATCTTGACAGAATGAATTCTTCATGTTTTGAATGTGGAAAACATGGCCACACAGTCAAGGACTATTGGCATGTTCAGAAGAATCATATTAACCCCCATGCTGTCAAATTCCATGCAAAACAATTTGTGAAATTCTCTTGTTTTAATTGTGAAAAACCTGGCCACAAAGCATCTGAGTGCTGGGTGGTAGAGTTCAGAAAATAAAATGCCCATGCACACAACAGAAATTTTGATGTTCATGCACATGAATTTAATGCTTACAATAAGGTGCATAAAAGGAACTCAAATTCTGTTAGTTATCATGGTAAGTCTGGTCAATTTGGTTATTCCTTGTCCAGCTATAAGTTGATGGGCTATGTTGATAATTCTGTTAAGAGATCAGTCAGAACACCTGTTAGGGCTCATACAGGACCCAAGGCAACTTGGGTTCCTACAAGATCATATTGATTGACATGTTGCAGGTGTGCCTTGGTAAGAGATATAAAAGGGGTAATTTAGCCAAGGCACTCAAAAAGGAAGCCCATGATTCTATATCTCAGGTTAGTTCTGAACTTTGTTTTAAATTCATCATCTGAAATTGTTGTTTTGCTTGGTTGATTTTTTGATGAACTCTTCATCTCTAGCTGATCAGTCTGCATTCCAGACTCAGCTATTGAATTCAATTCTGCATATCTGATGCTCTTCTCTTGCTATATGCTGAACTGAATTTGAATGCTTCTTCAGTATATACAGTTAATGCACTATATAGACTTTGTGTCAATGCATGCGTTATGTATTAATGCATTACATGCTTGTTGTTAAATGCATAACTTGCTGATTGTGAATGATTCACTTAGTGCATACAGTCAATGCATGTGTCTAGTGTCTGCATACATCATATGCATGATTGTCAATGAAATTGATCATTGCATATAGGACTGATTTGCATGACTGTCATTTGCCTATTATTGTAGACTGCATGTTTTTCAATGCATAATAGGGCTGCTTTGCACTACATTATCATTTGCTTAACCCTGGTATATAAAATGGTATGTTACTAAAGGGCAAGGAAATCTGTCCGGAGGTTTCTACCATGTGTGAGATGGTCTTTGAGACCAGGTTCTCCACCAAGTACCATGGGTCCTGTCTTCATGTAGACCAGTGCACTGCATCATATGTTGAAAAATCTGAAAAAGGATAAAAATGCTCATGACTTGGATGCATAAACCTGAATTGATTGCATGCCTATCTAATGTATCCTTGGTGCATAGTCTGCATGTAGGACAGTATGTTGCATAGCATATCTCTTGCATCATGATGTCAGGGGGAGCTGAGAGTTCTATTCAATTCATTGAATCCTATTTACTTCTCAGTGTTCTCATTTAAATGATTCATATTCTTTGACATCGGTTGCTCATTGAACCATATTGCCAATTGCTATCTTTTCCCCATCATTATCACTAAACAACAGCTTTGCATCTGGTTTAGTACATTGAATGGTGATTATTGCAATTGTTCACTTATAAGAATTGCACTTACAAATTGAAAGGAACTAAAGGTTTAACCTTTATAAATTGGAGAGTTAAGTGTCTGCACTTCAGAATTTGAGATAAAAGAAAATTTTTATAGCTCTTAATCTTTGTCTCATGGCTAAAATAGAAAAAGTTTTTGTAATGCCTAAATGTGTTGAACTGGATATGTCTAGAACAGGCTAATAAGAGTGTGTACTGATTTTTTTTAACAATCACTCTAAAAGAATTAAGGGCAGCAATAAATAAGATCATTAATGTTAAGAACTGAACATTGTGACAGAGCAATGGTTAATTGCACTGAGAAACTGTGAACTCCTCCAATGAAGCAGGAAAATTCACAGGTCATGAAGTGCCTCAAGCTAACTCTGTTCATAGGGTCAAATCTATAGGGGGAGTCCTCACCGAGTAACTGAGGGTACTGGCCTCTAATCAAGGTGTACCCTTAATGTCAAAAGTGAAGACTATTCCTTGTGGGTCTTGATCTGAAGTAGATCTTGTAGTTTATGCCTAGTAACTGGGGGTACCTGCCTCTGATCAAGGTGTACACCTAATGTCAACAGCATAAATGCCACTGATCTATTTACTTAGTTCAGGCTCTGGTTTTTGAAAAATGAAATCAAACTGCTGTAACCCTTCGAAAAATCAAAAGTCAATGAGTGAAAATTGTTTTTATCAATACCTGTTCAAGTTGCCTCTCTTGAATTTCCTTGTTTAATCACAAAAGGGTATTATTTCAGACTTATCTATTAATACCACGTGCCCTAGATTCATTGCTATAAATGGAATCAATAAACTCTTTTTCAGGGGTCAGGTTCTTTACTCTAGATTTATCACTGTTAAACCTGAATTTTTGTCAAAATTGTATGCTGCTGATTCTTATACTTTAACTATTGTTTATAATCAGGCTTATTCTCTGAACTTATGATTCAGCTGTTGTCAAGTGACCCTCCTACCCTCTCTACCTTGTTTATCTGTTCATATCCCTTCTCAAAGGGGGAGCATTTATTTAGGGGGAGAAATAATTCAGGGGAGTCTTACACTCAGGGGGAGAATGTTCTAGAGGAATTTGCATGCATATTGCACTTTGCACTCATATTTTTTTCTGTTTTTCCCTTTTCGATTATGTCAAAGGGGGAGAAAATTTTGTGTGTGACTCACTGTCACTGTTTATTGCCATCATCAAAAAGGTGGAGAATGTTGTGCCTCTTAGGCACAAGCATGTGCTATGTTGCCTTGATGAAGCATGTGCTATGTCGCCTTGATGATAGCAATGCTATTTGATTTTGATGATAGCAAGACAGTGAGTGCATTTGATATTGTATTTTGATGATAGCAATGTTATTATGCATTGATGATTGCAATAAACAAAGTGCATTTCTATGCATTCTTATTCTTAAGCATTCTGCATATTGATAGCAACATGAATGATGATGTCTAGCATTGATGGCATTTGCTCTTTATATATGTGCATTGCATTCTGTCAGATATCATGTCTCTGCATATATCATGTCTGGGTAGCATAGTCTATACACTGGACTGTGTCATTGTGCATCATGCTAGTTTATACATTAGACTCTCGTTCAAGCCTATGCATTGCATTGGCTAAGTATATACAACGTCAGTTCATGCATTGTCTTAGGCTAAGTGTGTACATCGTCTTAGGCAAAGTCTGTACAGCGTCAACGCACTTCATTGGAAGTATGTACAGCGTCAACGCGTGAAGTCTGTACAGCCGTGTCATATGCTCCTAAGTCTATGCATTACTGTTCATGTATCAGTCTTCATCAAGTCTGTACATTGACACGCCAACCTCCTTGAAGTCTGCACACTAGTCTTCACTGTCAAGTCTGCACATTGGTCTTCGATTTCAAAGTCCATACATTGGACTGTTCTTCAAAGTCTGTACATTGGCTTCACATCTTCAAGTCTGTACAGCCGTTTGCTTTGAATTTCAAGTCTAGACATTGCACTGTAGCATCCATCATCTTCGTGTTGTTTTAGTGTCTATGTCTTCGTGTTGTGTTTACGTCTTCGTGTTGGTCTGTCTTCGTGTCTTCGTGTCTTCGTGTCTTCGTGTTGTTTTTTCATTCGTGTCTCCGTGTTGTTACAGTGACACTTCGTGTCGTTCTCGTTTCACCTCGTGCTGTTCTCACTTACTTCGTGTCGGTTTCTATTTTTTGTCCTTGAGTTGTTGTCAACCCGTGTCGTTTCACCTCGTGCTGTTCTCACCGTCTTCGTGTCGTTTTCAACTCGTGACGGTTTCTGTTATGTGTCTTCGTGTCGTGGTCAGCCCGTGTCACCTCGTCTTCGAGTCGTTCATTCGAGCTATTTTATGCTCGAGTTGTTTCTCTTATGTTTTCAAGTGTTGTTTCACTTCGTGTCGTTTCCTTATTGTGTCTTCGTATTGTCTTCGTGTCTCCTCGAGTCATTTTTTCTTCTGATTTCACTGCTTCATCACGTGTCGTGATAGCCGTGTCTGTTTTTCTATCCTCGTGTTGTCTTTCCTAGACCCCGTGTCTGTCTTGTCTTGTGACCACACTTCGTGTCAGTTTTTGTTTTCGTATTCGAGTTGGTTTCAGTCCATGTTGTTCTCGTGCCGTTCTCTTTGCTGTTTATTATGTCGTGTCGTTTTCTTTACTTCGTGCTGTAGTCATCATATGTATCTCGTGTCGTTCTTCTTATTACCTCGTACTGTTTTCATCGTCTTCGTGTCGTTATCTTTGTAGTGTCATCTCTGTTACAGTATGTATCTCGTGTCGTTCTCTCCTTACTTCGTGCTGTTCTCATCCTACCTCGTGTCATTCTTTTCGTAGTGATTGTTTTGTTACAGTGACTTCGTGTCGTTCTCATTGTAGTGTTTGTTTTTGTCACTACTGAATGTTGTGTCGTTCTCAGTGCATCTAGAACTGCTACCACATACCTCGTGCAGCTTTAGTTATTGTGGCCCTTAGTTTTAATGGTTCGTATCTCCTTGCAGGTTCGAGGAAGAACATTCCCAAGTGACTGGGCAGCACATGATCGAGGCTGGAATGAAGCCTGCTGAGAGACTGCCACGTGGTCCGAATACTTAGGGCTGGAAATGTGGAGGTCACACGTTGGGGCTGATGCTGCTGCTATATATATGAGCCTTCTTCCACAGAAGAAGGGCGATCGAGTTGGCAAAAAGAAAAGTCCATACAGATAGCCACGATCCAGAAAAGAAGAATAGAAGAAGAAGAAGAAGAGAAGAAGAGCAGAGAGTGAGAGATTAGTGAAAGAAGAAGAGAAGTACAGCAGAGAAGAAAGAGAAAGAGAGAGAGTGAAGAAAGAGAGTGAGATCAAGGGAGATCTGTTCACTGGACCGTGGATCAAATCCAGGCCAGTCAGCTCTTTAAGAGCCATATTGTGCTTTATCGTTTACAGCTTTCCGATGCTGTTATCTTGTATTTTGTTTTCCATTTTACATTTCCTTTCAAGCTGTTAGTCAGCGGATTGCAGAGCTGCTGCCTCTGGACGGCTAAGCTGTATTGCCCAGCGGTTTGCAGTGGAGGATTCCACTGGACAGCAAGCTGTGTTGCTCAGCGGGCAGTGGAGGTTTCCACTGGACAGGTAAAGCTGTAATCCTCAGCTGGCGAGACTTGGTCTCGGACGGGTTAAGCTGTATTCCCCAGCGGGTTCAAGCTGTGAGTCAGCGATGGCTAAGCTGTATTGCCCAGCGGAAGCAAGCTGTGATGCTCAGCGGTTGGCAAGCTGTGAGGCCCAGCTGATTGTTGGCAAGCTGTGTTGCCCAGCGGTTAGTGAAGCCACACTCAGGTTGAGTGGGGGGTGGATGTAGGTCTGGAGGACCGAACCACCTAAAAACCCTTGTGCATTGTGGTTTGGTTTATCTGCTTTTGCTTCCGCTAGATGATTGCATAGGGGCGCTCTAAGCGTTTGGCTTCTGGTTGAGCAGAAGAGTGGATTAGTTTTCTTAGAATAGTTTAATCTGTCAAGAGAGCGAAATTCTAGTTGAGCGACTCCTTGTCTAATTCAGCCTAGTTAGCATCCTAGTGATCTCACTGTATGCTTGTTTTTGTTCTGCAACTGATTATTAGCTTTTAAGCTTGTCTAGTTTGTGAACTAGTAATTCTAGTGAGCATCATATTTTAACTGGGCGAAAGGTTTTTTAAACGGGTTATATTCATTCACCCCCCTCTAAATACTGCACCGAACCCAACAGTATAGACTTTGCATGGCAAACTATGCAACCAATGTATAGACTTGTTAATGAATATGCATGTAATGTACAGACTTTCCAGCATGTAATGTATAGACTTGATGTTGCGAACTATGCACATGCATGAACAATGTATAGACTAGATATGCAAACATCTCTCTGCGATGTATAGACTTTACCTATGGCAATGTACAGACTTGACTACTGCAATCTAGGTAGAACTCTGTACAGACCTAATAGCGTGCAGACAAGACCTCATATGCAATATTTGTGCTAACCTCAAAGCACTTATGAAATCATTTCCACAACCATTTCCACATGATGATGAGTCTTATAGAAATAGTTTATGATCATTTCCACAACCATTTCAACCTTCATACACATGAAGACATGAACAACCATTCTTGCACATGACCAAGCAACAAAGGCATTTTGTAATCATCAAAATCAGAATGCACAACAAATCCAAATCGGATGCCCGGTTTGAGCTCGGCGCTCAAAGTTCATTTTTAAAATATAAATGAACTGCCAGGTCGGGTCCGGGGGTCTAAAACTTGAAATATCCATTTGAATGGCCATGCCGATAGTTCCAACATGACCTGGGAGATGAAAGTGACTTGTCAGAACTGACGCAATCCAAATCGGATGCCCGGTTTGAGCTCGGCGCTCAAAAGTGCATTCTCCAAATACACTTAGTTTAAATGAACTGCCAGGTCGGGTCCAGGGGTCTAAAACTTGAAATACCAGTCGGATGGCCGTGCCGATCATTCCAACACGACCGGGGAGATGAAAGTGACTTGTCAGAGCTGACGGAATCCAAATCGGATGCCCGGTTTGAGCTCGGCGCTCAAAGTTCATTTTTAAAATACACTTAGTTTAAATGAACTGCCAGGTCGGGTCCGGGGGTCTAAAACTTGAAATACCGGTTGGATGGCCGTGCCGATCATTCCAACACGACCGGAGAGATGAAAGTGACTTGTCAGAACTGACGGAATCCAAATCGGATGCCCGGATTGAGCTCGGCGCTCAAAGTTCATTTTTACAATACACTTAGTTTAAATGAACTGCCAGGTCGG
Organism: Amorphophallus konjac; assembly: GCA_022559845.1. Taxonomy (NCBI): domain Eukaryota; kingdom Viridiplantae; phylum Streptophyta; class Magnoliopsida; order Alismatales; family Araceae; genus Amorphophallus; species Amorphophallus konjac. Next base: position 434,711,086 of record CM040121.1, on the reverse strand, counting down.
GTCCGGGGGTCTAAAACTTGAAATACCGGTCGGATGGCTATGCTGATCATTCCAACACGACCGGGGAGATGAAAGTGATTTGTCAGAATGGACGGAATCCAAATCGGATGCCTGGCTTGAGCTCGGCGCTCAAAGTTCATTTTTACAATATACTTAGTTTAAATGAACTGCCAGGTCGGGGACGGGGGTCTAAAACTTAAAATACCGGTCGGATGGCCGTGCCGATCATTCTAACACGACTGGGGAGATGAAAGTGACTTGTCAGAACTGACGAAATCCAAATCGGATGCCCGGCTTGAGCTCGGCGCTCAAAGTTCATTTTTACAATATACTTAGTTTAAATGAACTGCCAGGTCGGGGCCGGGGGTCTAAAACTTGAAATACCAGTCGGATGGCCATGCCGATCATTCCAACACAACCTGGGAGATGAAAGTGACTTGTCAGAACTGACGCAATCCAAATCGGATGCCCGGTTTGAGCTCGGGGCTCAAAAGTGCATTCTCCAAATACACTTAGTTTAAATGAACTGCCAGGTCGGGTCCAGGGGTCTAAAACTTGAAATATCCATTTGAATGGCCATGCCGATCATTCCAACATGACCTGTGAGATGAAAGTGACTTGTCAGAACTGACGGAATCCAAATCGGATGCCCGGTTTGAGCCCGGCGCTCAAAGTTCATTTTTAAAATACACTTAGTTTAAATGAACTGCCAGGTCGGGTCCGGGGGTCTAAAACTTGAAATACCGGTCGGATGGCCATGCCGATCATTCCAACACAACCGGGGAGATGAAAGTGACTTGTTAGAATTGACGGAATCCAAATCGGATGCCCGGTTTGAGCTCGGCGCTCAAAGTGCATTTTTACAATACACTTAGTTTAAATGAACTGCCAGGTCGGGGCCGGGGGTCTAAAACTTGAAATACCGGTCGGATGGCCGTGCCGATCATTCCAACACGACCGGGGAGATGAAAGTGACTTGTCAGAACTGATGGAATCTAAATCGGATGCCCGGTTTGAGCTCGGCGCTCAAAGTTTTTTTTTAAAATACACTTAGTTTAAATGAACTGCCAGGTCGGGTCCGGGGGGTCTAAAACATGAAATACCAGTCGGATGGCCGTGCCGATCGTTCCAACATGACCGGGGAGATGAAAGTGACTTGTCAGAACTGACGGACTCCAAATCGGATGCCCGATTTGAGCTCGGCGCTCATAGTTCATTTTTAAAATATACATAGTTTAAATGAACTGCCAGGTCGGGGCCGGGGGTCTAAAACTTGAAACACATGATGTATAGACTTTATGTGTTTGTGCTAGCAGCCAACGTACAGACTTTGAGTTTGTGCTAGCAGCCAACGTACATATTTTGAGTCTGTGCAATCAGCCAACGTACAGACTTTGAAGAATGTATAGACTTTGAAGAGTGTATAGACTTTGAAGAATGTATGGACTTTGAAGAGTGTATAGACTTTGAAGAAGTGCTAGCAGCCAACGTACAGACTTTGAGTCTGTGCAATCAGCCAACGTACAGACTTCGTGTTGCAGGATGTATAGACTTGCTGATGTATAGACTTGCTGGCTGTATAGACTTGCTGGCTGTATTGACTTGCTGATGTATAGACTTGCTGGCTGTATAGACTTGCTTGTTGTATAGACTTGCTGCTGAAGAATGTACAGACTTGCTGCTGTATAGACTTGCTGTGCACTGAGCTGATGGATGTATAGACTTGATGTGCCTGCCACAGGACGATGTTCTGACTTTGAGTTGCAGGATGTATAGACTTATTAATGAAGATGCATGGAGAATGTATAGACTTTGCATGGCAAGCTATGCAACCAATGTATAGACTTGTTAATGAAGATGCATGGAGAATGTATAGACTTTGCATGGCAAGCTATGCAACTAATGTATGGACTTGTTAATGAATATGCATGCAATGTACAGACTTGCCAGCATGCAATGTATAGACTTGATGTTGCGAACTATGCACATGCATGAACAATGTACAGACTTGATATGCAAACATCTCTCTGCGATGTATAGACTGTACCTATGGCAATGTACAGACTTGACTAATGCAATCTAGGCAGAACTCTGTATAGACTTAATAGCGTGCAGACAAGATCTCATATGCAATGTTTGTGCTAACCTCAAAGCACTTATGAAATCATTTCCACAACCATTTCCACATGATGATAAGTCTTATAGAAATAGTTTATGATCATTTCCACAACCATTTCAACCTTCATACATATGAAGACATGAACAACCATTCTTGCACACGACCAAGCAACAAAGGCATTTTGTAATCATCAAAATCACAATGCACAACAAATCCAAATCGGATGCCCAGTTTGAGCTCGGCGCTCAAAGTTCATTTTTAAAATATACTTAGTTTAAATGAACTGCCAGGTCGGGTCCAGGGGTCTAAAACATGAAATATCCGTTTGAATGACCGTGCCGATCATTCCAACACGACCTGGGAGATGAAAGTGACTTGTCAGAACTGACGCAATCCAAATCGGATGCCCGGTTTGAGCTCGGCGCTCAAAAGTGCATTCTCCAAATACACTTAGTTTAAATGAACTGCCAGGTCGGGTCCGGGGGTCTAAAACTTAAAATACCGGTCGGATGGCCATGTCGATCGTTCAAACACGACCTGGGAGATGAAAGTGACTTGTCAGAACTGACGCAATCCAAATCGGATGCCCGGTTTGAGCTCGGCGCTCAAAGTTCATTTTTAAAATACACTTAGTTTAAATGAACTGCCAGGTCAGGTCTGGGGGTCTAAAACTTGAAATACCAGTCGGATGGCCGTGTCGATCGTTCCAACACGACCGGGGAGATGAAAGTGACTTGTCAGAACTGACGGAATCTAAATCGGATGCCCGGTTTCAGCTCGGCGCTCATAGATCATTTTTAAAATATACATAGTTTAAATGAGCTGCCAGGTCGGGGCCGGAGGTCTAAAACTTGAAATACCAGTTGGATGGCCGTGCCGATCATTCCAGCATGACCGGGGAGATGAAAGTGACTTGTCAGAACTGACGGAATCTAAATCGGATGCCCGGCTTGAGCTCTGCGCTCAAAGTTCATTTATACAATACACTTAGTTTAAATGAACTGCCAGGTCGGGGCCGGGGGTCTAAAACTTGAAATACCGGTCGGATGGCCATGCCGATCATTCCAACATGACCGGGGAGATGAAAGTGACTTGTCAGAACTGACGGAATCCAAATCGGATGCCCGGCTTGAGCTCGGCGCTCAAAGTTCATTTTTATAATACACTTAGTTTAAATGAACTGCTAGGTCGGGGCCGGGGGTCTAAAACTTGAAATACCGGTCGGATGACCGTGCCGATCGTTCCAACACGACCTGGGAGATGAAAGTGACTTGTCAGAACTGACGCAATCCAAATCGGATGCCCGGTTTGAGCTCGGGGCTCAAAAGTGCATTCTCCAAATACACTTAGTTTAAATGAACTGCCAGGTCGGGTCCGGGGGTCTAAAACTTGAAATATCAATTTGAATGGTCGTGCCGATCGTTCCAACATGACCTGAGAGATGAAAGTGACTTGTCAGAACTGACGCAATCCAAATCGGATGCCCGGTTTGAGCTCGGCGCTCAAAGTTCATTTTTAAAATACACTTAGTTTAAATGAACTGCCAGGTCGGGTCCGGGGGTCTAAAACTTGAAATACTGGTCGGATGGCCATGCCGATCATTCCAACACGACCGAGGAGATGAAAGTGACTTGTCAGAATTGACGGAATCCAAATCGGATGCCCGGTTTGAGCTCGGCGCTCAAAGTTCATTTTTACAATACACTTAGTTTAAATGAACTGCCAGGTCGGGGCCGGGGGTCTAAAACTTGAAATACCATTTGGATGGCCGTGCCGATCATTCCAACACGACCGGGGAGATGAAAGTGACTTGTCAGAACTAACGGAATCCAAATCGGATGCCCGGCTTGAGCTCGGCACTCAAAGTTCATTTATACAATACACTTAGTTTAAATGAACTGTCAGGTCGGGGCCGGGGGTCTAAAACTTGAAATATCGGTCGGATGACCATGCCGATCATTCCAACATGAGCGGGGAGATGAAAGTGACTTGTCAAAATAGACGGAATCCAAATCGGATGCCCGGCTTGAGCTCGGCGCTCAAAGTTCATTTTTACAATACACTTAGTTTAAATGAACTGCCAGGTCGGGGCCGGGGGTCTAAAACTTGAAACACACGATGTATAGACTTTATGTGTTTGTGCTAGCAGCCAACGTACAGACTTTGAGTTTGTGCTAGCAGCCAACGTACATACTTTGAGTCTGTGCAATCAGCCAACGTACAGACTTTGAAGAATGTATAGACTTTGAAGAGTGTATAGACTTTGAAGAATGTATGGACTTTGAAGAGTGTATAGACTTTAAAGAAGTGCTAGTAGCCAACGTACAGACTTTGAGTCTATGCAATCAGCCAACGTACAGACTTCGTGCTGTAGGATGTATAGACTTGCTGATGTATAGACTTGCTGGCTGTATAGACTTGCTGGCTGTATTGACTTGCTGATGTATAGACTTGCTGGCTGTATAGACTTGCTGGTTGTATAGACTTGCTTGTTGTATAGACTTGCTGCTGAAGAATGTACAGACTTACTGATGTATAGACTTGCTGTGCACTGAGCTGATGGATGTATAGACTTGATGTGCCTGCCACAGGACGATGTTTTGACTTTGAGTTGCAGGATGTAAAGACTTATTAATGAAGATGCATGGAGAATGTATAGACTTTGCATGGCAAGCTATGCAACCAATGTATAGACTTGTTAATGAAGATGCATGGAGAATGTATAGACTTTGCATGGCAAGCTATGCAACCAATGTATAGACTTGTTAATGAATATGCATGCAATGTACAGACTTGCCAGCATGCAATGTATAGACTTGATGTTGCGAACTATGCACATGCATGAACAATGTATAGACTTGATATGCAAACATCTCTCTGCGATGTATAGACTGTACCTATGGCAATGTACAGACTTGACTAATGCAATCTAGGTAGAACTCTGTACAGACTTAATAGCGTGCAGACAAGACCTCATATGCAATGTTTGTGCTAACCTCAAAGCACTTATGAAATCATTTCCACAACCATTTCCACATGATGATAAGTCTTATAGAAATAGTTTATGATCATTTCCACAACCATTTCAACCTTCATACACATGAAGACATGAACAACCATTCTTGCACACGACCAAGCAACAAAGGCATTTTGTAATCATCAAAATCAAAATGCACAACAAATCCAAATCGGATGCCCGGTTTGAGCTCGGCGCTCAAAGTTCATTTTTAAAATACACTTAGTTTAAATGAACTGCCAGGTCGGGTCCGGGGGTCTAAAACTGGAAATATCCATTTGAATGGCCGTGCCGATCGTTCCAACATGACCTGGGAGATGAAAGTGACTTGTCAGAACTGACGCAATCCAAATCGGATGCCCGATTTGAGCTCGGCGCTCAAAAGTACATTCTCCAAATACACTTAGTTTAAATGAACTGCCAGGTCGGGTCCGGGGGTCTAAAACTTGAAATACCGGTCAGATGGCCATGCCGATCATTCCAACACGACCCGGGAGATGAAAGTGACTTGTCAGAACAGACGGAATCCAAATCGGATGCCCGGTTTGAGCTCGGCGCTCAAAGTTTATTTTTAAAATACACTTAGTTTAAATGAACTGCCAGGTCGGGTCCGGGGGTCTAAAACTTGAAATACCGGTCGGATGGCCGTGCCGATCATTCCAACACGATCGGGGAGATGAAAGTGACTTGTCAGAACTGACGGAATCCAAATCGGATGCCCGGCTTGAGCTCGGCGCTCAAAGTTCATTTTTACAATACCCTTAGTTTTAATGAACTGCCAGGTCGGGTCCGGGGGTCTAAAATTTGAAATACCGGTCCGATAGCCATGCTGATCATTCCAACACGACCGGGGAGATGAAAGTGACTTGTCAGAACTGACGGAATCCAAATCGGATGCCCGATTTGAGCTCGGCGCTCAAAGTTCATTTTTAAAATACACTTAGTTTAAATGAACTGCCAGGTCGGGGCCGGGGGTCTAAAACTTGAAATACCGGTCGGATGGCCATGCCGATCATTCTAACATGACCTGGGCGATGAAAGTGACTTGTCATAACTGACGCAATCCAAATCGGATGCCCGGTTTGAGCTCGGGGCTCAAAAGTGCATTCTCCAAATACACTTAGTTTAAATGAACTGCGAGGTCAGGTCCGGGGGTCTAAAACTTGAAATATCTGTTTGAATGGCCGTGCCGATCGTTCCAACACGACCTGGGAGATGAAAGTGACTTGTCAGAACTGACGCAATCCAAATCGGATGCCCGGTTTGAGCTCGGCGCTCAAAGTTCATTTTTAAAATACACTTAGTTTAAATGAACTGTCAGGTCGGGTCCGAAGGTCTAAAACTTGAAATACCGGTTGGATGGCCGTGCCGATCATTCCAACACGACCGGGGAGATGAAAGTGACTTGTCAGAACTGACGGAATCCAAATCGGATGCCCGGTTTGAGCTCGGCGCTCAAAGTTCATTTTTACAATACACTTAGTTTAAATGAACTGCCAGGTCGGGGCCGGGGGTCTAAAACTTGAAATACCGGTCGGATGGCCGTGCCGATCGTTCCAACACGACCGGAGAGATGAAAGTGACTTGTCAGAATTGACCAAATCCAAATCGGATGCCCGGTTTGAGCTCGGCGCTCAAAGTTCATTTTTAAAATACACTTAGTTTAAATGAACTGTCAGGTCGGGTCCGGGGGTCTAAAACTTGAAATACCGGTCGGATGGCCGTGTCGATCGTTCCAACACGACCGGGGAGATGAAAGTGACTTGTCAGAACTGACGGAATCTAAATCGGATGCCCGGTTTCAGCTCGGCGCTCATAGATCATTTTTAAAATATACATAGTTTAAATGAGCTGCCAGGCCGGGGCCGGAGGTCTAAAATGTTCTGTCCCTGTGATTTTGATGATAGCAAACACTATAAGTCATTTGAATGCATACAATTCTGTTTGTGGTGCAGATAAATGTTTCATTGAAAATCTTATCTGAATTATTGCTGCATTTTAAATATGGCTGAGTGGTGTGTGCTTTGGTGCATTTCATAATTGCATTTATCTGGATTGTTTCATGTCATATGTGTTTACTTCATTTAGAACTGCTCATTCAGAACTTGGTACATTCCTTAACTGTGAGCATGGCATGCAGCGTCTCATGAAGTATGTACAACAGACTGTACATGCATCAATCTTCAAAGTCTATACATTGGACTGTTACACGCATCATTAAAGTATATACACTAGTCCATCTCTCCAGTCTGCACAGCCTTCTGATTGGACTTAATGTCTATACAGCCTGCATCGTCTCATGCAGCATTTCAAGCCAAGTCCATACATTGGGCCATTCATCAAAGTCCATACATTGCATAATGTTTATCAAGCCAATACATTGCACTGTAGATGCATCGAAGGGAAGTATGCACATTGGACTGTTCAGATGAAGTCTGTACGTTGGAAGTGTCTTTCTTGCCTTGTGATCACACTTCGTGTTGTTTTTATGTCTTCGTGTTATTTTTGTGTTTGAGTCTTCATGTTATTTCTATATTTGTGTCTTCGTGTTGTTTTTATGTCTTCGTGTTATTTTTATGTTTGAGTCTTCATGTTATTTCTGTATTTGTGTCTTCGTGTTATTTTTATGTCTTCGTGTTGCTTCTTTCTATCTTCGTCCAGGTTTCCTCTGATCGCATGTTTTACTACCATTTTACTCCATGTTATTTTCTTCTCTTTATCTCGTGCTGTAGTCATCTTATGTACCTCGTGTCGTTCTCTTTGTAGTGTTAGCCTTGTTACTGTGATACCTCGTGTCGTTTTCTCTTTATCTCGTGTTGTAGTCATCTTATGTACCTCATGTCGTTCTCTCTTTATCTCGTGCTGTAGTCATCTTATGTACCTCGTGTCGTTCTCAGTATAGTGCACCTTTTGTTGTTCCTACACACCTCGTGCAGCTTTAGCTTGAGTGTCAACCGACTTATTTCAGGTATATATATATATAGAGAACCCTGAGTATTAATGGTTTTTAATCTCCTTACAGGAGAAGAAGAAAAAGAAGAAGAAGAAGAAGGATTCTGGTTTTCAGGATCAAATCCGAACCAGTTAGCTCTATTGTACTGTTCGTGGAGCCTATGCAGAGTGGGCACGTGATACGAGGCTGGCATCTGGCACGTGATCCGAGATGCAGAGGAGCCTCCACGTGGACTGAAGCATTTGGGCGGGAATCATGGAGAGCACACGCCGCCCTAATTTGCTGCTGCTATATATATGTGTCTTCTTCCTCTGAAGATCTGTGTGCGAAGGCAGAGAGTGACTGAAGTAGAAGCAGCCAGAGCTAAGAGAGGAAGTGAAGAAGTGAGAAAGAAGAGAGAGAGAGAAAGCTGAGAGCCAGATCGAGAGAGCAGAAGATGAAAAAGAGAAGAAAAGAAAGGAAGATCGAAATGCAGAGAGTGCCTCCACGATATAGAGAATAGAGAAGAAAGAGAAGGCAGAAGCAGTGAGAAGAAGAAGAAGTAAGAAAGAAGAAGAAGAAGAAAAGAGAGTTCGTGCTGGGAGAAAGAGAGAAGCAGTAGAAGAAGTTCCTGCTGGACCGTGGATCAAATCCAGGCCAGCCAGCTCCTGCGAGAGCCACATTTGATTTTATTTTTTCAGCTTTCTGTTGCTGGGTTTTGTTTTTCCTTTGAACTATTCACTTGCTGTTCTTCCGATCCTCTAGTGTGAGATCGGGTTCCCTCCGGTGTGGAGGAAGAGAGACTTGCGTCTCTGGTTGCCTTTGACTGGGTGTCATTGGTTGTTTCCCTCCGGTTGGGAGGAAGAGAGGTCCGAGACCTCTAGTTTGCAGGTGACTTGGTGTCACTTGTGTTTCCCTCTGGGGTTTAGAGGAAGAGAGACTTGGGTCTCTAGGTTCCCCTCCAGTTTGGAGGAAGGGAGGTTTGGTCCTCCGGTTCTGGGCTTGTGGGTAGCAAGTCCAGGGGTTCCCTCCGAGTCTGGAGGAAGAGAGATCGTATGTCTCTGGTTTCCAAGAGACTGGGAGTCACTTGGGGTGTCCCTCCGGTTGGGAGGAAGAGGGGAGGTTGTTCCCCTGGTCAAGCTGTTTGGCAGCAGTTGTTGCAGACTGAGTCTGCTGTGCTAGTGTTACTAGTGGAAGCCTCACTCCGGTTGGGAGTGAGGGGTGGACGTAGGTCTTTGGACCGAACCACCTAAAAAATCTCTTGAGCAGTGGTTTATTTGTGTGTTTTACTTCCGCTAGATGATTGATTAGGAGCGCTCCAAGTGACTCTTCATTTGTTCAATTGAATTAGTTTCTATTCTGGTATTGTGTTTAGCTTCCGAAGTTTTAATTGGGTGATATTCCTAGCAGGATACATTCACCCCCCCTCTGTATTCAGGGCTTGCACCCTAACAATTGGTATCAGAGCCGTGTCTGCATACAAGGTCCAGCGACCTGCAGATTCGATCTTGCAGTCTTAGGTGCTAATTTGTTTTTAGTGCATAAATATTCCTGTTGCCTTGAACTTACTCGCTATTTATTTTTCAATGGCTCTTCCACCCGTCTTTAGTGGTTCTGATTTCAGTCAGTGGTACACTGCTTTACATGCTTATGTAAATTCTGCTAATCCTGATTTGTGGAAATTAATTTCGCAAGGTCCTCACACCTTACCAACGAAAGTGTCCAAATGGACCGACAGACACAGATTAAAGGATGGAGAAAATCAGAAAGCCTTTAACCTATTGAAAGCAGCTACTGACAGAGCCTTATGGTCTTGTCTTCATAATTGCAGCTCAGCAAAGGACATCCTGGATAGGCTGAAGTAATTTCACAGGGTAAACGAGGACAGCTGCATGATGGCTAACAGAAGAAATCAAAGTGGCAGCAATCAAGGCAGCAGTCAGACTGAAGAAGATGATGATGATGAGGTAAATGTCTTCGAGAATTTTTCTCTAGAAGATTGGGAGAATGCATATGCTGAATTATTTGAATCTCATGAACTGTTAAGAAAACAGTATAAAAAATTGAAGAAGGGTACTGGTTTAGATAGTTCAAGTTCTCCTTGTAGAAATTGTGTTGAATTGAAAAATATTCATGATGCCTGTATGTCTGATTTTCTAATGTTGAAAAAACAAATTTCATTATTGAAAACTGAGAATCAAGATCATGTGAAAGAAATCTCTGAATTTGAAAAGAAGCTTAGTCTAGCTAGTCATGATTCTGTTCAGAGCAAGGATTTGCTGAAAGAAATTGAATGTGTTAAGTCTGAATTAAACAAGCTGAAATCTGAAAATGATTCTCTTAAAGAGTTCTCCAATAAAAATGATGAAAAATCAGAGAAACTTAGACAGGAGAACAAATTGCTGATTGAAAAGCTTAATGCCATAAAATCTGTAAACATAGAATTGCAGAAAGATTCTGAAAAATAACAGGAAATGTTTCATGAATGTCAGTCTCTCTCAGATGAATGGGTGCTTGATGCTGATCTCCTAGAGCAGAACAGTAAACTGGAAGAGGAAATCAATGAGTTGAAACATCTAAACACCCAGCTGACAGATAGGCTAATGACAATGGAAAAAGGCAAGTGTGTGAGTGTGGATAATTCTGATAGGTTGATGAATGCTGAACAAGAAATTGAGAGTCTGAAAACCATCAACTTAATGTTAAATGGAAATGTCAGTTGTAGTGAACGGAAAATAGCTGGATATGAGCTTACTATCACATCCCTTCAACAAGAAGTTGATGATCTTTATAAGTCCCTATCTGAAGCTGACAATGAAACAAAACTAAAACAGGAAGATGAAAAACTCAAAAGTTTGAATGATGCCTTGCATCAACAACTCATTTCCTGTGAAACAGATTTGTCCAAATATGAAGCTAAAATTGCTGATTTGAATTCTGAGATTAAAGATTTGAAAAATTCTCTATCAAAATTTGTCAAGGGAAAGGACAATATGAATAAGCTTATGGGAAAGACTGATAACTCTCAGAGAGAAGGGTTGGGTTACAGTTCAACAAACAAAAGGATCAATAGCAATAAAACTTCAACTGTGTTTATAAAAGCTTCTGATCAAAACACAACTGCTGGTTCTTCTGTTTTTCAATTCACTGCACAAAAGTCCACTGTGAAACCCAAAACTGTGGAACAAACTCCAAAACAGAAAAAGGGTGAAAATTCACAGAAAAAGGAAAAAGACACTCCTGTTGTTGTAAAGAAGACTGCACACAATTCACATGATCTCTCACACACTCACATTAAAAAGGGTTCATGTTATTATTGTGGGAAAGGAGGTCACATAATGGAGGATTGTGGATTGATGTTAAAGGATGAGCATGCTAGTGGAACTTTACATTCTAGAAACTCTTTTGATAGAAACCATGTTGCTAGGAAGCCTGATGCCTCATGTTATTATTGTGGGAAGCATGGTCATCTCATGAGTGAATGTTTTATCATGAAAGAAGATAATAAACAGCATGCCAAGTCCCCCATTCATGTTCATGGTCCATATGGATCTAAACACAATTCTAGTCAGCACATTGTGTGTTTCAGCTGCAATAAGCCTGGGCACAAGGCTGCTGAGTGCTGGTTTAGATCCACTTGGGGTAAAAATAGTTTTCATAGAAGAAATTCTTTTGCATGCTCCCACTGTGAGAAAAATGGGCATACAGTCAAGGACTGTTGGTATGTTCAAAAGAACTATGTTAAACCCCATTTTGTCAAATTCCCTGCAAAACCTTTTGTGAAAATTTCATGCTATAACTGTGGGAAGCCAGGCCATAAATCTGCTGAATGTTGGATGGTTAAGAACAAGCATCAAACTGCTCATGCATATAACAGAAAATCTTATGAACATGTTTATAAACATCACCTTGCTGTTAATATGCATCATAAGAATCAAACACCAGCCATTTCATGTAGATACTGTGGAAAATTTAGACATTCTATGGATGACTGTTCACTGATGAAATTTGATGATAATGTTGTTATGAAAATGTTTAGAAAACCTATCAGGGCTAACGCAGGGCCCAAAGCTGCTTGGGTCCCTGCAGGATCAAGATGATCAAATACTTTGCAGGTGTGCCTTGGATGGTGGAATAAAGAGGGGTAAATTAAACCAAGGCACCCAAGTTAATAAAGCCTCTTTCAGGTAAATTCTCTGCACTTCTTATTCTTAGAATAACTGAATAGCATGTTAAATCCGTCGTTGCATATTCATTCATCATCTGCATTGTCAGATTCAAATTTTCTGAACTCTCCTCATACATGATTTGTTCTTTTTATGACAGTCTGAATAAGCATAAATTTTAAAATTATGTTTCAGTGCCCTAATTGCATATCGTGCACTCTGTAAGGGGGAGTTTGACTAATGCTTGCATATCATGATAATCTCATTTACTGTATGCGTACATGTAGTAAGTAGCACTGCATTTCCTTACATCGAAAAATCTAAAAAGAAATGTCTCATTGCATCTAGATAGGGGGAGCATTCCTGTTTCATCTCTTCACCTCTTGAACTCCTTCTGTCTAGCAATCTGATCCATTCTTGGCAAATATGTGGTTCACTTGAATTCTCTATTGTCTACACTGATATAGCTGATCTGTCTGTATTCCAGACTCAGCCATTGATTCTATCTACTATGAATTCAATTGGTAGCTTATTCCTATCATACACATTTCTTCATATTTTGTCAAGACTGGCCCAAGCTAATCTGACTGAATTCTAGTCTTTAAGGCTTGCTTCTGAATTGCTCTATTCTCTCAACTATTGGTATCAGAATTGCTCTCTGCTAATTTTTATTGACTATGTCATTGATTCAGCTGAATGAGGAAAGATTTAATCAGTGCACCCTAGGCATAAATCAGACATTCTGAAAAGAAGAATCTTCTATTATACTGGCTTAAGAATGTTTTTGATAAATCAAATTGATTTAAGCCTAATGTATTTTCTAAGTTTTGATGTAAAAGACTTGAAAATATCTGAATCATCATGCTTAATAAGTCTTAACCAATTGCCTCATGAATTTCATGCAAAACTTTCTGAAATCTGAAATTTTAAAAGACATGGCTTTCTTTGGTTAAGATACATGTAGAAAGTATTGTTCTTAATCATTTCAAGTGTACTGAGCCTTGTTCGAAGAATCTGAAAACAGTTAAAATTTAAAGCTAGAGCAATGACTGTGGTCACAGAGAAACTGGGTTTTCTATCAATGAAATAGAGTAAGCCCATGTCATGAAGTGCCATAGTTACCTCTTTTCAATATGTTTGAAAGTCTGGCAGAGCAATGGCATGGATGTGTTGAGTAACTGGGGATTCTGGCCTCTGATCAAGGTGTCTCCTCATGTAAAAAGATACTCCACTGCTAACTCTGTTCTCTTTGAGAGGCAATACGGTTGTCACATTGAGTAACTGGGTCACTTCACCTAAGACGTGTTGTGCCTCATGTAAAAAAAAAAAGTGTTGACTGAACCAAACTTGCTCAGGAAAAATAAGTGCTGCTCAATTGGTGTCAGAAAATTCTAAAAATCTAAAGACAAGCTCAGTCTCATTTATTTCTGTTTAATCTCAATATGATCTTGTGTATTTTCCATAGGAGTCACTGAATTTAAATGAGTAAGATGGAAGGAGGTTAAACATGAATATCAAATGAGTTGTTGGTTCACCTTTATTAAAAGGTGTTTCAGATATGAGTATTGAATTTCCTTGATAAACTTTGAATACATCTCTCTTAAATCATGATGGTCAGTTTAAACTCATTCACAATCTATTATAATTGAAGAATCTGAAATTCGTTTACAAAGATTTATGAATTTGGTGTGCTAATGAAAATCTGTCTTTCTCATTTATTCACTGTGAATACAGTTTGTGTCTTGCTGATAGATGCTCATCACTTCACTATATCAATTGGCTTCACTCCATCATCTAATCAGGGGGAGCTTTCCTGTCTTGCTGAGTGTCTTTCTTAAAGGGGGGGGAAATCTAGTCAGCATTCTTGAGTGTCCCTGTGTTTTTGTTGATATTCTCCCTTCATCTCAATTGGTTTCAACCTTCAAAACGTTTCTGATAATATTGCCCTCTATCAATGTGTTTTGATTGACATTGGTTCTCTTTTATGTAACGCACAACTCTCAGAATTTTCTTTGGATAACCAGAGTTCATCCTTGTAGATTTCTCTTGCATCATGGATCATAAGGGTAGAATTCTCTGGTCTGTTTGAGAGACTATATGCATAAGGGGATAATGTGCTAGATTGTCTGATCATGTTGTTTGTCTGCATTAGCTCTATATCTTCTGCCATGTCAAAGGGGGAGTATTTGTTGCATATGCATGACTGCATAAGTTGTTTGACTAAGGGGGAGAATTGTTTTAATTGCTTCTGATATTGTGTTGCCATCTTCTGCTGAACTATCTTGAGTGTCTCATATGACATCTATCAAAGTATTATTTTTCTTTTTGATGAAGTCAAAGGGGGAGAATACTTTGATGAGTCTAGTCTAAATACTCCATTTATTTCATTCATAAGACTCATAGTATTGCCATCATCAAAAAGGGGTAGATTGTTGTGTCCCTGTGATTTTGATGATAGCAAACACTATAAGTCATTTGAATGCATACAATTCTGTTTGTGGTGCAGATGAATGTTTCATTGAAAATCTTATCTGAATTATTGCTGCATTTTAAATATGGCTGAGTGGTGTGTGCTTTGGTGCATTTCATAATTGCATTTATCTGGATTGTTTCATGTCATATGTGTTTACTTCATTTAGAACTGCTCATTCAGAACTTGGTACATTCCTTAACTGTGAGCATGGCATGCAGCGTCTCATGAAGTATGTACAACGGACTGTACATGCATCAATCTCCAAAGTTCATACATTGGACTGTTGCACGCATCATTGAAGTATATACACTAGTCCGTCTCTCCAGTCTGCACAGCCTTCTGATTGGACTTAATGTCTATACAGCCTGCATCGTCTCATGCAGCATCTCAAGACAAGTCCATACATTGGCCATTCATCAAAGTCCATACATTGCATAATGTTTGTCAAGCCAATACATTACACTGTAGATGCATCGAAGGGAAGTATGCACATTGGACTATTCATATGAAGTCTGTACGTTGGAAGGTCTTTCTTGCCTTGTGATCACACTTCGTGTTGTTTTTATGTCTTCGTGTTATTTTTGTGTTTGAGTCTTCATGTTATTTCTGTATTTGTGTCTTCGTGTTATTTTTATGTCTTCGTGTTATTTTTATGTTTGAGTCTTCATGTTATTTCTGTATTTGTGTCTTCGTGTTGTTTTTATGTCTTCGTGTTACTTCTTTCTATCTTCGTCCAGGTTTCCTCTGATCGCGTGTTTTACTACCATTTTACTCCATGTTATTTTCTTCTCTTTATCTCGTGCTGTAGTCATCTTATGTACCTCGTGTCGTTCTCTTTGTAGTGTTAGCCTTGTTACTGTGATACCTCGTGTCGTTTTCTCTTTATCTCGTGTTGTAGTCATCTTATGTACCTCGTGTCGTTCTCTCTTTATCTCGTGCTGTAGTCATCTTATGTACCTCGTGTCGTTCTCAGTATAGTGCACCTTTTGTTGTTCCTACACACCTCGTGCAGCTTTAGCTTGAGTGTCAACCGACTTATTTCAGGTATATATATATATAGAGAACCCTGAGTATTAATGGTTTTTAATCTCCTTACAGGAGAAGAAGAAAAAGAAGAAGAAGAAGGATTCTGGTTTTCAGGATCAAATCCGAACCAGTTAGCTCTATTGTACTGTTCGTGGAGCCTATGCAGAGTGGGCACGTGATACGAGGCTGGCATCTGGCACGTGATCTGAGATGTAGAGGAGCCTCCACGTGGACTGAAGCATTTGGGCGGGAATCGTGGAGAGCACACGCCGCCCTAATCTGCTGCTGCTATATATATGTGTCTTCTTCCTCTGAAGATCTGTGTGCGAGGGCAGAGAGTGACTGAAGTAGAAGCAGCCAGAGCTAAGAGAGGAAGTGAAGAAGTGAGAAAGAAGAGAGAGAGAGAAAACTGAGAGCCAGATCGAGAGAGCAGAAGATGAAAAAGAGAAGAAAAGAAAGGAAGATCGAAATGCAGAGAGTGCCTCCACGATATAGAGAATAGAGAAGAAAGAGAAGGCAGAAGCAGTGAGAAGAAGAAGAAGTAAGAAAGAAGAAGAAGAAGAAAAGAGAGTTCGTGCTGGGAGAAAGAGAGAAGCAGTAGAAGAAGTTCCTGCTGGACCGTGGATCAAATCCAGGCCAGCCAGCTCCTGCGAGAGCCACATTTGATTTTATTTTTTCAGCTTTCTGTTGCTGGGTTTTATTTTTCCTTTGAACTATTCACTTGCTGTTCTTCCGATCCTCTAGTGTGAGATCGGGTTCCCTCCGGTGTGGAGGAAGAGAGACTTGCGTCTCTGGTTGCCTTTGACTGGGTGTCATTGGTTGTTTCCCTCCGGTTGGGAGGAAGAGAGGTCCGAGACCTCTAGTTTGCAGGTGACTTGGTGTCACTTGTGTTTCCCTCTGGGGTTCAGAGGAAGAGAGACTTGGGTCTCTAGGTTCCCCTCCGGTTTGGAGGAAGGGAGGTTTGGTCCTCCGGTTCTGGGCTTGGGGGTAGCAAGTCCAGGGGTTCCCTCCGAGTCTGGAGGAAGAGAGACCGTGTGTCTCTGGTTTCCAAGTGACTAGGAGTCACTTGGGGTGTCCCTCCGGTTGGGAGGAAGAGGGGAGGTTGTTCCCCTGGTCAAGCTGTTTGGCAGCAGTTGTTGCAGACTGAGTCTGCTGTGCTAGTGTTACTAGTGGAAGCCTCACTCCGGTTGGGAGTGAGGGGTGGACGTAGGCCTTTGGACCGAACCACCTAAAAAATCTCTTGAGCAGTGGTTTATTTGTGTGTTTTACTTTCGCTAGATGATTGATTAGGAGCGCTCCAAGTGACTCTTCATTTGTTCAATTGAATTAGTTTCTATTCTGGTATTGTGTTTAGCTTCCGAAGTTTTAATTGGGTGATATTCCTAGCAGGATACATTCACCCCCCCTCTGTATTCAGGGCTTGCACCCTAACATAAAACTTGAAACACACGATGCATAGATTTTATGTGTTTGTGCTAGCAGCCAACGTACGGACTTTGAGTTTGTGCTAGCAGCCAACGTACATACTTTGAGTTTGTGCAATCAGCCAACGTACAGACTTTGAAGAATGTAAAGACTTTGAAGAGTGTATAGACTTTGAAGAATGTATAGACTTTGAAGAGTGTATAGACTTTGAAGAAGTGCTAGCAGCCAACGTACAGACTTTGAGTCTGTGCAATCAGCCAACGTACAGACTTCGTGTTGCAGGATGTATAGACTTGCTGGCTGTATAGACTTGCTGGCTGTATTGACTTGCTGATGTATAGACTTGCTGGCTGTATAGACTTGCTGATGTATAGACTTGCTTGTTGTATAGACTTGCTGCTGAAGAATGTACAGACTTGCTGCTGTATAGACTTGCTGTGCACTGAGCTGATGGATGTATAGACTTGATGTGCCTGCCACAGGACGACGTTCTGAGTTTGAGTTGCAGGATGTATAGACTTATTAATGAAGATGCATGGAGAATGTATAGACTTTGCATGGCAAGCTATGCAACCAATGTATAAACTTGTTAACGAAGATGCATGGAGAATGTATAGACTTTGCATGGTAAGCTATGCAACCAATGTATAGACTTGTTAAGGAATATGCATGCAATGTACAGACTTGCCAGCATGTAATTTATAGACTTGATGTTGCGAACTATGCACATGCATGAACAATGTATAGACTTGATATGTAAACATCTCTCTGCGATGTATAGACTTTACCTATGGCAATGTACAGACTTGACTAATGCAATCTAGGCAGAACTCTGTACAGACTTTATAGCGTGCAAACAAGACCTCATATGCAATGTTTGTGCTAACCTCAAAGCACTTATGAAATCATTTCCACAACCATTTCCACATGATGATAAGTCTTATAGAAACAGTTTATGATCATTTCCACAACCATTTCAACCTTCATACACATGAAGACATGAACAACCATTCTAGCACACGACCAAGCAACAAAGGTATTTTGTAATCATCTAAATCACAATGCACAACAAATCCAAATCGGATGTCCGGTTTGAGCTCGGCGCTCAAAGTTCATTTTTAAAATACACTTAGTTTAAATGAACTGCCAGGTCGGGTCCGGGGGTCTATAACTTGAAATATCCATTTGAATGGCCGTGCCGATCATTCCAACATGACCTGGGAGATGAAAGTGACTTGTCAGAACTGACGCAATCCAAATCGGATGCCCGGTTTTAGCTCGGCGCTCAAAAGTGCATTCTCCAAATACACTTAGTTTAAATGAACTGCCAGGTCGGGTCCGGGGGTCTAAAACTTGAAATACCGATCGGATGGCCGTGCCGATAGTTCCAACACGACCGGGGAGATGAAAGTGACTTGTCAGAACTGACACAATCCAAATCGGATGCCCGGTTTGAGCTCGGCGCTCAAAGTTCATTTTTAAAATACACTTAGTTTAAATGAACTGCCAGGTCGGGTCCGGTGGTCTAAAACTTGAAATACCGGTCGGATGGCCGTGCCGATCATTCCAACACAACTGGAGAGATGAAAGTGACTTATCAGAAGAGATGAAAGTGACTTATCAGAACTGACGGAATCTAAATCGGATGTCCGGTTTGAGCTCGGCGCTCAAAGTTCATTTTTACAATACACTTAGTTTAAATGAACTGCCAGGTCGGGGTCGGGGGTCTAAAACTTGAAATACTGGTCGGATGGCCGTGCCGATCGTTTCAACACGACCGGGGAGATGAAAGTGACTTGTCAGAACTGACGGAATCCAAATCGGATGCCCGGTTTGAGCTCGGCGCTCAAAAGTGCATTCTCCAAATACACTTAGTTTAAATGAACTGCCAGGTCGGGTCCGGGGGTCTAAAACTTGAAATACCGGTCGGATGGCCGTGCCGATCATTCCAACATTATCGGGGAGATGAAAGTGACTTGTCAGAACTGACGGAATCCAAATCGGATGTCTGGTTTGAGCTCGGCGCTCAAAAGTGCATTCTCCAAATACACTTAGTTTAAATTAACTGCCAGGTTGGGTCCGGGGGTCTAAAACTTGAAATACCGGTCGGATGGCCGTGCCGATCATTCCAACACGATCGGGGAGATGAAAGTGACTTGTCATAACTGACAGAATCCAAATCGGATGTCCATCTTGAGCTCGGCGCTCAAAGTTCATTTTTAAAATACACTTAGTTTAAATGAACTGCATGCCAGGTCGGGTCCGGGGGTCTAAAACTTGAATTACCGGTCGGATGGCCGTGCCGAACGTTCCAACACGACCGGGGGGATGAAAGTGACTTGTCAGAACTGACGGAATCCAAATCGGATGCCCAGTTTGAGCTCGACGCTCAAAGTTCATTTTTAAAATACACTTAATTTAAATATTGTTTCAAGTTAGTAGTTGATCAATAAAATCTACAGTTATCAATTTGATATGTTTGATTTCATGCTAATTTCTTCGCACTAATTTTTTTTATCTATGAATGAATGTTATTATTTTTTTAATGTACGGGGATCCTTCTGCGGGCGGCGACAGAGGAGATGAGCAGGGCAGGGAGGATATGGACGATGTACCGGATATTTCTTGATGTTTGATGATATTCAGACGGATCAGCATGGTTAATGTGTTTTTTTTGTGGTATTTATTTGATCAGCATGGTGTTGAATTTTTTTTTCGGTGGTATTTATTTGATCAGCATGGTGTTGAGTTTTTTTTTCGGTGGTGTTTATTTATTTGAACAGCATGGTACGTTGATGTTGAGTTTTTTTTTTCGGTGATGTTTATTTATTTGAACAGCATGCTACGTTGATGTTGAGTTTTTTTTTTTCGATGGTGTTTATTTATTTGAACATCATGGTACGCTGATGTTGAGTTTTTTTTTCCGGTGGTGTTTATTTGATCAGCAGGTTCCCAATATTTTTTTTTCAACATGTTAAATTTCTTGATGTTTATGTATGATCCAACAGGTTTTTTACAATAATTCAAGATTTAAAAAAAACGTAGATTTCAGATGGATTTTCAGACGGTATTTGCGATGAAAAAATTCCATCTAAAATCTGTCGTAATATCTGTCTGTATTTCAAACGGAATTCCGACTACTTTTCGGACGGCATCTTCTACGAGTTGGGCTTAATTTCAGATGGTAATTGTAGATCCGTCGTATTATCCGTTCGAAATACCGACGGATTTCTGACGACTTTTCAGATGGCATATTAATTTGAGAATAAGTGTTGGGCTGCATTTTAGACGATATTTGCGACGGAAAATAAATCCGTCGTAACATCCGTCTGAAATACCGACGAAAAATTTCAGATGGAAAATTTCAGACGGAAAATTTCAGACAGAACTTTTCTTCTATGATATTCAGACGGAATTTGTCACTGAATTATTTCTGTCTTATTTTCAGACGGAATTTCAGACGGAAAAATGAACTGTCACAAATTTGTGACTAAGAATTTCAGACGGTCATGTTCCGTCTGAAATCTGTCGGAAATCCGTCACAAACGTGATTTGTGACGGATTTTCAGACGGATTTGAGACGGATAATTACCGTCTGAAATCCCACTTTTTTTTGTAGTGTATGCAATTTTTTATTATCCAGTATGTACTTTTGTTATCAACATTCTTATCCTTACCAAGAAAAACCAGTTGTATCGGTGAGTGGCATGTGCTTATTCTGTCTTATTTATTTTTGTTTCAGTTTAGTGTAATGTGAGAATTCCATTCTTCTTCTTCCGGTAGATTTCATTCAACTTTTTATTTGTTGACGACGCAGTCATCTACATGAGATGTGCCGTTTTTCCCTCCCACCAATAGGCTGAGTGGAGGTGGATCTGGTACTGGCAGTCATTCAGCTTAATAATTGGTATGTCCTTGGTTCAAATATTTATATATCTTCCTGGAAGGTTTAAATTAAGTTTTTCAGTCAGTTCTTCACCTGCTGCTTTGATTAGTTTAACTGTGACAAAAATCATTCACTTGAAGAGAACTACAATTTGCTAGCTATGTGCTCTGCCGTTATTTGCCAGCGAATTGAGAAAATCAAGATTATACCAGATTAAACCTACAATATTGTAGGTATTCGATGTAAAGTATTGCCCATTTGATGATAAAAAGATTGTATGGGATTGCACATATACCATCACTGATCTATTTGTTTCCGATTATGCCTACTCTTTCTGTAATGTTTCTGAACTTATTTCTGACTTTCTGTGTAAGCTCTAGAAGCAGCTGTATTCTGCTGAAGAGTCCATGTGGGGTATGTAATTTTTGTTGTAATTTGGGTGATTCACAAAAGTTTCTTATGTCTACTCAAAGGGAACAAATGCATTATTATGTTAAAGGGAGTTGCAGTTAAATCTGCCCAGTAATAAAATTGCTTAGGAGATCAATGCCACCCAACCACTGGATCTGTAATTGAGGTGTGTGTCTTGTTGGGGGGGTCATGTGTAAAAGTAAATTTATAATATTAGTAATGCAGCGGGTAGGGAAGCAGCGGCTGTCGATGCGGACGGAGCGGGTGGGTAAGCAGCGGCTGTCGGCGGGCGGGGAAGTAGCGACGACCGGAGATGGCGGCACCGTCGAGGGCGAGAGCGCCCGCATGGGATGGCGGCTGGGCGTTCTCCCTCTATCCGGTGTGTCCTCGACAGTGGGGAATGTTAGGATGCAAGGCCCGGATACAGAGGGGGGTGAATGTATCCCTCTACAAATATAGCCTAATTAAAACTCTAAAGCTCAGTTATGCGGAATTAAAACTGTTGCAGAAATAAACTGAGGAAACTTAGAAGGATCAAAGCAAGACAACAACTCAATAAGCCCTCAAACGATCCTAAGCAAGCATCTAATGCGCAGCAATTAAGTGAACATATAAAAAGATCAAACCACAAGGGACACCAGGATTTTTAGGTGGTTCGGTCAACAGACCTACGTCCACCCCTCACTCCAAACCGGAGTGAGGCTTCTACTAGTAACACTAGCACAGCAGACTCAGTCTGCAACAAATGCTGCCACACAGCTTGACCAGGGGAACAACCTCCCCTCTTCCTCCCAATCGGAGGGAACCACTAGTGACACCAGTCACTAGCAAACCAGAGATGCAAGTCTCTCTTCCTCCAGACCAGGAGGGGACCTACAAGTAGCAACACTACCTGCACCCGGAGACCCAAGTCTCCCTTCCTCTGAAGCTCAGAGGGAAGCACAAGTGACACTAAGTCACCTGCAAGCCAGAGGTCTCGGACCTCTCTTCCTCCCAACCGGAGGGACCCCTGGACTTGAAACCTACAAGCCCAGAACCGGAGGACGAGCCTCCCTTCCTCTAACCAGAGGAAACCCACAAGTAGCACCCAGCTACTTGCAACCGGAGATAGCAATCTCCCTTCACCTGAACCAACAGGAGGGACCCCGACCTCTCTACAGAGTATCGGAAAGACTAGATATCAAATGAAAAGGAAAACAGAAAGTAGAGTCACAGCGACTGAAAAGCTGTAAATGAAATACAAGGAATGTGGCTCTCGAAGGAGCTGACTGGATTGGATATGATCCAAATTCCAGTAGGCAGATCTTCAACTGAAGCTTCTTTCTTCTTCTACACGAGCCCTCTCTCTTTCTCTTTTTCTTCTTCTGCTGGATCTCTCGATCTCTCTTCTGCTCTCTGGCTCACTCTTCTTCTTTCTTCTTCAACTGCTCTCACTCTCTTTCTTTCTCTTTTTCTTCTTCTTCTCTATTCTCTGTATCATGGAGGCACTCACTGCTCTTCTACTTTTCTCGATGGCTCACTGCTCATCGATCATTCTTGATGGCTCACTGCTCTTCGATCTTTCTTGATGGCTCACTGCTCTTCGATCTTTCTTGATGGCTCACTGCTCTTCGATCATTCTTCAGTCGATGGAGGAAGCTCCATTTTTATACCAGCAGCAGGCAGCTAGGGCGTGAGCTCTCGATGATTCCCGCCCAGAAGGTTCGGTCCATGTGTCAGCATCTCAGCCTCTAGGATCACGTGTCAGTCTTAATAACCTCATCCATTAATCCTGTCAGACAGAGTATCAGATTGTCAGGTTAAGTGAAGAACTCTGTATAGACTTGTAAAGACTAACATGATGTATAGACTTGTGAAATGAGAACACATTGTATGGACTTCAGTTTGAGGCCAACGTACAGACATCAATGTATGGACTTTACAAGACAAACAGCAATGTATAGACTCTTCAATTGACAGGCAGACAATGTATATACTTGCTCAGTGTATGGACTTTATTAAAAGAACATGCAATGTATATACTTCACATAAGCAGAGCTATGGCATTGTATAGACTTCTTGTTGTTAAGCAATGTATACACTTAGCTGAAGACTGCTAGTCGATGTATAGACTTGGCTGAAGCCAAACGCTGAAGCAATGTTTAGACATTGAAGAACACAACGTACAGCAGTGTACAGACTTAGCCAGCAGACTAGTCCGATGTACACACTTGCTCGTTGTTCAGTCTTCATGTACGATGTATGGACTTCAAGTCTAATATGCACAATGTACAGTCTTTGCGAAGTGAGTGCATTGTATAGACTTCAGGTGTGAAGACATTGTGAATGCAGATGCAATGTTCAGACTTCAGATGAGAAGGCACTCACTGTACATACTTGCTGAAGAGAATGCAATGTGCAGACTTTGACTCAATGTACAGACTTCACAACTGATGAATGCAATGCAATGCAATGTATAGACTATGCCTTAGAACGAATATGCACACTTGAAGAGCATTCAGCAATGTGCAGACTTCAATGCATATGATGCAGCCAATGTATGGACTTAAGCAGTCTGCTGCTGAACAACCGATGTATAGACTTCACAGTCTGCTAAGCAAGCAATGTATGGACTTGGCCGAGGCAGACTGAAGAAGCAATGTACAGACTATGCAATGTTCAGACTTCATCTTAAAGACAAGAGAAACTCTGTACAGACTTCCAATGAATGGACTTTAACCCAAGGATGTACAATGTATAGAGTTCGCCTTTGAAACAAATGTACAGACTTTGAGGCAGAAGCCACGGCTGTACAGACTTCAGAAGAACAATGCATGAGCAAGCCTAACGGATGTACAGACTTTAAGATGTGTAGACTTTGCCAAAGAGCTGGACGATGTACAGACTTGAAACAAGGCGAAGTCTGTATAGACTTGAAGATTCACAGTGTGTAGACTTTGGCAAGGCAACGTCAGTAAAGCTCCCAATGTACAGACTTTCAAAGCTAATCGTAGGTAAAGACTCCAATGTGTAGACTTGGAGTTGCACTGTGGATGTATAGACTTGAATGAGCATGGAGTGTATAGACTTGAAAGTCTAAAGGCGATGTACAGACTTCAGCTAAGCAGGCCACAGTCTAATGTATAGACTTCCGGTGTGAATGAAATGCTGTACATACTTGCTCAAACAGTCCGATGTATGGACTTGGAATTCCAACAGAAGGATGTATGTACTTTGATAAGAGAATGGCTGTACAGACTTCAACATAGCTGCGATGTACAGACTTTGACAAAGCAGCGATGTATAGACTTTAAGTGAAAGTCCGATGTACAGACTTTAGCTGAATACCACTGTATAGACTTGAGTGAAGTGAACGGATGTTCAGACTTTGAAGATCCACTGTGGATGTATAGACTCTGAACATGAAGGCAGGCTATATAGACTTGGCATGAGACGCAAATTGAGACGATGCACAATGTATAGACGTTAAGTCCAATCAGAAGGCTGTGCAGACTTGAGAGACGGACCAATGTATAGACTTCAAAGAACTCCAAGCGATGTATAGACTTTGAAATGCTTGAAGAGGATGTACATACTTCATGAGACGCTACATGCCAGTATATAGACTTCATGAGAAACACACGATGCAATGTGTGGACTTGGTGACTCATGCAGACAAACGAGTGTACAGTCTATGCCATGCTTACAGTTAAGCAATGTACCAAGTTCTGAATGAGCAGATCTGAATGAAGTAAGCACATATGACATCAATTTGTCATCATCAAAACACACGTAAACTATGTCATCATCAAAACATAAGTAAACACATATGACATCAAACATATGAGAGTCATAGTGTTTGTCATCATCAAAACACAATATCCAACAATCTCCCCCTTTTTGATGATGGCAATACTATGAGTCTTATGAATGAAATAAATAGAATATTCAGACTAGACTCATCAAAGTATTCTCCCCCTTTGACTTCATTAAAAAGAAAACAATACTTTGATAATCTAGTGATGTCATATGTGACACTCAAGATAGTTCAGCAGAAGAGGGCAACACAATATCAGAAGCAATTAAAACAATTCTCCCCCTTAGTCAAACAACTTATGCAGTCATGCATATGCAACAAATACTCCCCCTTTGACATGGCAGAAGATATAGAGCTAATGCAGATAAACAACATGATCAGATAATCTAGCACATTGTCCCCTTATGCATATAGTCTCTCAAACAGATTAGAGAATTCTACCCTTATGATCCATGATGCAAGAGAAATCTACAAGGATGAACTCTGGTTATCCAAAAAAATTCTGAGAGTTGTGCGTCACATAAAAGAGAACCAATGTCAATCAAAACACATTGATAGAGGGCAATATGATCAGAAACGTTTTGAAGGTTGAAACCAATTGAGATGAAGGGAGAATATCAACAAAAACACAGGGACACTCAAGAATGCTGACTAGATTTCCCTATTTAAGAAAGACACTCAGCAGGACAGGAAAGCTCCCCCTGATTAGATGATTGAGTGAAGCCAATTGATATAGTGAAGTGATGAGCATCTATCAGCAAAACACAGACTGTATTCACAGTGAATAAATGAGGAAGATAGATTTTTATTAGCACACCAAATTCATAAATCTTTGTAAACGAATTTCAGATTCTTCAATTATAATAGATTATGAATGAGTTTAAACTGACCATCATGATTTAAGAGAGATGTATTCAAAGTTTATCAAGAAAATTCAATACTCATATCTAAAACACCTCTTAATAAAGGTGAACCAACAACTCATTTGTTATTCATGTTTAACCTCCTTCCATCTTACTCATTTAAATTCAGTGACTCCTATGGAAAATACACAAGATCATATTGAGATTAAACAGAAATAAATGAGACTGAGCTTGTCTTTAGATTTTCAGAATTTTCTAATACCAATTGAGCAGCACTTATTTTTCCTTGAGCAAGTTTGTTTCAGTCAACACCTTTTGAAGTGAGGCACAACACGTCTTAGGTGAAGTGACCCAGTTACTCAGTGTGACAACCATATTGCCTCTCAAAAAGAATAGAGTTAGTAATGGAGTATCTTTTTACATGAGGAGACACCTTGATCAGAGGCCAGAATCCTCAGTTACTCAACATGACATCCATGCCATTGCTCTGCCAGATTTTTAAACATATTGAAAAGAGGTAACTATGGCACTTCATGACATGGGCTTACTCTATTTCATTGATAGAAAACCCAGTTTCTCTGTGACCACAGTCATTGCTCTAGCTTTAAATTTTAACTGTTTTCAGATTCTTCAAACAAAGCTCAGTACACTTGAAATGATTAAGAACAATACTTTCTACATGTATCTTAACCAAAGAAAGCCATGTCTTTTAAAATTTCAGATTTCAGAAAGTTTTGCATGAAATTCATGAGGCAATTGGTTAAGATTTATGAAGCATGATGATTCAGATATTTTCAAGTCTTTTTACATCAAAACTTAGAAAATACATTAGGCTTAAATCAATTTGATTTATCAAAAATATTCTTAAGCCAGTATAATAGAAGATTCTTCTTTTCAGAATGTCTGATTTATGCCTAGGGTGCACTGATTAAATATTTCCTCATTCGGCTGAATCAATGACATTGTCAAGAGAAATTAGCATAGAGCAATTCTGATACCAATAGTTGAGAGAATAGAGCAATTCAGAAGCAAGCCTTAAAGACTAGAATTCAGTCAGATTAGCTTGGGCCAGTCTTGACAAAATATGAAGAAATGTGTATGATAGGAATAAGCTACCAATTGAATTCATAGTAGACAGAATCAATGGCTGAGTCTGGAATACAGACAGATCAGCTATATCAGTGTAGACAACAGAGAATTCAAGTGAACCACATATTTGCCAAGAGAATGGATCAGATTGCTAGTAGGGGTTCAAGATTTGAAGAAACGAACAAACAAGAATGCTCCCCCTGTCTAGATGCAATGAGACATTTCTTTTTAGATTTTTCAATGTAAGGAAATGCAGTGCTACTAACTACATGTATGCATACAGCAAATGAGATTATCATAATATGCAAGCATTAGTCAAACTCCCCCTTACAGAGTGCATGATATGCAATTAGGGCACTGAAACATAATTTTAAAATTTATGCTCATTTAGACTGTCATAAAAAGAACATATCATGTATGAGGAGAGTTCAGAAAATTTGAATCTGACAATGCAGATGATGAATGAATATGCAACGACGGATTTAACATGCTATTCAGTTATTCTAAGAACAAGAAGTGCAGAGAATTTATCTGAAAGGGGCTTTATTAACTTGGGTGCCTTGGTTTAATTTACCCCTCTTTATTCCTCTGTCCAAGGCACACCTGCAAAGTATTTGATCATCTTGATCCTGCAGGGACCCAAGCAGCTTTGGGTCCTGTGTTAGCCCTGACAGATGTTCTAAGCAAATTCATAGCAACATGGTCATCATGATCCATCAGGTAGCAATTGTCCATAGAGTGACCATACTTTCCACAATATCTACATGATGTGACTGGTTTCTGGTTCTTATGATGCATAGTAACAGCAACATGAGGTTTATAAACATGATCATAAGATTTTCTGTTATATGCATGAACAGTTTGATTCTTACTCCTAACCAGCCAACATTCAGCAGATCTATGGCCTGGCTTCCCACAGTTATAGCATGAAATTTTCACAAAAGGTTTTGCAGGGATTTTGACAAAATGGGGTTTAACAGAATTCTTTTGAACATACCAACAGTCCTTGACTGTATGCCCATTTTTCCCACATTCAAAGCATCTGGTTTGCTTACTTTTGAAACCACTTTTACCCCAAGTGGATCTAAACCAGCACTCAGCAGCCCTGTGCCCGGGCTTATTACAGTTGAAGCACACAATGTGATGACTAGAATTGTGTTTAGATCCATATGGACCATGAAAATGAATGGAAGACCTGGCATGCAGTTTATTGTCTTCTTTCATGATAAAACATTCACACATGAGATGACCATACTTACCACAATAATAACATGAAGCATCAGGCTTCCTAGTAGCATGGTTTCTACCAGAAAAATTTCTAGAATGTAATGTTCCACTAGCATGCTCATCCTTTAACATCAAACTGCAATCTTCCATTATGTGTCCTACTTTCCCACAATAATAACATGACCCCTTTTTAATATGAGTGTGTGAGAGATCATGTGAATTGTGTGCAACCTTCCTTATAGCAATATGAGTGTCTTTTTCCTTTTTCTGTGAATTTTCACCCTTTTTCTGTTTTGGAGTTTGTTCCACAGTTTTGGGTTTCACAGTGGACTTTTGTGCAGTGAATTTAAAAACCGAAGGACCAGCAGTTGTGTTTTGATCAGAAGCTTTTACAAACACAGTTGAAGTTTTATTGCTATTGATCCTTTTGTTTGTTGAACTGTAACCCAGCCCTTCTCTCTGAGAGTTATCACTCTTTCCCAGAAGCTTATTCAGATTGTCCTTTCCCTTGACAAATTTTGATAGAGAATTTTTCAAATCTTTAATCTCAGAATTCAAATCAGCAATTTTAGCTTCATATTTGGACAAATCTGTTTCACAGGAAATTACTTGTTGATGCAAGGCATCATTCAGACTTTTGAGTCTTTCTACTTCCTGTTT
Organism: Amorphophallus konjac; assembly: GCA_022559845.1. NCBI lineage: Eukaryota > Viridiplantae > Streptophyta > Magnoliopsida > Alismatales > Araceae > Amorphophallus > Amorphophallus konjac. Next base: position 434,681,997 of record CM040121.1, on the reverse strand, counting down.
TAATTCTATTTCCTTGTCAGCTTCAGATAGGGACTTGTAAAGATCATCAACTTCTTGTTGAAGGGATGTGATAGTAAGCTCATATCCAGCTATTTTCTGTTCACTGCAGCTGACATTTCCATTTAACATTAAGTTGATGGTTTTTAGACTCTCAATTTCTTGTTCTGCATCCACCAACCTATCAGAATTATTCATGCTCACACCCTTGCCTTTTTCAATTGTCAATAGCCTATCTGACAGTTGGGTGTTTAGCTGATTTAGCTTGTTGATTTTCTCTTTCAATTTCCTATTTTTCTCTAGGAGATCATCATCAAACATCCAATCATCTAAGGAAGACTGACATTCATAAAAGTTTTCCTGTTGTTTCTCAGATTGAGGTTTGTTGAGATTTTTCTGAAGCTCTAGATTCATTATTCTATTAGCCTCCATTTTTTCAGAAATCAATATGTTTTCTTTTTCAAGACTCATCAATTTGTGTTCAAATTCCTTGGACTGGTTTTTGAGTCTTTCATTTCCAGATTTCATATCTTCAACTTCAGTTTTCTTTTCTAGCAATGATTTGTTTTCTTCTTTCAGAGATTTGATTAAATCCTTTTGAAGTTTATCATCAGAATCAAATTCATTTATCAAGTCTCTTAAAGCTGCACAAGCATTGCAAGCATTTTCAGATTTCATTTTTTCAAATTCAGAATTGACACATTCTAATTCTCTCACCAATTTTTCATTCTGAACTGCATTATAGTGATGAACCTGATCATCAATTAAACTAAGCCTCTCCTTTAGTTCAGAAATTTCACAAACAAGCTCCTGATTCTCCTTTTTGTGTAAACCAATTTGTTTCATAAGAGTTTGTTTTTCAGATTTCAAATGATCTAGATCTGTAGTAATAGAATCAAAATCTTGTAGTTGTCTTCTAAAGATTTCATTTTCAGTTTTTAGAATTTCAGGGCTTTCACCTCGAGATTTAGCATTCTCATGATTCTTTAGCTCCCTTTTCAGACTTTTATACTTCTTCGCTAGTTTTTTATAGGATCTTGACAGATTGGCATAGGCATCTCCCCAGTCATCTAAAGAAAAATTCTCGAAAGGGTTTACCTCCTCAGCATCTTCAAATTCATCTTGGTCACTGCTATGGTTACTCTTGTCAGCCATCAGGCAACTGTCCTTATCTCTCCTCTGAGTTAGCTTCAGCTTTTCCAGAATGTCCTTAGCGGACCTGCAGTCATAAAAACAAGAATGTAGAGCCTTGTCAGTAGCTTCTTTCATTAATTTCAAAACTTTTTGATTCTCTTCATTTCTTGATCTGTGACTTTTAGTCCATTTGGACTTTTCTTTTGGCAGTCTGTGAGGACCATGTGAGATTAACTTCCACAGATCCGGATTCATCAAATTCACATAGTTATGTTTTTTTTTTGTAAACCCCTGCCTAGGGTTGAATGGGGGACTGCACCTCAGTGGCCACTCCACCATCCACACCTAAGAGGTAAATTTTATTGAGATAATAGAATGAAAAAATTACATCAGCCGTATGCTAGGAATTCCTAGCTTGTCCAAACGAGCTGCACCTTTAACAGTAGCAGGAAGCTCGTGATAATCAAAGAAAGAATTACATTTGGTGCTACATGCTAAGGATGCTAGTGAGTCGGCCACTGTGTTGGCTTCTCTGAAGATATGCGCGAAACAGTCAACTACATAGGACATGCGCCATATATCTCTAATGTAAGGGAGAATGATCCATGGGCAAGGAATTTTCTGCTGGATTGCCTGAATTAGGATCTTAGAGTCACACTCAATGATGGTGGGCTGATCATCGAGAGTGTGGAGATATTGAAGATCATCATGAAGTGCCCTTGCTTCTGTTATAAGGCTATTGGAGTTGCCATAATAGTGAGAGAAGGCAAGGAGGATCTGTCCATCAGAGTTTCTGATAACACCACCACCGCCCGAAGAGCCATTTGATTTGCAAGCACCATCAGTATTTAGTTTGATGAAAGGCCAAGGAGGATGCAACCACTTAATAATTTTTGGGCGTGGACAATCTCTAGCAGCAGCCTTAATGTCTAAATCTGCCAAAGTAATCCTGCTTTTGTGTGAATTTTCCTTGAGGCCTGAAAGGGCTATGACCTCCTTTGCTTGGGCAGTGATTCTGTTCAAAACAGCATGTTTCGATGCTCTCTTCCCTTCCTGTTTAGCAATGTTCCTGGATGTCCATAATTCCCACAATCCATAACCAATAGCAGCAACAGTGAAACAATCTAGCTTGGACTGTCGCCTAAGTGATTGAGTGGTATTGAGAATAATATCTTTGGCAGTTCGGCCATGAATCTGCAGGCCTTTGGATTGAAGGGCCGACCAGATAAAGGATGCAATGTCACTGGAGATGAATAAATGATTGATAGTTTCCCCAGCTGGAGTATTACAGCAATGACATTTAGAGCAAAGAGGAATACCAATGGACTTTATTCTATCATCAGTTGGAATACATTGATAAATAATTTTCCATAAGTGGATTGAAATCTTGGAAGGCAACCAGCTGAACCAGAGGTTATTCCATTTCGGAATGCCTTGCTGATTTTGGGTAGAGAATTCATTCTTGCAAACAGAAGAAACAGAACAATCACCTGTGGAGGATAAACTCCAGACTTCTAGATCACTGTCCTGTGAGAGAGTGGTATTCTGAACAGCAACAAGGATGTCAAATGGGAGCAATCTGTTGAGTAGAATACCAAGGTCATTGTTGGACTGATGATAGAAGTCTTTGACTGATAGGTTGTTGTTGTGAATCAGGTCAGCAGGAACATAAGAAGCCATATTTTTATTTCCAATCCAAATGTCATGCCAAAAATTGGTGTTGCTGCCATCACCCATAATAACTAACTTGTGCTTGGTAATAAGATCTTTAGCATGTAACCAATATTTCCGAGAGATGCCCTTCATGTTCTTGAATTGAACAGTAGAAATATGTTTACCTTGGATATATTTTGCTCTGAAATAAACTGCCCACAAAGATTCATTGTGAATGGCTCTCCATAGCATCTTGACCCTCAGAGCAATCTCCATCTGTCGGAGGGACATAACACCCAGCCCACCCTGGGATATAGGCTTGCAGATAGAGGTCCAAGATTTCCAATGCCTCTTGTTTCCAAACTGGGATGACCCCCAGAAAAAATTTGCAAAGCTTCTTTCCAATGCATTGTGTGTGCCCACATGAAGGGAAGAAGACGTCAGGGAATAAATGGGGATAGTGGTCAGGACATGCTTGATCAAGCACAGCTTAGCTCCCTGAGATAAGAATTTGGCCGACCATCCATGGATTCTCTTCTGAATGGAGGATAAAACACCTGCAAAGTGGGCTTTTTTCTTCCTGCCAATAGTCAGAGGAAACCCCAAATATTTATGAGGGAAGGTGTGCTTGTCAAAACATGTTAGGTCATGTAGCTTCTTGACAGTGGGATCCTTCACTTTAGGGTGTAGAAAAAAACCACTTTTACCAATGCTGACTAGCTGGCCAGACGCCTGTTCATATAATTGTAATATGTGAAGGAGATTCCTGACTGAGGCAGTGGTAGCTTTGGTGAATATAAGTGTGTCATCTGCGAACAACAAATGGGAAATGGTGGGACAGCCTCTAGGACCCATAAACCATTCTACCACACATGCATTAAAAGCTTCAATCAAACATCTGCTAAGTGCCTCTTCGGCAATGATGAAAAGGGCAGGGGCGATGGGGTCCCCTTGCCGAATTCCTCTTGATGATTTAAAGAAACCTGCAGAGTCACCATTGAGAAGAACTGAAGACCAACAGTTACTGATCAAGTTGTGGATAAGGGAATTAAACTCCATACTGAATCCAAATTTCCTAAGCACTGCAGACAGGAAGTCCCATTCAAGTCGATCATAAGCTTTGGCCATGTCAAGCTTGAAAATCACATTATTACCTCTAGTTTTCCTTCCCAGTTCCTGCACAAGTTCTTGAGCCAATGCTATGTTCTCCACAATGTTTCTCCTCTTTACAAAAGCTGACTGTTGACATGATATAATTTTTGGGAGAATACCTGCTAATCTGTTGTTTAGAATGGTTGGAACAATTTTGTAGATGAAGTTGCAAAGGCTTATAGGTCTGAATTCAGAGATTTCAGTGGCATTGCTTTTCTTAGGAATAAGAGCAATAAGGGCTGAAGTAATGCTTCTAGGTAGAGAATGTCTAGTGCTGAAAATAAACTGAATAGCAGTCACAACATCATTAGCAATTATGGTCCAGGCACACTGATAAAAGGCTCCTGCAAAACCATCAGGCCCAGGGGCACTGTCAGCAAACATTTGAAAGACTGCATCTTTGATTTCTGATTCAGTTGGAATACGACAGAGCAGATCATTATCCGACCTTGTAATCAGAGAAGGAATGCAGTCAATGATACTATTATCAATATTATGATCTTGAGATGTGAAGGCTTGTCTAAAATGATCAGCAGCAATGATTTTCATTTGGTCATGCTTCGAGGTCAAGATGCCCTAAGGATCCTTCAGCTGAGGAATGATGTGCTTCCTTCTATTAGCCATGGTAGTCATATGAAAAAATTTAGTGTTCTTGTCACCTTCTCTAAGCCACTTAATTCTCGACTTCTGTCTCCAAAAGATTTCTTGTTGAAGCAAACAATTGGATTGTAAAGTCTTTGCTTTATTCAGGGCAGCAAAATTAACAGGAGAAGGGTCCAAATCATACTGGAGTTCGGTTCTCAGCACCTGATCTTCAGCAGCAGCCAGGTTCATATGCACATTACCATACACAGTTTTGTTCCAACCCACAAGCATATTCCTCAGATATTTCAATTTCAGGTGGATGGTAGTCAGTGGTGAGGTAGCCAATGGGCTAGTCTTCCAACAGAGTTCGACATCTTTCAAGAAGTTCTCATGCAAGGTCCACATTCTCTGAAAAATAAATCTGCTCTTAAATGTTCTCAAAATTGGCATCTTGATGAGGAGAGGAGCATGGTCAGAAGCTTCTCTAGAAAGGTGCTCCACATTGATAGGAAAAACTTTAAGCCATTCAGCATTAAATAAGGTTCTATCCAATCTAGCCCAAATTCCTCTGTTGCCTGATTGATTATTATGCCAGGTAAATTTAGACCCTATGAAACCAGCATCAAAAAATTCACAATCTTGGATGCAATCCTTGAAATCAGCTATAGAGCTAAGGTTAGGTATATTGCCACCAAGTTTCTCATCAATATCCAAAATACAATTGAAGTCACCAGTCACCAGTCACCAGCCAAGGTCCAGATATAATAGCATGACAATGAATTAATGAAGACCAAAGAGACTGTCGTTCATTTCTTGAACATTTAGCATAGACAAAAGTAAGGTGGAATTGAGGCAGAGAAGCAGCAGTTTGGAGTATAGTTAATTGCTGTTCGTCCTTAAGGATATGACAGAAATCCAAAGGTTCCTTCCACATAATCCATATGTGAGCATTATCGTCACTATTAGCAATTGCCTTATCCATCCCCAATTTTTTGGATATCTTGTCCAACATTGAACATTGAATTTTGGGTTCCAATAAGACCAGACACTGAACATTATGAGATTTCAGGAGGAATTTCACCCTACCTTGAGAGATATCATTTCCTATACCACGAATATTCCATACAAGAATAGACATAATTAATTGTGCAAATTGTGGAGAGAACCCGTGGATGCAACCTTCTGCATGGACCTCGTGGTGATCCCAATATAGCCTTTTTGCATAACCCTGGCATTATTGATAGAGGCAGACTGAGCAATGTCCTGTCTGGCAGCTTGGATTTTCTCTTGTGAGTTGGTAATAGATAATTCAGAATCATGTCCTTCCTTTTCCAATTTAATATAATGCAGTTCTGTTGGTGGATCGGCCATGGTATCCAAATCAGTAGAAATTTCAGTAGCATAAGCAGTCCGTTGACTTGTATCATATATACCATCCGCAATGATCTTGTCTTTACCTTTAGTATTCCCGTGATTATCAACAATAGACTATTCTGGTAGCAAGGCAATAGCGCCTATTAAGTCAGTATTTTGGATTGAAGGGGGCTCCGATGGGCCGTCAGCCCTCATAGACTGGTTCAGAGAACTTGAATTAGATTTTCCCTGAGGAGCTTCCAAGGCAAGGTCTTGATCACCCACAAACACAGACTCAGACTCCGATGGCGTGTGATTAGTCCCCAACACTGAATTGCCCGTAGCCATATTTGGAGCAGTAGGAGCAGTAGCTATAATGGCCAGTTGAGACTCCTCGCTAGTTGCCTTAGAAACCGGGATGTTGGTCAAGTGTTCATTGTTATTCTGAAGAGGCAGATCCACAAAAGATTTCTGTCCTTCAGCAGATGAAGAAGGAGACGCTTCGGAGGAAACTGCCTGAGTAACCAAGGTCTTTCTCAATGAAACAGGTTGCCAACGTTGCTTTGTAGCAGTGAGCTTGGGTTCATCAGAAGGTAAGCCAATGGATTGGCAATCAGACAGGGCGTGGCCAAGTTTGGAGCATGAAGAACAAAATAGAGGAAGCTCCAGATAGCATATTTCCTGCCAAGCCCCACCTCCTGGGAAACCAATCCAAATTCTAGAGGGGTGGGATTTGGAGACATCAAGTTCAACACAAGCTCGAGCCGCAGCAGTGTTTGAAAGATTAAGGGAGGATTGGTCGATTTTTAAAACCCGACCAACATTGCTAGCTATCGACCGAAGCATGTGTTCTAGAAAGAAATTCACAGGAAGGCCAGGGAAAGAGATCCATATCGGTAGGATGGGCGAGTCTGAATCCAGTGAGAAATCCATTGGCCACTTGAAGAATCGAAAGAGCCTACCTTGAACATACAGAGAATCCCTCAGAAGCAACTGCAGGTAATCCTCATAGTTCTGGAAGGGCAAAAGAAGATGGCGGGCATCCAAGGCGCTTATCATGAAGTCTTCTTTGAACTTACAGCGATTCGCCAGATGGCTTCTAATCTCTGGGAATGCAGGTCTTCCGCGTGGAGTACGAGCCACGATGGCGAAGTCGAACGGGATTAAGCTTTGAACAATTTCTTCCTTGGAAAAGAAGACAGCAGGCTCGCCGCCATCCGTATATGCACGGTCATGAGTCGGGCCACGAACAGAAGGAGGTGGCATGGATGAAGCCAGGACTTCAGCAAAAGAGCGCACCAAAGGAGACGTCTTTGGCGCGAACGGGGACGCCGATGGGGCAGAGGAGGAGAGTACGGGGGGGGGGGGGGCAACGGAGGCCCCCCATGGTCCACCATGACCGGCAAAGTCATCGGCGGAGTCAACCTAGGGTTAGGTCGAAGCCCTGCTCCTCTATGTAAATAGCACGCAACATTGCCTTGAGATTACTGATGTCATGATGCAAATGAGATCAATTCACATAGTTATGTAGACTGCTAACCCATGAGTTAAAGTTAGAGCCATTAAAAATCGGTGGAGAACCCATTGAATAAATTGGTAAGCAAATTAATGCAGCAAAGAGTAAAATCAGAAATGCACCAAGGGACAACATGATCCTCTGCAGATCGTTGGATCTGATCAATCAGAGAACTGCTCTGATACCAATTGTTAGGATGCAAGGCCCGGATACAGAGGGGGGTGAATGTATCCCTCTACAAATATAGCCTAATTAAAACTCTAAAGCTCAGTTATGCGGAATTAAAACTGTTGCAGAAATAAACTGAGGAAACTTAGAAGGATCAAAGCAAGACAACAACTCAATAAGCCCTCAAACGATCCTAAGCAAGCATCTAATGCGCAGTAATTAAGTGAACATATAAGAAGATCAAACCACAAGGGACACCAGGATTTTTAGGTGGTTCGGTCAACAGACCTACGTCCACCCCTCACTCCAAACCGGAGTGAGGCTTCCACTAGTAACACTAGCACAGCAGACTCAGTCTGCAACAAATGCTGCCACACAGCTTGACCAGGGGAACAACCTCCCCTCTTCCTCCCAACCGGAGGGAACCACTAGTGACACCAGTCACTAGCAAACCAGAGACGCAAGTCTCTCTTCCTCCAGACCAGGAGGGGACCTACAAGTAGCAACACTACCTGCACCCGGAGACCCAAGTCTCCCTTCCTCTGAAGCTCAGAGGGAAGCACAAGTGACACTAAGTCACCTGCAAGCCAGAGGTCTCGGACCTCTCTTCCTCCCAACCGGAGGGACCCCTGGACTTGAAACCTACAAGCCCAGAACCGGAGGACGAGCCTCCCTTCCTCTAACCAGAGGAAACCCACAAGTAGCACCCAGCTACTTGCAACCGGAGATAGCAATCTCCCTTCTCCTGAACCAACAGGAGGGACCCCGACCTCTCTACAGAGTATCGGAAAGACTAGATATCAAATGAAAAGGAAAACAGAGAGTAGAGTCACAGCGACTGAAAAGCTGTAAATGAAATACAAGGAATGTGGCTCTCGAAGGAGCTGACTGGATTGGATCTGATCCAAATTCCAGTAGGCAGATCTTCAACTGAAGCTTCTTTCTTCTTCTACACGAGCCCTCTCTCTTTCTCTTTTTCTTCTTCTGCTAGATCTCTCGATCTCTCTTCTGCTCTCTGGCTCACTCTTCTTCTTTCTTCTTCAACTGCTCTCACTCTCTTTCTTTCTCTTTTTCTTCTTCTTCTCTGTTCTCTGTATCGTGGAGGCACTCACTGCTCTTCTACTTTTCTCGATGGCTCACTGCTCATCGATCATTCTTGATGGCTCACTGCTCTTCGATCTTTCTTGATGGCTCACTGCTCTTCGATCATTCTTCAGTCGATGGAGGAAGCTCCATTTTTATACCAGCAGCAGGCAGCTAGGGCGTGAGCTCTCGATGATTCTCGCCCAGAAGGTTCGGTCAACGTGTCAACATCTCAGCCTCTAGGATCACGTGCCAGTCTTAATAACATCGTCCATTAATCCTGTCGGATAGAGTATCGGATTGTCAGGTTAAGTGAAGAACTCTGTATAGACTTGTAAAGACTAACATGATGTATAGACTTGTGAAATGAGAACACATTGTATGGACTTCAGTTTGAGGCCAACGTACAGACATCAATGTATGGACTTTACAAGACAAACAGCAATGTATAGACTCTTCAATCGACAGGCAGACAATGTATATACTTGCTAAGTGTATGGACTTTATTAAAAGAACATGCAATGCATATACTTCACATAAGCAGAGCTATGGCATTGTATAGACTTCACGTTGTGAAGCAATGTATACATTTAGCTGAAGACTGCCAGTCGATGTATAGACTTGGCTGAAGTCAAACGCTGAAGCAATGTTCAGACATTGAAGAACACAACGTACAGCAGTGTACAAACTTAGCCAGCAGACTAGTCCGATGTACACACTTGCTCGTTGTTCAGTCTTCATGTACGATGTATAGACTTCAAGTCTAATATGCACAATGTACAGTCTTTGCGAAGTGAGTGCATTGTATAGACTTCAGGTGTGAAGACATTGTGAATGCAGATGCAATGTTCAGACTTCAGATGAGAAGGCACTCGCTGTACATACTTGCTGAAGAGAATGCAATGTGCAGACTTGCTGATGTATAGACTTGCTTGTTGTATAGACTTGCTGCTGAAGAATGTACAGACTTGCTGTGCACTGAGCTGATGGATGTATAGACTTGATGTGCCTGCCACAGGACGACGTTCTGAGTTTGAGTTGCAGGATGTATAGACTTATTAATGAAGATGCATGGAGAATGTATAGACTTTGCATGGCAAGCTATGCAACCAATGTATAAACTTGTTAACGAAGATGCATGGAGAATGTATAGACTTTGCATGGTAAGCTATGCAACCAATGTATAGACTTGTTAAGGAATATGCATGCAATGTACAGACTTGCCAGCATGCAATTTATAGACTTGATGTTGCGAACTATGCACATGCATGAACAATGTATAGACTTGATATGCAAACATCTCTCTGCGATGTATAGACTTTACCTATGGCAATGTACAGACTTGACTAATGCAATCTAGGCAGAACTCTGTACAGACTTTATAGCGTGCAAACAAGACCTCATATGCAATGTTTGTGCTAACCTCAAAGCACTTATGAAATCATTTCCACAACCATTTCCACATGATGATAAGTCTTATAGAAACAGTTTATGATCATTTCCACAACCATTTCAACCTTCATACACATGAAGACATGAACAACCATTCTAGCACACGACCAAGCAACAAAGGTATTTTGTAATCATCTAAATCACAATGGACAACAAATCCAAATCGGATGTCCGGTTTGAGCTCGGCGCTCAAAGTTCATTTTTAAAATACACTTAGTTTAAATGAACTGCCAGGTCGGGTCCGGGGGTCTATAACTTGAAATATCCATTTGAATGGCCGTGCCGATCATTCCAACATGACCTGGGAGATGAAAGTGACTTGTCAGAACTGACGCAATCCAAATCGGATGCCCGGTTTTAGCTCGGCGCTCAAAAGTGCATTCTCCAAATACACTTAGTTTAAATGAACTGCCAGGTCGGGTCCGGGGGTCTAAAACTTGAAATACCGATCGGATGGCCGTGCCGATAGTTCCAACACGACCGGGGAGATGAAAGTGACTTGTCAGAACTGACACAATCCAAATCGGATGCCCGGTTTGAGCTCGGCGCTCAAAGTTCATTTTTAAAATACACTTAGTTTAAATGAACTGCCAGGTCGGGTCCGGTGGTCTAAAACTTGAAATACCGGTCGGATGGCCGTGCCGATCATTCCAACACAACTGGAGAGATGAAAGTGACTTATCAGAAGAGATGAAAGTGACTTATCAGAACTGACGGAATCTAAATCGGATGCCCGGTTTGAGCTCGGCGCTCAAAGTTCATTTTTACAATACACTTAGTTTAAATGAACTGCCAGGTCGGGGTCGGGGGTCTAAAACTTGAAATACTGGTCGGATGGCCGTGCCGATCGTTTCAACACGACCGGGGAGATGAAAGTGACTTGTCAGAACTGACGGAATCCAAATCGGATGCCCGGTTTGAGCTCGGCGCTCAAAAGTGCATTCTCCAAATACACTTAGTTTAAATGAACTGCCAGGTCGGGTCCGGGGGTCTAAAACTTGAAATACCGGTCGGATGGCCGTGCCGATCATTCCAACATTATCGGGGAGATGAAAGTGACTTGTCAGAACTGACGGAATCCAAATCGGATGTCTGGTTTGAGCTCGGCGCTCAAAAGTGCATTCTCCAAATACACTTAGTTTAAATTAACTGCCAGGTTGGGTCCGGGGGTCTAAAACTTGAAATACCGGTCGGATGGCCGTGCCGATCATTCCAACACGATCGGGGAGATGAAAGTGACTTGTCATAACTGACAGAATCCAAATCGGATGTCCATCTTGAGCTCGGCGCTCAAAGTTCATTTTTAAAATACACTTAGTTTAAATGAACTGCATGCCAGGTCGGGTCCGGGGGTCTAAAACTTGAATTACCGGTCGGATGGCCGTGCCGAACGTTCCAACACGACCGGGGGGATGAAAGTGACTTGTCAGAACTGACGGAATCCAAATCGGATGCCCAGTTTGAGCTCGACGCTCAAAGTTCATTTTTAAAATACACTTAATTTAAATATTGTTTCAAGTTAGTAGTTGATCAATAAAATCTACAGTTATCAATTTGATATGTTTGATTTCATGCTAATTTCTTCGCACTAATTTTTTTTATCTATGAATGAATGTTATTATTTTTTTAATGTACGGGGATCCTTCTGCGGGCGGCGACAGAGGAGATGAGCAGGGCAGGGAGGATATGGACGATGTACCGGATATTTCTTGATGTTTGATGATATTCAGACGGATCAGCATGGTTAATGTGTTTTTTTTGTGGTATTTATTTGATCAGCATGGTGTTGAATTTTTTTTTCGGTGGTATTTATTTGATCAGCATGGTGTTGAGTTTTTTTTTCGGTGGTGTTTATTTATTTGAACAGCATGGTACGTTGATGTTGAGTTTTTTTTTTCGGTGATGTTTATTTATTTGAACAGCATGCTACGTTGATGTTGAGTTTTTTTTTTTTCGATGGTGTTTATTTATTTGAACATCATGGTACGCTGATGTTGAGTTTTTTTTTCCGGTGGTGTTTATTTGATCAGCAGGTTCCCAATATTTTTTTTTCAACATGTTAAATTTCTTGATGTTTATGTATGATCCAACAGGTTTTTTACAATAATTCAAGATTTAAAAAAAACGTAGATTTCAGATGGATTTTCAGACGGTATTTGCGATGAAAAAATTCCATCTAAAATCTGTCGTAATATCTGTCTGTATTTCAAACGGAATTCCGACTACTTTTCGGACGGCATCTTCTACGAGTTGGGCTTAATTTCAGATGGTAATTGTAGATCCGTCGTATTATCCGTTCGAAATACCGACGGATTTCTGACGACTTTTCAGATGGCATATTAATTTGAGAATAAGTGTTGGGCTGCATTTTAGACGATATTTGCGACGGAAAATAAATCCGTCGTAACATCCGTCTGAAATACCGACGAAAAATTTCAGATGGAAAATTTCAGACGGAAAATTTCAGACAGAACTTTTCTTCTATGATATTCAGACGGAATTTGTCACTGAATTATTTCTGTCTTATTTTCAGACGGAATTTCAGACGGAAAAATGAACTGTCACAAATTTGTGACTAAGAATTTCAGACGGTCATGTTCCGTCTGAAATCTGTCGGAAATCCGTCACAAACGTGATTTGTGACGGATTTTCAGACGGATTTGAGACGGATAATTACCGTCTGAAATCCCACTTTTTTTTGTAGTGTATGCAATTTTTTATTATCCAGTATGTACTTTTGTTATCAACATTCTTATCCTTACCAAGAAAAACCAGTTGTATCGGTGAGTGGCATGTGCTTATTCTGTCTTATTTATTTTTGTTTCAGTTTAGTGTAATGTGAGAATTCCATTCTTCTTCTTCCGGTAGATTTCATTCAACTTTTTATTTGTTGACGACGCAGTCATCTACATGAGATGTGCCGTTTTTCCCTCCCACCAATAGGCTGAGTGGAGGTGGATCTGGTACTGGCAGTCATTCAGCTTAATAATTGGTATGTCCTTGGTTCAAATATTTATATATCTTCCTGGAAGGTTTAAATTAAGTTTTTCAGTCAGTTCTTCACCTGCTGCTTTGATTAGTTTAACTGTGACAAAAATCATTCACTTGAAGAGAACTACAATTTGCTAGCTATGTGCTCTGCCGTTATTTGCCAGCGAATTGAGAAAATCAAGATTATACCAGATTAAACCTACAATATTGTAGGTATTCGATGTAAAGTATTGCCCATTTGATGATAAAAAGATTGTATGGGATTGCACATATACCATCACTGATCTATTTGTTTCCGATTATGCCTACTCTTTCTGTAATGTTTCTGAACTTATTTCTGACTTTCTGTGTAAGCTCTAGAAGCAGCTGTATTCTGCTGAAGAGTCCATGTGGGGTATGTAATTTTTGTTGTAATTTGGGTGATTCACAAAAGTTTCTTATGTCTACTCAAAGGGAACAAATGCATTATTATGTTAAAGGGAGTTGCAGTTAAATCTGCCCAGTAATAAAATTGCTTAGGAGATCAATGCCACCCAACCACTGGATCTGTAATTGAGGTGTGTGTCTTGTTGGGGGGGTCATGTGTAAAAGTAAATTTATAATATTAGTAATGCAGCGGGTAGGGAAGCAGCGGCTGTCGATGCGGACGGAGCGGGTGGGTAAGCAGCGGCTGTCGGCGGGCGGGGAAGTAGCGACGACCGGAGATGGCGGCACCGTCGAGGGCGAGAGCGCCCGCATGGGATGGCGGCTGGGCGTTCTCCCTCTATCCGGTGTGTCCTCGACAGTGGGGAATGTTAGGATGCAAGGCCCGGATACAGAGGGGGGTGAATGTATCCCTCTACAAATATAGCCTAATTAAAACTCTAAAGCTCAGTTATGCGGAATTAAAACTGTTGCAGAAATAAACTGAGGAAACTTAGAAGGATCAAAGCAAGACAACAACTCAATAAGCCCTCAAACGATCCTAAGCAAGCATCTAATGCGCAGCAATTAAGTGAACATATAAAAAGATCAAACCACAAGGGACACCAGGATTTTTAGGTGGTTCGGTCAACAGACCTACGTCCACCCCTCACTCCAAACCGGAGTGAGGCTTCTACTAGTAACACTAGCACAGCAGACTCAGTCTGCAACAAATGCTGCCACACAGCTTGACCAGGGGAACAACCTCCCCTCTTCCTCCCAACCGGAGGGAACCACTAGTGACACCAGTCACTAGCAAACCAGAGATGCAAGTCTCTCTTCCTCCAGACCAGGAGGGGACCTACAAGTAGCAACACTACCTGCACCCGGAGACCCAAGTCTCCCTTCCTCTGAAGCTCAGAGGGAAGCACAAGTGACACTAAGTCACCTGCAAGCCAGAGGTCTCGGACCTCTCTTCCTCCCAACCGGAGGGACCCCTGGACTTGAAACCTACAAGCCCAGAACCGGAGGACGAGCCTCCCTTCCTCTAACCAGAGGAAACCCACAAGTAGCACCCAGCTACTTGCAACCGGAGATAGCAATCTCCCTTCACCTGAACCAACAGGAGGGACCCCGACCTCTCTACAGAGTATCGGAAAGACTAGATATCAAATGAAAAGGAAAACAGAAAGTAGAGTCACAGCGACTGAAAAGCTGTAAATGAAATACAAGGAATGTGGCTCTCGAAGGAGCTGACTGGATTGGATATGATCCAAATTCCAGTAGGCAGATCTTCAACTGAAGCTTCTTTCTTCTTCTACACGAGCCCTCTCTCTTTCTCTTTTTCTTCTTCTGCTGGATCTCTCGATCTCTCTTCTGCTCTCTGGCTCACTCTTCTTCTTTCTTCTTCAACTGCTCTCACTCTCTTTCTTTCTCTTTTTCTTCTTCTTCTCTATTCTCTGTATCATGGAGGCACTCACTGCTCTTCTACTTTTCTCGATGGCTCACTGCTCATCGATCATTCTTGATGGCTCACTGCTCTTCGATCTTTCTTGATGGCTCACTGCTCTTCGATCTTTCTTGATGGCTCACTGCTCTTCGATCATTCTTCAGTCGATGGAGGAAGCTCCATTTTTATACCAGCAGCAGGCAGCTAGGGCGTGAGCTCTCGATGATTCCCGCCCAGAAGGTTCGGTCCATGTGTCAGCATCTCAGCCTCTAGGATCACGTGTCAGTCTTAATAACCTCATCCATTAATCCTGTCAGACAGAGTATCAGATTGTCAGGTTAAGTGAAGAACTCTGTATAGACTTGTAAAGACTAACATGATGTATAGACTTGTGAAATGAGAACACATTGTATGGACTTCAGTTTGAGGCCAACGTACAGACATCAATGTATGGACTTTACAAGACAAACAGCAATGTATAGACTCTTCAATTGACAGGCAGACAATGTATATACTTGCTCAGTGTATGGACTTTATTAAAAGAACATGCAATGTATATACTTCACATAAGCAGAGCTATGGCATTGTATAGACTTCTTGTTGTTAAGCAATGTATACACTTAGCTGAAGACTGCTAGTCGATGTATAGACTTGGCTGAAGCCAAACGCTGAAGCAATGTTTAGACATTGAAGAACACAACGTACAGCAGTGTACAGACTTAGCCAGCAGACTAGTCCGATGTACACACTTGCTCGTTGTTCAGTCTTCATGTACGATGTATGGACTTCAAGTCTAATATGCACAATGTACAGTCTTTGCGAAGTGAGTGCATTGTATAGACTTCAGGTGTGAAGACATTGTGAATGCAGATGCAATGTTCAGACTTCAGATGAGAAGGCACTCACTGTACATACTTGCTGAAGAGAATGCAATGTGCAGACTTTGACTCAATGTACAGACTTCACAACTGATGAATGCAATGCAATGCAATGTATAGACTATGCCTTAGAACGAATATGCACACTTGAAGAGCATTCAGCAATGTGCAGACTTCAATGCATATGATGCAGCCAATGTATGGACTTAAGCAGTCTGCTGC
Source organism: Amorphophallus konjac (assembly GCA_022559845.1). Lineage (NCBI taxonomy): Eukaryota > Viridiplantae > Streptophyta > Magnoliopsida > Alismatales > Araceae > Amorphophallus > Amorphophallus konjac. The sequence continues at coordinate 434,665,961 of CM040121.1, read as the reverse complement.
TGAACAACCGATGTATAGACTTCACAGTCTGCTAAGCAAGCAATGTATGGACTTGGCCGAGGCAGACTGAAGAAGCAATGTACAGACTATGCAATGTTCAGACTTCATCTTAAAGATAAGAGAAACTCTGTACAGACTTCCAATGAATGGACTTTAACCCAAGGATGTACAATGTATAGAGTTCGCCTTTGAAACAAATGTACAGACTTTGAGGCAGAAGCCACGGCTGTACAGACTTCAGAAGAACAATGCATGAGCAAGCCTAACGGATGTACAGACTTTAAGATGTGTAGACTTTGCCAAAGAGCTGGACGATGTACAGACTTGAAACAAGGCGAAGTCTGTATAGACTTGAAGATTCACAGTGTGTAGACTTTGGCAAGGCAACGTCGGTAAAGCTCCCAATGTACAGACTTTCAAAGCTAATCGTAGGTAAAGACTCCAATGTGTAGACTTGGAGTTGCACTGTGGATGTATAGACTTGAATGAGCATGGAGTGTATAGACTTGAAAGTCTAAAGGCGATGTACAGACTTCAGCTAAGCAGGCCACAGTCTAATGTATAGACTTCCGGTGTGAATGAAATGCTGTACATACTTGCTCAAACAGTCCGATGTATGGACTTGGAATTCCAACAGAAGGATGTATGTACTTTGATAAGAGAATGGCTGTACAGACTTCAACACAGCTGCGATGTACAGACTTTGACAAAACAGTAATGTACAGACTTTAAGTGAAAGTCCGATGTACAGACTTTAGCTGAATACCACTGTATAGACTTGAGTGAAGTGAACGGATGTTCAGACTTTGAAGATCCACTGTGGATGTATAGACTCTGAACATGAAGGCAGGCTGTATAGACTTGGCATGAGACACAAATTGAGACGATGCACAATGTATAGACGTTAAGTCCAATCAGAAGGCTGTGCAGACTTGAGAGACGGACAAGTGTATAGACTTCAAAGAACTCCAAGCGATGTATAGACTTTGAAATGCTTGAAGAGGATGTACATACTTCATGAGACGCTGCATGCCAGTGTATAGACTTCATGAAAAACACATGATGCAATGTGGGGACTTGGTGACTCATGCAGACAGACGAGTGTACAGTCTATGCCATGCTCACAGTTAAGCAATGTACCAAGTTCTGAATGAGCAGATCTGAATGAAGTAAGCACATATGATATCAATTTGTCATCATCAAAACACACGTAAACTATGTCATCATCAAAACATAAGTAAACACATATGACATCAAACATATGAGAGTCATAGTGTTTGTCATCATCAAAACACAATATCCAATAGGGAAGAGGGACCAGGGAGCGACGACTCGTGCCGGCGGCGAGAGAAGTTGAATGGGGGAGGAAGACGCGCGGCTCTACTGGAAGGATCTTTCCACGCTGGGAAAGAGGGGCGGGCGAGAGAGAGAGAGAGAGAGAGGTCGGGGAGGTGAGGAGACGGAGGGAAAGTAGTTGATTCGAAGAGGGAATTCAAAATCGAGCCCGTTCCTATTTTTAAAATTGAATAAATGGCATAATTGCATTAGTGTCTTCTATTTATTAAAACTTATAAGATATAATTTAATATTTTGTCATATTTAATATAAATAAAAGTTAGATTTTATTTTTACTTTTTAATCTTAAGATAAGTCACAATTTAATTCTATCTTTTATTTTCTGCCTTCTATATGTAAGAAATTGGGAAGAGGGAAATCATTTCTAAAATTGAATAAAAGGCAAATTTTTATTAGTGTCTTTTATTTAATATATTATATAAGGTATAACTTAATATTATGCCTTCTATAGTATTTATTTAATATACATAGAAGGCTGATTTTTTTTGCCTTATAATCTAACAAATACAAAGTCACAATTTACTTCTACCTTTTATTTTCCGCCTTATATATGTAAGTTTTTAGTAGTGTTCGTCAGCTCCTCCACCCGGTTGCTCTTGTTGGACACTGCATCTTGCCGTCAATGTGCTCTTGGTGAATGCCTTCATTCAGTTGTACGCTATCGACCTGTCAGCGGTGATCCCAGCGTCGGTCATCCCGTTCATCGATGGTGTGCCCAACTGTTCGACCTCGCAAGCTGGATGGAGGTGTCAATGAAGGCCCTTCTAAGAGAGAGAGGAGGGTGATAAAAGGTTTGGAGGGAGAGAGAGAGAGAGTAGAATTGGAGAAGAGAGATAGTGAGCGAGAGGAAGGAAGATCATCAACACCCTAGCAGCAGCATCCCCCATCCCTAGCCGCCGCCATGTCTCCCCTGGGGAAGAGAGAGAATGCCCAGAGAGAGAGAGAGGGCACGTGCGAACGGGAAAGTAAAACGAGAAATACAAAAAATAACGTGGTAGGGTAAAGAATATTATCTGAAATATTCTATTTTTTGGATGGTTGTTAACCCAAGGGACTTTTTACTATGGATTTCAAGGTTTTTTGGGCTAATGACTAAATAGTGGGATTGGAGGGGTTTATTCTAATTTTGATTTTTTATAGGGGCCAAAAATGAAAAACCCTCATTTGAAGTAACATAGAAGATAAAGTGAAATACGTCGATCAAGTGCTCATATCTGTCCCCATACGTGATGGTGTAACGGATGGACACCCAGGGTGCGGGATCGATTCTCGCTTCGGGCCCCCCTCCCCACTGTAACTAGGAGTGTGTGTGGTGTGGTTTCTTCAAAATCAGGGGTGACATGTGCACGGTAAGTAGGGGTGTCAATGGATCCGCAGGATCCAAAAACATGATCCAAATCCGAAAAAAATTTGGATTTGGATCAGCCTGTTAATTCGAAATGGGGCATTTGCAAAGATCCGGGGTGACACTTTCCTGCTTCGAAATTGCTGATTTCAGATCGGGCTTTCAAAGCACCATAAAAGCCCTCATTCGGGGCGAGCAAACCAATCGCGATTCTTGGAGGCTTGGCCCTTCCCCATTTCGAAACCCTCCCTCTAGGGTTCACTCTCCTTCGGCTCCTCTCTCTAGGATTCCAGTAGTGGCAACTCACGACGACGATCTCCTCGGCCACCCGCGATGACATCGGTAACGGCAATGTTATCTGTGATCAGCCTTCCCTTCTTAGCTCTCGACTCTCGCCTTCTTGAAACCCCTCTCTGCACATCTAGAGTTTCTCCATTGGTAGCGATCTCAGAGATGGCAGCGCGATCTCCTTGACAGCCACATGTGGCAGTGACAGTCAAGGCTATCACGGTATGTTGATCTCTCTAGCTCTCACTCTTGCTCGCTCTCTCTCTCTCTCTCGCTCTCTCTCTCTTTCTCTCTCTGTGGGAGTGCGTTTCTTTCCTCTCCCTTCCCATGTCTTCTATTTGTGCTGTGTTCTCACTTGTCATCAAGCCGTTTGTCATGACCCAGGTTTTCGGGTCTAGTATCTGCGGGTTTCAGAGTGTTTCAGTGGGTCCCAGATCGTGTTTTGTAAAACATAATTATCTAAATATTAGGTCTCCGGATCCCCAAATAAGAGAATGTTAGCCCAGAGATAGCGCGTGGACAAGAATGGGAGTTGAATTATCCTCAAATCGTAGTGACAAATTTTAAACTAATTGTAGAATTAACAAGATTATGTAAATTGAACTAAACTGAGACGAATTAAACTCTCTCTAGGGCTCACCGAACTCACACGATTATGATAGACGGAATAAACGATCAAGCACACAACCACAATGCAGGAGGAATTTTTTGGTGGTTCGGCCGGCAGTCCGCCTACATCCACCCCTCACTAAATCGGTGAGATTTCACTCGCTTCCCAATGAAGCACACGGAGATGAACTCCAACCATACATGGAGACTTCGTCTCCAACACGATCCGACTACACAAACCACAACCTAGGATCAACACACACACGCTGTGAAACTCATAACCCACACACGTTGCAAGGTGCAGCCATACACACACGAGTCATGTCTGAAAGTATGTGAATCAGATATACAATATGCACTTGAGACGATAACGACGAAATCAGGATTTGCAAGGAAATTTAAACAGGCACTTGAAATCCCCTTTCAATGTGAGATGCTCCGCTCGTATTTCTTAGTCTGGACGTGTTGAGCAGATGAGGTTTGAATCAGCAAGATGATGGTCGAGAGGTGTGCTCCATATTCTGATATCACTTCTACAGCTTTAGCTCGCGATGGAGAATAACAGATCTACCTTGAATCACTTCACCTCGGGGTCTGGACCAGTCTTCAACAGCAGGCGGCCCGTTCTTCCTTTTCCTACACGAAAAGATGGAACCCTTGAATATTTTATCCCCTCCTCCTTTTTGGTCGCCCTAATCATTGTATTTATACTCCCAAGCCATAGTGCACACGTATGGGATAAAGAGAACATCGGACCCAATCAACATGGGGCAAAGGGACTGAGGTTATAGGGTCTCGTGTTGGATTTGCAAGACCCGCTACGCGGGTCTGAATAGAGTGGGTCTACCCCTGGGTTCAACACCCTCTCTCTGTAAAAACCCTAGACAGAGTCATTTCATAATAGAGTCGACCCTATGAGTCGACACCTTCAATCCAGAATGTGAAGACTTGATAAAATGAAGAAGAAAGAGTTTGATTTGATCTCACCAAATGTCCTTTGAGTTGAGAGATATTAAAGATCTTCTTGTTTCTGGACGAGATCTTGCTGAAAGCTTTGGTGTGTTGACGCAACTCCTTCATTGCGTCGACGCACTCTTCCTGTTGCTTGAGAGAGATGGCTGAAGAGCATTGTTGTGTCGACGCAGGAGATCCATTGCGTCGACGCAACTTCCATTCGGTTTGATAAGTTTTCATTATATCATTCAAAGTGTGTCGACGCCATAAGCCCATTGCGTCGACACACCCTTCTCATAGCCTGAAACATCGATCCTTAGGTTTTTCTCCCTTTCTTCTGCTATGTCGACGCCCTGGGTCCTGTGTCAACTCATCCTTCATGTTGGCTATGATGACTGACCCACTGAAGTTAAGCATTTCTTCAGTTGCGTCGACTCCTTGGCTGCATTGAGTCGACCCAGCCTTCTTGAACCAAGGTAGGTCGACACACTTCTTGGGTGTGTCGACACACTTTCTAACAGATCTGACATGTTAGATGCATTCACTTTCAATCACATGTGAGATGATTTTAATTAATCACAAATAACCTTAATTGAGCCTCAACAATCTCCCCCTTTTTGATGATGATAAAACATCATGTTTTATCAAGCAAGCAAATAATAGGTTCCAATCGAAGTCATTATAAATGATCAAAATTGAACATGCAGCAGATTGACACCAAGCGCAAGAAAACAACTATACTGATTTGACATGATTCACGCATTGTTGACTCCACCAAGCGCAAGAAAATAGCTGTACAGATTTAACATGATTCACACATTATTGACTCTAGAAACTCTGAGCACACAAAATCTCTCCCCCTTTTTGTCATCAACAAAAACCATTTTAGAGAATGATACCACTTTGAAATTTCTGAATGTTTTCAAGCAGGCATGCAAACACAATTTTCAAGCAAGCAGTAATAGGTGTAGCTATTCATAACTCTCCCTAAGTTGGTCATAGAATAAGAAATGGGCATGTGATTCATAATCGAAATGTAAGGCATGAAACATAACTAAAAGAGTTGTGCATTCATAAATTAGAAGTACGGCATAATTTTTGGATGTAAACAAATTCACAGTGTACATCCAAGATAATGATACCTAGATGTGAAGAGTGAATTAATGAATAATGAACTTCAAAATATATGGATATCTAGATTTTTTTAGGAACACTAGAAGATTATGTCCTCTCTACACTGCCATTTTAGATCCTCGACTATCGGTAGCTTCGCACATCCTCAATTTTATTCTCTTGAACTTGACTGCACCGTTTGACACGAGTTTCTCCATTTGTTTCAGTGGAGATTCCCGGTTACTAGGATTCATCACTTATTGTAAATTTTTCTTGTGAATTTTTTTGCTTCACCATTCTGCGCGAGTTTCTCCATTTGTTTCAGTGGGGATTCCTAGTTACTAGGATCGACATTCCACTTATTCATTATTTTATGGGGTAGGTAACTTTTTTCTCACTATTACTCTTAATATCCATGTAGAGATTCAAGTTCCCTTTAGAGTGTTGAGAAGAATATCTAACATCCTTATCAACCAAAGCCATTAATTTCATCATGTGCAAAGTGTGGGGGTAATTGCTTTGTATGTATAAAATGGATTTGTCAAAACATAACTATGACTCCCCCTGAATGTATGCACGATTGAAAATGAATCCTCCCCCTTAGTATATGTCATGTTCCACATATGATCAAAATCACTGTATTTTTATTTAAGGAGGTAAAGTCTTAGAAAATTCCAAGGAAAGGTTGTGTAATATATATACATCCAAGCAAATAAGAGTGTAGCGTTATATTCATGCAAGATGATTTCTAGTACGAGATGGAATGTTTCATTCATGCATAGTAAAAGTTTCCAGCTGGACTTGATCCAACCTTCCATAAATCACCATTTTATATACCAGAGAGCCATGGCATTCAAGCACGCAATAGTATATGATATATACAAGCAAATGCATGTAAAAATGATACCAGATTGAAAATTTATTTCTATGCACAACTATATGCATAATCTAGCATGAGTTAAAGTATGGATACCGTATATGCAATGATGAACCATTATTTGCAAAGAAAAGTATGTGTGTATGCAATTCTAAACATTATGAAAGGCAAAGTATATTCACAAGATTTGCAAACTATCATGAACAACTACTCATCTAACCTACAAATTCCTAATTATCTCCTTATTCTAGTGAATTTTTCTTCATTTAAAGGTTTGGTAAAAATATCTACAAGTTGTTCATCAGTATTTACAAAAGTTAGCTCAAAATGACATTTATTTATGTGATCTCTCAAAAAGTGACTACGAATTTCTATATGTTTGGTTCGTGAGTGCAAAACATGATTTTTCAAAATGTTAATTGCAGATGTGTTATCTCATAAAATGGGTTTCTTATTCAAAGAAATGTCAAAATCAACTACTTGTTATTGGATCCATAGCACTTGGGCTGCACAACTGCCTGCAACCATGTATTTGGCTTCAGCAGTTGACAATGCCACAATGTTTTGTTTCCTTGAGGTCCATGAAACCATGCAACCTCCAAGAAATTGACAATACTCGCTTGTGCTTTTACGATCCACAATACATCCAGCAAAATCAGAATCTATATATGCAACTAGATCAAAACTGCAACCAGGAGGAAACCATAGACCAAGATCGCTTGTACCAATCAAATATCTAAAAATTCTTTGGACTGCTAACATGTGAGATGCTTTTGGATTTGATTGAAACCTCGCACACGAGGAAACCATTGAATATCCGGCCTACTGGCAGTCAAATATAACAGAGAGCCAATCATTCCTCTAAAAATCTTTTGATCAACAGACTTATCTTGTTCATTTTTGCCCAATTTGAGAGAAGTTGACATGGGTGTTCGATGTGGCTTTGCATTGTCGAAATTAAATTTCTTGATGAGCTACAACGTATACTTCTTTTGGTTGATAAAGATTCCATCCTTTAACTGCTTTACCTGCAAACCCAAGAAAAATGTGAGTTCTCCCATAAGACTCATCTCGAATTCCCCTTACATAAGTTTAGCAAATTCCTCATTCAACGAATCAGTGGTGGCTCCAAAGATGATATCATCAACATATACCTGAACGACCAAAATATGTTCATTTGAATTCTTGATAAATAGAGTTTGATCGATGTTACCTCGTTTATAGCTATTTTATATGAGAAATGTACTCAACCTTTCATACCGGGCACAAGGGGCTTGCTTCAGACCATAGAGAGCTTTATCTAATTTGTACACGTGGTCTGGATGTTTTTCATCTTCAAATCCCGGTGGATGTTCAACATACACATCCTCCTTCACAAAATCATTCAAAAATGTACTTTTAACATCCATTTGAAAAGGTTTAATGTTGCGAGAACATGCAAAGGCAAGTAATATTCTAACAACTTCTAGCCTAGTAACGGGTGCAAATGATTCATCAAAGTCAATTCCTAATTCTTGACTACAGCCTTTGGCTACAAGTCGGGCTTTATTCCGAATCACCACCCCTTGATCACTAAGCTTGTTTCTAAAAACCCACTTAGTGCCAATCACTGGGTGATTCTTAGGTCTAGGCATAAGAAACCACACCCTATTCCTTTGGAATTGGTGTAATTTCTCCTGCATAGCCAAGATCCAAGAACTGTCATTTAGAGCTTCTTCTACAGACTTTAGTTCAAATTGAGAGAACAAGGTAATATAATCAGTTTCGAGAACTTCCCTGAGTGATGCCCTTATTCTTATTCCTTGTTCCACATTTTCTATAATGTTCTCTTGAGGATGATCTCTGTGAAACGTCCATTGCCTTGGGAGATCTTGATTTTGATTTTCTTGTGCGGGTTCTTCTTAGGCTGGAGCTTCATTATTTCTTTGGCTTGACTCTGCTTGATCCACATTGACTTGATTTTCATCATCTCTCTTCTCCACTTTTTCTTCGTGCCCTGCATCCAAGAATTGATTATCCTTGTCAGACATTCTTGAAGTATATTCATCAATGATAACATGGGGGCTCTCCTCTACCACAAGAGTGCACATGTTATAAACTCGGTATGCTCTAGAGGTAAGTGAATAACCAAGAAAAACACATCTATCACTCTTTGCAGCGAATTTCTCCTAATTATCTTTAGAATTATTCAGAATATAACACAAAGACCCAAAAGGTTTAAGATGAGATATATTGGGTTTCTTACCTTTATAGAGCTCGTAAGGAGTGTTCTTAAGTATGGGTCTTACTATGGCGTGATTGATAATGTAACAGGCCGTATTGACTGTCTCGGCCCAGAAATACCTTGGTAAGCCATTTTCTGCGAGCATCATCCTTGCCATCTCCGCTAGAGTCCTATTCTTCCTTTCCACGACTCCATTTTGTTGTGGGGTTCGAGGTGCTGAAAAATTATGCCTAAACCCCTATTTCCTGCAAAATTCATTGAAGTCATGGTTATCAAACTCTCTTCCATGATCGCTCTATATTACTTTAATGAAGTACCCTTTTTCATTTTGAATTTTCTTGCATAAATCTTCGAATTCCTGCAATGCATCATTCTTATGAGTTAGAAATAGTACCCATGCGTATCTAGAATAATCATCGACTATAACAAACCCATAAAGCTTCCCTCCAAGACTGTGTCCTAGTGGGACCAAATAAGTCCAAATGAAGGAGTTCAAGGGGTCTAGAAGTGGAAACAATATTTTTAGATTTGAATGAAATCCTGGTCAATTTTCCCATAGCGCATGCATCACAAATCTTATTGGTGTCAAAATTCAACTTTGGTAAGCCTCTAACTAACTCTTTTCTATACAATTTTGAAAGAACACTAAAACTAACATGTCCTAAACGGCGATGCCACAGTCATGCATCATCTAATTTATTTACAACTAAACAAAGATTTTCTTTAGACAAATCCTCAAAATCAATTGTGTATGTATTGTTATCTCTAAAACTGTTGGCACTCAAAAAAGAAAAAAAATTGGCACCTTTCACAAAGACGTCAATTCTTTAATTGGCGCCTTCGTGGAGTGGCGCAAGTTCTTCTTCTTTTCGATTTTAATTACTTTCTTTTATCTGATGAATTAGCGCCTCTTCGGAAGGTGCCAATTAATTGGCGGCCGAGCCTTGGACGATGATTTAAAGTATTTGCAGAAAAAATAGGAAAAAAAAGAATTCTTGCCCTGTACTATGACGCAAATTCCTGATGGATGAATTGGCGCCCCTACACGTGGGCACCATTTTTTTTAATTAGAGTCAAGATCATGGACGCGAATTTTCCTTCTTCCATGCGTGGTTCAAGAATTCGCGCCCACCCAACTAGGCGCCGATTTCGCAATTAGGAATTCACGGCCTTCCCTCTAGACACCAATTTCGCGTGTTCGGTACTATAGCATTGTGAGCATTGAATGCTCCCATGCCTTCAGCGGCGTCGACAGCATGGCTGCCTCTGCGCATGCAGCGTCGGAGGCCGGCCCACTCCCTGTAGGGGGGGTTTCACCCGCCCCGCCGTGCTCCCATGCGAAGCAACGATGCCAACGGCTGCCACGGCATCAACCGTAGCGGTCATGGCACTAGCAGCGGTGACAGTAGCGGCAGCATCAACGTCTGCATCAGCGAAACAAAAAAAGAAAGAAGAAGAGACATGGAGGCCTTCCCTCTGAACAGGGGGTTTGAACCCCTATAAAAGGCTCCCTGCGGAGCCAAAAAAGCTCTCTTCTTCCTCTCCTTCGGAAGTCGCTGAAGCCCACCTGAAGTTCTTGAAGTTCCTGCAGAAGGAGAAGAGAAGAAGGAGAAGAGAGCCTGAAGCAAAAAAAAAAACAGAGTAAGAGAGGGAGTGAGAGAATTTGAGAGCCATCCGTAGAAGGGTGGGTTTATTTGTATTTCTTTTTCTTTTTTCTCTTTGCGATTTGCAAGGCTTTGAATAGCCTAGATGTAGTTACTCTTCCAGAAATAAAAGAAATGTAGGGCTCTTAACCCTGATTTCTTGTTCGTGGGGTTATGTATCTCCCCTCCGGTGTGCATGTTACATTGGCTTCGCTCCGATGTCTTCCCCCCCTTTCGATGCTATGATGTATTCCTTCCGTATGTTCCCTTTCGTTCTTCTACAAGACATGGATATTTTCTCTTTGATTTCAATTATGATAGTTATATAACGATGCTACTGTTAGCCTGGTGGCCACCGGCCTGGGCTCATTCACCTCCGTGAGTGTGGTTCCGGGCTGCCAACCGCCGGTAGCATATCGAAGTTTTCCTCTCTTTTGTTTTGAAACGATCTTGCTTTCCGCTCAAAACCTCACCTTGGGATTTGGCCGACCCCATAGCCATGATGTCAAAGGGGTGAGAAATACGAGATCTAATCCCAAATCGGTCATTTTCTTTTCAAATCTCTGCTTCCGGAGTTTTGATCACTCTCGGATCTCTGGGGACTCGCTTCTTCATAGCGTGGTCCCTGGATGATCCCTTGAAAAGGGTGAATATCGATGGCCGTATAATGTGGCGATAATCTAAGACCACGTCTCGAGATTGGGATTGTGGCATCCCTCGGGTCATCGGAGCCCCTCGTAGGCTAGTTCTTGGGATGTCCGTGCCCGGTTCAGATCATAGGATGTTGCCGCTTCCGTGCGCATCCTCGGGTGTTGCCGCTTCCATGCGCACCCTTCTTATTTTGGGGACGTCTCGGAGTTTCTCCGTGGACGAGTACCTAATTAACACCTCCCAAAGCTCTGAGTTTAGAGGAGGTGTTGTCGAATTTTCGCGAGAATAATGATGCAAAGAACAATGGCAATTGAACCGCACTAAAGAACACTATGAACTAATGTGTAGTGAACATGAAGAAATCAAAAATAGATATAATAAAAAAAATGATGAATGAAACGAAGACTGATGCTTTGAGAACCTTGATCCAAGGAACCATAGAAAAAGATGAAGATGAACACGCATTCAGAAAAAATAGAACAGAAAGCAAAATAGAAATAATGGAGTAAAATCAAAGGGAAGAGAAAGAAAGAAGCCGGCTCTTTGCTGCACGTGTGTGTGTCGACGCACTCAGCAGAGTGTGTTGACACACTCGTGTTAAGCAGGTCTAAAAACTGTTCAAACCACAAAAAAGAAATGGCGCCCTCTGCCGACGCCGCTAATAACAAAAAAAAAGAATTGGCGCCCAGGGCCGACGTCGCTAATTCCTGGAAATAAAACACGGAAACAAAAAAGAAGAATTAGCGTCTGTCAAGGAGGCGTTAATTCTAAGGAGGCGCCAACTCCTTGATTTAAATTTCAAAGAAAATAATAGTAACAAAAATTAGCGTCCAAGCCAAAGACACTAATTAATTAACGCCTCTCCCAAGAGGCGCAAATTCCCTATTTAAAATTGGACAAAAAAATTCTCTAGAATCAACGTCCAACTAACGGACGCAAATTCTTCAAACCAATGCCTTCTCAAAGAGGCGTAAATTCTGTGATTTAAAACTCAATCAAAAAATATATAATAATAAAAAATCTAGAATCAACGTCCAACTGACATACGCAATTTCTTTAAACCCCAAAAAATTTAACGTCAATAAGAAGGATGCTAATTAAATTAAACGCCCTTCCGAGGAGGCGCCAATTCTTTGATTTGAACTCAAAGTAAATAATAAGAATGAAAAATATATGCCCAGGCGAAAGACGCTAATTAAATTAAACACCTTCTCAAGGAGGCGCCAATTCCTTGACTTAAAGCCTAATTAAAATTATATATATATGCATATATATATATATATATATATATATATATATATATATATATATATCAGAAAAAGTCTAGAATCAGCGCCCGTGTAGCAGACGCCAATTCTTAAATTGGCGGCCACTGTACAGACGCTAATTCCTAAAAAAATACAAAAAATATAAATAATGAATGGCAGTGGTAAAACACTAACATAATAACAAAAAAAAGAAAGGGGGAAATATGTTAATTGCATAAAGAAATCCACAAACATCCTCGTTAAGAGATTTGACAGCGATTTGTCCGGGGTTCTTCCCCTTTGACCCCGCATGAGGGGGAATATCAAAGGTGCCCTCGCAAAACAAGTCTGGCCCTCGCAAAACACCCCATCATGGCCATGGCCTGACTTTACACCGGGCCAATATCCCACTGGATTTAGACCGTTTTTGACCGGGATTTAACCGTATCTCCTCATTTCTCAGATATTAAATTTGCCATACTCCGACATGCATTTGTCTCGGTATTGCATATATACTTGGAACGCCTTCAACCCGGACGTTAGTCTGAACATGAAATGGTCAATGTACGACTGACATGATTTCAAATGCCCTTTCGCACCATAATATAGGGGATCTTAATGTTTCTCCATACATTCACACTTATTTCATAAAAATTAATTTTTAGGCCATGAGGCCCCTTATCTTGGCGACTAATCATAGGTTTTTTCCTCTCCGAGGGAATATAATTAACGCTGTGACCTTTATTGCGTGACGGGTCTCAGTCCCAACCCGACACCTACAATCGTTTGATTAGTCAGACGGTGCGCACCACAGGCTTCAGACCACTCTAGTCACGGAGCCTGAACACATTGTCACCTAGGTGACTGGCACGCCCTCGCACTTAATAAACTTATAAATCGATGAAAGATATAATGATACCAAGATAAAAAGTGCATCCACAAGTTGGCACGCCCGATGGGACGAAACCACCTTTCATCTTTTCACCAAGATTTGGGGCATCATCCTAAAGTTCTAACATCCTCAATTTGAAATTGCAGGGGGACGAATTCCGAAGGACTCAATGGCCGTCACATTCAGTCCACTTGTCATCGCCAGCCATGCCCAACATGGCTACCTCGAGGTGCCGACCCAGTTCGGTGATTTCCCACCTGTAGTTGGGTCCCCAACTTTCTGGGAGTCATGTTCGTGGACCTCCTGGACGCCCAGGAGATCATGCCCGTCGCCTCTGTGGAGGTGACACCCGAAGAAACGAAGATGGTGGGTTGTTATGTCCACCCTATTGATGATCGAAAGAAGCACACACCGGCTACAAGGAGGGAGCCAAGAAGGATGCCAGCATGGCATAAGGCCAGATTTCCACCTCCGGCAAGTCCATTATGATCGGAGGAGTCCGAGTGTACCTGAACGGCCGGTAGGCCATGATCTCACCCGACAGGGTGATTCCAACCGTGCCGGTGCACAACTAGTTTCAGGCACTGGCCTGAGACAAAGCGGACCACACAAGGACCAAACTGAAGGAAGGGTTAGCTCCGAAGCTAACCAAATTCAAACACGTGTGGGTGCCCAAGCGGAAGACCCCAGCCCCAATTCACCCTGAAATTGTCAAGACTGGCAGGTTCGAGAGAAAAGAAGAAGATTAAGAAGAGAAGACCGAGATGCCAGCTTGGGTGTCTCGTGAACCAGCTGTTCGACGCATTTATCTTATCTTGGTTTATTTTATTTATTTATTTTATTATTTATTTATTGGCGTGCCAGTCACCGAAGTGACAATTTTATTGTGCGCTCGATTTGACATGGTCAGTCGATTGTGAAGTCCGAGTCAGGACCCGAAGTCCGTCATACCCTGAACGCTATGACGTTAATTACGTCCTTCCAAGGAAGGACAACCCTTGATTAAACGCTAAAAGTAGGAGGCCTCGAGAGGCAAACATATATTCATGTGCGGAAATGGAACTTCATACCGAAGCCAGAAAGGCGGGCAAGATAATGACACCAACCGTAGAAACAGATGATATCGTTAAGTCAGCGGTTCAAAACCCGGGGTTAAGGGGGGGAAGGAGGATCTCAATCGCAGGTAGCCTGAGCCGCGACCGTGACGAAGTTTAAAACATCGATCAGTATTTCGACAACATCTTCCCTTTATCTGGGTTATGCCCAGGGGGAAATAGGCTATCACCCACGGAGTGCCGGGATGAAAGCCAAGAGAGAGAGAAGTGTTGAACTTCCTGAATCGCATATTTGCCATGGGGCAATATTTGGTATTCCCTGTAGAAGCCGGTGGAACTCATGCAGTGGCAGAGCCCTCCCGAGCTAAAGGGGTTATTCATGAACCCGATGCGGGACGACGGAAAGTGAGCGAACGCTCAATGTTGCGCCCTCACACGCGGATCGACCTGCGCGGTCAGGTCGCGGGGATCGACCTGCCCGGTCAGGTCGCGGGGGTCAAGGGGGCAGCGCCCCTTGCAGGGGTTTCCGGGGACGGAGCCCCCAGAACAAAATTCGGATTTAAGATTCAGTAACAACATTCGAGTAGGTTATCAATGCAGTTCAAGCGTGCATAGGTTCCCGGCGCGAAGGCAGAATGGCCAGGGTTCCCGGCGCAGGAAGGAGGGTCCTCGGCGCGCTAAGGGATGGGGTTCTCGGCGCACGGGTTCTCGGCTTGGCAAAAATGGGCAAGGGGCTTCTCGGCGCACCAAGGGATGGGGTTCTCGGCGCGCTCATCCCCGCGCCGGGAAGCCTCGGCCAGAAAAGGTTGCATAGGGGGGGGGGGCTTTCGGCCAGGGGTCTTCTCGGCGCGCCCATTACCGCGCCGGGAAGGTGGCGCCGGGAAGCCCTGGGCTATGGGGGTTTGCATGCAAGGGCCATATGTGATTTTTGTTGTTTGCTAAAGCGGCAGGCCTCTCGGCAGGAGGGTTCTCGGCGGGGAATTTAGCACGCCGAGAAGCTGGAATCGTTACAGGGTTTCAAGGTTCAAATGATGCTCTGCTTTGAGTTCATCGATGATCCAGGCTAAAATAGATAGATTCAATGGGGTCAAGGTAGATCAGCTCATCAAATCTGAGCTAGATTAGATTTGGGCTTTACAGGAGCATCAGGATAGAAGAGGGATTTGGGAAGTCTAGGGTCGAGGGAAACCCTGTCACCATTATCATGCAGAGCCCGGGGGACAACCTGATGTCGACTTTCATCTTCCTGAGAGAATTTTGGCAGCACCTCCCCTGGACCGAGCATTTGCCAGAGAATGGTATAGGCTGACATCCACGGAGTGCCGGGATGAAAGCCGGAAAATGAGTGAGCACTAAGGCTCGAAGAGACTGTCCATGTCTCTGACATCGGTCACTATTCCCCTTCTCGGAGACCGACGAAACCCTTGTAAAGACAAGGTCCATCGAACCCGTGGGGTTGCATGCGAATCCAATTCGGGACATAGGAATGTAGGGGAGGTCTTCCCCATTGCTGTATCTCCTCAGGGTGTATCTGATGATCTCCAAGCATCCTCTTGACAGATGTATGGGGAGGTTAAAGAGTTGAAGTATAATAATGCAGAGATGAACCTTGGTCTGGGTTTCATTGGCCGAAGCAGGGGTATCGGCGTGGCTTACTGGTTGGCCAAGGGGGGTTTCTCGGCGTGGTCACTTGGCTGGCCGAGAAGGGCTCTCGGCGTGGCTCTTGGTTGGCCAAGAGGGGCTCTCGGCGCGGTCATTTGGCTGGCCAAGAAGGGCTCTCGGCGCGGTCTTTTGGCTGGCCAAGGGGAGCTCTCGGCGTGGCCATTTGGCTGAAGGAGGGGAAGGGCTTTCGGCATGGCCTTTTAGTGGACAGAGGGGGGCTCTCGGCCTGGACATTTGGTGGATGGAGGGAGCTCTCGGCACAAGGCTTCCCGGCGCGCTCATGGCCGCGCCGGGAGCCTGGCGCCAGGAGGCTTTGGGCTGTGGTTTTCTTCACAAGGAGAGGCTTGTTGTTTAGCTGAAAGGAGGGGAAGGCCTCTCGACCTTACGGTTCTCGGCGGGGAAACTCGCACGCCGAGAAGATGAATATGCAGAAGGATTTGAAGGTTTCAGAGCTCAAGGACGATGCTCTGTTTCTGGAATTTCTGGGTTTTATGGCTCAGATTGAGGCTGAATCGGGGGTGTATGAGGAGATTTCACGAACACCTCTGCTAGAAGGATGCCAAGGGATCTGGAGAGGCCAGATCATCAGGAGGAGGAGAGACCATCATCGGGGCTGAGTAGCCTTTATCTGTATACTGCCAGACATCTGGGGGAGTCAAGAGATGGCTTTCTCTGATTCCCCAGACCAGCATGGCATCATCTGAGAAGCACAACGGTGATGAAGGAAACCTCGATGCTAGGACCCCAGGCCTTAGTCATCCAAAGATTGGAATGAAGATCCAAGGTTGCATTCGTCTGCGGTCAAATGTATCTTTATTAGCCGGCAGTCCTGGGAACCAAGAGATTGATGTCTCTGGTTCCCGGATAGCACGAGAGGCTTGAGGAACAGACTCAAATACATACGGGGGGCATGCTATTGAAGCGGGAAGAGAGAAGAGAATAGAACCCAGCAACCCATTGAACAAGGGTGGGGGTTCTACCTTCATCCCTGTTCGAAGAACAGACCTGACTCCGAAGCCTGAGTCATTTCGCCCATGGGGCATTCATACAAACAGTACGCGTACATATGGAGACAAAAGAAGATAACATCGCCTAAAAATCCATCACGGCCATTGCATCTATTCATCTCACCTTCACTTACGTCGACTTCATAACTGAAGCCAAGAAACATACAGGAGAGGAAAAAGGAGAGAATCGTATGAATGATCCAAACATCAAGATTTCTACTATTTCATACGGAGAATCAGTAATAAGAAACAGAAAAGAAAGAAAACATCGATCATGGGGGGAGGGTGGAGTATTGACTCCTCTCCCTCCCCCTATCAGCCCACCTGGAGCCTCTCTTCCTTCCCTTCTTCTGCTTCTTCTTTCGACGGAGACTCTCTCCCTCTCTTTTCCTATCTCTTTTCTTTCTGGCTATCTCTTCGCTCTTTTTTCTTTTGCCTCTTTCTTTTCTTCTTTTCTGTCTGTCCGCTCTTTTTTCTTTTTTTTCTCTTCTGTTCCGGCCCTTTCTTGTGGGAGAAGCAATGGGTTTTATAGAACCCTTGCCTTGCAAAAGGGATCTCGGCGCCTGTATCCATGGGAGAAGTTCCCGGCGCGCCTTCCTTCAGGCTCTCGGCGCGTCCAGCGGCCCTTCGTTGAGGTTCCCGACGCCATGGTCAGAAGCCCAATCGGCCGGCCCATTTAGTGCTTTTAGGCCGCATAATTGCCTTGGCTTCTCTTAGTTATTTTGTATTGACTTTTATCAGAACTGAAATAGGCCCCTTTAGTAGTGACACAGCTTTGTTGAGATCATCTCGAGGTTCCATCAGTGAACAAACTGGGGTTTTATCAGTATTGCCATCTGAATGATGACGATAACACCGGACATTAGCCAGGCCTGAGATGGTCCTAGCCTGGCAATTGGTTGGTGGTGAGGATCCTCCCTCAATCCTGACTTTGCAGACATCTTCCAGTCTTCGTTGCTGGTCTGGTCCCA
Source organism: Amorphophallus konjac (assembly GCA_022559845.1). Taxonomy (NCBI): domain Eukaryota; kingdom Viridiplantae; phylum Streptophyta; class Magnoliopsida; order Alismatales; family Araceae; genus Amorphophallus; species Amorphophallus konjac. The sequence goes on along the minus strand of CM040121.1, from coordinate 434,648,067 downwards.
TCTTTATCTTTGTTCATATTTTAGCTGTCAACAAATGCCCCCCACCTGCAGATGGCGTAAGCGCAGAAGGTGCGGCACAGTGTCTGCAGGTGTATCATCGACTCAATGCTATCGACTTATTCTTTGAGTTATAGCTTGGCGGTATCCCCATACTGGGAGTTCCTCCTGGCATGATCTTCTTGGCTTGAGCCTCGATCCGCTGAACAACTATTGGCTTGAGCCCTGATCAACTAGCATATCTGACATCTGTCGATTTTAGGCTCCGATCAACGGCATACTTGACTTCTATCGGCTTTAAGCCCCGATTGGCTGAACATCTGGCATCTGTCGGCTTGAAGCTCCGATTGGCTGAACATCTTGCATCTATCGGCTTGAAACTCCGATTGGCTGAACATCTTGCATCTGTCGGCTTGAAACCCCGATCGGCTATATATCTTGTATCTATCGGTTTGGAGCCCCGATCGGCTGTATATCTTGCATCTATCGGTTTGGAGCCCCGATCGGCTGTATATCTTGCATCTATCGGTTTTGAGCCCCGATCGGCTGTACATCTTGCATCTATCAGTTTTGAGCCCCGATCGGCTGTACATCTTGCATCTGTCAGTTTTAAGCCCTGATTGGCTGAACATCTTGCATCTATCGATTTTGAGCCCCGATCGGCTGTACATCTTTCATCTGTCAGTTTTAAGCTCTGATTGGCTGAACATCTTGCATCTATCGGTTTTGAGCCCCGATCGACTGTACATCTTGCATCTATCGGTTTTGAGCCCCGATCGGCTGTACATCTTGCATCTGTCAGTTTTAAGCCCCGATCGGCTGTACATCTGGCATCTATCGGTTTTGAGCCCCGATCGGCTGTACATCTTGCATCTGTCAGTTTTAAGCCCTGATTGGCTGTACATCTGGCATCTATCAGTTTTGAGCCCCGATCGGCTGTACATCTTGCATCTGTCAGTTTTAAGCCCTGATTGGCTGAACATCTGGCATCTATCGGTTTTGAGCCCCGATCGGCTGTACATCTTGCATCTGTCAGTTTTAAGCGCTGATTGGCTGTACATCTGGCATCTATCGGTTTTGAGCCCCGATCGGCTGTACATCTTGCATCTGTCAGTTTTAAGCCCTGATTGGCTGTACATCTGGCATCTATCGGTTTTGAGCCCCGATCGGCTGTACATCTTGCATCTGTCAGTTTTAAGCCCTGATTGGCTGTACATCTCGCGGATTGTACCTCCGGGTGGCTGAACATCTACCGGATTGAAGCTCCGGGTGGCTGAACATCTGCCGGATTGAAGCTCCGGGTGGCTGAACATCTGCCGGATTGAAGCTCCGGGTGGCTGAACATCTGTCGGATTGAAGTTCCGGGTGGCTGAACATCTGCCAGATTGAAGCTCCGGGTGGCTGAACATCTGCCGGATTGAAGCTCCGGGTGGCTGAACATCTGCCGGATTGAAGCTCCGGGTGGCTGAACATCTGCCGGATTGAAGCTCCGGGTGGCTGAACATCTGCCGGATTGAAGCTCCGGATGGCCGAACATCTTCCGGATTGAAGCTCCGGGTGGCTGAACATCTGCCGGATTGAAGCTCCGGGTGGCTGAACATCTGCCGGATTGAAGCTCCGGGTGGCTGAACATCTGCCGGATTGAAGTTCCGGGTGGCTGAACATCTGCCGGATTGAAGCTCCGGGTGGCTGAACATCTGCCGGATTGAAGCTCCTGGTGGCTGAACATCTGCCGGATTGAAGCTCCGGGTGGCTGAACATCTGCCGGATTGAAGCTCCGGGTGGCTGAACATCTGCCGGACTGAAGCTCCGGGTGGCTGAACATCTGCCGGAGTGAAGCTCCGGGTGGCTGAACATCTGCCGGATTGAAGCTCCGGGTGGCTGAACATCTGCCGGATTGAAGCTCCGGGTGGCTGAACATCTGTCGGACTGAAGCTCCGGGTGGCTGAACATCTGCCGGATTGAAGTTCCGGGTGGCTGAACATCTGCCGGATTGAAGCTCCGGGTGGCTGAACATCTGCCGGATTGAAGCTCCGGGTGGCTGAACATCTGCCGGATTGAAGCTCCGGGTGGCTGAACATCTGCCGGATTGAAGTTCCGGGTGGCTGAACATCTGCCGGATTGAAGCTCCGGGTGGCTGAACATCTGCCGGATTGAAGCTCCGGGTGGCTGAACATCTGCCGGATTGAAGCTCCGGGTGGCTGAACATCTGCCGGATTGAAGCTCCGGGTGGCTGAACATCTGCCGGATTGAAGCTCCGGGTGGCTGAACATCTGCCGGATTGAAGCTCCGGGTGGCCGAACATCTTCCGGATTGAAGCTCCGGGTGGCTGAACATCTGCCGGATTGAAGCTCCGGGTGGCTGAACATCTGCCGGATTGAAGCTCCGGGTGGCTGAACATCTGCCGGATTGAAGTTCCGGGTGGCTGAACATCTGCCAGATTGAAGCTCCGGGTGGCTGAACATCTGCCAGATTGAAGCTCCGGATGGCTGAACATCTGCCGGATTGAAGCTCCGGGTGGCTGAACATCTGCCGGATTGAAGCTCCGGGTGGCTGAACATCTGCCGGACTGAAGCTCCGGGTGGCTGAACATCTGCCGGATTGAAGTTCCGGGTGGCTGAACATCTGCCGGATTGAAGCTCTGGGTGGCTGAACATCTGCCGGATTGAAGCTCCGGGTGGCTGAACATCTGCCGGATTGAAGCTCCGGGTGGTTGAACATCTTCTTCATGTGTTGTTATTTCCTTCGTATGAAGAGTAACGGTCTCAGCAGCCTTTATACTGACGACCTGTGTGCAGCAGGAGAGCGTCCATCCTCTCAGGGAAAGAATGGGGGCTCGCTCCACCACGTATCGGTATCTGATGGGATTGCCTTTGCTGGGCCTGTTGGCTAGCGGAAGACATACATCTGGAACAGACGAGAGGTCTGTTCCTCAAAGCTGACTGTGGCGATTTGCCGATCGTCCAGTGCGTGGTTCCATCGCCGACATTAGGCTCATGTCGATGCAAAGGAGTTTAAGCTTCATCAGAATAGACGAAAGGTCTAAACTGGGTAGGTTCATTGCATGTGGGACATTTAAAGGGGGCATAGTTTTCATCAGAACAGACGTAGGGTCTGAACTGGATGGGGTTTTATCATTGATCGGGCGAGGTGCTGGTTGATCAACAGCTGGTTTCATCATCGATATTGGGTTTATATCGAAGCAAAGAAGAGTTTAAGTTTTATCAGAATAGACGAAAAGTCTAAACTGGCAGGGTTTCATCATTGATCGGGCGAGGTGCCGGTCGATCAACAGTTGGTTTCATCATCGATATTGGGTTTATATCGAAGCAAAGAAGAGTTTAAGTTTTATCAGAATAGATGAAAAGTCTAAACTGGCAGGGTTTCATCATTGATCGGGCGAGGTGCCGGTCGATCAACAGTTGGTTTCATCATCGATATTGGGTTTATATCGAAGCAAAGAAGAGTTTAAGTTTTATCAGAATAGACGAAAAGTCTAAACTGGAAGGGGTTTATCGCGGGTGGGACTTTGCCAAGAATGCATAGGTTTCATCAGAACAGTGATGGGTTTCATTGTTGGTGGGACGTGCGAAAGAGGGTATGTGAATTTTATCAGGGTAAACGTAAGGTCTACCCCGGGAGGGTTTTATCATCGGTGGGGAATGGAGCCAGCTGACCGACGGAAGGTTTCATCAGTGAAGGGGAGGTGAAGGCAGCGTGCCGGTTGGCATGGAACTTTGAATTACCACATTACTGACCCAGGCGCCCTTTCGGGTTTTCACCGGAGCCAGCCCCCTCTTGCTTTTGCCCACGCGCCCTTTCGGGTTTTCACGTGGCGGGGTACCCGATTTTGCCTGCAGTGCCCTTTCGGGTTTTCACCACAGCTGGGTTTTGGCCATTTTTGCCCTTGTCCGGGATATCCGAATAAGACTGGCAGGGTATCTCTATTTTTAACCCCATTTTTATTTATTTATTTATATATACGTATATATATCGCTTGAATTGGGACTTCAGCACGGGTCAGGCGATGTGCTGCTTTATTGGCGGCTGCTCTTATCATCGGTATTGGGTATATACCGACGTAAGGATTTCATAGGTTTCATCAGGATAGACATAGGGTCTAAACTGGATGGGTTTCATCATTGATCGGGCAGGGTGCCAATCGATCGATAGTTGGTTTCATCATCGATATTGGGTTTATATCGATGCAAAGAAGAGCTTCATAAGTTTCATCGGCATAGACGTAAGGTCTAAACCGGACAGGTTTCATTGCTGATCAGGCAGTGTGCCAATCGATCAATAGTTGGTTTCATCATCGGTATTGGGTATATACCATTGCAAGGATTTCGTAGGTTTCATCAGGATAGACGTAGGGTCTAAACTGGATAGGTTTCATTGCTGCTCGGACCGTGTGCCCGCTAATCAGCAGCAGGCTTCATCATGGTGGGACAGGAAGAGATGCAAGTTTAATAGGACGGGTTTCTTCGTCGATCGGGCAGGGTGCCCATCGATCACAGGGGGGTTTCATCATCGGTATTGGGTTTATACCAATGCAAAGATTTCATAGGTTTCATCGGGATAGACGTAAGGTCTAAGCCGGATAGGTTTCATCATTGACCGGGCAGTGCGCCAATCGATCAAAGGAGGTTTCATCATCGGTATTGGGTTTATACCAATGCAAAGATTTCATAGGTTTCATCGGGATAGACGTAAGGTCTAAGCCGGATAGGTTTCATTATTGATCGGGCAAGGCGCCAATCGATCAATAGTGGACTTCACCATGGTGGGACTTTGGCAAGGTATGAGGGTTTTATCAGGACAGACGTAGGGTCTGTACTGGGTGGGTTTGATCGTTGATCGGGCAAGGTGCCGGTCGATCGACGAGGAGTTTATGGCGGGAGGTGAGGCTTCTTTTAAGATCACCACATTACTGACTCAAGCGCCCTTTTCGGGTTTTCGCCGGAGCCAGTCCCCTCTTGCTTTTGCCCACGCGCCCTTTCGGGTTTTCACGTGGCGGGGTACCCGATTTTACCTGCAGTGCCCTTTCGGGTTTTCACCACAGCTGGGTTTTGGCCATTTTTGCCCTTGTTCAGAGTATCTGAACAAGACTGGCGGGGTATCTCTATTTTTTAAACCCCATTTTGTCTCTTCTCTTTTTTTTTCTTTTTTTATCGGGACTTTAGCTTCGTAAATTGTTAAGCCATGTGCTCAACTTGTGTATGTATCATCATTGGTGTGGGTGCTGACACCAATGCAAGGGGTATATGGTTTTCATCGTCTGCCTAGGCGGAAGGCCTGGGTCGACTTGAGTGTGTTTTGTGGCTTAGGCGTGAAGCCGTTCGCCGCGAGCATGGCTGTATCGTTGATGTGGGGATTGCCATCAACGCAAGGGGATGGGATTTCATCATCCACCCAGACAGAAGGTCCGGATTGGCTCGAGGATATGTGTAGCAACTTAAGCACGAAACCATTCGCTGGAAATGTAGGTTTCATCGTTAATGTGGGGTTTAATATTAACGCAAAGGGATAAGGTTTCATAATCAACCTAGATGAAAGGTCTAAATTGATTCAAAAATGTGTATGGCAGCTCGGGCACGGAGCCGTTCGCTGGAAGGGTATGTTTCATCGTTAATGTGGGGTTTGACATTAACGCAAAGGAATAGGGCTTCATAACCAACCCAAACGAAAGGTCTGAATTGATTCAAAAATGTGTATGGCAGCTCGGGCACGAAGCCGTTCGCTGGAAGGGTATGCTTCATTGCTGATGTGGTTATGACCCGCTGGGTATCTACATCTTTGTATATTCACTGATTCTGTTGACTTTTCTCTGGCAATCTTTGACCATTGGCCGGCTTGAGTGCCGATGGAAGAATATCTGTAGGCCTGGGCACTGATTGCTAGAATCTTGATTTCTCTTAGCTGGCCATACTGGCAATCCATATTTGTGAGCATCTGTCATCTCGAATGCTGACGGTTAAACATCTCTGGCAGTCTAGAGGATCATCGGGCATCTATCGGCCAGGGTACCGATGGCTGAATGATTGACATATGTCGGCTAAGACGCCGATGGTTGTTGGCTTGAAAGTCAATGATCGAACCCCGACATCCGTCGGCTTGGATGCCGATGGGCATACATTTGGCAACCGTGGAAAGTGGTTGAGCATTGGTTGACGTGAACACCGATAGTTGACATCTTGGGGCATTGTTGATCTTGTTTGAACATCTTGTGGACATTGTTGAACCTCTATCATCTTGGGCTCTGATGTATTCATCATCTTTGCCTTGGAGCTTCATTTATTATATATCAGGTTGAATACCGATGTATTCATCTTATATATCCTTGACCATCGTGAAACATCTATCGGTCTGATTACCGATGTATCTATCATTCACTCATCCGAGTGCCATTATTCCTCCATCAGCTTATATGTCGACACCTTGATGTTTGATATATATATATTTCTTTTGGGATCTCATCGAGCATCTATTGGCCTGAATGCTGATGGTTGGGCGAGCTTCCATCGTTCTTCATTGATTCATCATTCATTGCTCATTGCCATCTGGACTCCCATCATTTGGACGGTTCCTGACATCAGCAGCAGACGTGCAGTGTAAGAGTCTGTGGTAGGATGGCCCTTGAAGGGTCAATGCTCTAGTTTTATTTCTCATCACCCTAAGTGATCATTGCCCCTTTAAAGGAGTGAGCATGCCCAGCAACGGCCATGCATGCCGCCATTGGCATTTCATACATTTACCCCTAGAAGGGGGACCCATGTTTGTCTTCCATCATTCTCTTGGCATACATTTGTCCCAAGAATGGGATACCATCAATACTTCTCATTGTTTGGCATACATCTGCCCCCGAGATGGGACACCATTTGGAACTTCCCTCATCTCATAATCATCATCATTTTTTTTCTTCATTTTTTTTTCTTTCCTTTTTTTTTCTTTTTTTTTTTGATATGCATCCCCCTCCTCAGAATGGGGTATCATCTGCATCTTCCATCATTTTGTCATCTTTCTCTTTTTTTCATTTCCATTTTTTTTTGATGTGCATCGCCCCTCAAATGGGAGTACCATATATATATATATATATATATATATATATATATATTATTTCATCATCTCTCTTTTCTTTATCCTTTTTTATTCCCATGTGCCCCCAGGATAGGGTATCATCCCCATGTGCCCCCAGGATAGAGTATCATCCATACCTTTCATCATTTTTTTTTGTTAATACATCTGCCCCTAGGAAGGGGTATCATGGGCATCTCTTCATCATCATCATTCTCATTTTTTTTATTTCTTCTTTTTTTTTTCTCCTTTTTTGTGTGTACATCTGCCCCCAGGAAGGAGTATCACTGGCATCTTTCACCATCATTCTTTTTGGCATACACCTACCCCAGAACGGGGTATCATTCGTATTTGAAAATGTCCTTTAGAGCAAATCGCTCTTTGGCGGGTGTGGTGCGGCCATGTCGGCTGCCTTCTTGAAATTGAGCATTCGATGGGGACGCGGTGGGTCCACTTTATATTCCTCTATCTGCAGCTCACCTTTCTGTATCAAGCTTTCTATAACATCTTTGAAGACGTAGCAGTCCTCAATAGGGTGTCCGAGCATCTGATGGTACGGACAGAAGCGAGGCTCATCTTTCCTTGCGGCATCACCGGGCTTCTTTGGGGCCGGGAGTATGATCTTGCCATGGTGGGTGACCCATTCGAATAGGACCCGAGTCTTTTCCTTTGGAAAGGAGTAGGGTTTAGTCATTTTGCTTCTTAGGGAGTGGCCTAGCTCGCCAGTCTTTGTTAGCGAAGAGCTAGCTGCCTCCTTCGCCTTTTTCTTCTCAAAAGCTTGGAAGTCGGCAATGTAAATATCTTTATGCATTGGCTGTTCACTAGCAGGCTTGCTCTTTTGTCTTAGGGCGGTAGCGGCCGGGCAATATTTCGCCAAAAAGGCCTCAATATCAGCCACAATCTCATTCAAGAGATCGAAGGACTTGACTTCGATGCCAACCAACCTTGTTAAGACTTCTGTCTTCAGGTTGCGCTTGCATATCTGGACAGCCTCCTCCTGGTTTGGTGGGTGCTGACATCTGGCATAAAGGTCCTTCCATCGGTAGATATAATCCAGAGCAGATTCATCGGCCCTTTGTTTGGCCTCATACAATTCTGCCTTAGTAACTTCTCCCTTGGCAGAGTTGGTTTTCATTGTTTGTTTCATATCGGGTTTACCCATCACTACCGGAGCTGGTGAGTTTAAGTGCAAACCAGGCGGATGCAAACCCATTTCATTCAGCTTGCTCTGTAACACTTTGACTTCTTGTAGTTTTTTAGATAGCTCTGTCATCATGGCAAGGCCAAGAACGTTGCCCCCGGCTCTAGTCTTAGGAGGGACTGACAGTACCCTATTACAGGCGCCGGACGCGTCCAGGCTTTCAGAAATTAACATCTTGGCCCTCGTCCCCGCATATGGAGGAGGAGTGTGGTAGCATGCTTCTTCTTCTGGTAGCGGGAGGTGCCCAGGCTTCTTGTTGGCTTTATCATCAGGACAGGAGGCTGAAGGCTTGGCTTGCTCTGACCTTATCGGCATGAAGCATATCTCTTCATCGTCCCCTTCGGAAGTCTGGCCATTGCCGGGTAAAACTGACAGCATGTTACAGGAGAAGACTTTGTCCTTCCTTGTGTTTGTTTGCATCTGCTCTCCCTTTCTTTCAGCAGTCGACATCCGCACCCATAACGGGTCATATAGCACATCTGGCATTTTTGATTTATTTTTCATCTTATTCATAAGGCCTGGGGACTTGACATGCCCCCATAGGATGGGCTCATCGGTGTCTGTTCCTTTCATCATTTCTTTGGGCGATTGCTGGTATAGAGATATCATATTGACTGCTCTTTTTAACTCAGGCAACTCATGCAGGCATGGAGGGTCCACTCTATACTCACCCAGTTCGAGTTCCCCTTTTTTAATCATTCTTTCAATAATATCTTTAAATACATAGCAATCTTCAATGGGATGACCCAATGCTTGATGATATGGGCAGAAGCGGGGGTCATCTTTTCTTTTGGTATCATCAGGTCTCTTTGGATCCGGAAGGACAATCTTGTCAAATTGGGCCGCCCATTCAAACAGGAGCCGAGTCTTTTCCTTAGGAAAGGAATAAGGCTTGCTCATCCTGGCTCGCAGAGCGGGACCATCCTTCTGATCAGCCGGCCTAGTGGGAGGAGGGCGGACAACGCCTTTTTCTTTATCTTTTTGTTGCTCGAACATCTTGAAGTCTATTGTACTGACTTCTGCAGGCATGGACCGTTTATCAGCCGATCTAGTTTTCTGGTACACAGCAGTAGCAACTGAAGGACTACTGGAGAGGAAGGCCTCGACCTCCGCCGCGGCATTGTTTAGTCGGTCAAATGACCCTATCTCCATCCCGATCATCTTTTCGAGAGTCTCCCGCCGAAGATTCTGCTTGCAAATCTGGACGGCGTCCTCGTGATGTGGAGGCCGCCTGCATCTCATGGCGAGGTTTCTCCATCTTTTTATATAATCCAGAGCGGTCTCATCCTGCTTCTGCCTTGTTGCATATAGCTCAGCTATTGTGATTTCTCTCTCCGTGACATGAAATCTGTCGCGAAACTTTCTTTGCATATCAGGCCAATCAACCACTGACCCGGCTGGCAAGCTTGAGTACCATTCAAAGGCCAACCTAGTGAGGGATGAGCCAAAGAACTTGAGCAGATAAGCTTCATCGACTGCTAGGTCACCCATGATTGTAGTGTAGTAGGCTATATGCTCCCTAGGGGAGCCTTGGCCATTAAATTTCTTGAACTTCGGCGGCTTACTGACGCCTGCGGGTAGTCTCTTAGCAGCATACTGGGGAGGATACGGTACCTTGTACACATCATAGGTACCAGCATCACCACCAGTCTTTTCTGACAGTTTCATTTCCACAATTCTTTCAATCATCTGCTTGTGGGCTACAGCTGGATCTATGTCTTCTGGAAAGAAGTGAGCTTGTTGCTGGCTGTGAGGAGTTGTAATCACAGTGGCGCGCAAGATGGGCGCGGTAGGCTGTGTCTGAGACACAGAGGGCTGAGCTGTTGTTTGCTGTGGAACAGGTTGGCTCGGTGTCTTGCCCTTATCAGCTAAGAGAGGGTTAGCTGGGATAGCCGTCTCTGCTGAGCTGGATGTCTGCCCCGCAGGTTCAGTTTGCTTTGAGACTGATGTAGCTTCATGTCTCTCATTAAGCTGCCTTCGGAGAGCACTGATCTCCTGCTGGTATCTTCTGAACATCATCTGGATCATAGGATCCAAGGCTGACGGGATTTGCATATCTTCAGAAGTCCCTTCAGCATCATCAATAAGGGGATTGTCTTCATCCTGTGCCGTCACCATATTGACTGTCATGGTGGTGATCTTGCGGGCTTCATCATATTTCTTCATTTTATCTTTTGCAGCCTGCCCTCTTCTTGTGATAGGACCAGGTCTAGTAGCCAACCTGAGCAGTTCATCTGGCTGAGTTGGTAGTATATCTTGCCCCCTGGCAAGTCCAGCCATGTTGCAGGCGAAGATTTGCATTTTTTCCCTTCTACCTGTAGACCTTTCTTTTTACCTGGTCAGGATATTTGAGCCGGTCAAAGACCGATATTCTTTCTTTGGCTTCTTCCCCGTGCAGGTCTTCTTCATCATATCCGGCCCTGAGGCCTTCTTCATAATCATTTGAATCGGAGGAAGAGACTCCGTGCATCACTTCTTGAGGGATTTCTTCTTCTTCCTCATCCATGGTACCCAAGGCACGGGATAATCTTTGTTGACCGAGGGCGGAGTTCCCAAGGTGGTGGAAGTAGTCCTGGACCACTTGCTTCATTTCTTCAGAGTTGTGCCTTTGCGGCTCAGGTTGGAACATCAGTCTTTCCTGGCTTCTTTGCTGATAGGCCAGTCTTGTTATCTGAGCATTCAAATGCTCGGCCTTGGAATATCTGAAGATGTCGGCCTGTCTGGCACAGGCCCTCGATCTTCTTGGGACGGCAACCATGGCTGGTTCACACATTCCCGCATCGCCATTCCGGCAGCAGTTGGCAGCAACATCATGGTTCTTTCTCTGCCATCTTCTGCCCCCGGCCCTGGGGTGGGCGACAGCAAGGTCTTCTTTCTTCACAAGTCTTCTACCCCTCATCATGGGGCGAGCAGTAGTCAGTTTTCTTTCTCCATCATTTCTTTCATCTCTCCTACCCCAGGCTCTGGGGTGAGCAGCAATAGCATTTCCTGTTTCTTTTCCCTTTCTTCTTCGGCTTCCCGCCCTGAAGCGGGCAACAGCATCATTGGTAGCCTTCTCCTCATCTTGAGCTGGAGCCCAGCTCTGCATCTTCTTCGGTCGCCAGACCTGTTTGTATTTTGCTGGCTTGGGCGCCAGCGGCTTCCTCTCATCGGCCTCCCAGTTGGCATGCCTGGTGGCCAGAGTTTGGAATCTGTTGGCAGTGGGCACTTGCGGGACGATCACATCCGGCTTGACCGCCCTCGGGCAACCGTTCAGGTTCGCCCGGACACCCCCGATCATCATTGTCTTTCCGGAGTTGGAAAGACAGCGTTCAACAGCAACATACCGGCTCCTCCGGTTAGTTCTCTTCCTCTTTTGAGTAGCAGCGGGGACCATGTCCCTTTTCTGGACGTGGTGGACATGGCAGGCGACGGCCGTGGGGGCCGTCTTCTCTGGCAAGCTGTCCTTCTGGACAGTGGTCTTCATTGGGGCACTCGCGGCAGTGCCTTGCTCATTGTTATCGACCTTCAGAAGGTCGGTGTAGACGACGCCTAAGCAGTTGGGCAGCCCGACAGCTGGGGGAAACGAGCCGAACGCCAATGGTACCGCCAGGTATCCCTCCTGGACATGCATGTCCAGGGGTTGTTTGTCGAAGCACACAGATGTGTTTTCAGTCGTCATCGCAGTTTCCTGGAAATAAGGAAGCACACGGAATCAGAATTTTGAGGGGGGGCCCGCGGGGCCTCCTATTTTAGCGTAAAGATGAAGGGAGACTCGGTCCCACCGGGCGTGCCAGACTTGTTCGACGCATTTATCTTATCTTGGTTTATTTTATTTATTTATTTATTTATTTTATTATTTATTTATTGGCGTGCCAGTCACCGAAGTGACAATTTTATTGTGCGCTCGATTTGACATGGTCAGTCGATTGTGAAGTCCGAGTCAGGACCCGAAGTCCGTCATACCCTGAACGCTATGACGTTAATTACGTCCTTCCAAGGAAGGACAACCCTTGATTAAACGCTAAAAGTAGGAGGCCTCGAGAGGCAAACGTATATTCATGTGCGGAAATGGAACTTCATACCGAAGCCAGAAAGGCGGGCAAGATAATGACACCAACCGTAGAAACAGATGATATCGTTAAGTCAGCGGTTCAAAACCCGGGGTTAAGGGGGGGAAGGAGGATCTCAATCGCAGGTAGCCTGAGCCGCGACCGTGACGAAGTTTAAAACATCGATCAGTATTTCGACAGCATCTTCCCTTTATCTGGGTTATGCCCAGGGGGAAATAGGCTATCACCCACGGAGTGCCGGGATGAAAGCCAAGAGAGAGAGAAGTGTTGAACTTCTCGAATCGCATATTTGCCATGGGGCAATATTTGGTATTCCCTGTAGAAGCCGGTGGAACTCATGCAGTGGCAGAGCCCTCCCGAGCTAAAGGGGTTATTCATGAACCCGATGCGGGACGACGGAAAGTGAGCGAACGCTCAATGTTGCGCCCTCACACGCGGATCGACCTGCGCGGTCAGGTCGCGGGGATCGACCTGCCCGGTCAGGTCACGGGGGTCAAGGGGGCAGCGCCCCTTACGGGGGTTTCCGGGGACGGAGCCCCCAGAACAAAATTCGGATTTAAGATTCAGTAACAACATTCGAGTAGGTTATCAATGCAGTTCAAGCGTGCATAGGTTCCCGGCGCGAAGGCAGAATGGCCAGGGTTCCCGGCGCAGGAAGGAGGGTCCTCGGCGCGCTAAGGGATGGGGTTCTCGGCGCACGGGTTCTCGGCTTGGCAAAAATGGGCAAGGGGCTTCTCGGCGCGCCAAGGGATGGGGTTCTCGGCGCGCTCATCCCCGCGCCGGGAAGCCTCCGCCAGAAAAGGTTGCATAGGGGGGGGGGCTTTCGGCCAGGGGTCTTCTCGGCGCGCCCATTACCGCGCCGGGAAGGTGGCGCCGAGAAGCCCTGGGCTATGGGGGTTTGCATGCAAGGGCCATATGTGATTTTTGTTGTTTGCTAAAGCGGCAGGCCTCTCGGCAGGAGGGTTCTCGGCGGGGAATTTAGCACGCCGAGAAGCTGGAATCGTTACAGGGTTTCAAGGTTCAAACGATGCTCTGCTTTGAGTTCATCGATGATCCAGGCTAAAATAGATAGATTCAATGGGGTCAAGGTAGATCAGCTCATCAAATCTGAGCTGGATTAGATTTGGGCTTTACAGGAGCATCAGGATAGAAGAGGGATTTGGGAAGTCTAGGGTCGAGGGAAACCCTGTCACCATTATCATGCAGAGCCCGGGGGACAACCTGATGTCGACTTTCATCTTCCTGAGAGAATTTTGGCAGCACCTCCCCTGGACCGAGCATTTGCCAGAGAATGGTATAGGCTGACATCCACGGAGTGCCGGGATGAAAGCCGGAAAATGAGTGAGCACTAAGGCTCGAAGAGACTGTCCATGTCTCTGACATCGGTCACTATTCCCCTTCTCGGAGACCGACGAAACCCTTGTAAAGACAAGGTCCATCGAACCCGTGGGGTTGCATGCGAATCCAATTCGGGACATAGGAATGTAGGGGAGGTCTTCCCCATTGCTGTATCTCCTCAGGGTGTATCTGATGATCTCCAAGCATCCTCTTGACAGATGTATGGGGAGGTTAAAGAGTTGAAGTATAATAATGCAGAGATGAACCTTGGTCTGGGTTTCATTGGCCGAAGCAGGGGTATCGGCGTGGCTTACTGGTTGGCCAAGGGGGGTTTCTAGGCGTGGTCACTTGGCTGGCCGAGAAGGGCTCTCGGCGTGGCTCTAGGTTGGCCAATAGGGGCTCTCGGCGCGGTCATTTGGCTGGCCAAGAAGGGCTCTCGGCGCGGTCTTTTGGCTGGCCAAGGGGAGCTCTCGGCGTGGCCATTTGGCTGAAGGAGGGGAAGGGCTTTCGGCATGGCCTTTTAGTGGACAGAGGGGGGCTCTCGGCCTGGACATTTGGTGGATGGAGGGAGCTCTCGGCACAAGGCTTCCCGGCGCGCTCATGGCCGCGCCGGGAGCCTGGCGCCAGGAGGCTGTGGGCTGTGGTTTTCTTCACAAGGAGAGGCTTGTCGTTTAGCTGAAAGGAGGGGAAGGCCTCTCGGCCTTACGGTTCTCGGCGGGGAAACTCACACGCCGAGAAGATGAATATGCAGAAGGATTTCAAGGTTTCAGAGCTCAAGGACGATGCTCTGTTTCTGGAATTTCTGGGTTTTATGGCTCAGATTGAGGCTGAATCGGGGGTGTATGAGGAGATTTCACGAACACCTCTGCTAGAAGGATGCCAAGGGATCTGGAGAGGCCAGATCATCAGGAGGAGGAGAGACCATCATCGGGGCTGAGTAGCCTTTATCTGTATACTGCCAGACATCTGGGGGAGTCAAGAGATGGCTTTCTCTGATTCCCCAGACCAGCATGGCATCATCTGAGAAGCACAACGGTGATGAAGGAAACCTCGATGCTAGGACCCCAGGCCTTAGTCATCCAAAGATTGGAATGAAGATCCAAGGTTGCATTCGTCTGCGGTCAAATGTATCTTTATTAGCCGGCAGTCCTGGGAACCAAGAGATTGATGTCTCTGGTTCCCGGATAGCACGAGAGGCTTGAGGAACAGACTCAAATACATACGGGGGGCATGCTATTGAAGCGGGAAGAGAGAAGAGAATAGAACCCAGCAACCCATTGAACAAGGGTGGGGGTTCTACCTTCATCCCTGTTCGAAGAACAGACCTGACTCCGAAGCCTGAGTCATTTCGCCCATGGGGCATTCATACAAACAGTATGCGTACATATGGAGACAAAAGAAGATAACATCGCCTAAAAATCCATCACGGCCATTGCATCTATTCATCTCACCTTCACTTACATCGACTTCATAACTGAAGCCAAGAAACATACAGGAGAGGAAAAAGGAGAGAATCGTATGAATGATCCAAACATCAAGATTTCTACTATTTCATACGGAGAATCAGTAATAAGAAACAGAAAAGAAAGAAAACATCGATCATGGGGGGAGGGTGGAGTATTGACTCCTCTCCCTCCCCCTATCAGCCCACCTGGAGCCTCTCTTCCTTCCCTTCTTCTGCTTCTTCTTTCGACGGAGACTCTCTCCCTCTCTTTTCCTATCTCTTTTCTTTCTGGCTATCTCTTTGCTCTTTTTTCTTTTGCCTCTTTCTTTTCTTCTTTTCTGTCTGTCCGCTCTTTTTTCTTTTTTTTCTCTTCTGTTCCGGCCCTTTCTTGTGGGAGAAGCAATGGGTTTTATAGAACCCTTGCCTTGCAAAAGGGATCTCGGCGCCTGTATCCATGGGAGAAGTTCCCGGCGCGCCTTCCTTCAGGCTCTCGGCGCATCCAGCGGCCCTTCGTTGAGGTTCCCGGCGCCATGGTCAGAAGCCCAATCGGCCGGCCCATTTAGTGCTTTTAGGCCGCATAATTGCCTTGGCTTCTCTTAGTTATTTTGTATTGACTTTTATCAGAACCGAAATAGGCCCCTTTAGTAGTGACACAGCTTTGTTGAGATCATCTCGAGGTTCCATCAGTGAACAAACTGGGGTTTTATCAGTATTGCCATCTGAATGATGACGATAACACCGGACATTAGCCAGGCCTGAGATGGTCCTAGCCGGGCAATTGGTTGGTGGTGAGGATCCTCCCTCAATCCTGACTTTGCAGGCATCTTCCAGTCTTCGTTGCTGGTCTGGTCCCATCTTTATCTTTGTTCATATTTTAGCTGTCAACACCAGCCTTCTGAGCTTATGATCGGCAGGCAAATATTTTTTCAAATGACAAGAAGCATGGCGAGATGTCCGAGCATAGGCGCCTCACCTACAGATCTCCGGCACGAGCTAGAGTGCCATCACCTATGGTTTACCCCACCAATGGGCGAAATGATGTCACTCAGGCCGTACGAAGATACCTCCGCGGCCTCGGAAGCACCCTTTTGGGAACACAGCGGCTCCTAGAAGCCGCACATGATGTAAAAAGAAGTCGGAGATGACAAGTCGACCCGGGAAGCATAGAAGATGCAGAGTTGGGATGCTATGGGCCACCCCTCCGTGAAGAAGTTACACCAAGAGTATCGCTATTTAAAAGATTAACTTTCCCTAAGCTGCCAGCCAGGAAAGTAATTCGAAGGAATGAGAAACTGTATATTTTTACCTGCAATATGGCCGGAGTGGCCGACCACCATGGGGCTCCGCCCAAAGAACATAATGAGGAGACCGGGCTCGATGAAAGATCGGGTCTCGTCACCATAAGAACAGAAGCTGCAATCAAAGCAATACAAGCCCCTGTTGGTGAAACTAATTCAGATATGGTCTTAATGGCCGTGAATGTAGTTATCACCAAAGATGATGGCGAGACACCAGCGCCTTCTCCAGATATCCCGGTGGAAGGAGGAGGTCAGGCCCCCAACTCCTCTATGCCCGATCCAACAATAATGATGCCGCTGCTCCAAGAATACAGTTGGTTTTAAATTTGTTCCCTTCAAAGTGTGTGGATGTGATGGTGAACAAGTTGATAAGATGATGTACAATGATGAACAAATGCAACATCAACTCAAGCAATCAACATGAAGTGTAAAGCACAAGGGCATGTCATCTTCATTAGAAAATAAGCAAAAGAAAAGGAAAAACACATGCCGGGGCATGGAGCAAAGGAATAAACTAAACACACATCATATGTGTGGAGCAACTGTATTAAAGCCAAGAAAGAGATATGAGGAAAATAAAGAAGACTACTATCCAAACTAAAAGAGTGTGATCGCCACCAAGGTAATTAAAATTGCAAAGCTAAGGTAAATATCTTGGAAAGAGGAGGATGAAACACCCGCCCACGGGAGATGAAAACCAGAAATCTGCGCCTTCTAATGGTCTAGTCTTAGGCCGCGAGCGATCCAAAAACGGCCTTACGATAAGCCGCCACAGCCTCACAAACAGTTAAAGGTAGAGCCGCCAGAGAACATAGAACAGCAACTTGGGACTTGAATCTCCACTTCTCCTGGCTGACCAGAAGAGTTGGCCTCGTGCTAGGAACCCTGTAAACCTACAAAAAAAGTGTAGAAGCACAGAAAAACAACCCAAATTAGCCCTATGACAAGTGTAGCAACTATAATGCAAATAAACTAAAGTGCATGCAAAAGGAAGGGTGGATACTTGGGGTGGTGATTTTTTTAACCCCTATGGGGCGTGGAAAAGATGGGAGGATGTTTAAAACATGATTGAGATGCAAAGAACGTGGAAGAAGAAGAGGGGAGATGCTTGTGAATGCTATGAAGAGGGGGAGGGAACTAAAGAAGAAAATAACACTATTAAACCCTTGGAACTCAATACTCCCTGGACTGGAAGGCTAATGGACGTAGACAGCACTTCTCCTTGATGGGTACTCGCTCCAGAACGCGGCAGCACCTTGACGTAAACTCCAGAATTCTCCTCCTCAACCCATGAACTTAAGGGTTCTATTTATAGGCCCTCAAACTCTAGGTTCGAATTGGAGAGATTCCAGCTAAAAAGTAGGGTAGAGCTTAGCAAACTCTTGAAGATAACACTCCCAAGAGTCCATGCAAACAAACAGGAGCTTCTAATGATCTCTATCGAGAGAGAAATCATGAAATCAAAATTCTAATTCGGCCACGGCGTAGCAGAGAAAAATAGTTCTAGCAGGACTCTCGGTCTGCACAAACGGTCTTACTATAAACCGCCACTTTGAACAAACTGTCAAAGGATAGACCGCCACCATCAAATGTCCACCAAAGGATAAGGCCAATGGGAGAAAAACTCGTGAACAGGACTCTGGAGCCAAAAAACGGTCTAAGGTAAAACCGCCACAATGCCTCTAACGGCCATACGATAAATCGCCAGAGCTCAATGGATAAGAAAGGATAAGGCTGAAAGAAAGACGTTGGCTCTGGACTCTGGCGTCAGCAAATGGTTTATAGATAGACCGCCAAACGTCATCAAATACCTATTCAATAGACTACCAGAGACAGTGGCGTGGCAGAATAAATGAAAGGCCCACTAAGCTTCAACCCACGGAAAAATAAATAAGGAGCGAGACCCAATCAAGGAGAATGACCCATCAAATAAGCCTCAAAGCTGACCAAGATGGCCTAATGAACGGCGTATAACTCGGAGCATCATAAAGATAGATAAGGAGATGACCCAACTCAATGGTCATAAAACAGGTGTCAATAGATGCCCCTCCTTAACGTCCTCTTTGCAGGGGAGCGAGCTGAGGTGAAGCGAAAGTGACATAGAACATGGAGGTGAAACGGAAATGAAGCGGAGTGGACTGAAAAATGGGCGTTAAGGTAAACTGACACCCGTCCTCAACCAATAAGCGATAGGAATCTTCCGAAAAACTTCGAACCAATCATAAGGAACAATAAACTGAACCACACATGTCTGGAGGAACTAATGACTAAAGGAAAGGAAAACATGACCAACCTCCTCACTGGAACACACAGCTGATAGGCAGTCGGAGCAAGCGGAAAAGTAAAGAGACGAGTAACTAAACTCCAGACAGGAATCCTTAGTTAACCAAACCGAGCAAATAGACCGAAGAAAACCTTCCAACTCAGAGTGGAATACTTCTCCTTACTCAAGACCATGGACACATAGTTATCCACCATTACTGAGACACTTAGACAGATGAGGGCACGTGAATGCTCAAAGATACGCATGATGCATGCTGGGCTAAAATAAAGAAATCATCAAAACGAATGCAAAGAAAGGATAAAATAGCAAGATACTCGAGAATAGTATTGCTAGACTGGATAAATCAGTGTCAAGACACTATCTACAACCACGGCGTGCAAGATAGAACCATCGTCCCCCAACTCTTCCAACCTAACGGCCTATCCAACGATTAAACATGTGCACCTAGATCATCATCGTTTTTGTTAAAGGAGAACATCAGATCCTAGAACACACGAATGACCAGCCAGTTCTCGAGGAAATATATCATAGATACCATATAGTAATGCATTAAGAGACCAGGGATCAAGATACTTACCTGACTTACCTGTTTGGCGAGCCGTGATAGTGTATGATGGCGTTCATGATTTTTGCTATAAGAGGTTAGCCATCAACAAATAAATCCATAAAATAGGCATGAAGCACAATAGATATAACTTTGAAGCACGAAACATAATGGATTATAGCTTTGAAATTCATCACATAATTCAGCCCACAAACGGTCTAAAGTAGAACCGCTACACGATCCCTAACGGTCTGACAATGGACCGCTAAAGTGCGTCGGTTAACATCCTTCGAGGAAGAGCACCTTGATGACAAACGGTCGAATGAAGGACCGCTAGAACGACTGTAACAGTCATACGATAGACCGCCAAATTTTCTGGGCGTTCAAAAAAAAATAACCCGTTCGTTCACTCCCCCCCATTCTATGCTCATTCAAACACCCAAACGAGCCATACCCCATTCTACTCCGGCGACCCACCGGCGACCACCACCATGGTGAAGAAATACGTCGTGAAACACCTCCAACGACGATTAGAGGAAGAGGGAACGCCACCCCTGGCGGCGTCGGACCCACCGGAGAGAGATGAGGGGCCTTCAGCCATAATGGGGGGAAACGAAGCCCCCACAGCCGAGGAAGAACATGACGATGATGGAGGCGAAGGGGAAGAGGCTCCCCTGGTGGAGGAGCTGCCCATGGCGGCGGCGGCCGGCCGGTCATCGAAGGTAGGCCATGAACTCTAAAAAAATTGATTTTTTGATTTTCAAAGACCATGCATGTGTATGAATGGATAGGGGAATGGGTGTGGGGACCCATTAGACAAGATGTAGGCCCTTTGAGGCCATTTCCAAGGCATGGGGGAACGGAGAAGACAACGCCCGTTCGTGGGTCCGTTAGCGGTCGTTCCAGTGACCGCTACACTCTCAGACGGCCCATACTGTGGCTGTTAGAGGACTTAGACGGTCCAAGATATGGCTGCCAGAGTATCAGAGGCAGAATTTTGGTTTTTTGCGTTTTTGTCTTATTTGATTTTTTTGTTGTTTTTGCTTATATGAAATGCAAGGAAAATGCAATACAATGATTGACCTACATTCTAAATGTATGCAGGGGAAGAGACGGACTCAGATTTCTTGGCTGCAAGTCCGAGTGGTATATCAAGCCTTACCAGATTACCAGAAAGAGAGACCGACGGCCATGGGCTTCGGGGACCTATTGAGCATCGAGGTCACGAGGATGGACACAGCTCTCCTGTATGCCCTTCACGAGAGATGGGACCCAGTTAGCAGAGCTTTCATCTTCCCATGGGGTCTGGAGAGGGGGATTTCTGTAGCCCATCTAAGAGCAGCCAAACCAGGTCCATCAGGACCAAACGAGGCTCAGCTCATCCAAGTGACAGCTCCATAGGGCCCACTTAGGCTAAAAAGCCCAATAAGATTACTCGGGATCTCACCCTTCCTCGGCGGCCCTTAGGCTCGGAAGGCCCGAGCGTCGGTCAGAACGGAGGAAGACCCATGCCCAAGTTATCCCCTCATCGGGATAGAGGCAAGCGCTCAGCGCCCACTCCGACCTATCTTCATCCGAGCTATGCCTATCGCCCGGACAGGGTTGGCACCTTTTATGCTCGGACCGACCGACGATTGCTTATCCACGTTGCTATTGAGAGCCCTTTATGAGCAGGAGTTTATGAGGATAAGAGACCCATGATCCCCAAGGCTATGAAGATCCCACGATGAGGATGTAAAGATCCCACGATGAGGACGCAACTCCCGCCTGAAACTCCTCAGTTTACGGGACTCATAAGGTGAGCACACTATATAAACCAGGGACTCCCTCCAGTGAAAGGTAAGGGCAATACACGCCTAAAATCCCCTGAGTAGGAACCACTTCACCACCTTGGTGTTAGGGGATCTCGTGCACCTCTTTCTACCTCCCTCCATATCTTCCACCATTGCTCTACTGACTTAAGCATCATAGGGTTTTCCCCAGAGAACCATCCCTGGGCCCTCTGATCCGTTTCCCTTTCTCTACAGTTCACTATTCGGTGATCATCCTCCCAGCTCAGGAGCCGCACGAGATCACGCCCCTTCATCTGGCGCCGTCTGTGGGAAATGACCAAAGAGCCAGTATGGTGCGAAGAAGTTCAAGGAGGAGGTCCGCCGGCGACAGGGGAAAGGCCATGGTGGCGGCGGGGGAAGGCCTCTCGCAAGCCTCCCAGAATTCCCCCTCCGGTGCCAGCACTCCCGCCGACAGACCGCCCCCTCCCTCCGCGGCAGGGCTACCACCCCCTCCCCCTGCGGCGGTAGGGCTGCCGCTTAACGGCGGCACTGACGCCTTCCAAGCCCTCAACGTAAAACTGGACATCCTCGTGGAACTCATGAGGACCCAGGCGGCTAGGGATGGAAGGTCATGCGCCCCTCCGGAGAGCCCTCCCCGCGAGAACGTGTCCCAGCACACCGCCGGAGGCAGCTTCACCCTCCGGGGTCGGCAGATCATCCGTAACAGGTCAAGAGGACCTTCACAAGCCCCCCCTCCGGAGCAAGAAGCCTCATCCACGCCGAAGAAGGGAAGACCTGGGGCACGCCGTCCGAACCCAGAGACCGAAGTCCCTGGGGAACGCCAATACATCCCCCCCAGCCTAATGGCGCAGCGGCAGCCGGAACTATCCTTCCTACTGCAAGAATTCGAGAGGCGTTTCGTAGAGCAGGAGCGCGCCCTACGCACCCTGCAGAAAGACTCCCCAGCGGAGGATGAGGAGAAATCCCCATTCTCCGACTATATCTTGAAGGCAGAGGTATCTCCTAGAACCTCCATCCCGACCTTCAAGCTCTATGATGGACAGGGTGACCCGGCCGATCACTTCGACAGCTTCGACGCCCTGATGACCCTTCATGGAGCGTCCGACGCCATCAAATGCCGAGCCTTTGTGACCGCCTTGGTCCAAGGCGCCCAAGCATGGTTCCGGGCCCTCGCCCCCGGATCCATCCGGGACTTCAAGCAATTCGGGTGAGTATTCAAGGAGAATTTTGCAGGCAGCGGTCCCCTAAGGTCGGTAGCGGGGCTTTTGGCCCTCAAACAGGCGCAAGGAGAGAAACTTCGGACTTACATTACCCGATTCAAATCGGAAGCCCTGAGGATCTCCCGCCTGGATGTCACCTCGGCCATAACCGCGCTGATCGGGGGCACCCACGACGAGAACCTCCGCCGCGCGCTTGTCTTCCACCCTCCCTCGACCCTTGCTGCGCTAGTGACTCTGGCATTGCGCCATGCCGAGTGCGAAAAAGTGCTCAGCGCATGCCGAGACGCAACCGGCTCGGGTCGGGAGGGGGACAAGAAGCGGGCACCCGAGCCAAACTCGGGACCGGGGAAAAGACGGAACCAAGACAGGGAACGCAAGGAACTGTCACGGAAGTACGAGCGGTACACCTCCTTAACCACTCCGGTTTATGAGATCTACGAGGACATCAAAGGCTCGGGCCTCCTCTGCCAACCCGAGCCAATGAGGTCGAAGAACCGCATTCGCAGCAAGCACTGCCTGTTCCACAGCGACCACGGACATCACACCGGCGACTGCCATCAACTCCAAGACGAGATCGAGCGTCTCATTCGTCAGGGGCACCTCTCCCGGTTCGTGGCCGGGCACAAGGAAGACCGAGGCGCCCCATAGAAAATCGACAATGCCCCCCGAGGGGTCCACATCAACGTCATCACCGAAGGAGCTGCATCAGGAGGAGACAGCGGCCGAGGAAGGAAGCGTCATGCTGAGCGGGCGAGCCGAGCCATCGAGCCTCCCAGGGCCCCGCCGAGTGAGCCCCAGGTCATATCCTTCTCCGACCAAGACCTGGAAGGGCTAAGCACCCCGCATGACGACGCCCTAGTCATATCGGCCACAATAAACCATTGTAACGTAGATATGATTCTAGTTGACAATGGAAGTGCCCCTGATGTATTATCCTATGAATGTTTCCTTAAGATGGGGGAGGATCCGTCTAGACTCTGCCCGATCCGGACCCCTCTTTGCGGGTTCAATGGTCAGGCCACTTATCCCGAGGGAGCCCTAAGCCTGCCGGTTACTCTCGGCACCCACCCAAAACTGTTACGGTCATGGTGGACTTCATAGTGATTAAAGGTATGATAGCATACAACGCAATCTTCGGCCGAGGAATCCTCATCCGAACGAAAGCGGTGCCTTCTACCTATCACCAAAAGATGAAGTTCCCCACCAAAAATGGGTTGGGGGAAGTCCGAGGCAACCAGGCCATGGCCAGAAGGTGCTACAATATCTCGGTTGAAGCCACAATACCGGACAGGAAGAACAAGGGCCCCCAGGAAGTCGAGGAAAAATCCGCAACCGCCGAACCTGGAGGCGAATTGCTAGCGATTTTCCTAAACGACGACCCGACCCTAGAAGTAAAGATCGGAGCCGACCTGACATCTGGAGCTCAACATCAATACAAAGAGTTTCTTTCCGCGTACATCCGGGTCTTCGCATGGTCTGATGATCAACTCCCTGGGATACCGGAAGAAACGGTGATGCATAAGCTCAACCTCGACCCAACCATGAAGCCCGTACAACAACGCAGAAGGAAGCACGCGCCAGAGAAGCAGGCGATTATCAAGGAGCAAGTCACCAAGGGGCAAAAGACTGGCCTTTTTAGACCGGTCCTGTACCCGACGTGGCTGGCTAACGTCGTCCTGGTGCCAAAAGCTTCGGGAAAGTGGCGAATGTGCGTGGACTTCACCGACTTGAACAAGGCTACTCCAAAGGACTGCTATCCATTACCGAGCATCGACCAACTGGTTGACTCAACCTCGGGCAACGAGATACTCAGCTTCCTGGATGCCTATTCAGGTTACCATCAGATCAGAATGCACCCCGAAGACATCGAGAAGACCGCCTTTATCACCGACTTCGGCGTACACTGCTACACCCGGATACCTTTCAGGTTGAAGAACGCTGGAGCCACGTACCAGAGGCTGGTCAATCATATGTTCGAGGGACAGCTCGGTCGGAACGTCGAGGCTTATATTGACGACATGCTCGTGAAGACCCCCAAGGCCGAGGACCACTTCGCCGACCTAGCGGAAACCTTCGACACCCTCCTGAAGTACAACATGAAGCTCAATCCTTCCAAGTGCGCCTTCGGAGTAAGGTCTGGGAAGTTCCTGGGCTTCTTAGTCACCCAGCGTGGGATCGAGGCCAACCCCGACAATGTCCAGGCCATCCTGGACATGCGCCCACCCACCTGCATCAAAGATGTTCAACGCCTTACCGGCATTGCCGCACTCAGTAGATTCCTGTCCCGCGCGGCTGAACGATGCCTACCCTTCTTCAAACTATTGAGGGGGCCTAAAATGGCATCTGCTACATTCGCGTGGGATGAAGAATGCCAAAAAGCATTCACCGAGCTTAAGGAGTTTCTGGCTTCGCCACCGATGCTTTCCAAGCCCGTATCAGGCGAAACCTTGCATCTCTATCTCTCGACGACTCCATCTACAGTTAGCTCGATCCTAGTCAGAAATGACTCGGGAGTTGAGAGACCGGTCTACTACACCAGCAAGGTGCTCAACGAGGTCAAAAGAAGGTACCCCGCAACCGAGAGACTCGTGCTAGCGTTGGTTACCTTGGCCAGGCGCCTCCGACCCTATTTCCATGGGCACTCCATCACCGTGCTGACCGGTGAACCATTGAAAAGGATCCCCGCTCACCCTGAAGCCTCGGGACGTCTCGTCAAGTGGGCCATCATGCTCGGGGCCTATGATATATCGTATCGGCCTCGCTCGGCTATCAAAGGCCAGGCGCTCGCTGACTTCATCGCCGAGAGCACCATCCCGACTGAAGAAAGATCTCCGTCCGCGCCCGGGCCGACCTGGGAACTGTTTGTCGACGGATCCTCCAACTCAGCTGGGAGCGACGTCGGGATCCTCCTGATGTCCCCCGAAGGAGCAGAGCTACAGTACGCCCTGAAGTTCAACTTCCAAGCATCTAACAACGCTTCCGAGTATGAGGCCCTCATAT
This sequence comes from Amorphophallus konjac, assembly GCA_022559845.1. Classification (NCBI taxonomy): domain Eukaryota; kingdom Viridiplantae; phylum Streptophyta; class Magnoliopsida; order Alismatales; family Araceae; genus Amorphophallus; species Amorphophallus konjac. Next base: position 434,622,822 of record CM040121.1, on the reverse strand, counting down.
CGGGAGCCCGCATGGCCCGACGGTTGGGGGCTGAGCGAGTCAGGATTCACACTGACTCCCAACTGGTCGCTAGCCAGGTCAACGGTGGTTATGAAGCTCGGGAAGCACCAATGATCAAATACCTCCAGCTGGTCAAGACCGTGGCACAACAGTTCGAGAGTTTTAAGGTAGTCCGAATAGCTCGGGAGGAAAACTCCCGAGCGGACGCCCTCTCTCGGCTGGCCTCCTCTCTTGACCCCGAGGGCACTCGATCGGTCCTTCTCGAAGTGCTAGAGCGGCTGAACATCGATTCGGAGCTCCTAGCTGTTGACTCAGCCTCCCCAAGCCACTGGCGTACCCCCTATCTGTCGTGGCTCCAAGACTCTCAGGAGCCTCCCGACCCTCAAGAAGCCCGAAGATTGAAGTACCAAGCTCAGTGGTTCGTCACTCTGGATGGCGCTCTCTACCGGAGATTCTTCTCCGGTCCTCTCTTGAAGTGCCTCAGCACCTGTGGACGCACTAAAATTCGCTGGCGCAGGTGTTTCGTCTATTGAGTGCATGGGCGTGCCAGTCACAAAGTGATAATTTGTTCAGGCTCCGAAGAGCCCATGGTGCGCTCGATCTGAATTCATCAGACGATTGTGTGGTTCGTGTCGGGACCAGATCCCGTCATGCCATAAAGGTCACGACGTCATTTACATCCCCCATACAAGGTAATACCCTTGATTAATTTCTAAAATTAGGGGCCATGCGGCCAAAATAAATAACACTAACTGCGCGAAAAAGAGACAGGAGTAAGTCACACCAAAGTACGCATTGGGATACGAGCCACTGGCCATGTCAGTCACTCGTGGACCTTTTCATATTCGGACACGGGTCCGTGATAGAAACGCGACGGAAAATCGGGGCGAATCCGTTCAAATGTCTGCTGCATGCACGGCAATTTTAATGATGGCTCGGAAGGGATCCGGGGCGAGAAACGAATCCGGTCTGATTTGAATGTCGGCCCGAGATTAGGTCAGAGCCTGGCCGCGTCAGGATAATTCCCAAGACCCGGGCCCGGCCTGAAAGGGCGGCATTATTGTTCCTCCAACATCGGGTCACGAGGGAGACGGGGCTGCAATGTAGAATTATTAATACCTTATATTGTTTTGTCATTATTGTTCTTGTTACTCCATTGCTTATTCCCCTTTCCGTATTTGTTCCGGGTGATTTCCCTCATCTTGCTCGTTGTCATTGTTACCCTTTTTATTATCATCATTACTATTGTCACTTATTTCATTCATCATCATTTTTTTATACGGATTTGTTCAGGTTTACTTATTCATCATGATTTTTATTAGCTTATCAGTGCTGCCATTGTATGCCCGTATATATATATGTTTATGCGCATATGCATTCATGTATTATTATTCTTTGGGGAGAGTTGACCCTTGGCGGGTTGAAAGGGGGCTAAAGGGAGTGTACCGTTGAGGAAAGGTGGGCGAAAAGTGTGCCAGCGAAGGGCTGGAGATGTGTGCCGTTGAAGGGCTTAAGGAGGGTGCCGCTGAAGGGCTGAGGGAAGTGTACCGCTGGGGCAATGATTGGAGGGTGTACCGGTAAAGGGAGAAGAGGGTGCGCCGGGGAAGGCTCGAAGTCTATAGGTTGACGGGTTATTGCGACACGAAGTCTATACATCGGCTGTTCAAAGTCTGTACATGGGCTGTATTCATTAGCCCAGAGTCTATACATCGTCTATTGAAGTCTACACATTGGCCAGCTCAGAAATATGTACATTGGCCATTGGCTACAGCTCAGAGTCCATATGTTGGCTATTGGCTGCAATTCAAAGTCTATACATCATTTATTAGAGTCTATACATCAGCCAGCTCAAAGTCTGTACATTGCAGCTCAAAGTCTATACATTGGCCAGCCCAAAGTCTATACATTATTCATTGGCTGCAGATCAAAGTCTATACGTTGCAGCTCGAAGTCTATATATTGGCCAGCCCAAAGTCTGTACGTTGGCCAACTCAAAGTCTATACATTATTCATTGGCTGTAGTTCAAAGTCTATACGTTGCAGCTCAAAGTCTATACATTGTCCAACTCAAAGTCTGTACGTTGGCCAACTCAAAGTCTATACATTATTCATTGGCTGCATTTCAAAGTCTATACGTTGCAGCTCAAAGTCTATACATTATCCCTGAAAGTCTATACATCGGCCAGTCCAAAGTCTGTACGTTGGCCAACTCAAAGTCTATACATTATTCATGAAAGTCTATACATCGGCCAGTCCAAAGTCTGTACGTTGGCCAACTCAAAGTCTATACATTATTCATTGGCTGCAGTTCAAAGTCTATACGTTGCAGCTCAAAGTCTATACATTGCTCGTGCAGCTGACACCCGAAGTCTATACATTCTTCAGCTTATTCAGCTCAAAGTCTATACGTTGTCCCTTGGCTGCGGCTCGAAGTCTGTACATTGCTCATTGCTGTGTTTGTACGTCAATCTGCCAAGTCTATACATTGAGTTTGTGACGGTGGATGAGGGTGTACCGGCGAAGGGAGAGAGAGACAATGGAAGGGGGTGTACCGCTGGGGAATGGAGTGTGCCGCTGGGTGCAAAAAGGGTGTACCGCTGGAGAGTGAAGGCGTGCCACTGGAGGTTGAAAAGGGCGTACCGCTGGGGGTTTTAAAAGAGTGTGCCGAGGAAGGTGGAAACCAGTGTGCCGGCGAAGGGTGTTTGAAGAGTGGAGGTAGGGTATGATGGTGAAGGGCCAGATAAGTGTACCGTTGAAGGTTATTGGAGTGTGCCGCTGGGGGCACGATAGAGCGTGTCGGTGAAGGTTGGAATCTTCTATTATTTGTTTTTAAGGCTTTTCTTTTCTTCATTTATTGATTTTTATATAGTCTTATATAAACTTCTCCTTTCCTTGGTTCTATTCAGCCTTTTTGCTCACAAGTCAGACGTCTGATATGTTATGTCGTTATTCGGTTCAGTTCTTGTCACGCTACCGACAGTGGCTCGATTAGTCGGAAAGTTTTATCATTGATTGTTCTGTTCGTTTGTTGCTTCCTTTTGCCTTTTTAACATGTTTGTTATTTTCTGACAAAAATTCGGCAGCATCTCCCCTTTACCCGAGCGTAAGGGAGATACAGGGAACGCGCCCACAAGGAGTGGCGGAACCCGACAACTGGAGGTGGGCGCCCGAGAGCGGCAACACCTTTAATAAAACTTCAGAAATCTCAGAAAAGACGACGGGTTGGAGGCCTCTCAAGGACTAGCTAGAGGTGCACCGGGAAAGAAAGGGGGAACTGGTGGCTAGTGTGCCGGCCAAGAAAGCCAAAGGGGGGGTGTACTGGCCAGAAGGGTGTACCGGGCTGAGGGGAGGCTAGGGTGGCTAGCGTACCGGCCAAGGAGCCTACGGGGACTAGAGAGGTGCACCGGGCTGAGAGAGGTCAGGGTGTACCGGGCAAGGAGGGTCATAAGATGCACCGGGCTGGAGCCCCAAGGGCGTACCGGGCTGGGTTCTTGAGAGCGTATCGGGGAAGGCTCAAAAGGGTGAGGGTGCACTAGCCAGGGACTGTACCAGTGAAGGGTTGGCCAGGGGGGGAGTGAAGGCGGGGGGTTGGCCAGGTAAGTTGGTGCCAACAAAAAAACAAGACCGATGGTGGTGTGGGTGCCTGGGTGTTCAAAAGAAGAGCAGGGGTCTCTCCCTTCAGGCAAATGGACGAGGGTGGAGGCCAGAGAGAAGGGTATTGGGCTCGTGAGGCCCCGAGAAAGGGGGAGAGTAAACTCCATTGGGCCAGAGGCTAAGTGTAAGGCAAGGGATCATACGGGAAAGCAACATCGACATGGAGACTCCAAGACACCGGAGAAGGAGAGAAGCAAATGGCAAAACATATCATAAGAAGAAACCAACGAGAATGATAGGAGACCCAGCAGATGGGGCGTCTTTTATTCATGGTAGAAAACGACCATGGCTGGCCAAGGGTCAAGCGTTACAGAGCATGTCTGAAACCAGCTACAAAAGGGGTGAGAAGAGGAACAAGAAGGTAAAAAAAAAGGAGGGGTGAGGAGAGAGCCGGGGTCGAGCAGGGGCGACGGCTCCCTTCTCTTCCCCTGCTACCTCTCGCTACATAGAACCTCTCTCTCTCTTTTCTTACTCTCTTTCTCTCTTTCTCTCTAGCTTCCTCTTCTTCTCTGGAGCCCTCCTGGGCTTGCTGAGCTTGGACGGGCGAGCCCTTCTTCTTCCTCTTCTCTCTTCTATCTTCTTCCGTGTAGGCCTCTGTCCCCCCTTCCTCCTCTTTTTTTTTCTTCTGTCGAAGTGGGCGTCATTTATACTCCCAGTAGCGGAAGCCTTCGAGTACGGCAGTCGGAGGTGGGAAGCGGCCTCGTCATGATTACGTTTGACCTCTCCCGTCCTGGGTGCCAGGGGGGTAGCCTGCGTGGCCCAACGATTGGTTGACACCTCGGAAAGGCCACTGCGCGCCAAAGATCCATAGGGCATGGGCACCACGTCGTTCGGCCGTTGAAAAGGCTTAACGCTGTGCCGCTGGTGGGTGGAAGAAGTGTGCCGCAGGAGGGCCAAAAGGGCGTGCCGCGGGAGCACCCAATGGGCGTGCCGCTGAAGGCCCAGCTGGGCGTGCCGCTGGGGGCAAACATCATGCCGTTGAAGGGGGCACACAATGTGCCGTTGAAGGCCCTGAGGAGCGTGCCGCTGAGGCTTCCTGGATGCGTGCCACTGAAGACCCCCTGTGGGTGTGCCGCTGGAAGCCATTGGGGCATGCCGCTGAAGACACCCTAGGGGTGTGCCGCTGGAGCCCAGGACGGGTGTGCCGCTGGGGGCTTGGGAGTGCCGCTGAAGACACCCTAGGGGTGTGCCGCTGGAGCCCAGGACGGGTGTGCCGCTGGGGGCTTGGGCGTGCCGCTGAGGGGCTCCCATGGGTGTGCCGCTGGGCACCCTGGGGGTGTGCCGTTGGGCTCCCCAGGAGGTGTGCCGCTGGGGACACCCTGGGGTGTGCCGCTGAAGGCCCCAAGATCGTGACGTTGAAGGGCTAAGTGGGCAGTTTTGAGCCCGTTGCGTGTTTGATTTTCTTCGAGGCCCATGGATTGTGGGGCTCTTTGTGATTGGTTTCTCTTCACTGTCGTGACTCCTGGAGGTAGCTCCGTGGCAGTGTGCATATTCGGGGCATCCGAATGACCAGTCTCTCCCGGGCTGCTTCTCTCAGCTCCGTTGTTGACGCCGAGTCGAACAGGATCCCCGGGTGTGCAATTTTTGGTGTCCACAAATGCCCCCCATCCACGGGTAGCGCAGGCGAAGGATGAGCCTGGCGGTGCCCGTCGGTGTACTGGTCTCTTCTTCTCTTCTTCTCTTCGTCGGTGCCGACAGGGTGTCGGGAGCCGACATGACTTGTTTGCCTCTTGTTTTCTTTGTCAGTGTCGACAGGGTGTCGGGCATTGATACGGTTTGTTGGTCTCTTGTTTTCTTCATCTGTGCCGACAGGGCGTCGGGAGCTGACATGGTCTATCTGTCTCTCCCTCTCTTCGTCAGTGCCGACGGGGTGTCGGGCGTTGACATGGTTCACTTGTTCTCTTCTTCTCTTCGTCAGTGCCTGATAGGGTGTCGGGCGTTGACATGGTTCACTTGTTCTCTTCTTCTCTTCGTCAGTGCCTGACAGGGTGCCGGGGAACCGACATGGTTTGTTGGTCTCTTTATCTCTTCGTCAGCGCCGACGGGGTGTCGGGAGCTGACCTGGCTTGTCGTCTCTTCGTCTCTTTGTCTCTTTGCCAGCACCGACAGGGTGTCGGAAGCTGACCTGGTTTGTTGGTCTCTTTGTCTCTTTGTCTCCTCGCCAGCACCGACAGGGTGTCAGGAGCTGACATGGTTTGTTGGTCTCTTTGTCTCTTTGTCTTTTCGCCAGCACCGACAGGGTGTCGAGAACTGACCTGGTTTATTGTCTCTTGGTCTCTTCGTCAGCGCCGACAGGATGCCGGGAGCTGACCTGGTTTGTTGATCTCTTTGTCTCTTCGTCAGCGCCGACAGGATGCCGGGAGCTGACCTGGTTTGTTATCTCTTTGTCTCTTCGTCAGTGCCGGCAGGGTGCCGGGGCTGACATGGTTTATTGATCTCTTTGTCTCTTCGTCAGCGCCGACAGGATGCCGGGAGCTGACCTGGCTTGTTGTCTCTTTGTCTCTTCGCCAGCACCGACAGGGTGTCGGGAGCTGACCCGGTCTGTTGTCTCTTCGTCAGTGCCGACAGGGTGTCGAGAGCTGACCTGGTTTGTTGATCTCTTTGTCTCTTCGTCAATGCCGACAGGGTGTCGGGAGCTGACCTGGTTTGTTGATCTCTTCGTCTCTTTGTCTCTCTTTTCTCTTTCTTTTTTTTTGAACCACATTACCGATACAAGCGCCCTTTCGGGTTTTCGCCAGTACCGGCCCCCTCTTGCTTTTACCCACGCGCCCTCTCGGGTTTTCACGCGACGGGGTACCCGATTTTGTCTGTAGCGCCCTTTCGGGTTTTCGCCACAGCCGGGTTGTTGCCATTTTTACCCTTGTCCCCATGTAGGGGCAAGTCCGGCGGGGTATCTCTATTTTTAACCCCATTTTCTTTTCTTTACTTTCTCTTTTTTTTCTCTATTTTTTGACAAGCGAGTGATACGCGAGTGTCGGCTAGGGCACGGAGCCTTGCGCCGGAAGGTAAGGCGTATTCGTTGGCAAGGAAAAAATGCCAGGGCAACGGGAGAATTCGTGCCGATTCGGACGTAGGGTCCGTAATGGAAATATTGTGCGGAGTGGGTGGCTAGGGCACGAGGCCTTGCGCCGGAAAGGGGTTTATTCGTTGGCAAGGGACGAATGCCAGTGCAAGGATAGAGGTTCTGCCGCTCTGGGCGTAAGGCCCGTGATGGCGATTTTGTATGATGGGCGGTGACTGAGGCACGAGGCGACGTGCCATGGAAGGCCTTGCTTGTTGGCGGGGTAATGGTGCCACTGCCGGGGTAAAGTTGCAGGGGTAGAGTTGTCTTCGCTTGTGCGGACGCTCGTCCGTATAGGATTGTGGGGATGGAATGTTTCCCCAGAGACATTTATTACTGTACGTTACTGACGTACTCCTCCACATATGTGGGTAGATGAGTATGTAAGTGTATGCACGTATGTTGGTATATATATATCTATCTATTTAATATTTTACATATATTTTTTTTGCTTTTCCTTCTTTTGTTTTCTCCTTTTATTTCTCTTTTGTTTTACCCATTTTATTTTCATCTCTTCGTCTCCTTCCCTTTTTCTTTACTTCGTTCCCCCCCATTTTTCCTTCTCGCTTTTTTTTACTTCCCTTTCTCTCCCTTTTTCTCCTTTTTTTTTTCTTTTCCTTCTCCTTCTTTTACCCCCCTTTTTATTCATTCTTCCTTTTATTTTCCCTTCTCTTTTTCATTTTCCCTCCCATTTTCTTCTTCTTTTTCTCCTTTTCTCCTTTTCGTGTCCTTTTTTTCTCCTTTCTTATTTCCCTTCCCCTTTTTTTTGCCGTATAAAAGGGGCGGGGGCGGTTCATTCGAACCACCCCCGTTCAAACTCCCCCTCCCTCTTCTCTCTCTTCAGCAGACGAAACCCCCTCACCCCTCCTTCGTCTTCTCCGTCGCCGAGGGCCGCCGTCGCGGTTGTCGTCGTCGTTGCTTCGGTGAGGGCACCGCCGCGGAGGCCTTCCCCCTCCCTCTCTCTCCTCTTCTCCCTTTTCCTCCCCCCTTTCTTTCTCGGTTTGAGGAACGACGGAGGGTGAAGCACCATTTTTTTGTCCTCTTCTCCCCTCTTTTCTCCCTTACCCTCTCTCTTCTTCTCCATCTCCTCTCCTTCCTCTCCTCTGACGTCGTGGTAGGAGAGGCCATCGGGCGCTGGCGAGGAGGTGTGGAGGCGTGCCGGCGGGAGGGCTTCGGGGCGTGCCGGCGGGGAGCCCTTAGGGCGCACCGGGGAGACCTCACAGAGTGTACTGGGGGAGCGGCATACGGATGTGCCGGGGAGTGGATAGAAGGTGTGCCGGGCAAGGGCTCGAGGAGTGCATCGGGGAAGGCCCCTTAGGGCGTACCGGGGAAGAGGTCCTCCATGGGCGTACCGGCGAGAACCCGCGTGGGTGTGCCGGGGAGCGGGCAGAGGGGTGTGCCGGTGAAGGAAGCACGGGCATGAGTGTGCCGGCGAAGCCCCTACCGGGTGTGCCGGTGATGAAGGCGCCTAGTGTGCCGGGGAAGAGGCATGTGGCTGTGCCGGCGAAGACCCACGGGGGTGTGCCGGTGAAGGTGCCCCGGCAGTGTACCGGTGAAGGCCTCCAGGGGGGAGTGTACCGGTAAAGGGGCTTTAAGCCAGGGGAAGAAGACTTTTTGATCGGCAGACTTCTGGTGTTGCCTCTCGGGGCCCACCATGACTTTGTTGGGGCCGTCACTCCTTGTGGGCGCGCACCCGTGTTTTCCCTTACGCCTCTGGCCTAGGGGAAACTCTACCAAAATTTCGTCAGAAATTGGCAATGTCTTATTTATTTTACTCGTAGTAAAGCCCCTTTACAGTTTTTCATTTCTCTTCGCCTGCGGCTTATTCTGATCTTCTATTTGCGTATCTCTGCAGATAAATGGCAACCCCAAGTGGTTCTTCTGCTCCAACTGCTGCTATCGGTGCCGATCTTATTCCGCGAGGCCCAGTGCCAGCGGTCACATGGCTCAACATGGAGGACTTAGACCGAGAGCACGCGGAGATAGCCGCCTTGGCCGAGTCATCGGGGTCTGACAGTGAGAGCATGGACTTCCGCAGGCTTGCCAGAATTGAGGGCGGCTTCACATTTGACCGGGCCGCGGGAGAATACAGGAGGGACTTCCCGAAGGACAAACACCTCATCCGTTTTCTAAAGCATTTTCGCTCACGGGAAGGGCGAGACTTTCGGGCCGTGAAGAGTGCCGAGCGGGCCATTCTGCAAGCCCGAGACAGTTTATTATACAGTGTCCCCAGGAGCATCCCGATGTACTTGGTGGGAGAGGCTAGAGAGTGGAAGCCCGTCCTGGGGATCGAGGGGGTGCTGCCGGATGAAGATAATATGGTGCGAGCACCTCAATTCACCCCGGCAAAATGGGACATGTCCGCTGGGAAGGTGCATGGCGAGTCGCCCCGATTCGGCTTGTTCTTGGCTCCCCTAAAATGGGGTTACAGGGAGGAACCATTCATCTTGGACTGCTTAGCTATCAGGTTCAAGTATGAACTGTCGCTGGGCTGGTTTGGGGAGCTGAAGCTTCAAGATGCACACAGCTTAAGTGAAGGGGCGGTGGAGTTCACGGAGTACGTGTTGTTCCACTATGCTCCGTTGCTGGTCCGGGTTGGCATTTACCACAGCGTATACGCTTCTCGTTATGGCTACCCCATCTCCAAGGGCCTCTACTGTGGCATGATAGAAGTGTTCAGTGCGGAGACCAATACTTTCTACACGGCAGAGGGCGAGACCTCAGTTGATTTGTGGAGCCTCAGCCAGTTGAGTGGCTTGCCCATTGACGGGGAGCCTTATGAAGAAGTGTGCCTCCCCGACTTGATCAAGGATGAAACCAACGGGGACGGCTACTATTCTCTTGGGTATTCGTACCGGTACCTCATGAAGGCGTACCGGGAGTTATACCAGTTGTCACATGGTGGGAGGCAGCCTGCCCGTGGGGATAGAAAGAGGGTATGCATGACCCTGTGGCTGTAATACTTTTATGACGGGCTGAAGCAATACGAAGAATTTCCATGCGTCGGTACCGCTGTTACTCGCAAGAAGCGTGCGAAGCCCAAGCTTGATGTGAAGATCCCCTCCAGGGGGCGTCGGAGCGGGGCCAACCCCAAGGGCGTCGACCCGCTAACTCACTGCGCCGCTTATCTCATGTACTGGCTATGCTCATTTACCATGCCGTACGGGGACGAGACGGTTATTCGGCCAGATGCCATCTATCCGGCGTGTCAGATGGCGTGGGGCATCAAGCTATCCCTGTGCCCGGCAACCCTCTGTTTAATCTACAAAGCGCTGGGGGATATCAGTACCCATCAGTTCCCAAGACAGGCCCGGTACATATGCCCACTGCACTTCTTCAATGCGTGGGTTTGTTCATTGTTCCCCGAGTTCGCCCCGCGAGCTCTTCAAGACTGGGGGCTGGTGCCGAGGATACTGGAGTTTGCGAGCGCAGAACCGGCTTCCACTTCTATGCGAATGTATGACATTCGGGGCCGGTTGACAACGGTTCCCCGGGACGCGGTCGTCACTATTCACTTCTGGACGCTGGCCGCGCATTTGAGCCCTCTGGTGAATAACAAGAGGGAGTGCAAGGATGACCAGGTGGAGAAGTACATCCACCCCATAAGCCAAGAGAATGTGGTCTGTTGCATCCCTACGATTTTGATGATGTCTCACACTATAAATCAATCTTCTATATCTAGATTAACTCATGTTTCACCATGTAAATGAGTGCAGTTCATATGGTTGTCAGATAATATGCTCTACTTGATTCTGTCTACACTCTGTCTGCAGAGTCTGGACAGTGGTGGGTCGACCCCTCCTTGCTGATGAGTCGACCCCTCAGTACATTAATCATCTTAGTCAGTCCATTCATTGGCCTTTCTATCCAAGTCCATACAACAGGACTGTAGCCTGTTTATCTGAAAGTCTATACATCCGGAAAGGGGCCATGTCTATACATTCTTCCGTTGAATTCATTCAAAGTCTATACATTGGTTTGATTGAGTAAGTCTGTACAGCATGCCTTGTTGTTCATAGCCTTTAAAGTCTGTACATTGGCTTCGCATTATGAGTCTGTACATTGGCTTCGCATCTGCAAGTCTGTACATCGGCTTCAACTCTCCAAGTCCGTACATCGCCTTCAGACTTTCAAGTCTATACACTCCATGCTCACTCAAGTCTACACACTGTCTTCGGCCTCAAAGTCTATACACTCGCTGCACTGTACAAGTCCATACACTGGCAGCCCTGCAGAAGTCTATACATTGGCTCAAACATTCCAACTCTGTACAATGGTCCTTCGAACACTCCAAGTCTATACAGTCTGCTTTCACGATTCAGAGTCTATACATCGTTCCTCAAAGGCTAAGTGTATACACTGCTCAACGTCTCATTCAGCGTCTTACGCTTACAAAGTCTATACACTGGTCGGTGGAAGCAAGCCTATACATTCGACTGTTCAGCCTGTGCTCAAGTCTATATAGCCAGGGAGACCATTAAGTCTATACACTCAATCACTGTAGCTTGCACGGGGTGAAGTCTGAACATTGGCATGGCTTTCCAAGTCTGTACATCCTTCTGTTGAAAGTCCAAGTCTGTACATCGGACTGGTTGAGCATGTCTATACAGCGTTTGCATTTTTCAGTAAGTCTATACATTGGGACTACTACCTACGTTCTGAACTGAACTGAGTAAGTCTATACATTCCTCATATCTTTTACCTACGCTCAGTTCAGTAAGTCTGTACACTGGGAACTTTACTGACGTTGCTTTGCCAAAGTCTACACACTGTGAACCTTCAAGTCTGAACAGGCTTCACTTGCTCAAGTCTGTACGCTGTCCAGCTCTTTGGGAAGTCTACACATCACTAAGTCTAGAAACTCAGTTATCCTTCAACCCTATACACTCGATATCACCTGCAAGTCTATACACTCTCATGCTGTTTTCAAGAGTATACACTCTCTCATTTGAAACACTTGCTTAACTGTTGTTTCAATGTCTACACATTCGATGCCTTCAAGCATTGTTCTCTTCGAAGTCTATACATAAACGTCTATACATTGAAGTCCATACAGTGCATACTGTTGTGCTTCAAGTCTGCACACTGCTCCTCTTCATTACAAGCCTTTACACTCATTCTCCTTCTCTTGACCAACTCCATACATCCATTATCTTGACTGCTGAATGAAGTCTACACATTGAGATCGCATGAACACTTACAAGTCCATACACTGAGTTCGCAGAAGAACCTCAACTCTATACACTCTCACACTATGACACACTTGCCTATTTGGCATCCCTGAGTCTATACACTCGAGGGTCTCATACACTTCACAGAAGTCCACACATTTCATCCTTTGTGCTAATGCATTCTTCAGCTAGTCTATACACTGAGGTCGCTTGAAGTCTCACAAGTCTATACACTCCCTCAGTGTACACACTTACTTAATCTGATATCCTAATGTCTATACATTCGTATCTGACTGAACTAACTAATCACAGTTCTTTATCTCTGCCTGCAGGTGATACAGGTCAATAATTGGGCACGTGAACCGAGGATGATGCCTGGCACGTGATCCGAGAATGCTCTGGAAAGGGAGGGAACGAGACTCCCTCGTGTGAAGACCTGAAACTCAGGTCGAAAGCCATATAAAAGGTGCCTTCTGCGATTAGATGGTGTGAACTGGAGAGAAAGCTAAAGAGCAGAATTCCTGAGCAGAAGAAGAAAAGAGAGAGAGCCTCCACGTTCTAGAAAGAAGATAGAGAGAAAAGATTAGAGAGCAGTCCTGTGAGAGAAAAGTCTGAGTGAGAGAGAAGAGTCTAATTTGCTTCTTCGGAAGCTACATTTGTATTTGATTTTTCTGAAATGATTTGTGTTCATCGTTGGTCTTGTTTACATTTCTGTTTTTCCTTTTATTTCTTCATATATCTGATCTCGAGTTGTTACCCTCCGATGTTTGGAGGAAGGGAGTGTTACTCCGGTTTCCCTCTGGGCTGCAGAGGAAGAGAGATCGTAGATCTCTAGTTTTGCTAGTGACGGGTTATCATTAGCAGGTTCCCTCAAGGTTGGAGGAAGGGAGAGCTATCTCCGGTTCTGTTCTAGCTGGTAGCTGGAACAGGTTTCAAGCTCTGTGGGTAGCAGAGTTTGGTTGAGGGATTTGTTTCCTTAGGTTATTCAAGCTGTGTGGCAGCACATTGTTCGCAGACTGAGTCTGCAGGTTTCTAGCATTGGCTAGTGGAATCCTTACTCTAGTTGGAGTGAGGGGTGGATGTAGATTGTGGACTACAATCGAACCACCTTAAAATCTCTTGTCTCCTCTGTGGTTTGCTGCAATCGTTGATGCTCTCTATCTGCTTGGCAATGTGCTTGTGTGTGGACGGCCTCTTCCAATCGCATCTTATTACTCTGTCTTAGTTTCTCACTGCATTAGCTATTTTGTTTAGCTATATTCGGTAGGGTGATTTTTGAAGTAGTGATTTTCCACTGAAGTTGTTCAAATCGGGAGTGATCTATTCATCCCCCCCCTTCTATATCACTCTTGCCGCGCTAACATTTGGTATCAGAGCAGGTTCGCATCATGTGGGCGAACGGTCAGGGAAATGCTAATGGTCTTAGAAGCTTCATGACTGAAGGTCAATCCATTAGTCGCCCTCCATTTTTTGATGGTAATAATTATCTGTTTTGGAAGAACAGGATGGAAGTGTTTATCAGAGCATAGAGCCACAAGCTGTGGAGGGTAATCACGGTTGGCCCATATGATCTGCCACCGAACGAGGATGCGTGGACAGATGACCATGTCAAGCTATCTTCACTCAACTGGACGGCGCTGAACATCATCTAGTGTGCTGTTCACCCAGAGGAATATGCCCGTATATCTACCTACAGGACTGCCAAGCGAATGTGGGATGAGCTGTAATTAATCTACGAAGGTACAGCTCAAGTGAAAGCCTCGAAGGTAAACCTCTACACCTCTAAGTATGAACTGTTTAGGATGAATGCAGAGGAGAATATTACTGAAATGTATGCCAGGTTGTCCTTGATCACGAACACACTTAAGGGGCTAGGGAAGGATCTAGCTGAGGCAGACATAGTCAGGAAAATTCTTAGATCCTTATCCCCAGCATGGCACACTAAGGCCATCGTGATTGAAGAGTCAAAAGATCTGACGACCTTGACAGTGAATGAACTCATAGGATCCCTCATGACCTATGAGATGAATTTCAAAGGAGGTGGTGAAGGAAGTGATAGGAAGGCTAAGAATGTAGCTCTCAAGGCATCCCGCAACAAGAGTAGCAGTAGCAGCAGCAGTAGCGGTGAGTCTGATGGCTTCTCAGATCTCGACCAGAAGGAGCAGGCAATGCTCACACGTCAGTTCAGTAAATTTTTAAGGAGAAAGGGGAAGACCTTTAGGAGGAAAAAGCCATACTCCTTTAACAAGAATGTTGAATCTACCAATTATAGCGATAGAAATCCTAAGAGACTGACCTGTTATCATTGTAACAAACAGGGACACATGAAAGGCGAATGCCCAGATCTTCAGAAGAAGGGTCCCTACTTCCAGAAGAAGAACACAAAAGTGCAGAAGAAGCCACAAGCGATGGTATGCACATGGAGCGAGGAGGAAGAAGATCCTGAAGATACTTCCTCAGAGGAGCATGAAGAAGGAATTTGCCTTATGGCAAACAGTGAAGAGGAGGTAACCAATGTTTTTGAAAATTTTATGATTGATGACTGGGAAGATGCTTATGCTGAGTTATTAGATAAGTTCAATTCTCTTAGTAAAGAGCATAGGGTTCTGAAAAGAAAATTTAATACTAATGTTGAAGAACAAACCCAGGTATGTGAGGAAAATCAGAAACTAAAAGAGCAACTAGAAGAAATGACCTCACTAAGAAAAGAAAATGATAAGCTCAAGGGAGAAAACCAAGAAAGTCAAAATCAGCTCAATGAACTCAAAATAAGAATCGAAGAAAGCTTGAATGAAAGTAGAGTGAACTCATAAAAATATGAAGCTGTTAAGAAAGTCAATGGTGAACTTCTAAAAAATTCTGAGTCCCTTCAAAAGGAGCTGGAAGACAAACAGAAAGTTTTGGAAATCTTTGTCCAAGGAAAATCTAGTCTGGATGCTATACTGGGGGCTAGGGTTAACTTCAATAAGGAAGGTCTAGGCTACGACCCAACTAACAAAAGACCCTTACAATTCAAAACAATTACCTTCTGCCCAGAGAAGGGAAAAGAAAAGCTGGACACACCATCCAGCTCAAACAGCAGTAAGGGAACTCAAGGTCAGAAGGAAAGTCCTAAAAACAGTGCTGGCCAACCATTTAAGATGAGAATGAATTCTGTGAAGAATTTCACTAAGCCTACCAATCAGAACATAAATGGTAAATGGACCAAGCAAGTGGATCAAAAGAAAAGCTGGAATTACTACAATCAGATGGGTCCAAAGAGGACCTACTGGAGAAATGATCATCATCTTCAAAAATCTGTTGATCAACAAACTTACAGAAGATATCCTAGGAGTGGCAAGCCTAATGAATGGTATAGAACTTATCTCTCCAGACCAGCTGGACTTAATTTCAATAAACCAGAAATAAAGATGCCAGGGAAATCCATGTTGAAGCAAATTTGGATTCCTAAACACTTGATTAGAGATTTGAATAATGTCCTTGGACCCAACTCATCTTGGGTTCCAAATCACTCTGCTTGATGTTATTTGTGTAGGTCGACCTGGCAGCTGAAGACAACAAGTGGTACCTCGACAGTGGCTGCTCCAGGCACATGACAGGTGACCGATCCAAGTTCAGCAAGATAGAGATGAAGGTAGGGGGTCTGGTCAAGTTTGGAGGAAAGAACAAAGGTAAGATTATTGGAGTTGGTACAGTGGGGAAGTCTTCCACAAACTCCATTAAAAAAGTTCTACTTGTGGAAGGTCTTCAACACAACCTGATTAGCATTAGTCAGTTATGTGACAAGGGTCACAGGGTTGTGTTTGATGATATCTCATGCAAAATCTTTGAAATAAATTCTGATGTGGTTACATTTGTAGCCAACAGGATTAATAATGTCTACATGGTAGACCTAGATGAGGAATCTGAATCTAATATTTGTTTATCTGCCAATTCTGAAAATGATGCTTTTGAATGGCATAGACGTCTAGGACATGCTAGCTTTACTACTCTAAATAAATTGGTCAAACATGATTTAGTGAAAGGCATGCCTAGAATAAAATTCAATTCTATTTCAAAATCATGTGATGCATGTGCTCTAGGCAAACAGACCAGGAACTCTTTCAAATTAAGATCTGAGCCATTGTCCTCTAGACCAATGGAACTCCTCCATATGGACCTCTTCGGTCCTACTAGAACTCAGAGTCTTAATGGGAACATGTTTGGCTATGTCATCATAGATGATTTCTCTAGATATTCATGGATCTTTTTCTTAGCAAATAAAAGTGATGCATTTCAAAAGTTTAATCTATTTTTCAATAAGGTCAAACAAGAAGGAAAACACAAGATCTGTTCTATTCAATCTGATCATGGAGGTGAGTTTGAAAGCTCCATGTTTTCTGATCTTTGTGAAAGAGAGGGACTAACACACATATTTTCTTCTCCCAGGACACCTGAACAGAATGGAATTGTGGAGAGAAGAAATAGAACTGTGGTGGAGATGACCCGAACCATGCTAATTGGAAGTCAATTACCAAGGAGGTTTTGGGCAGAGGCGGCCAATACAGCAACTTACATAATCAACAGGGCCATGGTAAGACCCATTCACAAGAAAACACCCCATGAGCTTCTAAAAGGTAAGAAACCAAACTTGTTTCATTTCAGAACTTTTGGAGCAAAATGTTTTATTCACAATAATGACAAGAAAGATTTAGACAAGTTTGAAGCTAAAAGCTCCCCTGGAATATTTTTGGGATATTCAGAAGTGTCTAGGGCATATAGAGTCTTCAACATAACAGACAAAAAGGTTGAAGAGTCTCCACACATTATTTTCAGTGAAAAGAAAGGTGTGTCTAACATTGAAAATTTTGACAAGGACTCCAATCATGATGGGGAATTCCTAGAAGACCAAGAAGAAGAGAAGACTCAGCCGAGTGGAACAACAAATCCCCTCAATCAGGAAGGGCCAAGAGAAACAGGTGAGTTTTCAACCAATGTTAGATTTCTTAAAGACCATCCGATAGATAATGTCATAGGCAATCCTGAAGATCCTCTTCGGACTAGGTCTCATTTTAGGAATGTGAATAATGAAGACTTAATTTCTTTAGTCTCACAAATTGAACCCAAATAAATAGAAGAGGCCTTGGCTGATCAAGCTTGGGTCAATGCCATGAGTGAGGAATTAGGCCAGTTCGAAAGAAATAATGTCTGGGAACTTGTTCCAAGACCAGATAATGTTAATATCATAGGAATTAAGTGGGTGTTCAAAAATAAAATGAATGAAGATGGAGTAATCTCAAGGAATAAGGCCAGATTAGTAGCCAAGGGCTACTGTCAGGAATCTGGTGTAGACTTCGATGAATCCTATGCACCTGTTGCTAGGATGGAAGCTATAAGAATGCTGCTTGCCTTTGCATGTTCAAAGAATATAAAACTCCAACAAATGGATGTTAAAAGTGCATTTTTAAATGGAGTCATTAAAGAAGAGGTTTTTGTTGAACAACCCCCCGGATTTCAATTCTCTCCTCAACCTAACAAAGTTTTCAGGTTAAACAAAGCCTTGTATGGTCTAAAGCAGGCTCCAAGAGCATGGTATGAAAGATTGACTGAATTTCTGATCAGCAAGGGCTACAAAAGAGGTAAGGTTGATCAAACTCTATTTACCAAGGGTACAAATAGAGATCTCATCATAGTTCAGGTATATGTAGATGACATAGTATTTGGATCAACTAAGCATGAACTATGTGATGAATTTTCTAAAATGATGTCTGCTGAATTTGAAATGAGTTTGGTTGGTGAACTAAAATACTTTCTTGGCTTGCAGGTACAACAGCTAGAGGATGGGTGCTTCATCAACCAGACCAAATACACATTGGAACTGTTCAAGAGGTTTGGTATGGAAAACCTAAAGCACATTACAACACCCATGGGTACCAATACCTCACTGGATGCAGATGAGACAGGTAAAGAAGTAAATGCCAAACTTTATCGAGGTATGATTGGATCTCTTCTTTACTTGACAGCTTCTAGACCTGATATACAATTCAGTGTAAGAATGTGTGCAAGGTATCAGTCTAGACCTACTGAATTACATTTAGCTGCAGTGAAAAGAATTTTTAGATATTTGTCAGCTACTCATTCTCTTGGTTTATGGTTTCCTGCATCACATACATTTAACTTAGTTGCATACACAGATGCTGATTATGCAGGCTGTAAACTAGACAGGAAAAGCACTAGTGGTCACTGTGAATTTTTGGGTGGGTGTTTAGTGTCTTGGGGCTCTAAGAAACAACATTCTGTGGCTCTCTCCACTGCAGAAGCTGAATATGTAGCTGCAGGGAGTTGTGGAACACAAGTCATATGGATTAAACACCAGCTTCAGGACTACCAAGTAGACCTGGGGTGCACACCTATCTATTGTGATAACACAAGTGCCATTAATCTTGCCAAAAATCCTGTTTTGCATTCACGCACCAAACACATAGAGATAAGGCATCATTTCATAAGAGATGAGATTTCTAAAAGTAATTTTGAACTGATTCATGTAGGCACAGATAATCAGATTGCTGACATCTTCACTAAACCTTTGGATAATGAAAAATTCACAACACTGAGAAGAGAATTAGGCTTATACAAACTGTCTAAAATGTGAAGTCTGTTCTTTTTGTGAGGGGGAGTTCTATCTATCTGTTGGTTAGCTTTCAGGACTGCTTTGAGTGAGGGGGAGATGTTTGAGCTGTGAGAGGAAGAGTTCTTTGACAGATTCAAAAAGGTTGACCAGATATGTGTCTTTGCTGGTTTTCATGACAGATCTAGTGTGGTTCTCTCAGATAGTAGAATGTCACTTAATTCTTAAGTCTATAAGTCAGTGATTCTAAAATCCAGTCAGAATCTTTCCTTTAGTATTCTTTCAGAGATCTGGATTAATTGTAAAAGGTATATCTTCCTACATTGTTAATAATTCTGGTTCAGGCCAAATCTTGTATGTCTTGATATCTGACCCAATCAGCTTGAAATCTAGACTTCAAGATTCACTTCAAGAAATAGTCCTTCTGGCATTGTTTTCAATCATTCTATCTCTTTAACACAAGGGCTTAACTGAACAAACATGTCTTGTTTTGGGCACTGAGAAACTGGGAGTTTCATCAATGAAATGAATATTTCTCCTATGTCATGAGGTGTCAAATGCTTAAAAATGAATGAAAAGACATGACAGAGCAATGGTGGCTTGCTGGTGAATAACTGGGGACTCTGGCCTCTAATCAAGGTATTTTCTCATGTCAAAAGCCACAGTTACTAACTCTGTTCCTTAATAAAAAAAAAGAAAGTAATGAGGTACTCACTCTGAGTAACTGGGGATTCAGGCCTCTAATCAAGGTGTCTCTCTAATGTCAAAAGAGTGAATCACCAATTTACTCATTGAACTTCTTGAAAATCATCTCAAAAATTCTTTGTTGTTGTGCAACTAATGGATTGCTTGTCCTCAATACCTTGAGAACACCTCTTTGAATTTGTCTCTTGTTGTCTTGTAGGATAGTTGAATGCTCAGCTATATCAGGCCATACTTGTTAACTCCTGCTCTAAATCATACACTTTGTATGCTGATAAACCTTTCTATCATTCTATGTCTCTATTGTGTACTGGAGTTTACAGAATCTTCACTTGAGTTTAGAACCTCACTTATTCTCTTAAGGCCTACTCATGACTTTCTGCACTAAGCAGTTACTGCACTTCGTCCTCATGTCTCCAGCACTTTCATATATTCTGCATTTCCTTTTGCTGATGTCAAAGGGGGAGAGAAGTTTAGCAATATCAGTAGATCAGATCATGAGTTTTGGGGGAGATTTGTTCTTGAGCCAAGGAAATAACTTGTCTTGTGAGGAAAAGAGCTGAGAGTGAGTTGTGGGGGAGTGGTTTTTGAGAAAGAAGTGCTTCTGCAGTAGTGTTTAATTTGTCTGTGCTTGCACTTGCTTTGAATTTGCTTTGTTTGTTAAAGCTGCAGTTAATTGCTTGATATGCCATGATATTGCTTGATTCATAGTGTTGCCATCATCAAAAAGGGGGAGATTGTTGCATCCCTACGGTTTTGATGATGTCTCACACTAAATCTTCTATCTCTAGATTAACTCATGTTTCACCATGTAAATGAGTGCAGTTCATATGGTTGTCAGATAATATGCTCTACTTGATTCTGTCTACACTCTGTCTGCAGAGTCTGGACAGTGGTGGGTCGACCCCTCCTTGCTGATGAGTCGACCCCTCAATACATTAATCATCTTAGTCAGTCCATTCATTGGCCTTTCTATCCAAGTCCATACAACAGTACTGTAGCCTGTTTATCTGAAAGTCTATACATCCGGAAAGGGGCCATGTCTATACATTCTTCCGTTGAATTCATTCAAAGTCTATACATCAGTTTGATTGAGTAAGTTTGTACATCATGCCTTGTTGTTCATAGCCTTTAAAGTCTGTACATTGGCTTCGCATTACGAGTCTGTACATTGGCTTCGCATCTGTAAGTCTGTACATCGGCTTCAACTCTCCAAGTCTGTACATCGCCTTCAGACTTTCAAGTCTATACACTCCATGCTCACTCAAGTCTACACACTGTCTTCGGCCTCAAAGTCTATACACTCGCTGCACTGTACAAGTCCATACACTGGCAGCCCTGCAGAAGTCTATACATTGGCTCAAACATTCCAACTCTGTACAATGGTCCTTCGAACACTCCAAGTCTATACAGTCTGCTTTCACGATTCAGAGTCTATACATCGTTCCTCAAAGGCTAAGTGTATACACTACTCAACGTCTCATTCAGCGTCTCACGCTTACAAAGTCTATACACTGGCCGGTGGAAGCAAGCCTATACATTCGACTCTTCAGCCTGTGCTCAAGTCTGTACAGCCAGGGAGACCATTAAGTCTATACACTCAATCACTGTAGCTTGCACGGGGTGAAGTCTGAACATTGGCATGGCTTTCCAAGTCTGTACATCCTTCTGTTGAAAGTCCAAGTCTGTACATCGGACTGGTTGAGCATGTCTGTACATCGTTTGCATTTTTCAGTAAGTCTATACATTGGGACTACTACCTACGTTCTGAACTGAACTAAGTAAGTCTATACATTCCTCATATCTTTTATCTACGCTCAGTTCAGTAAGTCTGTACACTGGGAACTTTACTGATGTTACTTTGCCAAAGTCTACACACTGTGAACCTTCAAGTCTGAACAGACTTCACTTGCTCAAGTCTATACGCTGTCCAGCTCTTTGGGAAGTCTACATATCACTAAGTCTAGAAACTCAGTTATCCTTCAACCCTATACACTCGATATCACCTGCAAGTCTATACACTCTCATGCTGTTTTCAAGAGTATACACTCTCTCATTTGAAACACTTGCTTAACTGCTGTTTCAATGTCTACACATTCGATGCCTTCAGGCATTGTTCTCTTCGAAGTCTATACATCAACGTCTATACATTGAAGTCCATACAGTGCATACTGTTGTGCTTCAAGTCTACACACTGCTCCTCTTCATTACAAGCCTTTACACTCATTCTCCTTCTCTTGACCAACTCCATACATCCATTGTCTTGACTGCTGAATGAAGTCTACACATTGAGATCGCATGAACACTTACAAGTCCATACACTGAGCTCGCTGAAGAACCTCAACTCTATACACTCTCACACTATGACACACTTGCCTATTTGGCATCCCTGAGTCTATACACTCGAGGGCCTCATACACTTCACAGAAGTCCACACATTTCATCCTTTGTGCTAATGCATTCTTCAGCTAGTCTATACACTGAGGTCGCTTGAAGTCTCACAAGTCTATACACTCCCTCAGTGTACACACTTACTTAATCGAATATCCTAATGTCTATACATTCGTATCTGACTGAACTAACTAATCACAGTTCTTTGTCTCTGCCTGCAGGTGATACATGTCAATAATTAGGCACGTGAACCGAGGATGATGCCTGGCACGTGATCCAAGAATGCTCTGGAAAGGGAGGGAACGAGACTCCCTCGTGTGAAGGCTTGAAACTCAAGTCGAAAGCCATATAAAAGGTGCCTTCTACGATTAGATGGTGTGAACTGGAGAGAAAGCTAAAGAGAAGAATTCCTGAGCAGAAGAAGAAAAGAGAGAGAGCCTCCACGTTCCAGAAAGAAGATAGAGAGAAAAGATTAGAGAGCAGTCCTGTGAGAGAAAAGTCTGAGTGAAAGAGAAGAGTCTAATTTACTTCTTCGGAAGCTACATTTGTATTTGATTTTTCTGAAACGATTTGTGTTCATCGTTGGTCTTGTTTACATTTCTATTTTTCCTTTTATTTCTTCATATATCTGATCTCGAGTTGTTACCCTCCGGTGTTTGGAGGAAGGGAGTGTTACTCCGGTTTCCCTCTGGGCTGCAGAGGAAGAGAGATCGTAGATCTCTAGTTTTGCTAGTGACGGGTTTTCATTAGCAGGTTCCCTCAAGGTTGGAGGAAGGGAGAGCTATCTCCGATTCTGTTCTAGCTGGTAGCTGGAACAGGTTTCAAGCTCTGTGGGTAGCAGAGTTTGGTTGAGGGATTTGTTTCTTTTGGTTATTCAAGCTGTGTGGCAGCACATTGTTCGCAGACTGAGTCTGCAGGTTTCTAGCATTGGCTAGTGGAATCCTTACTCTAGTTGGAGTGAGGGGTGGATGTAGATTGTGGACTACAATCGAACCACCTTAAAATCTCTTGTCTCCTCTGTGGTTTGCTGCAATCGTTGATGCTCTCTATCTACTTGGCAATGTGCTTGTGTGTGGACGGCCTCTTCCAATCGCATCTTATTACTCTGTCTTAGTTTCTCACTGCATTAGCTATTTTGTTTAGCTATATTCGGTAGGGTGATTTTCGAAGTAGTGATTTTCCGCTGAAGTTGTTCAAATCGGGAGTGATCTATTCATCCCCCCCTTCTATATCACTCTTGCTGCGCTAACATGGTCCGCCCGTTGCTGGAGCCCGAGCTGTGGGACTGGGCGCTATCCATTCGCCCCAGTGTGTTGGCGTTTAGAAAGGGGGACAATGTGCTGCTGGAACCGTACTACCCCTTCCGATTTGGCCGAAACTTCGGATATGACCAGCATATCCCTGTTTACCATGCACAGTTCGGCCTGCCCTCGCAGAATATCCGGGGAAGTTCAGTTGCCGAGCACGCCAGGAGCTGGTGGGACTTTTTCCACCGGGCGGACTCTGCCTCCTTCAGGGTGCCAGCCCCGGGTCGCATTCCCCGAGTGACTCAGGATTACGTCAAGTGGTGGAATACCCGGACGGCCTTCTATCGGCTACATAAGACCGACTGCTGGGATGGGGCCGAAAGGAGGTTTCTCAGTCGGCAGGCGGTGTCGGTACTTTACATTGAGCCTGATCATCTTCTTCGGCTCAAGAACAAGCAGGAGAAGGAGGTGGTGGCATACATGGCCGCCCGTCGGGAAGCCCGGGACGCGAGGCCGACGTCGAAAGTGGAGCTGCCTCCGGTGGCGAAGGACAACTATAAGAAGACATTGAGGGATCTTTGCAGGGTGGGGAGCGACCGTCTGGAACTCATTAACTACCCGCTCCCTATAGAGGAAGAGGGGACTTCTGCTAAGAGCTGGCGCCCGGAGAGAGACATGCTCTGCCCATACCGCACGTTCATGAGGCGGGAGGAGAGGAGGCCCGAAAATTATAAGGACACCACATGGCTATACGTTCTCCTCCGGGTGAACGGACTGAAGATCGAAGATCAGACGGCCGCCATCCTGGGCAAGCGCCTGCACATCCCGTATTATTATGCTGACGGGTGGGGCATGGACCACTTCAACCTCTACTACCATCTCTCCTCGAAGAAGCACGCGGACCTGGCCGCCCTCACAGACCGGTGCCAGAAAATCGAGGACGTATGCTGGCTTGTCCGAGAGGCAGCGCACCGGGATAAGGAGCCATCCCCGAGCTATTGGCCGATAACGCTTCGGCTATACACCGGCCCTCATGGTATTTGGTCTTCCCACTTCTTCTATTCTTATTGCTGCGATCCCAGCATATTACCGGGTGCTAACCATATGCGTGTGTCTATTTTGCCAGACCATCCCGACAGCGTGCAAACGGCGACGTACCGGAATCTCCTTCGGCTCGTCCAGAAGTCCGCATACTTCGAAGCCGCACTGCCGGCTCCGACCATGGCCCCCTTGCCCAAGGCTGCGAAGAGGCCCCGGGCCAAATCGTCTATGAAGAAGGCAGTGGACGCCGCAAAGGTGGCCAAGCAGCGGGAGACGAAGCGGCGTAAAACAGAGGTGGCCAAGGAGCCAACGGCCACTCCTCCAGCACCACGAGTCCCCTCTTTTGAGGAGTTCAAGGTTGCCCGGACCGAGCCGAGCCAACCTGCCGGTTAGAGTCCCTGACCATTGGCGTGCCTTTTAAGTCTCTTCTTCTTTATATATATATATATTCTTTTACTTTGAGGCAAGGCCTAGACACCTGAGTGTTTCCTTTTGTCTCAGCCCCTATGGAAGAGCCCGTGCCCACGCCTGTTTCGGATGTGGAGGAGCCAGTTCTTGCGCCCATCCCCGATGTGGGTGAAGCTGCGGCCACAGCAGAGGCGACTTCGGCGCCAACTTTGACTCCCCCACCACAAGGCAGGGGGAGGTCCCGGGCGGAGTCGCCTGTGAAGAAGGCATTGGCTGCTGCCAAGGCGGCCGGGCGGCAAGCGGCGAAGCGAAGGCGGGCCGAGGGGTCTCCGGTGGCTTCCATTCTATCATTCAAGGAATTTGAAGTCACTCGGACCGAGCCGAGTCATGACGATGGTGAGGTTCCCCGACCGCCGCCGTCCCTTGGGATTTATTTGTTTCACCCCCCCGGGGTGGGCCTTGCATGTGTGCCTGACAATTGCATTTGTCTCTTTCAGGTGAGGAGCCAGCAGCTGTGCCAATCCCGGGCGAGGGTAAGATCGTGGTTCCCGGGGCAGCGTCGCCCATCAAGAAGACCACCCGCGAGCCGCCTCATGTTGCAGACGCCGACGGGGGTAGTTGTCTCCGTCCGCTTGCTTGACTTCCTTCCTTCTTTGGGAACCCATTGACTTTGGCATGACCTCCCTTTTCTTTTATGTGACAGGCGCCGCTGCAGCAGTTATTGAGCCGCTATGGTCCCGCCTGCACCTCCCGGCGACGCAGCTGTATGTGAGGAAGAAGCTGAAGTCCGCCGTACCAGCCTCACCCAGTCCATGGGAGGATGCGCCAGTCATTGACCTGGAAGCGGAGGCCCCTTTGCCGGCGAGGGCAGAGCCTGTGGCGGTCGAATCTTCGTCGGGCGAAGAGGTAGATTATAACTATTCTTCCGATGAAGCGGCTTCCGACGAGGGCGCGTCTGAAGCATCGGGGCCGCCCGAGCCGGCCTTTAAGGCCCCCTTACTTGCGGGCTCCTCAAGCTTTATGGGGAGGGCTGCTGTAAGTGTGAGCTTGCTTGGGCCGGACCCCCCCTTTTTCCCATAGTTGGCTAATGATCTTGTTCTTGTTGTCCTCGGATTTTTAGGAGTTTGGCCATCCGGAGGTTGCGGAGAAGGCCGCTCCAGTTGCGCCGGTCGACTGCCAGGTGGAGGCTGATGTGGGCTTGGGCAGGCTAGCCCTTTTATTCGACGCCCTTCAACAGGAGGCGTCCGCGGAGCCTCCGAGTACTACCGAAACGGTAGACGAGCCTCTGGAGGAGGGGGAAATTGCGTCCGAAGGTAGCATCGTCCCAGTGGTCGAGGTAAGAGCGTAGGTATTCTGATTCCTCCTGCCTTTTGACTTTGCGCGATCTGCTCCAGGCAGCGGGTGGCTAACCATACTCTATATGGTCAGGTGGTGACAGCGGCAGGGAAGACGCCCGGCCGTGCCCGAAAGGTTGTCGCCAAACGGAGACCAAATATTGGCCCCATAGCGGTGGAGGGATTGGCTTCAGTCACGGACTTGGGGGCGGAGAGCCTTGCAGCGCTCGTGGAGGCGGGACGCCTACCCCGACTGATGGTTCCACTTCCGCCCTTCCCGAAGCTCCCGGCCCAAATGGAGGACCCGCTCCTGAAGCAAATATTTGCGGGGCTCCGCGCACATCTGGAGGGATCCCAAACACGAGAGAAAAGTCCGTGGGTGATGGCGTCGGGTCCGGCTTTACTCGAAGCCCCTCCTTCGGCCGGAGTAGCGGCACCTGCACCCCCGACGGTCGAACTAGTGGCCGAAACGGATCGGGCAGGGGAAGAGGGGGCAGGAGAACAGCGGATGATGGCGGCGCCAGATCCTTCGGTGATGATCTTATCCATTCCCCCAGCGGTGGTTGGCCAGAGGTCCTCTGTCGAGCCAGGCCGGCCAGGGGACTTGACTCTTGCTCTTCCGTCCTCTTCAGCCACCGTGGACGCCGATTTGTGGGCGGAGGTGGACAACACCGTGGAATTCACTCCCCCAGTAGTGCCTTCGGTCAGTTACACCTCGTCGGAGGCGCCAGTCCGTCAAATGCTGGTAACGCTGCGGACGATGCTCTTTGTCGACCTTTCCTTATCATACCGGGAGGTACACACCATAGTGACGCAGCTGACCGGGGCGTTACAAGTGCTGGGCTGTCCATTGGGGGAATGGTCGCGACGAGTCTTGCTATTACTGAAGTATGTTAAGCGTCGCGAGTTCCTCGAGACCTAGGCTCCTGACGAATGTGCCGCCCTTGATGCCCAGGCCGGCGAGTACTTACAGACTTTGGAGGCCCGGCGTCACGATGAGGAGCGCCATGAGAAGGCTCTCGGGGAAGGCCAGAGCAATGTTCGCTCCCTTAAGAGCTGAATTGCGAAACTGGAGAGCTACCTCGTCGCGGCTAAGTCTGACCTTACCGAAGCCGAAAGAGCGGTCGAGGCGGAAGGCGAGGCTCTCGCCGTTGCCCAGGTCGAGGCGGCGTCCGTGGAGGCGGAGCTTGCTCGACTCGAAGAACGGAGGGGCCGCTTGTGCGACATGACGAATTTTCCTTGCGTCAGAATCCTCCCCCTCGAGGACATCTTCAGGGGCACCGACTGAGCGTTGCACCCCTTAATTTCTTTCTCTTTTCTTTTGAATGTAACACTGGGGTATGTCCCGAAGCTCATGTAGGTCGATTTTCTTTTATCTGAATTGAACAACAGATTTATGGTTTCACATGCTCTTCTAGCACGCATTCCCCTAGGGGGCCTCTTTTCTCCTTCCTCCTCTTTCGCGTATATTGTCCTTTCTCTCTCTCTTTTTTTTTGTGCCGGGACGCGTCGGGAGGGCGTGAGTCTTTGCGATGGTTCGCTCCAGGAGGACCAGGCAGGAACCCATGTTAGGGCACGGGAGAGTGTTCGCCTTCCCAGGGGGAGGACGAGGGGACCACTCCACCATACCGAACGGGCGACTCACTGGCCTCACCACAACGTTGGAAACGCGTACTGGCCTCAGGCGGGGGGTCTCGGTCAGAGACCGGGTTTCTCGTCGTCCAGAGGGGACGGAGAGAAGAGTTTGTCTAGTCAATGACCTGGACGGGAGGTTCAAGCCAAAGGGGTACTCACCGTCCAGGGAGGACGGAGAGAAGAATTTGTTTAGTCAATGACCCGGATGGGAGGTCCGAGCCAAAGGGGTACTCACCGCCCGGGGGGGGGGGGGGGGGACGGAGAGAAGAGTTTGTCTAGTCAATGACCCGGACGAGGGAGGTCCGAGCCAAAGGGGTACTCACTGCCCGGGGAGGACGGAGAGAAGAATTTGTTTAGTCAATGACCCGGACGGGAGGTCCAAGCTAAAGGGGTACTCACCGCCCGGGGGGGGGGGGGACGGAGAGAAGAGTTTGTCTAGTCAATGACTCGGACGGGGGAGGTCCGAGCCAAAGGGGTACTCACCGCCCGGGGAGGATGGAGAGAAGAGTTTGTTTAGTCAATGACCCGGACGGGAGGTCCGAGCCAAAGGGGTACTCACCGCCCGGGGAGGACGGAGAGAAGAGTTTGTTTAGTCAATGACCCGGACTGGGGAGGTCCGAGCCAAAGGGGTACTCATTGCCCGGGGAGGACGGAGAGAAGATTTTGTTTAGTCAATGACCCGGACGGGAGGTCCGAGCCAAAGGGGTACTCACCGCCCGGGGAGGACAGAGAGAAGAGTTTGTTTAGTCAATGACCCGGATTGGAGGTCCAAGTAAAAGGGGTACTCACCGCCCGGGGAGGACAGAGAGAAGAGTTCGTTTAATTTATTTTAGTATCTCCGCTGATGCGGGGCGATGGTTGGAAATGGGGGGCGCTCCCCCTTCTTCTTGGCTTTCATTCTTCCCTTGCTCTTTTCTCTTCCTATTTCTTTTCTTTTCCTCTTCTTCTCTTCTCTTTTTTTTTCTTTTTCTCCTCTTTTTTTTCTCTTCCTCTTTTTTTTCTCTTCTTTTGTTTTGTTTTCTTTTTTTTCCTCTTCTTTTTCTTCTCTTTTTTTTTCTTCTCTCTTTTTCCTTTCTCTCTTCTCTCTTTTTTTCTCTTCCCTTTTTTTTTACTTTCATCTTCTTTTTTTTTCTTCTTTTTTTTTGAAAACATGGGCAATGGTCAAGTCGTTTGGACATTAATGACGCAAATCCGCCCAAAATAGGGCGAAGGATAATATTATTGATTGAATGGGGGTACCGGAGCGTGGTACAGTCTCAGGTGCCTTCCATTAAGAGGCGGGAATTGAACTTCCCCGCGGTGGTTGACAATTACATAGGCTCCGCCCTTGTAGACTTTTTGGACTACGTAAGGTCCGAGCCAGTTCTCATTCAGCTTGCCCTTGGGGTTGGCAGCCATGAGATCTCTTCTCTTGACCATGACAAGGTCACCCTTTTTGAATTCGCGTTCCTTGACAAGCTTGTCAAAGGCGCGTGCAATTCGGGCCTGGTAGACCTGAATGTTCTGTTGGGCCTGAAGCCGTTTTCCTTCCAGGCTGGAGAGTTCTTCGAGTCTTCGCTCGACGTTGGTCTGCCCTTTAAGGACAAGCCCATGCTGAAGGGCGACCCTGAGGGAAGGTATCTCCAGTTCAATGGGGACGATTGCCTCCAAGCCGTATACGAGAGAGAAGGGCGAGCAGCCTGTTGGGGT
The DNA here is from genome assembly GCA_022559845.1 of Amorphophallus konjac. Taxonomy (NCBI): domain Eukaryota; kingdom Viridiplantae; phylum Streptophyta; class Magnoliopsida; order Alismatales; family Araceae; genus Amorphophallus; species Amorphophallus konjac. The sequence goes on along the minus strand of CM040121.1, from coordinate 434,593,882 downwards.
CTTGTATACGGTCCGGTACGCCCATAGCGCCTCGTACATCCTTTCTTCCCAGTCCCTTTTGTTAGAGCTAACAGTCTTGGCCAGGAGAGTGCAGAGTGTCTTATTAAAAGCTTCGGCCAGCCCATTAGCCTGTGGATTGTAAGGAGTTGATGTCCTCCAATCAATTTTATATTTTTCTGCCAGCCGGTAGACCTTCTGGTTGCGGAAGTGGCTGCCGTTGTCTGACATAATCCGATCGGGCAGGTCAAACTGGAATATAATGTTGCGGCGGACAAACCTGACCATGATCTCTTCGGTGACCTCCCGTAAGGCGACAGCCTCTGCCCAGCGAGAGAAGTAGTCGGTTGCCGCCAGGATGTACTTACAGCCTGTGGAAGATGCAGGTAAGGGACCCACGACGTCTGTTCCCCACTGGGCAAATGGCCAACTGGGCACGGTTGGGTGTAACTGCACGGGGGGCCTTCTGGGTATGATGGCATGCTCCTGGCATTTCTGACATGACTTAGCATATTTGCAGCAGTCGTCGAACATTGCGGGCCAATAATAGCCGAGCTTCTTTATTTCAATCTTCATTTTTGGCCCCGCCTAGTGTGCGCCAGCTGTCCCAGCATGGACCTCCTTCATGACCCTCCAAGCTTCCTCAATGGACAAGCATCGGAGAAGTAATTTCTGCTTGGCGTCGACCACCACTCGGAATAATATTCCATTTCGGAGCCATAAGAGTCCTTAATTCTGGTTAGCTTGATCTTCTCTTCTCTCTGCTTGGGCAGCTGCTGGTATTTGAACCACTGCATCAGAGGGTCTCTCCAGTCAGGTAGGCCGATGGCTTCTGCTGTAGTGACTTCTAGCTCTTCTTCTTCTGGTTCTTCTTCTATCATACTGGGCATTTGGCGCTGATTTATTACTTGGATATTAAGAGATCCATCTGGAGGCACTGCCAGTGAGCTTGCCAATTTTGCCAGGGCGTCGGCTTGTGCATTCTCCCCTCTGGCGACATGGCCTATCTCGAGGAGGTAGAATCGCTCCATGAGCCTCTTTGCCTTAGTGTGATAAGGGAGGAGCTCAGATTTTTGGACATCAAACTGTCCCTGGACTTGTCTGACGACCAGCAGCGAGTCACCGAATACTTGGAGCATTTTGATCTCCATGCGGAGGGCCACCTGGAGGCCGATGATCAGAGCTTCATACTCCGCTTCATTATTTGTGCATGGCTTGCTAATGCAGCAGGAAGTGTGCAGCACTTCTCCGTCTGGGGATTTGAGGACGATGCCAGCTCCGGCCCGTACCTTGGCGCGCCCGGACGGGGTCACTTCTGTTCTCGAGGCCCCGTCGAAGTATAGCTGCCAGATAGCTTGTTGGACATGGTCCACTTCCAGTGTCTCATCCTCGGGTAGCTCTGTGGCCAACGGGGAGTCTTCGGGCACGGGGTGTGCTGCGAAGAAATCCGCGACGGCTTGTCCCTTAACGGCCTTCTACGGCACGTAAGTAATGTCAAACTCCATGAGCAGCATGGCCCACTTGCCAAGGCGCCCCTTTGGGACTGGCTGGGAGAGAATGTGCTTGATGGGGTCAGCTCTGGATATTAAGCTTACTTCATGGGATAGCGTGTAATGCCTCAACTTCTTGACTGCAAAGACCAAGGCATGGCAGACCTTCTCAATCGGGGTGGCCTCCGCACCCACCAATCTTCGGCTGAGGTAGTAGAGGGCCTGCTCCTTTCCCTCGTCATTGTTCTGGGCGAGCATTGCCCCCAGTGAATATTCGGTAGCCGCTATATAGAGAATAAGCAGTCTGCCTTTGACAGGTGCCCCTAGGACTGGCGGGGTCTTCAGGTACTCCTTTAGCTGGTCGAACGCGTGCTGGCATTCGTGACCCCAGCGGAAGGGTGCATTCTTCATCATCAATCTGTGAAAAGGTTGGCAGCGCCCCGACAGGTTAGAAATGAACCTACGAATGTAAGCTAAACGGCCCTGTAGGGATCTCAGCTCTCCCAGACTCTTCAGAGGGGGAAACTCCTGAATGGCTTTTATCTTCAAGGGGTCGATCTCGATCCCTCTGTGCCAGACAATAAATCCGAGGAACTTTCCGCTGGACACGCCGAAGGCGCACTTCATGGGGTTCATCTTCAGCCCATACAGCTGGAGCCTTTGGAAGACGACCCTGAGGTCGCTCAGATGTTCAGCTCTCTTCTTAGTCTTGACAACCAGGTCGTCGATGTAGCATTCGACCTTGCTATACAGTAGCTCGTCGAAGATCTTGGTCATCACCCGCTGATATGTAGCACCGGCATTCTTGAGGCCGAAGGGCATCCTCTTGTAGTGGACTATCCCCTTGGGCGATCTGAAAGCCGTGTGAATCCGGTCGTGGTCGGCTATCCAAATTTGGTTATAGCCGGACGATCCATCCATAAAAGACAGGGCCTCGTGGCCAGTGGTTGCATCAATCATCACTTCGGTGATAGGCACCGGGAAGTCATCTTTTGGGCAGGCTTTGTTTAGGTCGCGGAAATCCATGCAAATCCTGATCTGTCCATTCTTTTTCTTTACCGGTACGATCTTGGCCAACCAAGTAGTGTATTGGTTTTCCGCCACGAAGCCGACGTCTATGAGGTTGTTGACCTCCTTGCAGATCTGGCTGATCAATTCTGGCCTCATACGTCGGGGAGACTGCTTCACTGGTTCCACCTTGGGATTAATGGCCAAAATATGCTAAGTCACTTCGGGGTTGAGCCCGTGCATTTCTTTGTAGTTCCAGGCAAAGCAATCCCAGAATTCTTGCAGCAGCTTTGTGTATTGCTCTCTCTCCTGTAGGGGCATAAGAGCACTCAGGAAGGTCGGCCTGGGGTCACTTTTGGTGCCAAGGTTGATCTCAATCAATTTGTTGACTGTGGCCTGGCCGCCATTTTCAATTTCCGGCGGGGCTGGCGACAAATCGATGAAGTCTTGATCTTCATTATCTTCGGGCTCGAGGATGCCATCCCCCTCTTCTTGTTCCTCATGAAGGGGCGCGGAGGCTGCATTTGCCGCGCACTCCTCCTGGACCATAGCCGCCGGGTCCGTGGGGTCCGCTGGTGCAGAAAGGCACAGGGCCACCTCGGGGTCTTCTGTGTACTCATCATAGACAGCTCCGGCGGGGGCTGGGGTAGCCACATCTTCAGGCGCCTGGTACTGGATGGATACGGTATAGGCTCCCGTTCTGGGGATATCCGCCACGTGGGGGCGTGGCGGGGCTACCACATAATCTCCCATTCTGAGCTCGTCCCTATTAATGAGATCTTGAGCAATGTCTTTTGAAGACATAACAGTCTTCGATGGCGTGGCCCAGCATCTGGTGGTAAGGACAAAATAATGGGTCCCCGCTCCTTCGGGTGTCCTGCGGCCTCTTGGACCGTGGGAGGGAGACCTTGCCGTAATAGCATGCCCAGTTAAAAATACCCCGAGTCTTCTCTCTTGGGAAGGAGTAAGGCTTCCGCAGCTTCTCTTGGAGTGTTAGGCCTTGCCTGGCTGGCCGCCCGTTCAATGGACTTGCCGCGTCTCTTGCTTCCCTCCTTGACCAGACGGGGGTGTTAGGGCTGGTGCCTCGGGGCTGAGACATGCGGCTGCCCCACGGGCGGATAGAACCCTAGATGAGGTCGGCAACTAGCGAGGTCAACTCAGCCAGCCGTGCTTTTAACATCTCGATCTCCCGTTGCTGCCTATGGTACAAGGCGTACATGACGGGGTCGTATCGAGGGGAATTTGGAGCATGACCCATGCTTCTGCTTCTTGCTTCGCCAGCAGGCTGGAGTGAGGGCGCCTCAGCGGTGTGCTCTTGCAAGGCTAGCCTGTCGGAGAAAGAGGAGGTTTTCCCCATGCAGCGGCGGCGGAGGGGGTTCCAAAGGAACACTTCTTCGTCTTGCGCCTCCTCAGCCGGAGGCCTAGGATATACAACTTGATGGGCTTCCCGCAAATCTGCAGTCTCCGCGGGGTCGTCGCCGGACAAGGCCGAAATCGATATCACATCAGTTTCGTAATAATCTTCTAGTGAAAAACCCAAACCGGGGTGCTTGGTGATTTGCAGTAACCGTCGATCCAGGTTTGGTGGGTTCCACATCTTTTCAAACATTTCCTTCTGGATGGAGGGCTGGTAGGAAGGAATCTTCTGCTTTCTGACCATTCTGGCTGCCTGGTCAGTCATGTGGGGAAGTCCCACAATGGGGACGTGCGGGTCATGCAACTCGTCAGGGAACCGGCAATCATCGTCCTCCCTGACTGGCTTTTCCCTGGCAACATAAAAGATAGTGGATGGCCCCTCCGGGTTAGGCACTTCAAAAGTTTTCAGCTGCTCGGCTGCTTGCCAGTCAATTTCTGTAATGGGCTTGATGATCCCTGGCGGGACTCTGACATCCTCCAGCAGGTCTTCGAGGCAAGGCGTCCCCGGTGTAGAGTAGATGGGGAGAGGGGCTGCCTTAAATACCCCCCCCTCTTGTGTAATGAATGGTACATGTGGGGGAGCCACATAACCTGGGGGCGGCGGAGGAAACCAACTGCCTGACTCCACTTTCTTCTTTCCCTTGTCTTGGGCGGCTTGGGGAATTTTCTTCACCTTTTCTAAGTACAGATTGGCGTCTGACAAATGACACTCGAACACCTCGAACGGGTGGAGGTAGGTGAAGATCCTGACTTCCTTCCCCTCGCAAGGGTATTTAATGCATTGGTGCAGGGTGGAGGGCACCACTCTATTCTGGTGTAACCAGGGCCGTCCCAGCAACGCCTTATAGGAAGTGTTGGAGTTGATGACGTGGAACTGGACCTTGGTGGTGAAATCATCAAAAGTCAAGTTGAATTCTGCAACCCCCATGGGGACCTCACATTTTTGGTTAAAACCAGCAATCTTGACATTCTTGACCTCAACCAGGTGTACATCAAAGTAGTGCTTTTGGTACACTCGGTAGGGGAGTATATTCACTGCTGCCCCTGGGTCGATCAGGACCCTGTTGATAGGCTGGCCGTTCAACTGCCCTTTCATGTAGAGGGGTCTGTTATGGCTACAGGTGGGCAGGAGCATGTCATCTTCTGTGAAAGCCACTGCCACCTTAGGTGATATCTCTGTTAGGCAAGCTTCAAGATGTGCTGGCGTCTGGAGCGCGGCAATGATGGCTTGCAGTGTTTCTTCGTCCAAAGACAGCATCTCCCATACGGTAAATCGGGTCGGGATCTTTTTGAGGTGTCTGACTATTCGGTCGGCAGCCCGCACCTTGAGTAATTTCATCTCTTCGGGCTTGCCGCGCCTGCCCCCACCTTGGAGCTGGGGTGTCAGATCAGGGGATGCCTCCTCTGCGGGTCCTCTCACAGCCTGTGGGGCCGGCGGGGCCTCCTCCTTTTCTTTCATGAATTCGGCGAGATTTGGGATGCCGTTAAATTCTTCTTCCGGCTGAGGGGGAGTCGCCGCCAGTGGAGCTTGGGAACTGCTCGCTTCTCTGGTCGAAGGAGACACCTGAGGATGCGCCCGCCCTGCCGTTCGGGCTAACAGGAATTCGGCGAATGAAGGGGTGCCTCGGCTCCTGGCCCCTCCGGGGTAGAGACCCGACGGAGGAGGGATCTCGGTGCCTCGGACCTCAGGGTCGGGAACCTGGTATGGTTGTTCTCCCCTGAGCATGATGTTGAGGTTATCCTGAGGAGGGCGCCCCCACTTCCTTCCTGACCTGGTGGCGTGTTGGGAAGTGGACACTTCAGCTTGGTTCACCTCCGTCGGCTCATGGGGTGGCTCTTCTTCTTTTTCTTCCAGGGAGAGGGCAGTGTCAAATAGCGCCGAGAGGGTGTTGCAGGCGATGACGACCTCCTTTTTCTTCTTGCTCCTGGGTCTCCTCTTCTTCTTCTTCTTTCCTGCTGTAGCCAGGGGCTACTCTTGGGGAAGCTCACTCCATAGGGGAGGCTCTTTTTCTGCTTCAGCTTCTATTTCTGGAACCAGTTCGAGTGATTTGAACTCCTCCCAGGGGACATACTCTTTCAGCTCCACGGGCTGGATTTCGGGCTGTTCATAATCTTCGAGCCCATCAATAATAGCCTGGAGCCTTTCGACCGCCGAGCTGGTCTTCTTATGCATCCGCATCGGGACGCAACTCTTTTTATTGTGAGTGGGCCGCCTCATGACCAGCCGAGGGGCCGTGTCGTGGCAAACCGGGCTCGCCGGGGGTGGTGCAGGCAGAGGTGTCACATCCCTCTGATGAATTCCCAGGGTGAGCCGAGGGACATGTGCTCTTCTATTTTTGCTGGGTACGGTTTGCCAACCTCCTTGGTCTTGAGCCGGGGTCAGGATAAAAGTCTCTAAGTGGCACGGGCGCAGGCCTCCGCCCACTCCTCGGGCAGCTCCTGGTATAACGAGACCATGTTGACTGTGGAGGTTATGCTAGGCAACTCATGCGGTTGTGGGGGGTCTACCTTATGCTCCCCCATGTCCAGTTCCCCATTCTTGATTAAGGATTCAATGACATCCTTGAAGACATAGCAGTCCTCAATGGTATGCCCGAGCATCCAGTGGTACAGGCAGAAGCGCGGGTCGTCTTTCTTCTTTAGGTCGCCGGGCCTCTTCGGCTCCGGTAGTGTGATTTTGTTGTAGCTGGTTGCCCACTCAAACAGGAGCTTGGACTTGTCTCGGGAGAAGGAATATAGCTTGTTTCTCATCTTCTCCCTTAGTGAGGGGCCCTCCCGCCGTTCTGTGGTTCTGGGCGGAGGAAGGTTGGCAGCCCCCTTGGCTTTCTCCTTCTGTTTCTCAAAGGCCTGGAAATCTAGTGTGTGCACCTCAGGGGGAGCTGGCTTCTTCTCGGTCTGCCTGGCTCTTTGGCTTGACATGGCCGGGGTGGAGGAGTATCGGGCTAAGAATGCCTCGATCTCTGCTACCACATTGTTCAGGCGGTCAAATGTCTTGACTTCAGTGCCGATCATCCTTTCCAGGATTTCTTTCTTCAAGTTCTGCTTGCAGATCTGCACCGCATCCTCTTGGTGCGGGGGACGCCTGCACCTCATGCTGAGGTTCCTCCATCTTTTGATGTAGTCGAGGGCCGACTCATCATTCTTCTGCCTTGTGGCATAAAGCTCTGCCACGGTGACTTCCCGTTCTGCGACATAGAATCTTTCTTTGAACTTCTTCTGCATATCGGGCCAGTCAGCGACCGACCCAGGTGACAAGCTGGAATACCACTCAAAGGCAAGCCCGGTAAGTGTTGAGCCGAAGAACTTCAGGAGGTAGGCTTCATCAGCAGCCAGATCTCCCATGACGTTCACATAATAAGCAATGTGCTCCCTGGGAGACCCTTGCCCATTGAACTTTTCGAACTTGGGTGGCTTGGTGATGCCGACCGGCAACTTCTTCGCAACATGGTGAGCCGGGTAGGGCACCCGGTAGACGTCAAACGGAGTCTGATCCCCGTCACCTCTCTCGGCCAGTTTCATGTCTATCATCTGTTCCAGCATCAACCGGCTAACTGTTGCCGGGTCGACCGGACTCGGATAAAAATGAGCGGGCTGCGCGCTTGGGGTGGCCAGCGCGGTCGCCTGGGGGGCCATGAGGGATCCTTGGGAAAGTGAGGCCTGTGGCGGGGCCGGTGCGGTGCAGTGTGCCTGCTGCAGGGACACGTCCCCGAGAGGGTTGAGGGCTGCTGGAAGGGCTGCTTCTGAAGATTGCCCCCTGTCCCTGGGTGCTTCGGGTAAAACCTCGGTCTGCCATGACATCGGGGGCGGTGTGTTCCGTTCATTCAATTGCTTTTTAAGTGACTCAATTTCTTGCTAGAACCGCTGCATCATGAGCAGCATTGCAGGGTCAGGTGTGGGGAGACGGGGCATGCCCCCCGTCTCTTCGGTCGGGGCGTCCTCGGATGATGTGGAGGGTCCGCCGCTCGTGTCACCGGTGGTGACCACGTTGGCTGTGAGGGCTGCAAGGGGCTCTTTGGGTAAGGTCCCTTTGGCGCCTGTGGGTGTCGCGCTGCCTGCCGCTCTCCCTCTTCTAGTAAGGGGTCCCGGCCTGGCGACAAGTCTGGCCATCTCTTCCGGATCGGCAGGCAAAGCCCCATACCGACCGTGAACTCCTGCCATATTGCAGGTGAAGGTTTACCATCTCTTGCTTCTCTTTGTCACCCTCCTGGATGATCTTCCTGGGAACACCAGCCTGTCAAAGACCGACCGTCGGAGCGGCGCTTCCTCCCGGACAGGGGACTGGCGCTGCTCCTCCGAGCGGTTCCTCGATTCTGCGCTGGGCGCGGGCCGGGCTCCTTCTTCTTGGAAAGCGGAGGCCATTGCCCCCAGCAGTCTCTGGCGGCCGGCGGGGGTGCTACCCGGGCCTCGGAGGTAATTCCTCATAGCATGCTCGATCCCTTCCCACTCCTGGTCAGGGAGAGCAGCCTGCGGTTGCATGTCGATGATAGCGGCCGGAGGAGAGTAGGCCCTGAGTGCCGGGCGGGTGGCATTGTGTCGACGCCCGCGGTGACGGCAGTGAGCTTTCTCGGGAAGCACCGTCATGACAGGTGCAGGTCGGCGAGTCAGGGTCGTGAATTCGACCTGCTCACCTCCTCGGGCCCATCTCGGGCGGCAAGTGCTAGGTCCCGCCTGGGCAGGCGCAGTGGGTTGGACCTCCTTGGGGACCCAGACTTGCTTCAGTTTGGCCGGCCTGTGAACAGGCGCAGTCTTCGGTGAGACGGCCACGGCAGCGGGCATCACCCTCCCCTTCAGCTTCTCCAGTCCTTGAAAGGAATTGTGGACTGGGACAGTCGGGACGACACGGTCCGGTGTCACCTGGGACCTCTGCCCATCCAGGCGGACTCGGAGGGCCCCGACAGTCATAGTTTTCCCAGAGTTGGACGTGCGGTGCCCAGAGCTGGCGCCGGCGTTGCTCCTCCGGAGCCTTCTTCGGTAGGATGCCGACCCTTGGTGAGATGGGCCGGTGGTTTGGTGCACGTGGTGCACGTTGCAGCTTAGCGTCGTTGCTGGGACGCCATTGTTGTTCTTGGCCACAGCTCGGCCGGTAGCAGCTTCAGTGGCCCCCGGAGCGAGAGCGTTGATCTGGGACTCCTCAGGCACCTTCACCTCGAGGATGTTGGCAAAGGCCACCCCCAAGAAGTTGGGGAAGCCCACGGTGGGAGGGAAGCTCCTGAAGCTGAGGGGGACCGCCAGGTAGCCACCTCGGACGTGGTTCTCAACGGGCTGAGGGCCGCAAGTGACAGCCATCGTTGGCACCATGATGCAATTCTCTCCTGCATTTGAGAAAGTAACGCAATTAGTATTACAAGAAGGGGGGCCGCAGGGTCCCAGATTCCGGCAAAGAGATGAAGGGTGGATTGGTCCCACCGGGCGTGCCAGACTTGTGGACGCACTAAAATTCGCTGGCACGGGTGTTTCGTCTATTGAGTGCGTGGGCGTGCCAGTCACAAAGTGACAATTTGTTCAGGCTCCGAAGAGCCCATGGTGCGCTCAATCTGAATTCGTCAGACGATTGTGTGGTTCGTGTCGGGACCAGATCCCGTCATGCCATAAAGGTCACGACGTCATTTACATCCCCCATAGGAGGGAATACCCTTGATTAATTGCCGAAATTAGGGGCCCTACGGCCAAAATAAATAACACTAACTGCGCGAAAAAGAGACAGGAGTAAGTCACACCAAAGTACGCATTGGGATACGAGCCACTGGCCATGTCGGTCACTCGTGGACCTTTTCATATTCGGACATGGGTCCGTGATAGAAACGCGACGGAAAACTGGGGCGAATCCGTTCAAATGTCTGCCGCATGCACGGCAATTTTAATGATGGCTCGGAAGGGATCCGGGGCGAGAAACGAATCCGGTCTGATTTGAATGTCGGCCCGAGATTAGGTCGGAGCCTGGCCGCGTCAGGATAATTCCCAAGACCCGGGCCCGGCCTGAAAGGGCGGCATTATTGTTCCTCCAGCATCGGGTCATGGGGGAGACGGGGCTGCAATGTAGAATTATTAATACCTTATATTATTTTGTCATTGTTGTTCTTGTTACTCCATTGCTTATTCCCCTTTCTGTATTTGTTCCGGGTGATTTTCCTCATCTTGCTCGTTGTCATTGTTACTCTTTTTATTATCATCATTACTATTGTCACTTATTTCATTCATCATCATTTTTTTTATACGGATTTGTTCATGTTTACTTATTCATCATGATTTTTATTAGCTTATCAGTGCTGCCATTGTATGCCCGTATATATATATGTATATGCGCATATGCATTCATGTATTATTATTCTTTGGGGAGAGTTGACCCTTGGCGGGTTGAAAGGGGGCTAAAGGGAGTGTACCGTTGAGGAAAGGTGGGCGGAAAGTGTGCCGGCGAAGGGCTGGAGATGTGTGCCGTTGAAGGGCTTAAGGAGGGTGCCGCTGAAGGGCTGAGGGAAGTGTACCGCTGGGGCAATGATTGGAGGGTGTACCGGTAAAGGGAGAAGAGGGTGCGCCGGGGAAGGCTCGAAGTCTATAGGTTGACGGGTTATTGCGACACGAAGTCTATACATCGGCTGTTCAAAGTCTGTACATGGGCTGTATTCATTAGCCCAGAGTCTATACATCGTCTATTGAAGTCTACACATTGGCCAGCTCAGAAATCTGTACATTGGCCATTGGCTATAGCTCAGAGTCCATACGTTGGCTATTGGCTGCAATTCAAAGTCTATAGATCATTTATTAGAGTCTATACATCAGCCAGCTCAAAGTCTGTACATTGCATCTCAAAGTCTATACATTGGCCAGCCCAAAGTCTATACATTATTCATTGGCTGCAGATCAAAGTCTATACGTTGCAGCTCGAAGTCTATACATTGGCCAGCCCAAAGTCTGTACGTTGGCCAACTCAAAGTCTATACATTATTCATTGGCTGCAGTTCAAAGTCTATACGTTGCAACTCAAAGTCTATACATTGTCCAACTCAAAGTCTGTACGTTGGCCAACTCAAAGTCTATACATTATTCATTGGCTGCAGTTCAAAGTCTATACGTTGCAGCTCAAAGTCTATACATTGTCCCTGAAAGTCTATACATCGGCCAGTCCAAAGTCTGTACGTTGGCCAACTCAAAGTCTATACATTATTCATGAAAGTCTATACATCGGCCAGTCCAAAGTCTGTACGTTGGCCAACTCAAAGTCTATACATTATTCATTGACTGCAGTTCAAAGTCTATACGTTGCAGCTCAAAGTCTATACATTGCTCGTGCAGCCGACACCCGAAGTCTATACATTCTTCAGCTTATTCAGCTCAAAGTCTATACGTTGTCCCTTGGCTGCGGCTCGAAGTCTGTACATTGCTCATTGCTGTGTTTGTACATCAATCTGCCAAGTCTATACATTGAGTTTGTGACGGTGGATGAGGGTGTACCGGCGAAGGGAGAGAGAGACAATGGAAGGGGGTGTACCGCTGGGGAATGGAGTGTGCCGCTGGATGCAAAAAGGGTGTACCGCTGGAGAGTGAAGGCGTGCCGCTGGAGGTTGAAAAGGGCGTACCGCTGAGGGTTTTAAAAGAGTGTGCCGGGGAAGGTGGAAACCAGTGTGCCGGCGAAGGGTGTTTGAAGAGTGGAGGCAGGGTATGATGGTGAAGGGCAAGATAAGTGTACCGTTGAAGGTTATTGGAGTGTGCCGCTGGGGGCACGACAGAGCGTGCCGGTGAAGGTTGGAATCTTCTATTATTTGTTTTTAAGGCTTTTCTTTTCTTCGTTTATTGATTTTTATATAGTCTTATATAAACTTCTCCTTTCCTTGGTTCTGTTCAGCCTTTTTGCTCACAAGTCAGACGTCTGATATGTTATGTCGTTATTCGGTTCAGTTCTTGTCACGCTATCGGCAATGGCTCGATTAGTCGAAAAGTTTTATCGTTGATCGTTCTGTTCGTTTGTTGCTTCATTTTGCCTTTTTAACATGTTTGTTATTTTCTGACAAAAATTCGGCAGCATCTCCCCTTTACCCGAGCGTAAGGGAGATACAGGGAACGCGCCCACAAGGAGTGGCGGAACCCGACAATTGGAGGTGGGCACCCGAGAGCGGCAACACCTTTAATAAAACTTTGGAAATCTCAGAAAAGACGACGGGTTGGAGGCCTCTCTAGGACTGGCTAGAGGTGCACCGGGAAAGAAAGGGGGAACTGGTGGCTAGTGTGCCGGCCAAGAAAGCCAAAGGGGGGTGTACCAGCCAGAAGGGTGTACCGGGCTGAGGGGAGGCTAGGGTGGCTAGCGTACCGGCCAAGGAGCCTACGGGGACTAGAGAGGTGCACCGGACTGAGAGAGGTCAGGGTGTACCGGGCAAGGAGGGTCATAAGATGCACCGGGCTGGAGCCCCAAGGGCGTACCGGGCTGGGTTCTTGAGAGCGTATCGAGGAAGGCTCAAAAGGGTGAGGGTGCACCAGCCAGGGACTGTACCGGTGAAGGGTTGGCCAGGGGGGGAGTGAAGGTGGGGGGTTGGCCAGGTAAGTTGGTGCCAACAAAAAAATAAGACCGATGGTGGTGTGGGTGCCTGGGTGTTCCAAAGAAGAGCAGGGGTCTCTCCCTTCAGGCAAATGGACGAGGGTGGAGGCCAGAGAGAAGAGTATTGGGCTCGTGAGGCCCCGAGAAAGGGGGAGAGTAAACTCCATTGGGCCAGAGGCTGAGTGTAAGGCAAGGGATCATACGGGAAAGCAACATCGACATGGAGACTCCAAGACACCGGAGAAGGAGAGAAGCAAATGGCAAAACATATCATAAGAAGAAACCAACGAGAATGACAGGAGACCCAGCATAGGGGGCGTCTTTTATTCATGGTAGAAAACGACCATGACTGGCCAAGGGTCAAGCGTTACAGAGAATGTCTGAAACCAGCTACAAAAGGGGTGAGAAGAGGAACAAGAAGGTAAAAAAAAAGGAGGGGTGAGGAGAGAGCCGGGGTCGAGCAGGGGCGACGGCTCCCTTCTCTTCCCCTGCTACCTCCCGCTACGTAGAACCTCTCTCTCTCTTTTCTTACTCTCTTTCTCTCTTTCTCTCTAGCTTCCTCTTCTTCTCTGGAGCCCTCCTGGGCTTGCTGAGCTTGGACGGGCGAGCCCTTCTTCTTCCTCTTCTCTCTTCTCTCTTCTTCCGTGTAGGCCTCTGTCCCCCCTTCCTCCTCTTTTTTTTTCTTCTGTCGAAGTGGGCGTCATTTATACTCCGAGTAGCGGGAGCCTTCCAGTACGGCAGTCGGAGGTGGGAAGTGGCCTCGTCATGATTGCGTTTGACCTCTTCCGTCCTGGGTGCCAGGGGGGGTAGCATGCGTGGCCCAACGATTGGTTGACACCTCGAAAAGGCCACTGCGCGCCGAAGATCGATAGGGCATGGGCACCACGTCGTTCGGCCGTTGAAAAGGCTTAACGCTGTGCCGCTGGTGGGTGGAAGAAGTGTGCCGCAGGAGGGCCAAAAGGGCGTGCCGCGGGAGCACCCAATGGGCGTGCCGCTGAAGGCCCAGCTGGGCGTGCCGCTGAAGGCCCAGCTGGGCATGCCGCTGGGGGCAAACATCATGCCGTTGAAGGGGCACACAACGTGCCGTTGAAGGCCCTGAGGAGCGTGCCGCTGAGGCTTCCTGGATGCGTGCCGCTGAAGACCCCCTGGGGGTGTGCCACTGGAAGCCATTGGGGCGTGCCGCTGAAGACACCCTAGGGGTGTGCCGCTGCAGCCCAGGACGGGTGTGCCGCTGGGGGCTTGGGTGTGCCGCTGAAGACACCCTAGGGGTGTGCCGCTGGAGCCCAGGATGGGTGTGCCGCTGGGGGCTTGGGCGTGCCGCTGAGGGGCTCCCATGGGTGTGTCGCTGGGCACCCTGGGGGTGTGCTGCTAGGCTCCCCAGGGGGTGTGCCGCTGGGGACACCCTGGGGTGTGCCACTGAAGGCCCCAAGATCGTGACGTTGAAGGGCTAAGTGGGCAGTTTTGAGCCCATTACGAACACGAGTCGTGGCCTGTTTGATTTTCTTCGAGGCCCATGGATTGTGGGGCTCTTTGTGATTGGTTTCTCTTCACTGTCGTGACTCCTGGAGGCGGCTCCGCGGCAGTGTGCATATTCGGGGCATCCGAATGACCAGTCTCTCCCGGGCTGCTTCTCTCGGCTCCGTTGTTGACGCCGAGTCGAACAGGATCCCCGGGTGTGCAATTTTTGGTGTCCACAGCACCGACGAAGCCTACCGAGCAATCGAAGAAGTTCACGAAGGTCTGTGCGGAGCACATTTAGGAGGTAGGTCACTCGCCAGGATCTTGCTACGGCTAGGTTATTGGTCGTCCACTCTGCAGCGTGACTACTCGACCTACACACAACACTGCGACCGGTGCCAGCGATTTGACCACTTGGTCCATCAGCCAGCAACGGAGCTCGTCACCCTAGCCGAGCCTTATCCTTTCGCTCGCTGGGGAATCGACATCCTCGGGTCATTCCCCATGGCCCATGCCCAGAAGAAGTTCATTATCGTCGCCATCGATTACTTCACTAAGTGGATCGAGGCCGAAGCCACAGCAAGGATCACCGAAACAGTCGTCTGGAATTTTGTCTGGAAGTCGATCATTTGTCGTTTCGGCATCCCCCGGGTGATAGTAAGCGATAATGGTCGTGATGAGGACATCACCAACACTTTCATATGATCGAGGATCCCGATGCTCCCCACCTATGCTACATCTTGTTCACCACTTTATTTCGAGTCATATGATGTAATTTTCATTTTATTATCATGTACTTTTCCTTTTATTTGAGTCCAATACCTAGGTTAGGTAGCTATTTACCTAAGTCTTAAGTCATTATGTGTGTTATTGGGCCCAATTATATGGGCTAGGCCCAGGGGCGCCCCCTTCCCCTTGGTTTAGTGTTAGAAGTCCAAAAGTTAGGGACCTAAGTTAAATTGTGGGATTCCTATAAATAGGACCCCAATCCCTCATTTGTATGGTAATGAAGTATTGATAAAAGTTTGCCAAAGCATTTGTGCATCTCTCTCTCTCTCTCTAGCTCTCTCTATCTCTCTCTCTCTCTCTCTAAAGGGGGCGAACCCCTCTCTCTCTCCTCCCCTCTCTCTCCAAATTTTGAAATTCACTCTCTCTCCTCCCTATTCACCTCTAATTAAGACCCCTCCCCCTTCCTCATACCTCCCATTTAATCCCCCTCCAACCCCTAGGTGGAAGCCCCTTCTCCTAGGCACCTCTCCCTCCTCCCAAGCAACCTTTCCCCTTCCCCATACAACCCTTCATTTTCCCAAGAGAGAATCCCCTCTCCCAAGTAACCTTTCCCCTCCCCAAGGCAACTCCTCCCCTTCCCAAGGCCACATTAACCAACTCCACATTAAACTCAGTTCAAATTTCCCTCTCTCTCCAAGCCACTTGCGCCCCCCTCTCTCTCTCTCACCCTCCACCCTTGGCCGCAACCCCCTCCCCCTCCACCTGCTAGCTGCGACCCAGCCCTCTTCTCCAGCCTCTCCACCACCTCTATCCACCTCCATCCAAGCCCCACAGCCATTAGCCCTCTCCCCATTGCAGCCCCTTCACCCCTCCCACCACTATAAACTTCATTCACCAACCTACTCTATCCAGTTCGCAGGCAGCAGAAGAAGCTCCACTTGCAGACATTGCCCCGGTGCTGTCCGACATCATCTGGAGGTGTACCATACATCGCCAGAAAGGTCTTCCAGTCTTCTTCGCAAGCGAGGTGGAATCGTCTCATTCCAACTTCCCTACAGATCATGGTCTCCATTCTCGTCCGACTGCGCAACCGGGACCAGAACCTGGACCAGAGCTGCAGTGCAGAAGCTACCACGGACACACCCCACAACTTCTGAAGGCGCCACTTGGCCGAGAGCTGCTACTACAAGGCATCTACCATCAACAACAAGCGGCATCTCGTTCGGCATCAGGAAGAGCAGTTTCCAATTTTTCTCTCCCAGGTGCGCAGAATAGGCCATCAAGGTCTTGTCCTGACCCCCCCTCACTAAACGGACCTCTCCTCGCCACCCCGACGTCGTCTGGTGCCCATCTTAGTTGCTGCTCGGAGAAGACTCATCAACGGTCGTCCTCGACTTGGTCCTGCCACGTTTGGACTTCAGGAGCTCCGTGGAGACTTCATCCATCTGCTGCTACACCCAGGGAGCAGTCTGAGTCTGATCGCAGGGACCCTGTTCCAGAGCCCGTCCCGGCTGGTGTCGACTTCAGAAGTGCCAACAAAAATTTACAGACGTACCTGGGTCTGTCAGTGACGTTTTGGTGCCAGTCTCGTCGAATTCTGAGTTCGGAGGAGTGCACGGCGGCGACCACTCCGACCCCCTGTTCTGCTGTTCCAGACCGGGACAGAATCGGCAAGGTGCTACATCGGCGCGATCCACGCTAATCTCCCCTCCCCGCCTGGCCGGCTTAGCACCCCTCCCTGCGTGGAGGTAGTGTTTGCTTGTACCCTACTCTCCCCACCCCAAGTTCCCCCTCCTGCGTGAGGAGTAGTGCATGTATTAGCAGGTCATCGGCCAAAGATTCATCGGCGCGGCGTGCGGGTAACCCACGCTTCCCCGCTCGCCCTCGTCTCCGGCTGGGATCGGCGTCTTCACGCCGATCAGGTGAGCTCCTGGTTGCGCTCCTCTTGGTTATCACTTCTTTCTTAACTAGTATTGCTTCTTAGTTCCATCGGTGGTGAGGGAGTGCCCGATCCAAAATCAATCAAATCGAATGTCCACCGCGGGGTGAGTTGTGAGAGAGCCACTACATCCCACGCCCTTGGCGTGCTGGCCGCCCACAGAATTGGGCATCCTAGGCCCTTAGGGGTTCATCCCAAGCTAGTCAAATCCCCGAAAAGGTGAGGTCCATCCTCGGGCCCTCACCACGATCGCCGGTCCACCTACGGACCCGGGTGTGCGCGACGCGGGTGAATCCGCTTGAGTGGGTCCGCCGTTCGGTTCGATTGCTTGCAAATTTAAGTCCGAGGGGTCGTGTCACATCAGGTCAGCAATTTGATTCTCATTATTTCCGAGACAGATGCGCCGACCTTAACATTTGCAATCACTTCACTTCGGTCGCCCACCCTCAGGCTAACGGGCTGGTAGAAAATGCCAATAAGACTATCTTAAAAGGCATTAAGACTAGGCTCAGCAAAGCCAAGGGCAACTGGCTTGAGGAATTACCGAACGTACTTTGGTCACACAGAACGACTCCCAGAACGGCAACCGGTGAAAGCCCCTTTCATCTGGTATACGGTACTGAGGCCGTGATCCCGTTGGAGATTGGCAACCCCTCCCTCCGAGTCATCTGCTTCTCGTCCGAGCCAAACGACCAGAAACTGCTCGAAAACCTCGACCTAGCAGATGAAGTCCGAGAGATTGCCAGCATCAGAGCAACAGAATACCGACGCCGCCTCACTCGATACTACAACGCCAAGGTCCGAGATAGACACTTTCAACCGGGAGACTTCATCCTCAGGAAAGTCGAAGCCTCTCGACCACTTGAGGCGGCGGGCAAGTTATCCCCTAATTGGGAAGGCCCCTACCGAGTGGTCGAGACGCTTAGAAAAGGAGCATACCATCTATCCACGATGGAAGGAGAGCTTATCCCTCGGACCTGGAACGCGACTACATTACACAAGTTCTACTTCTGAATACTAAGCATTGTGCAAACGACATGAGATAAAACAAAAGGCTCCTTTCTTTTATTCAAACAACCCGCTTGTACATCGGGAAGGCCGAAGCCAGGAAAATACATGTCAAAAAAGCAAAAAATCCATTTGGCGCCGCCGTATGAGCCCATCGCTCGGCTGACTCGGATGACCTTCCTGCGTCCGGCCACTGACTCTGCCTCGTGTAGAAACTGGCTCGGATAAAGGATAGTCGACCCCGTTGGCTCGGGCAGCTCGGGACAAAGGTGACAGAGGGATTAGGAAGGAGAAGGCCACCTTCCAAGTTGAACTTGGAAGAGAAGGGGGAGAGGGAATGCATATAAAAGTATCCTCCTCGCCAACCTGCCAACTCTTTGGAAGAAAGAGAGTGCAGGCACCCTCCGAAGAGTGAAAGAAAGGAGGAGCAGAGCAGAATCGGGAAAAAGAGGCTGCGAGGGGGAGAAAGAAACCAGCAGAGCTGGACGAGGATGCAGGGGAAAGCCCGGAAAGGAGGGAGCTTAATTGACTTCTTCTTCCCCTCCTTGGAGCGAGCAGGAAGGGACGAGTGGCAGGGATGCCTTATGCCCCCATCCGTCCACCATCTCGCCCCCCTGCAAGCGCCGCCAGAACTGATAAAAAGAGGACGATGTGCCTCCACACGTCGAACCCTCTTTAAGTCTGTCTGCCCGCCGTCGAACCCTCTTTAAACCCGAAGCAGCAAGAACTCTCTGCCCCCCGTCATCGGTAGCCTCATCTTCCGGAGCGTCTTCCATGCTCCAAATACAATGGCACAACGCTACGTGAAGAAAGAATGAGGAAAGACTGTTAGGGAAACCCCTAAACGGTGGAGAGGAAGGGACGCCCTTCAGACCTTTTATAGGCGAGGTGATGTGACAAGAACTGGGACCTAAGTGGCAAGCAAACGCAACGACTAGGCAATGTCACACAAGCGGACTCACTCGCGTTTGACACACTCGGGTCCGAAGGTGGACCGGCAATGGGGTGAGGGTCCGAGGTTGGACCGGTGGTTTCCAAGGATATGACTGACTTGGGGAGGACCCTGTGGACGCACTTTTTATTTAATAAATCGTTGTTTATTTGTTTATTGGTGTTTATTAAGTGCGTGGGCGTGCCAGTCACAAAGTGACGATTTATTGTGCGCTCGATCTGACTAATCAAACGATTGTGTGGTTCGTGTCGGGACTGGAACCCGCCGCGCCATGAAGGTCACGACGTCATTTATATCCCCTCGGAGAGGGGAACACCCTTGATTAATCGCCAGGAAAAGGGGCCTCATGGCCAGAAAACTATATCGAGAGAAACAAGCCGATAGCGGTCTCGAATCAGTCGGAAAGCCCTATGTCTAGGGAAATAAGCATTCGAAATATGTCGGTCATGTGTTGACCATTTGATGTTCGGACGAGTGTCCGGCTTCAGAGAATCGTGATCATCACGGGGAAAGCTGGAGCATATGTATGCCAGGGTACGGCAAATTTATTGTTTAAAGGGATAGAAGACATTCGGTTGAATCCCGGTTAGCGCGGTCGAAAATCAGCGGGTTTATTGGCCCGGTGCGAGATCGAGTCAGGACCATTCCGGGGGCGCCTCCCGCGATCCAAACGAGGCTTGCGTGGGCATCATTAATATTTTTGGTGCCAAAGGGCAGCATGAAAGTGTCCCGGGACTAGATTCCAAAACAAAGACGTATACCGAGATAGCTGGCTATAGGCCTAGGTGTGGGTCAGGTAATGACCACGGTTGGGGCGAACCCGAGGTCAAGACGTGACTCACGAAGGTCTTATTGATATTCCCACATGTGTGGTTGGGGGAAGACGAGAGCCGTCTTGCTCCATTCATATTTTGTTGGTCATTCAAGGACCATTTTATGTTCGGACAAGGATCCGTATAGAAAAACAAGACGGTGACGGGAGCGAATCCGTGCAAATGTCTGCCGTGAGTACGGCAAGTTTAATGCAAGCGTGGGATTAGATCCCGGCATATATATGTCGGTCGCTAACGGACCATTCATCATTCGGACGAGAGTCCGCATTTGAAGCGTCGAAGACAATGACAAAGACATACAGGTGTCTGACGTAGGTATGGCAAGTTTAATGTGGGTGCGGGATTAGGTCCCGATATAGACGTGTCGAGGTAACGAACTATCAGCCCGGGATAGGTTCAGATCATGGTCACGTCCGGGCGGGGGCTCCCGAGATCCAAGTCCGATCTAGTGGGGCATCATTACTTTTCTCTTCACCAAACCGTACGAATGTCTGCCGTGAGTATGGCAAGTTTAATGCAGGTGCGGGATTAAATCCGATATATATATGTCGGTCACTGACGGACCACTTCTTATTCGGACAGAAGTCTGTGCTTGTAACATAAAAGACGGTGACAGGACCGTACGAATGTCTGCCGCAGATATGGCAAGGTTAATGTGGATGCGGGATTGGATCCCGATGGAGGTGAGTTAAGCTGATGATCTATTGGCCCGAGGTAGTTGTGGACTATGGCCATATCGGGGTTTCCGAGGACCATGTCTGATGCCACGGAGTGCCATTGCTTTTCTCTTCACGTACAGTCCGGGGAAGTGAGTCGTCCGGTGTGGAGCCCGAACTCGCCATCGTGCACCCTCGCACGCGGATCGACCTGCGCAGTCAGGTCGCGGGGTTCGACCTGCCCGGTCAGGTCGTGGGGGTCAAGGGGGCAACGCCCCTTGCGGTTTCCGGAGGCAGCGCCCCCGGAACAAAATTGACTTCTTATGAGTGGTTTATATACTTCCCTTTCTTTTTATTGGCCTTAAGTTTTCTATTATTTCTTTTATTTGGTTAATGGATTTCTTATGAAGCATGCCGGATTAAAGAGATGCCAAAGGAGAAGAGGGGCGCACCGGATAAGGCCAAGAAGGGAGGCGCGCCGGAATGGGGATCATACAAGGGGAGAAAAGGAGCGCGCCGGGTAATGGGGATCCCATAAGGGTGCGCCGGAATAGGGGTTGAAATGGGGGGCGCGCCGGTTTAGTATGTCCAAGAGAAGGAGGGGCCATGGGTGCGCCGGAATAGGGTGATGAATAGTGATGCGCGCCGGGATGGGTATCAGGAAAACAGAGGGAGTTTTGAGTGTGAAGCTAAACCGGCGCGGGGGGGTACCGCGCCGGATTAGCCCACGCCGGATTAGGGCGCGCCGGGTTAAGCTTCTAGGAGGTTTTCTTTCATTCTTTTGCTCTGTTTCTTCTTTCTTTCAACTGTAAGTTAATTTGTTGGTCGGTTTGTTCACCCAATTGGTAGAGAGGAAGATTAAGTGTTTTAATTGTTTATTAGGGTGGATTAGCATGAAAATATGAATGTTTTATTAGAAGTGTTCATTGTGCAGGGTTGTTTGGTTTGGTTCAGAGGCTGCCAACATGTGATGTTCTGGCCCTCAGAGAATAGCTTGATTCGTTTGTTCCTGGCGAAAAATGGGTAGCACCTCCCCCGGACTGAGGCTTGCCAGAGACAAATAGGGGAACACCAAACGGAGCAAAGCTCCAGGGTGAACCTCAAAACTCGGAGTGAGGCCTCCGTTAACCCATAAGTGCCTGTGGAGACTCGAGGACCAGCCTTCAAGAGTTCCAGCAACTCAGGGTGATGATCTCGTAGGCGGGACGGGTGTATGCCGTGAGAGGCCATGAATGTTCATCCCCTGACGGGTTCCCCTAAAGGCCGTGCCACAGAGAGGCAGGTCTCCAAGGTCCCTGGATGACAAGAGAATCGGGAGAAAGGGGAGGAGATCAATGCAGTAGAACACTACTCATGCCAATAAAAAAAAATCATTCCTTTTATTCATCCGCAAGGGAAAGGGAAAAAAGATACAGGAGGGGATCTGCCCCGAAGGAATGAAAACACATCAGAGAAAGAGGAAGGAAATACATTGGCGGGGGAGGGGGGAACGGAGCACAAGCTCCTCCCCCTCCGAGCTCACCTCTCTTCTCTCACGCTCACTCTCTTCTTCTTCACCTCACGGGCACGGGGACGAAGCCTCTTCTTTTCTCTTTTTTTCTTCTTCTCTTCGATGGCCAGCCATCAGCCGAATGAACCAACCGACCCTGTTCCTTCTTCAGACTTGCCATTTTATAGAATGGGCATTCAGGAGTGTTCCCGCCACTTTCACCTCGTCCGCGTCGAGGTCTGAAATCGACGTGCTACGCTGGATGCTGCCGGTTTGTGCCGTACGCCACTGCTCATCTGAGGATGGGATATTCATAGATCCGTCGGGAGGATCTGCTGCTGCTGCCATCACTACCGCTTTGTTGTCGAACGGGGTGAAGGCATGGCTTCAAAACATTAAATGCTCTCTGCAGACCGTATTTAAATGAAACAGAGCATTGGGGTTTTGATGGGATGGCATGTTTGCGCGCCGAATTAAGGTGAAATGCAAGGGATAGGGTGTGCGCCGGTTTAACCCATGATGAAGGGGAAAAGGGCGCGCCAGTTTAACCCAAGATGAAGGGGCGCGCCGGTTTAACCCAAAATGCAAGGGGCGCACCGGTTTAACAACCAACCAAGGAATAAAGAGGAAAGGGGCGCGCCGGTCTTAGTGGCGCCGTTTTAAGTGCATATCGCAACGGTTTAAGCACCGAACGGATTCTTTTCAAAGTTGAGGCCGTTTATATGAATGTTGGCATTCCCGGCATGTTCCGGTTGCGATGTATGGCCTCCGTAACATTCTGTTTGCAGCCTCCGAGACTCGGTCCCAGACTTTGCGTGACTTTCGATGCGTGCCGAGACTGTGTCAGAATTCCTGACTTTTCTCTGATTCAGCTCTCGGCATGGCCGGTCGGAGCGTTGTAGCTGTATCTTCTGCTTAGGGGGCTTCCTTAGCGGGTAGCGGACCACCAAGCGAGTTCTCATCCTGATCGGGCGAGGCATGAGGTTTATTTGGCATTGCCGTCTTCGACTCGTGCTCGAATGTGTAGACGCGAATGTCGCCATGATCATTATCGTCATTTTTGGCGTCCACAAATGCCCCCCACTCGTGGGTGGCGCAAACGAGGGACGAGTGCGCGGGGCCCGCGAGTGTAGAGCTCTTCGACAAGATGTCTGTTCTTTTGGCCTAGTGGAATGCTGGTCCGGTGCAAATTCACGGGAAAGCACTCACTCCTTCAGCGAAGGGATGAGGGGATCGCTTCACCGCATATGCACGTAGACTGAGATGTCAGAGTGGGGATTTAGTCATCGGCATGGGGTGAATACCGAAGCAAGAACGAAAGGGTCTATGTGTCGTCTCGGGCAAAAGGCCCAAAATGACTTAGATGAGGCCAATCCCAAGGGGGAGTTGGTGACTCGTGCTGGGTTCAGGAGAATTGTTCACTCATCGACTCGGATGGGAGGTCCAAGCCGAAGGCTTATGAAAGGGCTCCGATGGAGTGAAAAGGATTTTATGCATTCCGGGTGGAACGTTCGAAGCGAAGGGTTTATTTGTTGGTGCCGACAGGGTGTCGGGAGCTGACGCGGTCTATTCATTGACACGGGATGAGTGCCCAGGCAAAGGGGTCTTTCATTCATTGACTGTGACGAAAGGTCTGAGCCAAGCAAAGGAGGTTTTTTTTTGTTCATCGGCTTGGACGGAAGGTCCGAGCCAAGCAAGAAAGTTCTTTTTTATTATTATTCATTGACTTGGACGGAAGGTCCGAGCCAAACAAGAAAGTTCCCTTCTTTTTTTTCTCTTTTTTTCATTGACTTGGACGGAAGGTCCGGGCCAAGTATGTAGCAACCCTAATAAATGAATAATTGAAATGAATTAAAACATATATATTACAGAAGTAATATATAAAAGGAATAGGGTTAATTGGACGAAGTAAAACAAAATTAAAAATAACGCCTCTTATTAAGGCGTTAATTTATAAAGAAACGCCTCTATCCATGGCGTGACTAAAGAAAGGACGCCCACATATGCGGTCGTCAGTTCTCATACGACCAAATGGGTAAGTAAAAGAAACGCCCTTATCTTGGGCGTGTTTTAAAACACGAAACGCCCTTCTTCAAGGCGCTTTTTAAGAAACGCCCTAAAGTAAGGCGTCAATTAAAGAATACACGCCCTGACCTAAGGCGTTAATTCAGTTCGTGAACCAATCGAACCCAGTACTTATCCAGGGAAAGATTAACCTAATCTAGTAAGTGTCTATTAGAGTAAGGACTCTATTAAGGATATATTACCCTCAATCAAACACTATTCTTGTTAGGACTTCAAAATCCTATAAATAACATGCTCGATCGAACCCAAAAACCCATTTGATCGAACGTCTGCTGCTAGGTACGTGAAGAACAAACTGTTCTTCTTATTTTCTTTTGTTTTCTTTTTTTTCTTGCTTCAGATTATGTGAAGAATAATTATTTTCTTCTTGTCCAGGAAACTCTGCTGGTGCCGAAGAATAGGTAATATTCTTCTATCTTCTTAAAACATCGATTACAACTATGAAGAATATTAACATCTTCATATTTACTTCTTTTCTCTTCCTCTACAGGTTCTGTAGCGTGAAGATCTCTGAAGAACGATTGTTCTTCTCCTTGTTGTTGCTGCCACTGTTCGTAAGTCGCAGTAGAAGCCTCTTCATCAAAGCCATCATCTTCTGCTAGCCAAAAACCCCTCACGGTCATCTCCAAATCAACTCTTAAAGGTAGGATTTTCTCAAGTCACTGTAGCCCAAACTAAATTGATACAGTACAATAATTATCATGCATATACATGGTTTGGTTTACTATAGTTTCTGAACGATTTTCTGTTAATTTCTTGAATGAAACGTCCTTAGCAAGGGCGTGACTATAAAATACACGCCCCAGACTAGGGCGCTACTTTGTAAGTCACGACCCTTCCGAGGTCGTCAATTTCATATTTGACGCCCTGTACACAGGCGTTAATTTCATGTAAATCTTAAGAACTGATTATCCATGCAATTACATGAAATCAAAGCAATAATCGTTAACGATTAAAAATCAATAAACATGAAACATCAAATCTGATATACTGCATGTGAATTCCTGCCAATTTTCCTGTCATAACCATATGATTGTTATCCTTGATTATCGTGCAAAGCTTGCTAATTCCTGATATTTCTTGAATTCACGACCTAGACTAGGTCGTTTTCCCTGTAGTAACGCCCCATAACAGGGCGTGAATTAAAAATAAACGCCCCTTACTAGGGCGCGTATCTGTTTAAAATCTTGGAATATATATTCTGAGAAAATAAGAATTTAATGATTAACGCCCCTGCCAAGGGCGCGTATTTAATAATTTTTGAAAATAAATATGTTCTGAAAAATATTGTAAATAAAAGACGCCTGCTACAGTAGTCGTCAACTCTTGAAGAAACGCCCCTGACGAAGGCGCGTTTTAGATAAATTATTGAAATTATTGAAAATTCTGCAAAAGGACCATATGTAAACGCCCTTCTGTTAGGCGTTAATTACTTGAGAAACGACTTGACCTAAGTCGTTATTTTACTGTAAACTGATTTTTCCTCTGATTTGCTAACCGATGGTTTTATATATCATTATATATATATATCGGCACTATTCTCCATTCCGTGAGTATAGTCCCACGTTTCATGTTGATTTATCGATCACACTCAATTCTCATTGACATACAAGCTCTCCATTGGACATTCCGTTCCTTTGGACTAGCGAGTTAGTCATAGAGACCTCCGTAAGACTCCTCGTAGCCTTGGATTCCCTCAAGGCCGACTGAGCTGGTTGTACCCTAAAAACCCATTACACCATTGATGCCATGTCACTCTAAAGAAACATGATATACCGGCCCTTATGATTATACAAAGAGTATATCATAAGAAATTCTTAATGGGATGATGATATCATGCCATATCATGTCGTTCTTGTAAACCCCAATTCTATGATAAGAATGAGGGTATCGAACCTTTGATATACTGTTCATGTGGACCTCAATTCTATATAAAGAATGTCCATATTGATTTGTCATGGTACCTAAGTTAAGGGAACCGTATTCTACCTAGTTTTATCGATGTCGTGATTATACCGTTATTATCGCCATTCTATGTCCTTTGTCATATTTTGGACTCTATTCTATCAAAGTTGTCATACGTGTCTACAAGCTTGATTATTGAAATTCTATGTTGGCTATAAACAAGAGTGGATGTCAAAACACATGATAAATGCCTGCGCATATAGGGCCCGATCTGGTCCTGGGAGGAGCACCCGAAAGTACTTGTGCCCATGGGAGTTAAAATGATAAGGTATCTGGCATTATACCGAGTACTTGACTTGCTTGATTGGGCATTCCACACACATCTTGTACTTGAATCGTACTTGACTTTACATGAATGCGTGGCCCGAAAAAGGGTAATTTACTTGCTTGATACATGATAGCCAAAGTTCTTGACATGACTCGATAATGGTACTTGCTTGAATATCTTGAATAACGTGTATCTTGTTGAAAGTTCATATTAAGTTCATCTTACTTCCTTGATATTACATTCTCTCTATCTTGTCGTTTCGTGCGAGCATGCATAGCCTTATTGCATTCATGAAAAATGTAATTACTTAAACCCCTTGCTAGTACTTGAGATATAATTTCCTACTGAGCGTTCGCTCATTCCGTTTGTCCCTTTCTACTTTTCAGGTAAGTCCGACGACGATGGAAGTCAATCGGATGGGAATGGTCAAGAGTGAAAGTGATAGAGCTTCTACAAGTGTCGTCTAGTCTTTTCCATAGTTTCTTGAGTCAAATATGTATTCTTTTCCTTTTTGTTAAACAGAGTATTGGATTTGTAATAGTCTATCCATTATGAAATAAAGGATTGGGTTATCTTGCTATTTTGCGCATCTCTGTCTTTGTGTCGAATACACGACCACTCTGATTGACATGATTGATATAGACACGTCGCGCATCTCCAGGTATCTTCCGCGCTCGGGGCGTGACAGTCTTTGTGGTATCAGAGACTAAGGTATTCAATTCCTAGGAAACCCAAGTCCAAGGATAGGTTTCAAAACCTTTAACCAAGTGAGAGTGGGTAGAACCAAGGGTTAAATGATCATTGAGTCCTTTATAAGATCATAGTGATATAATACTAACATAGCTATTGTAATTGTAGGATAATGGCTGCCGAACGTGCTCAATGGCGCAACATGCAGCGTACCCTCCAAGGGATGACCCAAGTGCTACAACAGGTAGCACAAGGTGGTGCTCCACGAGCTGGAAGCTTACACCAAGCATTCAAGAATATGAATCCCCCGAAGTTCATGGGATCGACCGATCCAGACGATGCCGAGCATTGGGTTCGGGAGATTGAACGTATATTCCGTGTCATGCAATGCACGGATCAGGACAAAGTCTTATTAGCTACTTTCCAGTTAGAAAAAGATGCTAGATGCTGGTGGGAGTCGATTGAAGCTACTATTGACCCAACTCAAGTTACATGGGGTGAATTCGTTGAATATTTCAACGCCAAATATTTCTCTGATAGGGTCCAGGAAAAGAAGGCCGCCGAATTTGCCGCATTAAAGCAAAGATCTTTATCGGTGGCTGATTATGAAGCACAGTTCTCTAGACTGTCTAGATATGCTAAGCATTTAATTAGCACGGAAAAGATGAAAGCCCGTAGATTTCTTAATGGGCTTAGGCCCCACTACATTACTCAACTGGCGCCTATGGATATTCAAGTTTATACTGAAATAGTGCGCCGAGCTCAGTTGCTTGAAGATGCCACGGAACTATCTGATAGGATCCGTGGGAAAGACAAAAAGGAACAAGTCACAAGTTCGGGTTCTTTTAAACCCAACTTTAAGAAGAGGCCCAATAATGGAGGTTCTTCCTCTCAAGATCAGAAGTACAAGAAATCCAAGCCTTTCTCTATCACCACTACCCCTTCGAATACAGTCTGCAAGCATTGTGACAAGGCTGGTCACAAAACAGAAGAATGCTGGAGGAAGTTAGGAGCATGTCTCCGTTGTGGGAGTCGTGAACATCGGATTCCCGATTGTCCATTAATGAATGACCAAGACGGTGAGGGTAAACGCCCAGTGACAAGGAACGCGCGTCTTCATGCAATCCAAGAGACTGAACCAGAAGAAGAAGGCGGATTGGTGGAAGGTACATTAAAAATTTGTTCCAAATATGCACATGTCTTATTTGATACGGGTGCATCGCATTCCATTATTTCCAAGATGTTTGCTGACCCATTACCTCTAGAACCAGAATGGATGAAGTTAATATTGTCTACTCCTCTCGGAAACGAGACGGATATCACACATCATTATCAAAACTGTGAGGTATTGGTTCGAGGAAAGAATTTTTCTATCGATCTTATCTGCTTAGATCTAAAAGAGTATGATGTTATACTAGGAGCAGATTGGTTATCCAAATACCAGGCAACGGTTGATTGCCGTGATAGCAAGATTGTTTTCAAGGAATTTCCGGAACTGACTTATACTAGTCCTAAGAGTCGAAGCAAATCCCCTCTTATTTCGGCTCTTCGAGCAAGCAAGCTCGTCAAGAAAGGATGTGTATCCTTCCTTGCTTTTGTCACTATTAAAGAAGCTAAAGAAAACAAGATAGAGGACATTCAGGTAGTGCGAGAATTTCCAGACGTATTTCCGGAAGATTTGCCGGGATTACCCCCTCAAAGAGATATAGCCTTCACCATTGACTTAGTCCCTGGTGCTGGTCCTGTTTCAAAGGCACCATATAGAATGTCCCCTGCTGAACTCAAGGAGTTGAAGGAGCAGTTGATGGAACTAATCCGAAAGGGGTTTATTAGACCAAGTACTTCCCCATGGGGAGCACCAGTCTTATTTGTAAAGAAGAAGGATGGATCCATGAGATTGTGTATCGACTATCGACAGTTGAATCATCTTACTATCAAGAACAAGTATCCACTGCCGAGAATCGATGAGTTATTTGATCAGATTTCAGGATCCAAATATTTCTCCAAGATTGATCTCAGGTCGGGATATCATCAATTAAGAATCAAGGATGATGACATTCACAAGACCGCATTCAGAAGCAGGTATGGCCATTACGAATTTGTTGTTATGCCTTTTGGACTAACAAATGCCCCTGCTGCCTTTATGCAGTTAATGAATAGCATATTCAGGCCTTACTTGGATCAATTCATAGTAGTCTTCATTGATGATATATTGATATATTCTAAGACTAAGGAAGAACATGAAGAGCATTTGAGGATTGCATTGCAAGTCTTGAGGACAAATCAATTATATGCTAAACTCAGCAAATGCGAGTTCTGGCTTGAAGAAGTGGCTTTTCTCGGGCATGTCATATCAAAGGACGGATTATCCATAGATCCGTCAAAAGTTGAAGCTGTGAGAAACTGGGAAAGACCCACTAATGCAAGCGAGATCAGAAGTTTCTTAGGTCTTGCAGGCTATTATCGGCGATTCATCAAAGATTTCTCTAAGATCACCGTACCACTTACAAGATTAACTCGTAAGGAGATCCGATATGAATGGAGTGAGGAATGTGAAAGAAGTTTCCAAACTCTCAAGGATCATCTCACTACAGCTCCAGTCTTAGCTCTACCGATAGAAGGAGAGAAATTCGAGGTCTACACTGATGCTTCTAGCATTGGCCTCGGATGTGTCCTAATGCAACAAGGAAAGGTCATAGCATACTCTTCACGTCAGCTGAAGAAGCATGAGGAAAATTACCCCGTCCATGACTTAGAACTGGCCACGGTAGTATTTGCCTTAAAGATATGGAGACACTATCTCTATGGAGTACAGTTCACTGTATACTCCGATCACAAAAGTCTCAAATATCTATTTTCACAAAAGGAACTAAACATGAGACAAAGACGCTGGCTAGAATATCTCAAGGACTTCGACTTCAATATACAATACCATCCCGGAAAGGGTAATTATGTTGCTGATGCCCTTAGTCGAAAGCCGAGAGCAATGATAGCAAATTGTATGATGCAAGAATGGAGGTTACTTGAACAATTCTCCGAGCTCAATATAAGCTTGGACACGGAATCCAAATTTGTCACACTATCTCATGTAAGCATACAGTCGGATTTGTTATCTGAGATACAAACACTTCAGGATGATGATCCTATGTTAGTAGAAATCAAGGGTAGATTAGAAGGACAATCTGATTTTCAACTAACTTCTGATGGAAGATTATCGTTCAAAGATAGAACTTGTATACCCGATTGTCCGGAATTAAAGAAGAAGATCTTAGATGAAGCTCACCGATCAAGGTACACTATTCATCCAGGATCAACCAAAATGTACCAAGATGTAAAGAGGAACTTTTGGTGGCCTAATATGAAAAGAGAAATAGCGGACTATGTATCACGCTGTCTCACATGCCAACAGGTCAAGGCGGAACACCAAAAGCCTGCGGGAAAACTACATCCTCTAGATATTCCTAAGTGGAAATGGGAGGATATTGGTATGGACTTCATCATGGGTTTGTCTAAATCTAAAGGAGGACATGATGGAATCTGGGTTATCATTGATCGATTGACTAAATCGGCACATTTCTTGCCAATCAAAAGCCGATGGTCAATTGATGTGCTAGCTGCACTATACATCAAAGAAATCGTCAGGATACATGGAATTCCTGTCTCTATCGTGTCTGATAGAGATCCCCGTTTTACTTCTCATTTTTGGAAGGGATTGCAACATTCGTTGGGGACAAGGCTCAACTTTAGTACTGCTTTTCACCCGCAAACAGATGGTCAGACCGAGCGAACTAATCAAGTTGTTGAAGATATGCTGAGAGCATGCATTATTGACTTTGGAGGAAGCTGGCATGACCACTTACCTTTAGTTGAATTTACATATAATAATAGCTACCAAGCTAGTATCCAAATGGCACCTTTCGAATCCTTATACGGAAGGAGTTGCCGATCTCCCATATGTTGGAGCGAAGTTGGAGAAAAACAACTGTTAGGTCCAGACATGGTAAGGGATACAACCGAGAAGATACAAGTAATCAGGGAAAGATTACAAGTTGCTCAGACCAGGCAAAAGACTTATGCAGATACAAGAAGAAGAGATCTTGAATTCCAAGTCGGAGATCATGTATTTCTCAAGATATCCCCTGGACGTGGCATACGAAGATTTGGTGTTAAGGGCAAGCTTACGCCAAGATTCATCGGACCATTTGAGGTACTCGAAAGAGTTGGCGAGGTTGCTTATCGCATCGCGTTGCCTCCTCAGTTGTCCGAGGTACACAATGTATTTCACATATCTATGTTGAAGAAGTATGTGCACGATCCATCGCATATTATTGAACATGGAGATCTGGCGATCCAGAAAGATCTCACATATGAACAGAAGCCTATGAAGATATTAGATCGAGAAATACGAGCTCTAAGGAATAAGGTTATTCCCATGCTCAAGGTGCAATGGAATAAGAATCCTGAACGCGAAGCGACATGGGAGACCGAAGAATCTATGAAGAAACGATTTCCCGAGTTATTCTAAGAGGTATATGTTCTACGCTCTCCACATGTATAATTATATATATTGAATTTGGGGACCAAATTCTTTTTAAGTGGGGGAGGGTGTAGCAACCCTAATAAATGAATAATTGAAATGAATTAAAACATATATATTACAGAAGTAATATATAAAAGGAATAGGGTTAATTGGACGAAGTAAAACAAAATTAAAAATAACGCCTCTTATTAAGGCGTTAATTTATAAAGAAACGCCTCTATCCATGGCGTGACTAAAGAAAGGACGCCCACATATGCGGTCGTCAGTTCTCATACGACCAAATGGGTAAGTAAAAGAAACGCCCTTATCTTGGGCGTGTTTTAAAACACGAAACGCCCTTCTTCAAGGTGCTTTTTAAGAAACGCCCTAAAGTAAGGCGTCAATTAAAGAATACACGCCCTGGCCTAAGGCGTTAATTCAGTTCGTGAACCAATCGAACCCAGTACTTATCCAGGGAAAGATTAACCTAATCTAGTAAGTGTCTATTAGAGTAAGGACTCTATTAAGGATATATTACCCTCAATCAAACACTATTCTTGTTAGGACTTCAAAATCCTATAAATAACATGCTCGATCGAACCCAAAAACCCATTTGATCGAACGTCTGCTGCTAGGTACGTGAAGAACAAACTGTTCTTCTTATTTTCTTTTGTTTTCTTTTTTTTCTTGCTTCAGATTATGTGAAGAATAATTATTTTCTTCTTGTCCAGGAAACTCTGCTGGTGCCGAAGAATAGGTAATATTCTTCTATCTTCTTAAAACATCGATTACAACTATGAAGAATATTAACATCTTCATATTTACTTCTTTTCTCTTCCTCTACAGGTTCTGTAGCGTGAAGATCTCTGAAGAACGATTGTTCTTCTCCTTGTTGTTGCTGCCACTGTTCGTAAGTCGCAGTAGAAGCCTCTTCATCAAAGCCATCATCTTCTGCTAGCCAAAAACCCCTCACGGTCATCTCCAAATCAACTCTTAAAGGTAGGATTTTCTCAAGTCACTGTAGCCCAAACTAAATTGATACAGTACAATAATTATCATGCATATACATAGTTTGGTTTACTATAGTTTCTGAACGATTTTCTGTTAATTTCTTGAAAGAAACGTCCTTAGCAAGGGCGTGACTATAAAATACACGCCCCAGACTAGGGCGCTACTTTGCAAGTCACGACCCTTCCGAGGTCGTCAATTTCATATTTGACGCCCTGTACACAGGCGTTAATTTCATGTAAATCTTAAGAACTGATTATCCATGCAATTACATGAAATCAAAGCAATAATCGTTAACGATTAAAAATCAATAAACATGAAACATCAAATCTGATATACTGCATGTGAATTCCTGCCAATTTTCCTGTCATAACCATATGATTGTTATCCTTGATTATCGTGCAAAGCTTGCTAATTCCTGATATTTCTTGAATTCACGACCTAGACTAGGTCGTTTTCCCTGTAGTAACGCCCCATAACAGGGCGTGAATTAAAAATAAACGCCCCTTACTAGGGCGCGTATCTGTTTAAAATCCTGGAATATATATTCTGAGAAAATAAGAATTTAATGATTAACGCCCCTGCCAAGGGCGCGTATTTAATAATTTCTGAAAATAAATATGTTCTGAAAAATATTGTAAATAAAAGACGCCTGC
The DNA here is from genome assembly GCA_022559845.1 of Amorphophallus konjac. Classification (NCBI taxonomy): domain Eukaryota; kingdom Viridiplantae; phylum Streptophyta; class Magnoliopsida; order Alismatales; family Araceae; genus Amorphophallus; species Amorphophallus konjac. The sequence continues at coordinate 434,561,189 of CM040121.1, read as the reverse complement.
TACAGTAGTCGTCAACTCTTGAAGAAACGCCCCTGACGAAGGCGCGTTTTAGATAAATTATTGAAATTATTGAAAATTCTGCAAAAGGACCATATGTAAACGCCCTTCTGTTAGGCGTTAATTACTTGAGAAATGACTTGACCTAAGTCGTTATTTTACTGTAAACTGATTTTTCCTCTGATTTGCTAACCGATGGTTTTATATATCATTATATATATATATCGGCACTATTCTCCATTCCGTGAGTATAGTCCCACGTTTCATGTTGATTTATCGATCACACTCAATTCTCATTGACATACAAGCTCTCCATTGGACATTCCGTTCCTTTGGACTAGCGAGTTAGTCATAGAGACCTCCGTAAGACTCCTCGTAGCCTTGGATTCCCTCAAGGCCGACTGAGCTGGTTGTACCCTAAAAACCCATTACACCATTGATGCCATGTCACTCTAAAGAAACATGATATACCGGCCCTTATGATTATACAAAGAGTATATCATAAGAAATTCTTAATGGGATGATGATATCATGCCATATCATGTCGTTCTTGTAAACCCCAATTCTATGATAAGAATGAGGGTATCGAACCTTTGATATACTGTTCATGTGGACCTCAATTCTATATAAAGAATGTCCATATTGATTTGTCATGGTACCTAAGTTAAGGGAACCGTATTCTACCTAGTTTTATCGATGTCGTGATTATACCGTTATTATCGCCATTCTATGTCCTTTGTCATATTTTGGACTCTATTCTATCAAAGTTGTCATACGTGTCTACAAGCTTGATTATTGAAATTCTATGTTGGCTATAAACAAGAGTGGATGTCAAAACACATGATAAATGCCTGCGCATATAGGGCCCGATCTGGTCCTGGGAGGAGCACCCGAAAGTACTTGTGCCCATGGGAGTTAAAATGATAAGGTATCTGGCATTATACCGAGTACTTGACTTGCTTGATTGGGCATTCCACACACATCTTGTACTTGAATCGTACTTGACTTTACATGAATGCGTGGCCCGAAAAAGGGTAATTTACTTGCTTGATACATGATAGCCAAAGTTCTTGACATGACTCGATAATGGTACTTGCTTGAATATCTTGAATAATGTGTATCTTGTTGAAAGTTCATATTAAGTTCATCTTACTTCCTTGATATTACATTCTCTCTATCTTGTCGTTTTGTGCGAGCATGCATAGCCTTATTGCATTCATGAAAAATGTAATTACTTAAACCCCTTGCTAGTACTTGAGATATAATTTCCTACTGAGCGTTCGCTCATTCCGTTTGTCCCTTTCTACTTTTCAGGTAAGTCCGACGACGATGGAAGTCAATCGGATGGGAATGGTCAAGAGTGAAAGTGATAGAGCTTCTACAAGTGTCGTCTAGTCTTTTCCATAGTTTCTTGAGTCAAATATGTATTCTTTTCCTTTTTGTTAAACAGAGTATTGGATTTGTAATAGTCTATCCATTATGAAATAAAGGATTGGGTTATCTTGCTATTTTGCGCATCTCTGTCTTTGTGTCGAATACACGACCACTCTGATTGACATGATTGATATAGACACGTCGCGCATCTCCAGGTATCTTCCACGCTCGGGGCGTGACAAAGTAAGAAGGCTCTATCTCTTTTTTATTCATTAGCTTGGACGGAAGGTCCGAGCCAAGCAAAGTGGCTATTTTTGTTCATCGACTTGGACGGAAGGTCTGAGCCAAGCAAGGGAGGTTCTTTTTGTTCATCGACTTGGACGGAAGGTCCGAGCCAAGCAAGAAAGCTTTTTTTTATATTCATTGACTTGGACGGAAGGTCTGAGCCAAGCAAGGAAGATCCCTTCTTTTTTTCTTTTTTTTTTCTTTTTCTCTCTCTTTTTTTTATTCATTGACTTGGACGAAAGGTCTGAACCAAGCAAAGGAGATTTCTCTTCTTTTTTTTGTTCATTGACTTGGACGGAAGGTCTGAGCCAAGCAAGGAAGTTCCCTTCTTTTTTTTCTTTTTTTCTGTCTTTTTTTTCTTCATTGACTTGGACGGAAGGTCCGAACCAAGCAAATGAGGTTTCTCTTCTTTTTTTTGTTCATTGACTTGGACGGAAGGCCCGAGCCAAGCAAAGGAGTTCTTTTTGTTCATCGACTTGGACGGAAGGTCCGAGCCAAGCAAAGGTGTTCTTCTGTTCATCGACTTGGATAGAAGGTCCAAGTCAAGGGTTTATTCGTCGGTGGGACTGGGAGTTGTAATATTGAGGTGGTCTATTCATTGACAAGGGGCGAGTACCAAAGCAAGGGTCTTTTGTTCATGGAACCAGACGAAAGGTCCAGGCCATTGGTTTATTCATCGATACTGACGGGGAGTCGGGGACCGACGTGGTTTGCTTGTCTCTTCATCTCTGCATCAGTGCCGACAGGACGCGGGAGCTGACATGGTTTATTGCTCTCTTTGTCTCTTCATCAGTGCCGACAGGGTGTCGGGAGCTGATGTGATATGTTGGTCTCTTCTTTTCTTCATCAGTGCCGATGGGGTGTCGGGAGCTGACCTAGTTTGTTGGTCTCTTTGTCTCTTCATCAGTGCCGACAGGATGCCGGAAGCTGACATGGTTTGTTGGTCTCTTTGTCTCTTCATCAGTGCCGACAGGGTGCCAGGAGCTGACGCGATATGTTGGTCTTTTCTTCTCTTCGTCAGTGCCGACAGGGTGTCGGGAGCTGACGTGGTATGTTGGTCTTTTCTTCTCTTCGACAGTGCCGACAGGGTGTCGGGAGCTGACCTGGTTTGTTGGTCTCTTTATTTCTTTGTCAGTGCCGACAGGGTGCCGGGAGCTGACCTGGGTTGTTGGTCTCTTTGTCTCTTTGTCAGTGCCGACGGGGTGTCGGGAGCTGACGTGATATGTCGGTCTCTTCTTCTCTTCATCAGTGCCGACGGGGTGTCGGGAGCTGACAGGGTTTGTTGGTCTCTTTGCCTCTTCGTCAGTGTCGACAGGGTGTCGGGAGCTGACCTGGTTTGTTGGTCTCTTTGTCTCTTTGTCAGTGCCGACGGGGTGTCGGGAGCTGACGTGGTTTGTTGGTCTCTTTGTCTCTTCATCAGTGCCGACAGGGTGTCGGGAGCTGACATGGTTTGTTGGTCTCTTTGTCTCTTCATCAGTGCCGACAGGGTGTCGGGAGCTGACAGGGTTTGTTTGTCTCTTCATCTTTTCATCAGTGCCGACGGGGTGTCGGGAGCTGACCTGGTTTGTTGGTCTCTTTGTCTCTTCATCAGTGCCGACGGGGTGTCGGGAGCTGACGTGGTATGTTGGTCTCTTCTTCTCTTTGTCAGTGCCGACAGGGTGCCGGGGGCTGACATGGTTTATCTGTCTCTTCTTCTCTTCATCAGTGCCGACAGGGTGCCGGGAGCTGACGTGGTTTGTTCATTGGCATGGGGTTAGTGCCAAAGCAAGGGTCTCTTTGTTCATGGAACCAGACGAAAGGTCTGGGACACTGGTCTTATGCGTTGGTGGGACTGAAAATATTTTGATCTCCGACGGGACTTGACGAGTCGACATCCCTCGGAGGCTTTGATGATGATTTTTCTCTCTTCTTTTTTTTCTTATCTTTTTTTCTCTTCTTTTCCCTTCTCTTTTTCTTCTTCTCTTTTTTCTTCTTCTTTTCTTTCCCTTCTTTTTCTTCTTCCCTTCTTTTTTTCCTTCTTTTCTTTTTTTTCCTTCTCTTTTTTTTTTATTTTTTTTGAACAACTTTGGATAGCTATCGGCACAGACGCCGATAATGAGATAGCTGTCGGCTAAACGCCGATAATGACATAGCTGTCGGCTAAGGGCCGATAATTTAAAGCTGTCGGCTCAGGGGCCGATAATTGAAAAATGAGCCACGAGGGCAGAGAGGAGGGTTTATTCCTTTAACGGTTTGGACGGTGGGTCCAAATCAAAAGGGGTATTCATCACCCGAAGGGACGGAGAGAAGAGTTGGTTCATGTAGCGACCTGGACGGAAGGTCCAAATCAAAAGGATTGTTCGTGAACCCGAAGGGACGGAGGGGTGGTCAAGTCGCTGACACGGGCTAGTGTTAGCGCAAGGAAAAAGGGGATGATTCCTTACCCGAATGGCAAGCTCGGGCCAGGGTGAAAGGTTGTTTCATTCTTTAATGCGCCGGGGGCACCAGCTGTATGAAGGGTCTTTCAATTCTTTGGCTGGACGGAAGGTCTGAACCAGAGTAGAGAGAATTCTTTTTGTTCTTCGGCTGGACGGTAGGTCCAAGCCAAAGTGAAAAGATCTTTTTGTTCTCTAGCTAGACGGAAGGTCCGATCTAGAGTGGAGAGAATCTTTTTGTTCTCTAGTCAGACGGAAGGTCCGATCCAGAGTGGAGAGGATCTTTTTTGTTCTTTGACTGGACGGCAAGTCCGAGCCAAAGTGAAAGGATCTTTTTATTCTCCAGCCAGACAGGAGATCCGATCTAGAGTGGAAAGAATCTTTTTATTCTCCGACTGGACGGCAGGTCCGAGCCAAAGTGAGAGGATCTTTTTGTTCTCTTGCCGGACGGAAGGTCCGATCTAGAGTGGAGAGAATCTTTTTAGTTCTCTAGCCAGACGGAAGGTCTGATCTAGATTGGAGAGAATCTTTTTGTTCTCTGACTGGACGGCAGGTCCGAGCTAAAGTGAAAGGATCTTTTTGTTCTCTAGTCGGACGGAAGGTCCGATCCAGAGTGAAAGGGGTCTGTTTGTTCTCTGGCTGGGCAACAAGCCCGAACCAGAGTGAAAGGATTTGATGTTCTTCAAAGCGCCGGGAGTACCGGTTGTGAAATCCGAACCCGGGAAAGTGGGCCATGAGGGCCGGAGTTGATGTTGCAGAGGTAGGCCGCGAAGGCTGCAATTGGGGAAGCGGGCTATAGAAGCCAAAGTTGGGAGGTTAGCAGGCCGTAGAGATGGGAAGTAGGCCGTGGGGGCCAAGATTGGGCTACACGAGCCAGAACTGGGAAAGTAGGCCACAATGGCCAAAATTGAGTTTATTTTTTTTATTATTATTTCCTTTATTCAAGCATGCAGGCATCCATCAGCAAGCATAACATAAATACATATAAGGTAGCTCCCTCTATAGGGGATGGGATAGGGACAACGCCCATAATTCGCAAATGCAGTGTGGGCCACATGATGTGAAACATTGATGGGAATGCAGCAAGTGACAATGATCCCTTGGACTTAATTCGCAAACGCATTCACAAAAGTCGAGAAAGTTTGGACGACGCCGTCTCACCGTGCGCACCCGTTACCCGTGGTGACTCGATGATGCCGAGTCGAGGTGGGGGAGGAGGACCCTTGCTGGTAGAGGGCCAGCGCAACTAAGGTTTTCCCTCCCGAAGGTAGGATGCCCACGATCAAGGGCGGCCGGGTGCCTTGGGGGCACAAGGTCACTCACTCACTATTATCCACGATGACCACTCAGGATGGTGGCTCCGGGAACGAGCACTCTCTCACTAGCCAGCGAACTAGTTTGACGGATATTAAATAAACAGATATTAAAAGGGGAGCAAGGGCAGGAGCTCACCTGGTTGGTTTGAAGGAACCAACCCCGGTAGGAGATGATGGGCGAGCGGGGAAGTGTGGGTTCCCCGCACACTGCGCCGGTGAAGCTTGAATCCTGTTTAATTAGTTACACTCACTACACCTCTCGCAGAAGGGTGGACTTGGGGTGGGGATGATTGAATTACATGCAAACACTACCTTTACGCAGGGAGGGGCGGTGAGCCGGCCAGGCGGGGAGGGGAGATTCGCCGGAAACGCGAAAGGAGAAGCCGAGGCCGAATCTGCCTGCTCTCTGCGATGGCTGACTGACAGTTGATGTCGAGGCCGTAGATCCCGTTCTGGAATTTTTCTGATGGCGAGACCAGTGGGGAACACTTCGTATCTGGGACTAGGATGCCTCTGAATTTTGCGGAATTCTTCTGTTGCAGTTACGGGCCCGGGACGAGGTTCGATCAGGGAGATAGAATCTGGGTGAGGCAGCTTCCTGTTTCTGACAGCCGTTTGCAGGGAGTGCCCCGACTGCTCCTGGACTCCGAATCATGAACCGCCAGAGTTTCTGGAACCTTGGACGAGCCCTCTTCGTATAAAAATTGGCGGGGAAGCCGTCTGATGTCAGAGAAGACTGGGGGACTCAGAAGAGTGGAGGCAGGTCGTTGCAGACTGTGGGAGGCAGACCCGCTCAGCCGAGGGAGAAAAATAATAACTTTGGCCTCCGGATGCCGAACGCGGTTCTGCTTCTTGATTCTGATAGAGGACTGGAGGAGGAAGAACTTTGTAGAAGGGCTCTTGGCCTGAATATTCCGCCGTTTGTCGTGGTGCAGCTTCTAATCGGGTTTAGGTGCTCTGCAGAGGGAGTCCTGCGCAGTCGGGGGAGAATGGTTCTCTCGGACAGCTCCGACCTCGGATTGAGACGAAACCGCCTCGCCTGCGAAGATGACTGGGAGAGCTTTCCGTCAATGTAGATCACGTCCCCAGGAGATCCGGGATGGAGGCTGGGGCGGTGCTTCAACAGACTGTCAGTCTGCTGGTATTCAGCTGTATGCAAATGAGAAGGGAGAAAAGGGTGGAGGGGTGGTTCCTTTGGTGGAGGGGTGAGGGATATGGATGCCTTGGTGGAGGGGAGTGATTTAGGAGGTGGGAGGGGTGGTGAGGTGGAAGGTCAGGGGCGGAGCTAGCAGGGAGATGGGCTGGGTGCGCAAATGGTCAAGGGGGGAGGTGGTGGAGTGATGGGGGCGCAAGTAGCTTGGGAATAGGGAGGGCTTCCTTTGGAATTGGTGAGTTGGGTTAATGGTGGTGTTAATGGAAGTCTAGGGAATAGGAAGGGGTTGCTTGGGGATGGGAAAGGTGTTGAGTCTTGTTGAATCTTTACATGTTTTGATGATGACAACACTATAAGTCTTAGTGGTCTTCAAAAATTATGTCTATGTGAAAATTTAACAAAAATATTTTTTCTGTGAAAAATGAACAAAGAACATGTTTGTTGAAGAATGAACCTTCATTTCACTTCAGGTATTTTTCAGGGACTGTATTCGTGTTGATTGGCACTTCGTCATGTTTGTATATAACACCTCGTGTTGAACTGTTTGTCTTCGTGTCGTTTTTCTCTGAAGTGTCTGTTTTGATTCAGTGACATTTTCGTGTCATTTGATCCTTACTTCGTGTTGTTTTCATCGTCTTCGTATCATTCTCCGTGTAGTGTGTGGTTCTGTCAAAGTTCACTTCGTGTCTGTCTTATGTTGAAACCACACTTCGTGTTGGTTTATGTTTTGATGAACTTCGAGTCGTTTCCCAGTGAACCCCGTGTTGTTTTGTCCTCCTGCGTCATCCTTGTTTTCACTCCGTGTCTATTTTCTATTCTCATCATACTTAGTGTTGTTTTTCATTTCATGTCAACTTCACTTCGTGTGGTTTTCAACCCGTGTCGATTATCGTTTCGACTTCGTGTTGTTTTCAGTATGTGTCAATTTTGTCTTCGTGTCGTTTTTTCACCTCGTGTCGTGTTACCCCGTGTCAATTACTGTTTCGACTTCGTATTGTTATCAGTCCGTGTCTCTCTTATGTTGAAATCACACCTCGTGCTGATCACTGTTCTTTCTTCGTGTTGTTTCTTTGTATTCTGTCTTCGTGTTGATCTTTCGTTATTTAGACTTCGTGTCTTTATCACATTGACCACACTCCGTGTCGCTTCTCCTCTCATAACTTCGTGTCGTGTTTTTCTACACCTCGTGTCGTTGTCTCCTTGTGTCTTCAGCTCGTGTTGTTTTCGTCTCTTCGTGTCGGGTTTGTTCTAGTGCGTACAGGACATCACAGCACTTCATGTTGCTTCCTGTTTCACTGTCGTGTCATTTGTTTTGTTGTATCTTCGTGTCGTTTTTATTCTTCCTAGTCCTCGTGTTCTTCTTGTATTGAAACCATACTTAGTGTTGGTTTCTGTTCTTGTCTTCGTGTCTTTGCGTTGTTTGTCTGTCTACCTCGTAAAATTCTCTTAGTAATGTTCATTGTGTCACCACCTTATCTCGTGTCGTTCTCTGTTTAGTACCTCTTGTCGTGTCCACTAACCTCATGCAGTTCTAGTTTTTTATGACACTCAATATTAATGGCTCTTATCTCGTTGCAGGTCTGAGGAAGAACATTCACCAATGTCTGGGTGCACATGATCCGATGCTAAAGGAACAAATACAAAGAGGGCACGTGGCAGGAAGGTTCTAGGATCGAGCGTGGGAGGCACACGCGTTCAGTGCCCTATTCATCTGCTGCGGCTATAAAGAAAAACCTTTCGCCCACCGATGAAGCGTGATCAGAGCTAAGAAAGAAAAGGCAATGTTACAGAGAGCTCGATCCAGCAGAAGAAGAAAAAGAAAAGAGAGAGAGAGATAGTGCTCGTGTGAAAGAGGAAGAGAGTGTAAGAGAAAGAAAGAGAGATAGAGAGTGAGTGAGAGAGCTCGTGGAGAAGAAGAAAGAAGTTTACCTGAAGATCTGTCTTCACTGGACCGTGGATCAGATCCAGGCCAGTCAGCTCTGTTAGGAGCCAAATTGTGCATTTCGTGTTTCAGCTTCTGTTTGCTGAAGTTATTTTCGTTTATTATTTTTTCCTTTGTTTTCTGGTCTGTTGTGCTTTCCGATCCTCTGGTCTGAGGTCGTGTTCCCTCCGGTTTGGAGGAAGGGAGATCTGATCTCCAGTTGCAAGTAGCTGGGAGCTACTTGTGGGTTCCCTCCGGCTTGGAGGAAGGGAGACTTGTCTCCGGTTCTGGACTTGTGGATTCAAGTCCAGAGGTTCCCTCCGGCTTGGAGGAAGAGGGGAGGTTGTTCCCCTGGTCAAGCTGTGTGGCAGCAACTGTTTGCAGACTGAGTCTGCTTGGTTCTAGCGTTCGCTAGTGAAGCCTCACTCCGGTTGGGAGTGAGGGGTGGATGTAGGTCTGAAGGACCGAACCACCTAAAAAATCTTTTGAGCAGTGGCTTGATTGTTTGGTTTGCTTCCGCTAAATGCTTGAATAGGTGCGCTCAATGGGTTTGTATTTGAGTAGAATAGAATTGGCTCTATTCTGTTTCTTTATCTAGCATCCGTTTTTTAAATTTGGCCATTATTCGTAGAAGGATTCATTCACCCCCCCCTCTGTATCCAGGCCAAGCACCCTAACAGTTGGTATCAGAGCGGGTGTCTGCTTACAAGGTCCAGCGACCTGCAGATCGATCTTGCAATCTTAGGTGCTTATTTCTTTTTAGTGCTTCAATATTCTTGTGCGTTAATCTGTGTGTTCTCATGGCCCATCCACCGATCTTCAGTGGTACGCATTTTGATGCATGGTTCGCTGTTTTGAAGAGTTATGTTAAATCTGTGAATCCAGACCTGTGGAAAGTAATTTCACATGGTCCTCATGAACTACCTAAGAAAAAGTCCAAATGGACTGACAGTCACAAATCCATGCATGAAGAAAATCAGATAGCAATAAATTTAATGAAGGCAGCTACTGATAGAGCTTTTCATTCATGTTTCTTTAGATCCAGTTCTGCTAAAGATATTTTGGATGCACTGAAGCGAACTCAGGAGATAGATGTGGACAGATGCATGATGGCCAACAGAAAAAATCAAAGTGCCAGCGATCAAGGCAGCAATCAAACTGAAGAAGACGATGATGATGAGGTAAATCTCTTCGAGAACTTCTCTCTAGAAGATTGGGGGAATGCATATGCTGAACTATTTGAATCTCATGAACTGTTAAGAAAACAGTATAAAAAGTTGAAGAAGAGTACTCGGGTAGATAGTTCTAGCTCTCCATGTAAAAATTGTTCAAGTACGAAGCAATCACATGATGCATGTCTGTCTGATAATCATATGCATAAAAATCAGAATGCAGAACTGAAGATGGAACTTGAACGTGTCTACTCTGAACTGAACAATCTAAAATCTGAGGATGACTCTCTCAGAAAGTTCTCTGAAGAACAATTAGAGAAACTTAAACGAGAGAATGAGTTGCTGATTGAAAAATTTAATGCCATAAAATCTGTGAACATAGAATTACAGAAAGATTTTGAAAAACAACAAAAGGATTTGAGGGAGTTTGAAGCTAGGAGAGAAACCATGGTTAACTCAGAAGATCAGCTTCTAATAAATGAGTTAATTCAAAATGGTAAGCTTAAAGAAGAAGTTGAAAAATTAAAACTGTTAAACAGCGCCATGTCTGCAAGACTTCTCATATTGGAAAAAGGGAAAGCTATCTGTACAAACGAGACTGAAGAGGTAGATGAGCTAAGAAAGGAAATTGAAGAATACAAAACAGCTAACAAGGTTTTGAATGAAGCTGTCAATTGTAGTGAACAAGAGATCACTAGTTATGAAATACACATTGCATCTCTTGAAAATGAAATTCAGGATTTGAAAGCTTCCTTGTCTAAATTTGTTGATGGGCAGAAAAACCTAGACAAGCTGCTAGGTGTAAAAGTCAATGTCAAAAAGGAAGGGTTGGGCTACAATAATCTCAATAAGAAGGCTTTGCAGAATAAAGTAATGACATCCTTTGTATATACTTCAAATGTAGCCACTACATCAAAAGACAAACAGCCCATTGTTCAGAAAATTCTGGGAACAAAGATTAATTCTAACAAGGAAGGACTGGGTTACAGTCCAGTCATGAGGAAGGATGATGGAGTCAACCTGAAAACTGTCTTTGTCAAATCCTCTGAATAGGAAAAACCTTCTATCTCATCTCCACCTCAGTACAAGGCTAAGAAAACAGAAAAACAAAATAAAAATCATAAAACATCAAAAATTCAAAGGAACAATCTGCATGCTAAGAACTCATCAGATAAATGCCATGTTTTAAAGAAATCAAGTGGCTCGTGTCATTATTGTGGTAAGTATGGACATCTTATGAGTAATTGTTTTGTGATGGAAAAAGATGACAACAAGCATGCTAGAAAATCTGTGTCTGGTCAGAAAAGGAATGTCAAATGCTCTAATTGTGATAAAGTAGGACACACTACTGCTCATTGTTGGTTTGCAAGTAGTAAGGAAAAATCATGCTCATATTATACAAAACACTTTGTAAATCAGCATGTCTTTAAGAAGAACCAGCACATTATATGTTTTAATTGCAACAAAATTGGTCACAAGGCCTCTGAATGCTGGTCAGGTTCCTTTAGAAGAAATTCTCTCGTTTGCTCTCACTGTAGAAAGCATGGCCACACAGTCAAGGACTGTTGGCATATTCAGGGTAGAAATGTGAATCTCAAACATGCCAAATTCTCTGTAAAAGAATCAACAAAACCTTCATGTCATCACTGTGAGAAGTCAGGTCACAGGGCTGCAACCTGTTGGCTGGCAGGATATCAAAACCAAACCAGTTTTGGTAAACAGAAATTTTACCCTGATAACAGAAAATCTCATGTGTATGCACATAGAATTCATGCTAATAAAAATGTGCATAAATCAGATCAGAAAACCACTCCTGGAAATGTGCTGAGAAAACTTGCTAAACATAATAATGTCATGTCAGGACCCAAGACCTCTTGGGTACCTGTTTGTGCAAAATGAACCTTGTTTTGCAGGTGTGCCTTGGGACTGGAATAAAAGGGGTAATGATCCAAGGCACTCAAGAATGAAAACCCCATTCTCACAATTTTCAGGTAATCTCTCTACATGTCCCATTTTGAAACTTACTGCATATCTGGTTTGATGCATTCTTGCATATCCTGCTATTAGTTTCATCTAGTGCATGCATATTAAATCTGGTCTTGCATATTCATTCATCATCTGCAAGTTGCATTATTTTCTAAAACATGCACTCTGAAATTTCTGAAATCTTTAACTGAAAGCGAATGCTGGTTGAAAATTGTATGTTGCATAATTCTTTCTTGGCATACACTGCATTCATTAAATAATTAACACTTCCAAGAGTCGTGTGTGAGATGTCCTTGAGTGGGCTGAAGAGGAGCTTGTCAGGCTATTTGGTTTCTGAAGATTTTTGTCAGCCGATGCAGTTAATGTGGTTTTAAGATCAGTCATCTCAAGAGGTTGCAGTTTGTTGTCCAAGAGTTGCTCTGGATGTGAGACAGAACTACTTCAAATACTATATTTGGATATGTCCTTAGTGCTTAATGTCTTGAGTGATCTCTCACTTGTTGGCTTGCTGATAGGAGTGCTGCTCATCTCATTTCATCTTTCTCTATTCAATCAGCCACCTCATTATCTCTCACCTCTCACTATTGGTTCAGATTCTCTCTCGAAGAAATTGTGGTTTCAGTCTTCTTGCTCTTATCAGATAAGATCTGTATACCTTAAACCACCCTATATCAAGTGTAACAATCTACACCTGTTAATAAAGAATTTCAATGTTTGGGGGTTATATTTGGTCCTTGATCCTTCTAAGTTATCTTCTCAAGTGTTGGTCAACATATTATAAAACTTCCTGTTAAATGAGAAAAACTTATTGAGGATCTCGACTTAACTGAAACTTATGTAAAGAGAGCTCTGAGATAAAAATTATGTTAAGTAAGATTTTTTTTAATCATGAGAAGTACTTCCAGGGAATACGCCATTATTTGTGGCAGAGCAATGGCTTTTGTGGAGAAATAGACACTCTAGATCAATGAAGTCCAGAGTATCTGTCATGATACAATTAGCTATCTCTGTGTAGAAATGTTAAAATAAAAAAAAAAAAGGGGGAAGGGGAAAAAGTCCTCAAAGAAAAATATCTTTGGCATAAAGGTAGTTCGTCCTGAGTAACCAGGGTTTCTGGTGTCTGATAAACATGTCTCCTTGTGTAAAAAGGGACTATACTACCTTGTGTTCAACAAATTGGTTGACTCTGTATGCCTTCTCGTCCATTAAATGAAGAAATAATTTCTGCTTGACATTAATGTGTTATTTCGTTGCTTGACAAACATAAGGTGCAATTTAATCGTGTCTCTCTCTAGGTTAAGCAACTTTAACAGCTAATTTTGTGATTATGCTGATTTAATATCTTGAGTTAACTGACCTTGGTTTTTGGAAGAATATAACCCGTCCACATATTGAAGGGCTAACTTAATATGGTGTAGCTGCGTTACATCAGAACTAAGGGTATTTTGGGTATTTACAGAAATAAGTGTGATAAGAGTAAAAAGCTACTCGACAATACCTCTTGTTTTGTTCACACGTCTTCAACCTCAAACCCTTATTTCCCCTTGTCGATTCCTATTCATCCTCGTGCCGCTCCACCTTGAGCGTCTTCTTCAAACCTATCTCCATCTCTTCCCGCTCACCTTCTTCCCCCCACAGAGGTCCATTCCTCTCTTCAGTCTAGCATCGCGTCCAACAGCAGCCTGCAAGAGAGAGTTGATACTCTGAAAGTTTCGGCAGATGGATCAGCAGAGGTCAGCAGCTCCGGGTGACAGGAAGAGGAAGGGAAAAGAAATAGTTGAAGAGCCTTCATCTAAACAACAGAGATGTGTTGAGCCAGAACCTGCTGCGGCAGTATCTTCAGAACAAGGTACCAGGATTTCTGAGTCAACCGTATCCTTAGAAAGTGGGAAAATCATCCCTCCTAGATTAATAGATTTCGGAGATGAAACTTTGATCTCAAAGTTCCCAGAACTGTTAAGAATCTTTGAGTTTCAGGAGTGGAGAGATTTCTTAGAAAATCACCGTGTCTATTACCCTAGGCCGGTAATGGAATTTTATAATAACTTGTCTTTGAGCCGAGACAAGTCTGCCTTATTATCATCTGTTAAAGGGGTCGAGTTAACTGTTACATGTGAGTCCCTCCATAAAGCCCTCGGTGTTCCAGATAAAGGGGAGGTAGAGGGAAGCTTTCGATATAGTCTCCATGAAGCTTTCTCAGTCATTACTGGTAAACCCAGTAATATTCATGATAAGGGGCAGTTAAAGCTAAAAGCTTATCAGACATCGTCATTTCCTCCTCTTCACAAGCTCCTTCAGAATGTCATCGCTTCCATTATCACTCCACAGACTGGGGCTAGAGGAAGAATTACAGACACACAGAGATTTCTACTGTTTTGTCTGATTCAAAATGTAAAGATTTGTCTGCCAGAGATTATTTTTTCGGTCATGAAGGGATGCATTGGATCCAAGAGACATCTTCCCTATGCCGCCCATCTGACTGAGATATTCAAGCACTCTGAGATTTGCTTGGATGGAGAGGCCGCATCAGAAGTGAAGGCCAGAAACATTTTTAATATGAACTTTGTTTCAGTATTCTTGGGGTTAGAGGACTCCTCTATGGTGGGACAAACTAAGGTCCAAAAGGCCAGGGAATCACAATCTCAGGGGGAGCATTTAGAAGAATTTCAAGTCTTAGCCCAAGCTGGTGAGCAATTGGTTTCTGAGACTGCTCAACAGGAAACACCAGCTGAACCACCAGTGTCTACCTTGCCAGCTGCACCCATCGAAGTACCATTCTCATTTCAGAGGCTAGTTGAGGCTGCATCTGAGGACATCAGATTGTCTGACGAAAGCATTCAGACAGATCTAGATGCAACTATTGCTGGGCTATTTGATTCTTTTGGGAAGACATCTGAAGAGGTAATAGTGCCTGAAGAACAGCCAGCTAAAGAGCAAGACAGTACTGATCAAGATCTTGCTGTTTTTGTTAATGAAATTTTAAGAGAAACTGTTGAGCGAAGCTTGGAAGAGGCTACCAACTTGGTCGTATCTGAAAGTCTTGAGCAGGCCTTAGTTGGCAGCCCTGCAGATCAGGAACTCATGGAAGATAGAGAAAAGGTTCCTGTCATAGAACTAGATACAGAATCTTCAAGTGAAGAAGAGGAACCTGAAGATATATTCCCTCAGAAAGAAACTCAAGCTGAAGATGAAGTTCAGGTCCCAGCTGAGAGCAGTCAAATGCCAGTACTACAAGAAAAATCGCGGATAGCGACCGACCTAGCGGTCGCTATTCAGTCGTAGATCGGTCGCAAATCTGCATTGCGACCGAACAGAGACTATCTAGCGACCGAACATGTCGGTCGCTATATACTAGTCGCTATATAGCGACCGACATAATTCGGTCGCAGTATCAGTCGTTACCAGAGACCGATTATAATCGGTCGCCTGATCGGTCGCTAATTAAGTCGGTCTCAATTCGGTCGCTATTCGGTCTCTAATTATGTTGTATTTTTAAAAATAAAATTAACCTATTGGATTTATTCGGTCTCAATTCGGTCGCTAGTCGGTCGCCAAGTATAATTATTTAATAAAAGAAATATAACGTATAGTCGCTATTCGGTCGCAATTCAGTCTCCATGCGGTCGCTAATTTTGCATTATTTTTTTTTTAAAAATTTATTTAAACTGATAAATAAATTACCTGATAAATAACAAATTCATAACATAAATATAAAATCAACTACACAGACAACAATATCGACAAATCTCAAATTCATCACATACAAGCACCTGATAAATAACAATTTCATAAAACAATAATAAATCAACTACACGGATCACAATCTCCACGAACCTCAAATTACACACAATTAAAATAAAATCACAAATTAATCATACATCCATAATAATAAAATGACAACATACACAACTAAAATAAAATCACAAATCCTCCACATATGTCTCATCCTGGTCGTCGTCTCGTCCAACATCATCCTGGTCGTCGTCTCGTCCAACATCTCGCGACGGATGATCCTGTATATCATTTAAAAAAATTATAATCAAATCCTTAATAAAGAAATCAAGCATTAACAAGACTTAATAAAGAAATCAAGCATTAACAAGAGTATGCCAATAGTTTAAGCCAGCTCATTTTCATATATATAAATACACACACACAATATAAGTTCAAATTTCATCTTGTATTTTAAAAATGAAGTTTGAGCGCCGAGCTCAAACCGGGCATCCGATTTGGATTCCGTCAGTTCTGACAAGTCACTTTCATCTCCCCGGTCGTATTGGAATGATCGGCACGGCCATCCGACCGGTATTTCGAATTTTAGACCCCCGGACCCGTCCTAACAGTTCATTTGAACTAAGTGTATTTTAAAAATGAAGTTTGAGCGCCGAGCTCAAACCGGGCATCCGATTTGGATTCCGTCAGTTCTGACAAGTCACTTTCATCTCCCCGGTCGTATTGGAATGATCGGCACGGCCATCCGACCGGTATTTCAGATTTTAGAACCAAATGCCCCGTCCTAACAGTTCATTTGAACTAAGTGTATTTTAAAAATGAAGTTTGAGCGCCGAGCTCAAACCGGGCATCCGATTTGGATTCCGTCAGTTCTGACAAGTCACTTTCATCTCCCCGGTCGTATTGGAATGATCGGCACGGCCATCCGACCGGTATTTCGAATTTTAGACCCCCGGACCCGTCCTAACAGTTCATTTGAACTAAGTGTATTTTAAAAATGAAGTTTGAGCGCCGAGCTCAAACCGGGCATCCGATTTGGATTCCGTCAGTTCTGACAAGTCACTTTCATCTCCCCGGTCGTATTGGAATGATCGGCACGGCCATCCGACCGGTATTTCAGATTTTAGAACCAAATGCCCCGTCCTAACAGTTCATTTGAACTAAGTGTATTTTAAAAATGAAGTTTGAGCGCCGAGCTCAAACCGGGCATCCGATTTGGATTCCGTCAGTTCTGACAAGTCACTTTCATCTCCCCGGTCGTATTGGAATGACCGGCACGGCCATCCGACCGGTATTTCAGATTTTAGACCCCCGGACCCGTCCTAACAGTTCATTTGAAATAAGTGTATTTTAAAAATGAAGTTTGAGCGCCGAGCTCAAACCGGGCATCCGATTTGGATTCCGTCAGTTCTGACAAGTCACTTTCATCTCCCCGGTCGTATTGGAATGACCGGCACGGCCATCCGACCGGTAACTTATGACCTATGCTCCTTTGTATGAACTGCCCTTCCTTTGCTTAGAGGTGCTGTTCCTGGCTTCCTGCCATGACAGTTACCAGACTTTGGGGAGATCTTTTCACCTAAATTGGCATATTTTATTCATGTCTACATGTTACTTTCCTTATATTACTTTCCTTATATTACTTTCCTGGCTTCCTGCAAATTGCACTTTTGAGCGTCGGGCTCAAACCGGATGTCCGATTTAGAATCCGTCAGCTCTGACAAGTCACGTCTACCTCCCAGGTCGTGTTGGAATGATCGGAATGCCGATCGGATCAGTATTTCACATTCTCGACCCCCGGACCCCGACGGCTTTGATTATAAACCAAGTGCATTTGCAAATTGCACTTTTGAGCGTCGGGCTCAAACCGGATGTCCGATTTAGAATCCGTCAGCTCTGACAAGTCACGTCTACCTCCCAGGTTGTGTTGGAATGATCGGAATGCCGATCGGATCAGTATTTCACATTCTGGACCCCCGGACCCCGACGGCTTTGATTATAAACCAAGTGCATTTGCAAATTGCACTTTTGAGCGTCGGGCTCAAACCGGATGTCCGATTTAGAATCCGTCAGCTCTGACAAGTCACGTCTACCTCCCAGGTCGTGTTGGAATGATCGGAATGCCGATCGGATCAGTATTTCACATTCTCGACCCCCGGACCCCGACGGCTTTGATTATAAACCAAGTGCATTTGCAAATTGCACTTTTGAGCGTCGGGCTCAAACCGGTAGTCCGATTTAGAATCCGTCAGCTCTGACAAGTCACGTCTACCTCCCAGGTTGTGTTGGAATGATCGGAATGCCGATCGGATCAGTATTTCACATTCTGGACCCCCGGACCCCGACGGCTTTGATTATAAACCAAGTGCATTTGCAAATTGCACTTTTGAGCGTCGGGCTCAAACCGGATGTCCGATTTAGAATCCGTCAGCTCTGACAAGTCACGTCTACCTCCCAGGTCGTGTTGGAATGATCGGAATGCCGATCGGATCAGTATTTCACATTCTCGACCCCCGGACCCCGACGGCTTTGATTATAAACCAAGTGCATTTGCAAATTGCACTTTTGAGCGTCGGGCTCAAACCGGTAGTCCGATTTAGAATCCGTCAGCTCTGACAAGTCACGTCTACCTCCCAGGTTGTGTTGGAATGATCGGAATGCCGATCGGATCAGTATTTCACATTCTGGACCCCCGGACCCCGACGGCTTTGATTATAAACCAAGTGCATTTGCAAATTGCACTTTTGAGCGTCGGGCTCAAACCGGATGTCCGATTTAGAATCCGTCAGCTCTGACAAGTCACGTCTACCTCCCAGGTCGTGTTGGAATGATCGGAATGCCGATCGGATCAGTATTTCACATTCTCGACCCCCGGACCCCGACGGCTTTGATTATAAACCAAGTGCATTTGCAAATTGCACTTTTGAGCGTCGGGCTCAAACCGGTAGTCCGATTTAGAATCCGTCAGCTCTGACAAGTCACGTCTACCTCCCAGGTTGTGTTGGAATGATCGGAATGCCGATCGGATCAGTATTTCACATTCTGGACCCCCGGACCCCGACGGCTTTGATTATAAACCAAGTGCATTTGCAAATTGCACTTTTGAGCGTCGGGCTCAAACCGGATGTCCGATTTAGAATCCGTCAGCTCTGACAAGTCACGTCTACCTCCCAGGTCGTGTTGGAATGATCGGAATGCCGATCGGATCAGTATTTCACATTCTCGACCCCCGGACCCCGACGGCTTTGATTATAAACCAAGTGCATTTGCAAATTGCACTTTTGAGCGTCGGGCTCAAACCGGTAGTCCGATTTAGAATCCGTCAGCTCTGACAAGTCACGTCTACCTCCCAGGTTGTGTTGGAATGATCGGAATGCCGATCGGATCAGTATTTCACATTCTGGACCCCCGGACCCCGACGGCTTTGATTATAAACCAAGTGCATTTGCAAATTGCACTTTTGAGCGATTTGCTCAAACCTAAATCTAAAATCCTAAAACCTAAACCTATTCCCAAATCCCTAAACCTTAAACCCTAAACCCGTAAAAATTGTAAACCCTATAGAAAAAAAAACGTAAGCCCTAAAACCCCTAAAAACACTAAACTGCAGACCCCGAACCCCCTAAATCATAAAACCATAAAACCCTTAAAAATTATAAATCTTAAACCCTCCCCTAACCCCTAACCCCACTACGATCCCTTAAACTCCTAAACTGCTAAACCACCGATTGCTAAACCCCAAACCCTCAAACTAAAAATCCCAAACCCTAAACCTTAAAACCCTAAATCTTGAGTTACCCCTAAAACTAGAAACTCTAAAATCCTTAAAAACCACAAACATAAAAGACTAAATCTGAAAAACCCTAAATCCTAAACCTTAAACCCTAAAACTCCTAAACCTAAAAATCAAAAATCTTAATACTATAAACTCTAAACCATAAACCATAAATTTAAAATCATAAACCCTAAAATCACTAATAACATCAAACCCTAAATAAAAGAAACCCAAAAATGTAAACCTATATGTAAAACCCTAAAAGCCCCAAGAACCTTAAACCTTAAAAACATTAAACCCTAAACTCAAAACATTAAACCATAAATCTTGAAAACCTTAAACCCTAAACCCTAAACCTTAAAAATATGAAACCATAATATCTATAAACCATAAAAACTCGAAAAACCCTAAACCCTAAAAATCCTAAATTGTAATAACTATAAACCCTAAAAACATGAAAAACCCTAAACCCTAAAACCTAAAATCCTTAGAAACTAGACCCACTAAACCAAAAACCCCTAAAGCCTAAACTCTCAAAACCGTAATCCACCCCCCTAACCGCTAAACCAAAAACCCCAAATGCTAAATCCAAAACCCTAAACTCATATGCCAAATATAAAATGCAAACAAACCTAAACACCAAACAACTAACCCTAAACCCAAAAACCTAAACCCTAAATAACCCTAAACCTTAAACCCTAACCCTATATGTTAAACCCTAAACATAAAAAAATAAACTCATAACCCCCTAAACTGTAAAACCCTAAAATAATTAAAAACCATAAAATTTAAAACACTAAAATCCTAAACCCACATTGAACCCCTTACCCCACCCCTAATACATAAACTACTAAACCTCAAAACTGTCAAACCTTAAACTTTAAATCTTAAAACCGTAAGCCCTTAAACCTTAAACACTAAACAGCCCCTCAACCCTAAGCCTAGCAACCGTAAACCGAAAAACCCACACTTAAAATCGAAGTCCAAAAACCTGTAGCCCTGAAACCCTTCCTAAACCCTAACACCTAACCCTTAAATCCTAACCCTAAAGCCCCAAACCCTAAACCATAAAGCTTAAAATCCTAAACCCTAAACCCTAAAAGCCCTAAACACCTTAAACCCTAAAAATCCTAAACCTTAAAAGAGTAAAACCTAAATCTAGTACCTAAAACCTAAATCTAAAACCCTAAACCTTAAACACTAAACACTAAACCCTTAAAAACCTTACACTAATCATTAGGAAAGGAGAGGTGAGGCCAATCCAAATACAACACATGTTTGTGAATATATTATCATGCTAACACACAAAAATGACTATTTACATGCACTGGTATTTTACTACAAAAAATGGAAGGTCCATATGACTGTTAATAAAGGCAATATAAAGCACCCAAACACCTGAAAAGTGCACAAAATAATATTCTATCATATTAACAATAACATGGACTATGAAATGGCCTAAACAAAAAATTAGCATGGCCTAAAAAAAATTAGCATGGCCTAAGTAATTTCATCTTGTATTTTAAAAATGAAGTTTGAGCGCCGAGCTCAAACCGGGCATCCGATTTGGATTCCGTCAGTTCTGACAAGTCACTTTCATCTCCCCGGTCGTATTGGAATGATCGGCACGGCCATCCGACCGGTATTTCGAATTTTAGACCCCCGGACCCGTCCTAACAGTTCATTTGAACTAAGTGTATTTTAAAAATGAAGTTTGAGCGCCGAGCTCAAACCGGGCATCCGATTTGGATTCCGTCAGTTCTGACAAGTCACTTTCATCTCCCCGGTCGTATTGGAATGATCGGCACGGCCATCCGACCGGTATTTCAGATTTTAGAACCAAATGCCCCGTCCTAACAGTTCATTTGAACTAAGTGTATTTTAAAAATGAAGTTTGAGCGCCGAGCTCAAACCGGGCATCCGATTTGGATTCCGTCAGTTCTGACAAGTCTGCCAGACATTCCAAAAAGGCCTACAGCAGTGTCAGCACAATTTGAAGCTACTTGAATGTAGAAGTTACTGGATGCATACAAGAAGTAAGAAGCAGAAGTTCAACAAAGAGTAAGGTTGGATACTTGATCATTGGTAAAGTTAAGATTTTGCTTTCTTGGTTTAAAAACAGATTTTCCAATCTGGCTTATGAGTGCATTGCCAGTATTAGGTCATACATAGACTTAAAGGCCAGATATTGAATTGGGGTTGAGGTAAGAAATTTCAAGAACAAAAAAATGGCACATTATGCCGGAACAGAGAAATCTGGAAATTATGATGCTGGGGCTGTCTAACGGGTAGGAAAATCCTATATTTTATCCTTGCTTTTAAGGACTTCTATACCACAAGGCGTTAAGGGAGTATATACAGCTAATTAGATTTTCTTAGAATTGACGGGTTTCAATTAAAAATTACTAGATTGCAGAAGCACTGTTTTCAATTAATATTTAAAAAAATCAACTATGTATTTCCTTATTAGGGCTGGTTTAGGGGCTCATTTTGGGTGAAGACTCCATAAACTCTCCATGTGACTTTTTGAAAACATTAATAGTGGTTGCCGTAAATATTTATCTTTCTCAGCCTTAATCTTGTTTTCTCTCCTTCATAATTCATTTCCACGAGCTTGCAATACACCAGCAAACAACAATCATCCTCTGTCCCCCAAATTCTATGTTCTAAGGTGATTGGTGCTTCATCCAATTGCTTAAGCAATCCTCAGAATTTCACATGACATATAACGCCCATTTTTTTCCTTCCTGACTTGCATCTCTATGTCAGGCATCCAAACCGAAGATGTTAACATACAATATATATGTACGAAGAATCCAAATTATGAGACAGAGTTCTGAGAAAAGGGCACTTGAATGTCTATAAACTAGAGTATGGAAGAAAAGGTATATGGACTAGTTGCATTATATAGGTAATGCACATTACATGATGATGGTTCTAGAAACTTTTGGTAATGTTACCTTCACATCAGAAGAAAAATTGTTTATAGGCTTCTTGTAGCCTGCTTTCTTAAGATGGAAATTCATCCATCGAAGTAGAACTTTTTCTGGTGCTAAGCTCATTAGCTCCTCCATATCCTGTCCATTTTAAAAAATAAGCAAAATTCAATACTCTTCAACCAATTTAAAAAGGTAAAAAAGAGGCTAACAAATGGTTTTTACAACCTGACTGTCATCCACTAACTCAACTAGTTGAGGTGTCTTTTTTAGGTTGAGATCTGCTAACAATTGTATCTGGTAATAGGATCAATAACAACAAATCAAAAAGAAACTGATGGAGATACATGGACAAAGAAGAATAAGCAAAGAAAAAGAAGACATCCTTAAAGCATTCCTCGATTCCTGAACCAAAAGGTTCATCCCTCAAATGAGATCCCATGATCTTCTTACCACACAACCATCCACTTTCATTTCTAATAGACTTTGGAGTACTGATACATTTGCTCCATTTTTTTACATTAAAGAAAGAGGCTTTTCTCTTTCTTACCTTAATCATTTGAGATATCAATCCAACCACCAAGTGAGGCTGCATAGAAAGAATTGAACTACTCAGACTTCAATTCATAAGCAAGTATTGACCAAATTACAGAAAATTTTTACATGCAACAATAACTCATGTGGTGGAATTCAAGATAACCAATTGGTATCAAATAAAACTAGTAACAGTGATGAAGACATCTCCATTCATGTTCATTACACATATCTTGACTAGAACTCTGCAACTATAGAGATTCACTTAGCAGTCAACATCCTTCAGTAAAAAGTGGTGATTTACTGAGCAAAGCATTAGTTTTTCTGGTCTCCTCCAACACATGATGAGAACTAAAAGGTCCAGGAGATACAGAGCAGACCTCAGGAGAATGCACCAGCAGATATTGGCATCTTTTGAAAGCTAAGAAAGATGCACTATAGAAGGCAAGTATAAAGATAATGATACTTACCCTTCCTTCAACCAAGTCTTGTGTTCCAATGTTAACTACTGTGCAACCAATGGCTTTTGCAGAGTTAAGGCAAAGAGTGTGATTCTCATTCCTCTCCCAAGGGTTTAATATCTGCTTTGTGTTGATTGCTCTCTCATCTATTGTCCCGGGGACAGCAACATTGATTAGTTTACTGTAAAAAAAGAAGCAAAATGAACAACAACCAAAGTAAAGTAGCTAGTTTCATCCCATAAGGACAACAACAAAAGAAATACATATGAACGCCAAGAAAGCTTCATATACTGATGCAGTTTCCACAAGAAAAAAGGAAAACTGGCAAGCCACCACCATTTTGTTTTCATTAATCAAGAAAATTTTAAACCTCCTGAAGTAATTATAAACCTATTTTCTTTTTGTTTGTTCCTCTTTCTCTAAGGGTTTGATAGACTACAAAAAGAACTAATGAATTGTACTTTTCGGACCTAAAGAGAATGTGAGGGGAAAGTGACAAAACGGCATCGGCGTACCATAGAAGGACACCATCTTTTGCAAGATTGAAAAGATCATTCGTTGCAGGGTCCAACGGCAGATATTTCTTCAGAACGTGACAAAACAAATATATAGTCATCATGTTACCATTGTCTCTCTTTTTTTTTCTGGTAGAATATCTTGCGTGCTCTCCTTCGCAGTTCACACCAAAGTTGGGCAAAGAGCCATTCCTTCATCTGTTATTATAAGACCTTTTTTAAGTATATTGCAAGGGTGCGCGTGATGGTGTGAGCAGCCAAGTGTTCGTCATCGTAAAACCATAGCATTCTTCGTATCAATGCAGGAGATAATTTTCTTTTACAGAAGATGGTTGGTTCTTTTTCTCTACATATTTGTTCTGTGTCGAGAAGGTTACTCAAAAATATGCGCCGAGTCCGGATCGTTAAGATTTTACTATTACCAATGTGCATCACGTTCCCGACTGATAGACATGTAACTCTTGAGACGAAGAAAATCGTTCTCATTAGCAGCATTTTATGGACAACACGGGAGATACGCCATTGTCGGCTGAGGGCGTATTCTAATGAAAGTGGACCAATGGGACAGAGTGGCTGCGGAGCACATTTCCAAATGCATGCTCAGCCGAGGAGGTGGCTGCGGAGCACATTTGGCTGTCCAGTAATGGCACCCGTGATGATTGCCGAGAGAGGACGAATGGTGGGTTCACGTGCCGCGCCTCCGCCCTGCAACTGCGCACCCACCGCGACAAGAAAAAAGGGGGACGGGGGCGCAGGCCGCAGGGGGGAGGGGAGGGGAGCAAGCCGGCGACGGGGCCGCAGGGGGGAGGGGAGTAGGCCGGCGGGGGAGGGGAGCAGGCCGGTGACGGAGGGGGAAGGGAGAGAGAGAGAGAGAGAGAGAGAGAGAGAGAGAGAGAGAGAGAGGTACCTGCGGAGGGCGACGACGGCAGGGCGAGCGGCGACGGCGACTCGACGCGAGCGGCGCGGCGACGGGCTCCGGCGGAGGGGGGCTCGGGCGGGAGGCAGCACGGGGAGGGGGGGCTCCGGCGGAGGAGGGGGGCTCGGGCGGGAGGGCTAGGGCGGAGGGGGGGCTCCGGCGGAGGGGGCTCGGGCGGGAGCAGGGAGGGGGGCTAGGGCGGAGAGGGGGCCGCAGGGGAAGGGGGCTCGGGAGGGGGGGCTCGGGCGGGAGGGGGGGGGCTCGGGCGGGAGGGCTCGGGCGGGCGGGGGTCGTAGTAGGAAGTATAACGGCATCAGCGACCGACTGGAGACCGAAGTTAATTCGGTCGCAAGAATAGAGACCGATTAGCGACCGATATACATGCGGTCGCTGAAACGGTCTCTGTTATGCGACCGATTATTTCGGTCTCCGAATTGGTCTCTATTTGGGACCGACTAGCGACCGATTAAATCGGTCGCTAATTCGGTCGCTATAGCCACTTTTTCTTGTAGTGATACAAGAGGAAGCAGCTGAGAGAACTGCACCTGGCAGTGAATTTTTTGGTACACCTCTAGGTCCACCTAGACTCTTATCTGCACAGGCACCCAACATTGAATCTGCTCGGGCGCCCAACATTGAAGAGCTTCTCATAAACCTGACTCAGCAGATGCAAAAACAAGACAAGAAATTAGATGATCTGCTTACATTTGTCACTCTCAACATTAATCAGGTACATACCAGATTACTGAAGCTTGAGATATCTCTCCTCACTGAATGGAGATGATTCCTTCTAAACAAAAGGGCTTCAGATGATGCAAACAAATCCTTGATGGAAGGATTACAGGAGATTTGTTCAAAAATTGCAAAAGCTCTGAGAGAGTCACATGATGTTAGTATTTCCTCCTTCAAAATGTCTTCTACCATAATAGATCATTGCTATGAGATCAGAACAGCTTTAGAATTGTTGAAGAAGTCTTCAAGTGCCCTAGGTCCAGGCATTCAGCAAATCTATGATAAGTTGATCACCTTCTTATCAGAAATGACAACTCTGACTGACAGATATGAAACGGTCAATGTTCGCCAAGAAGACATTATTTCTGAAGTGGCAAATGTCAGAAGCACTGTGTCGTATTGGCTTGCTGAACTATCAAATGATTTAAAGGAATTTCAGTCTATCTTGGGTTCAACACCTGGTCACGCCTCTTCCAGCAGAACTCCACCTCAAGAACATTCTTCTGCTTCTCCAAGGGGGAGACCACCACAAGGCAGGACGCGTGGCCCCTCTAGCAGACAAGCCAGATACTTTTCTTGAAAAGTTGATGCTCTGTATTTTTGTTGCCCTTTTGAGGCCTTCTCTCTCAGACTCTTGGACAAATTAACTTAACTCATATCATTTGCGTTGTTGCATTCTTCTTGTTTTCATTTTTTTTTGATGATGTCAAAGGGGGAGAAATCAGGAAAGGAAAAATGTTTAATGTTTGTGATATTCATTGCGAATGGCTATCTAGTGTTTTTTCCTTCTCTGCACAGACTCAAGTGTTTAATGTTTGTGATATTCATTGCGAATGGCTATCTAGTGTTTTTTCCTTCTCTGCACAGACTCAAGACTCATAGTGTTGCCATCCATCAAAAAGGGGGAGATTGTTGAGTCTTGTTGAATCTTTACATGTTTTGATGATGACAACACTATAAGTCTTAGTGGTCTTCAAAAATTATGTCTATGTGAAAATTTAACAAAAATATTTTTTCTGTGAAAAATGAACAAAGAACATGTTTGTTGAAGAATGAACCTTCATTTCACTTCAGGTATTTTTCAGGGACTGTATTCGTGTTGATTGGCACTTCGTCATGTTTGTATATAACACCTCGTGTTGAACTGTTTGTCTTCGTGTCGTTTTTCTCTGAAGTGTCTGTTTTGATTCAGTGACATTTTCGTGTCATTTGATCCTTACTTCGTGTTGTTTTCATCGTCTTCGTATCATTCTCCGTGTAGTGTGTGGTTCTGTCAAAGTTCACTTCGTGTCTGTCTTATGTTGAAACCACACTTCGTGTTGGTTTCTGTTTTGATGAACTTCGAGTCGTTTCCCAGTGAACCCCGTGTTGTTTTGTCCTCCTGCGTCATCCTTGTTTTCACTCCGTGTCTATTTTCTGTTCTCATCATACTTAGTGTTGTTTTTCATTTCATGTCAACTTCACTTCGTGTGGTTTTCAACCCGTGTCGATTATCGTTTCGACTTCGTGTTGTTTTCAGTATGTGTCAATTTTGTCTTCGTGTCGTTTTTTCACCTCGTGTCGTGTTACCCCGTGTCAATTACTGTTTCGACTTCGTATTGTTATCAGTCCGTGTCTCTCTTATGTTGAAATCACACCTCGTGCTGATCACTGTTCTTTCTTCGTGTTGTTTCTTTGTATTCTGTCTTCGTGTTGATCTTTCGTTATTTAGACTTCGTGTCTTTATCACATTGACCACACTCCGTGTCGCTTCTCCTCTCATAACTTCGTGTCGTGTTTTTCTACACCTCGTGTCGTTGTCTCCTTGTGTCTTCACCTCGTGTTGTTTTCGTCTCTTCGTGTCGGGTTTGTTCTAGTGCGTACAGGACATCGCAGCACTTCATGTTGCTTCCTGTTTCACTGTCGTGTCATTTGTTTTGTTGTATCTTCGTGTCGTTTTTATTCTTCCTAGTCCTCGTGTTCTTCTTGTATTGAAACCATACTTAGTGTTGGTTTCTGTTCTTGTCTTCGTGTCTTTGCGTTGTTTGTCTGTCTACCTCGTAAAATTCTCTTAGTAATGTTCATTGTGTCACCACCTTATCTCGTGTCGTTCTCTGTTTAGTACCTCTTGTCGTGTCCACTAACCTCATGCAGTTCTAGTTTTTTATGACACTCAATATTAATGGCTCTTATCTCGTTGCAGGTCCGAGGAAGAACATTCACCAATGTCTGGGTGCACATGATCCGATGCTAAAGGAACAAATACAAAGAGGGCACGTGGCAGGAAGGTTCTAGGATCGAGCGTGGGAGGCACACGCGTTCAGTGCCCTATTCATCTGCTGCGGCTATAAAGAAAAACCTTTTGCCCACCGATGAAGCGTGATCAGAGCTAAGAAAGAAAAGGCAATGTTACAGAGAGCTCGATCCATCAGAAGAAGAAAAAGAAAAGAGAGAGAGATAGTGCTCGTGTGAAAGAGGAAGAGAGTGTAAGAGAAAGAAAGAGAGATAGAGAGTGAGTGAGAGAGCTCGTGGAGAAGAAGAAAGAAGTTTACCTGAAGATCTGTCTTCACTGGACCGTGGATCAGATCCAGGCCAGTCAGCTCTGTTAGGAGCCAAATTGTGCATTTCGTGTTTCACATTCTGTTTGCTGAAGTTATTTTCGTTTATTATTTTTTCCTTTGTTTTCTGGTCTGTTGTGCTTTCCAATCCTCTGGTCTGAGGTCGTGTTCCCTCCGGTTTGGAGGAAGGGAGATCTGATCTCCAGTTGCAAGTAGCTGGGAGCTACTTGTGGGTTCCCTCCGGCTTGGAGGAAGGGAGACTTGTCTCCGGTTCTGGACTTGTGGATTCAAGTCCAGAGGTTCCCTCCGGCTTGGAGGAAGAGGGGAGGTTGTTCCCCTGGTCAAGCTGTGTGGCAGCAACTGTTTGCAGACTGAGTCTGCTTGGTTCTAGCGTTCGCTAGTGAAGCCTCACTCCGGTTGGGAGTGAGGGGTGGATGTAGGTCTGAAGGACCGAACCACCTAAAAAATCTTTTGAGCAGTGGCTTGATTGTTTGGTTTGCTTCCGCTAAATGCTTGAATAGGTGCGCTCAATGGGTTTGTATTTGAGTAGAATAGAATTGGCTCTATTCTGTTTCTTTATCTAGCATCCGTTTTTTAAATTTGGCCATTATTCGTAGAAGGATTCATTCACCCCCCCCTCTGTATCCAGGCCAAGCACCCTAACAAAAGGTTGCCTAGGATAGGGGAGTCTTCCTTGGGAAGGTGAAAGGGTGTATAGGGAATGGGAAGGGTTGCTTGGGAAGTGGGGGAAATTGAAGTGGAGTTAAGGGCCTTGGGAAGGTGAAGGGGTGAGAGGCTGATGTGGCAGATGAGGTGGCAAGAGAGGGAGGTGAAGGGGTAGGTGCGCCCAAGGGAGAGAGAGAGAGGGATAGAGAGAGAGGGGTTCGCCCCTTTTAGTGAGAGAGAGAAGAAGAGAGAGAGAGAGCTAGAGAGAGAGAGAGAGATGCACAATTACTTTGGTAAACTTTATCAAATCTTCATTAGCTTCAACTGGTGGGATTGGGGTCCTATTTATAGGAATCCCACAATTCTACATAAGTCCTCCCTTTTGGACTAATGACAAAAGACCAAGGGGTGGTAGGGGGAGCCCATGGGCCAAGCCCATTGAAGTGGGCCCATTAACCCACTAGGCCACCTAATGACATTTAGACTTAGATAAATGACTCACTAACTTAGGTACATGACTCAATAAAAGGGAAAATTACATGATTAAGACTCAGAAAGAAGTGAAAATTACATAGCTAGACTCAAAAAATCGAGATGAACACAATGGCGAGCATCGGGACCCATGGAGAAATGGGAAGTGGTAAGCGATGTCCCCGTCATACTCCCGGGGTGCAGAGAACTCGACTCTGTCGAGTAAGGGTCCTCCCTGCTGCGGTACTGCTCCAATAGGTTAGGATCCAGCTGCTGGAGATACTCCCGAATCACCCAGGCGTCAACCGAAGGTGCCCGTCTCTTCCACCTAACCAGATATCGCTCATACGCCTTGCTCCGTGTGGTAGTGATCTGTTCATCTAATATCCGCTCCACTTGATCACGCTGGTTTTCTCTAGCCAGATGGAGCTCTCGTTGGTGTGGGGGTTCTCTCAAGGGGTGGAATAGGCTGGATCTCCTCACTGGGTGTCACCGTGGGACCCTTGTAGGGCACCAAGTCAGCCACATTGAAAGTGGGGCTTACTCCGTACTCTTCGGGGAGGTCCAAAACATAAGCATTTGTGCCAAGGCACCTCAACACCTGAAAGGAGCCTGCTCCACGAGACCTCAGTTTTGAGACAATCTCAGTCCTCACCATCACAAAATCACCGACATGGATTTCTTGGTGGCGACAGTGGGAATCGACTAATTCCTTAAGAACCTTGCTGCTCTTGTTGTTGTGTTTGCGAATGTTACCATGCAATGTCATGAATGATGATCCTATAGGGATGAAGGGAGGGCCTGGACAACCAAATTCAGCCCTATCAAGTGTTAGATTGGTTTTGACAGACTTAGGAGGACCAGGGCATCCATGAATTGACCTATCATGCTTAGAAACCATGTGGACATTGATGCACTTAGGTGGACTGGGGCAGCCACAAATGGCCCTATCATGCATGAGGTGGATGAAGAGTGGGGGAGGACCAGCATGTCCAAATGTAAACCTGTCGTGCACTGGACCTAGTGTGTGAATGATATAAATGACGTGACTAGTCTTACTACATGATGCAAAATGTTGTGACACATGCATTACAATCAAGATGGTCCTATCTTTAGGTGGGGGTGGATTCGGGGGTTTCCACTCATAGGGGTCGAAGGGGTCCAAGAAGGTGGACATTTTGGGATAGGTCACTTCCTCATTTCCTAGGTGGATGTCACCCTCGGTCATGGCTCTCATAGTGTGAACTAAGTAGTGGAATGGGTGGGTTGGGTTCAACATGGTGGGTGAGGGTAGGAGGGAGTGGGTGGTGGGTAAGGCGGCTAGGTCCCATGGGTTCAATGTCTTCCATAGGGATGGATCAAAGGGGTCATGGAATGTGTTACCTAGGAAGGGGTATTCTATCTCCTCAAGGTCTTCAAATGATGGTGAGTCCTCCTCCTCAAATGAAGTAATTGAACCGAAGTCCTTGGCGGGTTGGTTGGCCATGAATGGAGGGCTTGGCATCCTACCCGAAATAAGCAACTCTAATTCGCGGATAGTATCGGGCTCTTCGGGTGTTGGGAGGAATAAAAGAAGGTCGCTAGTGTAGCAACCCACAGTGTATATCGAGGAGATGGACCCGACACATAGGTGTAGGAGGTCAAGGCTCCTAGGTTGGTCGGCTACAGTGGTCAACATGCCAGTTAACTCCATTTGCCAAGATAGACCCTTAAGAAAATCCCCTAATGTTTCCACTTGATAGGATGATTGGATTGTGGTGTGATAGGTGGGTAAGGGTACTATAGGAAGGTTTTGTTCCATAGGAGGGCAAACATGGGCCATGAGATCTCTAAATGGGTTCTCCTTTAGCCAACATGAAAGGGGTTCTCCTAAGATGAGCTCGGCCCCTACTAGGGAGGGTGGTGTAAGGTGAAGACCACCATGTGAAGTTTCTTCTTCTTCCTGGACATGGGTGATCTCCATGGTGGGGGTTTGGTCCGGAGTATTCACCACTATGGGGTCGGGTATGGGGATCATGGTTTCCTCTACCAAGGAGGTGAGTAAGTCCATTGTTTGTGGGGTGATGATGACTGGCATATGGCTCTTTTGGGGTGGTGGGTAATGGGGGACTTGGGATAGGATGGGGAGGGGTAGAAGTGGAGGCCTAGGTTGGGCATCTTGTAACTCATGGGGGAGGGTGCATCCCATTTGGCTCAATGGGTCTTCTTTGGGTAGGAATGAGTTCTCTTGACCTATTTGGGCCTCATATTCTTCTTCCCAATCTAGGGGAGCCTCGTAGACTTCGGTCACCTCCTTAAGTTCCTTTTGGAAAGGGGTGGGAGGAGGTTTTGTGGTGGGGACCGTGGAAGCTTGTGGGGTGCGGATTTGATGGAGGATTTTGGGTTGGGTGGTGGCCAATTTGGTTTGAAGGGTGGTGGTGATCAGGATTGGAATCTTTTGAGGCTGTGGAGTTTGGGCCCTAAGGGTGGTATTGGGTTGACTGGGAGAGAAAGGAGGAGTGGGAGTGCTCCTCGGGTTATGATTCTTAAAGTAGGAGTGGGGTGGTCGGGGAGTGAAGATCTTCCTAAGCTCAATCTTCATCTCTTCCCATGATTCTATGGGTTCTTGCCGCCGAATCCTTCTTAAGCTTACTATGCGTTCCCACTCCTTCTTGGCTTGTCCCTGAAGTCGCCTTGTGGCCCTGCGGACTCTAGTGTGTCCATAGACCCTAGTCCTATCAAAGTGTTTGTTCATAAAGGTTTCCCACCTAACATAATCACTAGGATGTGACCCATCAAAGGTGATACTCTCATCTATAAGGATGTCCGAAAATGGGTGGTCGATCGGACCTTTGTGGAGGGCTGAGTGGGACCAAAGATAGGTAGCCATGTAGATGGGCTGAATGACTCTAAATGCTTATGCGCCCTAGGACAAGACTTAGTAGAGACAAGTCTAGAACTTGCTCTGATACCAACTGATGTGAAACATTGATGGGAATGCAGCAAGTGACAATGATCCCTTGGACTTAATTCACAAAC
The DNA here is from genome assembly GCA_022559845.1 of Amorphophallus konjac. NCBI lineage: Eukaryota > Viridiplantae > Streptophyta > Magnoliopsida > Alismatales > Araceae > Amorphophallus > Amorphophallus konjac. Next base: position 434,529,278 of record CM040121.1, on the reverse strand, counting down.
ACATTCACAAAAGTCGAGAAAGCTTGGAAGACGCCGTCTCACCGTGTGCACCCGTTACCCGTGGTGACTCGATGATGCCGAGTCGAGGTGGGGGAGGAGGACCCTTGCTGGTAGAGGGCCAGCGCAACTAAGATTTTCCCTCCCGAAGGTAGGATACCCACGATCAAGGGCGGCCGGGTGCCTTGGGGGCACAAGGTCACTCACTCACTATTATCCACGATGACCACTCAGGATGGTGGCTCCGGGAACGGGCACTCTCTCACTAGCCAGTGAACTAGTTTGACGGATATTAAATAAACAGATATTAAGGGGGGAGCAAGGGCAGGAGCTCACCTGGTTGGTTTGAAGGAACCAACCCCGGTCGGAGACGATGGGCGAGCGGGGAAGTGTGGGTTCCCCGCACACTGCGCCGGTGAAGCCTGAATCCTGTTTAATTAGTTACACTCACTACACCTCTCGCAGGAGGGTGGACTTTGGGTGGGGATGATTGAATTACATGCAAACACTACCTCCATGCAGGGAGGGGCGGTGAGCCGGCCAGGCGGGGAGGGGAGATTCGCCGGAAACGCGAAAGGAGAAGCCGAGGCCGAATCTGCCTGCACTCTGCGATGGCTGACTGACAGTTGATGTGGAGGCCGTAGATCCCGTTATGAAATTTTGCTGATGGTGAGACCAGTGGGGAACGCTTCGTATCTGGGACAAGGATGCCTCTGAATTTTGCGGAATTCTTCTGTTGCAGTTGCGGGCCCGGGACGAGGTTCGATCAGGGAGACATAATCTGGGCGCGGCAGCTTCCTGTTTCTGACAGCCGTTTGCAGAGAGTGCCCCGACTGCTCCTGGACTCCGAATCATGAACCTCCAGAGTTTCTGGAACTGTGGACGAGCCGTCTTCGCATCAAAACTGGCGGGGAAGCCGTCTGATGTCAGAGAGGACTGGGGGACTCAGAAGAGTGGAGGCAGGTCGTTGCAGACTGTGGGAGGCAGGCCCACGCATCCGAGAGAGAAAAACAATAACTTTGGCCTCCGGATGCCGAACGTGGTTCTGCTTCTTGATTCTGATAGAGGACTGGAGGAGGAAGAACTTTCTAGAAGGGCTCTTGGCCTGAATATTCCGCCGTTTGTCGTGGTGCAGCTTCTAATCGGGTTTAGGTGCTCTGCAGAGGGAGTCCTGCGCAGTCGGGGGAGAATGGTTCTCCCGGACAGCTCCGACCTCGGATTGAGACGAAACCGCCTCGCCTGCGAAGATGACTGGGAGAGCTTTCCGTCATGTAGATCACGTCCCTAGGAGATCCGGGATGGAGGCTGGGGCGGTGCTTCAACAGACTGTCAGTCTGCTGGTATTCAGCTGTATGCAAATGAGAAGGGAGAAAAGGGTGGAGGGGTGGTTCCTTTGGTGGAGGGGTGAGGGATATGGATGCCTTGGTGGAGGGGAGTGATTTAGGAGGTGGGAGGGGTGGTGAGGTGGAAGGTCAGGGGCGGAGCTAGCAGGGAGATGGGCTGGGTGCGCAAATGGTCAAGGGGGGAGGTGGTGGAGTGATGGGGGCGCAAGTAGCTTGGGAATAGGGAGGGCTTCCTTTGGAATTGGTGAGTTGGGTTAATGGTGGTGTTAATGGAAGTCTAGGGAATAGGAAGGGGTTGCTTGGGGATGGGAAAGGTTGCCTAGGATAGGGGAGTCTTCCTTGGGAAGGTGAAAGGGTGTATAGGGAATGGGAAGGGTTGCTTGGGAAGTGGGGGAAATTGAAGTGGAGTTAAGGGCCTTGGGAAGGTGAAGGGGTGAGAGGCTGATGTGGCAGATGAGGTGGCAAGAGAGGGAGGTGAAGGGGTAGGTGCGCCCAAGGGAGAGAGAGAGAGGGATAGAGAGAGAGGGGTTCGCCCCTTTTAGTGAGAGAGAGAAGAAGAGAGAGAGAGCTAGAGAGAGAGAGAGAGATGCACAATTACTTTGGTAAACTTTATCAAATCTTCATTAGCTTCAACTGGTGGGATTGGGGTCCTATTTATAGGAATCCCACAATTCTACATAAGTCCTCCCTTTTGGACTAATGACAAAAGACCAAGGGGTGGTAGGGGGAGCCCATGGGCCAAGCCCATTGAAGTGGGCCCATTAACCCACTAGGCCACCTAATGACATTTAGACTTAGATAAATGACTCACTAACTTAGGTACATGACTCAATAAAAGGGAAAATTACATGATTAAGACTCAGAAAGAAGTGAAAATTACATAGCTAGACTCAAAAAATCAAGATGAACACAATGGCGAGCATCGGGACCCATGGAGAAATGGGAAGTGGTAAGCGATGTCCCCATCACCACAAGGCACGACTAAGGGGTGGTGCACCCATCAAGAGGATATCACATGTCTTGCATGCACGGCTTAAATTCACGCATTTCACCCGAGGCAATCCTCTATGGAGTGGAGGAGCAAACGTGTGAGCAAAAGGCCCTAAACATAGGGATATGCAAGTTTTCTAAGCAACACTCGAGGGTTACTCTAGCGCCTACACATTAGTTTCAGGCTTTCGACTTTCGGTAGCTTCACACAGCCCCCTGTAGATGGACATAAATCCACTCATAAGTGAAATAATTGCATAATAAGAAAAAAATAAGGGGAGATGATAATAAACCAAGAAAAAGCACGTGGTGCTAAAAGGAGATGTGATCGCCAGAGGGGTTACCTCAATAAGAAGAAAAAAGGGATCGCGAATACCTGGTGGAAATTTGGTTGCGGGATGATGTGGAGTTCCTCCTCCGCCTTCTATCGGCCGGCCGATGAAGTGAGTTTTCCTTGTTGATTACCTTGCAAAGAAAGACAATGAAACAAACGAACAAAGAGAAGTGAATCAGCCGATGTGTAGAATCAATCCCAAATGAAGAATATGATGTTGAAGAGAGAAATCAACATGCGCACCTCTTTTTTTGGTTTTTTTTAAACCCCTAGAGAAGAGCTAGGGATGGGGATATGATATGATGATGGAACTTAATGCAATAAAAAAAAACTAACAGTGGGACGTATTAATGATAGTAAGATGACGCTCACAAACAAAATAAACAAAAAAGAACCCTGCTGTCCCTGATGACAGTAAAGGGAAACCAAGGGAAGAAGATGTTGATGGGAAGAAGATGAAGCAGTGAACGCAAGCGGATGCCGAGGAAAACGGATGCAGAGGAGGAAGCGGCTGCTCCACCTGATTGCACGGGAAGAAGAAAAAAACGCTGCAGCAATCTTTCTATCCACTGTATATGGGTGTTAACCCTATGACGATCGATCCAGACTCCCTTATATAAAGTTTCAATTGGATGTGATCAAACAAGGGAAGATAAGAACGGGCAAGGAATATCCAGGGAAAGGATTAAAATCGAGCAAGAGATTGAACAAGGCAGGGAACTGTGAGGGAAAGGTGGAAAAAGGCAGGACTCTGACATGAAACACGACTTAGGTACAGGCGTCGATTTTAAAATAGACGACCTACCAAAGGACGTTACTTAAAACACGACCTAGGAAAGGACGTTTCTTCCTGGATTTAATTTGGAAATAAGACTTCCTTTATTTAAAAAAATCATGATAACACGTCTGATGAAGCGACGTTTCTTAAAAACACGCCCTAGATAAGGATGTTAATCATCAAATGCTTCTTATTTTGTTTTATCTTAAAACGGATAAATACCAGGAATTGACGCCCTAAATTTTGGTCGTCCTTTCTTTATAAAACGCCCTAGGTAAGGTCGCTACTTAAATAACGCCCTTCTCAAGGTCGTGAATCACAAAAATGTAAGAACTAAACCATAAACTACACAAGAAAAGAAAAACCTCATGTTATAGAAATATTGAAGTTCACTTTGGGGCGTCATCATAGTGACATGAGATTTGATCAACATAATGCCAATTTTGGCGTGTCTACAGCTGCCCCGCCTTGGCGTCTGCTTTGGAAGGGAGTGAGACGGAAATGGAGTGAAATGCAACAAACGGAATAAAGTGGAACGAACTGATAAGGGGACGCCAAGGTGTGATGTGACACGCCTCAGACACTAAGCACTGTAAATCTTTCCAAGATTCTGATCGAAATATCTCCGAATGATTCCAAGGAAGTATCAGTTTGCTGGATAAAGGAGACTAAACTAAGCAAGTAAAAATGTAAGGCAAAAGGGTGTGCGCGCGGGCACGATAGGGAAAGACCATTGGAGAGCGGTTACCAGCCAACGTGGACGTGCTACAACCAAGGTAGATTTGCAGAAAAATAAAGAGAATTGAGATGAAGATCCAACAAAGGGACATTTCCAAGGAATCAGCCTGAGCGGCTTCAGATAGAACAAAGTACTTAATTTGGAATGGAATATCTCATGCCAACTCAATAAAGAGCGAGTGACCTTCATTATTGCCATAATATGAAGATTTTCATCATGAATCTCAAAGTCCTACATGATGCATGCTGGGCTAAAAGAAAAGAATAAAATAAACTAAAAATAGAAAATAACCAAGGATAATATTGCTAAGCCATCTAGATTTGGTCAAGAATCCAGATCTCTAAGCTGACACTAGGCCGAAGCCCGTTTGTCCACGCATCAACCCAGAAAGTGGAACCATCGTCCCAGACCTTGAACGACTCAACGGCCTATCCGTGTGATCAAGACTTTTCTGGAACTATCACTATTTTTGATGAAGGGGAACTCAAATTCCAAGTTCATCAGAACCACAAGGTCCTTGATATGCTATAATAGCGTAGATACTATATAGTAACAATGCTTACACGAAAGAAATACAAGATGATGAGCGCGATGTTACTTCCATGATCAACCCAAGCGTCTCGAAACCTGCAATCTTCTGTACTCAAAAGTTCATTAGTTCTCTCAAAATTTCAATATAAATAATCCTCAATTCAAAGTATGACATGATCATAAGTGCTAAATAAAATAGAATTCCAACGAAATAATAGCACTTAAGTTCATCAGAGCACGTAAAAAAGCAGATTCATAAGCTCACAAAACACGCCTGCACTGAACGGCGTAAAAACAATGAAAGGCACCTTATCGTGAGGGCGTCAAAATGAGAAACACGCCCTTTATCAAGGCGTGAACATCATCGATAGTTCAAGAAGAAAACGACCCTGGCAAGGGCGTTACACAAAACACGACTTATGCAAGGTCGTCAATTCAAGAATTGACGCCCTAACAAAAGGCGTTAATCAATCCAACGCTTCCGTTTCCAAATCGAAAGCAAAACCAAATCCTAATAGCCATCAACCTTCTAACTCCGAACAACCTTTGGGACCCTTCAAATCTTTATAAAAGGCAGGCACTTCCTTAGATTCAATCAAAGCAATCCTTCGAGCTCTGTAGCTGGCTCTGTTCTGCTTTTCTGTTCGTTCTTCTTCTGCAGGCACTTGTCCGAGCTCCTTCATAAAGCAAAAGATGGAGAGGGTGATCAAGAAACCCAGATCTTTCACCCCCAGATTGACTGAAATACAGGGGCACATCTGTAGCCGAATTGCCCAAAATCAGGTTGGCGAATTCTTCTGTTCTTCCTCTGCTCATATCCCTTTTTTTCTTTCCTTCTTACTGAACTCTTCTGTCAAGCTATTTCTTATATATGCTCATGTCTGGCGCTGTTTCTTATGTTCTTCCTTCCACAGGACTACCCAAATGTCCCTGGTGTTCGAAGATTCACCAAAGTAAAATGGTTGCCACTGATCCTTTCCAAATTTTCTTCAGATATAAGGGTATACGTATCTAGATGGCATCTTTTAGGCTTGATAACCCATGCAAAACACTATGATCAAATCCACTTAGATTGGGCTGCCATAGGAGCTTTAATCGAAATATGGCACCCCTCCACTCATACCTTTCTCTTCTCAACTTTTAAAGCCACCCTCCTATTAGAGGAATTGGAGATCATCTTGGGTTTGAAGAGAACGAAGCAAGGAGATGAAGAAAAGATGGCCATCATGCCAAAACCAATCTCTCCTCATGAACTGTTAACAAGCTTGATTCCTAGCCCAAACCTAGTGAACCAAATCAAAGCTACCAAAGGCATCAACCTTCTAAAGCTCGCTTCATGGGTGTACAAGAGAGCGGACCAAGCCAAAGAAGATGAGGAGATAGAGCGGGTAGCAAAAGCCTTCGTGGTGTGCTTAGCAGGAGCGATCTTATTCCCATCCACGGAGGACTTTCTAGAAGAGGCCCAATTAAGCGCCGTAGTGAGCTTATGGGAAGGAGATAGAGTTGGACCGGCTATTCTAGCCTATCTCTATAGTGGGCTCACCTCGGCGGCGATGGGAAGGCCCATCTACGGATGCATGTTAGCACTCTCTAGTTGGGTTGATCTTCACTTCAAGTTCGATCCATGTGGTGAGGCCCAACAACCCTCAAGAATCTTTTCAAAAAGCCCACTCTCTTATATGACCGGTTCACTTGGAATAAGCAGTAGAGTGATGAACCGAATTCCTCAAATCAAGAAGAGAGCGGAATGGAGAGAGCACCTCAAAGTAATGCCAAAGAATCTCTTCACTTGCACGCCGGGAATACTCAAGACTCAAGATATCCGTGCAAGATTCTCTCCCGGGATAGACCTTCGTCTCATAGGCGCTTCAGACTTCGTTCTATACAATTCACACCGGTGCCTCCCTCAACTCGGGCTTCCACGACAAATCCTCGAAGATCCATCTCATCTTCCTCCAATCAAGACACGGGATCTAGGCGGCAACGAGGATGGTGAAGAATGCACAACCATTCAAGCTCTCTGGAAAATCTGCAAAACTTATCAACCTGTAGAGAATTTAGAAGAGGACAAAGAACAGTGGAAGGCATATGTAACAGCCTTGAGGAAATTGAGGCCCAAGGTGGCTCATTAAACATTGTAATCTTTTCCTTCCAATAACTCAATGATATTTTCTTTATCGAGCCATCTTATTGTTTCTGATCAACTCTTCCAACGTTCTGATTCTGTTGCAAATAACGCCTCAAGCAACGCCGTTAATTCATAAAAGGACGCCTTCATCACAGGTCGTCTTCAACATTCCAGTTCACAAATTTGACGCCTTCACCAATGGGCGTTAACTAAAAAACGTCCTAGGGCAAGGCGTTAATACGATTCATATTCCAAAATATATTCGTTGAAATTCAAAAGTAACGCCTTAGCAAAGCCATGTTTAATATAAATAACGCCCCAATCCTAGTCGTTACTCAAAAACAGTAATGATTATCCCCATCAAATCAATCAATTGCCATTAAATGCGTCTGACGACGGTTATCATTCCCCATGCAAACAAAAATAACGCCTTAAAAAATGTCGTCAATTATTAAGAAACGCCCTTGTTTTAGTCGTTGATTCCATAAGACGCGGCCTTACCTAAGTCGTTAATTCCTTTCGACCGTTCGACTTAAATTTCCCTCCTTCTTCTTCTTCCTCCGTCCTCTTTCCCTCTTTCTCTCTGCAAGCCCTAACCGACCTCCCCCTTTCTCTCATTCTCAACCTCTCTCCCCCCTAACCCTACACCTAGACGATGGCCGGAGGAGGCTTGAAGAGGCAGCGGGTGGCTGCCCCAGAAGTCGTCGACCTGGGAGAGGACGAGCCCGCCCATGCCGGCGAAGATAACGCCATGGAGGATGCTCCAATGGCGGCCGAGGAAGAACAGGCCGTGGCGGCCGGCGACGAAGCCGAAGGAGGCCAAGAGGCCCATGAAGAAGACGAAGAAGGAGATGGAGAAGATGGAGAAAATGAAGAGGGGGAGAAGAAGGTGAGGAAGAAGAGGAAGGAGGTGGTGAAGAACCACCGCCTATGGCGGCGGCCACTCCCCGTGCCGGCCAACTCTGGCGACCGCGTCAGCCACGGCCCCAGCCACAAGGACCAAAGCACAAGAAGGTAGGCCCCCAAACCCAACTCCCATTTTTTTATTTTTATTTTTCATTTTTCCTGTAATTTCCATAGCTCTCGGGGTATAAACCCTGCAACCCAGAAAGAAGGCGCCCTCAGGGGCGTCACGTTTTAAAAAGACACGCCCAACCCAAGGGCGTTAATTAAATTATTTTCCTGAAAAATAATTAACCCCATGAGAACACGCCCTAAAGCATGTCGCCCATTTAAATTCATGTCATGCTGTTAATTTCCGTTAATTCCCATGCTTTAATTATTTTTCCATGAATTTGTTTCGCATGCCATTTTTTTTTATCTTCTGAAAAACTTGGAAACAACGCCCCTCACCAGGGCGTTAATTCAACAATAGACGACCAAACCAGCGGTCGTCCATTCATTAATTCCTGATTAAATTAACGGACCCATTTTGGAAAACGCCCCACCCAAGGGCGTGACTTGAAATATTTTTAAAAATTTCATAAATTAAACATAGAACCACGCCCAACACAGAGGCGTTTCTTCGATAAACAGCGACCTAGGACAGGTCGCAAATTCAAAGCACATTTAGAACCACGCCCTCCTCAGGGGCGCTAATTTAACAAACCACGACCTGGGGATGGTCGTTAATTAAATCAAACATCAACATAATCCTAGGCAATCAATATGAGATTCAGCATGAATAATCAAAATAATTAAGTGAAAATTTTTCTTTACATGCAGGGCTTGATGAGGACACGGATCTCCTGGGTTATGGTCCGGGCAGCATACTACGGCCTCCCCGAGTTTCAGAGAGCGAGGGTAGATGTCATGGGGTTTGGGGCCTTCCTTAGCATAGAGCCAGTTAGGCCAGACCTACCACTTATCCAGGTTCTACGGGAGAGATGGGACAGGACTAGCCGGGCATTCTTGATGCCATGGGGGCACATGATTCCCACCCTAGAGGATGTGGCTAGGATCACCGGGTTGAGGGTAGACGGTGAGGCTGTGAGTGGGATCACCTACCCAGACTACACCGAGTTCGCCGAGAGGTTGCTAGGATTGGAGATGGTTTATGAGACGCCTAGCGAGTGTAGGACGATCTTCCGCACCGACCTCACTACAGTGATGGGCTTAGGGAATGCTAGGCACAGGTCAGGGGAGACCCTAGAGCAGTTCTCGCAGAGGTTGATAGACGGGGCTAGGGCAGTCTATTGCCAGGACCCAGCTGACAGGGAGAGAGCAGATCGAGACTTGAGGAGGTTCCTACTACTGCTGCTCGGGAGGCTATTGCTCGGGACAAAGGGCGACGTCATCAACTGCCGATTCCTGGGGATACTCGAGGACTTGGAGACAGTTGGCAGCTATGCCTGGGGAGCGGCACTGCTGGCGCACATGATGGCCGACTTGTCCACGGGGACAGGGCGAGAGACGACCGTCAGTGGCTTCTCACCTTTTCTTCAGGTATGCATTTTTCTTCTTTTTCTTTTCTTTTATTTTTGTTATGCATGTGAATGCCTTCCTAATGCAATGCATGGATGCAGGTTTGGAGCCATCTCTACATGCCGATGGGGCGCGTTGACCCACGGCCTGGAGGTGAGGGAGCTTTCCCTCTAGCACGGCGCTGGGTGCCGATCGTGTTCGGTGCCCCACTCGGCTACGAGTTGTGGGTTTTACGGAGAGAGTTCCGCGACTTCCCTCCCTCGTTGGTACTGTGAATGCTATGCATCTTCTTTTTGAATTTACCTTGAATTTATTATGATGATGATGAAATGATGTGCATGTTTATGAATGCAGGTGCAGTGGAGACCCTATGAGGGGATGACAGACGAGGGCCAGCCGTGGGTCGTAGCGGGCCGTCCTCGCTTTGAGCGTGAGCTTTGGGTTCACTGCTTGAGCGAGATCGAGCCGTTACGGCTTAGGTTGGTGATGAGGACGCTGGGCCTTCCCCAGGAGTGGATAGAGGTAGGCGAGCCGTGGGGCATCGGGAAGAAGACGCGCGGTCGTACGAAGGCGACCGACTGGAGAGTACGGTTCGAGGAGCAGTACGCCGACTGGCAGCGTGGCGGGACCAGAGTCACCTCTCACGCGACTGACAGCTCCGAGTACCTCCGGCGCTACTGGGAGGTATACGCCGGCCGACCCCAGATGAGGGTCTTAGGGGTATGTATGAATGCACTTACTTCTAAATTGTATGCAAATGCTTATGTTTCTATCATGTGACTAATATGTAATGAATGCAGGATGTGCGGGATATAGCGGCGATAGATGCCCAGGCCCACCTACACAGCCTGGAGGACCAGCTAGCCGCTACACGGGCAGACCTAGAGACCCTGGTGAGTGTTTAAATTATTTTCTATATGCAAATGTATATTTTTGTTGAATTATTGATGATTAGCCACTGATGATCTCAATGAATGCAGCGTGCCCAGCAGGGAGCAGTGAGGAGAGACCCAGGGGAGGCCTCCAGCTCGAGAGGGCCCAGTGCAGAGGTGACTGCACTGGCGGAGCAGCTAGCGGGAGCGGTGGCACAAGCTGAGGCAGCAGAGCGCGACCTCGCTTTACGGGTAAAATCCAAAACACAGATCCATTCAAATATTGATTATATAATTGTGCACTGATGAAATATTCATTTTACAGACTGAGGAGCTTCGAGCCGCTCTTACCTGCGTAGACGAGGGCTTCCGCGCGACGAGCGCACAGGTAAATAGTTCAATCATATATTGCTTGAATTGAATCATTGCATTAATTGTGGAATTGATGATTTGCTTACCTGTTTGCAGACGACTCAGCTTGAGGCGGTACATACCGAGTTGGCGATCCGTGATCAGCGGATCTCAGAGCTTGAGCGGTACCTGAGGCGACGGGAGGAGCTTCCTCAGGACGTGGCCGAGCTGCGGGTGGCTCTTGAGCTGGAGCGACGGGAGCGTGCCCGGGAGCGCGAGGAGCGTGCTCATGAGCGGGAGGAGCACCAGGCAGAGCGTGCTCGGTACCAAGGGCAGGTAGCAGCACGCGAGCGAGAGCTAGCAGACTCGAGGACCCAGTTGATCCTTACTCAGGAGCGGCTACGGGTGTCCGAGGAGCGTCTCCAGCGAGGGCGCGAGCGAGCACGGGCTGCGGGATACTCGTTCACCAGCTCCACTTTTGTGGCGGGCTCTTCCCTCCGAGAGAGGAGCGAGGCAGGGGGACACGTTCGGGTTCCTGCTTCTTCACGGGGGCCCATGCCTCCTCCACTAGCGCCAGCTCGGGACGGCGAGGAGGAGGTTGAGAGTAGGAGAGAGGAGGGTGGAGGCGAGAGCTGAGAGATTTACTTGTACTTCTCCACCCTCACACCTGTACTTAGACATTCATGATATATACATATATGAGATTTGAGATTTCTTTGTTACCTGAGCACTTTGTGTAGTTGTGGTCTTGTGTTTGTGTACTTTCCTCTTTCCACGTTCTTCGCGTTTGCTTTACTGTGCCCTGTTTCTGCAACTGCAATCCACACTTTGAACAAACAGGTTAATTCATCTGTTCGACTTGGCCCCTTGCCCAATAAGCAAGAGATAGCAATATTTTGACCTTAATGAGGGGTCAAGGGGCCAAACCTTTAATCAAATAAGGCAATAAAATAGCTGATAGTGGGGAGATGCCTCATGCACAGTACGCATATGGAAACCATAAATAAAAGATGCTCATGCAAGCATACATCGTGAAGAAATGTATTTTTTTCTTTTGTTTTTGCTTATTTATATTTTTTTTGTTATTTTTCTTGAAAAACGCGCCTTAGAGTAGGTCGTGATTCGCATAAAGACGCCCGAGGAGATGGCGTGAATTTGAAAAGGAAATCTGATTTTTGAGAAAGTAACGACCTGCTGAGAGACGTTATTCTGAAAGAGACGACCTAATCTAGGACGTTAATTCTATAAAAAGCGCCTTAGCCGAAGGCGTTAATTAAATTATTCTGCAAAAAGGGCTTCAAGGCTATCAAGACCATGAGTCTTACATAGTCACCATCTAAAATTCATTAACCTTTCTTGAGTAGTTAAAAGGGGGTTGACGTGACCATAATTGACTTGTATTCGAGATTTCGCACAATGCAATTTCTTAAGTCCGTCTTGACCATCCTGCCAGTTCGTGACTTTACCGCATAGAAAGGATGGAAGAAAATATAAGGGAAGCCCATAAGGGATTCTGAGATGCTCAAGGCAAAGTTACCTCCCCTACCCTATGCCTGTTGGGGTTCGGTCTTTGGCGTAGGGAAATTTATTACCTTTTTGCCCCTGTTACATTGCACGCATACGCCCAAGGTTTTTCTTGCGGGGACTTTGCCCTCTTGACATGCTTTTCTTTTCACAACTTTACTTTCACTTTGGAATCGATTTGCATTGATGAATAAAAACCTAATTGTACTTGGGCTTTTGTGGCATTTGCTCCCTTTTGGGCCCTGACTTCCACCTACTAGGGCGGCGGATAGGCTTGGTGTGTCTACCTCGAGGTCTCCCTTCCTCCCTTATGGGCCGAAGAAGAAAAAGAACGGGTATTGCTTTCACTTTTAGTCAGGTTTTTGACTTTCCATCGAATTTTGCACTACTTGAGCTCAAGAATAAAGCGTGTAGTGTGTGCGTGAATCAGCCCCCTTTTAAATTAGCAAGACTGATGAATGAATTCTGAATTTTGACCTTTCGGACCTTGATCCTTCGTATGCCATGGCACCAATTTTGAAGAATCTCTATTTTTTTGATTTTTGAAGAATTTATATTTTTGGAGGTTTTGAATCAATTTTTTTTGAATTTTGAAGATATATATATTTTTTGGATTTTTTGTTGAATCAAGGGTAGTATTTCTTAAGATATAAACCATTCCAAGGGTGAGTTAACTCTTCCCCTTCAGCATTACTCAGTTTATAAGCATTGCCAGGATAAACTTCTTTTATGATAAATGGTCCTTCCCAATTGGGTTGGAGTTTTGAGCGGGGGCCACCCGGCTTTACAAAAATTCTCTTGATTACCATCTCACCGGTTTTAAATTTTCTCTCAATTACTTTCTTTTGATAAAAACGTGAGAGCCTGTTTTGATAAACGCGCGCATGCTCAGCGGCGACCAGACGCTTCTCGTCTAGGAGCTCCAATTGGGCCAGGAGTGAATCACGACGTTCATCAATAGAAAATTCTTATCCAATTGTACTCGCAGAGAGGGAATGAGAATCTCATAAGGGACTACCGCCTCCATTCCATAAGTAAGGGCGAAAGGGGTTTGCCCAGTGGGGGTGCGAATGGAAGTGCGATAGGCCCAGAGAGCTTCAACTAGTTTGTCTGGCCAATTCGAAAATTTATTAGCCTCACACGTCTTTTTAATAATTTTTATCAAAGTTTTGTTAGTGGCCTCTGCTTGGCCATTGCCCTGCGGATAATAGGGAGAAGAATGATGCAATGCAATGTTATACCTGTTGCAGAGATCCTTGATTTCTTGAGAGATAAATTGAGGTCCATTGTCGGTGATGATGGTGCTCGGGATGCCGAACCTCGTGATGATGTTCTTCATTATAAACTTGCAGACGGTTGACGCTTTGATCTCCACGTAAGCTTCTGCTTTCGCCCACTTGGTGAAGTACTCCGTTGCCGTGAGGATGAATGATTTTTGCTTGGTCAGGAGGTTCGAATCACCAAGAGGTCCAATGATATCAAAAGCCCACATGGAAAAAGGCCATGGGGAGGACGTAGGATGGAGTGAAGAAGCAGGCGAATGAATCTTGTCGGCGTGCAGTTGGCACTTGACACACCTTCGAACATAGATGGAACAATCCTCTTCTAGAGTTGGCCAATAGAAACCTAGCCTAAGGATCTTCTTAGCTAGCATCTGGCTATTCACATGACCACCACACACTCCAGAATGCGCCTCTTCCACAACTTTCCATGATTCATCATCGTCGAGGCATCTTAATAAAACACCGGTGAGCCCTCTTCTATAGAGCACACCTCCAATCAAAACATATCGCTGAGCCACTCTTCTAATTGCTTTCTTTTCTTCAGCAGTGGCTTCCTCGGGATAGGATTGATCATTGCAATACCTGGCAATCTCATAATACCAAGGCTTCTCTTCGTCAGCCAATTCTTCTTCCCAGTCTAAAAGCATGACCTCTTTACCTTTAAGAGATTCCCTCTGCTTAACCTTTTCAAGCACTTGATCCCTAATATCGAGGAATGCGCGATCCTTGATAGCTGGCGTGTCACGCTGATGAATTAGAGGAACATGGAAATCACGCTCAGGAGGGAAGACTAGAGCAGAGGCCAAAGAGGCAAGGGCGTCGACCAAGATGTTCTGGCTACGAGGAACATGGACGAAAATCAACTTGGTGAAAAGCTTGGCATAAGCTGAAGCGAGTTCCTGGTAAGGTTTGAGCTTGGGATTGATAGTGCGGCACTTGACCAACACCTGGCGCAGAATAAGCTGACTATCGCCCACAATCCTCAAATGGGTGACACCATATCGATGAGCGGTTTGAAGACCAGCCAAAAGAGCTTCATACTCAGCTATATTATTGGTGACGGGAAAGTGAGCCGAGCAGCAAATGGGATGGTGACCCCTTCTGGTGTCAAAAGAACCATGCCGATCCCTCTTCCTTGAGAATTTAGAGCTCCATCAAAATGTAATGTCCATATAGGATCGTAGGGTTGATTAATGGACATTAGTTCTTCATCTGGAAACTCCGAATTGACAGGATCAAAACGAGGTAGAGGGTGATGAGCAAGGTGTTCAGCAATGGCGTAACCTTTGATAGCTTTCTGTTGAATGTAAGTGATGTCAAATTGAGAGAGGAAGCTTTGCCAGCGTGCTAATCGATCAGTGAGGATAGATTTTTCAAGGAGGAATTTAATCGGATTCATGCGAGTAATGAGGTGAACCTCGTGAGCTAGGAAATAGTGCTTTAACTTCTGCACTACCCAGACTAAAGTAGCGCAAGTCTTCTCCATGGCTGAGTACCTCTGTTCACAGGGGTTAAGAAGTTTAGACAAATAGTATGCTGCCCTCTCCCTACCTTCTTCGTCCACTTGAGCTAAGATAGCACCTACGGAGTCATCCAGGACAGAGACATAGAGAACGAGTGGTTTGCCTGGAATCGGCGGCCTCAGGACAGGAGGATTGGCCAAATAATCCTTCAATCCGTCAAAGGCTGCCTGACACTTGTCATCCCAATTAAACTTGACTCCCGGCTTAGTAAGCTCGTAAAACGGCCTACATCTTTGCGAATGCTGGGAGACAAAGCGGTGGATGAATTGCAACCTCCCGATTAATCCTCGAACTTCCTTCAAATTCTTGGGAGGAGGCATTTCTCTAATGGCCCTTGCCTTGTTGGGATCAACTTCAATTCCCCTCTTGCTAATAATAAATCCAAGCAATTTCCCTGAAGAGACGCCAAATACGCACTTCTTGGGGTTCATCTTCAACTGATACTCTCGTGATCTTTGCAAGACCTTAGCTAGAACCCCAGGATGCTCAATCCTTGTCCTTGATTTCACTACCAGGTCATCCACATACACCTCAATATAAATATGATCATGTCATGAAAAATCGCCATCATAGCCCTCTGATAGGTGGCTCCAGCATTCTTAAGTCCGAAAGGCATGACCACATAGCAATAAGTACCCCATGGTGTAGTGAACGAGGTCTTCTCTTGATCTTCGTCAGCCAAACGAATTTGATTGTAACCTGAAAAGCCATCCATGAAGGAGAGGGTCTCAAAACCCGCCGTGTTATCAATTAGAACATCAATATGAGGGAGGGGGAAGTCATATTTAGGACACGCTCGGTTGAGGTCCCGGAAGTCTATACAAATCCAGACTTTTCCATCTTTCTTCATAACCGGGACGATGTTAGCCACCCAATTGGGGTAGAGGACAACTCTAACAAATCTAGCCTTATGGAGCTTGTCGACCTCTTCTTTCATCTTTAAAGCCATATTAGGGTGGAAACGCCTCAACCGTTGTTTGACCGGGACAGACCCTGGCTTAAGTGTAAGGCGGTGTTCAACGAGCGCAGGATCTAATCCAGGCATATCTTCATAACTCCATGCAAACGTGTCCTTATATTCTTGAAGAACCAAAATGAGCGCCTCTTCTTCGGAGGGCGGTAAATTCTTGCTTATGAGGACAATCCTAGGGTCTTCCTCGGTACCCAAATTAATTTCTTTGGTAGGCTCTTCTACTGAGGCTGATGGTTAGTCAAATCGCCTTATGCCACTAGCAAAAGCATCAGCCTCGTCCTCATATTCTTCATAACTTTCTTCCCCCTCTTCAATAGGGTCTTCATCATTCATGATTTCATAGACTCCCAAACCCTCATAAGAAGCAATGACATCCTCATATTCCAGCTCTGGCAGGATAATTGGATTCTCCACAAATTCGAGGATGGCTAAGCAAGCCTGGCATCTAATGGCTAATTCTAACAGAAACCTACGGGGAATCTGCTTACCCTTGGACTTCCTGTATGAATTTACCCCATGACTTTTGTTATTAGCAGAAGAAGAGGAGGAGGAGCAACTAGCTTGATTAGAGGTGGGGGATGAAAAAGCGGATACAGGAGGTGATACAGATGAGGGCCCCTCACCGGAGGGGGAGAAGAGATCTAACAATGAATATGGAATGAGCGGCCCCTGGGTCGGGACACACTCGGGAAAGAGATAAGAAGTCTCCTCAACGGAGATGGAGGGTTGGAAAGTTGGAAATTTGACATTTTTTTTTCTTTCATTTTTATCTTTTCCCTTATTTTTATTTTCTTTTTCAAGAAGAAAGCAATGTGTGGGGGGAATAGCGAGAGGAGTGGAAATTGTAAGATTGGAGAAAGATTGAATCAGTGACGGCCCGCGCGGGGGCGTGATGGAGAGTTCAGAAAATCGCTCGAGGTGCGAGGGAGGTATTGTGAGAGCAACTTGGATTGAATCTGGAGATGAATTGATTATAATCGGAGGCGGTCTTGGGACGTGACCGAACCAATGGGAGTAGAGAGAAGTAAGCACAGATGGATGTATGGAAGTGAGAGAAAAGAGGCCGGCCCACAGCCTGTCCACAGTGAAACCTTCTTCAAATGGCATATCCGGCTCTCCAGTATCAGTATAGTCACTCTGCAACTGTCTCTTTTCTGTAATTGTAGCTGGCATTTCAATCAATTGGTGTATTAATGGCGGCCATTCCGGATCAGTCGGCATGAAGAGGCGGCTCAGGGAAATTGTAATGTCATTCATGTCGAACCACCTGTACCAGTCAAATTCTGGATCATCCATTTTTCTTCTTTTGTCCGGCCTTAAAGACTCCAGGGCTTTGTAGGTAGCCAGTGGGGCAATGTGACGAGCAAACTGTCTGGCATGAATATCTTGATAGTCTAGCAATGAAGTAATTACTGTAGTCTGCTCTTTGTTTTGAAATCCACCTGTAACAAAATGTGTTTTTAATGTCCACGTGAGCGGCCGGCGATCTGGTTTAAAGGTAGATGTCATGACAGCCCATGGCTCTTCTTCATTTTTGCCCGGCCCTTTATAACCCAAGCCGCCTCGTGCAGGCAGTTTCTGAGGCTTAATAGGCCTAACCCTGCCCTGACATTTGGCACCCAGGCCTTTGCCATCTTGATACCCCATTCTTATCAGAATGTTCCAGTCGGGGGTGTTTATCATATTCTTCTTCTTTTTCTCTTTGGAGGGCAGGGGTGTCATAGCAACCGTTGTGACGGTCTCTGATAGCATTGGCTGGGAGTGGGGAATGTCTAGCACGGATAACAGTGGCTTATTGGCAGGCCAAATAGAAGGAACTGATGAAGCCGCGTGAATATCTTCCTTTGGCAGGATCGGCATGCTGGTCACCTTGATAATACAGCCCTTGTGTGAAAAGTTGAGGCATTGATGATTTGTAGAGGGCACTGCATCGAGCTGCTGGATGTAGGGGCGGCCTAAAATGCCATTAAATGTTGGATCCATGTCCAATATGTGAAAATCTGCTGTGATGGTGGCAGGACCCAAACTTACTTTCAGTGTAATCATGCCTAGAGGAGGCTTTTTTGTGTTGTCATATGCAGTGACTGTGATAGTAGACGGCCGAATCAGACTTTCGGGAATGCCGCATAACTTTAAAGTACTCGGTGGCAATACGTTGATAGATGCTCCAGTATCTACCAAACACTGCTTAACAGCCACCTTATTGATATCGACTGTAATGCATAAAGCATATTTTCTTGCTGAGATTGGTGCCAGTTCGTGCTCATGAAAAGTGATTGCCGGCTGACTGCTGGCAGGTGTTAACACCGTGATTATCTGTTCCACTGGGATATCTTCGTTGACCATTACCTTCTGTAGATACTCCTTTAAGGCCAACTGATGAGTGGTGGACCTTTTGATCAATTCTAGAATTGAAATCTTCGCAGGAGTCCGGTCCAAGTGTTTTAACAAATCATATTGAGTGCCCGGCACTGATTCTTGTTCTTGCTCTTGCTCTTGCGGCCCCTGCACGGGCTCTAGCTCTCTCTGTGGGAAAATTCGGTGGAATATCCGTCCACTACGGAGCGGCGCCACGCCTTGACGTGCCTCTGTCGGGGCAAGTGTGGGAGGAGGATTAGAAGAAGAAGAAGGTGTGTTGATGTTAAGAAGCGGTGGAGGGGTGTTTGAAGAAGAAGCTCCCGCAGGGGGTGCCGGTGAAGATTTCAATAAAGATGCCCCTGTAGGGGGCGTAGGAGTAGAGAGGGATATCCAAATGTGGGAAGTGTTGGTGGGGGGTGGAATGAGAAGAGCTCTGGGTACAAAAGATAGGGGAGCTGATGGTGGAGGGATCCTTTCCGGTGGGGGAGTAGTGGTGGTTGGCGTAACGGGTGTTGGCGAGGGGTGATTAAGGAGTGGCCTAGATGGCGAAGGTAGAGGGTTGATAGTGGATGGAGGTGTTTGCTGTGTGGTAGGCGGTGGAGGTGGAGAACGGGTAAGAAGGGGGCGAGCCGGCAAGGATGGAGAATTTGAAGGAGATGGATTGAGGGGGCGTAGAAGGGGATGGCCCGATTGAGGGGCAGGAGAAGGAAGGGTGCACAAAAGGCGCGGAGGTTGATTTTGATTATGGTGAAATGCCCCGACAGAGGTGTTCTCTTCGTGCCATCCCTGCCCTCTCTCTACCTCGTAGAGAGACGTGACGGGGTTTACATGTTGATTAGGCGGGTGCTCCGGCAAGGGGTTGTGGACAATCCCCATATCCTGTTGCGGTGCTGGAGCTTGCTGTTGCTGAATCTGTTGTGGAGCTGGTTGCTGAGGTTGCTGAACTTGCTGTTGTCGAGGAGGTCTTCTTTCTTTCATAGTGGCGATGAATTGTCTCATTTCATCCCAATTGATGCCACCCTGGTCATTCAAATCATAAATGTAGTCCCTGAAATGGAAGCAACGATCAAGGTTGTGACCAGGGCCGCGGTGGAAAGCGCAGTAACGGGATGTGTCAACATTAGCGGGCCACATTGTTCTTTCTCTTGGTAATGTGAGCAAGTTGGCGGCCATTAAGGCATTAAAGATGTCCGGGAGACTTTCTGGAAGTGGCGGGTAGTGGGCCCTTTTGGGGCCAAGTGGTGGTCTCCGTTGTTGTTGTTGACCGTAGTTGGCTGGCGGTGGTACTTGGTTATATTGTGGCGGAGCTGGGTGGTCAGTGCGGGGTGCTTGGTTTTGTGGTGGAGGAGCAAAAGAATGTTGTGGTGCAAATTGTCGTTGTGGAGTGGAGTTGAAATGGGGGTTTTGTTGTGGAGGTGGGTTAGGTCGTGGGTTAGCTTGGTGGTGGGGGTTGCCAACTGCGCCAACCTGCTCGTTTGCAATGGTGCCCTCAGTCGTGGGCCCGCTGTTGACATTTGTAGTTTTCTTAAATAGCCGAGGTTTCGGCTCAAACATGCCCATGATGGGCGAGTCCTTCATCTGCGTCTGAATGTAACGAGCTCTTTCATAGAGCTCCTCCATAGTGGTCAGCCTGTTCATGGCCAGAATGTGTCGGAACTGAGGAGTGGCATTAGAAATAATCATCTTAACCTGTTCCGGTTCAGACAGTGTATCTTTCAACTTTTCGCTCATTAACCGCCATCTATCAGCAAACATTATGAAGTCCTCATCGGGCTTCATTTTTTCTGCAACCAGGTCTGTGAGTGAAAGGGACGGTCCGACCCGGTCTCTGTATTTCTGTAAAAACTTCCTTTGGACAACATCAAAGTCGCCGGCATCAGTAGAATCCAGCGAATAGAACCATTCAAGGGCTGGCCCCTCTAGAGATCTCCTAAATAAATAAGCCAAAGAGGCCTTGTTATCTTGCCAAAAGGAGGTCTCGTACCTGAAATCCTTCAAATGAATAAAAGGATTGCCAATCCCGTTATATCGCCGAAAGTTCGGCATCTCAGATGGTGGTAAGTGGAAAACTGGCAATGTAGGAAGCAAAATTTCAGGGGCATTCTTAGCCGTAGTAACTTTCTTCAGTTGCTCCTCCATGCTGGCCAATTTCTGGAACAAGAGAGCATTGGTGTCGGATTCGACCGGGGCCGGATTTTGATTAAAAGAATGCGGTATAGGCGTCCGAAGAATTCGGGGAGGTTGAAACTGAGGCCTAACCACTGAGTAGCTCGCCTGTTGGGCCGGCATGGCCGCACCGGGCGTTGGTGGACGAGAAGGGGGTTTGTGCAAGACCGCCTGGTCATTAGTGAGGTGATGGCCACTCTCGGCCGGAGGGGGATTAGAGGATGAAGAAGGAACACACTTTCCTTTTAAAGCGGCCTGAATAGCCTGCCGCTGGGAATCGTCCAGCTGAGATAGAGCATGGATCAAATCGTTAACATTGAGGGATGGGGAAGAGTTCCCCGGAGTGTTGGAGGGTAAAGTCTGAGAAGAGGGCACAACCTCTTGCGGAGTGGTATCAACCACATGGATTTGAGGATGGTGAGACTGAGGAGGAGGATAATTTCCCTCATAATAGATGGAATCTTGGAGGGGATTTTCATAAAAAACATTCTCATCCTCATCATCATAAGAATATCCGTAGCCTCCCATGTTGGTGATTTTACCTGAACGGAGTTTCATCTTTTAAGAGAAGAGAGTTTTATAAAAGGATTATCACCCAAAAGCACTTAATCCAAACAAACTCAAACAAATCACTCAAATCAAGTTATGCAATCAAGTTGAGATGAACACAAGGTTTTAGTGTTATGCTTGAGATTAGAGTGGATTAAGTTGATGAGTAGTTCACTTGTGTTTGCAAGGTAAAACCTAGTTGATCCAAGTGTAACCTCCGGGTCAACTAGATTCTTTCTCTCTCCTCACCAACTGTAGGTTATCTATACTCCGGGTACTTCAAAGGTACAACCAGCCCGGCATCCGTGAGGGAATCCACGGGTGCGGGGACTTATGGAGGTCTTGAAAAAGGGATTTCCGGTCCAAAGAGACGGAATGCTCAATGGAGGGTCGTCCCGATTCCAAGAAAGGTGTGTGGAATCCTAGTGTAGAGAGAGGAGGTCTCTCAACCAAATGTCACAATATGCAAGATAAAAATGATCAGATCACAGTAATATAAGCAAGCAATGTAATAACCAAACAAACTGTCACACACAGCCACAGGAATCAGACATCTGTAAAACGTGGGAAAGAGACGACCTGGTGTAGGTCGCTATCAATCAAAGCAACGACAGGGTCACTGTCGTGGATCACTGTGAAAAGTGAGAAACAAAGTCACGCCTCTGGTTGAGGCGTGAAATAAGAAAAGGATGCCTCTGACAGCGGGCGTCAAATCGTAAGAAGCGCCTTGGGATGAGGCGCTATGCCGAAAAGTAACGCCCTGGGGCAGGGCGTGAATCCACAGATAAGCTTGACATAAGCAGTAAAATTATGAAAGACGCCTTGAAGAGAGGCGCAATGCAATAAAAGAACGCCCTAGGGCAGGGCGTGAATTCACACCAAACGTGATCAAAACAGTACTGATGGAAAACGCCTTAACAGAAGACGTAACACAGTAATAAAACACCCTGGATGAAGTCGTTAAACTAAAAAGTGCCTCTGGTTGAGGCGTGAATTCAGGAAATATGCAAACTGGCTTATCCCGGGGAGTGTGCAGGGTGCACAATGGAGGGTGCCCGTGGGGCACAAGGGAGAGGTACCGAGGGTACCAAAGGGGAAAGTGCACGCGTGGGTGCCTAAGGGGAAAGGGCACACGTGGGTGCCAACGTGGAAAGGGCACACGTGGGTGCCAATAGGAGATGGTAATCAAAAGAAAAACAGTGGATGTCCCACCGTGATCGCCAATTTGTAGATGGACATAAATCCACTCATAAGTGAAATAATTGCATAATAAGAAAAAATAAGGGGAGATGATAATAAACCAAGAAAAAGCACGTGGTGCTAAAAGGAGATGTGATCGCCAGAGGGGTTACCTCAATAAGAAGAAAAAAGGGATCGCGAATACCTGGTGGAAATTTGGTTGCGGGATGATGTGGAGTTCCTCCTCCGCCTTCTATCGGCCGGCCGATGAAGTGGGTTTTCCTTGTTGATTACCTTGCAAAGAAAGACAATGAAACAAACGAACAAAGAGAAGTGAATCAGCCGATGTGTAGAATCAATCCCAAATGAAGAATATGATGTTGAAGAGAGAAATCAACATGCGCACCTCTTTTTTTGGTTTTTTTTAAACCCCTAGAGAAGAGCTAGGGAAGGGGATATGATATGATGATGGAACTTAATGCAATAAAAAAAACTAACAGTGGGATGTATTAATGATAGTAAGATAACGCCCACAAACAAAATAAACAAAAAAAACCCTACTGTCCCTGATGACAGTAAAGGGAAACCAAGGGAAGAAGATGTTGATGGGAAGAAGATGAAGCAGTGAACGCAAGCGGATGCCGAGGAAAACGGATGCAGAGGAGGAAGCGGCTGCTCCACCTAATTGCACGGGAAGAAAAAAAACTCTGCAGCAATCTTTCTATCCACCGTATATGGGTGTTAACCCTATGACGATCGATCCAGACTCCCTTATATAAGTTTCAATCGGATGTGATCAAACAAGGGAAGATAAGAACGGGCAAGGAATATCCAGGGAAAGGATTAAAATCGAGCAAGAGATTGAACAAGGCAGGGAACTATGAGGGAAAGGTGGAAAAAGGCAGGACTCTGACATGAAACACGACTTAGGTACAGGCGTCGATTTTAAAATAGACGACCTACCAAAGGACGTTACTTAAAACACGACCTAGGAAAGGACGTTTCTTCCTGGATTTAATTTGGAAATAAGACTTCCTTTATTTAAAAAAATCATGATAACACGTCTGATGAAGCGACGTTTCTTAAAAACACGCCCTAGATAAGGACGTTAATCATCAAATGCTTCTTATTTTGTTTTATCTTAAAACGGATAAATACCAGGAATTGACACCCTAAATTTTGGTCGTCCTTTCTTTATAAAACACCCTAGGTAAGGTCGCTACTTAAATAACGCCCTTCTCAAGGTTGTGAATCACAAAAATGTAAGAACTAAACCATAAACTACACAAGAAAAGAAAAACCTCATGTTATAGAAATATTGAAGTTCACTTTGGGGCGTCATCATAGTGACATGAGATTTGATCAACATAATGCCAATTTTGGCGTGTCTACACCCCCAGCTATTTATTTTCGTAGCGAATTTCACCGTTCGACGCGAGTCTCCTCATGTATCTCAATGGGGATTCCCGGCTACTAGGATTCGTCCTTGTCATAACTTTATTGCGGATTTCAGCGTTTGACGCGAGTTTCCTCATGTGTCTCAATGGGGATTCCCGGCTACTAGGCTTCATCCTTATTGAATTTCGCTTCACCTTTTCGCGCGAGTCTCCTCATGTGTCTCAATGGGGATTCCCGGCTACTCAGATTCACGTTTCTCTCTTTTTTCTATTATTCATTCTTTTTTTCTTTTTCTTTTTTTTTTAAGTGGGGGTAGGTAGCTTTTTCCTCATGATTACCTTTCACGCGAGTGCAGGAATTCAAGCCTCCGTAGAGTGCTAAGAAGAAAGTCGGGCAATCCCTATGGTTGAAAACCATTGAGCACATTACATGTGAAGTGTGGTAGTGTTGCCTTGGGTTTATTTTGAGAGTTGGGCCTAACAATTTAGCCATGACTCTTCCCCTTGACGTGTGCACCCGCCATAATTGGGTTCCCTTCGAGCGTATGCCATGACGCACATGCATGCAGAATCGGGGTGACATTATTTAGCAAGGAAACAAGGTCCTAGAAAATTCCAAGGACGTGTCTTATTCTATATTATAGGCAAGCATGCAAGCAAAGTAATCAAGCATTCTTTTTTGGTCTCTTTTTTTTCTTTTTTTTTTTACATAAGAACATACTGTCGTTACGTATAAGTGTAGTGGTAGTAAAAGGTATTAGGGGAGCAGACCACAAGAACCGAAATTGGGGAAGCAGGCTGTGAGAGCTGAAATTGGGAAGCGGGCCGCAAGAGCCGAAATTGGGAAACGGGCTGCAAGAGCCGAAAGTTGGAGGAGCAGGCATCGAGAGCCAAAATTGGGAAGCAGGCTGCAAGAGCCAAAATTAAGGAAAGCAGGCTACCAGAACCAAAGATCGGGGAAGCATGCTACGAGAGCCAAAGGGAAGCAGGCTACGAGAGCCAGAATTGGGAAGCAGGCTACGAAGGCCAAAGGTTGGCAGGCTACGAGAGCCAGAATTAAGAAGCGAGCTGCAAGAGCCGAAGATATTGGGAAGCGGGCTATGAGAGCCGAAGATAAAGGTATCTTTTTTGTTCTCTAGTCGGGGAAGGATCCGAACCAAAGTGGGTGGGCTGATTCTTTGATTCTCTGGCCGGGGGAAGGATCCGGACCAAAGTGAAAGGTCGATTCTTTGATTCTCTGGTCGGAGAAGGATCCGAACCAAAGTGAAAGGTTGATTCTTTGATTTTCTGGCCGGTAAAGGATCTGAACCAAAGTGGAAGGTTTATTCTTTGATTCTCTGGCCGGGGAAGGACCCGAACCAAAGTGAAAGGTTGATTCTTTAATTCTCTGGCTTGGAAAGGATCCGAACCAAAGTGGAAGGTTTATTCTTTGATTCTCTGGTCGGGGAAGGATCCGAACCAGAGTGGGAGGTTGATTCTTTGATTCTCTGGTCGGGGGAAGGATCCAAACCAAAGCGAAAGGTTGATTCTTTGATCCTCTGGCCGGGGAAGGACCCGAACCAAAGTGGATGGGTTGATTCTTTAATTCTCTGGCCGGGGGAAGGATCCAGACCAAAGTGAAAGGTTTATTCTTTTTTATTGGGAAGCTGTCGGCTAGGAGTCGATAATGGGGTAGCTGTCGGCTAGGAGCCAATGATGAGTGAAGTAGTTGTCGGCTCAGGGGCCGATGATTGGATAGCTGTCGGCTCGGAGGCCGATGGTGGGATATCTGTCGGTGTAATGCCCCGTCGGTGGAAGGTTTAGTCGATTTAACGCCCCGTCGGCGGATGGTTTAGTCAGTTTAACGCCCCGTTGGCGAAAGGGTTTTGTCGGTTTAACGCCCCGTCGGCGAAAGGTTTAGTCAGTTTAACGCCCCGTCGGCGGAAGGTTTAGTCAGTTTAACGCCCTGTCGGCAAAATGTTTAGTCGGTTTAATGCCCCGTCGGCGAAAGGTTTAGTCAGTTTAACGCCCCGTCGGTGAATGGTTTAGTCAGTTTAACGCCCCGTCAGCGAAAGGGTTTTGTCGATTTAACGCCCCGTCGGCGAAAGGTTTAGTCGGTTTAACGCCCCGTCGGCGGAAGGTTTAGTCGGTTTAACGCCCTGTCGGCAAAAGGTTTAGTCGGTTTAACGCCCCATCGGTAAAAAGTTTAGTCGGTTTAACGCCCCGTCAATGAAAGGTTTTGTCGGTTTAACGCCCCGTCGGCAGAAGGTTTAATTGGTTTCTATTTGTTGGATGACTGAAGGTCGGATGTAAAAGTTTGCCTTGTGACTCTTCTTTCTCTTCTTTTCTTCTCTCTTTTTTTTTGTGAGGAGAGGCGGGTGCAAAGATCATGTTCGCCTCGTGTGTCGTTTCATTCTTTTCATCTCTTCTTCTTTTGTGTAAAGAAGCGGGTTCAATGACCACGTCTGCCTCATGACTGTTCTTTCTCTTCTTCTCTTCTTCTTATACGGAGAGGCGGGTACAAAGACCATGTTTGCCTTACGTCTCTTTTTTTTCCTTCTTCTCTTCTTCTTTTGTAGAGAGGCAGGTGCAAAGACCATGTTTGCATCATGACTCTTTATTTTGTTCTGCTATTCCTTTCTCATTGATGCCCCCAGACTGGGGTGTATTCTTTTAACGTGCCCCCAGGTTGGAGTGTAGCTTTTCTTCATTTGCCCCCCTAGGCCGGGGGGTAGGCCTCTTTGCTTTTGTGCCCCCAGGCGGGGGTGTATTCTTTTTGGTTTCTATGCCCCTAGGCGGGGTATATTTCTCTTCACGTGCCCCTAGACTAGGGGTGTGTTCTTCATCTCTTGTGCACCCAAGGTAGGATGGGTTTCTTTTTTACGTACCCCTGAGTCGGGGTGTAACTTCATGCTTCTTATGCCCCCAGGCCGGGGTGGATTCTGCTTCTTTACTTCTGTGCCCCATGGCGGGGTGTATTTGCTTCTTGTGCACCCCGGGCGGAGTATGTTGTTGTTTCCTTTTTATGCCCCCAGGCCGGGGTGTGTTTCTCTTTCTGTGCACCCAATGGCAAGGCATGTGTTCCTTCCTTCGTGTGCCCCCTAGGTCAGGGTGATTTCTTGTTTCGTGTTCCCCATGGCGGGGTATGGTCTTTGCTTCTTATGCCCCCACGGCAGGGTGGATGCATGCTTCATGTGCCCCCATATCGGGGTATATTTCTTCCTCGAATACCCCTGAGCAGGGGTGCAACTCTGTTTCTTCTTATGCCCCCAGGTCGGGGTGGATTCTTTTCATGTGCCCCCCGAAGCCGGGGTGTAACTTTTTTCTTATGTGCCCCCGAGTCGGGATGGATTCACTTCATGTGCCCCTGAGCGGGGTGTATCTTTTATGGCTTCTATGCCCCTGAAGGGGGGAGGGTAGCTTTATTTCATGTGCTCCCGCGAGGTGTGTGTTTTGCTTCTTGTGCACCCAAGGCAGGGTGGGTCTTTTCTTCACGTGCCCCTAGATCAGGGTATAACTGTGTTGCTTATCGTGCCCCCAGGCTGGGGTAGATTCTTCTGCTTCTTCGACCCCAGAGTGGGGTATATTTCTCTTTGTATTCCCCTAAGTCGGGGTGTAACCTTTGATTTATGTGCCCCCGAGTCGGGGTGGATTCTCTTCATGTGCCCCCAGGTCGGGGTGTATTCCTTTGCTTCTTATGCCCTTAAGTCGGGGTATGACTTTTGCTTTACGCGCCCCCGAGTCGGGGTGGATTCTCTTCATGTGCCCCCAAGCCGGGGTGTATTCTGCTTCTTGTGCACCCCAGGCGGAGTTTGTCTATTTCTTTGTATGCCCCCATGCCGGGGTGTATTTCTTGCTTCTTATGTCGCCATGGCGAGGTATAGTCTTTGCTTCTTGTGCCCCTAGAGCGGGGTAGAGTCTTTGCTTCTTATACCTCATGGCGGGTTAAAGCATTCCCCACAGGGGGCAAGAATTCATTAAGCCACAGTTGCGGCTTATTGGATCTTCTAGCAGCCACTGGAGGGGCCGTTTTATACCGGATAGGGGCAGCAGGAAGGTGGAACGGGCCAGGGCATTGTACCGCAGACTTCGACCCTCCTAGAGTCGGGCGGGATGTCGGCCTTCTTCTCGTTCTCTTGGTTGGCCACTCTTGCCAAAATTTTGTCCTTTCTTTTCTTCTCTTCTTCTCTTTTTTATGTAATAGACCAAGGTGGGTGTGCAGGAGAGCGCTCACCCCCTCAGGGAGGGGATGAGTGGTTCGCTCCACCGCATCAATCCCACAGTGGTAATCTTCGTTCAGCACGGGTCCCGGCGGATATGACCGCACAACCCTCTCTCGTTGATTCTTTCTCTTCCCCTTTCGTTCCATTCTTCTTTCTTCTTATCATTTCATTTTTTTCTTCTATTCTTCTATTCTTCTATTCTTCTTTTCTTCTTTTTTTTGGAAAGGGGGATTTGATTTCCTCTCCCTCTCTTCTTTTCCTCTTCTCTCTTTTTTTTTTTAGCGGCCTTCATGATTCTTGAAAGCTGCATATGCCTCGGAGTAGCGTCCTGGAGGCCCTAAAGATAATTACGCCTGGTCCGACTTTCCCCCCCACAGGGCTGGCGAAGACAACACCTGCAATTCATCAAAGCAGACAAACATTGTTTATTAGGAGGCCATGAGGCCCCGAATCCCGGCGAAGAGATGAAGGGTGGTTCCAGTCCCACCGGGCGTGCCAGACTTGTGGACGCACTTTTTATTTAATAAATCGTTATTTATTTGTTTATTGGTGTTTATTAAGTGCGTGGGCGTGCCAGTCACAAAGTGACGGTTTATTGTGCGCTCGATCTAACTAATCAGACGATTGTGTGGTTCGTGTCGGGACTGGAACCCGCCGTGCCATGAAGGTCACGACGTCATTTATATCCCCTCGGAGAGGGGAACACCCTTGATTAATCGCCAGGAAAAGGGGCCTCATGGCTAGGAAACTATATCGAGAGAAACAAGCCGATAGCGGTCTCGAATCAGTCGGAAAGCCCTATGTCTAGGGAAACAAGCATTCGAAATATGTCGGTCATGTGTTGACCATTTGATGTTCGGACGAGTGTCCGGCTTCAGAGAATCGTGATCATCACGGGGAAAGCTGGAGCATATGTATGCCAGGGTACGGCAAATTTATTGTTTAAAGGGATAGAAGACAATCGGTTGAATCCCGGTTAGAGCGGTCGAAAATCAGCGGGTTTATTGGCCCGGTGCGAGATCGAGTCAGGACCATTCTGGGGGCGCCTCCCGCGATCCAAACGAGGCTTGCGTGGGCATCATTAATATTTTCGGTGCCAAAGGGCAGCATGAAAGTGTCCCGGGACTAGATTCCAAAACAAAGACGTATACTGAGATAGCTGGCTATAGGCCTAGGTGTGGGTCAGGTAATGACCACGGTTGGGGCGAACCCGAGGTCAAGACGTGACTCACGAAGGTCTTATTGATATTCCCACATGTGTGGTTGGGGGAAGACGAGAGCCGTCTTGCTCCATTCATATTTTGTTGGTCATTCATGGACCATTTTATGTTCGGACAAGGATCCGTATAGAAAAACAAGACGGTGACGGGAGTGAATCCGTGCAAATGTCTGCCGTGAGTACGGCAAGTTTAATGCAAGCGCGGGATTAGATCCCGACATATATATGTCGGTCGCTAACGGACCATTCATCATTCGGACGAGAGTCCACATTTGAAGCGTCGAAGACCACGACAAAGACATATAGGTGTCTGCCGTAGGTATGGCAAGTTTAATGTGGGTGCGGGATTAGGTCCCGATATAGACGGGTCGAGGTAACGAACTATCGGCCCGGGATAAGTTTAGATCATGGTCACGTCCGGGCGGGGGCTTCCGAGATCCAAGTCCGATCTAGTGGGGCATCATTACTTTTCTCTTTACCAAACCGTACGAATGTCTGCCGTGAGTATGGCAAGTTTAATGCAGGTGCGGGATTAAATCCGATATATATATGTCGGTCACTGACGGACCACTTCTTATTCGGACAGAAGTCCATTCTTGTAACATAAAAGACGGTGACAGGACCGTACGAATGTCTGCCGCAGATATGGCAAGGTTAATGTGGATGCGGGATTGGATCCCGATGGAGGTGAGTTAAGCTGATGATCTATTGGCCCGAGGTGGTTGTGGACTATGGCCATATCGGGGTTTCCGAGGACCATGTCTGATGCCACGGGGCGCCATTGCTTTTCTCTTCACGTACAGTCCGGGGAAGTGAGTCGTCAGGTGTGGAGCCCGAACTCGCCATCGTGCGCCCTCGCACGCGGATCGACCTGCGCAGTCAGGTCGCGGGGTTCGACCTGCCCGGTCAGGTCGTGGGGGTCAAGGGGGCAACGCCCCTTGCGGGGGTTTCCGGAGGCAGCGCCCCCGGAATAAAATTGACTTCTTATGAATGGTTTATATACTTCCCTTTCTTTTTATTGGCCTTAAGTTTTCTATTATTTCTTTTATTTGGTTAATGGATTTCTTATGAAGCATGCCGGATTAAAGAGATGCCAAAGGAGAAGAGGGGCGCGCCGGATAAGGCCAAGAAGGGAGGCGCGCCGGAATGGGGATCATGCAAGGGGAGAAAAGGAGCGCGCCGGGTAATGGGGATCCCATAAGGGCGCGTCGGAATAGGGGTTGAAATGGGGGGCGCGCCGGTTTAGTATGTCCAAGAGAAGGAGGGGCCATGGGCGCGCCGGAATAGGGTGATGAATAGTGATGCGCGCCGGGATGGGTATTAGGAAAACAGAGGGAGTTTTGAGTGTGAAGCTAAACCGGCGCGGGGGGGGTACCGCGCCGGATTAGCCCACGCCGGATTAGGGCGCGCCGAGTTAAGCTTCTAGGAGGTTTTCTTTCATTCTTTTGCTCTGTTTCTTCTTTCTTTCAACTGTAAGTTAATTTGTTGGTCGGTTTGTTCACCCAATTGGTAGATTAAGTTGATAGAGATGAATATTAAGTGTTTTAATTATTTATTAGGGTGGATTAGCATGAAAATATGAATGTTTTATTAGAAGTGTTCATTGTGCAAGGTTGTTTGGTTTGGTTCGGAGGCTGCCAACATGTGATGTTCTGGCCCTCAGAGAATAGCTTGATTCGTTTGTTCTTGGCGAAAAATGGGCAGCACCTCCCCCGGACTGAGGCTTGCCAGAGACAAATAGGGGAACACCAAACGGAGCAAAGCTCCAGGGTGAACCTCAAAACTCGGAGTGAGGCCTCCGTTAACCCATAAGTGCCTGTGGAGACTCGAGGACCAGCCTTCAAGAGTTCCAGCAACTCAGGGTGATGATCTCGTAGGCGGGACGGGTGTATGCCGTGAGAGGCCATGAATGTTCATCCCCTGACGGGTTCCCCTGAAGGCCGTGCCACAGAGAGGCAGGTCTCCAAGGTCCCTGGATGACCAGAGAACCGGGAGAAAGGGGAGGAGATCAAGGCAGTAGAACACTACTCATGCCAATCAAAAAAAAATCATTCCTTTTATTCATCTGCAAGGGAAAGGGAAAAAAGATACAGGAGGGGATCTGCCTCGAAGGAACGAAAACACATCAGAGAAAGAGGAAGGAAATACATTGGCGGGGGAGGGGGGAACGGAGCACAAGCTCCTCCCCCTCCGAGCTCACCTCTCTTCTCTCACGCTCACTCTCTTCTTCTTCACCTCACGGGCACGGGGACGAAGCCTCTTCTTTTCTCTTTTCTTCTTCTTCTCTTCGATGGCCAGCCATCAGCCGAATGAACCAACCGACCCTGTTCCTTCTTCTGTCACGCCCCGGGCCGATAGCAGCGGAACGTGTCGTTTGCTCGGAACGTGGCAGTTCAACAGTCGTGAATGATCAAGAGCAATCGCATAAGACCAAGATAATTTCGAACAACAATAGAAATTTATATTTCTATTATAAATCTCTTACAAGAACTTGTTTTCCAACTTGGAGACTTCAACACAATGGGAAGGAAGATAACGACATACTAACGGACGTTAGACAAGATAACTGAATAAGAGACGCCAAGCTGACTTAGCTAGACAACACTATCTAGACTCAAGAAAGATAAAAGACTCGGGTTCACTAGTTTCCGAAGCTCGCTTGCACACTTGTCCCGCCCGTGTGGGTCTCGGTCTTGCTAGCTACCTGCTTACCTGAAAATGTTGGAATAAAACAGAGTGAGCGAACGCTCAGTAGGAAATTATATCTCAAGCACTAGCAATGGGTTTAAGTAATTACAAGTTTTCACATGTTTATGCAATAGGGCTATGCATGTATAAATAACTGAGCAAGTGAAATAAACTGATCAATAGAATAACACGTCGTGCAAAACATCCAAGCGAGTATTAATCAAGAAGTATTCATGAGAGACTTTATAGATTATTGGCTATTTCACGCAAGTACATTGCCCGTGTTGGGCCACACTAGTAAAGTCACGCAAGTCAAGTCACGCACGCAAGAAAAGAGAGATCGTGGAATGCCAAAGATCAAGATAAAGAGTACTCCGGTGCAATGCTAGACACCGTTATCATTAAAACTCCCATGGGCACTAGTACTTTCGGGCGCTCCTCTCATGACCAGATCGGGCCCTATATGCACAGCATTCACGATAGATCTAGACATCCACGATAGTTTATAGCCAATAAGGAGTTCCAAGAACAAGCTTTAATTAGGATGATAAGATAAGATTTTCATGGAATTCAAGGGCAAGACCCTTGAGTAAGGACATACTGGCGATAAAATCCACGCAAAGCATATAAATCATGACATGTCGATAAACTGGGTGGAATTGGTTCCCTAACCGGGTACCATGACAAATAAGTGCCCATATGTAGATGGTCACTCCTTTATATAGAATTGTGATTTACAAGAACAACATGTTAATAACATGAGGTCCACAAGAATCATCATAACAAAATTGATATAGAATTGGGGTCTACAATAACATCTTATTGATGGCATGTTTTCCCCCATTCCTTAAGATAGTTCTCATATCATACATATAGTATAACATGAGGGCCGATATACCATGTTTCATTAGAGTGACATGGTAAAGATTGTGTAATGGGTTTTTAGGGTACAACCAGCTCAATCGACCTTGAGGGAATCCAAGGTACGAGGAGTCTTACGGAGGTCTCTATGACTAACTCACTAGTCCAAAGGAACGGAATGTCCAATGGAGAGCTTGTATGTCAATGAGAATTGAGTGTGATCGATAAAACAATCGTGAAACGTGGGACTATACTCACGGAGTGGAGAATAGTGCCGATATATATTATATAAATAATTGGAACCATCGGTTAACAGAATCAGGATAAAAATCAGTTTTACAGAAAATAATGACTTAGGTAAAGTCGTTTCTCAAGTAACTAACGCCTAACAGAAGGGCGTTCATCTATTTTCCATATTTGTAGAATTTCATTATTTCAATAATTTATCTAAAACGCGCCCTGGACAGGGGCGTTTCTTTAATATTTGACGACTATACAAGAAGGCGTCCTTTTTATTCATAATATTGGACAGGATATAATTAATTTCAGGTATTATCAAAAAAAAAGCGCCCTAGGCAAGGGCGTTATCTTTAATTCTATTTTTTTTTACAGAATATATTTTTCAGGAATTTCACAGATACGCGCCATAGGAAGGGGCGTTATTTATAAATTCACGCCCTGTGATGGGGCGTTAACATGGTTGGAAACGACCTAGTCTAGGTCGTGAATTCAAGAAATACCAGGAATTTACATAATCAGCAAGATTTGCACGATAATCAAGGATAACGATCATATAGTCATGACAGGAAAATTGGCAGGAATTCATATGCAGTATATTAGATTTGATGTTTCATGTTTATTAACTTTAACCGCTAACAATTATTGATTTGATGCAATTTCATGGATAATCAGTTCTTAAGATAGGTGATTAACGTTTACATGAAATCAACGCCTGTAGATAGGGCGTTAAATATGAAATTAACGACCTTGTGAGGGTCGTGTCTTGTAAAATAGCACCCTGGACAGGGGCGTCTCTTTCAAAATATTGCAGAAACATAATAAAACCATATTCAACCGTATGCATGTCATGTCAATACGTATATAAGTCTTGTCTTAATTTATTTGGGCTACAGTAACTTGAGAAAACCTACCTTAATTGATATATGGAGATGGGATACGTGAATAACTTGATAAGAACACCCGAAGCTTCTAATACCCTTGATAGCAGTAGTATGCAGATCGGATAGGAAGAAGAAAAAATTCAATTTGATGAAGATGATGGAGATGATGATAATCAACCTGTAGGGAAGAAAGAGGAAGGAAGATGAGGATATAATCGAAGTTAGGGAAACGGTTTGAAGAACATTACCTTGTTCTTCGGCAGTGGCTGTGGAGCTTCCTACAAAGAAAAGACAATGAAGAATTATCAGTTCTTCATGCAGTCGAAGCAGGGGACAAAAGGAATTAAAAAGAACATATGTTTTTCACTTACCGTGCAGCAGCAGGTCGATCAAATGGGTTAGGGTTTGGCCGGACAGGTTTATTTATAGGATTTTGGAGTCCTAACAAAAGTAGTGTTTGATTGAGGGTAATATA
This sequence comes from Amorphophallus konjac, assembly GCA_022559845.1. Lineage (NCBI taxonomy): Eukaryota > Viridiplantae > Streptophyta > Magnoliopsida > Alismatales > Araceae > Amorphophallus > Amorphophallus konjac. The sequence continues at coordinate 434,495,273 of CM040121.1, read as the reverse complement.
TCCCTATTAGAGTCCTTGCCCTAGTAAACACTTACTAGATTAACATAATCCTTCCCTGGATAAGCTCCTGGGTCGAACGGTTCACGAATGGAATTAACGCCTTTGGTCAGGTCGTCGATTCTTTAATTGACGACCTGCTTCAGGTCGTTTCTTAATAAGCGCCTTGTGTAAGGGCGTTCTTTTCTTTAAAACACGCCCAAGATTGGGGCGTTTCTTGGCCTTACCCTTTTTTGACGTTGGAATTTGACGCCGTGTAGTGAGGGCGTCACTTCTTGAATAACGCCTTTGATAGAGGCGTTTATTATTAAATTAACGCCTTAATGAGAGGCGTTATTTGCATCTTGGGTTTTATTCCTCCATTTAACCCTCTTCTTATTATCTGTATTACTTCTGTAATATATATATTTTAATTCATTTCAAATATTCATTTATCAGGGTTGCTACACCCTCCCCCACTTAAAAGAATTTGGTCCCCAAATTCACATTATCTTTTACTTACAATGGGGGACTACTATAAAGCGTAACAGAAATCTAGATATATCGAGTGGTATAGAATTAATTAAGGCTTAAGGGTGAGGGGTACCTTCCGCAACTTTCCCTCTGGCAAGTTTGGTAAAATTCTGAACTCCTTTTGGAGGCTTCTTGGGGCATTCCGCTATCTTGTGATCTAACTTCCCGCAACGCAGACATGCTCCCGAACTCCACCAACACTCCTTCATTTTGTGACCATATCTTCCACAAGATTTACACTTATCTTGCGGGCGATCCGCCGAAGTTTCCCTCTTATTACACTTATTACACTTCTTACATTTCTGGCATTTCTTACACCTTTGTGAAATATCTTCCTCATTTATTCTTTTCTTGGTAACGGCGAAACTTTCGGAGTTATTTGTTTGATCTTTCCCTTCAACTCTTTCTTTTTCTTCCACTACTCTCTCTAGTTCTTGAACTCTCCTGACAAGGCTCGCGTAAACTTGGACATCCACCAAGATCATTTCATGAACAAGGCTCAGCTTAGAGGCTTCCATTTTATCTAGGTTCCTGCAAGGATGAGTGGAGGGATAATTTATTGACTCAAGATTTAGTGTTAATGAAATGTAAATACTTTATCTTTCTTTTATAACTTTAACCCCAAGTTCTACCCATCTCTCACGGAATTCCTATAGGATGACTGACAAGGATACTCGACCTATAACCTGGATTTAACAATCTAAGGATTTTGAAAGCGAAAACTCTAATATAACTGACAAGGATACTTGACCTATCATTGAAACTTTAATGATTGTGAAAGTTGAAGCTATGATATGACCCACAAGGATAACCTATCCTTAGGACCAAATTACTGGAGGATATGAAAGCTGAAGCTCTGATATGACTGACAAGGATGACCTATCCTTGGGACTTTAATAACTGGGGGATATAACAACTGGAGGATGGGAAAGCCGAAGCTCTGATATGGTTTAATAACTGGAGGATAGGAAAGCCGAAGCTCTGATATGGTTTAATAACTGGAGGATAGGAAAGCCGAAGCTCTGATACCACCTCTGTCACGCCCCGGGCCGATAGCAGCGGAACGTGTCGTTTGCTCGGAACGTGGCAGTTAAACAGTCGTGAATGATCAAGAGCAATCGCATAAGACCAAGATAATTTCGAACAACAATAGAAATTTATATTTCTATTATAAATCTCTTACAAGAACTTGTTTTCCAACTTGGAGACTTCAACACAGTGGGAAGGAAGATAATGACATACTAACGGACGTTAGATAAGATAACTGAATAAGAGACGCCAAGCTGACTTAGCTAGACAACACTATCTAGACTCAAGAAAGATAAAAGACTCGGGTTCACTAGTTTCCGAAGCTCGCTTGCACACTTGTCCCGCCCGTGTGGGTCTCGGTCTTGCTAGCTACCTGCTTACCTGAAAATGTTGGAATAAAACGGAGTGAGCGAACGCTCAGTAGGAAATTATATCTCAAGCACTAGCAATGGGTTTAAGTAATTACAAGTTTTCACATGTTTATGCAATAGGGCTATGCATGTATAAATAACTGAGCAAGTGAAATAAACTGATCAATAGAATAACACGTCGTGCAAAACATCCAAGCGAGTATTAATCAAGAAGTATTCATGAGAGACTTTATAGATTATTGGCTATTTCACGCAAGTACATTGCCCGTGTCGGGCCACACTAGTAAAGTCACGCAAGTCAAGTCACACACGCAAGAAAAGAGAGATCGTGGAATGCCAAAGATCAAGATAAAGAGTACTCCGGTGCAATGCTAGACACCGTTATCATTAAAACTCCCATGGGCACTAGTACTTTCGGGCGCTCCTCCCAGGACCAGATCGGGCCCTATATGCACAGCATTCACGATAGATCTAGACATCCACGATAGTTTATAGCCAATAAGGAGTTCCAAGAACAAGCTTTAATTAGGATGATAAGATAAGATTTTCATGGAATTCAAGGGCAAGACCCTTGAGTAAGGACATACTGACGATAAAATTCACGCAAAGCATATAAATCATGACATGTCGATAAACTGGGTGGAATTGGTTCCCTAACCGGGTACCATGTCAAATAAGTGTCCATATGTAGATGGTCACTCCTTTATATAGAATTGTGATTTACAAGAATAGCATGTTAATAACATGAGGTCCACAAGAATCATCATAACAAAATTGATATAGAATTGGGGTCTACAATAACATCTTATTGATGGCATGTTTTCCCCCATTCCTTAAGATAGTTCTCATATCATACATATAGTATAACATGAGGGCCGATATACCATGTTTCATTAGAGTGACATGGTAAAGATTGTGTAATGGGTTTTTAGGGTACAACCAGCTCAGTCGACCTTGAGGGAATCCAAGGTACGAGGAGTCTTACGGAGGTCTCTATGACTAACTCGCTAGTCCAAAGGAACGGAATGTCCAATGGAGAGCTTGTATGTCAATGAGAATTGAGTGTGATCGATAAAACAATCGTGAAACGTGGGACTATACTCACGGAGTGGAGAATAGTGCCGATATATATTATATAAATAATTGGAACTATCGGTTAACAGAATCAGGATAAAAATCAGTTTTACAGAAAATAACGACTTAGGTAAAGTCGTTTCTCAAGTAATTAACGCCTAACAGAAGGGCGTTCATCTATTTTCCATATTTGTAGAATTTCATTATTTCAATAATTTATCTAAAACGCGCCCTGGACAGGGGCGTTTCTTTAATATTTGACGACTATACAAGAAGGCGTCCTTTTTATTCACAATATTAGACAGGATATAATTAATTTTAGGTATTATAAAAAAAAAGCACCCTGGGCAAGGGCGTTATCTTTAATTCTATTTTTTTTTTACAGAATATATTTTTCAAGAATTTCACAGATACGCGCCCTAGGAAGGGGCGTTATTTATAAATTCATGCCCTGTGATGGGGCGTTAACATGGTTGGAAACGACCTAGTCTAGGTCGTGAATTCAAGAAATACCAGGAATTTACATAATCAGCAAGATTTGCGTGATAATCAAGGATAACGATCATATAGTCATGACAGGAAAATTGGCAGGAATTCATATGCAGTATATTAGATTTGATGTTTCATGTTTATTAACTTTAACCGCTAACAATTATTGATTTGATGCAATTTCATGGATAATCAGTTCTTAAGATAGGTGATTAACGTTTACATGAAATCAACGCCTGTAGATAGGGCGTTAAATATGAAATTAACGACCTTGTGAGGGTCATGTGTTGTAAAATAGCGCCCTGGACAGGGGCGTCTCTTTCAAAATATTGCAGAAACATAATAAAACCATATTCAACCGTATGCATGTCATGTCAATACGTATATAAGTCTTGTCTTAATTTATTTGGGCTACAGTAACTTGAGAAAACCTACCTTAATTGATATCTGGAGATGGAATACGTGAATAACTTGATAAGAACACCCGAAGCTTCTAATACCCTTGATAGCAGTAGTATGCAGATCGGATAGGAAGAAGAAAAAATTCAATTTGATGAAGATGATGGAGATGATGATAATCAACCTGTAGGGAAGAAAGAGGAAGGAAGATGAGGATATAATCGAAGTTAGGGAAACGGTTTGAAGAACATTACCTTGTTCTTCGGCAGTGGCTGTGGAGCTTCCTACAAAGAAAAGACAATGAAGAATTATCAGTTCTTCATGCAGTCGAAGCAGGGGACAAAAGGAATTAAAAAGAGCATATGTTTTTCACTTACCGTGCAGCAGCAGGTCGATCAAATGGGTTAGGGTTTGGCCGGACAGGTTTATTTATAGGATTTTGGAGTCCTAACAAAAGTAGTGTTTGATTGAGGGTAATATATCCCTATTAGAGTCCTTGCCCTAGTAAACACTTACTAGATTAACATAATCCTTCCCTGGATAAGCTCCTGGGTTGAACGGTTCACGAATGGAATTAACGCCTTTGGTCAGGTCGTCGATTCTTTAATTGACGACCTGCTTCAGGTCGTTTCTTAATAAGCGCCTTGTGTAAGGGCGTTCTTTTCTTTAAAACACGCCCAAGATTGGGGCGTTTCTTGGCCTTACCCTTTTTTGACGTTGGAATTTGACGCCGTGTAGTGAGGGCGTCACTTCTTGAATAACGCCTTTGATAGAGGTGTTTATTATTAAATTAACACCTTAATGAGAGGCGTTATTTGCATCTTGGGTTTTATTCCTCCATTTAACCCTCTTCTTATTATCTGTATTACTTCTGTAATATATATATTTTAATTCATTTCAAATATTCATTTATCAGGGTTGCTACATCTTTAGACTTGCCATTTTATAGAATGGGCATTCAGGAGTGTTCCCGCCACTTTCACCTCGTCCGTGTCGAGGTCTGAAATCGACGTGCTACGCTGGACGCTGCCGGTTTGTGCCGTACGCCACTGCTCATCCGAGGATGGGATATTCATAGATCTGCCGGGAGGATCTGCTGCTGCTGCCATCACTACCGCTTTGCTGTCGAACGTGGTGAAGGCATGGCTTCAAAACATTAAATGCTCTCTGCACACCGCATTTAAATGAAACAGAGCATCGGGGTTTTGATGGGATGGCATGTTTGCGCGCCGGATTAAGGTGAAATGCAAGGGAAAGGGTGTGCACTGGTTTAACCCATGATGAAGGGGAAAAGGGCGCGCCGGTTTAACCCAAGATGAAGGGGCGCGCCGGTTTAACCCAAAATGCAAGGGGCGCGCCGGTTTAACAACCAACCAAGGAATAAAGAGGAAAGGGGCGCGCCGGTCTTAGTGGTGCCGTTTTAAGTGCATATCGCGCCGGTTTAAGCACCGAACGGATTCTTTTCAAAGTTGAGGCCGTTTATATAAATGTTGGCATTCCCGGCATGTTCCGGTTGCGATATATGGCCTCCGTAACATTCTGTTCGCAGCCTCCGAGACTCGGTCCCAAACTTTGCGTGACTTTCGGTGCGTGCCGAGACTGTGCCGGAATTCCTGACTTTTCTCTGATTCAACTCTCGGCATGGCCGGTCGGAGCGTTGTAGCTGTATCTTTTGCTTAGGGGGCTTCCTTAGCGGGTAGCGGACCACCAAGCGAGTTCTCATCCTGATCGGGCGAGGCATGAGGTTTATTCGGCATTTCCGTCTTCGACTCGCGCTCGAATGTGTAGACGCGAATGTCGCCATGATCATTATCATCATTTTTGGCGTCCACAGACCCCTAGGGGCCAGGGTTGCCCAAATTCACGGGCGGTCAGCACGCCGAAGGCATGGGTTGAAGGGTCAGTCTCACAACTCACCCGCGGCGACCACTCAAACATAAGCAAGTTTGGAACGGGCGCTCACTCACCGTCCGACGGAGTTAAGGAGCAATACTAATTAAGCAAGATCTACCAACAAAGGGAGGGGTCCAGAAGCTCACCTGATCAGTGTGAAGACGCCGATCCCGGCCGGAGACGATGGCGAGCGGGGAGGCGTGGGTATGCACCCGAACGCCGCACCGGTGAAGCTTCAACCTGCTCAAACGTTTACAAAACTACACCCCATGCAAGGGGGGGGATCGTGGGGAAGGGAAGACAATGATTACATCCAAACACTACCTCCACACAGGGAGGGGCCTTCAGCCGGCCAAGCGGGGAGGGGAATTCGAGCTAGAAGTGAAGAAAAATTGGTGGGGAAGCCAAACGTTGTCGGAGAAGACCAGTGGGATCTGAACTCTGATGAGAGGTCGGTGCAGACTGTGGGGAAGCAGAACCGCGCACCCGGGGGAGAAAATTGATAACTCCTGGTTCCGGATGCCAAATTGAGCTCTACTTTTTGGAGGTGAAAGAAGACTCAGAATAGAAGACTTTTGATGAAGAACTCTTGCTCAGAGTCCCAGTAGGAGGGCCACTGTAAATCTTCCACTCTGGTTTTGGTCTTCTGCCTGAGAAGTCTTACACAGTCGTGGTAGATCGCCTCCTCCGAACAGCTCCGATCTTGGAAGTCGGCGGGACCACCACTGTTGGAAAGCTGACTGGGAGACGCTTCCAACGATATATGGTATGCCTTCTGAAGCTTCCAGGTGAAGACGTGGCAGCCTCTGCAACTGGGCACTCTTCTACTGCCTGCGGACTGAAAACTGTAGGTTGAAGATGGTGGGGGGAAATGTGGTATATGGGAGGGGAAGTGGGGGTGGATGAGTGTGGGGAGAGCCCTGGCTGTGAGGGGGTCTAGGAGGGGGTGTTCCAAGGTGTGGATGGGGGAGAATGGGGTCTGGAAGGTGGTGTTTGTAGTGGGTGAGAGGGGAGCTACGAATTTGGGATGGGTGGGGGAGAGAGAAGGAGAGATCTCTCTCCAAAATTTGAAAATGGACCAATGTGGTTAATGGGGCTTTGGGGATGGGAAGGGTTGTGTTGGGAAAGGGAAGGGGTGCTTGGGGAGTGGGGAATTCTCCCTTGGGAGATGAGAGGGTGCTTAGGGAAGGGAGTTGAGTAGGTGGTGGTTGGGTGGTGGAGTTGGGATTGGGGGGGAGGTCTCTTGGAACTAGGGTGGAGTAATGAGGGTGGGGTAGTTGGGAGGATGAGTAATGAGGGGGAGAGAGAGAGAACTGATGATGTGGAGGAGAGAGAGGGAGGAGAGGAGAGAGAAAGTGACGCCCTCCTCCTTGAAGAGAGAGAGAGAAGTGAGATAGAGAGAGAAGGGCAATCCACCCCAGTAGAGAGAGAGAGAGAGGTTTGGAGAATCCACTCCAATATGACACTAGAACTCACTTGATTTAAATTAATCATAAAAGGGTTGTTACAAATGAGAGAGGGGAGGGACTATTTATAGACTCCATACTTTTCCTAAGACCAAAATAGCCCTGACAAACAAGTAAATGACCAAAGTAGTCCAAGGGAGGGGGGCCCCTGGGCCTAGCCCATTAGTTGGGCCCATTAGCCTATCAAACCAACCATATGACAACTAACATAGGAAAATGACTCACTAACCTACGTACATGACTCAAATAAAGGGAAAATTACAATGACATGACTCAAATAAAGTATGAAAATTACATGACTCGACTCAGAAAAATATGACATACACAATGGAGCTATGCTGGCGAGCAATCGAAGCTGTGGAAAAATGTGAAGGGCGAGAGATGCCCCCATCATACCCGCGGGGTGCGAAGAACTCGACTCCGTCGAGTATGGGTCCACCAGGGGAGAGGTCCTCCAATGCAGCTCCGGGTGAGCCACAACCTCCAAACTCAACCTCGCATCCTTAGCCAGGGGACGACTCTTCATCCTCTCAAGGTGGCTCGGGCACACTCTCTTGCTGGCGATGGTACCCTGCTTGCCTAGTATTGCCTCCGTGTGCACACGTCGGACTCTCAAGCTGATATGTGGAGGTTCTCCGAGGGTGTCACTCACAAAGGTGGGGGTAGGCTCAAGGTTCTTACTGGGATCCACCGCGGTGCCCTTAAAGAGTGCTAGATCCGCCACGTGAAAAGTAGGGTATATCCCAAAATCCCATCGGTAGATCCAACCCGTAAGCCAGGGTGTCAAAGTCACTCAGAACATGGAAGGTCCAAGTCCTCGTGCCCTCGGTTTGGGGATAGCCCTAGGGTAGAGCCACTCCAATGTCACCATTACCAAGTTACCTACTTGGAATCCCAAGTGGCGATTACGAGCTATTGCCCGCTCAATATGAACCTCACCGTTCGTTGCAAAATGCTTGCTCGGATACACATGCCATGCACTACGGGGTGGTGGGTGTGTGGAAATGTGTATGGATAATGGTGGACCAGGACATCCATAGATGGACCTATCATGCCATGATGCCATATGAACCTTGATGAGCCTTGGTGGGCCGGGGCAACCAAATGTGGCCCTATCATGCATGGACTTCCTAACAAAGGTTGGAGGGCCGGGGCATCCGTAGGTGATCCGGTCATGCATGGGGGTGACAAATGCCGGGGGACCCGGACATCCAAGAATGCTCCTATCATGCTTAAGGCTCATGATGAATGAAGGTGGACCATTACATCCGAATATGGACCACACATGCTTCCTACTTGATATGTGGGTGATATAGATGAATGGACCCAACTTATGAATCATGTCAAGTGGTTTTATATGCCAAGACTTATGCATTCTTGTGCTAAAGATGTCTCCTATGTGTGGGCTTTTGGACTTCCATTGGAATGGATCATAGAGATCATAAAATGAGTTACCAAGGGGGAGGAGCTCTATGTCCTCAAGGTCCTCAAAAGGTGCTAAGTCATCCCTCTTCATGATAACTAGGCCAATGTTCTTGGTGAGTGGGTCGGCCATGAGGGGAGGGCTTGGCTTTCTACCCAATATAAGAAGCTCCAAATTGAGGAGAAGGTTGGGCTCATCGGTGGGTGAGGGTAGGAAAGGGTGGGTGGTGGATAAGGTGGTTGGGTCACATAGGGGTCTAGGCTCCCATAGGAAGGGATCAAAGGGGTAGTGGAAAGGTCTTCCTAGAGGGTGGCACTCTATGTCTTCAAGGTACCCAAACGGTGAGTCATCCTCCTCCAAGATAATTGGGCCAAGGTCTCTAGTGGGTTGGCCAATTAAAGCAATTGGAATCTTGATGGGTGGGAAGTGGGCCAAGATTGGTTTCTCATCCTTAGGGAGAAAGAGGAGGATTTCACTGGTATAATGGCCACTAGTGTAGATGGAGGTGATGGAACCGGTGGCGGGGTAAGCTAGGAAGGGTCCACTAGAGTAGATGGGGCTAGACTCCAATGGTCCTATGGCTAGCATATTGGTCAGGTAGACTTGCCATTGTAAACAGTCCACTAGGTCTCCTAAGCCTTCCACAAAGTAGGAGGTTTGAAGTGTGACATGGGAAGACCGGGTGGGCACAATTTGGACTTGATATGCCAAGGGTGAGAGGTAAGGTGGTGAGCTAGGAATGGTGGGGCCTTGCTTAAGCCATTGGAGTATGGACTCATTCATGGTTAGGGTGTGCGGCTCATGAGGACCCGAACTAGGAGAGGTGGGTGGAAGTGGGGGGTCTAGGATGTTCTCTATGGTGGGAGGTGAATCTGGATTGGCATCCATCTCCACTTGGGTATGTGTGTGGGCCACAACTTCCAAGGATAATAGGGTAGGATAGTCTATGGTGGGTGGAGTGATAATGGTCAGTGCATGGTACTCTCGGGGTGGTGAACATGGGTGGACTTGGGTTGGGCTTGGTCGGGGAAGTTCTTGGGTGGGAGTTGGGGTCGGGGGTGAAAGATCGATTGGTTGAAGAGGTTTGGGTTGGGGTGCGTAGATCTTTCTAAGATCGGCCCTCATTTCATCCCAAGATTCAATGGGTGCTTCCCCTTTGGCTTCTCTCAAACCTACAATGTTCTCCCATTCTTTCCTAGCTTGGCGCCGGAGTAAACTCTTGGCATAGTTGACTTGGACAAGCCCTGACAGGGTAAACCTCCCAAAGTGTTGGTCTATGGACTTCTCCTATTCTAGATATATGCTAGGGTGGGATCCATCAAACACAAAGGCTTCTAATGGGCCTAAGAGTGGCGAATATGCCAAGTATGAGGTAGTCATGATAGTGGACAAGGGTGATGCATGCAATGGCCCTAGGACAAGACTTAGTAGAGACAAGTCTAGAACTTGGCTCTAATACCAATTTGATGTGACACGAACTGGGACCTAAGTGGCAAGCAAACGCAACGACTAGGCAATGTCACACAAGCGGACTCACTCGCGTTTGGCACACTCGGGTCCGTAGGTGGACCGACAATGGGGTGAGGGTCCAAGGTTGGACCGGTGGTTTCCAAGGATATGACTAACTTTGGGAGGACCCCTAGGGGCCAGGGTTGCCCAAATTCACGGGCGGTCAGCACGCCGAAGGCATGGGTTGAAGGGTCACTCTCACAACTCACCCGCGACGACCACTCAAACATAAGCAAGTTTGGAACGGGCGCTCACTCACCGTCCGACGGAGTTAAGAAGCAATACTAATTAAGCAAGATCTACCAACAAAGGGAGGGGTCCAGAAGCTCACCTGATCAGCGTGAAGACGCCGATCCCAGCCGGAGACGATGGCGAGCGGGGAGGCGTGGGTATGCACCCGAACGCCGCGCCGGTGAAGCTTCAACCTGCTCAAACGTTTACAAAACTACACCCCATGCAAGGGGGGGGATCGTGGGGAAGAGAAGACAATGATTACATCAAAACACTACCTCCACACAGGGAGGGGCCTTCATCCGGCCAAGCGGGGAGGGGAATTCGAGCTAGAAGTGATGAAAGGAAGCCGATGCCGAATCTGTCCACGTTCTGGAATCAGGGACCAGAAGTTGAACACGGCACCTCTGTGACCTCTCCTGATTTTTGCTGGTGACGGGACTAGTGGGGAATTCTTCGTAATTGTAACGGGAAAACGTATGAATTTTGCCGATTTCTTCTGGCGCCAACACTGGTCTGGGTGGAGGCTCGAACAGGGTGGTAGCTTCTCGGAACTGGCTGCTTCTGGTTTCCAACAGTAGGAAGAAGAGGATGCCATGACCGCTCCCGAACTCAGAATCAGGTGCCGCCAAAGCCGTTGGAACCATTGACAAGTCCTCTTCGAAGCAAAACTAGCGGGGAAGCCAAACGTTGTCGGAGAAGACCAGTGGGCTCTGAACTCTGATGAGAGGTCGGTGCAGACTGTGGGGAAGCAGAACCGCACACTCGGGGGAGAAAATTGATAACTCCTAGTTACGGATGGCAAATTGAGCTATGCTTTTTGGAGGTGAAAGAAGACTCAGAATAGAAGACTTTTGATGAAAAACTCTTGCTCAGATTCCTCGTAGGATGGCCGCTGTAGATCTTTCACTCTGGTTCTGGTCCTCTACCTGAGAAGTCTTGTGCAGTCGTGGTAGATCACCTCCTCCGAACAGCTCCGATCTTGGAAGTCGGCGGTACCACCACCGTTGGAAAGTTGACTGGGAGACGCTTCCAACGATATATGGTATGCCCTCTGAAGCTACAGGTGAAGACGTGGCAGCCTCTGCAACTGGGCACTCCTCTGCTGCCTGCGGACTGAAAACTGTAGGTTGAAGATGGTGGGGGGAAATGGGATATATGGGAGGGGAAGTGGGGGTGGATGAGTGTGGGGAGAGCCCTGGCTGTGAGGGGGTCTAGAAGGGGGTGTTCCAAGGTGTGGATGGGGGAGAATGGGGTCTGGAAGGTGGTGTTTGCAATGGGTGAGAGGGGAGCTGCGAATTTGGGATGGGTGGGTGATGGGGACATCACCTCCCATGCCCACGTTCACAGCTCGTCTCCTCGCCCCGGTTGCATCCGGCATGGTCTAGTTATTTAATTTTGAGTCCTATGTAATTTTTATTTGAGTCATTTGATGTATTTTCCCTGTTATTTGAGTCATGTACCTAGGTTAATGAGTCATCTACCTAGGTTAAGTGTCATTAGATTGTTTAGAATGGTTATTGGGCCCAATTCTTTGGGCTAGGCCCAGGGGCGCCCCTACCCCCTTGGTCTTTGGTCATTGTAGTAAGAGTCAGGGACTTTTGTAGAAATGTGGGTTGCCTATATATAGGACCCCATTTCCTCCATTTGAGTTAATGAATGAATGAATAGAGAATTGCCTTTGAGAGTTCAAATACTTAGTTTTAGTGGAGTGAATCTAATTGGGTGAGAAACCCTAGGGGAGAGAATCCCCACCCACCTCCTCTCTCTCTCTATTTCTCTCTCTCTCTCCCTCACTAGTGAGGTTCGCCCCCCTCTCTCTCTCCTCCCCTCCCATCCACCACCCTCCCACCTACCCCCATTAAAGGCCACTCCCCTTCCCCACACATCCCATTACTCCACCCCCTAGTCCCAAGAGAGCATCCCTAATCACTAAGCCACCCTCCAACCCCCAACTACCCTACCCACTTTCCCAAGCACCCTTCCCTCTACCCCATGCAACCCTCCACCTCCCAAGACCATTTGAATTTGAAACTTTCCTTCCCTCCATAGCCCTTGGTCGCCCAAACCCCCTCTTCCCTAGGTCAGGTCGCCCTCCCCTTCCCTCCACCTCATTCCACCACCATTTGCCACTACAAGGTAGCAACTTCATTTGCAGGTCGCAGGCAGCAAGTTTGGTCCTAGGAGCTGCATCTTCCCCGGCATTTCCTTGACTCTTCTATTGGCAAGGCATATATCTCTGGAAAGGTCGTCCAGAGAGCTTTCCAAGCGAGGTGGTTTCGTCCTCATCCGAGCACTGTGCTGATCGGGAGGCCCTTTCTTCCTCGACTGCGCAAAGCCTCCCTGGCAGGAGACCAGAGCTGGAGTGAAAGCTCGATTACGACGAATATGTTGGGAATCTGATCAAGAGTTATTCTACAAAAAGCTTTTACTACGAGTCTTCTTTCTTCTCCAAAAAGAATAGCTCAATTTGGCATCCGGAACCAGGAGTTATCAATTTTCTCCCCCGGGTACGCGGTTCTGCTTCCCCACAGTCTGCACCGACCTCTCATCAGAGTTCAGAGGCCACTGGTCTTCTCCGACAACATTTGGATTCCCCGCTAGTTTTGATTCGAAGAGGACTCGTCAACGGTTCCAATGGCACTGACGGCACCTGATTCTGAGTTCGGGAGCGGTCGTGGCATCCTCTTCTTCCTACTGTTGGAAACCTGAAGCAGTCAGATCTGAAGAACTGCCACCCTGTTCGAGCCTCCACCCAGACCAGCAGTGGTACCAGAGGAAATCGAAAAAATTCAGACGACTTCATGATCCAGTTATGAAGAATTCCCCACTGGTCCCGCCATCAGCAAAATTCCAGAGCAGGTTCTGCATCAACAACTCCGTCAGTCAGTCTTGAATCACAGACAGCGGACAGAACTGACATCGGCTTCCTAGTTCGTCTTTAGTTTGGTCCCACCCCTCCCCGCTTGGCCGGCTGAAGGCCCCTCCCTGTGTGGAGGTAGTTTTGGATGTACTATCAGTTGACCCCCACCCCTAGATCCCCCCCTTGCATGGGGTGTAGTGTTGTAACAATTTGAGCAGGTCAAGCTACCCCGACGCGGCGTGTGGGGAACCCACGCTTCCCCGCTCGCCCACGTCTCCGAGCGGGACCGGTTTCTTCAAACCGGTCGAGTAAGTGCTCCACTCTTAGCTCCATTCAGTGCTTGTTCTTTCTAATATTAGTTCATAAACTCCACTGGCCGTGAATGAGAGCCCGATCCTTAAGCTCCTTTGCTATAAGTGATCACCGTGGGAAAAGAGTGGAACCCGTGCCTTGGCACCTCGTCGGCTCCCTTGAATTGGGCAGCCATACCCTTGGGGAGACAAACCTTGGCCTTGCTGGCCCTCTACCAGCAAGGGCCCAGCCCACACAACCTCCACTTGGCATTTCCAAGTTACCCCGGGTCTTGGTGAGCATCGGGTGAACGGTCACCAATATCGGTCTGTTTGATTGCAAATTGTGCTTGTTCATTTTGGTCCAAGGGTGTGTCACATCAGTGGGGGAGAGAGAAGGAGAGATCTCTCTCCAAAATTTGAAAATGGACCAATGTGGTTAATGGGGCTTTGGGGATGGGAAGGGTTGTGTTGGGAAAGGGAAGGGGTGCTTGGGGAGTGGGGAATTCTCCCTTGGGAGATGAGAGGGTGCTTAGGGAAGGGAGTTGAGTAGGTGGTGGTTGGGTGGTGGAGTTGGGATTGGGGGGGAGGTCTCTTGGAACTAGGGTGGAGTAATGAGGGTGGGGTAGTTGGGAGGATGAGTAATGAGGGGGAGAGAGAGAGAATTGATGATGTGGAGGAGAGAGAGGGAGGAGAGGAGAGAGAAAGTGGCACCCTCCTCCTTGAAGAGAGAGAGAGAAGAGAGAGACGTGAGATAGAGAGAGAGGTTTAGAGAATCCACTCCAATATGACACTAGAACTCACTTGATTTAAATTGATCATAAAAGGGTTGTTACAAATGAGAGAGGGGAGGGACTATTTATAGACTCCATATTTTTCCTAAGACCAAAATAGCCTTGACAAACAAGTAAATGACCAAAGCAGTCCAAGGGAGGGGCGCCCCTGGGCCTAGCCCATTAGTTGGGCCCATTAGCCTATCAAACCAACCATATGACAACTAACATAGGAAAATGACTCACTAACCTAGGTACATGATTCAAATAAAGGGAAAATTACAATGACATGACTCAAATAAAGTATGAAAATTACATGACTCGACTCAAAAAAATATGACGGACACAATGGAGCTATGCTGGCGAGCAATCGAAGCTGTGAAAAAATGTGGAGGGTGAGAGATGCCCCCATCACGAAGGGAGGCTATTTGCCTTAAATGATTCTCTCCTCGAAAACACACCAAAGGGATCTCTCCCTACGAACGGTCACCTCAAACTTCTCATTTTCCGCCCCAGCGGGATACACGAAGCGGCCAGGCATTCAAAGCATGAGAAAACGGAAAGATACCCTGTCAGACGCTCACCGAACCATCAGGCGAGATCCACGTAGAAAGTATCGACTCTTTCCAACCACTGCAGATACGCTGAACAAAATACGGCAATGGCGATATGGAACAGATAAGTCTTCATCATAACGCTATTGCATTATCTATTTTTCTACACAAAAGAGGAAGGTTTTTTTTCTTCAAAAAGGAAAAAGACATACAAAATGAGGAACTAAAGCAGATACATCAGGCCTCCGGCCCACCTTGAAGCCCGGAAGTGGAGGGCTCAAACGGTCTGCCCCCGGCATCTTCGACGACGGCCGACCCTGGCACTGACCCCACCGGTGTGGGAACTACCTCGGTTGCGTGCCCTCCCGAGGCATCCGGAGTTAGCGACCCCTCGAACGAAGAGCCCCCGTGGTCCTCTTCATCCTGTGCCGAAGCAGAAGAACTGGAGGATGACAAGTCTGAGTCATAACGTTGCCCGGACGGGAAGTCAACTACTCCAGACGCCTGCTCCTCGGCGTAAGAGACGGCCCGGTCGTAGCCATGCTTGAACCCCTTGCGGATGCCCCGACGAAGTCCTAACTCGTAGTAGGGGAGGGCAGCCTCCTTAAGGTCGACTCGGTAGGCCTCTGAGCTTTTTTACCGCTCGAGAGCCTTCGCCCCAGCCGATCCCACCCTACCAGCGAGCTTGGCCTTCTCCCGCTCCGCCTCGGTTGACTTCCGCTTGGCCTCAGCCGTCCGCCCTTAGGCCTCCACCGCCTGCTTGTCCGCCTCTGCCCAATCCGCCTCGGCCTCCCGCCGAAGGCACTTGGCTTCCTCCGCTCGGTCTACCAGCTCTGCACGTTCGGTCTCCCACCGGCCATCCAGCTCAACGCGTGCAAGGTGCTCCTCTTCAAGAAGCCTGTTCTTCCTCTCGAGCGATTCGCAGGCCTTGGCTAGCTGCTCGGTTAGCGCCCGGGTCTCCACCTGGCTCGATCGCACCAGCTCCCTAACTGAGGAAAGATCCCGCCGAAGCCCATCACGCTCCTCGGCAAGCCGAGCCAACCTCCTGTCAGACCCACCAAGGGTCCAGGCCAGGTTCGCTCACTCCCACTCCGACCGAGCGTACGCTTCTGCCAAAGCATCCCCCATCTGGGCCAAGGCCAGGCCGCCCTCCATAACCCCATCGAGGGCCACAGATGGAGAGTACTGCCTACCTGCCCCCCTCACCTTCGCGGCTATACCACGGCATGCCTGGTACAGAGGGCCCGAGATACCAAGCCTCTCCAAGGCCGCTGGAATGGAGAACCCCCCATCGCCCGGCGCCCCACCGAGTGGCTCGGACCGAGCCCCAGCCTCGGTCGCCTCTCGTGCCTCGGCTGTATTTTCTTGCGGCCCCCCAACCTGGACCGGCTCGACACCTGCACCACCACTTGAAGTGCTAGCCTCTGCCACGGCCCCAGCATCCCCCGCCTCGGCTACGGCCCCCTCGGCTTCTACCGAGGGGAGAGCCAGGCTGGCACCGTTGCCAGTCGCAAGAACAGCCCCGGCCCCCTTGGCTCCGGCCGAAGGAAGAGCCGAGCCTGCATTGTCGCTGCCCGCAGGAGCAGCCCCAACCACCTCGGCCCCCTCTTGCTCGGCGGGTAGGAGAGCTCGCCCGATAGGGTCGGCCCCATCATGCTCGGCGGAGGGGCGAGCCGCGGCAAGGTCACCTTCGACTGTGGGTACGACCCTGGCCTTCTTGGCCCGCTTCCTGGCCCTCGCGGCGGCCCGGATCATGCCTTCCATGGGGTCCTTACGCTTGGACCCTCGCGGCCTGGAGGATTCGCCCTGGGCCGCCCCCTTGCCCTTATCTCTGGTTCGGGAGTGACCCGGGGGAGCAGCCGATTCATCAGTAGCCGAATCATCGCCAAGCTCGATCACCTCTGCGGCCTCCTTCAAAGCCTCCCGCCTGGTGTCTACACGAAGAGGAAGACATATTCAGGAAAATAAAAATGACCCCCACATCCAAAGGAGAACCTAGTTTGTGGCACCTGAGCCCGACGGATGCAGCCGCGTAAGAAGACACCGCTCGATATTCTCTGGAGTAACCAGCTCTTCGGTGGATTGGCGGTGCTTCAGCAAGATGGCCGCATATTTCTCCACATGTGGAGGGAACTCATCCTGCCTGGGAGGGATATTCAGGTGGAAATTGGGGATTACTAGACACCTCCAAGTTTCCTCCACTGAACAAATCCCCACCTAGAAGAATTGAGTTTTCCACCCCTTATGCGAAGAATCCTTCGCCGCCAAGGAGATACAGCTCCTATTCCGTCTCGCCTGGATGAAATAGAAGCCCTTCCCGGTCGAAGGATGTGCTTTCAACTCAAAGAAATAGTGAAAGAGGTCCAAGGAAGGAGGAGCTCTACACTGGCGGCAGAGAATGCGGAAGGCGGAAAGGAGAAGATAAGAGTTGGCTACCAACTGAATGGGCACCAATAGAAAAAAATTGAGAAGCTGAAGAATGAAAGGTTCGAAGGGAAGGCAGAACCCACCCTTCCAGGACAGAAGGAAGGTAGAGAGGTGGCCCGTACGAGAGTCCAGGCTCGTCTCGTGGGGGGAAGCCGCTGTTGATTTGTTTTGCTTCTCTTCTTTTTTTTGTTTTGATGTGTAATAAAGATGATAAGCAAAAATCAAAGATCTCAATCAACCTATGACCATGTGAACCATGAACCTAGGCAACCAGAACAAGCTCTAGCATGGGCATGCTATCTCAATCATCAAGCAAAACTAAGGGAATAAAGAAAAACACACGCCGGGCGTGGAGCAAGAGCAAATAAAAACACACCGCGAGGGTGGAGCAAATAAAGAAAATAAGAGATATGAGATGGAGAGAAAGCTAATGCCCAATACTAAGAAAGAACGTGATCGCCACCAAAGTAAACACAAGCCAGAGACTTGAAAATACCTTGGAAATAGGTGGATGAAGCACCCGCCCACGGGAGAGAGAAAACCAGTGAAATCTGCAGATCAACCGAATGTAACGGTCCAGACCCCGTGCGTCACAGAAATGTGACGGTCGCACGATGCACCGTTATAGAAGCCTGACGCACGTACACAAGACCGTCAGAAAACCTGCAGTAATAGCTTATGAATTCTTTGAACTCCAACTCTTCCAGCCGGCCAGAAGACTTGGACCTCGTGTAGTGAACCTGTAAACCTGCCAAAGAACGTGAAACACAAGAAAACAAACCCAAATTAGCCCTTTAAACAAGCGTAGTATCAATTCTCAAAGAAATTAAGATCATGCAAAAGGAAAGGGAAGTATCGAGAGAGTTTTGGTTTTTTAACCCCTCTGGGCGTTTTAAAAGATAGGAAGATATTTAGATGATGAAAACCAGGTGTAGAACGTGGAAACAAGGAGAGGGACAATGCCTATGATGAGAGGGAGGAGGAAGAACACAATATGCAATGATGAACTTTGGAACTCAATAGAATGAATACTCCCTTCACCGTGAAGCAGCTGGACGTGAAAGACAAGTCTCCTTGATTAGATGTGGCTCCAGAATGCGGCAGCACTTTGACGCGAACTCCAGATCTTCCTCCTTCGGGCCATGAAGTGAAGGGTGCTATTTATAGGCCCTCAAACTCTCCGATCGAACAGAGGATAATCCAGCAAGAAAAAAGGATAACTCTTAGCAAATCCTTGAAGATAATATCACCAAGAGTCCATAGAATCAAACAGAAGGTTCTGAGGATCAGATTTGGAAGAGAAATCACCAATTCAAACTCTTATCTCGACCACGGAGTAGCAGAGAAAAGGCCTGAACTGCCAGGACTCTCTGTTGGATGTAACGGCTACTCGACAGACCGCCACATGAAAATAACGCGCCAGGGGAATACCGTTACATTTAACCTTATCTCAAAAGAGATAAGATCAACGGAAGAAGATCAAACAAGTTGGACTCTGCAAGATAAGTAATGGCCATGTCTGGACGCGTTGGAAAAAAGTGACGGCTGTACGACAGACTATTAGATTCAATGGGTAGGCCAACGGATAAGCTGGAACAAAAGACCTTAAGTTGTAGGACCCTTTAAGAAGTAACGGCCATGGGACCATGCGTTAGAAGAAAATAACGCCCATGCAGAGGACCGTTAGAAACAATTAAGATCAAAGTTGATAAGAGCTTGCTAAGCTTCATCCAATGAAAAGCCACAAGGAACCACACTCAACCAAGGAGAGAAGAGCCATGAAATAAGCTTCAAATTGATAAAGGAAACTCAATGAAGAGTGAACAACTTGGAGCATCACATGGATAGAACAAGGAGATGACCCAACTTATCAGTCATAAAACGGGTGTCAACAGATGCCCCTCCTTAACGTCCTCTTTGCAGGGGAGCAAGCGGAGGTGAAGCGAAAGTGAAATGGAACATGGAGATGAAGCGGAAGTGAAGCGGAGTGAACCAAAAAAGTGGGCGTTAAGGTAAACGACACCCGTTTTTTTACCAACAAGCGATAGGAATTTTCTGAAAAACTTCGAATTGATCGCAAGGATAGAGCCAATCGAAGGACGCAAGTCTGGAGGAACTAACAACTAAGGAAAGGAAACACGGCTAGCCGCCGGAGGCAACGGAAAGGAAAGAGAACTGACTAAACTCCAGACAGGGATCTTCAGCCAACCAAATCAAGTGAGAGATCGAAGGAAACCTTTCTAATTCAGAATGGAATGATTCTCCTTATTCGAGATTAAGAACACAGTTATTCACCATCATTGAGACACCTTGAACAGATGAAGCACATGAATGCTTAAAAGATACGGATGATGCATGCTGGGCTAAAGAGAAAGAAATCATTAAAACGAATGCAAAGAAAAGAATAAAATAATAAGATACTCGAGAATAATATTGCTAGACCGGAGAAATCAGGGTCAGGACACCATCTGCAACCATGGCATGCAAGACAGAACCATCGTCCCCAAATTTTTCCAACCTAACGGCCTATCCAATGATTAAAACATGTGCACTTAGATCATCATCATTTTTGTTTAAGGGGAACATCAGATCCCAGAACACATGAATGACCAGCCGGTTCTCGAGATAATATATCATAGATAACATATAGTAATGCATTTAAGGGGAAAGGGAACGAGATACAATACCTGACTTACCTGCCTGACCGGCAAAGCATGTTGTTTATAACTTCATTCATAAGAAAGAGGTTAGCCAATAATAAATATGAGCATGAAATAAGGCATAACCATTCATACGTGTTAGAAGCATTAATAATACGTGCCATGGCAGAAAATGTGGTCATTCAATCATCAAATGGACCATTTTATTCATCAAGAAACTTGCAAGCTGTAACGGTCTGCAGAGAGGGCGTCATATGGAGTAACGGACCAGACTAGGGCCGTTAGAGATTGGGCGGTTCATTTTCTTCAATGAAACAATTCAAATCCATGTAACGGTCAAAAGAGTACGCGTCAGAGAGTGTAACAGTCGGACGACAGACCGTCACATTTCCTGAGCGTTCAAAAAAAAAAAAAAACAAACCGAACGGTCACAGCCTCATTCATTCAACACTCAAGCAACCAAACACCAAAAACGTTCTCCAAAACCTCAACGAGAGCCACCGGCGACCACCGTCAACCACCAAAGAGATGGCCGGCGACGAGGCTCCACAGCCACCGAAGAAGAGGGAAAGAGGGAAGAAGAAGGCGATACGCCGCCTCCACCGTCGGATAGAGCGGGAAGTGGAACGACGGCCGGAGGAAGAAAAAATGAGGAAGAAAGCTCCAAGTGTGGAAGCAGAGGCTCCAATGGCCGAGGAGGACCAAGGGGAAACCTTCCTAGACGAGGGAGAACCCAAGGAACATGAGAAGAAGAGGAAGAGGGGCCAAGACCATGAGGTAGGCCTCCGCCCTAATTTTTTTCAATTTTTATTTTTTTGTGTGTTTTTTGTATGAATTTATGTAGGAATGGGGGGTAGAAAATGGGTCTATGCACCCACTAGGGTCATCTGTAGGCCTTTTGGCCAAAGTGGGAAGCCACGGAATGCAAAGGAAAAACGCCCTCTAGCAGGGAATGTGACGGTCCTTCCAGTGACCGTCACACACCTATCGCATCACTCTAGGTGCGTTAGAGAAATGTGACGCCTATTACCAGGGCCGTTACATGCACCAGAGGCTAGAACTATTTTTTAGGTTTTCAATTATTCAATTTTTTGTTTTGTTTTTATTTTATGAATGCTATGTAATGATTTTTATGATGCATTTGACTGACTTATGATCTAAATGGATGCAGGGAAAGAGACGGACGAGGATCTCCTGGCTTCAGATCCGGGCGGTGTACCAGGCACTGCCCGATTACTAGAGAGAGACTAGCCGGGATGGGATTCGCCGAGGTGCTAAGCATCGAGGTGACCAGAATGGACACGCCTCTGCTGTACGCTTTGCACGAGAGGTGGGATCCGATTAGCAGAGCATTCATCTTCCCGTGGGGTCACATAATCCCCACGCTAGAAGACATGGCGAGGATTGCTGGGCTACGAGTACATGGAGCCGCAGTGACAGGATGGACCTACCAAGACTACCGAGAGATGGCCCAGGAGCTGCTGGGGTTAGATTTGATCAGACCGGGGCAGACGTCATCCCAGCTCTCACGATCAGTACTACAGGAGAGCTTAGGACTGAGGGGAGTGGCGATAGCCGTGGGTGAGCTACCAGAGGAGCATCTGGGTAGAGTGATTGACCAGGTGCGCCCACGAGTGGCGGCAGAGGCTGGACCAGAGGGAGATCGCACCCTAAGGTGCTTCCTGATGCTACTGTTCGGGAAGCTCCTGTTCGCGACTCGGGCAGATGTGATCAGCTGTCGGCTGCTGCCGATGATCGAGGATTTGGGCAGAGTTGGAAAGTATGCCTGGGGAGCGGCAGTCTTGGCCTTCCTGTTTGAGTCCCTCAGCACGACGGACCATCAGACGATGCTGGGCGGCTTCTCGCCTTTTCTACAGGTAAATGCAATTTAAATGCTTCTATTATGATTTTATGCAAATGTTTATGAAAATGATTATGCTTATGTAGATTGACTGACTTCTAAATGCAGTTCTGGAGCTACATGTACCTCCCGGGCATCGGACGGGGCACACTACTCCACACCGGCCGCATCCCGATCGCGAGGCGATGGGTGGTTGCAAGGGACCCGGGGTCGATCATCAGATTGACCCGGGCGATCCAAGACGATTTGGATTCCTTCCCGCATACGACGGTAAGCCCAAAACTCAAAAAATGCTTTCTAAATGATTTTGAATATTTCTATATGCTTCTATATGATGATTCGATTCATGCTTTCAGGTGAGATGTACCCTGTACAGAGGCGAGAGCTTCGAGGGACAGCCATGGGTGGAGGCAGCCCTTTCGTACCGGGGACGAGACATATGGTTGCACTGCATCCATATCATCGAGCCTCTCCACTACCGGCTGATTCTGAGGACTCAGGGATTACACCAGCCTGAGGTGACCTTTCCACGCCACAGCGATGACCACCTGGGGAAGTCAGCGAAGGGAATTAGTGGTGACATAGATTGGTGCGCCCGGAAGGTGAAGTACATCCACGACTGGAACAAGCGGGGTAGAGCAGTGAAGGAGCGGGACGAGAGCGATGAGGCATACTTGAAAGCCTTTGCTCGACTGTTCGGGGACCGGGTGTACCGAGGTACCCGACGACCGGTACACTACAAGAATAATCGCGGATAGCGACCGACCTAGCGGTCGCTATTCAGTCGTAGATCGGTCGCAAATCAGCATTGCGACCGAACAGAGACTATCTAGCGACCGAACATGTCGGTCGCTATATACTAGTCGCTATATAGCGACCGACATAATTCGGTCGCAGTATCAGTCGTTACCAGAGACCGATTATAATCGGTCGCCTGATCGGTCGCTAATTAAGTCGGTCTCAATTCGGTCGCTATTCGGTCTCTAATTATGTTGTATTTTTAAAAATAAAATTAACCTATTGGATTTATTCGGTCTCAATTCGGTCGCTAGTCGGTCGCCAAGTATAATTATTTAATAAAAGAAATATAATTTATAGTCGCTATTCGGTCGCAATTCAGTCTCCATGCGGTCGCTAATTTTGCATTATTTTTTTTTTAAAAATTTATTTAAACTGATAAATAAATTACCTGATAAATAACAAATTCATAACATAAATATAAAATCAACTACACAGACAACAATATCGACAAATCTCAAATTCATCACATACAAGCACCTGATAAATAACAATTTCATAAAACAATAATAAATCAACTACACGGATCACAATCTCCACGAACCTCAAATTACACACAATTAAAATAAAATCACAAATTAATCATACATCCATAATAATAAAATGACAACATACACAACTAAAATAAAATCACAAATCCTCCACATATGTCTCATCCTGGTCGTCGTCTCGTCCAACATCATCCTGGTCGTCGTCTCGTCCAACATCTCGCGACGGATGATCCTGTATATCATTTAAAAAAATTATAATCAAATCCTTAATAAAGAAATCAAGCATTAACAAGACTTAATAAAGAAATCAAGCATTAACAAGAGTATGCCAATAGTTTAAGCCAGCTCATTTTCATATATATAAATACACACACACAATATAAGTTCAAATTTCATCTTGTATTTTAAAAATGAAGTTTGAGCGCCGAGCTCAAACCGGGCATCCGATTTGGATTCCGTCAGTTCTGACAAGTCACTTTCATCTCCCCGGTCGTATTGGAATGATCGGCACGGCCATCCGACCGGTATTTCGAATTTTAGACCCCCGGACCCGTCCTAACAGTTCATTTGAACTAAGTGTATTTTAAAAATGAAGTTTGAGCGCCGAGCTCAAACCGGGCATCCGATTTGGATTCCGTCAGTTCTGACAAGTCACTTTCATCTCCCCGGTCGTATTGGAATGATCGGCACGGCCATCCGACCGGTATTTCAGATTTTAGAACCAAATGCCCCGTCCTAACAGTTCATTTGAACTAAGTGTATTTTAAAAATGAAGTTTGAGCGCCGAGCTCAAACCGGGCATCCGATTTGGATTCCGTCAGTTCTGACAAGTCACTTTCATCTCCCCGGTCGTATTGGAATGATCGGCACGGCCATCCGACCGGTATTTCAGATTTTAGAACCAAATGCCCCGTCCTAACAGTTCATTTGAACTAAGTGTATTTTAAAAATGAAGTTTGAGCGCCGAGCTCAAACCGGGCATCCGATTTGGATTCCGTCAGTTCTGACAAGTCACTTTCATCTCCCCGGTCGTATTGGAATGATCGGCACGGCCATCCGACCGGTATTTCGAATTTTAGACCCCCGGACCCGTCCTAACAGTTCATTTGAACTAAGTGTATTTTAAAAATGAAGTTTGAGCGCCGAGCTCAAACCGGGCATCCGATTTGGATTCCGTCAGTTCTGACAAGTCACTTTCATCTCCCCGGTCGTATTGGAATGATCGGCACGGCCATCCGACCGGTATTTCAGATTTTAGAACCAAATGCCCCGTCCTAACAGTTCATTTGAACTAAGTGTATTTTAAAAATGAAGTTTGAGCGCCGAGCTCAAACCGGGCATCCGATTTGGATTCCGTCAGTTCTGACAAGTCACTTTCATCTCCCCGGTCGTATTGGAATGACCGGCACGGCCATCCGACCGGTATTTCAGATTTTAGACCCCCGGACCCGTCCTAACAGTTCATTTGAAATAAGTGTATTTTAAAAATGAAGTTTGAGCGCCGAGCTCAAACCGGGCATCCGATTTGGATTCCGTCAGTTCTGACAAGTCACTTTCATCTCCCCGGTCGTATTGGAATGACCGGCACGGCCATCCGACCGGTAACTTATGACCTATGCTCCTTTGTATGAACTGCCCTTCCTTTGCTTAGAGGTGCTGCTCCTGGCTTCCTGCCATGACAGTTACCAGACTTTGGGGAGATCTTTTCACCTAAATTGGCATATTTTATTCATGTCTACATGTTACTTTCCTTATATTATTCTAGCTTTATGAATATTTATAGATCTGTATCCTCCCCCACTCAAGTGAATAGAATTTATACATATCTTTTCACTTTCAGTTCTAACCAAAATCTCTATACACCTATGGAAAATCCTGCAGAACAGTCTGCCTGTTGATTCTAATATCCAGAGGATAGGTGTAAGATGATATTTAGAGTTAAGAAAATGATATTTTCCCCTCCTCAATCTAAATTCTTATATTTTGTAAGATGATATTTAGAGTTAACAAATAATGGGTTCCCAAATAAATGTGAAAGAAAAACCAACAACATAGAACATGCACCAAGATAAAGGGTGAAAAATCAAATTGCACACACTAGCCGATGGACTAAGTAATTAGGCGGTGTGCTAATTTTTTGAACTGGACCAAGAAAAATAAAATAGTCCCAAATAATTTTCTAATTCGATGAAAAATGAAACCCGCCCCCAAGTGAGAGCCCGAGTGAGCTTCTTAGAGAGAAGATCTAAAAGAGGTCTTGGGGGGATAGCTTGAGAGAGTTTCTTGTGAGAGGATTTGTTCCTCCAAGTTGGGGTGCTGACTTCTTTGTATATTTCTCCACATCTAGTGAAGTTCCACTGTCGCCGTCGCCCGTGGACGTAGGGGGTAACCTCCGAACCACGTAAATATGTGTTCCTATCTTGTGTGATTGTTCCTTCTTCTTCCTCCCTTCTTGTTGTGCGGATCGAGATCTTGAGAGGTCACTCTGTCCGTCGGAGTGGTCGTGTCATAACAAGGATCACTTCCTCAAATTTAATGGGATTGTGGATCAAATAAGTGGAAAGGTAAATGACTGTTGGATTATGAGAGACTTGGAAAGGTTAAACACTCCCGACTTCAAGACTACGGTCGATGTAATGATCATACTTCATCCAAAAGCAATTCCCACCTCAGGTTAATGAGCTCATGATCTCCTTCCCCATTTACAAAGCTTGCATGAAACAGTGGAGAGAAATAATTCATGCGCCCGGGATCAAATACATATTCACAGGTAAATGGTGGAATAATCATAATGTACTGCCAGAAACACTTGAAGTGGGCTGTACTCTGCTAGTTTACTTATATGGACATTGATCACAATGCATGATGGGTACACACCATGACACCATAGCACTATCATCATCATCCAGTCTTACGCCCAAGATTGAAATAAAAGCTATGTCAAATATAAACAGCAGAATGAGTATATTGATATTCACATGTATAATGGACAATATGGAAGAAGAAAACACCATGAGAGTACCTTCATTGGTCATAGAACCCATCACGTACATGTATCGCTTGATCTTTGCCTGGCTTTCCTGTTCACGACCTTTCGGCATCAACTCCGAGCTAAAACCAGGAATCATGGAAAATACCTGAAAGCAATAAAATTCATTCAGTTGGAGACGGCAACATGAGAAGTTATCCAAAGGGGATAATGTGGCCACAAGACATAGAATGCAATTCCATCTCCACTAAGAGCAGCCAAAGTTTCACAAGTGGAACCCTCAAGATGCAGTAAAATACACCCCAGTCGTTTCCAACACCTGTCATAAATAATACATTTGGTTAGTACCAAGCAAATTAATGAACATAGAAAAATGTGAAAGCAATCAGCTTATCTCCCGTGATTCCTGAAGTATCACTTAGGTGTGTTAGTCTCAGGTGAACCTTACCTTATGATTGAGTCTCTCATCATAAAAATGAAAATTCACAGAAGGCCCATGAAGTGAAAATTTAAAAAATGGAATAGAGAAGTCTGCAAAAGAGCTTAACCTGCCCCATAAGTCCAGTTTCCATAATTAGAACATGGATCGTAGTCCAAAAGACATTTCTCAAACCATTCAGCTCCCATTCGCCAATCAATCCCCATATCTCGGACAAGAAATGAGCAAACAATCTGCAATAAACAAAGACTCAAATGAATATGAAGTCTGACACTTGCAGTTCATGCAAGCTAGTAACTGTGTGAGGAAAATTTTCCTCGCTAATGTAGTATCCTTGATTAAAGACTAACACAGAAGAAGTAATCTAGAAGAAGAGAACAAACAATCTGCAGCATAGAAAAGCTATAGAAAGACTTCATCAAGCGTATATAGTATAGGCACTTGTGGGCCTGTATACAAGTTAATATTTTCAGCGGTCGTGTTGGAATGATCGGAATGCCGATCGGATCAGTATTTCACATTCTCGACCCCCGGACCCCGACGGCTTTGATTATAAACCAAGTGCATTTGCAAATTGCACTTTTGAGCGTCGGGCTCAAACCGGTAGTCCGATTTAGAATCCGTCAGCTCTGACAAGTCACGTCTACCTCCCAGGTTGTGTTGGAATGATCGGAATGCCGATCGGATCAGTATTTCACATTCTGGACCCCCGGACCCCGACGGCTTTGATTATAAACCAAGTGCATTTGCAAATTGCACTTTTGAGCGATTTGCTCAAACCTAAATCTAAAATCCTAAAACCTAAACCTATTCCCAAATCCCTAAACCTTAAACCCTAAACCCGTAAAAATTGTAAACCCTATAGAAAAAAAAACGTAAGCCCTAAAACCCCTAAAAACACTAAACTGCAGACCCCGAACCCCCTAAATCATAAAACCATAAAACCCTTAAAAATTATAAATCTTAAACCCTCCCCTAACCCCTAACCCCACTACGATCCCTTAAACTCCTAAACTGCTAAACCACCGATTGCTAAACCCCAAACCCTCAAACTAAAAATCCCAAACCCTAAACCTTAAAACCCTAAATCTTGAGTTACCCCTAAAACTAGAAACTCTAAAATCCTTAAAAACCACAAACATAAAAGACTAAATCTGAAAAACCCTAAATCCTAAACCTTAAACCCTAAAACTCCTAAACCTAAAAATCAAAAATCTTAATACTATAAACTCTAAACCATAAACCATAAATTTAAAATCATAAACCCTAAAATCACTAATAACATCAAACCCTAAATAAAAGAAACCCAAAAATGTAAACCTATATGTAAAACCCTAAAAGCCCCAAGAACCTTAAACCTTAAAAACATTAAACCCTAAACTCAAAACATTAAACCATAAATCTTGAAAACCTTAAACCCTAAACCCTAAACCTTAAAAATATGAAACCATAATATCTATAAACCATAAAAACTCGAAAAACCCTAAACCCTAAAAATCCTAAATTGTAATAACTATAAACCCTAAAAACATGAAAAACCCTAAACCCTAAAACCTAAAATCCTTAGAAACTAGACCCACTAAACCAAAAACCCCTAAAGCCTAAACTCTCAAAACCGTAATCCACCCCCCTAACCGCTAAACCAAAAACCCCAAATGCTAAATCCAAAACCCTAAACTCATATGCCAAATATAAAATGCAAACAAACCTAAACACCAAACAACTAACCCTAAACCCAAAAACCTAAACCCTAAATAACCCTAAACCTTAAACCCTAACCCTATATGTTAAACCCTAAACATAAAAAAATAAACTCATAACCCCCTAAACTGTAAAACCCTAAAATAATTAAAAACCATAAAATTTAAAACACTAAAATCCTAAACCCACATTGAACCCCTTACCCCACCCCTAATACATAAACTACTAAACCTCAAAACTGTCAAACCTTAAACTTTAAATCTTAAAACCGTAAGCCCTTAAACCTTAAACACTAAACAGCCCCTCAACCCTAAGCCTAGCAACCGTAAACCGAAAAACCCACACTTAAAATCGAAGTCCAAAAACCTGTAGCCCTGAAACCCTTCCTAAACCCTAACACCTAACCCTTAAATCCTAACCCTAAAGCCCCAAACCCTAAACCATAAAGCTTAAAATCCTAAACCCTAAACCCTAAAAGCCCTAAACACCTTAAACCCTAAAAATCCTAAACCTTAAAAGAGTAAAACCTAAATCTAGTACCTAAAACCTAAATCTAAAACCCTAAACCTTAAACACTAAACACTAAACCCTTAAAAACCTTACACTAATCATTAGGAAAGGAGAGGTGAGGCCAATCCAAATACAACACATGTTTGTGAATATATTATCATGCTAACACACAAAAATAACTATTTACATGCACTGGTATTTTACTACAAAAAATGGAAGGTCCATATGACTGTTAATAAAGGCAATATAAAGCACCCAAACACCTGAAAAGTGCACAAAATAATATTCTATCATATTAACAATAACATGGACTATGAAATGCCCTAAACAAAAAATTAGCATGGCCTAAACAAAATTTTCACATTAAATTCCCTGCAGGGGGTTGGGGTGGGGGGGCCGCGGCGGGTTGGAGAGAGAGAGAGAGAGAGAGAGAGAGAGAGAGAGAGAGAGAGGGGTACCTGTGGGGGGGCGGGTTGGAGAGAGAGAGAGAGAGAGAGAGAGAGAGAGAGGTACCTGTGGGGGGGGGGCCGCGGCGGGTTGGAGAGAGAGAGAGAGAGAGAGAGAGAGAGAGAGAGGGGTACCTGTGGGGGGGCGGGTTGGAGAGAGAGAGAGAGAGAGAGAGAGATACCTGTGGGGGGGGGGGCCGCGGCGGGTTGGAGAGAGAGAGAGAGAGAGAGAGAGAGAGAGAGAGGTACCTTGGGGGGGGCAGCGGCGGGTTGGAGAGAGAGAGAGAGAGAGAGAGAGAGGGCAGCGGCGGGTTGGAGAGAGAGAGAGAGAGAGAGAGAGAGAGAGAGAGAGAGAGAGGGGTACCTGTGGGGGGGCCGCGGCGGGTTGGAGAGAGAGAGAGAGAGAGAGAGAGAGAGAGAGAGAGAGGTACCTGTGTGTGAGAGAGAGGAAGCCGGCGACGACGGCGACGGCGAGCGGCGACGACGGCGACGGCGAGCGGCGACGGCGAGGCGAGCGGCGCGGCGACGACGGCGAGGCGAGCGGCGCGGAGGGGGGCTCCGGCGGAGGGGGCCTCGGGCGGGAGGCCGCACGGGGAGGGGGGCTCGGGCGGAGGAGGGGGGCTCGGGCGGGAGGCCGCAGGGGGAGGGGGGGCTCCGGCGGAGGGGGGCTCGGGCGGGAGGCCGCAGGGGAAGGGGGGACTCCGGCGGAGGAGGGGGGCTAGGGCGGAGAGGGGGCCGCAGGGGGAGGGGGCCGCAGGGGAAGGGGGCTCGGGCGGGGGCTCGGGCGGGAGGGTGGAGGGGGGGCTAGGGCGGAGAGGGGGCCGCAGGGGGAGGGGGCCGCAGGGGAAGGGGGCTCGGGCGGGAGGGTGGAGGGCGGGAGGGAGGGCTCGGGCGGGGAGGGGCTCGGGCGGGCGGGGGTCGCAGGGGGAGTATAACGGGATCAGCGACCGATTGGCGACCGAATTTAGTTCGGTCGCGAGGGTGGAGGGCGGGAGGGAGGGCTCGGGCGGGGAGGGGCTCGGGCGGGCGGGGGTCGCGGGGGGGAGTATAACGGGATCAGCGACCGATTGGCGACCGAATTTAGTTCGGTCGCCAATGGGTCTCAGATGTGCGACCGATTATTTCGGTCGCCGAATTGGTCTCTATTTGGGACCGACTAGCGACCGATTAAAGCGGTCGCTAATGCGGTCGCTATAGCCACTTTTTCTTGTAGTAAACCCTATACTCTGAATGCTCTTTTATGAAAATTTTATTCGATATGCACTGACTCATACGCTTTCTAAATGCAGCTAGACCCCGAGGGAAGGATAACCGAGCTCGAGGGGCTACTCCATGCCACCGTCCAGCAGCGGGACGAGTACCGGACCGCTTTGGAGCTCTTGGTAAGACTCTAAAAAAACTTGGACCTAAAATGATTATGTTTATGATTATGATGCGAATGCGATGGACTGACCAATGATTTCTAAATGTAGCGGGCTGAGGGAGCCCAAAGAGCCGGACCGGATGCACCGTCGTCATCCTCACAGCCTGTCGGGGATAGAGCTGAGCGAGATGCCGAGTTTGCCCGAGCGGTTGCCCGGGCCGAGGAGGCGGAGGCCACCCTCGCGGAGCGGGTAAGATGCTAAATGCTTATGCTTTATGCAAATTCTCATGTTTATGCGACTAACTATATGCAATGCAAACTATAGGCGAGAGAGCTAGCCGTAGCAGTGGCCGAGGTGAAGCTGGTCCGAACGGAGGCAGAGCGGAACCGGGCTGAGGCAGAGGTCCTCCGAGCAGAGGTGGAGCGACTCCGGGCCGGGACCGCAGACTTGGATCGCTACCGGACTGAGGCACGGGATACGCGGCGTCAGATCTTTGAGTTGAAGATCGAGCTGCGGATGATGGAGCGGACGGTGAGAATGATAGGCCGGGGGTCGGAGCGAAATGCCTCCCAGAGCGGGGTACAGAGGAGCGCCGCCCCGAGCGGATCGGTAGCCGACTTCCTCGTTAGCTCCTCCGATCAGCGGAGGAATGAGTGGGCAGAGAGGGGTCAACAGGAGGAGAGTGCCTCCATAGCGCCACCTGCGAGGAGACTCGAGGGAGGAGATGATGATGGCGGCCCAGTGGATAAGCCGGCCGAGTGATGCATGTTTTTCTTTTGTTTTTACTTGTACATGAATTATATGAAAATGAAATGAAAATGCGAATCTTTTTTGTGTTTTGTCATGACTTGTATGTGAATGAATGAATGTGTATGCAAACAGGTGATCATGTGAAAATGAATGGGAATGAATGCAAGGAAATGCAGGAAATGCATGTGGATGTGTGAAAGAATTGTGTGGATGAAACGTGATATGTGAGATGGACAGGATGAACGGAAGTATGTAAGACCGCCAGGTCTAAAACAGAGGCAGGAAGGAATAGTTCAATCACAGCAGCAGACAATGTAACGGTCTAGATCCAAACCGTCAGGATCAAGTGACGCATCAAGTGACGGCCGTCAGAGGGGACAGAGGCCAATTTTGCAGAACTGAGCAGCAGAGAATATAACGGCCTATAGCCAGTGCGTTAGAAAGATGTAACGGCTAAGTGCTAGACCGTTAGATTTGACAAAACAAGATTGAACTATGAATGTATAGACCTCGTCCAAGTGATGTATAGATGATGTATAGACTTCGTTTTAGCCAAAGAATGCTCAGACTTGAAGGGTGTATGGACTTTGGGCAAGGAATGTACAGACTTGGTTGTACACACTTGGATGAAGAACGTACAGACTTGGGTCAAGAATGTACATACTTGGGGAGACATGGAATGTATGAAGAATGTACAGACTTGGAGAATGTACACACTTGGATGAAGAACGTACAGACTTGGGGAATGTACACACTTGGATGAAGAATGTACAGACTTGGGGAATGCATGGACTGTATGCAGAATGTACAGACTTGGGGAACGTACACACTTGGATGAAGAATGTACAGACTTGGAGAATGTACACACTTGGATGAAGAACGTACAGACTTCAACAAATGTGCAGGAAATGTGACGGTCCAAGCACAGTGCGTCGGAGATAGATAACGGTCAGGAGCAAGACCGTTGAGCATGATTTAGCCAAGGAGAAACCAAAACTGATTAGTAGAGAATGTAATGGCTTGGAGAGAACGCGTCAGAAAATATAACGGCCTAATGCCAGACCGTCAAGCTTGACAGAACGAGTTTGGACTAAATTGAACCCACAAGAAATGTGACGGCCCAGAGCTGGCGCGTCATAAAAAAGTGACGGTCTAGCGACAGACCGTCATAGAATGAATTGTACTCCGAGACGGATTGAGCCGCAAGGGGCAAAACCCGAGATAAGAAGCCTTAAATCCATTCTAGACTCCTCCCAGACTTAAGATAAAGTCTTCCAATCCGAATCTTATCACTTTAAAGCCTAAACCAAACCTTTAAAACTTGAAAACCTAGCCAAAATCGCATCTTGCTGAATTCTCTGCTAGAAAGCTGAAAAACCCCTCCTAAGGGTAGGAAATAAGATGAAGAGAAGCCTTGAGGTGATGGCTGTGGAGGAGAAGATCTATACCGGACCCAAAGCTGCAAGAAAGGAGTATGGAGAGCTACAAAGACTGACCTCTATTCCCAAGCATCTAAGCTCTATTGCTCAAAGAGTGGTAAGCTCCCATAACTTAACCAAGTTCAGAAATTTCTGCACCTCATCTTCTTTCTCATGAGTTTCTTTTTTCTTCTTAGCCCCTTCCCGGTCCAAGATGCTATTCTAACCTGAAGTGGGTGGCTCCCATGGTAAAGGCACTCCCTTTAGAGGTTACCTCAATTCTTAAAGCGTGGCACCTTCAACCTCTCTTGGTCTTAGGCAAGAACTTCCAGAAATTGGTATTAGATTGGCCTAGTATTTCAGCCCTCATAGAATTGTGGCGTCCATAAACACAGACCTTCATCTTCCCTTCCTTCGAAGCAACAGTCCTATTAGAGGAGGTAGAAACCTACCTAGCCCTTCCTAAGACTAAGGCGGGGGATGAAGACCTAGTTTGCTACACGGTTGAGCCTATTGACCCGTCCTTGATCTTGAGTGATTTCATCCATAATCCAAAGGACGTGAGGACCATGATCAACCCACACCACATACACTTGATACCCTTGGCACAGTGGATAGTGTCTCATTGCAAAAACAAGTGGGAGAGACATGAAGCAATAGCCAAGGCGGTGGCGGTTTGCTTATGCGGAGTTTTCCTTTTCACCACGACCAACCACCTTTTAGATACCCAAAATCTCAGCATAATCAGTGGGTTGTGACGGGGAATGTCCATCTCTCAAGCGATCCTCTCATATCTCTATGAAGGACTAAGCTCGGCTTGCCTAGGAGGACCATTATTCGGTTCCATGATACTCCTTGAGTGTTGGATGGGAGTGAGAATCAAATTCCAACCAAAGGAAGACATAACTTCTGCTAGCCGGATCTTCGGGAGCCACCCTATTTTCTTCATTGGAGGGGCATCTGGATTTTCTTCACAGGTTGAATGCAAGACGGCGGACAAGAAAACTCGGGATGAATGGCGCCTCTTCTTCAACACCTTTTCAATAGACTAGTTCATCATGCGACCAAGAATCCTTCGGAGCACTCTTCTTAGAATACCGCAGCGTCAAGGCCTGGACCTCCAGCTAGTGAGAAATACTACCATGGCGATCTACAACCCACACCGGTGCCACCTTCAGATCGGGCTACCTCGGACTAAAGTTCCTGCACTATCATACTACGCTCCCCTTCTACCTAGGAAGATGGGGACCGAGGAAGATGAGAGAGCAGTCCGGAACACGCTGACCATGTGGGAGATCAGCATGGTGCGTCCGTGGTAAGAAGAAGTGGAAGAGAACGACGACGCACGCCATGGCTACGTGAAAGAGTTGAGGAAG
Organism: Amorphophallus konjac; assembly: GCA_022559845.1. NCBI lineage: Eukaryota > Viridiplantae > Streptophyta > Magnoliopsida > Alismatales > Araceae > Amorphophallus > Amorphophallus konjac. Next base: position 434,461,169 of record CM040121.1, on the reverse strand, counting down.
ATCCGCCCTCTTGCGGATAAGAAACTGAATGTAGCTTGATTTTCTTTTTGAACGATGTAATCAACAATCAGAGTTGGAATTTTTATCAATCTTATGTTGCATTAAGTTCATTTGAATAAGATGGGATTGCCTTAGTTGAATGGACATGAACTTCGTGTTTTGATTTGGCTAGAATGATCAGCAGAACAGAGCTTCTGGAGAATGTAACGGATTGGATCAGGGCCGTTAGAAGGATATAACGGTGGGGAGATAGGCCGTCAGAGTGTATACTCTGAGAACTAAATTCTCTGGAGGAAGTAACGGTCCAACGATGGACCGTTGGGAAGAATAACGGTCGTGCCCCAGGCCGTTAGAGAGAGAGCTGCTGAGAGAATCAAAGCCAACGTTCTAAAGGAAAGTAACGGTTTAATCAAAGACCGTTACATGAGTGTGGTGGTCCACTGATGGCGCGTTACAGACCTGAACCTGCATAGTTATGAGATTTCAGCTTTGTTCTTGATCCTGCATTCTGCACACACTTAAGCATGGAACAAGTTAGATCTGTTCTTAGACTCAACCCCTTGCCTTGAAGCAAGTTAGATAATGATCATTACTTGATATTTGGTCAAGGGTTGGAGCCTTATTAAATAGGCGGGAAAAAACATAATAGAACTTATGCATGCGATGCATATGATGGTATTTTTTTAGATTTTGGAAAATATTCGAATTTTTTTTTGTGAGTTTTGGAAATATTTGATGTTTTTTGATTCTGAAATATATGATGTTTTTAGATTTTTGAAATATATGATGTTTTTGGATTTTGAAATATACGTTGTTTTTGGATTTTGAAATATATGTTGTTTTTTTTTGGATTTTGAAATATATGTTGTTTTTTGGATTTTGAAAATATATGTTGTTTTTGGATTTTGAAATATATGTTGTTTTTGGATTTTGAAATATATGTTATTTTTTGGATTTTGAAAATATATGTTGTTTTTGATTTTGAAATATATGATGTTTTTGGATTTTGAAAACCAGTGCTTTCCCTTAGCAACGTGAGCCCTCCGTATCGTATTGAGAGTCCCGAGGTTGGCGTGCAATGAGGTGACAAACCCTGACCAAGGCCCAGATTTTCATGACGGTGTTTCTACCATGGCCATACCCAGGGTACTAGTTTCAATCCTGAAAAAGAAAAATAGAACACGGGGGTAAGCTTAGGCCAGACTTAGAAGCTTTTAGGACTTGAGTTCCTTTCCAGACAACCCATTAGAAATTTGGTCTGTTGCGCCAGGACTTTGTGTCCGTCATCGAACCTTAGTCCACTCTATGCATGCATGCGACCGGGCTCATTCGTCCCGCGGGGAACTCTACTGCCACTCTTGTCATGCCTAGATTCTTTTTCTTGCCTTTCTGGAGCTTTGGAATCATATTCAATAGACCTTTGAGATGATGCTTTTGATTTTGTCCTTTACTTTCTTTTTTCCTTGTTTCTTTGCTTGTGGCATCAGGTCATAACGGACTTCCCCTATTTGAGACCTCTTCTTATCAGGGTGCCTGGATTGGTTGTCACCTCCTTATTCACTTCTTGCCCCTGGATTCGGCCGATGGAACGAACAGGGACTTCGACTTTCCCCCAAAGCATGGCCGAGGAGAAACGGTGTCTTTTAAAGCGGGAAACCTGACCAGGGATGTTGTGTAGTGTGTGGTTGCCTTACTCGGGACCCTCTTTAGAGAAATAGAGAAACATCTTGCTGCCGGGGTGGCACGGGTTAGACTCTAAGGAAAGAAACGTTTAAGGTACAACCCATTCCACGGGTGAGAGAGCTCCTCACCTTCCGCGTTTACTAAGCGATAAGCATTCCCTGGATAAGCCTCTTTTACGACAAACAGCCCTTCCCAGTTAGGTTGTAATTTAGACCTAGGTCCTGCAGACCGAATGAATTTGCGTTTCAAAACTATATCTCCTTTTTGAAATTTACGTTCAATTACCTTCTTTTGAAAGTAACGCGAAACTCTCTTTTGATAAACGGATACATGATCGGCCGCATTCATCCTCTTCTCATCTAAGAGTTCCAGCTGAACCAGCAACGCCTCTCGACGTTCATCGAGATTAAGTTCCTTATCAAGCTGCACTCTGAGGGAAGGGATCAAGATCTCATATAGGAGCACCGCCTCCATCCTGTAGGTAAGAGCATAGGGAGTTTGTCCCGTGGGGGTACGGACGGAGGTGCGGTAAGCCCACAGAGCTTCCACTAATCTTTCTGGCCAATCGGAAAACTTATGAGATTCGCATGTTTTCTTTATGATTTTAAGAAGGGTTTTATTAGTGGCCTCGGCTTGACCGTTGCCTTGAGGATAGTAAGGAGATGAATGATGCAATGCAATATTGAACTTCTTACATAGGTCCTTGAGCTCTTGGGAGACGAACTGGGGTCCGTTGTCGGTGATGATACTGCTTGGCACTCCGAACCGCGAGATGATATTCTTCATGATAAAGCGGCACACCGTTGAAGCTTTGATCTCTGCGTACGCCTCGGCTTTGGCCCATTTGGTGAAGTACTCGGTGGCGGTAAGGATGAAGGATTTCTGTTTGATCTGAGAATTAAGATCACCGAGCGGGCTAACAATGTCAAAAGCCCATATAGAGAATGGCCAAGGAGCAGAGAGAGGATGGAGAGATGAAGTTGGAGCATGGATTTTATCAGCATGGAGTTGGCATTTAAGACACCTCCGGACATAGAGGGAGTAATCTTCCTCTAGAGTGGGCCAGTAGTAGCCCTGCCTAAGGATCTTCTTCGCTAGAGCCTGGCCATTGACATGACCTCCAAGCCTCATTATCATCTAAGCATCTCATGAGCATTCCATTAGTAGCGCACCTGTATAGTTCTCCTGCAACAATGGTATACCTTGAGGCGGCTCTTCTTATTGACTTGCGCTACTCGGCGTTTGCCCCTTCTGGGAATGATCCTTCTTTGCAAAACAAGTCGATTTCGTGATACCAAGGCAATTCTTCTTCATCCAGAATCTCTTCTAGCTCTATTAAAGATACTTCCTTTAGATCTTCCTTCTCAGCCCTCGCCTCTACAGCCTTCCTAAGGTTGACGAACCAAGGATCCTGAAGGGAGGGTGCGTCCAGTCTCCGAATGATGATAGTCTCAGTGTTCCGACTGAGAGGGAAAGATAGAGAGGAAGCAAGAGATGCTAGAGCATCGGCTGGAATATTATGAGAGCGAGGAGTATGGATATAGATTAGCTTATGGAATTGCCTCACCAGAAGCGTGACCAAATCTTGATATGGCTTGAGTTTGGGGTCACGAGTGCGGTAAGTGGACAGAACTTGCCGCAGGACGAGCTGAGAGTCTCCTATGATATTTAAATAGCGCGCACCTAGGAGATAGGCATGATTCAGTCCAGCTAAGAGAGCCTCATACTCAGCGATGTTGTTGGTAGCAGGAAATCGAAGTTGATAAGCAAAAGGAATAGTCACTCCCTCTAGAGTGAGCAGAACAGCGCCGATCCCTCGGCCTTGAGAATTGAGCGCACCATCAAAGTGCAGAGACCAAAAGGGATGGTGGGTGAGTACAGAGAGATGCTCATTAGGGAAATCGTCCTGAATGGAGTCAGTGTGAGGAATAGGAAGATGGGCAAGATGCTCAGCGATGGCGTATCCTTTGACTACCTTCTGAACGACGAATGTGATATCGAATTGGGAGAGGAAGCTCTGCCAGCGATCTAACCTACTAGAAAGGACAGGCTTTTCTAAGAGATAGCGAATCGGGTCCATTCTAGAGATCAACCTAACTGGGTGGGCAAGGAAATAATATTTAAGCTTCTGAGCTACCCATACTAAGGCGGCACAAGTCTTCTCCATAGCGGTGTATCTGGACTCAACTGGGTTAAATAACCGAGAGAGGTAATACGCAGCCCGCTCTTTCCCTTCATCATCCACTTGTGCTAAGACCGCCCCTAGGGAGTCCTCAATAATCGAGATGTATAGGATTAGGGGTTTCCCAGGGACAGGAGGTTGCAAAATCGGGGGATTGGATAGATATTCCTTTAAGTCCTCGTAGGCCTTCTGACAGTCTTGATTCCATTCAAACTTGACCCCCGCCTTAAGTAATTCATAAAATGGACGGCACCTTTGAGAATGTTGGGATATGAACCTTCTAATGAATTGCAATCGACCAATCAGTCCTCGAAGCTCCGTAATGTTCTTAGGCGGAGGCATGTCCATGACGGCCTGTGCTTTGTTAGGATCAATCTGGATCCCCCGTTTGCTCACTATGAAACCTAACAGCTTCCCTGAAGAGACTCCAAATACGCACTTCTTCGGATTCATTTTGAGCTTGTACTCCCGTGCTCTTTGCAGCACCTTAGCCAGAATAGAGGGGTGTTCTTCTTTGGTTCTTGACTTCACCAGAATGTCATCCACATAAGCTTCCATATAGATATGCATCATATCGTGGAAGATGGCCATCATGGCCCTTTGATAGGTGGCACCTGCGTTCTTCAAACCAAATGGCATAACCACATAACAGTACGTGTCCCAGGGCGTGGTGAAGGAGGTTTTCTCTTGATCTTCCGGAGCGAGATAGATCTGATTATAGCCTGAGTAACCGTCCATAAATGACAGAGATTCGTACCCGACGGTGCTATCGACCAAGACATCAATATGAGGCAGTGGAAATCATCTTTTGGACATGCTTTGTTGAGATCCCTGAAATCGATGCAGATACGCACCTTTCCATCCTTCTTAATAACATGGACTATGTTCGCCACCCACTGAGGATACAGAACAACTCTAATGAATCTGGCCTTATACAATTTGTCGACCTCTTCCTTAATCCTTAAGGCCATGTGGGGGTGAAATCTCCTTGACCGTTGTTTCACAGGTGTTGCCCCTGGTTTAAGCACAAGTCGATGTTCCACTAAAGAGGGGTCAAGACCTGGCATGTCTTCATATGACCAGGCGAAGGAATAGCTATACTCCCTTAGAACCTTGATTAAATCTTCTTCTACTTGTGGAGGGAGATTAGCGGCAATAATGATGGGCCTTGGGTCTTCTTCAGTTCCTAAGTTGATTTCCTTCGTAGGTTCATCCACTACCGACGATGGCTCGTCGAATTTCTTAAGTCCTTGTGCATACAAATCGGCAGTGTCATCTACATTGCTATCCTCATTGATCGGATCTTTTTCATCCAGGATTTCATAGACACCGAGTCCGTCATCGCTCCACACCCCTTCTATTGCTTCTTCATCTTCAATCATAATTGCCGTAGCAACAAATTCTGGACACTTTAAAAGGGCATGACAACGCTGAGCTAGATCTTGCAAGAACCTATCAGGGACGGATTTGGGAGGACACGCAAGTGGGCGCGACTCAGAGGAGGAAGGGTTGGACGACCTAGAACAAGACCCTACTTCTCTAGACCTAACTGACTCTACTTCCCTAGACTCGATAGACCCCAATCCTAACCTAGGAGAAAGAAGACTAGTAGAAGGGAAGGAGCAGGGGACTCGTGCCCCTGGGAGGAGGATGGAGACAAGGTAGCATAATCTTCCACTGAAATCTCCATTTCGAATTTGACGTTTTTTTTTTGGAGATCAGTGGAGACTACACAACAAGATGGAGGAGGCGGGAGCTACATGGGGAACAGCTCGGGGAAGATGCAATCGAAGAAGGGATTGGAGGAGGAGAACCACATCTCGTGGAGCTGGGCGTTGGGAAGAGGAGGAGTGAATAGAGTGGATAGATCAATGGGTGGGCAATGCCCGCAAGCGCAACGAACAAAGAGAATTTCCGGTGGATCAATGAAGGATGGATTTACCATGATGGGAGGAAGACGGGGTAAGAATTCCCTCTGCTGTAGGAGATATTGAAAGCGTGAGGGAGACCAAAAAAAGATAATCGGCGAGCTCTCCTCCTTCCGCAGATGCTAAGTCGGCTGCTTCTTCGGCCACCATTGGACAAGCCGAACCTCTTGACGCTGCTGGCAGTCTTCTTTATGAAATAGCCCATGAAGGGCTGGACCATAGTCAATCACATCATCAACTGGCCTCCTTAGCACTGGGGGTGGACTGGCAATTGGACAGACTGTATCTTCCCTTGGCGGAGCTGGCGGTGGAGCTAATGTGCCGGGATGGAGAGGCCCTCGAACAAAGTGTTGACGGTAGTCCCAGGTGAGTGGCCCAGAATCACCCATCATGGACAATGCAGTCTCTCGGTAGCCGAGACCTCTTCTGTTCATTTTCCTGCCCTTAGGAATGGGCTTAGTTCATCCCTGCAATTGAGCACCGAGGCCTCTCCCCGGTTGGTAGCCTAGCTTCAGTATAATGTCCCAGCCCTTGGAATCTCGGATCTGGGGCTTCACCTTGATGTCAACTGCTGCGGTGACGGGCTTGCGAGGTGCGTAAGCCCAAGGAAAGTCAAGATCTAGCACTGACATAACGGGCCGACTGCTTGGCCACAATGTAGGAAGAACTTTATCTGAAATAGCCTTCACTGATTGGACCGTGGATAAGCTTTTGACTTTGACGACCCTCCCTTGGAAAGGGAATTTAATGCATTGATGTGCAGTAGAGGGTACGGCTCTGAGGGTATCGATCCACGGACGACCCAAGATAGCTTTGAACATAGGGTCAATGTCCAACACATAGAATTCCACGAGCATAGTAAGGGGCCCAAGCTCATCTTGAATGGTGACAATCCCGTGACATGCCCGCCGAGAGTTGTCATAAGCAGCTATGGTAGTGGGAGTTGGGCGTAGAAGTTCTTCTGACAGATTACAAGCCCTTAGAGTGCTGAGTGGGCATACGTTGATAGATGCCCCTGTGTCAACTAATGCCGCATCGATGCTGACTTTGTTCAGAATGATAGTAATGCACAGCGGCATTTGCCGAGCTTCTGGTGGTGCTAGCTCAGTTTCAGAGAAAGTAATGGCTGGCCCCTTGGAGATTGTTGCCAGTGCGGTAGGTAAGCTATCAACTGCCATGTCTTCACTAACCATCACCTTTTGAAGAAAGTCTCTTAATGCATCTTGGTGAAGGGTAGATCTCTTAATCAGTTCCAGCACAGATATCTTGGCGGGCACCCTATCCAAATGATGTAATAGATCATATTGGGTCCCGGGTAGTGGCTCGGCCTCTTCTTGTTCAGTCGCCGGTTGGGAAGACTGGGGATTGGAAGTGGAAGGATAGTTTCGGTGGAACATGCGCCCGCTCCCTAGGGTGAAGTTATAAGCTGCCGCGGCCTCAGATTAGCTTAGGATAAGTGATTTAGTAGGCCCAGTGGGATGGATGAGCGGTGCGGAAGAGGGTGTAGTGGAAAGGACGATAGGCGAGGGGTTAGTTGCGGTGGGCGCGAGCGGCAGTGGGGGTATAAAAGTGGATGGAGGTGTGATGAGTGAAGGGTTAGACGGAGATATGGCGATAGTGGACGTAAGCACGAGCGGGGAGGGGGTGATGGTAGCGGTTGTGAGCAATGGTGAGTGCGACGGGGGCGCGGGTGATGGTGCGTGTGATAGAATAGAGGTAAATGGAAGGACGAGTGGAGGAGGAGTTTGGTGGGTAGGTATAAGGATAGGGGAAGCGGGAGGATTATGGTAGTTGTGGTGAAGGGCCATGACCTGCGGCGTGGAATTATCGTCGTCGAAGGACCACTTGGGGTTAGGAGCCGGGGGTTGGACGACATTGACCTGAGCTGGTGCCGGCGGCGGAGGCTGCGGAGCAGGAGGATGGTTTGGCATTGGGTTTTGATGAATGCCTAGGTCTTGCACCAGCTGCTGTTGCTGCTGCTGCTGTGGCTGCGGTACCTGTTGCTGCGGTACTTGCTGCCTCGGCGGCTACCTTCTCTTCTCTTTGATTTCTGTGATGGCCCGGTGCATTTCGGCCCAATCTATCCTCTGTCATAAGATCATATACTAGGTCCCGGAATTGAAAACACCCTTCAATGGTATGTCCTGGTTGCCTGTGGAACATACAATACATCGTCTGATCAACGGTCGGATTCCAGTTGGGCCGTTCCGGAGGGAGCTGTATGGCATTAACCGACATAAGAGCCGAGAAGATGTCTGTGAGGGTTTCTGGAAGTGGAGGATATTGAGCTCTTTTAGGAGCCGGGCGCTTGTTGTTCGGGTTGTTGTTATAGCCATTGGGTGGAGGGACGTTGTGGTATTGCGGAGGTGGTGGTGGTTGTTGCGGTGCGGCGAAGGTGTTTTGTGGATTGGTGAAAGCAGTTTGTGGGATGGTGAAGGTGGGCAGAGGGTTTTGCGGAGTGACTTGGAAGTTCTGTGGAGCGGGATTCTGTGGAGTGCGGGGATTTTGAGGGAAGCGAAAAGGTGTGGCTTGGAATGGGAAAGCAACGGCTTGAACTTGCTCGTTCGTTTGGACCCCCTCGGTGACCGGCCCTTGAGGTTTCTTGTGATACTTGGGCTTTTGGTTTTCAAATAGAAAGTGAATGGGGGAGTCCTTGAACTGTGTTTGGATGAACCGCGCCCAGCTATAGAGTTGGTGCATATTGGCTATGTCGTTCATTGCCAGAATGTTTCGGAAGGTCGGGGTTGTATTGGAAATAAGTAGCTTGACCTTCTCTTCCTCCGGAATGTGGCCGGGCACTCTAGCGGCCATTTGCCTCCACCTATCTGCATAAGTGGCAAACTCCTCATCCGGTCTCATCTTTTCGGCCACCAGATCTGTGAATGAATATTCCGGGCCAACCCTATCTTGAAACTGCTGAATGGACTTATCTTTCACTACCTTAAGGCTCTCTTCTTCTTCCAATGGCAGAGAATAGAACCATTCTTGTGCAACACCGTCTAATGAGCAGCGGAACAAGTACGCCATAAGGCGATCATCATATTGGAATTAGGCCGATTCATATAAGAAATCCCTCATGTGAATAAAGGGATTGCCATTCCCGTCATATTAGTGATAATTGGGGAGCTCGGATTGCGGAGGGAACTGGATGTTCTGAAAGCTAGGAATCGAAACATCTGCCAAGGATTGTGGGCCAACCCGCTTCTGGAGGAAATCGAGTTGCTGTTGCATGGTGGCCCATTTATCAAGTAATTCCTGCTCTCTGGATGGAGCAGGGGTAGTGAGAGATGATGGCTGAAGTTGGGGAGCAGAAGGGTGGATCGCAGCAGAAGGTGGGAGCCCATAAGCAGGAGCAGAAGGATAAATGGCCGAAGTAGGTGGCCCATAAGAAGGATATTGGGCCTGAACTTGACCCAGATTGGAGTGGGCTTGGACAACCCCTGACTGAGGGCGCAGGAAGTCGGAGGGGCCCATGAGGACTTGCGGAACCGTCGGGCTAGGCATATGATGATCCGCCTGAACGAAAGAAGGGACAAGAGACTTCCCCTTGTCAAAAGATTGCTGGGCCGAAGTAGAAGATTGGCCCGTCTCCATGCCAGTGAATGTGATGGTCCGGGGTTGGACCGGAGTAAGATTAATTGGAGTGAGCTGAATGGAAGGATTGGATTGACCCTGCATAATCGTGGGAGGGGAGATACTGGATCCTTGCATGGCTTGATAGATAGTTTGGAGTTGGGCCGGATCCAATTGGGCCATCATCTGGAGAATGGAGCCCGCAGAAGGAGTAGTGAAAGAAGGGGTAGCTTGACCACCTTCCATGGAGGTAGAGGACGGAAGAGGGGCTGTCCCCTCTCCAGAAGAGAATGAGGTGACCCTAGCAGGGTTTTCAAGAAGCCCTTGAGGAAGGAAATCCTCTTGGGAACGGGGAGGATTAAAAGAAGCCATGGTGGGTTCGAAAAGCGGATTTGAGTAGAACCTGGAGAAGGAATTGACCCTAGAAGGTGCTTCTAACTGACGAAAACAACTCCACATGCAACGAACAACCTTGACAAGATGCAAACAACACAACACCAACACACAATGAGCAACCAAACTTGGACGATTTATAACAAAGATGTAAGTAACAAGAGATGAAGACACTTCAAGTCAACCAAGTTGTTCAAAGTGATGCTTCAAGATTCTTATGATTCCTCCTTTGGAACTTTAGCGGATTGATTAATATGAGCTCTCAACAATGGGTTCCTGATAGGAGATGGATGTAAAGCTTGGTTTGACTCTAAATGTGATCACTCCCTCACTTATGCGATCCTAGACACGGGGTGGGAAAGGTACAACCGGCCCGACGTCCGTGTGGGAATCCACGGCTCGCGGGGACTTATGGAGGTCCCTGGTGTGATTTCCTAGTCGGCCCCAAGGAATATGGAGACGAGAGATCCGCACACCAAGGTAGGAAAATGCAATCTAATGTATGAAAGTATGAATGAACCTATGTGCACCGGAGTGCATGCAACTTCTAACCTAGAATCTAGCAAACAATTATGCACACAACGATGTAAGTATATAATGCAACCAAGGAGGAAGCCAGATAACACCCAAGCAAGAATATCACAGCAAAAACTACGGAAATAGAATGCACCTCGGGATGCATACCTGTCTGGAGTGTAACGGTCTAGAAGACCCGCGTCAGAAATATATAACGGTCAGAGGCCAGACCGCCGGAAGAAATATAATGCAGGGACCCAGGACCGTCGTATGAGCCAGAGAGCCAAAAATAAACCAGAAATAAAAGGGAAATCTGTGAAAATCCCAAACAGCAGGATGAGGAATGTAACGATCTAAAGCCCCTGCGTCAAAGTGGAGTGACGCAGGGACAGAGGGCCGTCAGACTACCCAGGGAACCAGAAACAAGAGGAAGTAAGAGGGAAATCCGAGGAAACTAAACAAGGAAATGATGGCAGGTTTAAATAGAGATCAAGACATGATTGGCACAAGCTGTCCCACCGTGATCGCCAAAAAATTATCTGTTGATTTGTTTTACTTCTCTTCTTCTTTTTGTTTTGATGTGTAATAAAGATGATAAGTAAAAATCAAAGATCTCAATCAACCTATGAACATGTGAACCATGAACCTAGGCAACCAGAATAAGCTCTAGCATGGGCATGCTATCTCAATCATCAAGCTAAACTAAGGGAATAAATAAAAACACACGCCGGGCGTGGAGCAAGAGCAAATAAAAACACACCGCGAGGGTGGAGCAAATAAAGGAAATAAGAGATATGAGATGGAGAGAAAGCTAATGCCTAATACTAAGAAAGAACGTGATCGCCACCAAAGTAAACACAAGCCAGAGACTTGAAAATACCTTGGAAATAGGTGGATGAAGCACCCGCCCACGGGAGAGAGAAAACCAGTGAAATCTGTAGATCAACCGAATGTAACGGTCCAGACCCCGTGCGTCACAGAAATGTGACGGTCGCACGATGCACTGTTATAGAAGCCTGACGCACGTACACAAGACCGTCAGAAAACCTGCAGTAATAGCTTAGGAATTCTTTGAACTCCAACTCTTCCAGCCGGCTAGAAGACTTGGGCCTCGTGTAGTGAACCTGTAAACCTGCCAAAGAACGTGAAACACATGAAAACAAACCCAAATTAGCCCTTTAAACAAGCGTAGTATCAATTCTCAAAGAACTTAAGATCATGCAAAAGGAAAGGGAAGTATCGGGAGAGTTTTGGTTTTTTAACCCCTCTGGGCGTTTTAAAAGATAGGAAGATATTTAGATGATGAAAACTAGGTGCAGAACGTGGAAACAAGGAGAGGGACAATGCCTATGATGAGAGGGAGGAGGAAGAACACAATATGAAATGATGAACTTTGAAACTCAATAGAACGAATACTCCCTTCACCGTGAAGCAGCTGGACGTGAAAGACAAGTCTCCTTGATTAGATGTGGCTCCAGAATGCGGCAGCACTTTGATGCGAACTCCAGATCTTCCTCCTTCGGGCCATGAAGTTAAGGGTGCTATTTATAGGCCCTCAAACTCTCCGGTCGAACAGAGGATAATCCAGCAAGAAAAAAGGATAACTCTTAGCAAATCCTTGAAGATAATATCACCAAGAGTCCATAGAATCAAACAGAAGGTTCTGAGGATCAGATTTGGAAGAGAAATCACCAATTCAAACTCTTATCTCGACCACGGAGTAGCAGAGAAAAGGCCTGAACTGCCAGGACTCTCTGTTAGATGTAACGGCTACTCGACAGACCGCCACATGAAAATAACGCGCCAAGGGAATATCGTTACATTTAACCTTATCTCAAAAGAGATAAGATCAATGGAAGAAGATCAAACAAGTTGGACTCTGCAAGATAAGTAACGGCCATGTCTGGACGCGTTGGAAGAAAGTGACGGCTGCACGATAGACCGTTAGATTCAATGGGTAGGCCAACGGATAAACTGGAACAAAAGACCTTAAGTTGTAGGACTCTTCAAGAAGTAACGGCCATGGGACCATGCGTTAGAAGAAAATAACGCCCATGCATAGGACCGTTAGAAATAATGAAGATCAAAATTGATAAGAGCTTGCTAAGCTTCATCCAATGAAAAGCCACAAGGAACCACACTCAACCAAGGAGAGAAGACCCATGAAATAAGCTTCAAACTGATAAAGGAAACTCAATGAAGAGTGAACAACTTGGAGCATCACATAGATAGAACAAGGAGATGACCCAACTTATCGGTCATAAAACGGGTGTCAACAGCCGCGACAAAGCGAAACTTGTGGGGCAGGCGATACTGGTGCTCCAGCCTTCTCACATCCGCCTCCCCCAGTTCACAGCAGTTTGGAACCGGCCCCTTCACCACTGGCTCATCCTCCCACTCCTCAGCATCCAAGCGCTGGTCCGCCATGGAATCCGGAGAAGACTCTGAGGAAGGGCGATCTCGGGACCCCGAAGATTTCGAGGGAAGAGGAAGCCGCCGGACTGCCTCCGCGATTATCTCCGCCAACTCCACGAACGCCGCTGCAAGCCTCTGCTCTCCCATCGTGCCCTCACGACGCATCGAAGAGCCCAAAAGCAAAGAACGGAGGAGAGACAAAACCCTAAAGACGGAGGAAATCTGGAATGACAGCAAGCGCCCAATGCCTATATCCCCAAGCGGGAGGCGGCGCGTCGTTCCGACCTCCGAGAAAAGGGGGCCCCTTCAGTTCGGATCCGTCAGGATCATCATTATTACGGGCCCAGGTGACCACGGCACGTGGCTTCCTTACACCGCCAGATCTCCACCCACCTGAGCCACGCTGGTCTAAAACCCCAACAGCTACTCTTCCAAGCTTACTAAAGCTCGGGAGTAGGAGGGGGACAAGTGGAGAGGGGGATTTCTGTAGCCCATCTAAGATCAGCCAAACCAGGTCCATCAGGACCAAACGAGACTCAGCTCATCCAAGTGACAGCCCTATAGGGCCCACTTAGGCTAAAAAGCCCAATAAGATTACTCGGGATCTCACCCTTCCTCGGCGGCCCTTAGGCTCGGAAGGCCCGAGTGTCGGTCAGAACTGAGGAAGACCCATGCCCAAGTTATCCCCTCATCGGGATAGAGGCAAGCGCTCAGCGCCCACTCCGACCTATCTTCATCCGAGCTATGCCTATCACCCGGATAGGGTTGGCACCTTTTATGCTCCGACCGACCGATGATTGCTTATCCACGCAACCGTTGAGAGCCCTTTATGAGCAGGAGTTTATGAGGATAAGAGACCCATGATCCCTCAAGGATATGAAGATCCCACGATGAGGACGTAAAGATCCCACGATGAGGACGTAACTCCCGCCTGAAACTCCTCAGCTTACGGGACTCATAAGGTGAGCACACTATATAAACCAGAGACTCCCTCCAGTGAAAGGTAAGGGCAATACACGCCTAAAATCCCCTGAGCAGGAACCACTTCACCACCTTAGTGTTGGGGATCTCGTGCACCTCTTTCTATCTCCCTCCATATCTTCCACCATTGCTCTACTGACTTAAGCATCGGAGGGTTTTCCCCAGGGAACCATCCCTGGGCCCTCTGATCCATTTCCCTTTCTCTACAGTTCACTATTCGGCGATCATCCTCCCAGCTCAGGAGCTGCACGAGATCACGCCCCTTCAGGGTCATATGATCCCCACACTGGAAGACATGGCGAGGATCACCGGATTGCGGGTCCACGGAGCACCGGTGACAAGATGGACCTACGGAGACTACCGAGACATGGCGCAGGAGCTACTCGGATTAGATTTGATGAGACTAGGGCATCACACCTCCATGCTGGGATGAGCGATACTCCAGGAGAGCCTGGGGCTGAGGGGAGCTGCCATAGCTGTAGGGGAGCTGCCAGAGGAGCATATCGGGAGAGTCATAGACCAGGTTCGGGGAAGAGTAGCAGCAGAGCCGGGACCAGAGGGAGACATCACCTTGCAGCGCTTCCTGATATTGCTAATCGGGAAGCTTCTCTTCGCGACCAGAGCTGACGGAGTGAGCTGCAGGCTCCTCCCATTGCTGAGGGATCTGGACGGAGTAGGAGGGTACGCCTGGGGAGCAGCGGTCTTGGCGTTCCTTTTCGACTCTCTGAGCACGACCGACCGGCAAACCATGCTGGGCGACTTCTCGCCATTCCTACAGGTAAAATGCTTTAAACTCTAAACTTTAAATGCTTGTCTATATGATATATGCTGACACTTGACTTATGCAGGTCTGGAGGTACCTGCACCTCCCTGGCATTGGGTGAGGGAAGGAGTTACACCCCTAGCGGATCCCCATCACGAGACGGTGGGTAGTGGCACGTGACATGGGATCGATCCGGTGCCTGGCCCGGGCTATCCAGGATGACATAGACACTTTCCTATATGCATCGGTAAAACTCTAAACTCAAACTCTTCCATATGCTTTAAATGCTTCTAAATGCTTATCTAAATGCTGACATTGACTCAATTGCCTTTTCAGGTGCACTGGACACCTTACTGTGACGAGGGTCACGAGGGGCAGCCTTGGGTGGAGGTAGCTCAGGCGTACGTCGGGCGAGAGATCTGGCTACATTGCCTGAACATCATCGAGCCTCTCCATCATCGACTGATCATGAGGACGAGAGGAGTACACCAGCCGGAGGTCGAGTTCCCAGAGCGAGACAACGAGCGCATCGAGAGGTCCTCGAAGGGACTCAGTAGGGACATTGACTGGGTCACTCGGGCGATCGACCAGGCGCGAGATTGGACACGGAGGGGCCGGAAGGTGAAGACCCGAGCTGACAGCGATGAGGCCTACCTGAAGGCCTACGCGCGGAGGTACAGCGACCAAGTGTTCCACGGCATCCGTCGACCGGTATGACTTCGAAACTCATGCTTTTCAATTAATTAAATTATTTGGTGCGGACACCCGAGCGCATGCGAGACACGAGCCGGCGAGCCACCGGTACCGCACGAGGAGCATGACTTGAGCCACCTCAGCATCCCTATGGCTCGGAGACAATCTGGAGGTTCCCCACTGAGTCATAACATTTATCATATTTTTGGGATTTTTATTTGTGTGTAATGTATTTTATTTTATTTTCGTCAGTGTGTAATTTAGATAGTTCGAGGGGCTTATGTGCAAAATGGGGATCCCTGGGCCCCACGGGCCCCCACTCCACTCCCATTGGGCCACCTCAGCTCTAGGGCCCCTGTGGGGTCAGTCAACCCTCCTTGGAGGCTTCTAGAAGGGTGGGCCAAGGGAGGGGGACAATGGACTTGAAAAGTCCACATGGGAGGCCACCAACCCCACCTACCATGTCCCCCCCTTGACCCTCCTTGGTCAAGGTGCGCCCCCCTCCCCTTTTGTTTAATATTTTTGTTGTATTTTGATCAAACTCCATCCTAGCCATCCATCCCCAACCCCTAGATCCAACGGTGGAGGATGAGTTTGGTGGGAGTCATATATAAGGCATGTAATTACCATTTTCTTGAATTAATGCCATTTTGAACGTGAAAATTGTTGGAGCATGGCCTAGGCCGCCCCCTTCCTCTCTCCCTCTCCCCCTTGCAGCTGTGAAGGTTGATTCTTGGTGGTGTGACTCCACCCTATCAATTCTGGTCGCCGCCGCCGCCGCCACGAGCCGCCACCGCACCGCCATCGCCATCAACTGAGTTCTGTCTACGCAGTACCACAGCAGCTTGTTCGAAATTCATAGGTCTTCCCCGAGCTCATTTGGCTACCAAATTTGGAGGAGTTGTTCCGGGGATGTTCCTCTCCACCCACAAAAATCAGACCAGCATTCAGATCACGTTTCCTATATTTTGATTTTCGTCCACTCTTCCATTTCGGTTCTGCCAGAGTTCTGTCCAGGTTCACCTCCGTCCTGAGTTTCATGTCTTAGAGCCACATTTTGATTTCTGTTAGTTCGCCCAATTTTACTTGGGGTTCCATCCATCCACCCCTTCATCCACAATTTTTCTAAATTTTTGATTCGCCCATCTCATATTTTCTAAAAATCATTCTCAGACCCATCTACAGTTCTGTCCACCTGTTCCCAGATCCGACCACCAGTCACCTCAAAAATTATAACAAATCGGATCCACCTACAAATCAAATTCTAAAAATATCCCCAGTTTCGTGGTTTGATTACCTACAACTTTTAAGATGAGCTCGAAGTCTGAATCCAACTGTACATAGGCGGTCAACTGCCATTTACAGTAAACTGATATGCTGATCTGAGATTTCGGGAGCTATGGAGCAGAGAATTGAAAAATAGTTAAAGCCTAGGTCCGTGCAGGTTCAGAAGAGTCCACTGGCCCTAGATTGAAGGATTTCGAATCCTCTTTCCAACGGCACTAGTTTCGTCGCATTCTGGCGACGGGGTCGATCGCAGCGGCCGTTTTTGCCGGAGCGCGCGCTGCTGAAACAGCAACATCAGCTCGTGGACAGCACTCTCTCCACTTGGGAACCGGGGCGCCCATCCTCCGGTGAGTGTCGCCGGCTGACCGCCGTCCAAGGAAGCATGCTGCCAGGGGTCCCCATTACAGTGGGACCCACCCCGCCAGACCCGGAGGACAGGACAGCGTGTGGGCCCCACGGCCCATTGATTGCGCCGTCCGGAAAGCACGAGAACGCGGAGTTCGGCACGTCGAGACGACAACAAGATGCTGCCCGTCAACCTGATTTGCGTGATCCCCAGGGCCCACATGTGACCTTTTACCTCCCTGCGTGGAGTGGGTCGAATCTCTTTGTACCGCTGTGAATTATGTTAACCGGGGGCCCGTAAGTCAGCCGGGGTGTCTTCGCCACGCCAGGTGCATGGAGGTAAATGTCTTAACTCCTTGGCGTTACATTGCTTAGCTAGTATATGGTCTTAGGCCGCTGCCGAGAGTGTAGGTACTAGCCCGTGTGTCCATGTCACTGCTGTGAGAGTGAGAGTGACCCGTCCCGCGACTCGATCCGAGTCCGGAAGTTGAGTCGGACTACCCTTGACCTCCGCCGGTTCCTTAACCGCGCACGGTCCGCGCTTTCCCTCGCTTGAGACGATGAGTGAGCTTCCACTTCTGTTAGCGACGTTTCACTACTAGGAGCTCGTAGTGTCGGGCTTAGTGTCTCCCTGGTGTGTGTTGCTGGTCGTGTCTTCATCTAGAGTCCGAGGGTGGCACCATATAGTGTCATCTCCCGTGTCCGTCCCGCATCAGTTTGGTATCAGAGCGAGTCGAGTCTAGGGTAGTCTTTGCATATGTCTTGCATGCATCATGGTCTAAGTCGAGTCTAGGATCATCATTATTTTCAAAAAAAAAAGTGTGTTTTAAATTGCATTTGCATTCTTTACCCGGTATATTAAAAGGTGTTGTCCGAACGTTAGGCTACGCCTATCGGGAAGGCCGCACACTTGCAGGAGTGATCTTCGGATCGATTAACTCCGCCACGTACCGGATATTGGTTTAGGTCTAAGTGCATCATTTAGTGAGTGTTTGCATTAGTCAGTGTCTTCTAGGTCGTGTGTCAGTTGCATGCCCACCCATCGAGGTACCCAATACTCGCCACCACCACCTATGGCGGACTCCCGGGCCCGTAGCTCCGATGAGTCCTCGACGGCCGAGATGTTCTGAGCCATTATGGAACGTCTTGACACGCGTATGGATGGCCTTAGTACGCGTATGGATGGCATAGGAATGCGTCTAGAAGGGCGGATGAAAGCCCTCGAGGATCGGGCCGAGAGTTCGGATCAGTCCATTCAGGGCCTAGTTGGGAGGATCGCAGTCCTAGAGAGGGGCCCAGTAGCGGCGCAACCCGCGCCGACGAATGGCCAACAAGAGCCGGTGTAGTAACCCGCTATGCCAAGGGCTCAAGTGGAGAATGTTGGGGTTCAACAGGTGCATGTGGTGGATGATTATGCATCTGATAATGATCAAGGGGGTAACGGTCGTCGTCATCAACGATGAAATCGTGATGACGAGGAGGACGACCGCATTCTTAGGGGCGTGCGTGCGGACCCTCCCACTTTTAGCGGGTCCTTGGACCCTAGGGTGTATTTAGATTGGGAGGCCGGCATGGACCGGTACTTCGAGTGGTTTGAGATGACGGAACACCGAAGAGTCCGATACGCGAAGATGAAGCTGCAAGGGCAGGCCCAAACTTATTGGATCAATGTGGAGAGCCTGCTCAACCAGCGACGTCAACCCCAAATCGGTACTTGGGATGATATGAAAATCAAATTGAGGGAGAAATACCTTCCCGCCTCATATCGCCAACGTCTTATAGATAAGTGGCAAAGCATCTCTCAAGGGAACTGATCCGTGACCGAGTACACCGCCGAGTTCGATGAGTATTACTTACGGCGTGGGGTCACAGAAGAGAGCACCATGACTATATCCCGCTTTCGAAGAGGTTTGCGGCCCAATTATCAATATGAACTCTTTCACCGCAATGCAACCACTTTGGAGCAGGCATATCAGATCGCTCTCGAATTGGAGCAGTTCGAGGCCGAGTTCGAGTCACCCTATCGGTTGGGCTCCTTTCCCCTTCGTAGTGTCGAGCCCCGTGGCTCATCTGGCACGTATCCGAGGGCCCCCATGACTCGACCTCAGGAGCCCGCTCGCCCCGAGCCCTTTACTCCTAGGCCTCGTCCTCCACCCCCGAGGGACCTTCCTCGTCCCCAGCATCTTACGGCCCCACCCACAGTCCGTCGACCGGCACCCGCACCTCCTGCACGTCCTTTGTTGCCTACACCTCCTATCCGTCGGGAGGATAAAGGTAAAGGACCTAGGATTGGGGAGCCTAGTGGATCACGGCAGCAGTGTTATCACTGCAATGGGTTTGGCCATTTCACTAACCAGTGTCCCACCCGCCCATCTCTTCACATTGGGGACACACAGGCCGAGGATACCACCCCTACGGGCCTCGAGTTAGTCAGCTATGAGGCAGATGAAGAGCTAGCTGACGAGTACTATGAGATGGGAGGTGAGGCCCAGGATGCCCAGCATTCGGACGATACCCACGTGGGGGTCGTCAGATGTATCCTCACCCAGCCGCAGGTCAGTGATGACTGGCGTCGGACTACTATTCTTCATGTATTCTGTAGGTTGAGAAAGTAAATTTGTAAGGTGGTCATCGATAGCGGGAGTTGTATCAATGCAATCTCCATGAACACTGTCGCCCGTCTTGGTCTCACACCCGTAGACCATCCTTGTCCCTATCAGGTATCATGGGCGGATACCACTTCCATTTCGGTCAGGCTGCGGTGCTTGGTCCCGCTGCAGCTCCACTCCTACCGTGACGGGATCTGGTGTGATGTTCTCCCCATGGAAGTGGGTAGTATCATTCTTGGTAGGCCGTGGTTATTTTACCGGGATGCCACGCTCCATGGCCGGTCGAACACCTGTACCTTCGACCACGCTGGCCAGCGGGTCACCCTCCAACCCGTTCGGCCCAGGAGCCCATCAGTCAAGGGTCCTACTGGCCCTAGTACTCCGAAGCCTTCCGTTCCCGGGCCTAGTACCCCATCCCCAGCTCGGGCTATGACCGTCACCTCTGGCCCAGGAGAGCCCTCGACGAGGAGATTGATGATGATTAGCTCTCGGGAGATGGAGCAGGAGCTTAGTCAGGGCTGTCCGGTGTTTGCCATTACGGTCCGAGAGGTGGAGCGGGACTCCGAGGGTGAGCTCCCACCCGAGGTTGTTCCCATTCTGCAGGAGTATGCTGATGTCTTTCCCGATGAGCTTCCCAAGGGACTCCCACCTATGCGAGATATTCAGCATGCCATCGACCTTGTTCCGGGCTCTTCTTTGCCCAACCTTCCTCATTATTGCGAGTCCCACAGAGCATGCCGAGCTTAAACGGCAGGTCGATGAGTTAGTGCAGAGAGGGTCTGTTCGGGACAGCATGAGTCCATGTGCTGTACCCGCATTACTCGCCCCGAAGAAGGATGGCACGTGGAGAATGTGCATTGATAGTCGTGCCATCAACAAGATCACCGTGAAGTACAGGTTCCCTATTCCCCGCCTTGATGACATGCTAGACATGATGGCAGGTGCCACTATCTTTTCGAAGATCGATCTTAAGAGTGGCTACCATCAGGTGAGGATTAGACCAGGTGATGAGTGGAAGACCGCATTTAAGACCAAGGACGGTCTATATGAGTGGTTGGTCATGCCTTTTGGATTGACCAATGCCCCTAGCACTTTCATGTGGCTCATGACTCAGGTCCTTCGACCTTTCATTGGAGTCTTTGTAGTGGTGTATTTTGATGATATCCTTATCTATAGCCGCACCACAGGGGACCACTTAGACCACCTTCGGCAGGTCTGTCTACTTCTTCGGCGAGAGCAGCTGTTTGCGAACCCACAGAAGTGTGCCTTCATGACACCTCAGCTTACCTTCTTGGGTTTTATCGTGTCTAGTACTGGGGTCTCCGCCGATCCGGAGAAGGTCCGGGCCATTGTTGAGTAGCCGGAACCCCGTACGGTTCATGATGTCCGCAGCTTTCATGGCCTTGCGACGTTCTACCGTCGCTTCATCCGCGGATTTAGCTCCGTCACCGCCCCGATCACGGATTGCATCCGGAAGGGCACATTTGTATGGACGAAGGCCGTATCTGCCGCCTTGAAGGACATCAAGGAGCGCATGACCCAGACACCTATCATTCGACTGCCTGATTTCTCGAAGGTGTTTGAGGTCTCTTGTGATGCGTCGGGCGTGGGAATTGGAGGAGTTTTGAGTCAGGAGTCCCACCCGATCGCATATTTCAGCGAGAAGCTAAATGACGCGAAGCTGCGATATTCCACATATGATAAAGAATTCTACGCAGTTGTTCAGGCTCTTAGGCATTGGAGGCACTATCTTTTACATCAGGAGTTTGTCCTATACTCCGATCACGAGGCATTGAGGTATCTCCACTCCCAAAAGAAGCTGAACTCGCGTCACAGTCGTTGGGTCGAGTATCTCCAGCAGTTCACCTTTGTGCTTAAACATAAGGCTGGAGTGAAAAATAAGGTGGCTGATGCCTTGAGTCAGCGAGCATGTTTGCTTACCACCATGAGTGCCGAGGTCATAGGGTTAGAGAAGATGAAGGAGGCCTATGTTGATTGTCCTGACTTCGGTCAGATTTTTACCACTCTCTAGGCCGGACCCTCGAGAGACCTTGATGAGTATGTGCTTCAGGAGGGTTACCTCTTTCGAGGTAGTAGGCTATGTGTTCCCCGAACTTCGGTCCGAGATTTCTTAGTGTGGGAACTACATGCGGGAGGTCTAGCCGGCCACTTTGGTCGGAACAAGACTATTGAGGCAGTGGAGCATCGATTTTATTGGCCGAGCTTGAAGCGCGATGTTGCTAACATCGTGGCTCAGTGCCGTACATGTGCTACGGCCAAGATGAAGAAGCAAAGCTCGGGCCTTTATACGCCTCTACCCGTGCCTGATGCCCCGTGGCAAGATGTTAGTATGGACTTTGTTTTGGGATTGCCACGTACCTCCAGGAAGCATGATTCGGTCTATGTGGTGGTTGATCGTTTCTCGAAGATGGCCCTCTTTATCCCTTGCTCGAAGACTTCGGATGCTTCTAGGGTAGCCCGCCTATTCCTTACTCATGTGGTGTGCAAGTTCGGGTTGCCACGCACTATAGTGTCTGACCGTGATGTTAGATTCACTTCCTACTTTTGGAAGACACTATGGCATATGATGGGTACGTACCTCAAGTTTTCCACTGCATATCATCCCCAGACAGACGGTCAGACCGGGGTGGTCAATAGGAGTCTGGGAGATCTTTTGAGGTGTCTAGTTAAGGACCGCATTGGGGATTGGGATCTCATTTTACCCATGGCTGAGTTTGCATATAATGATTCGGTGAATAGGTCTACCGGCATGAGCCCATTTGAGATTGTCACAGGTCGTAGGCCTAGGAAACCCGTGGACCTTGTCCCCATGCCTATCCATGCTAGAGTGTCGGAGTCGGCCGAGTCGTTTGCTAGGCATGTTAGGAGTTTACATGACGACATCCGTCGTCACATTGAGGCCAGCAATGCACGGTACAAGGAGTTAGCCGATGCCCACCGACACCACCGAGAGTTCCACGAGGGCGAATACGTCATGATCAGGGTAAGACCTGAACGGTTTCCCTCTGGAACCATTAAGAAGTTGCAAGCTCGCGGAGCCGGTCCCTTTAGAGTGTTGAAACGCGTTGGATCCAATGCGTATGTTGTGGACCTGCCTGAGGAATATGGTATAAGCTCTACCTTCAATGTATCAGATCTTGTTGCATATAGGGACCCAGCGGTGATCCCTAGTGAGCCTTTTGAGCCATCTCCTCCCCTTGAGAGTGATCCCACACCTGAGTGTCCACTTCCACCTCCAGCCCCTTTTTTACGGCAGCGTGAGCATATAGATCGTATACTGGACGAGCAAGTGACAGTTACCAGGAGTGGATCTTACCCACGCTACCTAGTGCGATGGAGAGGACGGCCCGCTACTGAGGACACATGGATCACACATGGAGAGTTGCAGCGGATTGATCCGGATCTTCTGGAGCGATACCGGAGCGATACAGACCCTTACTCGACAGGGTCGAGTTTCTCCCACCCGGGGAGAATTGGTGCGGACACCCGAGCGCATGCGAGACACGAACCGGCGAGCCACCGATACCGCACGAGGAGCACGACTCGAGCCACCTCAGCATCCCTATGGCTCGGAGACAGTCTGGAGGTTCCCCACTGAGTCATAACATTTATCATATTTTTTGGGATTTTTATTTATGTGTAATGTATTTTATTTTCTTTTCGTCAGTGTGTAATTT
Organism: Amorphophallus konjac; assembly: GCA_022559845.1. NCBI lineage: Eukaryota > Viridiplantae > Streptophyta > Magnoliopsida > Alismatales > Araceae > Amorphophallus > Amorphophallus konjac. The sequence goes on along the minus strand of CM040121.1, from coordinate 434,438,103 downwards.
AGATAGTTCGAGGGGCTTATGTGCAAAATGGGGATCCCTGGGCCCCACGGGCCCCCACTCCACTCCCATTGGGCCACCTCAGCTCTAGGGCCCCTGTAGGGTCAGTCAACCCTCCTTGGAGGCTTCTAGAAGGGTGGGCCAAGGGAGGGGGACAATGGACTTGAAAAGTCCACATGGGAGGCCACCAACCCCACCTACCATGTCCCCCCTTGACCCTCCTTGGTCAAGGTGCGCCCCCCTCCCCTTTTGTTTAATATTTTTGTTGTATTTTGATCAAACTCCATCCTAGCCATCCATCCCCAACGCCTAGATCCAACGGTGGAGGATGAGTTTGGTGGGAGTCATATATAAGGCATGTAATTACCATTTTCTTGAATTAATGCCATTTTGAACGTGAAAATTGTTGGAGCATGACCTAGGCCGCCCCCTTCCTCTCTCCCTCTCCCCCTTGCAGCTGTGAAGGTTGCTTCTTGGTGGTGTGACTCCACCCTATCAGTTCCGGTCGCCGCCGCCGCCACCGCACCGCCATCGCCATCAACGGAGTTCTGCCTGCGCAGTACCACAGCAGCTTGTTCGAAATTCACAGGTCTTTCCTGAGCTCATTTGGCTACCAAATTTGGAGGAGTTGTTCCTGGGATGTTCCTCTCCACCCAAAAAAATCAGGCCAGAATTCAGATCACGTTTCCTATATTTTGATTTTCGTCCACTCTTCCATTTCGGTTATGCCAGAGTTCTATCCAGGTTCACCTCTGTCCTGAGTTTCATGTCTTAGAGCCACTTTTTGATTTCTGTTAGTTCGCCCAATTTTACTGGGGGTTCCATCCATCCACCCCTTCATCCACAATTTTTATCAATTTTTTATTCACCCATCTCATATTTTCTAAAAATCATTCTCAGACCCATCTACAGTTCTGTCCACCTGTTCCCAGATCCGACCACCAGTCACCCCAAAAATCATAACAAATCGGAGCCACCTCAAAATCAAATTCTAAAAATAGCCCCAGTTCTGTGGTTTGATTACCTACAACTTTTAAGATGAGCTCGAAGTCTGAATCCAACTGTACGTAGGCGGTCAACAGCCATTTACATAAAACTGATATGCTGATCTGAGATTTCGGGAGCTGTGGAGTAGAGAATTGAAAAATAGTTAAAGCCCAGGTCCGCGCAGGTTCAGAAGAGTCCACTGGCCCTACATTGAAGGATTTCGAATCCTCTTTCCAATGGCACTCGTTTCGTCGCATTGTGGCTACGGGGCCGGAGCGCACGCTGCTGAAACAGCAACATCAGCTCGTGGACATCACTCTCTCCACTTGGGAACCGGGGCACCCGACCTCCGGTGAGTGTCGCCGGCTGACCGCCGTCCAGGGAAGCGTGCTGCCAGGGGTCCCCATTACAGTGGGACCCACCCCGCCAGACCCGGAGGACAGGACAGTGTGTGGGCCCCACGGCCCATTGATTGTGCCGTCCGGAAAGCACGAGAACGCGGAGTTCGGCGCGTCGAGACGACATCAAGATGCTGCCCGTCAACCTGATTTGCGTGATCCCCGGGGCCCACATGTGACCTTTTACCTCCCTGCGTGGAGTGGGTCGAATCTCTTTGTACCGGTGTGAATTATGTTAACCGGGGGCCCGTAAGTCAGCCGGGGTGTCTTCGCCACGCCGGGTGCGTGGAGGTAAAGGTCTTAACTCCTTGGCGTTACATTGCTTAGCTAGTATATGGTCTTAGGCCGCTGCCGAGAGTGTAGGTACTAGCCCGTGTGTCCATGTCACCGCTGTGAGAGTGAGAGTGACCTATCCCGCGACTCGATCCGAGTCCGGAAGTTGAGTCGGACTACCCTTGACCTCCGCCGGTTCCTTAACCGCGCACGGTTCGCGCTTTCCCTCGCTTGGGACGACGAGTGAGCTTCCACTTCTGTTAGCGACGTTTCACCACTAGGAGCTCGTAGTGTCGGGCTTAGTGTCTCCCTGCTGTGTGTTGCTGGTCGTGTCTTCATCTAGAGTCCGAGGGTGGCACCATATAGTGTCGTCTCCCGTGTCCGTCCCGCATCATTATTCCTATATGCACTGACACCTTGATTTACTATATGTAGCTAGACCCCCAAGGATGCATAGCAGAGCTCCAGGGACTCCTCCACGCTACGGTGCAGCAGAGGGATGAGCTCCAGCACGCGCTGGATCTTCTGGTGAGTTTCCCTAAACTTTGGACTTGATTATGCTTATGATTATGATGAATGTGACTGACTTTGACTTCTAAAATGCAGTGAGCTGAGGGAGCACAGCGGCGGGGACCAGATGCACCGTCCTCTTCGTCATAGCCTGCGGGAGGCCGAGCCGAGTGAGATGCGGACTTTGCTCGGGCAGTGACTCAGGTTGAGGAAGCCGAGGCCACTCTTGCAGAGAGGGTAAGCAAAAATAAACCGTGAACCTTAGACTTACATGCTTTAATGCTTATACCTTGACTGACTATGATGAATGCTTATGCAGGCGAGAGAGCTGAGCACAGCGCTAGCTGAGGCGGAGCGTGCCCGAGTAGAGATCGAGCGACTTCACGCAGAGGCGGCGGAGGTGACCCATCTCTGTGAGGAGGTGGCACGACTGAGCGCAGGAGGAGCCCGTCGTCGTGCTGATGAGGAGGAGATAGAGCGCCTCAGAGCAGATGTTGTCCGGCTGAGGAGCGAGCGAGGCCAGTCTCGAGTGCAGGCTATTGAGATGAGGGGAGTGATTGCGAGACTAAAGGATGCCCTCCGACTTCTGGGAAAGAGGTCGGATGCTAGCAGGAGCCAGAGCGTTGCATCGAGCAACGCGGTCCGAGGTTACTTCACTGGTTCTTCCGGCTACTGGAGGAACGAGGAGGAGGAGCGACGACGCCGTCGCGAGGAGGAGAGTACTGCCATAGCGCCGCCAGCGAAGCGGCATGAGGGCACAAGTGACAGCGATGGCCCGGGAGATGGACCGGCCGAGTGATTTGCACTCTTCCTTTTCTTTTTTGATGCACACTTGTACATGGTTTTGAAAAATCTTTTTTTGTTGTTTTTATTTAAGATGCAAATGCGTATGGATGCTGACTTACTGACCACTACCCTAGGACTGACAGAGAGTACGGGTGAGAGACGGAGAGAGAACATCAGGACTGATGAGGGAAAAGAGTTAATCAAAATCTGACAAAACCTGACAAACGGTCTAATTTATGACCGCCAGAAGTAGAAAACGGCTGAACCAATGACCGTCAGAAGGATAGAGGAAAACGGTGGATGAAGGGATAAAACGGTCTAATTTTAGACTGCGTGGGGACTCTAGCGGTCGTACGATAGAAAGCTAGTACAGAAACCCTGTGTAGTCCGAGTGGGACTCTTCCGTGAGAATCTGAACCTGAGGATAAAGGCCTCTAATCTGCACTAGAACTCGCCCTAACTTAAGCCAAGGCTACCCATCCCTAATCCTAATGTAATAGAACTAAAACCAGAGCTCTATAAGTAGGAACAAACCCAGAATTCGTAGCTCACCACAATTCTCTGCTCTAAGCCTTGAAATTTCAGCAAAACTACTCAAAAACACCATGAAGAGGAGCTTTGACATTAGTGCCATGGGGGAGATGGTCTACACCGGGCCAAAGGCTGCTAAGAAAGAGCATGGGGAGCTACAGCGACTGGCCTCAATCCCCAAGCACTTGAGCTCAAGTTCCTCAAGAGAGGTAAGTTGCAATTTGATCAAAAGTTCATGCAATTCCTTAGTTTTCTTCTTTCTCATGATCTTCCTCTCTTTCTTCTTCTTTTTCCTTTCTTTTCTTAGCTTCTTCCTAGCCCAAGATGCTACTCCAACCTAAAGTGGGTGGCTCCCATGATCAAGGAACTTCCTTTAGAGGTCCTCTCAATCCTAAGGGCATGGCACCTTCACCCTTTAGTGGTTCTAGAAAAGAACTTTCAGAAAATCTCCTTGGATTGGTCAAATATTTCAGCCCTTGTGGAACTATGACATCCACAAACACACACCTTCCTCTTCCCAAGCTTTGAAGCCACTGTCCTATTAGAGGAGGTAGAGACCTACCTAGTCCTTCCTCAGACTAAGGTGGGGGATGAAGACCTAGTGTGTCATACGGTTGAGCCTATAGACCCATCACTCATTCTAGGGGATTTCATACACGATCCAAAAGATGTTAGGACCATGATCAGCCCACGCCATATCCATTTGATACCCATGGCTCAATGGATAACTGCTTATTGTAAGAACAAGAGCGGAAGATTTGAAGCCATAGCCAAAGCTACTTCAATTTGCTTGTGCAGGGTCTTCCTTTTCACCACCACCGACCGCCTATTGGACATCCAAAACCTTAGCATTATTAGTGGGCTATGGCGGGGTTTATCTATCTCTCAAGCAGTCCTTTCATACCTCTACGATGGCCTTAGCTCAGCTTCCCTAGGAGGGCCTCTCTTTGGGTCAATAATCATCCTTGAGTGTTGGATGGGAGTGAGACTTAAATTTCTACCCAAGAAAGACTTACCTTCAACTAGCCGTATATTCGGGAGCCACCCACTATCCTTCATAGGAGGCGCATTTGGGTTCTCTTCACAGGTTGAGTGCCGAGTGGCAGAAAAGAAGACACGAGATGAATGACGCCTTTACCTCAACACTTTGCCTATTGACAAGTTCGTCATGCGACCAAGGGCTCTTCAAAGCACTACCCTTAGAGTACCTCGGCGACCGGGCCTAGACCTGCAACTAGTGGGGGACACTACCTTAGCGATCTACAACCCGCACCGGTGCCATCTCCAAGTTGGGCTACCCGTACTATGGTTCCTGCACTATCACACTTCCCTCCCCTTCTAGCTAGGAAGATAGGGACCGAGGAGGACGAGCGAGTAGTCCGGAATGCACTAATCATGTGGGAAATCAGCTGGGTGCGTGCTCTGCAAGCAGAAGTGGCGGAGGATGAAGAGAAGTACCATGCTTAGGTGAAAGAATTGCGCAAGATCCAGCCTCACGTGAACAAAAGAATGAATGAATTTTGAGCTTTCTTCTTGATGTACTTGGAATGATCAATGAAATAATGTTCAATGAACTTGATTGAATGGAATAAGAGGTTTGTGTTGAGAAATGTGCAATGGATTGCTTGATTGATCTTAAATGGATGGACAAATTAGTTTAGAACATGGTTCTCAATCTGACATACTATCCATTATAGGGCCGCTAACCAGAGACTAGCGGTCTTACGATAGACCGCTAGAGACATCACTAAGGAAAACTAAGAGTTTTCAACTTTTGGGAGAGGAAAACGGTCTAATCATGGGCCGCCAGAAGACTCTAACAGTTTAAATTAAGTCCGCGAAGGATAGTTTACTGAGAGTTGATTTTTCTAGCTTTCGGGAAAGAAAAATAGTCTAGTTATGAACCGCCAGAGACGGTTAGCGGTCTAAGGATAGACCGTGAGAGAACCAGAAACAGAAGACTTGTGAGCTTTGAATCTTAGGCGCTTGAACCTACGTCTGCACACACTTAGACAAGAAAACAAGTTAGATATGTTCTTAGACTCTACCCCTTGCCTGCAGCAAGTTAGAAAATGACTAGTTCTTGATATTTGGTCAAGGGGTGGAGCCTTATCAAATAGGCGAAAATAAAATGAAGAAAATGTGATGCATGCAATGCAAGATGATGGTATTTTTGGAGTTTTGAAAGTATTTGATTTTTGTGAGGTTTTGAAATATCTGATTTTTGTGGGTTTTGTAATATATGATTTTTTTGGCTTTTGAAATATAGGATTTTTTTGATTTTAAAATATATGATTTTTTGAATTTTGAAATATATGATTTTTTTAGATTTTAAAATATATGATTTTTTAGATTTTGAAATATATGATTTTTTTTAGATTTTTAAATATATGATTTTTTTGGATTTTAAAATATATGATTTTTTTTGGATTTTGAAAGCCAATTTTGTCCCGGCAACAAGAACCCTACCTGCCCCACTCGGAATCTCCTGAGGTAGGCGTGCTTTTGAGATGACAATCCCTGGCCAGGGCCAATTTGTATGACGGTGCTTCTACCGAGGCCATACCCAGGGTACTGTCTGATCCTAAAAGAAAAATAGAATATGGGGGGAAAGCTTAGGCCAGGTATAGAGGTTTTGGGGTTTGAGTCTTTCTCACAACAACCCGTTCAGAGATTCAGTCTGTTGCGCCGGGGCTTTGTGTCCGTCATCGAACCCTTATCCATCCTAGGCACGCGTACGACCGGACTCATAACGTCCCGCGGGGAAACTGTACTGCCACTCTTGCCATGCCTAGTTTTATATTTTTGCGGAGCTTTGACTTTTGAAGCTCTAGTTTTTTGAGATGGACTTTTAATTTTGCTTTTGGCTTGCTCCCTTTTCTCCTTTTTGATGCAATTACTTTTTTCTGTGGAGTCAAGTCATAACGGACTGTCCCTGTTTGAGACCTCCTCTCATCAAGTTGTTTAGATTAGTCATCGCCCCCCTTATATACCTTATTGCCCCTAGATTCAGCCGAGAGAGAAACGGACAGGGACTGTGACTTCCCCCTGGCATGACCAAGGAGAAATGGTGTTAACATGACTGGGGAACCCGACCAGGGACGTCGTGAAGTGTGTGATTTACCAAACTCGGGATCCTCCTTCGTGATCGAGGAAAAGGGACAGTTTGCTATCGAGCTTTCATTAGCCTGACTCTAAGGAAAGAAACGCTTAAGATACAACCCATTCCAGACGTGAGACAACTCCCCACCTTCTGCGTTGACTAAGCGATAAGCGTTCCCTAGATAAGCCTCTCTAACGATAAACGAACCTTCCCAGTTAGGTTGTAGTTTAGACCTAGGGCCTCCGGACCGAATGAATTTCCGTTTCAAAACCATATCACCTACTTGGAATTTCCGCTCAATTACCTTCTTTTGAAAATAACGCGAAACTCTATTTTGATAAACGGACACGTGATCGGCCGCATTCATCCTCTTCTCATCCAAGAGTTCCAACTGGATGAGCAACGCCTCTCGATGTTCATCGAGATTAAGTTCCTTATCGAGCTACACCCTTCAGGAAGGGACCAAGATCTCGTATGGGAGCACCGCCTCCATCCCGTAGGTAAGAGCATAGGGGGTTTGCCCTGTAGGAGTACGGACAGAGGTGCGGTAGGCTCATAGAGCTTCCACCAATCGTTCAGGCCAATCAGAAAATTTGTGAGATTCACATGTTTTCTTTATAATTTAAAGAATGGTTTTATTAGTGGCCTCGGCTTGACCGTTGCCTTGAGGATAATATGGAGATGAATGATGCAATGTAATATTGAACTTCTTACATAAGTCCTGAAGCTCTTGAGAGATGAACTGGGGTCCATTGTCGGTGATGATGCTGCTTGGCACTCCGAAGCGTGAGATGATAGTCTTCATGATGAAGCGGCACACCGTGGTTACCTTAATCTCCACGTACGCCTCCGCTTCGGCCCACTTGGTGAAGTACTTAGTGGCGGTAAGGATGAAGGATTTTTGCTTAGTCTAAGAATTGGGATCACCGAGCAGACCGACAATGTTGAAAGCCCACATAGAGAATGGCCAAGGAGCAGAGAGAGGATGAAGAGATGAAGCTAGAGCATTGATTTTATCAGTGTGGAGTTGGCATTTAAGACACCTCCGGACATAGAGGGAGTAATCTTCCTCTAGAGTTGGCCAATAGTAACCCTGCCTAAGGATCTTCTTCGCTAGAGCCTGGCCATTGACATGACCACCACACTCACTAGAATGGGGTGCTTCGGCCACTTTCCAAGCTTCATCATCATCTAGGCATCTCATGAGCATTCCATTGAGAGCGCGTCTGTACAATTCTCTAGCAGTGATGGTGTACTTCAAGGTGGCTCTTCTGATAGCCTGACGCTGCTCGGTGTTTGCCCCTTCAGGGAACGACCCGTCTCTGTAATACAGCTCAATCTCATGATACCATGGTAATTCTTCTTCCTCTAAGATCTCCTCTAATTCTGTTAAAGACACTTCCTTCAAATCTTCCTTCTCAGCCCTAGCTTCTACAGTCTTCCTAAGGTTGTGATACCAAGGAAGAGAGGGTGCGTTTAATCTCTGAATGATGATAGTCTCAGTGCTCCGACTGAGAGGAAAAGATAAAGAGGAAGCTAGTGATGCGAGCATGTCATCAAGGATATTCTGAGATCGAGGAGTATGGATATAGATCAACTTGCGGAATTGCCTAGCCAAGAGGGTGACCAAATCTTGATATGGCTTGAGCTTCAGGTCACGGGTGCGGTAAGTGGCAGAACTTGTCGTAGGATGAGCTGAGAGTCTACTATGATGTTTAAATAGCGCGCGCCCAAGAGGTAGGCATGCTTCAATCCGGCTAGGAGAGCCTCATACTCGGCGATGTTATTGGTAGCAGAAAAACGGAGTAGATAAGCAAAGGGAATCGTCACCCCTTCCGGAGTGAGGAGAACATCACCTATCCCTCGGGCTTGAGAGTTGAGTGCACCATCGAAGTGTAGAGACAAAAGGGATGATAGGTAAGAATAGAGAGATGCTCGTCAGGGAAATCATTCTGAATAGAGTATGTGCAGGGGATGGGAAGATGGGCAAGATGCTCAGCAATGGCATATCCTTTGATTGCCTTCTGAACAACGAATGTGATATCAAACTGAGAGAGGAAGCTCTGCTAGCGACCTAACCTGCTAGAAAGGACGGGCTTTTCTAAGAGATAACGGATCGGGTCCATTCTAGAGATCAGCCTAACCGGGTGGGTTAGAAAATAATGTTTTAGTTTCTGAGCTACCCACATTAAGGCGGCACAAGTCTTTTCCATAGCGATGTATTTGGTCTCCGCCGGGTTAAATAACCTGGAGAGGTAATAAGCTGCCCGCTCTTTGCCTTCATCATCTACTTGTGCTAAGACCGCCCCTAGGGAGTCCTTAATGATAGAAATGTATAGGATTAGGGGTTTCCTAGGGACAGAAGGTTGCAATATCGGGGGATTGGTCAAATATTCCTTTAGCTCCTCATAGGCCTTTTGACAGTCTTGATTCCATTCAAATTTGACCCCCGCCTTTAGCAATTCCTAAAATGGGCGGCACCTCTGAGAATGTTGGGATATAAATCTTCTAATGAATTGCAACCGACCAATCAGTCCTCGAAGTTTTGTGATATTCTTAGGCGGAAGCATGTCCATGACGGCCTTTGCTTTGTTAGGATCGATCTGAATCCCCCGTTTGCTGACTATAAAGCCTAGTAACTTCCATGAAGAGACTCCGAAAACACACTTCTTTAGATTCATTTTTAGTTGATACTCCCTAGCTCTCTAGAGCACCTTAGCCAGAATAGCGGGGTGTTCTTCTTTAGTTCTCGACTTCACCAAAATATCATCCACGTAGGCTTCCATGTAAACATGCTTCATGTCATGGAATATAGCCATCATCACCTTTTGATAGGTAGCACCAGTGTTCTTCAAACAGAACTGATGCGGGACGGACACACGACCTGGGACTCTAGCTCGCGGGTGTCCCTAGCGAGGGAAGACGTGGGACCGTGCGCGGTTGAGAAACCGGCAGTGAGTCTCGGGTATCGGCCTTTCCGCGTTAACTCGGGTCGAGTCACGGGACGGTCACTCACTCTCGCTCTCGCAGCGGTGATAAAATGATAACAAGATAGATAATCTATCACTCATGCAGTGGCATATACAAAAATATACGAGTAAAGCAATGCCTATGAGGAGGGTAGCGAGTGTACCTTCACGCTCCGGGCGTGGGGAAGACGTTCCCGGCCAAGTACGGTAACTCCCGGTAACAACGGTAAAAGTTAATTACAACAGTGAAATCTATTGCCCACTCCACGCAGGGAGGTAAAGGGCTACAAGTGGGGCCCGAGATGACCGACCCTAGGTTGACGGGAGCAATCTGGAGGTGCGTACGGCACGAACTCGGCCTACTGGTCCGACTCGGCACTATTCCAACTCGGTGCTACGTCAACTCGGTTGCTGACTCACTGGACAGCAAGCGACGGTTTCCAAAGGAACGTCGCCTTCCTGAGATCTTCCGGAGGCGCCGCTTGGTTGGGACGATGGCAGGGCGTCCCTGAACGACTCCCTGAAGGGGCGGCTCCTGAAGTTGACTTTTGATATTTATTTCTAAATATCTTCTGGACTGTAATTTCGGACCTGCACAGGGAATAGATCTGTAGGCCTCGGCAACACGAATTACGACGCTCAGATCCGGAGGCCGATCGAGGCGTGGCAGGTACCGTTGGAAAAGGCACTCTTAGATATACAACATATAATTTTAGCAGCTCCATCCACCGAACGGATTGAAAATGAATATGACTGTAACACTGTTTTTATTTCTGACTTGAACTGACAGACACACAGGGCAGCAAGGGTTCTGCCTGAAACTGACCTTTGACCGAGGGTCAAATGAATTTTCTAGACTCCACAAAATTTATGGTGGAAGGGGATATATGTGTGGAACACTGATTAATTATTTGGGATTCTCTGAAAATTGTTAAGGGGGTGGGGAAAATACGACAAGGTGACTCTATCCCGTAGATCTGCAAAAGGGCAGATTACTGAGAGGAAAAACAAAAATATGGAAAAAATTCCTAATGACTTCCAAATGACACGAAATTTGAACTGGAGGTTAAGGGAGATGGACAGAACAAATCCACAAAATTAGGGCTCGATCAGACAATAAGAATAAAAGATAAAAATCCAGAGGTGAGGTTCTATCCTGATGGAGATAGAACTCGATGTAGCGGCGGTGGCGGCGCGATGGCGGCACGAACGGCGGCGGCGGCAGCAGAGGGGAACTCAGAGGGGCTAAGGAGAATGGGCTTCACACCCTGGAGGGCTGGAGGAAGAAGATGAACCAGGGAGAGAGAGGGAGAGGGGCGCACCCTTCCTTAGAGGCTCCAAGAATTTTCACACAATTTCATTCATTAATTCTACTAAAATTGTGAAATACAAGCTATTTATAATAAATGTAAAAAGACTCTAAATGACCTCAGATCTAGGGTTAGGGAGGAAAAACTAGGAAGGTCAAAACTAATTAACCCATGTGGTTTGGAGCCACATTAATTAACAATATATGGAAGGGGGTGCCCCCTTGACCAAGGTGGCATCCAAATTGGACTTTTTGGTCCACTTGTCTCCCATGTGTCAATTTGACATTCAACCCTTCTAGAAGCCACCTAGGATGGTTGACCAGCCCCACATAGCTTAGTTGGACCAATGGGAAAAGGGCTGGGGGGCCCCTTGCTGGACCTACTACACTTTTGCACAAAAACCCAAAGAATCCTAGGGAATGACAATGTGGCTTTATAAAGCCTTACAATTGCGTACATACTTTCCCAAGGATATAAAAGTAAACTAAAAGGACACAAATGTAAAATAAAAATGTCAATGCTCGGCGTCGATTCCCATCAACTCTCCCCGGGTGGGAAGAACTCGACCCCGTCGAGTAAGGGGTGCGGCTGCTCGAGTAGCTCCGGCGGATCCGTCATCATACCATGAAGCGCGGAGTACGCTCCACTCCAAGTAATCGACACATGCTCATCCCGTATAGATTCGATATGCACACGCTGCCGTGGGAATGAGGCTAGAGGTGGACACTCCGGGGTGGAGTCACTCTCAAATGAAGGGAGGCGGCTTGAAGACTCACTAGGAATCACCGCTAAGTCCCTTATGTGACTAGATCCGATATGTAGCGTAGAGCCGATCCCAAAGTACGATAAGTCTCGTACTCGAAAGGGACTAACAACGCGAGCGTACAAAAGACCGACTCGACTCGATGTATGCACAGACACACAAGGCCATAGATACACCTAATGTTAGTCCGACCTACGCTTAGGCGATGGTGGACCAGGACACCCGAATATGTGCCATGCATACACTAGATGTACTCGATGGTTGACGGAATGGAGGACTCCTAGACACCCTAAGATGTACCACTCATGCATTGGCAACCTATGGGATTTGGGTGGGGAAGGGCTAGGAGATCCAAAACTACCCTCGTCATTACCCCTAGACGTAGGTATGACTTTCCAACTAGACCGAGGGGTAGGGGTGGGATAGTGAACTCCTTGGAAGAAGTGGAGTGAATATGATAGCTCGGGAGGTTCACTAGTGAAGGGGTCAAAAGGGTCGAAGAAGGTATGACCCCATGAAGTGGGTTCCCCCATGACTCAGTCCCAATTTAAGAATGCTTAATCACCGTTATACATTGTGGTCGGTGGGACGACGACCATGTCTAGAAAATAGGATTCCTCCCCTGGGCAAAAGGGAACGAAGTCGGACTCGGCCGGCATCGGGAGGAATAGAAGAATCTCCGTGGTGACACAACCCACGGTGCACACAGAGGTAATGGACCCTATGGCCGGATGGGTGAAGCTATGACTAGTGGGTTGGTCGAAGCCTCGGGCCAATAAGTGCGTCAGCTTCCATTGCCAACCTAAACCAAGAATAAGGTCACCCAATGTATCAACATGGTGACTAGACCGAAATGTCGTGTGGTAGGAGTTGACGGACACTAGAGGTAAGGTGGGGTCCATGGAGGAGTAAGGGGGTGGGACCAAGCCATCCTTGAGCCAACTAAGAAGTGGCTCGGCTATGTATAGCGTACCCGTTAAAAACACGGGTGGCTCGGGCTTGGGTGGCTCCAAATAAGATGGTTCCGAATAAAGTTCGGAAGTAGAAAGTGGCAATAGAGCACTCACGGGTGGTGAAGGAGCATGTGTCCTTTCTATCCTTTCCAACCAATTCGAAAGCATTTACCTTGATTTCATCTAAGGTGAGTAGGGGCCTCGGGGTGGACTCGCTCCTCATCTCTCGGCTCGGGTGTGGACCTAGGCTCGGCTAGAAGCGGGGCTTCCACTTAGTGGGAGGTGACTGGGCGGACCACTTGATTGGGGTTGCCTTGGAGGGCTTGGACGGGGGTGAAGGGGCGGGGTTGGTTGGAGGTGTGGCCCACTTGATTGCAGGTGAGTTGGTGGGGTTGGCTAGTGGTATGACCCTCGTGGTTGGAGGTAGGTGGGCGGGGAAGGTAGACCCTCCTAAGCGCTCTCTTCATATCCCACCATGACTCGATGGGCCTTAGCCTCCTATCTTCCCGGAAGTACTTGATGTCCCTCCATGTTTTGGAGGCTTCATAGAAAAGTCACCTTTTGGCAAAGTCGACTTGTGCGGGACCGAACATAAGGTAACACTCAAAGTAGTCATCCATAACGGCTTCCCACTCTAAGTAGTCACTCGGGTTTTCGGAGCCATAGAAGTCCCGGGCTACGGGCCTTTTGGGGTGGTCCTTCCATTTTAGATAGTATCGCCACCATGCAGAAGATGCGGCCCCTTGGTCATCCATGGGACACGGGGACGCTAGTGAATGGACATGCCAATAGTTGGTGACAAACACTAGACACGACCCTAACTAATGTAAAGTGGGAATGCACTAACTAATGCACACTAAGGACCTTAGACTTAAACCAAGACTCGGTACGTGGCAGAGTTAATTGATCCGAAGATCACTCGCGCAAGTGTGCGGCCTTCCCGATAGGCGTAGCCTAACGTTCGGACAACACCTTTTTATATACCGAACAATGGTATGCGGATGCAACCTTAGATCGACTTAGACGATGACTAGATGTAAAAGACTCTTTTTTTTGTTTTGTTTTAAACACCCTAGACTCAACTAGCGCTCTGATACCAAACTGATGCGGGACAGACATGCGACCTGGGACTCTAGCTCGCGGGTGTCCCTAGCGAGGGAAGACGTGGGACCGTGCGCGGTTGAGAAATCAGCAGTGAGTCTCGGGTATCGACCTTTCCGCGTTAACTCGGGTCGAGTCACGGGACGGTCACTCACTCTCGCTCTCGCAGCGGTGATAAAATGATAACAAGCTAAATAATCTATCACTCATGCAGCGGTATATACAAAAATATACGAGTAAAGCAATGCCTACGAGGAGGGTAGCGAGTGTACCTCCACGCTCCGGGCGTGGGGAAGACGTTCCCGGCCAAGTACGGTAACTCCCGGTAACAACGGTAAAAGTTAATTACAACAGTGAAATCTATTGCCCACTCCACGCAGGGAGGTAAAGGGCTACAAGTGGGGCCCGAGATGACCGACCCTAGGTTGACGGGAGCAATCTGGAGGTGCGTACGGCACGAACTCGGCCTACTGGTCCGACTCGGCACTATTCCAACTCGGTGCTACGTCAACTCGGTTGCTGACTCACTGGACAGCAAGCGACGGTTTCCAAAGGAACGTCGCCTTCCTGAGATCTTCCGGAGGCACCGCTTGGTTGGGACGATGGCAGGGCGTCCCTGAACGACTCCCTGAAGGGGCGGCTCCTGAAGTTGATTTTTTATATTTATTTCTGAATATCTTCTGGACTGCAATTTCAGACCTGCACATGGAATAGATCTGTAGGCCTCGGCGACACGAATTACGACGCTCAGATTCGGAGGCTGATCAAGACGTGGCTGGTACCGTTGGAAAGAGCACTCATAGATCTACAACATATAATTTTGGCAGCTCCATCCACCGAACGGATTGAAAATGAATATGACTGTAACACTGTTTTTATTTCTAACTCGAACTGACAGACACACAGGGCAGCAAGGGATCTGCCTGAAACTGACCTTTGACCGAGGGTCAAATGAATTTTCCAGACTCCACGAAAATTATGGTGGAAGGGGATATATGTGTGAAACACTGAGTAATGTTTTGGGATTTTCTGAAAATTTTTAAGGGGGTGGGGAAAATACGACAAGGTGACTCTGTCCCGTAGATCTGCAAAAGGGCAGATTAATGAGAGGACAAACAAAAATATGGGAAAAGAACCTAATGACTTCCAAATGACACGAAATTTGAACTGGAGGTTAAAGGAGATGGACAGAACAAACTCTCAAAATTAGGGCTTGATCAGACAATAAGAATAAAAGATAAAAATCCAGAGGTGAGGTTCTATCCTGATGGAGACAGAACTCCGATGTAGCGGCGGTGGCGGCGCGATGGCGGCATGAACGGCGGCGGCAGCAGAGGGGAACTCAGAGGGGCTAAGGAGAATGGGCTTCACACCCTGGAGGGCTGGAGGAAGAAGATGAACCAGGGAGAGAGAGGGAGAGGGGCGCACCCTTCCTTGGAGGCTCCAAGAATTTTCACACAATTTCATTCATTAATTCTACTAAAATTGTGAAATACAAGCTATTTATAATAAATGTAAAAAGACTCTAAATGACCTCAGATCTAGGGTTAGGGAGGGCAAACTAGGAAGGTCAAAACTAATTAACCCATGTGGTTTGGAACCACATTAATTAACAATATATGGGAGGGGGCGCCCCCTTGACCAAGGTGGCATCCAAATTGGACTTTTTGGTCCACTTGTCTCCCATGTGTCAATTTGACATTCAACCCTTCTAGAAGCCACCTAGGATGGTTGACCAGCCCCACATGGCTTAGTTGGACCAATAGGAAAAGGGCTGGGGGGCCCCTTGCTGGACCTACTACACTTTTGCACAAAAACCCAAAAAATCTTAGGGAATGACAAAGTGGCTTTATAAAGTCTTACAATTGCGTACATACTTTCCCAAGGATATAAAAGTAAACTAAAAGGACACAAATGCAAAATAAAAATGTCAATGCTCGGCGTCGATTCCCATCACGAACGACATAACCACATAGTAATATGTATCCCAGGGCGTGGTGAAGGAGGTTTTCTCTTGATCTTCAAGAGCGAGACGGATCTGGTTATATCCTGATTAGCCATCCATGAATGACAACGCTTCATACCCGGCGGTATTGTCCACCTATACGTCTATGTGAGGTAGCGGAAAATCATCTTTGGGACATGCTTTATTAAGATCCCTGAAATCAATGCAAATACGCACCTTTCCATCCTTCTTGATAATAGGGACTATGTTCGCCACCCACTGAGGGTATAAGACAACTCTAATAAACTTGGCCTTGTACAATTTATCAACCTCTTCCTTAATCCTCAAGGCCATGTGGGGGTGAAATCTTCTTGACCTTTGTTTCACGGGTGTTGCCCCTGGTTTAAGCACGAGTCGATGTTCCACAAAAGAGGGGTCAAGACCCGTCATGTCCTCGTAAGACCAGGCGAAAGAATCGCTATACTCCCTTAGAACCTTGATTAAATCTTCTTCTACCTCTGGGGGGAGATTAGCGGCAATGATAATAGGCCTAGGGTCTTCTTCGGTTCCCAGATTTATTTCCTTCGTAGGTTCATCCACCGCTGACGATGGCTCGTCGAATCTCTTTAATCCTTGCGCATACAGATCAGCGGTGTCATCTACGTTGCTATCCTCATCATCGACCGGGTCTTTTTCATCCATGATTTCATAAATACCTAGTCCGTCCTCGCTCCACACCCCTTCTTGCTCCTCATCTTCTTCTATCACAATCGCCATAACGATATACTCCGGGCATTTCAGAAGAGCATGACATCGCTGAGCTAGATCCTGCAAGAACCTATCGGGAACGGATTTGGAATGACGCGCAAGCGGGCGCGGCTCAAGTGAGGAAGGGTTGGACGACCTAGAACAAGACCCTACTTCTCTAGACCTAACGGACTCTACTTCCCTAGACTGGACGGACCCTACATCTAACCCAAGCGAAAGAAATTCTAATGGGAAGGAGGCAGTAGGGACCTCATGCCCCTGGGAAAGGGATGGAGAAAAGGCAGCGTAATCTTCCACTGAAATCTCCATTTCAAATTTGACGTTTTTTTTGGAGAGAGTCAGTGGAGACCATGTAGCAAGAGGGAGAGGAAGGTGGAGGAGGAGGGAGTTGAGGGGGAAAGAGAGGCAGGAAAAGAACATCAAAGAATGGGTCAGATGAAGAGAACCACATATTGGAAAGATCAGATGAGGAGGACCACATGGTGGAGAGATCAATGGGTGGGCATTGCCCACATACACACGGCACAAATAATATCTCGAGTGGCATCTCCGTGAAAAATGGATTGACCATGATAGGAGGTGAACGGGGTATAGATTCCAGCTGTTGGAAGAGAGACGCAAGACGGGAGGGAGACCAAGTAAGGACGATGGGTGAGCTCGCCCTTTCCCGTGGATGGTAAGCTGGTTTCTTTGGCTCAAACTGCACAAGCCGTACCTCTTGACTTTCTTCTTCATAAAATAGCCTTTCAAAAGCCTGGCTATAATCGATCATGTCATCAACTGGCCCCTTTGGAAGCAATGGCGGACTGTCGACTATTTGGACTTCATCTTCCTGTTTGGGCTGATCTGGAGAAGCTTTTAATGTGCCCGGCTGAAGGGGGCCCTTAACAAAGTGCTGGCGGTAGTCTCAGATCAGGGGCCTGGAATCGCCCAGAATTGTGAAGGTAGACTCCCGATAGCCGAGGCCCCTCCTATTCATTTTTCTTCCTTTAGGGACCGGCTTGGTCCGCCCTTGTAGTTGTGCGCCGAGGCCTCTCCTCAGCTGATAACCCAACTTCAATATAATGTCTCAACCTTTTGAATCTCGAATCTGGGGCTTCGCTTTGATATTCACTGCTGCAGAGACGGGCTTGCGTGGTGCGTAAGCCCATGGGAAATCCAGATCTAGCATCGAAATAACTGGCCGCGTGCTGGGCCATAATGTGGGCAGAATCTTCTCTGTCACGGCTTTCACAGACTGGACCATGGACATGCTTTCACCTTAACCACCCTCCCTTGAAAAGGGAATTTGAGACATTAGTGGGCAGTGGATGGTACGACGTTGAGGTTATTGATCCACGGATGACCCAAGATAGCCTTGAACATAGGGTCGATATCCAACACATAAAATTCAACTGCCATAGTGAGAGGCCCAAGCTCGGCCTGAATAGTGACCACCCCATGACATGCCCTTCGAGAATTGTCATATGCTGCTATGGTTGTCGGGGTCAACCTTAACAGATCTTCTGATAAATTGCAGGCTCTTAATGTACTGAGAGGGCAGACATTGATGGACGGCCCTGTATCTACAAGCGCCGCATCTATGCTGACCTTGTTTAGAGTTATAGAAATGCATAGCGGCATTTGCCGGTCTTCCGGGGGCGTCAGTTCTGTTTCGGAAAAAGTGATTGCCGGCCCCTTTGAGATTGTAGCCAAGGCCGTTGGTAGACTATCCACTGCCATGTCTTCATTAACGATTACCTTCTGTAAAAAGTTTCTGAGTGCATCTTGATGAAGGGTAGATCTTTTTATCAACTCCAGCACGGAGATCTTAGCGGGCACTCTGTCTAGATGATGTAACAGATCATATTGTGTTCCCGACAGCAGATGTGCCTCCTCCTGATTAACAGCCGGCTGAGAGGACTGGGGATTAGGTGCGGGTGCACTAGTGGAAGGATAGTTCATGTGGAACAAACGCCCGCTCTGGAGGTCCAGGTTATGGGCCGGCACGGCCTGGGATGGGCTCAAAATAAGCGGCTTAATTGGCCCAGTGGGGTGAATTAGTGGCACGGGGGAAGGCGTAGTGTGGGTAGTGGAGATGATGGTCGGGGGGTTTGATGAAGGCAGAATAATGATTGGTGCGAGCATTGGTGATGGGGTAGAGGTAGTTGGAAGGAGGATGATGGATGAATGGTTGGCTAGTGGTGTGGTGGTAGCGAGGGTAGACGGTGGTGGAGTGGGGGTAGACGGGTTTATGGGGAATGCGGACGGTAGAATGAGAGGTTTGGTGGATGCGGAGGATAGTGGGGTTGGTTGGTTAAGCGGGAGGATGACGGATGGAGCAGGGCTACGATGGTTGTGGTGAAGGGCCATGAGCCGTTGTACTGATGCATCATCATCATAAGACCATCCGGCATCAGGAGCCGGGGGTTGGATGAGGTTGACTTGGGCTGGTGCCGGTGGTTGTGGAGCGGGAGGATGGTTCGGCATGGGGTTCTGATGGATCCCCAAGTCTTGAGCGAGCTGTTGCTATGGCGGCTACTGCTATGGTGGCGGTGCTTGTTGCTGCTGCACTTGCTGTCTCTGCGGCTGCCTTCTCTTCTCTTTAATCTCCATAATGGCCTTATGCATCTCGGCCAAATCTATACGCTGCCCTTCATGAAGGTCAGACTAAATCTCTGAATTGGAAACAACCCTCAATAGTATGTCCAGGCTGCTTGTGGAACATGCAATATTTTGACTGATCAACTGCCGGGTTCCAATTGGGCCGTTCCGGAGGAAGTTGATTGGCATTAATGGACATGAGAGTCGAGAATATGTCCGTGAGGGATTCGGGCAAGGGAGGATATTCGGCTCTCTTCGGACCCGGGCGCTTATTGTTGTTGGTGTAACCATTGGGTAGAGGGACATTGTGGTATTGCGGAGGTTGAGGGGGTTGTTGTGGAGTGGGGAACGTGTTTTGTGGAGCAACGAAGGTAGGGTGAGGGTTTTGTGGAGCGGAGAAAGCGGGTTGGGTGTTTTGTAGAGTGGAGAATTGGGGATTACGGGGGTTTTATGGGAAGCGAAATGGCGCGGATTGGAAGGGGAATGCCATGGCTTGCATCTGCTCATTGGTTTGGACTCCCTCGGTGACAGGCCCCTGAGGCTTTTGTGATATTTGGGCTTTTGGGCATCGAAGAGTGAGTGGATTGGGGAGTCTTTGAATTGAGTTTGAATAAAGCGCGTCCGGCTATACAGTTGGTGCATATTGGCTATATCATTCATGGCAAGAATATTTCAAAATGTAGGAGTAGCATTTGAAATTAGCAACTTGACTTTCTCTTCCTCTGGAATGTGGCTTGGCACTCGGGCGGCCATCTGCCTCCACCTGTCGGCATATGTAGCAAATTCTTCATCTGGCTTCATTTTCTCGGCCACCAAATCTGTAAAAGAATATTCCAGGCCGACCCGATCTTGGAATCTCTGAATAAACTTATCTTTCGCTACTTTGAAACTCTCGGCATCTTCCAGCGGCAGAGAGTAGAACCATTCCAAAGCAACCCCATCCAACGAGCGGAGGAACAAATACGCCATAAGGCGATCATCGTATTGAAATTGAGCCGACTCGTACAAAAAGTCCCTCACATGGATGAAGGGATTGCTGTTCCTGTAATATTTACGGTAAGTGGGGAGCTCAGATTGCGGTGGGAACCGGATGTTCTGGAAACTAGGAACTGGAATATCTGCTAGCGATTGTGGGCCAACCCGCTTTTGAAGGAAGTCAAGTTGTTGTTGCATGAAGGCCCATTTATGAAGTAGTTCCTGCTCCCTGGACGGAGCATAGGTAGTGAAAGGAGTAGACTCAAGATGGGGAGCTGAAGGGTAGACAGATGAAAAGGGAGGCCCATAAGAGGGATATTGGGCCGAAGAATGACCCATATTGGCATGGACTTGGGCCGCCCCTTGCTGGGGGCGCATGAAATCGGATGGGCCGACAAGCACTTGTGGCGTTGATGGAATGGACCCATAAGAATTTGCCTGGATAGGAGGAGGGAGGATGGTCTTCCCTTTGTCAAAAGCTTGCTGGGCCGAACCAGAGGACTGGCCCGTTTCCAGACTAGAGAATTGAATGGTCCTTGACTGGATCGGAGTAAGATCAATTGGAACGGGCTGAACAGCGGGCCGATCAACTCTTGGTTGAGTAATGGAGGCATTGGACAGACCTTGTATAATCGTGGGAGGTGGGGCATTGGACCCCTGCAAGGCCTGATAGACAGCCTGAAGTTGGGCCGGATCCAACTGGGCCATCATTTGAAGGATGTGATTGGCGGAATTGGGAGAAGAGAGGGAGGGCTGTGCGCCCTCCATGGGGACAGAGGACGGAGGAGGGACGGACCCCTATCCGGACTGGAAAGAGATGACCCGAGATGGGTCTCCTAGAAGGCCCTGGGGGAGAGACTCCTCCTGGGAACGGGGAAGATCGAAAGAGGACATGTCGGATTCAAAGAGAAGATTGGAATAGGAAGTGAAGAAGGAATTGCTCCTAGAAAAAGATTCTAGAGATCGGAAGTAACTCCACATGCAACGGAAGACCTTGACAAAATGCAAACAACACAAACAAGCACACAATGAGAGACTAAAATAAAGACTCCAACTTTATGAAGACAAAGAAAGGGATGTGGGGCACTCAAAATCAACCAAGTTATAATGATGCACCAATTTTTATTATTTCCTCCTTTAGAACCTTAATGATTTAAATTTAGATATTCTCTCCAACAAGGTTCCTAATAGGAAGGGTGTTTGGGACTTGGTTAACTCTAAGTGTAAACTCTCCCTCACTTATGCAACCTAGACACGGTGTGGTAAAGGTACAATCGGCCCGACGTCCATGTGGGAATCCACGGCTTGCGGGGACTTATGGAGGTCCCAGATGTGATCACCTAGTCGGCCCCAAGGAATATGGAGACGAGAGGTTCACACACCAAGGTAGGAAAATGCAACTAAAGTATGCATATGAATGATCCTATGTGCACCGGAGTGCATGCAAATTCTAGCCTAAAAACTAACATCCAAATATGCAAACAATGATGTATGTGTATACCGTAAAATGTGCTACAACAGAGGAGGAGATCAGATAGCACCCAGGAGTAAAAAACAAAGTAAAACTGCAAAAATAATAACAACCTCGGGATGTGTACTTGTAACTAGAGAAACGGTCTAAGCTGAGACCGCCAGAGAGATAAGACGGCCTATTTCTAGACCGCTTTTAAGCCAGAAACGGCCGAACAGTAGACCGCCAAAGTGACCAGAGAGCAGAAAATAGTAGGAAATTAAACGGAAAATCTGAGGAAAACACAAGGGCAACTGGGTCAAATCAACAGCAGCAGGTCAAATAGAAGCTCAATACGATTGGCACTAGATGTCCCACCGTGATCGCCAAAAAATGGGTTGTTGGTTTTAAATTGGTTCCCTTCAAAGTGTGTGGATGTGATGGTGAACAAGTTGATAAGATGATGTACAATGATGAACAAATGCAACATCAACTCAAGCAATCAACATAAAGTGTAAAGCACATGGGCATGTCATCTTCATTAGAAAATAAGCAAAAGAAAAGAAAAACACACGACGGGGCGTGGAGCAAAGGAATAAACTAAACACACACCGTAGGTGTGGAGCAACTGTATTAAAGCCAAGAAAGGATATGAGGAAAATAAAGAAGACTACTGCCCAAACTAAAAGAGTATGATCGCCACCAAGGTAATTAAAATAGTAAAGCTAAGGTAAATATCTTGGAAAGAGGAGGATGAAACACCCACACATGGGAGATGAAAACCAGAAATCTGCGCCTTCTAACGGTCTAGTCTTAGGCCGCGAGTGATCCAGAAACGGCCTTACGATAAGCCGCCAGAGCCTCGCAAACGGTCAAAGGTAGAGCCGTCAGAGAACACGGAACAACAACTTGGTACTTGAATCTCCACTTCTCCTGGCCGGCCAGAAGAGTTGGGCCTCATGCTATAGGAACCCTGTAAACCTGCAAAAAAAGTGTAGAAGCACATAAAAATAACCCAAATTAGCCCTATGACAAGTGTAGCAACTATAATGCAAATAAACTAAAGTGCATGCAAAAGGAAGGGTGGATACCTGGGGTGGTGATTTTTTTAACCCCTATGGGGTGTAGAAAATATGGGAGGATGTTTAAAACGTGATTGAGATGCAAAGAACATGGAAGAAGAAGAGAGGAGATGCTTGTGAATGCTATGAAGAGAGGGAAGGAACTAAAGAAGAAAATAACACTATTAAACCCTTGGAACTCAATACTCCATGGACTGGAAGGCTAATGGACGTAGACAGCACTTCTCCTTGATAGGTACTCGCTCCAGAACGCGGCAGCACCTCGACGTAAACTCCAGAATTCTCCTCCTCAACCCATGAACTCAAGGGTTCTATTTATAGGCCCTAAAACTCTAGGTTCGAATTGGAGAGATTCCAGCTAAAACGTAGGGCAGAGCTTAGCAAAATCTTGAAGATAACACTCCCAAGAGTCCATGGAAACAAACGGGAGCTTTTAAGGATCTCTATCGAGAGAGAAATCATCAAATCAAAACTCTAATTCGGCGGCGTAGCAGAGAAAAATAGTTCTAGCAGGACTCTCGGTCTGCACAAACGGTCTTACGATAAACTGCCACTTGGAATAAACAGTCAAAGGATAGACCACCACCATCAAATGTCCACCAAAGGATAAGGCCAACGGGCAAAAAGCTCGTGAACATGACTCTGGAGCCAAAAAATGGTCTAAGGTAAAATTGCAACAATGCCTCTAACGGCCGTACGATAAACCGCCAGAGCTCAATAGATAAGAAAGGATAAGGCTGAAAGAAAGACATTGGCTCTGGACTCTGGCGTCAGCAAATGATTTATAGATAGACCGCCAAACGTCATCAAACGCCTATTCAATAGACCGCCAGAGATAGTGGCATGGCAGAATAAATGAAAGGCCCACTAAGCTTCAACCCACGGAAAAACAAATAAGGAGCGAGACCTAATCAAGGAGAATGACCCATGAAATAAGCCTCAAAGCTGACCAAGACGGCCCAATGAACGGCGTATAACTCAGAGCATCATAAAGATAGATAAGGAGATGACCCAACTCATTGGTCATAAAATGGGTTTCAACAAATACGAACATGAGAAAGAAATGCTGAAGAGGCAACTTAGCGAGCTGACCAGGCATGCTTCAGCCTCCAAGCGGGTCGAGGTCTCTCATGAAGCCTCGCAGCGAGGCACTGATGAATTTGAGGCTTCACCTTAGATAACGACTTCTTAGCCAGAACTCAATAACACTGGGGGCATGACCCTGATACCGCACCTTGCTCCTCGACATCAGAGGATTGCCTCTATACCTCAAGCAATAGTGCCGGCAGCGCCGCAGATGCAGCAAGCACACTTCTGTCCAAGTCCTGTGGACCCGGCGGTGAACAAGATAATGATAGAACAAATGATCGAGAAGAAGCTGGTCGATAGGGGCAATGATGATTATGCTCCTTTCGATGTGTACATGGTGCCTTACCCTGTCCATCATGCGGCCAAAAGATTACCTCCTGGCGTCAACAAGCCGCCGAAGTTTGACAAATTCAATGGGCAAGGTTTGCCGAAGGTACATATAGCCTATTACATCAACATGATGGGCGATTTGGTGACCGACGAGTCCTACTTACTCAGGTTCTTCGGGTCCTTGCTCACGGGGCTCGCCTTCGAGTGGTACTCATACCTGCCAGCGGGGTCCATCAGCGATTGGCCGGATATGCAAAGAAAATTTCAGGAACGGTTCCATATACCCGAAAGGGAAGTCACCGTGACTGAACTCTATGCTTCTAGGTAAAAGAATGATGAAACAGCCCTAGAATACATCAATAGATGGCGAAGCCTCAACATGAGATGCAGGCGCCTGCCACATCAGGAGTATGCAGTCCAGATTTGCAAGCAAAGTCTGAAGCGGGAGATCCTTGAGCAAATAATTAGAACTGAAATTAAGTCATTCAACCATTTGAATAGGGTCGTGGCAGAAATTGATGCCTTTCTGGCAAGATACCCCTCTACTCCTGTTGCCCCAAGCCGGGGGATCAGGTGAACTAACGAACGACCGACACTCAAGGCGGTTCACATTGTCAACTTCAAGGCGAAAAAAGGTAAAGGAGTATTTAACCCTCCTCCCGTTGAACTCGTTGGACGTCAAGAAGGTCCTCCCCTGCAGAACAAGATGAAGAAACTATATGCCTTCCCCAGGGACAAGACTCGAACTTTGTTCGAGTGGGCTGTTAAATATAACAAGATCACTCTCCCTAAGCTGAAGAAGCTAGATGATGCCAACAGAAGGGATGATCCCCGCTTCTGCTCTTATCATCGAATATTTGGGCATCCCATCGAGGACTGTCATATATTCAAGGATATAATTCAAGGCCTGATCAAGAAGGGTGAACTATAGATGGGTGATTACAGGGTGGATCCTCCACAACCCCACGAAACGCCCAATCTGGAAAAGGCAGTCAACACAATATCTACATATCGACGATTGCCCGAAGGTGTACCGAGAGCTTGCACAAACCACACCTATGCATATATCCCACAGAAGCATTTCGAATTCCTGAACCCGATACAAGATGCAGAAGAGAAATCAAGGGTGCCAAGAGCACCAGATGACCCACCGCGGGGGCAGATGTCGGTCACAGAGGGGAAGAAGAAGAAGAAGACAAAAGGTAAAGCGAGGGGCCTCGTCCTCTCTTGTAATACACTGTCAGTCTTGTCCGACATGAGCCAAGCGGCTGAAGAAGAAGATGAAGAAATGTGCTTCGCACCGACAAAGGCGGATTAACCCGAAGCTTCTACCTCCCATCATGATGATAAATCCCGGGAGAACTCGGGGCATCCTCCATTGCCCGATGAAGATATGCGCTATTACACTCCCTTAAGTACGGGTGTGGGGGCAAGAATCTTAAGCTCTGAAGGATCGAATGCGTCCGATAATGATACTAGGGTGTCGTTGGCCCCACCCGAAGTCAAGACGGGAGGCAACATTCCTAGATCCTCCCAACTGGCCATGCTCGGATGGTAAATTTACACCAGATAATGCAAGAAGTTGAAGTGATAACAAGAAAATTGGGGAGGATAGGTTTAGACCTAGTTGACCCGCACCCGAATCTAATAGTTCCGACGCTGATGAATAAGCCAAGCGTGGAACAAAGAGTTGGAATGAAGCCGGTCGAGGGTGAAGTCACCAAAGCAAAATTATATAAGATAAAGCAAAAGGATGATGAGTCCGCCCTGGACTATATCCAACGATGTGGAAATCTCTATGCAAGATGCTGACATCCGCCGAGCTATGAAGATGTTGTCCAATTATGTAAGCGAAATTTGAAGGCTGAAATCGTGACAAGGATGGCTGGAATCGAAGCCAAATCCTTTGATCGACTGAATGATATCGCGGTCGATATTGAGGCCTTTTTGGCAAAATATTACCCGACCGCGACCACCCCAGATCGGAGAAGCAAGCCAACTAGCATGCAATTGGCACAAGAAGAAGCTCATATTACCGATTCATAGCCTTAGAGAAGCAAAGGGAGAAGGCGAAGGAGGCGGCAAACCATTCTGCAACTGAACTTGCCAAGAAACAACTCTCGTTGCGAGCTAAGATGATGAAACCTTACTCCTTCCGAAGGACAAAACCCAAATGTTGTTTGAGTGGGCTCGCGAGCACGACAAGGTCATCCTCCCGAAGCCTAAAAGGTCGAGTGATGTCAGATGGAAAGATGACCCTCAATTCTACTCTTATCACCAGCAGAAGGGGCACTCCATTGAGGACTGCTATGTATGCAAAGATAGTATTGAAAGCCTGATCCAAAAAGGTGAAATATAGATAGGTGAGCACAGGGTGGACCCACCGCGTCCTCATCAAATGCCTAGATTTAAGAAGACGGCCGACATCTCTCCTCCGCATCAACTGAAGAAGAAAGATGTGCTCTGAAGGGCATTTCAAGTCCCTGGATTATGGCGGAAAGCCGGAAGAAATGCAAAATACAGATGGTGCCTTATTCTGAATGCTGAAACAAAAGAAGATAAAGATCCGAAGATAAAGAAATTACCACTCTATACTGTGATATGCCATCGACACTTGTTAAAGTTGACAAAAGGTAGAAAAGCGTAGTCGACCTATGTCAAAGCCAACAACCGGATGATGAAGCTGGAATCTCCTTGAGAGATGCTCCCCAGAAGATGTCCTATAAAGATGCAAACCGAAGATACTCAAGAAGCTCAATCGTCGATGTCTGGGCTGACAAATATTCAAATATGTTCAACCGTTGGCGTTCAGGCCGACAAATATCCAAAGAAGCTCAATCGTAGGCATCTGGCCCGACAAATGTTCAAAGATATCCAAAATATTCAACCACCGGCGTCTACGCTGACGAATATCCAAAGATGTTCAATCGTCGGCATCCATGCTGACAAATATCTTAAGATATTCAAGATGTTCAATGGTCGGCGTTCAAGCTGACAAATAACCAAAAAAAATTCCAGAAGCTCAATCGTCGGCGTTTAGGCCGACAAATATCCAAAGATATTCAAGAAGCTCAATCGTCAGCGTCCAGGCCGAAAAATATTCAAAGATATCCTAGACATTCAACTGTTGGCGTTCAGGCCGACGAATATTCAAAGATGTTCAAGATATCCGAAGATGTCCAACCGTCGGCGCCCAGGCCGGCAAATATTTAAGCATGTTCAACGACACTCAAAAGTGTTCAGTGAATATTCAAAGATGCCGAAGATATTCAAAAAAATGCTCAATGATGTCAAAGAAAAAAATGTGTCCAACCATATCCAAAAAAGTTAAATTTACTCGGCAACATGACTTCTTGTCTAATCTAACTTTTTATCTTGCCCTTGGCATCATGATGTACCGTCAAGGCCAAGTTGTTCGACAACATGACTTTGTCTAAGCCGACGTATATTGTACCTTGGCGCCATGACACACCGTCTAAGCCAAGTTGGTCGGCATCACGACCTTCCGTATAAGATGATGAATACCCCACTTTCGACCATAACGGCCATCCAAATATAGTCGGCGTCATGACCATTCGTCGGAGCCGATGAATACCTTACCTCCGGCCAAAGCAGCCACCCAAATATAGTCGACGTCACGACCTTTCATCTGAGCTGACGAATACCTTACCTCTGGCCAAAGCGGCCACCCAAATATAGTTGGCATCACGACCTTTCATCTGAGCCTACGACTACCTTACTTTCGGCCAAAACGGCCATCCAAATATAGTCGGCGTCATGACCTTTCGTCTGAGCCGACGGATACCCTATTTTCGGCCAAAATGGCCATCCAAATGTATTCGGCGTCATGGCATTTTGTCTAAGCCGATAGATATTCTATCTTGGCGTCATGACATACCATCTAGGCCAAATCTTTCGGCGTCATGACATTTGGTCAAAGCCGACAGATGTTCTATCTTGGCGTCATGACATATCATCTAAGCCTAGTCATTCAGCGTCATGACCTTTCGTCTAAGCCGATAAATATTCTGCCTTGGCATCATGACCTTCCGTCTAGGCCAAGTTGTTCGGCGTCATGACATATCATCTAAGCCTAGTCGTTCGGCGTCATGACCTTCCATCTAAGCCAGGAATTGTTTCGCCTTGGCGTCATGACATACTGTCTAAGCCAAGTTGTTCGGCGTCATGACCTTTCGTCTAAGTCGATAAATATTCTGGCTTGGCATCATGACGTTTCGTCTAGGCCAAGTTGTTCGACATCATGACTTTTCACCTAAACTGATAAATGCCCTGCCCCAGACCCAGACCTTCCATCTGAGCCAGGTTGGTTGACTTTGACACCTTGTCGAGTCAACACCCGTTCCACCTAACTCGATACCCATGTCCTTTCGGGGTCTTAGCCGAGGGGTACGACCAAGACCTTCCGTCTAGGCTGGAGAAGCCCGATTTTCTTGTGTTGGTGCGATCCCAGTACCAATGATATCGTTAGCTCGGGGTCACGACCTTTCATCTAAGCCGACAAACCCACGAATAAACTACTTGCAGGTGCTTATGTCCAGCCCCTAAGTGAATAATTAAGCAAATAAAAAGAAGTGATGATATCCATATATATATATATATATATATTTTTTAATCCAAAGAAGCCCTACCTAGAGGTAAATGGGGGCCATCGACCTCTAGGGGGTGAATTTTATTGCTGAAAAAATGAATAGATATTACATCATACGGATGCTAGGCATACCCAGCTTATCCATTCGAGCCTCTCCCTTTATAAAAGAGGGTAACTCATTGTGGGAGAAAAAAACATTACATTTAATGGAGCAGGCTAAGGAAGCCAGAAGATCTGCAACTTTGTTTCCTTCTCTGTAGGTATGAATAATCTTGTCACCCTGAGTAGTAGATCTCCAAATCAATCTTGCATAGGAGAGAATGGACCAAGGACAAGGGAAGTCCTTGTTTATAACTCTAACCAGAACTTGTGAATCACATTCTATATAGGTAGGAAGTTCTGAAATAGTATGCAAATAATGGATGCCATCAGTAAGAGCTCTAGCCTCTGCAACAAGGCTGTTAGCCTGTCCATAGAAATGGGAGAAAGCTAGGAGAACGTTTCCATGATAATCTCTAATGACACCACCTCCTCCTGATGTTCCATCTGACTTGCACGCCCCATCGGTATTTAATTTTAAGAAGGGCCAGGGAGGGGACACCCATTTGATAACTTTCAGGTGTGCACTGCTTGGTCTTGAGACAGCAATCCCTAATGAGTCAAGTATCCTTCGGTTATTAGTATCATACTCTTTGTAAGAAGCACAAGAACAGGCCTGCTTCACTTTTGCTTTGATTCGGTGAAGGATACTGTTTTTGGACATAGCATTGCCTTCATATCGCACATGATTCCTGGCTCTCCATATTTCCCAGCAGCCAAAGCCAATCACAGCTAGGATTAGAATGCCAAAAGCAGAATTCAACTTAATATGAGAGGCATCATTTGAAATGAGAGATAAAATAGAGTTTCCTTCTATTGGCAGCCCCTCAGATTTGAAGAAATACCAAATATGGGAAGCTAATTCACTGTGAATAAAAAGATGATTTAGGGTTTCTCCCTGATGAACCTGGCAGCAAGCACACTTGGAGCACATTTGAACACCCAAACGTTGACATTTATGTCAACAGGGAGACTATTATGAAGCAATTTCCATAAGTGAATCGATATTTTGGTAGGTAGCCAAGGAGACCAAAGTCTTGGCCAGAGAGTGAAAGGCTGATTGAAAGCATTTTCAGAGAGCACTTTGTATGTAGAAGCCACCGAACATTTACCTGTGGAGGATAGGCTCCAAGCCGGGAAATCATCATAAGGGGTAAGAGTGGTGTGTAGATTTGCTGAAAGGAGATGAGCAGGCATAAAACTGTTCAGTAGTTCGGTTTCCTCGCTTGGAGAGTGCAGCAGAAAGTCACTCACAGTCAAGTTAGAATTTGGGATGCTGTTGGTAGGGACTAATTCTGACAAGCATTGCTGACCTATCTAGTTATCATGCCAGAAATTTGCAATCTTCCCATCTCCAATGATTACCTTTTGGTATTGTAGAACAATCTGTTTTGCCTTTAGCCAGCTGCGTCTAGCATGACC
This sequence comes from Amorphophallus konjac, assembly GCA_022559845.1. NCBI lineage: Eukaryota > Viridiplantae > Streptophyta > Magnoliopsida > Alismatales > Araceae > Amorphophallus > Amorphophallus konjac. The sequence continues at coordinate 434,408,070 of CM040121.1, read as the reverse complement.
AGCCATATTATTAAAATGCACATCACTCAAATGTCTCTGCCCAAAGTATTTAGCTCTGAAAAAAGTTGCCCACAAGGAGTGTGAGTGCAAGGCTTGCCACAGCATCTTTACTCTTAGGGCAGTGTCCATCTGCCTAAGAGACATGATACCAAGTCCTCCCTGAGATATGGGTCTGCAAATAGTGTCCCAGGATCTCCAATGTCTTTTTTTCCCTTTTGGTGAAGAGCCCCAGAAAAAATTAGCAAAAGCCTGCTCCAGCAGAAGGTGTGTACCAGAGTGTAGAGGTGCAGTGGTAATGGAATAAATGGGAATAGAAGTGAGAACATGTTTAATCAGAGTCAACTTAGCACCTTGGGACAGTAGACTGGATTTCCAACCTGAAATCCTTTTTTGAATGGAATGTATGATGCCAGCATAATGAACTTTTTTGCTTCGACCTAGAGCCAGTGGGAAGCCCAAATATTTAAGTGGAAAGCTGTGTCTGGTGAAACCAGTGAGACTGGTTATCCGATTGGTAATGGATGTATTTGTCTTAGGATGCAGGAGAAAGCCACTCTTACTGGTGTTGATCAGCTGACCGGAGCCCCTTTCATAAGAGTGTAGCAACTTCATTAAATTCTTGACAGAAGTGATGCTGGCCTTACTGAAAATCAAAGTATCATCTGCAAATAGTAAGTGAGACACAGTGGGGCATCTCCTTGGCCCTTGGAATCTGTCAATTTGTCTATTTATCTGAGCTACTTTCAAAGATCTGCTCAAACTTTCCTCAGCTATGATAAATAAAGAGGGGGCAATAGGATCACCCTGTCGAACACCCCTAGATGACTGAAAAAAACCAGCAATATCACCATTCAGTAAAATAGAGAACCAACAGTTCTTGATCAGCTTGCTAATCAGCTGGATGAAAGACTGACTGAAGCCAAATTTATGCATAACAGCAAAAAGGAAGTCCCATTCAAGTCTGTCATAGGCTTTGGCCATGTCTAATTTGAAAATGATGTTCTTCCCTCTGGTTTTTCTGCCTAGTTCCTGAGTCAATTCTTGAGCTAGAGCAATATTTTCGGTTATGTGTCTCCCTTTAACAAAAGCAGACTGTTCTTGAGAAATAATATTTGGAAGGATAGCAGCCAGCCTTTTATTGACAATGGAGGAGATGACTTTATAAAAGAAATTACAGAGGCTGATCGGTCTGTAATCTGAGATTTCCACTGCATTTGGTTTTTTTGGAATAAGAGCAATTAAAGTTGATGACACAAACCTTGGGAGAGGCTGAGAACTTGTGAATGCCTCTTGAACAGCACTGATAATCACGTGAGAAATGATTGGCCAAGCTGTTTGGAAAAAAGCACCCGAGAAACCATCCGGCCCTGGGGCACTGTCAGCAGAGAGAGCGAAGACTGATTCCTTTATTTCCAATTCAGAGGGGATAGCACACAGTATAGAATTTTCTTGCTGAGAAACTAAGTTTGGAATACAGTTTAGGAAGGATTCCTCTATAGCATGCTGTTGGGACGAGAATGCAGATTGAAAGTGAGTAACAGCAGAGCTCTTCATTTCTTCATGATCTGAAATTAGCATACCAGCTGAATTTCGGAGATGAGAAATAAATTGTTTATTTCTTTTGACCTTAGTCGAAGTATGGAAGAATTTAGTGTTTCTATCCCACTCCTTTAGCCATCTAATTCTTGACTTTTGTCGCCAAACGCATTCCTCATGAATCAATCTTCCTTCTAGGAGTGATTTGGTCTGCTCTAGGGTGTTGTGGTTTTCCAAGGTTGGCTGCAAATCATAAGAGTGCTCAGCCTTTAGAACTGCATCCTCAGCTGCCAACAGATTAAGATGGACATGGCCAAATGTCTGTTTGTTCCAATTACGAAGCATACCCTTCAAGTATTTAAGCTTCAAGTATAGAGTGGACATAGGGGAGGAAGCCAAAGGACTAGTGTTCCAACAGGTATTAACATCCATGAGAAATCTGTCATGCAAAGTCCACATTTTCTGAAAACAAAAACGGCTCTTGAATAAATTCTTGGTTAGCAGTTTCACCAGAAGGGGTGCATGATCAGATGCTTCCCTAGATAAATGTTCCACTGAAATGGGAAAGGTAGTTTGCCACTCTGAATTAATAAGAACCCTGTCCAGCCGAGCCCAAATACCATGCCTCCCAGATTGGTTATTATGCCATGTATACTGAGAGCCCATGAAACCTGCATAAAAAAGAGCACAATCTGATACACACTCAAGAAATTCTGAGATAGCTCCCAAATTGGGTGGGTTACCACCAATTTTTTCATCCACTGTCATAATACAATTGAAATCTCCAGCAACTAGCCATGGCCCTGAAATTTGAGAATGAACTGATATAAGGGATGTCCACAAAGGTTGTCTCTCCTGTATAGAGCATTTAGCATAGACAAAGGTTAGTAGCGATATTAATCTCTTGCATGAGTTTGATTTTGAATGCGTGCTCGCCTCGCTTGCACGATTGCCTATAATATATTTAGCACAAGTCCTTGCTAAATAAGGCCGCCCCAATTCTAGATACGTATGCGTCACGGTATATACTAAGGGAGAAGATCCAATTTCGGTGAGTGCATACGTCGAGGGGAAAGAGTCATAGCTATGTTGTTAGCGTAACTCACAAAATATACCCGAGATAAAACTCCCACACTTTACGCACAATGTGATCAATGGTTTCTAACCATAAGGATCACAGAATTTCTTCCTAGCACTTTGTGGATGCTCGAAATCCCGCACTCACACGAAAGGAAATTGTGAGGAAAAAGTTGCCTGCCCCCTTCAAAAAAAAGGGAAGAAAAAAAAAGGAAAAAATGGTGATGAATGGATGGAATGCGAATCCTAATAGCCGGGAATCCCCACTGAAACAAATGAGGAGACTCACGCGAAATGGTGAAGTAGATTCCTCAATAAAATTGTAATAAGGATGAATCTTAGTAGCCGGGAATCTCCACTGAAACAAATGAGAAAACTCGAGCCGAACGGTGAAGTCCAAAATTCAAAATAAACACCGGGGGGGGCTGTGTGAAGCTACCGAAAGTTGATAACCTAAAATGTATGTGTAGGCGATAGAGTAATACTCTAGTGTTACTTAGAACGTCTGCATATCCCTATGCTTAAGGGTTCACTGCTTACATACCATCACTTTCACACTACGGAGAAATTGTCTTGGGTGTAGATTGTGATTTGAACTATGCACGTAGGCTATGTGGTAACCTCTTCACGCATGCACATCCCCTTTAGTTGTGCTTCGTGGGACTACCATATCTATGAATTATGGGCGCTGCCCTTATCCTATTTCCGATAGAGGGGATATATTATGTATCTATTTTATGCCCGCTGTCAATGAATGCTTGCATGCTTGGGTGAATAAATGATAAAAAAATAAAAAAATAAAAAAATGATGATGATAAAAAGAAAATAATGATAAAAAATGAAATGAAATAAAATAAAATTAAAATGATGATGATAAAAAAGAAAAAAATGGAAAATAAAATGATGATGATAAAAAAGAAAATGATGAAACAAATGAAAATGAAATGATGATGATAAACAAATGAAATGATGACGATACAAAAAAAGAAAAAAAATAATGATGAGGATATTAAAAAAATGATGATGGAAACGATAAATGATAATAGATACATAACGCTCTCGAGCAGGCCACACCCGCAGGCTTTGCTCTCTCGTCCTTCACTTGGCACCCATGTCTTTTCGGGGTCTCAACCGAGGGGTACGACCTAGACCTTCTGTCTAAGTCGGAGAAACCCGGCCTCCTTGCGTTGGTACAATCCCAGTACCGATGACAGTTCGGCGTCATGAGTTTTGTCTAAGTCGACGTTCACTTTACTCTTGACGTCATGACCTTCCGTCTAAGTCAAGTCCCTCGGCGTCACGACATTACGTCCAAGCCGATAGATATTTCACCCTTGGCATCATGACATACCATCTAGGCCAAGTTATCCGGCGCCATGACCTTGTGTCTAAGTCGAGAATTATTTTACCTTGGCGTCATAAGCCTCCGTCTAAGGCAAGTCGTTCGGCGTCATGACCTTGTGTCTAAGTCAAGAATTATTTCGCCTTGGCGTCATGACACATCGTCTAAGCCAAGTTGTTCGGCATCATGACATTGTGTCTAAGCCAAGAATTATTTTGCCTTGGCGTCATGACCCTCTATAAAAGCCAAGTCGTTCGGCATCATGACCTTGTGTCTAAGCCGAGAATTGTTTCGCCTTGGCGTCATGACACATCATCTAAGCCAAGTCGTTCGGCGTCATGACCTTGTGTCTAAGCCGAGAATTGTTTCGCCTTGGCGTCATGACACACCGTCTAAGCCGAGTCGTTCGGCGTCATGACCTTGTGTCTAAGCCGAGAATTGTTTCACCTTGGCGTCAAGACCCTCCTTCTAAGCCAAGTCGTTTGGCGTCATGACCTTTCGTCTAAGCCCATAATTATTCTGCCTTGGCGTCACGACCTTCCATCTAGGCCAAGTTGTTCAACCCGAACTCCTTGCGTCGGTGCAATCCCAGTACCGATGAATCACGTAACTTGGTGTCTGTTGACACATGAAAATTAATGGTAATAATAAATGATATATGTATGGAATATACATATATGCATAATAAAAAAACAAAAAATAAATAATATAATAATAATAAAAATGATGAATGATACATATATACACATATAATAATAATAATACTAAATAATAATAATACAACAATAATAATGTTAAAATATTTTATTGCTATTGAAATGTCTTATTTATGCTATTTCTTATTTTTCAGGGATGAGGAAGAAGAAAAGAGACACAAATGGGCTGAAGATGTGACATGGGTCAAAGGAACACAAAGAAGTTGAAATGGGCTTAAAAGAAGCAGGAATGGGCCAAGTGATCCGGTGGCAAGACCCTGCTACGACGGCCAGATCCTGATCCGAAGACCAAAGGAAGGGGGCGCCCCATGCCACCATCTCGTCCCCTCCGCACTTCAGCCGCCGTATCAAGAGGCCTTTCTCCTCTATAAAAAGTCTAGCTTCGAGCACAAGAAAGGGGTCTCTGGGGAATAACTATTAGAAAAATCCGAAGAGAGAAGAAAAAAAATAGAGAAAAGGGGAGGAGAACATACGAGAGCATAAAAATGGGAGAACAACGAAGAAAATCAGGAGAGAAGAGCCACCCAGTAGAAAAAGAGAAAAGAGAAGAGCGATCGGAAGAGAGCTGCAGTGAAGAGGATTCTCCCACCGTGTAAGGCCCTTCACGGGCTACAATTTCCCCTTCCCTATTTTAGTCTTGATACGAGAAATATGAAGTGATCTAGAAGGGGGGGGATGAATAGATCACTGTTTTCAACCGATTAAAAATTACTGAAGAGTGATTCACTGAAAACAAGCAATCTCGCAGATGAACCCACAAAAACCGCATCGCGAACAATAACTCGAGTAGATAGAAGGCACACCACAAGAACCACCACAGACAATCACACAAGGGCACAGAGGTTTTTAAGGTGGTTCGGCCAGATCTCCAGTCTGCCTACGTCCACCCCTCACTTCAAATCGAAGTGAGGATTCCACTAGCACTACTAGCAAAGCAGACTCAGTCTGCGACAACTGCTGATTCACAGCTTCACCAGGGGAACATCCTCCCCTCTTCCTCCACACCCGGAGGGAACCCTAAGGACGTCAAGTCCCTAGAAACCAGGAAAACAATTTCCTCTTCCTCCAACCGGAGGGAACACTAGTGATCTACAGTCACTAGAACCAGAGACCAAGGTCTCTCTTCCTCTGAATCCCAGAGGGAACACCTCTTCTACGAGAGGGAACACTACTGCAACCTCTATTGTAAGTAAACCAGAGAGAACACGTCTCTCTCTTCCCCTGAACACCAGGAGGTAACACAGAGAACTCTCAATCAAGAATGGAAAACATATAAGAAACGAAAATAAGAAAGAAAAATCCAAAGTTCAGAAACTGGAAACAATGTAGCTCAAACTGAGCAGCAGACTTCGGATTTGATCCGTAAGTCAATACTCATCTTCTGATCACTCTTCTGCTCTCTCTTTTCTCTCAACTGGAACACGCTAGTTTCTCAGGGAGGCTCTTTCTCTTCTGCTCTCACTCAAATTTCTTCTCTTCTTTTTCTAGATCGAACTCTCTGCACTTCTGCTTTTTGCTTTTTCCTTTCGATCAACCTTCATCTGTGGACGAAGGCTTCAATATATAGCAACAGCAGCATGTGGATGAGGTGCAGAATGCGTGTGCCTCCCATACTTCATCCAGAACCTTCTTGCCACGTGCCTTTATAGCATTGGTTCCTTTACCATTGGATCACGTGCAACCCAGTCACTGGGAATATTCTTCCTCGGACCTGCAAGGAGATAACAACCATTAACACTGAGGGCCACAAGAACTAAAACTGCATGAGGTATGTGATAGCAATACGAGATGCACTTTACTGAGAACGACACGAGATACACAAGATTATTACAGTACGAGACAAGGAGAGAATGACACGAGGTCAGATGAAAACAACACGAGGTAAAAAGAGAACGACACGAGATACATATTAAAAAGGCTAACACTACAAAGAGAACGACATTAAGTATCACTGTAACAAAACAAACACTACGAAGAGAAGGACACGAGATACACAATAATAAAGCCTAACACTACAAAGAAAAATGACACGAAGTCAGAAGAGAACAGCACGAGGTGAGAAGGAAGTCTCACGGAGTGAAACGGTAGACAAACACGCGATCAGAAGGAACCTGGACGAAGATAGAAAGAAACAACACGAGGACATAAACACAAGAATAACACGAAGACACGAATACAAAAATAACACGACATAACAAACAGCAAAGAGAACGGCACGAGGTGAAACGACACTTTACTAAAAAGACTTGAATACACACGAAAATAACTCGAGTACTAAGTTGCTCGAACGTACGAACGACTCGAAGACGAGGACGACACGAAAACAACATGGACTGAAACAAGGTATAGACTTGAGCAAGGCAAAGTCTGTACAGACTTGAGGGTTCACAACGTATATACTTTGGCAAGACAATGGCTGTACATACTTGAAGTGAAGACCAATGTATAGACTTCAAAGTTCAGCTGCCAATGAATAGACTTGGAAAGCTTGAAGGCCAATGTACAGACTTGGAAGCTTAAACCAATGTATGGACTTAGCTTCGAACATGCTACAGTGCATTGTATGGACTTTGAAGACTGATGCATGACGCTAAGCCAATGTGTAGACTTTGGCTTGAAACGAAGGTAAAGATGTGGCTGTATAGACTTGGCCAGAACAAGAGACTCGAAGACAAAGGGGTGACACAGATGGAACGACACGGAGTGGCACAGAAAGCAGCACGAGGTACTGCAGTGTACAGCACGCGGAGGAACAAATAACGACACGAAGACAACCAACAAACATAATTGGAACAACACGATGTACAAAAGGACAACACGGAGTGTAATGAACACAAACAACACGAAGTATGAAGGGAACATTACGGACATGCAAGGTATTAACTCATGGCAGTTTTCCTGTTAATCATGGAAATTTCAAATGCATAACATTACTCAAGATATCTGATTAAAATAATAATATTTAACATAGTGATGCTCATCATCAAAACACTAGGGAAGTCACAAAAGTCCAACAATCTCCCCCTTTTTGATGATGGCAACACTATATTAAATAACAGAGATGAAGTGCATGAAGATAAGCTGTGAAAATAAGCAATGCAGACACACAACACACTCGCCTCCTCTGACGACTCCCAAGAGCTCCCCCTGAACACAACATCTACTTTCCTCTGACTAGATAACTCAGGGCACTTATCTTTCGCTCCCCCTCAGCAAAGCATAAAAGCACAAGCAAGACACTAGCAAGACACTCTCCCCCTTTGACATCATCAAAAACTAGGGGCAGGTCTGAAGATATCATGAAAAGAAAATTGCTGACATTGGAGAGAAAACAATAGAGAGTATGGCTGATAAAGGAGAGTTATTGAGATGTTTAAGCAATTAAGAAAGCCATTAATTTTATGTGAGGATTTTGAGGATCAGTTAGTCAGACTGCGTGCAAAATGGTGAATGAAGATTTGTTCCATACACAGAACCAGATTCTAAGCAAATAAGGTACAAGATACCAGTATGGTCAGAGTAAGTCTTTACTCAGAGATTATAAAGCAAGGAAGTCAGGAAAAACAAAGACCTGTGGTATTGAAAACAAACAAACCAAGACCTAAATGCCAAGTGAACAGAATCTGGATACCAAGAGGGAGAAAATTTTTCAAAGATGGTCAAGATCAAAGATAAATCTGTCAAGTACACCTTTGACATTAGGGAGACACCTTGTTCAGAGGCAGGAATCCCCAGTTACTTGGTGGCAAGACCACATTACCCCTTCTGACAAGAGGACAGAGATAGTATTCTAACTGGTGTTGACATTAAGGTGACACCTTTACCAGAGGCCAGACACCCCAGTTACTAACCAGATATGTACCATTGCTCTGTATGATCAAGACAGCTAATTAAGCCTGATTTATACTGCCATCTCATGACATGGGATACTTTCACTTCATTGATGAAAGTCCCAGTTTCTCAATGAACAGTTAACAAGGTTGTTAAAACTTCTTTCATGAATTTTTCATTAAACTGCACTTGAAACCTTGTAAATTAGTCTTGATTCAGTTTGAGAACAATACACCAGCTCCCAAGTTCTTCAGACAAAAGCACTATATACCTCATTTCAGACTTAACTAGACTAAGTAGGTATGCTGTACTGGCTAGATCAGAAGTCAGTTACAGTGTAGGAAGATAGTCTTGAATTCAGATTTTGATCTCAGTGGGACTAACAGCTGAAATTCTAACAAGAAATTAGATGAACAGTCTTAACGGATAAAACATTCAAAAATTTCTTTTATCCACCTACTCAAACTGATTCTCTTATAAGGTCAGCAAAAGTCCGTTCAAAGTATGTTCAGATTTGGCCAAAAGAGCATGACACCAATTATTAATCTAGCTCCCCCTGAGACCTTGACTCCAACTCAGACTTAACCAAGACAAACCTCAAAACACCTCAAAGAAAACAAAGTGGTATCAATCAGTACGAGTGAATCAGCAAACACCCATAATGAGGTTATTTTCAGCAACAGATAATGAGAAAAGATAAACATAAGAGCACATGATAGATTATTTAGAGATCAATTATTCAATCATGAAATTCTATAAATACCTAATTCTCTGCGCAATGTGCTAAATTTTTCAGTATCCAGTGGCTTAGTGAAAATATCTGCAATTTGTGAGTTATTGCCAACATGTATCAATTCAAAGGTCTTCCTAGCTACTTCATCACGAATAAAATGATGCCTGATTTCGATGTGTTTAGTTCGAGAATGAAGTACATGAGTCTTTGCAATGTTTATTGCACTAGTATTGTCACAAAAGATGGAAGTGCAACCTAGCTCAACTGAGTAATCCAGAAGCTGGTGTTTTATCCATATAACCTGTGTGCCACAGCTCCCTGCTGCCACATACTCAGCTTCAGCAGTAGAAAGAGCCACAGAGTGTTGCTTCTTGGATCCCCAAGAGACTAGGCACCCTCCTAAAAATTCGCAGTGACCACTAGTACTTTTCCTGTCCAATTTACATCCTACATAATCTGCATCTGTATATGCAATGAGATCTAAACTACATGATGCAGGATACCAAAGACCTAGATCATGGGTAGCAGATAAGTATCTAAAGATTCTTTTTACAGCTGCCAAATGCAATTCAGTAGGCCTAGACTGGTATCTGGCACACATCCCTACACTAAATTGAATGTCAGGCCTGGATGCTGTTAAGTAGAGGAGTGAACCGATCATACCTCTATATAATTTAGCATCCACCTCTTTACCTTTTTCGTCTGAATCCAGTGAGGAGTTGTTGCCCATGGGTGTTGAGATAGTCTTGAGGTTGGTCATTCCAAACCTTTTCAGCATCTCCAGAGTATACTTGGTTTGATTTATGAAACAACCATCCTCCATCTGTTTGACCTGCAGCCCAAGAAAATACTTTAGTTCGCCAACTAAACTCATTTCAAATTCATGAGACATAGATTCAGAAATTTCTTTACACAATATTGAATTGTTAGATCCGAAGATGATATCATCAACATATACCTGGACCACTATTAAATCCTTTCCGAGATTTTTGGTGAAGAGGGTTTGGTCAACCTTACCTCGAGTGTAGCCCTTGCTCAAGAGGAATTCAGAAAGTCTCTCATACCTGGCTCGGGGAGCCTGCTTCAATCCATAGAGGGCTTTATTCAACCTAAAAACCATGTTAGGCTGAACAGAGAATTTAAAACCTGGAGGTTGTTCAACATATACCTCTTCCTTCAATACCCCATTTAAGAATGCGCTTTTGACATCCATCTGCTACAGCCGAATGTTCCTAGAGCATGCAAATGCAAGCAGAATTCGTATAGCTTCCATCCTAGTCACTGGGGCATAGGATTCATCAAAATCCACACCAAATTCCTGACTGTAGCCTTGAGCTACAAGTCTTGCTTTGTTTCTAGAAATAGCTCCATTCTCATCAACTTTATTTTTGAAAATCCATTTAGTGCCAATGATATGAGTGTTATCAGGTCTGGGAACTAGTTCCCATACAATATTTTTCTCAAATTGATTTAATTCCTCACACATGGCGGATACCCAAGAATCATGTCTTAAGGCTTCTTCTACAGATTTGGGTTCCACCTGAGATACCAATGCAGCTAAGTCCAGTTCTTGGACAATTCTAAAATGAGACCTAGTCCTAGGAGGATCATGCAAATTGCCTATGACATTTTCACTAGGGTGGTCTTTGTGAAATATTATCTCACCTGAGGGTTCACCTACCTCAGCTGCTCCTTCTTGCTATGAGTTTTCCGGTTGAGCAGCTGGCTGCATTTCTTCTTCTTCAATTCTCTCCAAGAAATCTCCCTCATTAGATGGCTCCCTGTCATCATCCATCACTTTGTTAGAGAAATCATTTTCATCAAACACTACATGCGGTGTTTCTTCAACAGTTTGATCAGCTTTATTGAAAACTCTGTAAGCCCTTGAGGTTTCTGAATATCCGAGAAAAATTCCAGGAGAGCTTCTAGCTTCAAATTTGTCCAAACCATTCTTACCATTATTGTGGATAAAACATTTGGAGCCAAAAACTTTAAAGTAAGAAATGTTTGGCTGCTTACCCTTGAGAAGTTCATAAGGAGTTTTCCTATGAGTAGGTCTTACCAAGGCTCGGTTTAGAATGTAGCATGCAGTATTCGCAGCTTCAGCCCAAAATCTCCTTGGAAGTCCACTCTCAATCAGCATAGTCCTGGCCATTTCAATTATTGACATGTTTCTTCTCTCAACAATTCTGTTCTGCTCCGGTGTCCTGGGAGAAGAGAATTTGTGAGTCACTCCCTCTCTTGAGCAAAATTCAGAAAATGAAGAGTTCTCAAACTCTCCTCCATGGTCAGACTGAATTGTAATGATGTTATGTTCACCTTGCAATTTGATTTTATTGAAAAGTTCTTCAAAGTGAACAAAGGCATCATTTTTATTTACTAAACAAAACAACCAAGAAAATCTAGTGAAGTCATCAACTATGACTAATCCATATCTCTTACCTGACAAACTTTGTATGCGGGTAGGACCAAAAAGATCCATGTGCAAGTGCTGCAGTGGTTTAGATGAAAGATTCTCAGTTCTCAACTTAAAAATTGCACGAGTCTGTTTACCTAGTGCACAAGCATCACATAGCTTGGACCCTAACTGAAATCTTATTCGGGGCAAACCTCTAACTAGGTTATGTTTAGACAGTTTATTCATTGTAGACAAGCTAGCATGGCCTAGACGCCTATGCCAGTCAAACGCAACCTGTTCAGAATTAGCTGACATACACAAGTGAGTTTCAGGATTATCATCCAGGTCTACGATGTATACATTGTTTACTCTATGACCTTTGAACATGACGTTATCAGAATTCAGCTCAAAAACAGTACAGGAATTGTGGTCAAAGAGTACCTTGTGTCCTTTGTCGCAGAGTTGACTTATACTTATCAAGTTGTGCTGAAGTCCTTCTACAAGATACACATCTTCAATGGAGTTAGTAGAGGACTTACCAACTGTACCAATTCCAATTATTCTTCCTCTGTTATTTCCACCGAATTTGACCAGGCCCCCAAACTTCATTCTCAGTTTGCTAAATTTAGACCGGTCTCCTGTCATGTGCCTGCTACAGCCGCTGTCAAGATACCACTTGTTATGCTCGGCTGCCAGGCTAACCTGCGAAAGTTTAGACAAAGTAATGTGGGACCCAATTCAAATTGGGTCCAAAGACAGTTTTCAATTTATCCAAATCACACTTAGGAACCCACATTTATTTTACTGTTCTTTTCAGAGATTTCATGTAGATTGATTCTTCCTTCTTGGCATTTCTCAGTGGGTGTTGAATGAGCCTATTCCTATTAAAATTATGCTGTTTTCGAGCAGAGAAATTGTTGTTTGGCCTCTTAGAGGAAACACGTGTGTGCTGAGCATAATTCATGTAGCCATTTTTATTCAAATGAAAATTGTGCTGAAGGTGATGCATGTTCGCATGCTTTCCTTGATAACTATCATGCTGAATTTTCTTAGCGAAACTGTTCACCTTTCTAGTGACATCAATAGGAATGGTCGTGTGAAAACCCTTGTTCCACACCTGTTGCACAGGAACAGTTCTAGTCTCAGGATTTCCTGACTTAGTCTACTGACCAGTGGATTGAATAGATTTGCTGGTCGAAACCTTCAATGTAGAGACAGATTTGGAACTGGATGGGGTTTCCAGTGTTTCTTTGCCCTTGGCGGGGCAGAACGTGACAGTTTTGAATTCAAAGGGTTTTTTACTTGTGGGATTATATCCTAATCCCTCCCTGTTGAAGTTTACCCTCGACCCCAGAAGGACATCCAGATTGTTTCTCCCCTCTGTAAATTTTTCTAGTATTTTTCCTTTGTCCTCAGTCTCCTTCTGAAGTTCATTACATTGGTCCAGGAGTTCCTGATTAACTTTTCTAACCGCCTCATATTTTTTTGCAATCAGTCTAAACTCCTTTTTACTCTCTTCAGTTTTACTCTTCAGCTCATTCATCCTAGCTAGATTTTCCTCTCTTTCCATTCTAAACTTCTCGATCTCACTTCTAGCCTGATCTAGCTCAATGGCCATCTCCTTGATTTTCATGTTGTCCGTAACAACAATAAAGTGTTCCTCAGAAACAGAGTGAAACTTTCGTTTAAGCATTCTGTGCTCCTTGGTTAGAAAATTATATTTAGCTAACAGGTCGCCATAAGCGTCCTCCCAATCATCCAAAGTAAAATTCTCAAATAAGTTCGTTACCTCTTCCTCATGGTTGGCCATGAGGCAAGTCTTCTCTTCATCTTCACTGGACGAGGTGGCTTTTGGATCCTCCTCCTCGTCGCTCCATGTGCACAGCATGGCTTTCTTCTTCTTGTGCACCATCTTCTTCTGGTATCCGGGAGCCTTAGCTTGCAGCTCTGGACATTCACTTTTCATGTGACCAGGTTTCTGACAATGGTAGCATGTAACCTTCTTAACAAACCGGTTCTTCTCAAGTTCTCGTTCAGGAGACTTCCTTGCAGCATTGAATCTCTTTCTCCTGTAGAATTTTCCTTTAGTCCTCAGGAACTTTCTGAATTGCCTGGTGAGCATGGCCTGCTCGCTCTTGTCCAGGTCTGAGAATCCGTCAGAGTCCCTGCTGCTACCACCACTGTTGCTGTTGCTGCTGCTCTTCTTAGTATGTCGTGAGACTTTCAGAGCAACATTCTTTCCCTTTCTGTCATGTCCATCATTCCCTTGTCTGAAGTTCATTTCGTGGGTCATGAGAGACCCAATCAGCTGGGTTACTGACATGGTGGATAAATCTCTTGATTCCTCTATGACGGTCACCTTAGTATCCCAGATGGGAGTTAGGGATCTAAGGATCTTCCTGACAATGTCTTCTTGCTGAATCTCCTTTCCAAATCCTCTCAGACTATTGATGATCACAGACAATCTAGCATACATTTCTGTGATCGACTCCTCTGGCTTCATCTTAAACAACTCATACTGAGTTGTAAGCATATTGATCTTGGTAGCTTTCACTTGAGATGTGCCCTCATAAATTAACTGCAATTCATCCCATATTTTCTTTGCAGTCTTGCACGCTGAAATCCTCAAGTACTCTTCAGGGTGGACGGCGCACTGTATGATGCTAAGAGCTGTCCAATTCAGTGCAGAGAGTTTTACCTGTTCCTCTGTCCATATGTCTTCGTTCGGTGGAAGTTGGTACGGACCATCTGTAATTACTCTCCAGAGCTTGTGGCTTTGGGCCCTGATAAAGACTTCCATCCTGTTCTTCCAGAAAAAATAGTTATTACCATCGAAGAAAGGGGGACGGGTGATTGACTGCCCTTCAGCAATGTAGCTGCGAGGACCAGCGGATCCGTTTCCCTGGCCGTTGGACCACATATTGGGAAATACCCGCTCTGATACCAAGTGATACGAGAAATATGAAGTGATCTAGAAGGGGAGGGGATGAATAGATCACTGTTTTCAACCGATTAAAAATTACTGAAGAGTGATTCACTGAAAACAAGCAATCTCGCAGATGAACCCACAAAAACCGCAGCGCGAACAATAACTCGAGTAGATAGAAGGCACACCACAAGAACCACCACAGATAATCACACAAGGGCACAGAGGTTTTTAAGGTGGTTCGGCCAGATCTCCAGTCTGCCTACGTCCACCCCTCACTTCAAATCGAAGTGAGGATTCCACTAGCACTACTAGCAAAGCAGACTCAGTCTGCGACAACTGCTGATTCACAGCTTCACCAGGGGAACATCCTCCCCTCTTCCTCCACACCCGGAGGGAACCCTAAGGACGTCAAGTCCCTAGAAACCAGGAAAATAATTTCCTCTTCCTCCAACCGGAGGGAACACTAGTGATGTACAGTCACTAGAACCAGAGACCAAGGTCTCTCTTCCTCTGAATCCCAGAGGGAACACCTCTTCTACGAGAGGGAACACTACTGCAACCTCTGTTGCAAGTAAACCAGAGAGAACACGTCTCTCTTTTCCCCTGAACACCAGGAGGTAACACAGAGAACTCTCAATCAAGAATGGAAAACATATAAGAAACGAAAACAAGAAAGAAAAATCCAAAGTTCAGAAACTGGAAACAATGTAGCTCAAACTGAGCAGCAGACTTCAGATTTGATCCGTAAGTCAATACCCATCTTCTGATCACTCTTCTGCTCTCTCTTTTCTCTCAACTGGAACACGCTAGTTTCTCAGGGAGGCTCTTTCTCTTCTGCTCTCACTCAAATTTCTTCTCTTCTTTTTCTGGATCGAACTCTCTGCACTTCTACTTTTTGCTTTTTCCTTTCGATCAACCTTCATCTGTGGACGAAGGCTTCAATACATAGCAGCAGCAGCAGGTGGATGAGGTGCAGAATGCGTGTGCCTCCCATACTTCATCCAGAACCTTCTTGCCACGTGCCTTTATAGCATTGGTTCCTTTAGCATTGGATCACGTGCAGCCCAGTCACTGGGAATATTCTTCCTCGGACCTGCAAGGAGATAACAACCATTAACACTGAGGGCCACAAGAACTAAAACTACATGAGGTATGTGATAGTAATACGAGATGCACTTTACTGAGAACGACACGAGATACACAAGATTATTACAGTACGAGACAAGGAGAGAATGACACGAGGTCAGATGAAAACAGCACGAGGTAAAAAAAGAACGACACGAGATACATATTAAAAAGGCTAACACTACAAAGAGAACGACATGAAGTATCACTGTAACAAAACAAACACTACGAAGAGAAGGACATGAGATACACAATAATAAAGCCTAACACTACAAAGAAAAACGACACGAAGTCAGAAGAGAACAGCACGAGGTGAGAAGGAAGTCTCACGGAGTGAAATGGTAGACAAACACGCGATCAGAAGGAACTTGGACGAAGATAGAAAGAAACAACACGAGGACATAAACACAAGAATAACACGAAGACACGAATACAAAAACAACACGACATAACAAACAGCAAAGAGAACGGCACGAGGTGAAACGACACTTTACTAAAACGACTTGAATACACACGAAAACAACTCGAGTACTAAGTTGCTCGAATGTACGAACGACTCGAAGACGAGGACGACACGAAAACAACATGGACTGAAACAAGGTATAGACTTGAGCAAGGTAAAGTCTGTACAGACTTGAGGGTTCACAACGTATATACTTTGGCAAGACAATGGCTGTACATACTTGAAGTGAAGATCAATGTATAGACTTCAAAGTTCAGCTGCCAATGAATAGACTTGGAAAGCTTGAAGGCCAATGTACAGACTTGGAAGCTTAAACCAATGTATGGACTTAGCTTCGAACATGCTACAGTGCATTGTATGGACTTTGAAGACTGATACATGACGCTAAGCCAATGTGTAGACTTTGGCTTGAAACGAAGGTAAAGATGAGGCTGTATAGACTTGGCCAGAACAAGAGACTCGAAGACAAAGGGGTGACACAGATGGAACGACACGAAGTGGCACAGAAAGTAGCACGAGGTACTGCAGTGTACAGCACGCGGAGGAATAAATAACGACACGAAGACAACCAACAAACATAATTGGAACAACACGACATACAAAAGGACAACACGGAGTGTAATGAACACAAACAACACGAAGTATGAAGGGAACATTACGGACATGCAAGGTATTAACTCATGGAAGTTTTCCTGTTAATCATGGAAATTTCAAATGCATAACATTACTTAAGATATCTGATTAAAATAACAATATTTAACATAGTGATACTCATCATCAAAACACTAGGGAAGTCACAAAAGTCCAACAAGTCTTACCCTACTTTTATTATTACTTCTTATCCCTGTAATTTCTTTTAAGATTCATCATGTATTGTGTTTCAAGAACATACAAATGAATAAGAATAGTTTTATTGTTTGATGGTCTTATCTCTTTTCTTCTCTCTCTCTCTCTCTCTGTGGTTGAGCGGCAACCAGAACTCATCAGATCCGGACAGAGTGCCCCGCGGGGCTACAAGTGTATTTTTCTATTGTTTATATTTATTCTCGATCTTCCCTCTTCAGAAATTTTCCTGTGGATAATGCCCCCATTTGATGCTAGGAATCCATCAATGCTCCAATGACGTGTTTTCTGAGCAGTCTAAATAGTGGGAGTATTTTTCTTTTTGCTGTTAAGATCGTCTTGTTCCGATCCCCTGTTTTCCGGCATTTTACTTTGTTTTCATGGGATTGGAGAAATGATATGGCGGCTGGCCTACTGTAACCCGCCGTCTCACTCTCACAAACACCTTTTCCCGCCGCCATCTCACCCTCACAAACCCATTTTTTCTACTGCCAGATCAACCCCCAGCCGCCGGGTGGCACCCCCTTTGCCGTCGGATCCCGAGCTTGCCGCCGTCTCAACCCTCTGGCCGCCGTATCCCTTTTGCCACCATATGGCTCCGCCCCAGCCGCCATGTCCCTCTCATACTACTTTCCCCGGCCACCGAGTGGCACTTTCCTGACCGCCGTGTTGACCTTTTGCCGCCGTATCAAGAGCCCAGCCGCCATATCCCTTTTTGCCGCTGAATAACATGTCCTCCCGCGTTTTTGGCCGTCGTATGCATTCTTGCCGCCGAATAGCCCCGCTTTGGCCAGCCGCCGTGTAGCATGAATCGCCTCTGCCACTGGTATATTAAATTACCTCCCGCATCTATATGTGTACATGCATCGTTAAGCCATCAGATTACCCAGATCGTCCCATGCACCGTGTCACCTTGGAGCCTGCCCCACCTTATCATATAATATAATAAATACATATAGGTATATTAGCTGCAGATTTATTCACTGCCACACGTATGCATGCATTAATCACCCCGCCATCAGCCTAAACCTACGTTGGTATCTAGCTTTAACATAAATGTGCATGGCCCACTTCACTGTGCATTTGAATGAATACGCATGGGCATTAAATTATGCATGAAAAGCCCACCTTATATAACCTGCCATGGGCATTTGAATTAAATAAACATACGTGGGTTCATAAAACATCCACCAGCACATACTAGCACTCACGTAAATGAACCTGCATGGGTATATAAATGGAATAAACATATTGGGTTCATAAGATTTACCAGCGGCCAGTCCACATAAAGATGCACATGCAACCTATTTACTGCCGGCTGACCCACATGCACATATATATATATATATCATATGCATTTTCTATGGGCCAGTTATTTGGACTCCCCCTTGTCCAGCCGCCGGATCACCAATTCCATTGGCCGCCGGTTCATGCCCCTGCCCATGTTGAGCATTTCTTTTTCCCTTCTCCGCTGTGAATTAAGCTTTATCATCCTCCTCACTGTTCCATTGACTGTTGAACCACACTTAGCCCCATGAGATGCGGAGGAGCTATATTAATGGGGGCTATACCCCTACATTAGGCTTTACTTTCCGGGTTTTTCGATTACCCCATTAAGTCATGGGGATCCGCTAGTTACTATAGCGTGTTCTCCATTGACTTTGCAAAGGGGAAAAGAGAATAAATCGCCTCAATGATGAATGATGGCCCTTTTAACTCCCGTGCTTTGATATGCCTATTTGTTACGGACCCCGTCTCGGCTCTCCGTGGATGGGTATCTTATATATACCCTGACACATCCCGAGGTAAGGGGAGATGCTATCGGAATTCATTCAAGAGGCTGATATATCATATCATATTTTTTGAATTACCCCTTTGGGTCACGGAGGTCCGCCGGTTCCTATCGTGTGTTCTTCGATAGCTTCATCAGGGAAATAATGAATAAATAGCTTTAACAGCGGATAGTGTCCCATTACTCTCGCCCTTGTGGCCCTCGGGCTTCGATATGCCCATGGATAATAGACCCCGTCTCGGCTCTCCGTGGACGGGTATCCTATATGTCTCTTGGCATGTCCCGAGACAAGGGGAGATGCTGCTAGAATTAAACGGGGAGGCTGTGTCATGTCATGCCTTTCCGAGTGTTCCAATCATCCCACTAAATCACGTGGCTTCATCATATATTACAACGTGAGCTCCGATGATATTGACGGGGAAATAAAACATTAACCGCCTCAAAGGAGAATAGTGCCCTGAGCCTTTTATGTCCCTCGGTCTATGGTTGTACTGGCTCTCCTTGGAGCTTTCGTGTACACACCATGGTGCCGAAATGGGCCAAGAGTAATCAGCAAAATGTTCACTACCCACTGTTGGATTCGGGCCATCATTTTGATATGCCTGTCTATTTTGGAGCCCGTGTCAACCCTTTGTGGGCGGGTCTTCTGTACCTATCCCTATTCCGGGACATGGGGAGATGCTACCGAAATTCCATTAGGAATCTTTGGTTTAATTTCATACCATGTTTCTCGAGTTTTCCACTCGGTTTCTATACCCTACGGTGGTAACGGCTTCACAGCCACTCATGTCGAACCATGAGGACCAAGTACCTACCAAAAGGGAATAAATCATCAATAGATGCCGTTCTCGGCATACATTGTCCCGGCTACGTACGAGTCCGCCCGAATGCAGTCATGTCGGGTCCACACTCGCGGATCCATATGCATGCACCGCTATGCTACGCGTGGTCTCAAAATGAAAAGGCAACCACTGATCGACAACCTTGCGAGTGATAGGGATTACTTAGAGGGCTAGCCCTCGGGTTCCCCACTCATCATGGGGGTCTGAGATTGCTGTCATTTCAACATGCCTGTCTTTTCGGAGTCCGTTTCAGCTCACTATGGACGGATTTCCTATATCTCTCCCCCAATATATTCTGGGGCAGGGGGGAGTGTTGCCGAAGTTCCATTAAAAATTTATGGTTTAACTCCGCACCATGTTTCTCAGTTTTTCGCTCGGTTTTCACCCCTCATTGTGGTAACGACCTCACGGCTATTCACGCCGAATTATGAGAGCTGCGTACCCAATTTAAGGGAATAAATTATTGATAGGTGCCATTCTTGACACACATTGTCCCAACAAAACATGAGTCCGCCAAACGCGGTCATGCCAGGTCCACACTCGTGGACCCATGTGTGTGTGCACTGCAATGCTACGAACGGTCTCAAAAGAAAAAGGCACGATCGTCTCTTCGGAGCTCTTCTCGACCCTTCGTGGACGAACCTCCTATACGCTCTCCGATACTCTTCGGGACAGGGGAGGTGCTGCCGACATTTTCTGTGAGTTTGTTGAATAAACATGTGGATAAATGTTTAAATAAAGTAATAGATGATTAAATAACGTCAAAAGCCAAATTCTACCCTTATTCCTCCAATAAAAGAATAAACTGCTATACGCGCCGTATTCACTTGTGTGAACCCGTGCATGAACACCCGCACCTGCCCGACTCTCCGATATATCAAATGGTGACTAGTCGAAAGTTGGGTTAGGCCTAGCCGGAAGTTATCACTAAGTGTGAGGCAGTCTTATGACCTAAGTTCTCTTCCATGTACCGAGTGCCGATCTAATAAATCCTACTACGTTGCCTGCCTGCATGCGCTGCATCTCGCTTTATGAAGCGAACATTACTTTCATACATTTTCTTTGGCCCCGAAGGCTCTTCTACTTTGATGATTAATCAAGGGTTGTCCTTCTTTCGGAAGGATGTAATTAACGCCGTAGCCTTTATGGTATAGCGGACTTCTGGTCCCGACACGATCACCCACTATTGTCTGATTAGTCAAGCGAGCGCACAATAAATTTTGTCACGAAAGTGACTCGCACGTCCCGCATTAATAAAATAAGCAAACAAACAAAATAAATAAATCAAATGAGAGATTTTTCATCCCCACAGTGTCCATGGCCTTCCGGAGTCTTAACCGAGGGGTACGACCTAGACCTTTTGTCTAAGTCGGAGAAACGGGAACTCCTTGCATCGGTGCAATCCTCGCATCGATGAACCACTTAACTCGGCACCCATGGCCTTTCGGGGTCTTAGCCGAGGGGTACGACCTAGACCTTCCGTCTAAGTCGGAGAAACCCGATTTTCTTGCGTTGGTACAGTCCCAGTGCCGATGATACCATCAACCCAGCGCCCATGACTTTCCCTCTCGGCCGGGGATAATGGCCTAGACCTTCCGTCTAAGCCAGATATACCCGATCCCTTTGCGTTGACATAAACCCAATGTCAATGATACTACTATACCTTTATAACCTGGTCCCACCATGATCCTAAAAAATAAAGAAACGATTCCTTAATATTTTTAGTTTGGCACCCATGGCCTTCCGGTGTATTAACCAAGGGGTATGACCTAGACCTTTCGTCTAAGTCGGATAAACCCGAACTCCTTGCGTTGATGCGTCCCCGCATCCATGAACCACTTAACTCGGTGCCCATGGCCTTCCGAGGTTTTAGCCGAGAGATACAACCTAGTCTTTCGTCTAAGTCAGAGAAACCCGAACTCCTTATGTCGGTGTGATCCCAGCATCGATGAACCACTTAACTCGGGACCCATGGCCTTCAGGGGTCTTAACCGAGGAGCATGGCCTAGACCTTCCGTTTAAGCCAGATAAAACTAACTCTTTTACGTTGGCATAAACCCAATGTCGACGATACCACTATATCCTTATAACCTGATCCCACCATGATGACTTATGTTGACACAAACTCAGCATCGATGATGCAATACACAAAAAAGAGAAAAAAAGAGAAGAAAAAGAGAGAAGAAAAAGAAGAAGAAGAAGAACCAAAAACAAGGAGAAAAAAAGAAGAAGAAGAAGAGGAGGAAAAACAAGATAAAAAGAAGAAGAAGAAGAAAGATAAAGAAAAGATGAACGAACTCTTTGCATCGGTGCCATCCCAGTACCGATTGTTGACACCCGTTTTTTGCCAATAAGTTGAGTCATTTCTCTTACCACCGTTTGTTGATGCCTCAAGTTGTCCATTGCTTAATGGGCTATTCTCAGGCAGCTTATTGGGCCTATTTTATGGGTACCTCCCTCCCTGATTTGGTCTGCTTCAATCCCGGGCTTAATGGGCCTTGGTTTTTGCTTGATTTATCACATTTTATTAATTTTCAAGCATAAAGCCATGGCGCAGCCTGTCGTGTGACTGTTCAGTCAATGAGCGGTTGACAATGGACCGTTTGTCTATTTTTGGATATTAAGGTGATTTTTTTGAATTTCCACCGACGAAGCTTTTGCACGATTCACAGATGGCCGTTCAGACACATGGAACGGTATTCTTTTGACCGTCCAGTTCTCAGAGTCCCAGAGTCGTTGATTATTCAGATAATTATCTAATTATCTGGTTTTATCTGATTTACCACCGACAGGTGTTGGGCGACTAGTTTCTGACCGTTCAATGAGTTGAGTGGTCCATTGGGAACCGCCCAATTCATGGGAGTCCAACGGCGAAAACATCGGTCAGTTCGATGGATATTTGGATAATATTTCTTATTTATTTAATTTCCACCGATAGGTTGGACGGTCTGGAGACAGACCGTTCAATGGACTGGGCTGTCTATCGAGTGGCCGCTCAATGGCTCGATTGCTGAAAAACTAAAAGTTTTTCTCTCTCTATCTGTGGTTTTATCCTTGGGTTGTTCCAACCATTTCTCCGTGGTTTCTCAACCAAATGAGGTGCCGTTTCGACTGGTTGGAAGATAATTATGTTATCTACAGATTTTCTTTTGATATCTCGAGCTGATATTCATTGGAAACCCTAATTTCTGGGTTGGCTTCTTAGGCTCTATAAATAGACCCTAAGGGCAAGCTTTTAAAGGGGGGGAGATTTCGGGTCGACGGCGAAGCTCTGTCGGATTGTTAAGCGACCCAAGACAGGGAGGGAGGCCTTCTACGTTTGCATAGGCCTCCGGTTCAGGGAGTACACAGTTTGTTTGAGTCATTAGTTCACTAGTCCCACCGCATGTTTTCGCATTGCATACATCGTTCTCCTTTCCTTCATCTGTTTTCCTTCATTGTCTCATCACATTACACACATCCTCCCATGTTTTTGGCACCCCTAAGGGTTTAAAACTCCCCAGGTATCCCCCATTCCATTTAGTCATGTTCATTTCTTTCCGTTCTAGCACTTACTACACTTTGCCGTTCTGATATTGGGTTCCTTTTTGTGTTCTACACTCTGTTTCGCAGGTCAACATCATCGTAACACGAGGCCCACTCCTCCTGGCCGGCCGGGAACGGTGGAGGTAGATATCCCACGTTTGTGAAAGTTGGTGGTACAGGACGGTTTCCATCTGTCCGTTCGAAGTATAGGACGGCCGTCCATCGACCGTCCTGTTCCTCAGGTGGTTGTTTTTGAACCATTTCGCCATCCAGCTGCTTTTCGTCCCACGTTCGTCCCAGCGCTGCCGGGCGGTCTGTCGAGTGACCGCTCAATCTTCAGAGCGGTTCTTCCAGAGCCGCTGTCACGTCCCGAGCGCGGAAGCTTACCCGTGGCGCGACAGTTTTATATAGAACCAAAGCAAGCTAGAAAATTAAAGAATTTCTTCCTTAGACAATTATAAGAGTGTGCAAATATCTAAGTTTAACTTGAATTTAATACAAATGGTTCGAGCTTACAATTGTCGAATACACATATCCTTTATTGGTTTTGACTGACATGCTAGAGAATATAACTGACATTAGGGTACAAATTAACACCAACAACGGAATTACAATAACACAATTGATAACAATTGGTGACTCTATCTCTACACTCATCACTCAGATTCATTCCCCTCCGAGTTCTGGTCGATATCCAAATCACCTGAAAGGTTAGAAAATGACTAGATGAGCGAATCGCTCAGTAGGATTTACATCTCAAGTTTTAACATGCTTTAAGTGAATTACAAGTTCATTTAATGTAAGTAATGCATGCAGACAGGTAGATATCAAGAAATTGTATAATCGACGAGAGCAGGATTACAATTGAGAGTGTATAGATTTAAATTTTTGAGCAATGGCAACAAGTGGTATCAAGCACGTAATAACTGAGGGATAACAATTGAAATTCAAACAATAGTAAGCAAGGAAATTCTAACATGTATAGCAAGAATTGGCTATTTATCAGTTCATTCAAGTAAATACTTTTACCCTTCTATGGGCCTCAATCAATCCATCAAGTAAATATCATGAGAGTGAGTGGTATGCCTAAAATCTAGCAAGTAAGTACTCCGGTGTAATGCCAAACACCGTGGTCAATAAACTCCCATGGGCACAAGTACCTTCGGGTGCTCCTCCCAGGACCAGACCGGGCCCTATATGCACAGCATTAGTCATGTTTTCGACATCCACTCTCATTTATAGCCAATATGGAATTTCAAGGCTTGACCAGTAGGAATATAAGGTGGATTTGGAATGGATTCCAAAGGGTGAATTTATTATACTAAGGTAAAACCAATGATGGATAACACACGGAAAACTGTGCGAGATTGGTACCTAGTAGAACACTTAACAATTTCAGAAATGACACCCTAATTAGAATGCACTTCTTGGAATTTCACATGGATTTTTAGTGAATTGGCGCCTTGGGGTTGACTGGTCCTCTAAATTAGATATATATTTAAATTGGCGCCTCCCAGCAAGTCATCTTTTAAATCGCGCCCCCCAGCAAGTCATCTTTTATCAAATTCGCGCCTCCCAGCAAGTCATCTTTTAAATCGCGCCCCCCAGCAAGTCATCTTTTAAATCGTGACTTTCCAGAAGTCGCCTTTTACGAAATTGGCGCCTGGGTGCCGTCTTTATTTCTGTAATTCGTTACATATGACTATTTGATGGAAGAATTGACGACATGTGTCAAGGGCGTCCATTCTGTAATTAGCGCCCTGGTCAGGGGCGCCATTTACAGTGATATAATTACATTAGACATGCCGACATTTATTTATTTATAAAATGACGACCCCTACAGGGTCGTAAATTTTGAAACTAGCGCCCTGATGTAGGGCGCTAATTCCCTGGGTTGCTTAATCATGCAGGTTAACTCTACTGGAATGCTTATTACTTTAATTTGTTACTTTATTACTTTAACCTGTTACTTATCTATCTATAATTAAGTTATCAGTTGATTCTAATTAGCTATCAGTCTTACTAATTTGCAGGTAACTATAAGATCTTGCACTACTATATCTAGTGATACGTCTATATATATATTTGGTTCAATCGACTAACAGATAGTTATACGACTGTAACTAAGTAGGTCTCTAATGTATATATATAGTTCATCTAAACTTACAAGATTTTCTAACAACAGGATCTTCTATATCTAACAGGATCTTAATTTAACTAACAGATCATCTAATCAACTAAAATAGTCACCTAGTTAAACTAACAATACATGCAGTTTACCCACTCTTTTAAATTATGATAGATTATCATGAATTTATTCTAATTAAAACGGTAAAACAATCACATGGATATGATATTTTAATGCCCTAATTAACTAGGAATTTGGTTAAGCTTGAGAAAACCTACTAACATGCTGTGTAGATTAACTACTAGTTTAGCTAAAAGTTGAGACAACCTACCTCTTGGAGCAGAAGGAAGGGTGCGTGGACAGAGGAGAGGTCTGCACCTCTCTGCAACCTTCACAGAGCTTGTCTATCTGCAACCTCCCTGCAAGCAGCTAAAGCTAACGAGCTAACGGGTTTGGCTAGAATAGGGGTGTGTATTATAGCATTAGGGTCGACAAGATAGGGGGCAAGATCCGCGAAAAGTGGATCTGGGTGGCATGCCAACGAATGCCAGCGTGTACAGCCTGGCTGCGAAGAAAATGACGTTAAGAATTAACGACTTGAGTGGTGTCGTCAATTATATTGGCGACGTTTAGTAGGGCGTCGTTTAGCAAATTGACGCCTCCAATTAAGTCGCCTTTAAACAAATTGATGCCCCCCAGCAAGTCACGTTTTAATTCACGGCTCCTAGCAAGTCATCTTTTAATTCGCGCCTCCCTAGGAGTCATCTCTTTTCAAATTTGCGCCTTAGGCAGTGCCATCTCTTATCAAATTCGCGCCTTAGACGGTGCCACTTCTTATCAAATTCGCGCCTTAGGTGGTGCCACTTTTTAAATCGCGCCTTAGGTGGTGTCATTTCCTAAGAAAATGTCACCGGAAATATTTTACCTTCTATATAATTGGACACAATTAGGTTAATAAAGAAAAATAAATTATAAGAAATGTCTTAATTATTAATAAGGCAAATGAATAACTTATAACTTAATAATTAGAAAATTATGAGAATTGTATTATTAAATTTTATAATTCATGTAAATATGGTTTGGCATATAATATCTCTTTATTTAAATTTTTTTTGTTTTTAATTATTCATAATTATCAAAATGATTAATTAAATAGTAGTAAATTATCTTTATTTAAAAGAATGTCGGGTGTTACACCCTCCCCTACTTAAAAGAATTTGGTCCCCAAATTCAACTGCATGAGGATAATTCTGCTATGTAAGAGAAATGCAGAGCGTATAGGACACTTACAGTCTAAAATAGCTCTGGGTATCTTCCCTTCATAGATTCCTCGGTCTCCCAAGTTACTTCCTGCTCCGAGCATCGATTCCATTGAATTTTCACCATAGGGATCGTCTTGCTCCTTAGAACTTGGACTTCTCGATCGAGGATTTGCATCGGCCTTTGTTTGTAAGTAAGATCCTTTTGAATTACCAAATCGGCGTGGTCGATGACATGAGAGGGATCGTGCACATATTTCTTCAACATAGAAACATGAAATACGTTGTGTACTTCCGAGAGTTGAGGAGGTAAAGCGATACGGTAAGCTACCTCACCCACTCTTTCCAACACCTCAAATGGACCGATGAATCTTGGTGTGAGCTTGCCTTTAACACCAAATCTTCTGATACCTCGGCTGGGAGATACCTTGAGAAACACATGATCACCAACTTGAAATTCCAAGTCTCTCCTTCTGTTATCAGCATAAGATTTCTGCCTGCACTGAGCTACCTTGAGTCTCTCTCTGATAACGAGTATCTTTTCAGTTGAATCTCTGACCATATCAGGACCTAGGAGTTGTCTTTCACCGACTTCCTCCCAGCATACCGGAGATCTACAACTTCTACCATAGAGTGCCTCGAAAGGTGCCATTTGAATACTGGCTTGGTAGCTGTTATTGTAGGCAAATTCGGCTAGTGGTAAGTGATCATGCCAACTTCCGCCGAAATCTATAATGCATGCTCGCAACATGTCTTCAATAACCTGATTGGTCCTCTCCGTCTGACCATCTGTCTGGGGATGAAAAGTAGTACTGAAATTGAGCTTCGTTCCCAGAGTGTATTGTAGACCCTTCCAGAAATGAGATGTGAAGCGTGGATCTCGGTCAGATATTATAGACACAGGAATTCCATGTAGTCTAGTAACTTCCTTAATATACAAGGCGGCAAGAACATCAATCGACCATCGGTTCTTAATGGGCAAGAAATGAGCCGATTTAGTAAGACGATCGATGATTACCCATATTCCATCATATCCGCCCCTAGACTTGGGCAAACCCATGATGAAATCCATGCCGATTTCTTCCCATTTCCACTTGGGAATATCCAGCGGATGCAGTCTCCCTGCGGGTTTCTGATGTTCGGCCTTCACCTGCTGGCAAGTCAAGCATCGAGACACAAAATCCGCTATCTCCCTCTTCATGTTGGGCCACCAAAAGGTCCTTTTTATGTCTTGGTACATCTTAGTGGCTCCCGGATGGATTGTGTATCTCGACCGATGAGCTTCTTCAAGAATCTTCTTCTTCAGCTCAGGACAGTCGGGCACACATGTCCGTTCACGAAATAGCAGTCTGCCATCAGGTGCCAGCTTGAAATCAAATCTCTTGTCCAATTTGCTCTTTATCTCCACTAGTGAGGGATCTTCTTCTTGCAACTTTTTGATTTCAGGTAGCAAATCTGGATGTAAGCTCATATGAGATAGAATAATACACATGTTCTTCTCATCTGTGTTGATATCAAGCTCAGAGAATTTCTCCAACAGTTTCCATTCTTGTATCATGCAGTTGGCCAATATTGTTCTGGGCTTTCGACTAAGGGCATCAGCTACGGAATTACCCTTACCAGGATGGTACTGTATAGTGAAGTCGAAATCCTTAAGATACTCGAGCCAACGCCTTTGCCGCATGTTTAGCTCCTTTTGGGAGAATAAGTACTTGAGGCTTTTATGATCAGAGTATACAGTGAATTGTTCTCCGTAAAGATAGTGCCTCCAAATCTTCAAGGCAAATACCACCGCGGCTAGTTCTAAGTCATGAACCGGGTAATTCTCTTCATGTTTCTTCAATTGACGGGAAGAGTATGCAATGACTTTTCCGTTCTGCATCAATACACATCCGAGGCCGATACCAGAAGCATCGGTATATACCTTGTATTTTTCTCCTTCAATTGGAATAGATAAGACCGGTGCAGTAGTCAAGAGATCCTTCAAAGTCAGAAAACCCTTCTCACAATCTTCATTCCACTCATAAGGCACTTCCTTGCGAGTCAATCTGGTAAGAGGAACAGCAATCTTGGAGAAGTCCTTGATGAAACGCCGGTAGTAACCAGCTAAACCCAAGAAGCTACGAATCTCCGTTGCATTCGTCGGTCGTTCCCAATCTTGCACGGCTTTGACCTTTGCAGGATCAACAGTAATCCCATCCTTTGAGATAACATGTCCTAAGAAGGACACTTCCTCCAGCCAGAACTGGCATTTGCTGAATTTTACGTATAACTTATTGTCTCGCAATATTTGTAATGCCTTCTTGAGATGTTCCTCATGATCTTCTTCAGTCTTTGAATATATCAATATATCGTCAATGAAGACAACAATAAATTGGTCTAAATAAGGCCGGTAAATGCTATTCATTAACTGCATGAAAGCTGCAGGGGCATTAGTTAGTCCAAAAGGCATAACAGTAAATTCGTAATGCCCATACCTACTTCGAAATGCAGTTTTGTAAATATCTTCTTCCTTGATCCTCAATTGGTGATAACCAGACCGAAGATCTATTTTGGAGAAATACTTTGCTCCTGATAATTGGTCGAACAGCTCATCAATTCTCGGCAGTGGATACTTGTTCTTGATTGTAAAATGATTTAACTACCGGTAATCAATGCATAATTTTAATGTGCCATCCTTCTTTTTAACAAAGAGCACCGGTGCCCCCCATGGGGAAGTACTCGGCCTAATGAATCCTTTCTTCAGTAAATCCATCAACTGCTCCTTCAGTTCTTTTAGTTCCGCAGGAGACATTCTGTAGGGTGCTTTAGAAATAGGACCGGCACCCGGAACAATATCAATTGTGAATGAGACTTCTCTTTCCGGGGGTAAACCAGGCAATTCGTCTGGAAATACATCGGAGAACTCCCGAGTCACTCGGATGTCTTCAATCTTTGTCTTCTCGGCTTCTGTGGTAGTTACAAAAGCTAAGAAAGCCATACATCCTCTATTCACTAGTTTACTAGCTCGGAGAGCTGAGATAAGTAGGGATTTATCCCGAGGTTTGATATAAACTAACTCGGGATAGTCCACAAAAGTTATCTTGCCATGCCGACAATCTACCATTGCTTGGTAGGTCGATAACCAGTCAGCTCCCAATATGACATCATAATATTCCATATCAAGACATATCAGGTCGGCCAGTAGATTATTACCTTGAACCATGACCTCACAACTTGGGTAGTGATGCGTAATATCCAATTTGTTTCCAAGAGGTGTAGATAGAATTAAATCTAACCATTCAGGTTCTTTAGAAAATGAGGCAATAAATTTCTTGGAAACAAACGAATGAGTTGCTCCAGTATCAAATAGAACTATAGCAGGTTTAGAGCAAACAGTCAATGTACCTTCCACGATTCCTCCTTCCATATGTTCCGTCCCTTGAAGAGCTTGCAGACGGCCTTGCATTTTGACTGGACGCTTATCGTCCTTGTTGACTTGTTCCTTCATTAAGGGGCAATCGGGAATTCGATGCTCTCGACTCCCACATCGGAGACACGCTCCCAGTTTCCTCCAGCACTCCTCGGTCTTATGACCAGCTTTTTCACAATATTTGCAAATCTCCTTAGTAGGTGCAATATCGGAGAAGGGTTTGTTGCTGATGGTGAGGAATGGCTTGTGACTTCTCTGGGATCTCTTCTCCTTGGAAGACTCGCCTCCATTAAAGACCCGCTTCTTGCCAAATGGTGGTTTGAAGCTTCCTGGACTTGTAACATGTTCGTTCTTGTCCTTGCCTCGAATCCTTTCAGAAAATTCGGTGGCATCTTCCAGTAGCTGAGCACGACGAACCATTTCCGAGTAGACTTGGATGTCCATCGGTGCAAGCTAGGTAATATACTGGGGCCGTAGCTCGTTGAGAAATCTCCTCGCCTTCATCTTTTCCGTACACACCAAGTGAGGTGCATAACGGGAAAGCCTTGAGAATTGGGCCTCATATTCAGCTACCTTTCGGGTCCATTGCTTTAATGCAGCAAATTCCGCGGCCTTCTTCTCTTGCACACGGTCCGAGAAATACTTGTTGTTGAAATGCTCAACAAATTCCATCCATGTGACATGATTGTCGGGCAGTGTTGCTTCCACGGACTCCCACCAGCATCGAGCATCCCGTTCCAGTTGAAATGTAGCCAATAGAACCTTCTCTGTATCCATGCATTGCATTACACGGAAGATCCTCTCAATTTCCTTCAGCCAATTCTCGGCATCATCGGGGTCCACCGAACCCGTGAATCTTGGTGGGTTCATGTTACGAAAATCCCGATGAAGGTCACCAGCTCCACGGTGAGCACCGCCAACACCGCCTTGCGCCACTTGCTGTAGCGCCTGCTTAAGTCCCTGCACAGTGCGCTGCATCTCACGCCATTGTGCTCTTTCAGCGGCCATAATCCTACAAAAGAATTAAGGTGTAATAAATATTGGGTTTCGTTATTATGAGGTCAATTGTCATTGTTAAACTTAACCCTTGGCTTTACCCATCTCACCAGGTAAGATCTAAACCTATCAGTAGATAATTCTATTAGACATTTATATCTTTGGACTCAGGTTTTTACCTAGGAAATTAAAATCCTAGGCTCTGATACCAAGAAAGCTGTCACGTCCCGAGCACGGAAGCTTACCCGTGGCGCGACAGTTTTATATAGAACCAAAGCAAGCTAGAAAATTAAAGAATTTCTTCCTTAGACAATTATAAGAGTGCGCAAATATCTAAGTTTAACTTGAATTTAATACAAATGGTTCGAGCTTACAATTGTCGAATACACATATCCTTTATTGGTTTTGACTGACATGCTAGAGAATATAACTGACATTAGGGTACAAATTAACACCAACAATGGAATTACAATAAC
Source organism: Amorphophallus konjac (assembly GCA_022559845.1). NCBI lineage: Eukaryota > Viridiplantae > Streptophyta > Magnoliopsida > Alismatales > Araceae > Amorphophallus > Amorphophallus konjac. Next base: position 434,376,647 of record CM040121.1, on the reverse strand, counting down.
ACAATTGATAACAATTGGTGACTCTATCTCTACACTCATCACTCAGATTCATTCCCCTCCGAGTTCTGGTCGATATCCAAATCACCTGAAAGGTTAGAAAACGACTAGATGAGCGAATCGCTCAGTAGGATTTACATCTCAAGTTTTAACATGCTTTAAGTGAATTACAAGTTCATTTAATGTAAGTAATGCATGCAGACAGGTAGATATCAAGAAATTGTATAATCGACGAGAGCAGGATTACAATTGAGAGTGTATAGATTTAAATTTTTGAGCAGTGGCAACAAGTGGTATCAAGCACGTAATAACTGAGGAATAATAATTGAAATTCAAACAATAGTAAGCAAGGAAATTCTAACATGTATAGCAAGAATTGGCTATTTATCAGTTCATTCAAGTAAATACTTTTACCCTTCTATGGGCCTCAATCAATCCATCAAGTAAATATCATGAGAGTGAGTGGTATGTCTAAAATCAAGCAAGCAAGTACTCCGGTGTAATGCCAAACACCGTGGTCAATAAACTCCCATGGGCACAAGTACCTTCGGGTGCTCCTCCCAGGACCAGACCGGGCCCTATATGCACAGCATTAGTCATGTTTTCGACATCCACTCTCATTTATAGCCAATATGGAATTTCAAGGCTTGACCAGTAGGAATATAAGGTGGATTTGGAATGGATTCCAAAGGGTGAATTTATTGTACTAAGGTAAAACCAATGATGGATAACACACGGAAAACTGTGCGAGATTGGTACCTAGTAGAACACTTAACAATTTCAGAAATGACACCCTAATTAGAATGCACTTCTTGGAATTTCACATGGATTTTTAGTGAATTGGCGCCTTGGGGTTGACTGGTCCTCTAAATTAAGTATATATTTAAATTGGCGCCTCCCAGCAAGTCATCTTTTAAATCGCGCCCCCCAGCAAGTCATCTTTTATCAAATTCGTGCCCCCCAGCAAGTCATCTTTTAAATCACGCCCCCTAGCAAGTCATCTTTTAAATCGTGACTTTCCAGAAGTCGCCTTTTACGAAATTGGCGCCTGGGTGCCGTCTTTATTTCTGTAATTCGTTACATATGACTATTTGATGGAAGAATTGACGACATGTGTCAAGGGCGTCCATTCTGTAATTAGCGCCCTGGTCAGGGGCGCCATTTACAGTGATATAATTACATTAGACATGCCGACATTTATTTATTTATAAAATGACGACCCCTACAGGGTCGTAAATTTTGAAACTAGCGCCCTGATGTAGGGCGCTAATTCCCTGGGTTGCTTAATCATGCAGGTTAACTCTACTGGAATGCTTATTACTTTAATTTGTTACTTTATTACTTTAACATGTTACTTATCTATCTATAATTAAGTTATCAGTTGATTCTAATTAGCTATCAGTCTTACTAATTTGTAGGTAGCTATAAGATCTTGCACTACTATATCTAGTGATACGTCTATATATATATTTGGTTCAATCGACTAACAGATAGTTATACGACTGTAACTAAGTAGGTCTCTAATGTATATATATAGTTCATCTAAACTTACAAGATTTTCTAACAACAGGATCTTCTATATCTAACAGGATCTTAATTTAACTAACAGATCATCTAATCAACTAAAATAGTCACCTAGTTAAACTAACAATACATGCAGTTTACCCACTCTTTTAAATTATGATAGATTATCATGAATTTATTCTAATTAAAACGGTAAAACAATCACATGGATATGATATTTTAATGCCCTAATTAACTAGGAATTTGGTTAAGCTTGAGAAAACCTACTAACATGCTGTGTAGATTAACTACTAGTTTAGCTAAGGTTTAGCTAAAAGTTGAGACAACCTACCTCTTGGAGCAGAAGGAAGGGTGCGTGGACAGAGGAGAGGTCTGCACCTCTCTGCAACCTTCACAGAGCTTGTCTGTCTGCAACCTCCCTGCAACCAGCTAAAGCTAACGAGCTAACGGGTTTGGCTAGAATAGGGGTGTGTATTATAGCATTAGGGTCGACAAGATAGGAGGCAAAATCCGCGAAAAGTGGATCTGGGTGGCATGCCAACGAATGCTAGCGTGTACAGCCTGGCTGCGAAGAAAATGACGTTAAGAATTAACGACTTGAGTGGTGTCGTCAATTATATTGGCGACGTTTAGTAGGGCGTCGTTTAGCAAATTGACGCCTCCAATTAAGTCGCCTTTAAACAAATTGATGCCCCCCAGCAAGTCACGTTTTAATTCGCGACTCCTACCAAGTCATCTTTTAATTTGCGCCTCCCTAGGAGTCATCTCTTTTCAAATTCGCGCCTTAGGCAGTGCTATCTCTTATCAAATTCGCGCCTTAGACGGTGCCACTTCTTATCAAATTCGCGCCTTAGGTGGTGCCACTTTTTAAATCGCGCCTTAGGTGGTGTCATTTCTTAAGAAAATGTCACCGGAAATATTTTACCTTCTATATAATTGGACACAATTAGGTTAATAAAGAAAAATAAATTATAAGAAATGTCTTAATTATTAATAAGGCAAATGAATAACTTATAACTTAATAATTAGAAAATTATGAGAATTGTATTATTAAATTTTATAATTCATGTAAATATGGTTTGGCATATAATATCTCTTTATTTAAAAGTTTTTTTGTTTTTAATTATTCATAATTATCAAAATGATTAATTAAATAGTAGTAAATTCTTTTATCTTTATTTAAAAGAATGTCGGGTGTTACAGCCGCGTATTGCTGCAGTGCTATCCCAGGCGAGTGTTGTTGTGCCCCTTAGGCACAAGCATATGCTATTTTGTTTTGATGATAGCAACACAGTGAGAGTATCACAGTGAGCATACATTGCATTTGTTCACTACTATATGCATACACTGCATCGGTGCATTCATCAGTTGCACGCCATACAGTCTATACACTGATGCATGTGAGGTCCTGTCTGCACGCTAAAGTCTATACATTGCCTTACTGCATTACTGCCTTGCTGCATTGCACGCCATATAGTCTATACATTCTTTGACTGCAACGTTTGCACATCATGCACTAGCAAGTCTGCACATTGTCACAAATCTACACATTGCAGTATGTTCGTGTGCATCGTCTCATGTTGCGTCTCAGCAAGTCTATACATTCATCGAAGTCAGTCTGCACAAAGTCTTTACATTCATAGAAGTCAGTACAGTCTATGTGTGTGCATCATGCTAAGTCTATACATCTATTTGCCTTGCTTCATGCAAAGTCTATACATCGCTGCATTACACACGTTCGAAGTCCATACATTGCCTTGCTTCATGCACTAAGTCTGTACATCGGCAAGTCTGTACATCGGACCAAGTCTTTGTGCATTAGCGTACATCGACAAGTCTGTACATCGGCAAGTCCATACATTGCCTTGCTTCATGCAGCTGAACTGAGCTAGTTCATCAAGTCTATACACTGCATCGGTGCATTCATCAGTCGCACACACAAGTCTATACATCCAGTTGCCTCGTTTCAAACTAAGTTTATACATCGGCGAAGTCTGTACATCGCATCTGCGGCATGAACGAACTCAAGTCTGTACATCGTTCAGTTGCTCATGACGTCTTGGCTAAATTTATACATTGTTCCGTCTCATTCAGTGTCTCATGTGCATACGCAAAGTCTGTACAGCCAGTGCATCCTGCGTCTCACCTAGCGTCTCATGCAAGTATGTACAGCCGTGTGAGCATCAAGTTAGTGCTTGTTAAGCTGCATCTCACTTAGCATCTCTGTGCAGTCAAGTCTATACATTGCATCATGTCTAAAGTCTATACATCGATGCATGCCATGAAGTCTGTACAGCCTATGTTTCTTCACACATTTCTCAAGTCTGTACATCGACAGTGTTCTTCATGAATCTGTACAAGTCTACACATTGTCTTGTTGCACGCACTTGAAGTCTGTACATTGTCCACTTGCAGTATTAGCACAAGTCTGTACAGGATGTGTGCTTCATAATGCAAAGTCTATACATTGCTTCATGCATTGCACGAAGTCTGCACATTGTGTGTTGCCATGTTTTGTCTTTGCATTCACCAAGTCTGTATAGCCATGCACTGTCTTGCTTGCATGAATGAAGTCTGTACAAGGTTTTGTTGTCTTAAGCTGATGATTCTCTTCGACTGACTGACAGGTACTGTCTCGAGAAGCTTAATGATTGGGCACGTGATCCGAGGCTGGAAGGGCTGACAAGATGATGACACGTGGCCAAAGCATTTGGGCAGGAACTGTGGAAGACACGCGCCCAGTGCTGCTCATGCTGGAACTGCTATATAAAGGAAGACTTCTCCATCTGAAGAAGACTGATCGAACATATAGAAGACTTGAAGGAAAAGCAGAAGAGCAGAGAGCCCGTTCGATCCAGAAGAAGAGAAAAGAAAGAGAGTTGAGAGAGAGAAGAGTTGAGAGAGATTTGTTCCTCAGATCTTTGGTTCAAAACCAGATCTGAGTTTGCTCACTTGTTTGAGCTTCATTCCCTGCAGGGATACATTTTGTTTTTCGTTTGTTTCTGTTTTATTTTTTGAAATCATGTCTTCAAGCTGTGTGTCAGCTGTTTGCAGTGGAGGATTCCACTGGACGGGTAAGCTGTAATCCCCAGCGGTTGCAGTGGAGGATTCCACTGGACGGGTCAAGCTGTAATCCCCAGCGTTGCAGATAACGTGGTTCTCTGGACAGCAAGCTGTGTTGCTCAACGGGCGAGGTGGATACCTCGGACAGCAAGCTGTGAGGCTCAGCGGTTGTAGGCTAAGCTGTAAGGCCCAGCGGACGCAAGCTGTGTTGCGCAGCAGTAAGCCACACTTGGTTGAGTGTGGGGTGGACGTAGGTCTGGAGGATCGAACCACGTAAAAACTCCTGTCTACTGTGTGATTGCTTTATGGTTTGCATTGCTTCTTTATCTTGTTCTTTACACAGTAAATGATTGTTTAGGAGGGCTCTTCATCTATTCTGGTTGGTCTTTGCTTTGTGCGCTCTATCTGTTTAGCAGAAGTTCTCATTCCGCACCTGAATCTGCTGTAGTTGTTTTTATCGGGTGACTGATCTATTCACCCCCCTCTAGATCACCTTAAGCGTCCCAACAGTTGGTATCAGAGCCTAACTCTTTGTGCAGGACTAACATCCTAAAGAGTAACGGCCATGGATGCTAGAGGGTTAATAGCAGAGGGACAGTCCACTACAAAGTCACCATTCTTCGACGGATCCAACTACCCATATTGGAAGAACCGGATGCAGGTCTTCCTCAGAGCCAAAGATTACGAGATCTGGAAGATTATAAGCAAAGGTCCCTATGAGCTACATGAGAATGAGGAAGTGTGAACTAAAGAAGAAATTTGGAAATCTACTCTGAACTGGAGCGCCATCAACGCAATTCAGTGTGCACTCCATCCCACTGAATTTGATAGAGTGTCATCCTGCAAGACGGCAAAGGAGATGTGGGATACCCTTGAAGTCATTTATGAGGGAACGTCTCAAGTGAGAGAGACGCGGGCAAATATGCTAGTGTCAAAGTATGAAGCATTTCGGATGAAACCCGGTGAGACAGTGACCGAAATGTATGCTCGTCTGACCATTATAACAAATGGTCTAAGAAATCTGGGAAAAAGCTATACCGATTATGAAGTTGTGAGGAAGATCCTTCGATCGCTGACTCCGATGTGGCATACCAAAGCGACTGTGATTGAGGAGTCAAGAGATTTACAAAAGATGAAACCTAATGAGCTGATAGGCTCTTTGATGGCGTACGAGATGAATCTTCTACAAGCTGAAGAGCTCGAATACATGAAGCCTATTGCTCTGAAGGCGAAGGATAGTTGTTCAAAATAGTCCAGCTGCACTGGATCATCCAGTGATCGGAGTCCATCTGGATCGGACCTTGAAAAGGATGAAATAGCTATGATCACAAAAGAGTTCAGAAGATTTCTTAGAAGAGAAGGGAAGAATGTCTACAGAAGACACCACAGCAGGAAGCAAAACAAGTATAAATTTAACCCTGCTGAAAAATCTGATGCTAATGCTTGTTATCATTGCAGGAAGACTGGCCATATGAAGGCTGATTGTCCAGAGTTACAGAAAATGAAAGGAAGACCATGGAAGAAAGCGCCAAAGGGAAAGGCCATGGTCAGTACATGGAGTGATGAGGAAGAAGGCACGCTGAGCACTTCCTCAGATAGTGAGAAACAAGAAAAGGACATCTGCTTGATGGCCAGGAATGGAGAATAAGAAGAAGAGTCTGATGAGGTATCATCCCCTTTCGAACATTATACTATTTCTGATTGGGAAGATGCTTATGGAGAACTGTTAGATAAAGTGAATGATATTAGGAAGGAAAACAGACACTTGAAGAAGAAAATAAATTCTCTGGTTAATGATAAAACACTTTCTGATAAAGTTGCATGTTTACAATCAGAGAATGACAGATTGAAAAGTGCATGTTCTGATTTTGATGAATTAAAGCATGTTTTGATTGATTGTAGGAAAGAAAATGAATTGCTGAAAAATGTCATTGATGAGTTGAAATTGACAATTCAGAAATTTGAAAATGAAATAAAGATTTCAACTGAAAAATATGAAGCTATCTTGTCAGTGAATGCTAAATTGAAGAAAACTATTAAAAATCTGGAAAATGAAAATTCTGACAAAAAGAAAATAATTGAAAGCATTACCCAAGGAACAGAAAATCTTAATACCTTACTAGGGTCAAAAGTCAACTTCAGAAAGGAGGGTCTCGGTTTTAATCCCTCAGCTAAAAGGAGCTTTGAATTGAAAACCATTTCATTCGTGGGAGAAAAGAATAAAGGACCACTCATAAAAATGGTCAGTGAAAAATCTACTTTCAAAAATGAAAAATCAAAATTGTTCAGTGCTAAGGACAAGGGAAAGCAGAAAATTGTAGAGCCTAGTGCTGCATGCTCTTCTTCCAAGGGTAAGTCCAAGGTTAGGGATCAGCCAGCTAGCACATCAAAATCCCAGTCCAAGGCTGCTAAGTCTCCACCACCATCAACTGCTCAGAAAAAGACCCAATATAAGTCAGTGCAGAAACCTAGAGGGTCAAAGGTGGCAGGGAGACCAAGTGTCACTAGGAACCAGTTTGCTCATCCCTATTTCACTCGAACCCAAGTCTATCATCACATTCACTCACAACCACTTAATAGGTTTGGGTGGAATCCTGTGTACATGAGGTCTAGGTATCAGAATTTTCCCACTCAGCCCTATAGATCTCAGCCAGCTAAGAGATGGGATGGTCACTTTAGGACATGGAGTCCTAGTCAACAGGTGTTCTATGGTCAGCCTAGGACCAATTTGGGCCACAACTTCCAGTACACTCATTGGCCAAGGCACTGGTAAAAAAATAATAATGTTTCTAATAAAATGAATGCCAGGACTACACAAAAACCATCACAGCACCAGAAAAAGAAAGCTAAACCTGTTGGTGCTGAGAAAAAGAAAAATAGCAAAAAGAATTCTCAAGCTGTAGAATCCACCAAACCTTCCACTTTCACACAATTGTGGATCCCTAAACAGCTTTTGTCATGTTTTCACTCTCACATGTCTGTTTCTGTCTTGGGGCCCAAACTATCTTGGGTTCCAAAATCTGCTCCCTAAGTGTGTTTGCAGGTATGCCTAGTAGCCGGGAACAAAATGATGAAACAAGAATAGCTACTCCAGGCATATGACAAGAGGCAGGGCCAAAAATTCTAAAAGCTGAAAGAGATTGGAGGCCTTGTCAACATTCTGATGCAACACCAAGGGTAAAAATAAATCAGTCAGGTAAAGCAGGTAAGTGATTTACCTTCATGAAATAAATTCTCTAAAAAAATGATAAAATGTTCATGACTTGGGTGCATAAAATTGAATTGATTGCATACTTACTGTATGTATCATTGTTGCATAGTCTGCACTTAATTAGTTGAAAGCATTGCATAGCATAATTGTTGCATCTTGGTGTCAGGGGGAGCTGAGAGTTAAGTTCAGTACATTGAATCTTTTTCACTCCTCTTAGTCCCCACTTAATTCATTCTTATTCTTTGACATCAGATGCTCTTGGATCTTAATGCATGCCTATTCTTATCATTTCCCTATTACCTTCACTGAACAACAATATTGCTTCTGGTTTAGTACATTGAGCTGTGGTTATTGCAATTTTTCATTTATAAGAATCACACTTGCAAATTGAAAGGAACTAAAGGTTTAACTTTTATAAATTGAAGAGTTAAGTGTCTGCACTTCAGAACTTGAGATAAAAGAAAATCTTTATAGTTCTTAATCTCTGTCTCATGGTTAGAATAGAAAAAGTTTTTTTAATGCCTGAACGTGTTAAACTGGAAATGTCTAGAAAAGGTGAATAAGAGTGTGTACTATTTTTTTAACAATCACTCTAAAAGAAATCAGGGCAGTAGTAATAAGATCATCAATGTAAAGAGCTGAACATAGTGACAGAGCAATGGCTGAATTGCACTGAGAAACTGTGATCTCCTCCAAAGAAGCAGGAGAATTCATAAGTCATGAAGTGCTTCAGACTACCTCTGTTCATAGGGTCAAATCTATAGGGGGAGTCTTCACCAAGTAACCGGGGGTACTGGCCTCTAATCAAGGTGTATCCTTAATTCAAAGGTGAAAACTGTTCCTTGTAGGTCTTGATCTGAAATAGATCTAGTAGTTTATGGCTAGTAACTGGGGGTACCTACCTCTGATCAAGGTGTACACCTAATGTCAACAGCATAAATGCCACTGGTCTATTCACTTAGCTCAGTTTCTGAAAAATTAAAAAGTGAAAAATAAACTGCTGTAACCCTTTGAAATCAAAAGTCATTGAGTGAAAATTGTTTTTTTCTCAATACATATTCAAATTGTCTTTCTTGAACTTCCATGTTTAATCACAAAGGGTATTGTTTCTGACTTATCTATTAAAACCATGTGCCCTAGATTCATTGCTATAAATGGAGTCTATAACTCTTTTTTAGTGGTCAGATGCTTTACTCTATCTTTATCACTGTTAAACCTGATTTTTTTCAAGACTGTATATTGCTGATTCTTATGCTTTAATAGTTGTTTATAATCATACTCACCTTCTGAACCAATGCTTCAGCTGTTGTGTAGTGACCCCTTCCTTATTCATGTTCCTTCCCTCCTACCTTTTGATTATCTGTTTCATCCGTCCATATTCCTTCTCAAAGGGGGAGAAATAATTCAGGGGGAGTTATACTTTCAGGGGGAGAATAAGTTGTTCTAAGTGAAATCTGCAATGTATACTGCACTTTGCACTCATGTTTCTTTCTTTTTGATCATGTCAAAGGAAGAGAAAATTTGTTTGGTGACTCACTGTCACTTTGTTGCCATCATCAAAAAGGGGGAGAATGTTGTGCCCCTTAGGCACAAGCATATGCTATTTTGTTTTGATGATAGCAACACAGTGAGAGTATCACAGTGAGCATACATTGCATTTGTTCACTACTATATGCATACACTGCATCGGTGCATTCATCAGTTGCACACCATACAGTCTATACACTGATGCATGTGAGGTCCTGTTTGCACGCTAAAGTCTATACATTGCCTTGCTACATTACTGCCTTGCTGCATTGCACGCCATATAGTCTATACATTCTTTGACTGCAACGTTTACACATCATGCACTAGCAAGTCTGCACATTGTCACAAATCTACACATTGCAGTATGTTCGTGTGCATCGTCTCATGTTGCGTCTCAGCAAGTCTATACATTCATCGAAGTTAGTCTGCACAAAGTCTTTACATTCATAGAAGTCAGTACAGTCTATGTGTGTGCATCATGCTAAGTCTATACATCTGTTTGCCTTGCTTCATGCAAAGTCTATACATCGCTGCATTACACACGTTCGAAGTCCATACATTGCCTTGCTTCATGCACTAAGTCTGTACATCGGCAAGTCTGTACATCGGACCAAGTCTTTGTGCATTAGCGTACATCGGCAAGTCTGTACATCGGCAAGTCCATACATTGCCTTGCTTCATGCAGCTGAACTGAGCTAGTTCATCAAGTCTATACACTGCATCTGTGCATTCATCAGTCGCGCACACAAGTCTATACATCCGTTTGCCTCGTTTCAAACTAAGTCTATACATTGGCGAAGTCTGTACATCGCATCTGTGGCATGCACGAACTCAAGTCTGTACATCATTTAGTTGCTCATGACGTCTTGGCTAAGTCTCTACATTGTTCCGTCTCATTCAGCGTCTCATGTGCATACGCAAAGTCTGTACAGCCAGTGCATCCTACGTCTCACCCAGCGTCTCATGCACGTATGTACAGCCGTGTGAGCATCAAGTCAGTGCTTGTTAAGCTGCATCTCACTTAGCGTCTCTGTGCAATCAAGTCTATACATTGCATCATGTCTAAAGTCTATACATCGATGCATGCCATGAAGTGTGTACAGCCTATGTTTCTTCACACATTTCTCAAGTCTGTACATCGAAAGTGTTCTTCATGAATCTGCACAAGTCTACACATTGTCTTGTTGCACGCACTTGAAGTCTGTACATTGTCCGCTTGCAGCATTAGCACAAGTCTGTACAGCCTGTGTGCTTCATAACGCAAAGTCTATACATTGCTTCATGCATTGCACGAAGTCTGCACATTGTGTGTTGCCATGCTTTGTCTTTGCATTCACCAAGTCTGTACAGCCATGCACTGTCTTGCTTGCATGAATGAAGTCTGTACAAGGTTTTGTTGTCTTAAGTTGATGATTCTCTTCGACTGACTGACAGGTACTGTCTCGAGAAGCTTAATGATTGGGCACCTGATCCGAGGCTGGAAGGGCTGACAGGATGATGACACGTGGCCAAAGCATTTGTGCGGGAACTGTGGAAGACACGTGCCCAGTGCTGCTCCTGCTGGAACTGCTATATAAAGGAAGACTTCTCCATCTGAAGAAGACTGATCGAACATACAGAAGACTTGAAGGAAAAGCAGAAGGGCAGAGAGCCCGTTCGATCCAGAAGAAGAGAAAAGAAAGAGAGTTGAGAGAGAGAAGAGTTGAGAGAGATTTGTTCCTCAGATCTTTGGTTCAAAACCAGATCTGAGTTTGCTCACTTGTTTGAGCTTCATTCCCTGCAGGGATACATTTTGTTTTTCATTTGTTTCTGTTTTGTTTTTTGAAATCATATCTTCAAGCTGTGTGTCAGCTGTTTGAAGTGGAGGATTCCACTGGACGGGTAAGCTGTAATCCCCAGCGGTTGCAGTGGAGGATTCCACTGGACGGGTCAAGCTGTAATCCCCAGCGTTGCAGAGAACGTGGTTCTCTGGATAGCAAGCTATATTGCTCAGCGGGCGAGGTGGATACCTCGGACAGCAAGCTGTGAGGCTCAGCGGTTGTAGGCTAAGCTGTAAGGCCCAGCGGACACAAGCTGTGTTGCGCAGCAGTAAGCCACACTTGGTTGAGTGTGGGGTGGACGTAGGTCTGGAGGACCGAACCACCTAGAAACTCCTGTCTACTGTGTGATTGCTTTATGGTTTGCATTGCTTCTTTATCTTGTTCTTTGCACAGTAGATGATTGTTTAGGACGGCTCTTCATCTATTCTGGTTGGTCTTTGCTTTGTGCGCTCTATCTGTTTAGCAGAAGTTCTCATTCCGCACCTAAATCTGCTGTAGTTGTTTTTATCGGGTGACTGATCTATTCACCCCCATCTTGATCACCTTAAGCGTCCCAACAAGTGTCTCCCCTTTCTTTCCAAGGTACGTGTTGACACCCATTTTAACCCACAAGTTGTGTCATTTCTCTTATTCATCATTTTTGATGTTCCGAATTAGCCTTTATTTTGGAGCTTTCTCGGTTGGATTTCAAGCCCATTTTTACCATTTCATATCCTTTGAGTCTTGGAGATCATGATTTCTTAGAGCCCTAGAGCTTGTCTTATCAACTTCTGGCTTCCAAGTCAACTTACGGCCCATTTAGGCCGACTTCCCTCAAACATTCGGCTCTCTCTCACTGTGCAGTCCTGAAAGTGGTCCTTTTTCATCTCCTTCTGTTCCTCTTTTTAAAAAGTTGTCTTCATTAAAGTTGTTCCTCTTTCAACGATCTATAATTTCTTCTACGCCGTTGGCCAGTTCTGCCCCTATTGTGAGCTATTCACATTTTTCCGGCGTGCTATGATGTTCACCTATGTCCCAGAATTTTCCTCTCTGTTCTAGCCCTATTTTATCCCTCTTATGATCATTTTCTCAACTTGCTTTCTTCATAAAAGTTGTTCCTCTCTCAGTTATCTACAATTTCTTCTTCTACCACTTTCACTAGTTCTACCCTGTTTGAGAGATACACTTCAATTTCCAAAGTCACGCGCAGTCTACCCAAAATCATCCTCCATCAGTGTGACGGCCCTACCCTAGACCGCCAGAGCAGTGTGACGGTCCTACGATAGACCGTCACACCGAAACTTGCTCGAAATCGCCATGTTCGACCCCTAGAGCGTGGCGGTCCTACCCTAGACCGTCAGAGTCCATGTGACGGTCTAGTATGGGTGCGTTACACCGAAACTTATCCGAAATCATCCCGTTTGACCCCCAGAGTGTGACGGACCTATCCTAGTCCATTACATAACTCTGACGGTCGTACGATAGACCGTTACACACACCTGAGAGTCCAATTCGTGCTGGACTCTGCTCCGTTTCTGTGCGTCGTGGCCCTCTTGCAGAGTCCATAACTTCTTGAATTCTACTCCGAATTAAGCGCCGTTTGTTCCTATGGTTTCTCCTTGGTATTATCTTGAATTCAGTCCAAAGAACTCAAAATTTCATTGGCTATCTTGCTCAGAATCACACTCAAAAGTTGAGGGTTTAGGTGTCCTGGTTCAACTCAAACTCTACAGATTAAGCTCCGTGGCTCCCTTCCAGAAGCCATATCTTCTAGATCCTTCATCCAAATAGAGTCCCGTTTTCTCCTATGACTTATCTTGACTATTATCTCGAGATTGATCCATAGATCTCAAGATTTGATGGACTCTATCTCTTAAACTCGTGGAGGAAAGTTGGGAGTTTCACCACTTTTCTATAAAAATTGCCCAGTTCGTAGTCGCGACGGGGGGGCTTTTTCTTGGTTCGGGGCGAAGCCATGCTGCAACTCCAACTCACAACTTCGACCTTGGATTGAAGAGGGAAGTATTAGCTTTCAATTCCATCCTTTTGGGCTTGATTTCATCGTCTACACTCTTAGTTCTCCTCTCCTCAAAATCACCAATCATCACAGTTTTCTGCACTTTTTTGCTACACATGCACTTTTCCCCGTTTTGCATCAATGATTTCTCTCTATTTTCTCAATCAAATCTCGTGATTTCAAATCTCATGCATGCACAATACACACACCTATTATTTCCACCCTTCCACAGGGGTTAAAAACCTCCCCCCGGTGAGTTTGCCCTCAATTTCTACCCCTATTTAATCACTGCGGGATTGATGCTACACATGCATGTTCTAATCGGTTTTTTGTCCTTGTTTTGGCTTTGTTTTGCAGGAGAGCATGAATACAACGTGAGGCCCTCTTCCTCTAGCCGGCTGGAAGGAGAGGAGGTTTGAATCCACAAGTTCCCCTCACCCCGTTTCAAGCGCGATCAAGTCTTTAAGTTCCAAGGTACACGGTGCCGTACTTTACACTTCTTCATCCTTTGGCGTTGTTGGAACCTTGGTGGCGATCACGGTTAGTATTTCTCATCCTTTCACCCCCCTTGTCTTTGATTCACATGTTTATGCATGTATGTATTTAAAGGGGGTGGGATAAGAATCTAATTAAAATAAATCAACAGGTTTTTGGTGATCACGGTGGGACACCAATGCCCATCATGTTTGTTTTAATGCTCTTTTGTAAGTTGGGTGTGTGCATGTTTAGGTCATATTTTATCCATTCTTTCATTGTTTGGGGCATTTTAAGGGCTCAGGTAGTGTGACGGTCCTATAGTAGACCGCCACATGCATGTAACGGTCATTTGGTAGACCGTTACAGCTTTTGGCAGTCCTGCGTGCATGCTCACAGGGCCGTGTTCATCGGGAGATAACTTTTGATCCTGATGTCCGATTGCGGTGATTTTTCTTCCGTTGGATAGCCCTTTGTATTATCTTTTCATCCATATATCATTTGCCTCACTTTGTTAACATTTGCATATTCTAATATTGTCTAACTTTTTGAGTTTTGTGCATAAGTTCTGCAGGCATACTCAGGGACAGTTTCACAGGTACATCTTTCCTCAGTGATTTGACTGCCTTCCGGGTGTCTGATTGCACTGATTTTTATTCCATTGGATAGTCCTTTGTATTGTCTTTCCATCCATAGATTATTTGATTCATTTGGGTCTCATTTACTTAGTTAAAAATTATCATCATTTTAGCATTTTATCCATAAAATCTGCATGTGGTCTGCGCACAGGTTCACGGGGACAACTTTGCTTAGTAATTTGATTGACCTCCCGGGGTCAGATTGATCTGTTCTTGGGCCCATTGTGCAGACCTTTGTATTGTCTTTCCATTAATATACTATTTGTCTTAGTTGGATCATGTTTGCATAGTTTAATCTAGTCTTGATTGTCTAGTTTTAGGCTAAAAATTGCATGCACTCCAGTGCACATAGGGCCATACATTGCATATCATAGTTACATTTCCTACCTTGGTAAGTGATCCTCTCGCCTCCATATTCCTTGGGGTTGACTAGGTGATCTTATCCGGGACCTCCATAAGTCCCCGTGAGCCGTGGATTCCCACACGGACACCGGGCCGGTTGTACCTTTCCACCCCCTAGGGTTGCATTTGCATAAGTGTGAGGGAGTTAACCTTAGTCAACCCAAAGTTTGGACCTTATTCCCATAGGATTCCTATCTTGAGGGAATTATTATTACTTCAAATCATTAAAAGATCTATTAAATCCCTAAAATATTTCCCATCATATCAACTTGTTTGACTTGGGTGAAAACTCTCACATTGCATTGTTTGTTTTGTTTGGGCTTGTCCAAGCCCATTAGTGGTGTTTTGTGTTGCATCCACATCTTTCATCGTTGTTAGGCCCACTTAGGTTACCCCATTTTGTATGTCTATTATCTAGTCCATTGTCCCGTGGTCTATTGTCCATTCGTCTTTGCATTAGTGGGTCAACCCCCCTTGTTCTCAAGCCCATTAAGCCATTGCTTCCCCACTTGTATTGTCGTTGATCTCCTTGTATTAAGTCTCCATTTGCCCTCATGGAGCATCATTTCAACCCCTTGTATCATCCTTTTTCCCAATCTTCTTCCTATTCCCGTGTGGAATCCTCTTCCCACGTGGGCCCATCTTCCCGTGGTCCCTCTGATCCCTCCGAGGAACAGGCTAATCTCATGGCCCATCTTTCAAGCCTTGTTTGCCAAATGGATCCGGCCCAGGCCCAACGTCTCATTGCATCTCATCTTCATGGGCCTCTTTCTCTTAATGGGCCTTCTTCTCTCTTTAATGGGCCTCATCATCTTAACGGGCCCCATTCTCCTAATGGGCCTTATTTTTCTAATGGGACTCATTCTTCTTCTCCTTATGCTGCCAGCCCAATGGGTCCTTATGTTCATGCTTCTTCCAGGCCCACATATCCTTCTACTCCCGGAATGGGCCCTTCTTCTTCTCAACCCGGATCCTCTTATCCGGCCCATTATCATTATACTGGTCCGAATTCACATCTTCTTGCTCAAGCTGACCCATATTCTTCTCGATCTCTCCCTACCCAAGAGATGATTGTTCAAACCCAACACCAACTTGATGAGCTTCAACGTCGGATCGATCTAAATCCTCTTTAAGTGTTCTGTCGCTTTCCAAGGTCTTCGGCTCCCACCTCCATCACAAATTCCCACATATCACCGTTATAGTGGAGTCGGTGACCCGTATGTGCACTTGAAGGAGTTTGTTTATGAGTCGGCCCAATTTCGGCATGACCAACGCTTGATGGCCTATCTATTTGGTCTGTCGTTGGAAGGCCCGGCTCGGGATTGGTTCTTCTCTCTTCCGCAAGAGCAAGTTGTGAATTTTCAAGCCGTCCAAGAAAAATTTATACAGTAGTTTCAAGACCAAGTTGGGCCCAAGTATTCTATGGCGGATCTGGCCCATGAGATGATAAAGCCCGAAGAGGAGTTCTCTACCTTTGTCGATCGTTGGCGTCACCTTGCCGCGCAAGTCCCAGGGCACATTCCGGAGGGAGAGCAAATCAAGATGCTTATTTCAAATGCAACGCCCGAGTACCGTTTTATCTTAACCCTCAACGACATTACCTCCTGGCAACAATTATATAGCCGAGCCCGCTTCATCCACCAACAAATCCAAGATTCTCTTGACCTCGAGTCTCCACCATCCACCTCCACATATCAACCTTCACCCTCCACGTTCCAACCCTACGCTCCCATGAGTCAGCCCGCCATGAGTCAACCTTCCGCCACATATCCCTCCATGAGTCTACCCCCTGCCTCTACATACCTATACGCCTCCGCATATCAACCTTCCATGAGTCAGCCTCCTGTGTCCGCATACCCATCTCCGTCTCCACCCCCGGTCAAGGTCACACCACATCCCGAGCAGGTGGATGCCGTCTACATACCTCCCCACTCCATTCCACATATGCCTTCACCAAATCCCACCTCTACCAGCCACACTCCATTACCTATGCAACCTCCGCTTCCGTCTCCACAACCTTCTCCACCACCTCATACCCCTCGGCATCCGCCTTGCCCGAAGCGGGCTCCTTGTCCTCCGTTGCCGGAGTGCTTTACGGACATTTTTAGGGCTTTGATGGCCGCTCACGCGTTGTCGCTCTCTCCGGTTGTGCCTCACTGACCCTCGGTCGGGGATATGCTTCAGTTCTGTGATTTTCACCGCCAGCAGGGGCATTTGGTTGAGGATTGTCCCAAGTTTCGAGAGTATGTTTATGGCCTGGAAGCTAAGAAAAGGATTGATTGGGACGCTATTCACAAAGTCATTTTACATCTTCGCGGCCAACATCAGCAGCAAGAAGTGCCGCCCAGACAGCCGTCTCCGTTACTTCAAGACCAGGGACACCCTTGTGATTCTTCGTCTAGCGTTGCACTCGCTCCATTACCTACTACCTTGCCTACCCTGTTACCTTCGCCATCTCCTACCCTGGCTCCATCGCCGCCACAAACCCAAGCCTCTTCTCAGGCTAGTGCCTCCCCTTCTTCTCCCGCCGCCACTTTCACTACTTCTATCCCTAACGCCGCTTGACGCATTGTGTCAACACATCGACGATGGCCACCATGACCTCCCTCTTCACCCTCTCCACCTCCATGTCCACTACCCCCATCGCCTTCATCACTATCCTCACCATCTCCATTACCATCACCACCTCCATCTCCACCTTCGCCTCCCCCCCGCCATCACCTTTGACCGAGCCTGAGTAAATTTTGCCTTTGCCACCCTCGCCCGAGCAAGTCATACCTCCACCCTTACCTTTGCCTCTACCTAAACACACCATACCCGTTGAAACCCTCGCGTCTTCTGAACCTACTCCTATCCCCATTCTTCCACCTATTCCCACCCCACGGAGCGGGTGTACGTTGCCCATGGTGCCCCTTGGGTCTAATCCCCAGGGAAACAACAAGCCAAGTCAGGATGATTCAGTGCCGGCCGTGCATTTCAAGATCCAAGACTTCATTTGTCGAATGCCGATCCGCATCCTGGTCCCTAGTTATTTTGGGGAAGTTGAGCCTACACTCCTAGTGAAGACGGTTGATAAGAAGAGTTCCCTTGAGTTGATGCCAGTTTCTTCCCGAGCAAGGCCGGTGGCAATCTCTTTGCTCGCCGGAGAGTTCATTGTTGATGCTATTATTTCTCCTCGCTCTATTGCCATTCAGATGACAGGTCAAGAAGGGTTCTCTACCCGTGTTGTGCTAATGCATACGGCCGCCAAGCAGATTATGGGTTCTATGTTCAAGGGGTAATTGGCCGTATCTTCTACATTTTCTAGGGATATTCTACACTTGTTATGCAATCTTCCTCGATTTATTAGCAAGCTGGCCATGTCAACACCGTGTATTACTCTCCCTCAGCTTCACCCGTCTCTTCTAGCAAGGGAGTTATGCTTCAAGTCTGATTACCGAGTGGAGCTGCCAAATCTCATGCTACTTGTGCCAAGTAACAAGACTCCATGGTTTTATGATATTCAACATTATGAGGAGTTAGTTGTTCAAGAATGTCCGTCTAATATTGCTAGCATCGGGTGTCTAGGGGCAACTACCCCGATGAAGTTGCATATTCATAGTTGGGTCAGGTCCTCTGCCAGATGGGCCCGTTATTTAGGGAGACACTGCAAAATAAGAGGCCTGAAAGTCCAACCCCGCGCCAAGCAGGTCCATTTCAAGCCAATTTCAGCTAAGAAGAGACGGCGATGCAGGTTCAAGAGCCGTCAGTTGTGCATTCAGGGGTCCACCTCTTCCTCCCTTTCTTTTCTTTCATCATTCCTTCTACTCAGTTCCCACCCTTGGGTGGTGTATCTTCCTCCATCTGATCCTATCTCCATCATTTTCTCCTCCTTCCGTAGGTCCGTGCATCCCCATTCCTCTCCTTTTTCTCCAGATCCTCCAAATTTTCCCTCCTCTCATAATTCTAGGCCTTGGCCTATGTCTTTTTATCCTGATCTCGGGACATCTCCCAGTTCTTCTCCTCCAATATCTCCGGGTTCCGTCTCTAATTCTCCTTCCCCGACCCTATCAGATGATTTTCACTCTTATTCCCTGACCCTGTCGGGTGTCTATGTCTCTTATTCCCTGACCTTGTCGGGTGATTCTAATTCTCCTTGCCCAACCTTGTCCGATGATAATAATTCCTCTTCTCCGACCGCGTCAGACTATTCTTCTCCTTCTTCCTCATCTTCACAGCAATCCTCTCGCTGTCTTTCTATTCTCTCCTCTTCACCCTTTCGGGGTCGTCGCCCTTTCTCTTGCTGCTTTCG
Organism: Amorphophallus konjac; assembly: GCA_022559845.1. NCBI lineage: Eukaryota > Viridiplantae > Streptophyta > Magnoliopsida > Alismatales > Araceae > Amorphophallus > Amorphophallus konjac. The sequence continues at coordinate 434,357,704 of CM040121.1, read as the reverse complement.
AGGCTTTAGTCCGCCTTGATCTGAGCTAATCCGATTTCTTCTGTATCTGGTTCCTTGTTATCAGGGCCTCGACGCCTTAACGAGGGAGTTCTAGCCCTCGTCCCTCTTCCTCTTTTTTCCTCCTTCGTCTAGTTTGGTGTATATCGCTCCTCCATGTCGAGGAATCCAATCCTTTGCTCTCCTTTCATCTTTTATCTTGACAAGCAAGGAATACAAAGCTACTCGCGCTCCTCAAAGCTCGATGATCGAGATCGCTTCGGGATGCCGGTTTCCACGCCATGGATTTACAAAGGTATCTTTATTTTGAGCAAAGAAATATGCTTTCATTTCCATTATTTCTATTATTTCTGCACATGGTTATAATGCTATTCCTCAACATGATTAAGTGGCTTTTAGAAATTTACTTAGTTCATTTAGGTCATTTAAAATGAGTTCGCTTCTGCAGCATCCTTAGGCCAGTGATAGCTCCGCGCTGGGAGTTTAGTTCTTTCCCCGATCGTTGAGGGTGGCCTTTGAGCATGGGTTTTTCACACACTTCACGATGAGCCATAGCCGATTCCTCTGAGGCACATCGTTGCCGCTTTGGCCATACTTTGGGTATGCACAAAGGTCGTTTTCTCTTCTCTGCTGGGCCAAGTGCAGGGACAAGAGATTGATGGATGAGATGACCAACCTAGGCGTTCCCTAATACGAGAGAGGTCTCAAATAGGGGAAATCTTGACCCTCAAAAGTGAGCTTTTATGCTTTATCTAGCAAATAAGGGTTGTCAAATGAAAATCATATATGAATGATGAATCAAAGGAAAATATTGAATCAAAGGCACGGCAAGAGTGGCAGTACAGTTCCCCGCGGGACGTCATGAGCCCGGTCGCATGCGTGCCTAATAAATATGGGTCTAAAAATCAAAGATAGAAAGCCCCGGCGCAACAGACCTATCTCTTTGAGGGGTGGTGCCCTAGAAGGAATTCAAGTCCTGATGTCTCCCATCCTGCATAAAGCTTGTCTCCAATTTTTCTTCTATTTCTCCCTCTTAAGCTGAGTTGTATCCCGGGTATGGCATTAGTAGGGGCACCGTTCTTTAGAGGCAGTTGGTTGTGGTAAGCCACCCTCACATGCATGCCCTGCTCAAGGGAAGTCTTTAATGAGAGGGGAGGGACGGCGATCCCTGGCCAGTAGTTCGAGCCTATCTTTGGGTGCTGCGGATTACTATTCAAAAATCCAAAAAAAATGAGATATTGTCAAAAATCTAAAAAAAAAATGATGAAATATTTTCAAAATCCAAAAAAAATATCAAGAAAATTAAAAAATCTAAAAATATTTATCTTTTTGTTCCTTTCTATCTATTTGTTTTGAGAACAGATACGTAATCTGTTTGCTAAGTGTACAGGTTGCAGGTACTCAAGCTTTCCTTGCTCTATATTTTATTCTATCTGTCTCCTGTCCACATCTTTGATCTGGTCTTCCCTTCTTCAATCATGTCTCTCGATATGTTCTGAAGCTTATGTCCTTCTCAGCTTTTGTTTGCAATGATCATATTTCTATGAGAGGGCTTTACCTCATGATTATGAACCTGGAGGTTCTACTTCATTCTGATCTTGGGTTTTGATTGAAGGGCGTATTTGTTTATATCCATTGTCCCACCGTGTCCTTGTCTCGCCGTGTCTATGTCCCACCGTGTTGTCCCACACATATTTTATTCTTCACCATGTGTTGTTAGTTGTCTTGCATATGTTGTTAGTCGTCCTTTTATATCTCGTGTGCTGTCCCACCGCTTGCGTGTTGTCTTGTCCCAACCGTGTGTTGTCTCACTACATTGTTTACTTGTCCCCCACGTTCATCTTGCATACATTTTGTCTGTTCATGCCATTGCATATGTGCTTGTTCGTCTTGTTGTATTGTTTTCCATTCGTTTGATCGTTATGTTATGATGTCTTTCGTTCATGCTTGTTTATCATGGTCATTCATATTGTTGTTGTCTTATTTGAAAATCCATAAAAATTAAAAAAATTAAAAAATTCTAAAAAATGTCGCTTCACTTGGCAGGTAACTTAGGTATGGCTCTCGATCCCTTCTCATTGTTGCATTACTATATGGTATCTACATTATTATAGCCTCTCAAGGACCGGCTGGTTTGCCGTGTGTTCTGGGATCTGATGTTCCCCTTTAACAAAAATGATGATGATCTAGGAGCATACGGTTAATCGTTGGATAGGCCGCTCGGTTGAGTCAGGTGGGGGACGATAGACTCTGTCTCGCACGCCGTGGTTGTAAGAAGACTCTTGACCCCGTCTTGGCTCAGTCTAGCAATATTATCCTTGAGTACTTTCTATTTTATCTTTCTTTGCATTTTAATGATTTCTTTATTTTAGCCCAGCATACATCATGTCATTTTGAGCATTCACATCTCGTGATCCATTCAACGATTTCTCCTCAGCAATGGTTAATTGCACCTCAGTTCTCTTGGGTAAGAGATTCTTCATTCCACTCTGAATTCAAACGATTTCTTTGATCTTGCCGCTTGGTTTGGTTGGCCAGCGTGATTCCTGTCTGGATTTTATCTCAGTTTTCTTTCTCCTTTTCCAGCTCTTATATTGTGTTCCTTCCGACCCACTCATTATCCGTGGATTGTGTCCCCAATGAGGCTGGTCATGTTTCCTTTCTTTTAGTTTAGTTCTCAAGACATGTCTCATCCTTGTCATCTATTTCAGGTGGTTAGTTTGCCGTTTTCAGGAGAATTCTTGTCACTTGTTGGTTGTGACGGGTGTCTTTTTGCCTTGATGCCCGCTTATCAATTCTCTCCGCTTCATCTCCGCTTCATCTCCATTTCACGTCGCTATCGCTTTCACTCCACCTTCTTTCCATTTCGTCTCTGCGCCACTTTCGCTTGTTCCCTTGCAAAGCGGACATCAAGGAGGGGCATCTGTTGACACCTGTTTTAGCCCACAAGTTGTGTCATTTCTCTTATTCATCATTTTTGATGTCCCGAATTAGCCTTTGTTTTGGAGCTTTCTTAGATGGATTTCAAGCCTATTTTTACCATTTCATATCCTTTGAGTCTTGGAGATCATGATTTCCTAGAGCCCTAGAGCTTGTCTTATCAACTTCTGGCTTCCAAGTCAACTTACGGCCCATTTAGGACGGCTTCCCTCAAACATTCGGCTCTCTCTCACTGTGTAGTCCTGAAAGTGGTCCTTTTTCATCTCCTTCTGTTCCTCTTTTTAAAAAGTTGTCTTCATCAAAGTTGTTCCTCTTTCAACGATCTACAATTTCTTCTACGCCGTTGGCCAGTTCTGCCCCTATTGTGAGCTATTCACATTTTTCCGGCGTGCTATGCTGTTCACCTATGTCCCAGAATTTTTCTCTCTGTTCTAGCCCTATTTTATCAGTCTTGTGATCATTTTCTCAACTTGCTTTCTTCATGAAAGTTGTTCCTCTCTCAGTTATCTACAATTTCTTCTTCTACCACTTTTTGAGAGATACACTTCAATTTCTAAAGTCACGTGCAGTCTGCCCAAAATCTTCCTCCATCAATGTGACGGCCCTACCCTAGACTGCCAGAGCAGTGTGACGGTCCTACGATAGACCGTCACACTAAAACTTGCCCGAAATCACCTTGTTCGACCCCTAGAGCGTGGCAGTCCTACCCTAGACCGTCAGAGTCCATGTGACGGTCTAGTATGGGTGCGTTACACCGAAACTTATCCGAAATCGTCCCGTTTGACACCCAGAGTGTGACGGACCTATCCTAGTCCGTTACATAACTCTGACGGTTGTACGATAGACCGTTACACACACCTGAGAGTCCAATTCGTGCTGGACTATGTTCCCTTTCTATGCGTTGTGGCCCTCTTGCAGAGTCCATAACTTCTTGAATTCTACTCCGAATTGAGCGCCGTTTGTTCCTATGGTTTCTCCTTGGTATTATCTTGAATTCAGTCCGAAGAACTCCAAATTTCATTGGCTATCTTGCTCAGAATCACACTCAAAATTTGAGGGTTTAGGTGTCCTGGTTCAACTCAAACTCTACAGATTAAGCTCCGTGGCTCCCTTCCAGAAGCCATATCTTCCAGATCCTTCATCCAAATAGAGTCCCGTTTTCTCCTATGATTTATCTTGACTATTATCTCAAGATTGATCCATAGATCTCGAGATTTGATGGACTCTATCTCTTAAACTTGTGGAGGAAAGTTGGGAGTTTCACCACTTTTCTATAAAAACTGCCCAGTTCGCAGTCGCGACGGGGGGGGGGGGGGGGTTCTTTCTTGGTTCGGGGCGAAGCCATGCTGCAACTCCAACTCACAACTTCGACCCTGGATTGAAGAGGGAAGTATTAGCTTTCAATTCCATCCTTTTGGGCTTGATTTCATGGTCTACACTCTTAGTTCTCCTCTCCTCAAAATCACTAATCATCACAGTTTTCTGCACTTTTCTGCTACACATGCACTTTTCCCCGTTTGGCATCAATGATTTCTCTCTATTTTCTCAATCAAATCTCGTGATTTCAAATCTCATGCATGCACAATACACACACCTATTATTTGCACCCTTCCACAGGGGTTAAAAACCTCCCCCGGTGAGTTTGCCCTCAATTTCTACCCCTATTTTATCACTGCGGGATTGATGCTACACATGCATGTTCTAATGGATTTTTTGTCCTTGTTTTGGCTTTGTTTTGCAGGAGAGCATGAATACAATGTGAGGCCCTCTTCCTCTAGCCGGCTGGAAGGAGAGGAGGTTTGAATCCACAAGTTCCCCGCACCCCGTTTCAAGCGCGATCAAGTCTTTAAGTTCCAAGGTACACGGCGCCGTACTTTACACTTCTTCATCCTTTGGCGTTGTTGGAACCTTGGTGGCGATCACGGTTAGTATTTCTCATCCTTTTATCCCCCTTGTCTTTGATTCACATGTTTATGCATGTATGTATTTAAAGGGGGCGGGATAGGAATCTAATTAAAACAAATCAACAGTACGGTGTGCCTATTCACATTCGGCACCTTGGTGGCGATCACACACATACTCCATACCCTTCCCCTGGTTACTTACTTATTGCCTAGTTCTTTACATTACCCTAGTAAAGAATGGGTTGGAAGGGTAATCAAAAGGGGAAGAGAAGGAAAAACATGTCAACACCCTCTTTTTTGGCGATCACGGTGGGATCCCTAGTGCCTGTCGTGTTAGTGTTTTGCTGACATGTTTGTGCATTTTGTTAGTCTCCTTCTTTGAGTATTGCAGGTTGTTCTTTGGGCCCATCCCACGTTTCTATTCTCTGGAGTTTAAGCGGTCCCCTGTGAGCCGCCTGCCTTTGGAACGGCTGGAGTTTGGCCGTTCTGTGATCGTCGCAGAGTTGCTGGCGTGTCAGCTATCCAGCGGTCATTCTACGACCGTTCGCATTATTCCGCGGTCTGATATGGACCGTTCACTTTTGCTGGCCTAGGTACGTTGCTGTTTTTACACTCCTGATTATTGTTGATATTCGGCGGTTGCATCAGGTCCGTCCCATACTCTCAGCGGTCTGTCGAAAGGCCGCCTCATCCAGGTATGCTTTTGATCCTCATTCTTCTGTCATTTCAGCATTTTGTGATTTTTCTCCATTTTTGTTGGCGTTATTCCCTGTTCCTGCACGGTCCACTCCAGACCGTTTGCTCTCCCTGAACGGTCTATTACAGACCGTGTGAAACACTAAGCGATCTCCATAAGACCATCCTTTTACTGCTACAGTGCACCCGATTATGCATTTTTGATCATTGAATTATATCATCACATCTGCATTTGGTGCTGTTGGATCCCCCCCTCCTGTTGTTACATTGTTCCATGATTGTGTTCACTTTCTTTTCTCATATTTGTTTGATCATTGCATGCTAGATCTAGGCTAGAATCTTGCACGCACTCTAGTGCACATAGGATCATACACACCTTCATTAGTAGTTGCATTCCTACCGAGGTAGGGTTTCCTCTCGTCTCCATACTCCTTGGAGCCGACTAGGGGACCTTGCCGAGGACCTCCGTAAGCCCCCGTGAGCCATGGATTCCCACACGGACGTTGGGCAGGTTGTACCGTACCACCCCCCAGTCTAGGATTTGCATTAGAGAGAGAGAGTCATCTAGTGTCAGCCAGTTGCCCATTCCCTACCTTGGCTAGATACCTTCTGGTGGAGTGCACTTAAATCTTAATTAATTCACTAAGATCCAAGAAGGGAGAATTTATAAAATCCGGCGCGCATCATTTGAAACTTGGTTGCATTAATTGGTTGATTCTCATCTCAGCTCTCCCCTATGTTGTTGCATTTGATTTGAGTTGTTTGTCTTAGATCCCTACTTAGGGCTGTTTGCTTACTCCTCTCCCATTGTCATCAGTGTATGTGGAGCTGTCTCACACCCTCAGGATTGTCTCCTAAGGGTGGTTCGCCTTCCCATTCGTATCTCAATCCCTTGTTCGATTCACCGCCAATTATGTCATCTTACAACTTCTCCCATCCCCCTGAGGATTCTCTCCCTCAGGGAATTCTGGAGGACCCACCTAGGGTCGCTCATGTGCAAGGGAGAGAGGGTACTGCCCTCCCTCTCCCGACCATTGTTGCCGAGGGTGCTCAATCCTCCCTCTCAGATCCATCCACTCGCGGCTCGGCCAGTCAGGTTCTCCAGATGATGGCCCAACTGGATCTTACTTAATTCCACCTGCTGGAACATGCCTTGCAAGGGGCAGATGCCCCGCCCTCAATTCTTTCTTCTGGCACGACTGCTGCTGTCACTTCCACACCCCCGATTGTTGGGTTAGGGGCCACCTCTGCAGCCCCCATCGATCTTACTCCCATCCGCCCTCAGGCTCTTCCATTCTCCACCATGGAAGCGGGCCAGGCTTCTACCTCAGCCCATTAGTCACTTGATAAGGGGACGACCCAGATCCCCTCCATTTCTTATGCTGATCCTTACACCACGTTCCCTCCGACATCGTAGGCCCTCGTGGCCCCGACTGGTTCCGTCCATCTGCAATCAGAGGCCCCCCAGTTGGCTCATGCGGATATGGGCCCTTCCCTGGCCCATTATCCATCTTATGGGCTGCCCCCTCAGTCAGTCTATCCTCCGGTTCCCTACTCCGGTTCGATCCTTCCTGCTATATATCCTCCTTCCTGGGAACGGGAACTTTTTGACAAATGGGCTGCCATGCAGCAGCAGATTGACCTCCTCCATAAGCAGGTCGGCCCGCAATCATTAGCTAATGTCCCCATTCCTAACTTCAGGGACATTCATTTTCCTCCTCAGTCCGAGCTCCCCGTGTATCGAAAGTATGACGGGAATGGCAACCCGTTTATTCACGTCAGTGAGTTTCTCTACGAATCGGCCCAGTTTCAACATGACGACCGCCTGATGGCGTACTTGTTCCGCCGATCCTTGGACGGGGTCGCCCTGGAGTGGTTCTATACATTGCCTCTGGAGGAGGCCGAAAGTTTCAAGACTGTCAAGGAGAAGTTCATTCAGAGATTCCAGGATCGGGTCGGTCCTGAATATTCTTTCACCGACTTGGTTGCAGAAAAAATGAAGCCGGATGAAGACTTTGCAGCATATGCCGATAGATGGAGGCAGATGGCCTCGCGTGTGCCTGGGCAGATCCCGGAGGAAGAAAAAGTAAAGTTGTTGATTTCTAATGCTACTCCGACGTTCCGGAATATTTTGGCAATGAACGACATTTCTAACATGCACCAGTTGTACAGTCGGGCCCGGTTTATCCAGACCCAATTTAAAGACTCCCCTATCCATTCATTGTTCGAGGCCCAGAAGTCCAAGACCACCCGTAAATCCCAGGGCCCAGTTATCAAGGGAGTCCAAGTCAATGAGCAGGTCCAGGCTGTTCAATTCCCTAACCAGCCTGCTTCACCCCGTTTCCAGCAACCCCCACGCAACCCCCAATTCGCCGCTCCGCAAGCTCCCCGACCCACTTTCCCAGCTCCTCAGCACCCGCAACAACCACCACCTCAACAGCCACAACAGCCACCCCAGTACCACAACGTTCCCCTGCCCGCTGGTTATGGTCCTGCTCGACCGGGGCCCAAGAGGGTTAACTATCCTCCCCTTCCAGAAACCCTCCCCGACATTTTTTCAGCTCTAATGTACACTGGTGACATCCAATTGCCTCCAGAACGTCAGAATTGGAATCCGACAGCCGATCAGTCAAAGTATTGCATCTACCATCGGTAGCCCGAGCACATGATAGAGAGATGCTTTTAGTTTAGAGATTTAGTGTATGATCTGCATGAGGGCCAGAGAATTGATTGGGCCAAAATGCACAAGATAATTGAGGATATTAAAGAGAGAAGAAGACAAGCTAATTCACAGCAGGCGGCACCCCAGCAGCAGCAGTTCCAGCAACCCCTCCAACAACAACAACCACCACAGCAGCAGCAACAACAGCAAGACCTCGGGATTCATCAGAATCCCATGCCTGAACATCCTCCCGCTCCTCAGCAGCAACAACACCAACAGCTGCCGGCACTGGCTCAGGTTAACGCAGTTCACCGCCCAGCCCCTAATGCTGGGTGGTCCTTTGATGATGAGACCCCCGCCCATCTCTTGGCCTTCCACCATACCGGTTCCTCCGTGCCCTCTCTTCCCTCCATCCTTCAACCCACCTTCGCCTCTGCTCCACCCACTATCCCTTCCCGACCACCTTTTGCACCCGCCACATTCCCTACCATCCCGCCAGTTCTTCCACCATCACCTGCCATACCATCCATCATCACCCCTCCACTTAACCCTTCACCCGTTACCCCTCCACCAGGGCCCGTCAGGCCAACCCCCGTCATCCTCACTCCCATTTCTATCTCTTCCACCTACCCCACTGGGCCAAGCGGGGGCCCATCTATAGCCGCGCCGGCACGACAGGCACGACAATGTGCCCTTCGGAGCGAGCGTCCATTTCATAGAGTTTACCCTTCCTCTGGTGCGTCTGCACCCAACCCCCAAGTTCCCCTCTCTACAGCCAAAGCAGAAGAAGTAGACCCCGTGCCAGGAACAAAGTATGACCTGCTACAGCACTTGGACCAGATGCCGGCCAAGATATCAGTTTTGGAGTTGATCAAAAGATCCACGCTACACCAGGACGCCCTTCGGGCTTTCTACAGAAGGTTATGGTTAGCGAGGATGTGGCAGTAGACAGCTTGCCCTCAGTGTTGATGACTATTACCAGGGGGCCTTCCATTTCATTCTCTGAGTCAGAATTAGCACCCCCAGAGGCACGACAGATGTCGCTGTGCATTACCATTTCTTTGAACAAGGTGGCCGTTGAATCTGCCCTAGTGGACACGGGAGCATCGATAAATGTGTGTCCATTGAGTACACTACGTGCCTGCAATATATCTGAAGACATGCTTAGGCCAACACCGACCACAATTGCAGCATATGACAACTCCAGACGAGCGTGCCACGGGGTCGTGACAGTCTAAGCCGAGCTAGGGCCTTTGGTGATAGATGTGGAATTCTACGTGTTGGACATCGACCCAATGTTCAAAGCCATTTTGGGTCGTCCATGGATAGACAGTCTAAATGTTGTGCCTTCAACTACTCACCAATGCCTGAAGTTCCCATTCCAAGGCTGGGTGGTTAAGGTGAAAAGTATCTCTACCGTCCCGTCAGTGGACGCGATTACAGACAAGATTCTCCCCACTCTGTGGCCGAGTAACATGCCAGTTCTTTCCGTGATGGACTTAAATTATTCATGGGCATATGCGTCACGCAAGCCCGCCACTGCGCCAGTAAATGTGAAGATTAAGTCCAAGATTAGAGATTCGAAAGGGTGGCATATGATTCTGAAGTTGGGCTATCAGCCGGGCCTGGGCCTCGGCGCGCAATTGCAGGGGCGGACTAAGCCTGTCCCTAAAGGCAGAAAGATGGGACGCAGAGGCCTTGGTTATCGGGAGTCAGCATTGTCCATTCTGGGAGACTCCGGGCCACTGACGTGGGATTATTGTCAACATTTTGTGAAAGGCCCATTGCAGCCCGGTACCTTGAAGAAGCTGCCGCCATGTGCTGATGTGAAGATCGATGCTGCCTGTGATGTTGCTAACCCACCGCCGCCACTGAAGGGGCTAGTGGGTGACATGGAAGACTTTTGTATATGTCTTGAGAAGCTGTTCAGTGAAGAAGAAGACCGTCCGAAGAAGAAGGAGATGCAGCTGGTGAAGCATTCTCCAACTCAGCTAGTTCACCGGAGGCCACGGGAAGTGGGAAGCTCTATCACTACCTTTTCTCTGTCCCCATCTCGTCTTGCCTCCTTGTTTCAACAATTGGGGTTTGTTCCCTGCTCCCCTCTAATTATGGTCAACCCGTACTTCACGGAAAGACCACCTGAAATTCTGTTCGTGCCATGTGCATGTGGGCGCTGCCCACCCATTGATTTATCAACCCTGTTTACTCCTCCTTCCCCCAATGCCCAACTCCACGAGATGTGGTTTTCATCCTCTGATCCATTCTTCGATTGCATCTTCCCCGATTTGTTTCCCATGCAACTCCCTCCTCCCCCGTCTTCTTATTCCTGTTGCGTGATCTCCTCCGACTTCCAAAAAAAATGTCAATTTTAAAACGGAGGTTTCAATGGAAGATTACGCTATTTTTAGTCCATCCTCTTCCCAGGGGCACGAGACCCCTGCTTCTTTCCCAGTAGATTTCTTATCTCCTAGGTTAGATGTACAGCGTGTAGAGTCTCCTAGGATAGTTGAGTTAGCTGGGGTAGAGTCTAGTTCGAGTTTAGTCAGCCCATCCACATCTGCGGCGCGCCCTGTGATGCGTCATTCTAAATCTGTTCCAGATAGGTTTCTGCAAGACTTAGCTCACAGATGCCATGCCCTTCTTAAGTGCTCGGAGTTTGTAGAGACCACAATTGTTTTAGAAGATGATGAGGAATTAGAAGGGGTGTGGAGCAATGACGGATTAGGAGTATATGAAATCATTGATGAGAAGGACCCAGCCGATGCTAAGGAAAGCGATGTGGATGACACTGCCGATTTGTACGCACAAGGTTTGAAAAGGTTTGATGAACTATCCTCGGCAGTGGATGAACCCACTAAAGAAATTAATCTTGGAACAGAAGAGGATCCCAGGCCCATACTCATTTATGCTAACCTCCCTCCTCAAGTTGAATAGGAGCTAATCAAGGTGTTAAGGGAGTACATCGATTCTTTTCCCTGGTCCTATGAGGACATGCCGGGTCTTGACCCCACATTGGTTGAACATCGACTGATTCTTAAACCAGGGGCAACACCCGTTAAACAAAAGGCAAGAAGATTCCACCCACAAATGGCTTTAAGGATAAAGGAAGAAGTTGATAAATTGCACAAGGCTAGATTTATTAGAGTTGTTTTATATCCGTAATGGGTGGCGAACATAGTCCCGGTAATGAAAAAAGATGGAAAGATTCGGATTTGTATCGATTTCAGGGACTTAAACAAGGCATGTCCGTAAGATGATTTCCCGCTTCCTCACATCGACGTGTTGGTGGATAACACGGCTGGGTATGAGGCCCTCTCATTTATGGATGGATATTCTGGTTATAATCAAATCCGTCTTGCTCCTGAGGATCAAGAGAAGTCCTCTTTCACCACGTCCTGGGGCACATACTGCTATGTTGTTATGCCATTTGGATTGAAGAATGTAGGTGCCACATACCAACGGGCAATGATGGCTATCTTCCACGACATGATGCATGTGTATTTAGAAGCTTACGTGGATGATATCTTGGTAAAGTCGAGGTCCAAGGAAGAACACCCTGCCATTTTAGCCAAGGTGTTGCAATGGGCTAGGGAGTACAAATTGAAAATGAATCCAAAGAAATGCGTGTTCGGAGTTGCATCAGGGAAGTTGCTGCGGTTTATAGTTAGCAAACGGGGGATTCAGGTCGATCCGAACAAAGCAAAGGCCGTTATGGAGATGTCACCGCCTAAGAACATCACCGAGCTCAGATGTTTGATTGGGCGTTTACAATTTACTAGGAGATTTATATCTCAACATTCGCAAAGGTGCCGCCCATTCTATGAATTGCTAAAGGCGGGAGCTAAATTTGAATGGAATGAACAATGCCAAAAGGCCTACGAGGATCTTAAGGTTTATCTTTCTAATCCCCCGGTTCTGCAACCACCCGTCCTTGGGAAACCCCTGATCCTATACATTTCTGTCATTAAGGACTCCCTAGGAGCTGTTCTGGCCCAAGTGGATGATGAAGGAAGGGAAAGGGCAGCATACTACCTTTCGAGGTTGTTTAATCCCGCTGAATCCAAGTATCCTGCCATGGAGAAGACCTGCGCAGCACTAGTATGGGTAGATCAGAAGCTCAAACACTATTTTCTTGCCCATGAGGTTAAGTTGATCTCTAGAATGGACCCCATTCGTAACCTGTTAGAAAAACCTGTCCTTTCTAGCCCATTAGCTCGCTGGCAGAGCTTTCTTTCCCAGTTCGATATCACCTTCATTATCTAGAAAGCGATCAAGGGATACGCCATTGCTGAGCATCTTGCTCATTCTCTATCCCTAGCACTGATTCGATCCAGGACGAGTTTCCTGATGAACACTTGGCAGTAATCACTCATCTTACTTTTTGGTCTCTTCATTTCATGGTACTCATAATTCCCAGGGCCGTGGAATCGGCACCATTCTCCTCACTCCGGAAGGAGTAACCATCCCTATCGCTTATCAACTCTCTTTTCCTGCCACGAATAATATAGCCGAGTACGGGGCTCTCCTTGCCGGTCTGAAGCATGCCTATCTCATGGGTGCGTGATACCTAAACATCATGGAGACTCTCAATTGGTGCTGCGTCAAGTTCTGTCAACTTACCGCACCCGTGACCCTAAACTTAAGCCCTATCAAGATCTGGTCACGCTCTTGGCTAGGTAATTCCGGAAGCTCATCTATATTCATACTCCTCGGTCTCAGAACATTCTGACCGATGTGCTTGCATCACTCGCTTCTTCTCTTTCATTCCCCCCAGTCGCGCCACTAAGACCATTGTGGTCCAGCGGATGGATGCTCCTTCCCTTCAGGATCCCTAGTTCGACAACCTTAGGAAATCTGTAGAAAGGAAGGCAGAGAGGGAAGATTTGAAGGAGGTTTCATTAACTGAGCTTGAGGAGATCATAGAAGAAGAAGAATTGCTGTGGTATTATGAGATTGAGCAGTATTGCAGGGATGGTTCCTTTCCTGAGACGGCGAACACCGAGCAGTGCAAGGCAATTAAAAGAGCCGCTTCCAGATATACGATTATTGCTGGAGAGTTGTATAGGCGGGCTCTCAATGGAGTTCTAATGAGGTCTTTGGATGACGATGAGGCTTGGAAGGTAGTAGAAGCTGCTCACTCCAGTGAGTGTGGAGGGCACGTAAATGGACAAGCGTCAGCGAAGAAGATTCTTAGGCAGGGCTATTACTGGCCAACCCTAGAAGAAGACTGTTCCACCTATGTCCGTAGGTGTCTTCAATGCCAGCTTCATGCCGACAAAATCCACGCTCCGGCTTCTTCTCTCCATCCTCTTTCTGCTCCTTGGCCATTCTCGATGTGGGTCTTTGATATCGTTGGACCACTTGGTGACCCTAATGCTCAGGTAAAACAGAAATCCTTCATTCTGACAGTTACAGAATGTTGGATATGGACTGAATAGATCTAGAGGGGGGGTGAATAGATCTTTCCCCCTTTTTTAAATTATAATGCAATAACCTCAAGCAAATGATTGATTTTGAGATTAATCCTGAAGTCAGATACGTTAGCAATTATAAGGAGCAACACACACCACAAGCACATCCACAAGACAGAAGGTTTTTAGGTGGTTCAGTCTCTTCCTGAGACTTACATCCACCCCTTGCTTAACTCAAGCAAGGCTTCACTATGAGAATCTCTGATCTCAACCAAAACACAGCTGACACACAGCTTGTACCTGCTGACACACAGCTTGACTCTGCTGCCTCACAGCTTGACAATAATTGTAATCAGAAATGAAAAGATGATAAGAACGGGTGATGAAAGACAGGACTGAATATTGACGTGTGTAGAAGAATAGGTGTTCAGCCTGGGACTTGATCACGCTTATGAAGAAGCCTAGACTCCCTGTTGATCTTCCAGTCAGTTGCCTTCGATTGTTCTGCTGCTGGAGATCGCACAGTCTTGAGCTAAGTCTTCCTTCTGCAGCAACGAGATTGCCTTTAACCTTTCTGCAGATTTTTGATTGGTGGAGAGCTCCTTCTTCCTCTTCTGTGTGTATCTTTCTTGGCTTCTATTCCGTGCTCTCTCTCTACTTCCTTGTTCGTGATTAGTTGCCTTATATTCTTCATACAGCTCTTTTTATTTTCAAGAATAAAGTTCTTCCCGCTCAATTTTCAGATCGAGCGCCAATCTACTAGAAAACAGGGATCGGTTTAAATCCAATCGTTAGAACGAGTTTGACCACTTCTAAGCAAGATTGTTTCCTTGATTCCCGTGCGGAAGCTTATCTCCTGAGCAGCCCAACAACCTGCAACAACCATCTGCAGGTTTTAAGGAACCAAAATAGAATTCGGTTAGAGTTCGGTTTTGGACGATATAAAAACCCGTGGTCGACCATGACACTGTCTCTGGTCGACAACGAGCTGTGTCCAGACGGCTGTTCCATTCTGGCTGACACCTGCGTTCCCCGTGGTCGACCACAGCCTTGTCGCTGGTCGACAAGGGGCAAATATCAGGTGGCCATTGGTTCTGTCTGATGTTCTGTCTTTTCCTGTGGTCGACCAGAGGTGGGGCTATGGTCGACATCCAAGGTGCTTCCAGAAGACAGATGACTTGATGCTTTTCTGGTTGAGTTCGTTGGTCGACCATAACTTCTTCAGTGGTCGACAAACAGTCTTTCACGCTTATACTGATTTGTTGATTCCACTTGGATTTCAGTGAACCTGAAATTTGCTTAACTTATAAGATTTGACTTGAAGTTCCAAATGTATATAAAAGCATATTTGTCATCATCAAATGGGCATTAATTCAATGCACTATCTTTACAAAAATAACCAAACCATTTGCTTTAAGAAACAAGATAGAACTTAGATTAGTCAAACATATCCTATTGTCATCATCAAAACCAAGGGATGCACAACATTCTCCCCCTTTTTGATGATGACAACCATGAGTCATTGTGACAAACAACAAACTATAAACTTCATTTGATATTGCATTCAAGGCTATCATAGCACAGATTTCATTCAGACAATTTGTTTGATGTGCCTTTCAAAAACTATAGCACTACTTACATGAGAGACTCAAAAAGGATAAAGACACTAAGGACACGTAGACAAAGTAAACTTGACATCTAGACACACATCTAGACACAACCAGACACACAATGACACATAAAGTCCTATCTCCCCCTTTGTCAACAGCAAAAAGAAGATCATAAAAAAAAAACTAGGATAGTGAACCAACACGATGCAGAAAACGAGCGGTCAGGATTTAATCAGCATAACTCAAATTTTTGGAAGATATTAAAGTGTATTCCCTTTCTTTAATAGAACACTTATGGAACCTTTCCACCCTTATGCAAAGACCACCTTGTGACCAAATAGAGTGGGTATAGTGGTTCAATGAATTTGAAAGTATTGCACCAATAAATTGACTCCCCATATCCAATTTCTTTCACATGGCTCCTTGAACTTATAATATATTTCAAGAGATAATTGGACTAACTATGCTAGCTGAACAGTGTTTTTAAACTTGTATTTGCATGCTATGCTTTAGGTCAACCATTTTCTCTGCCTTTGTGATGCTTTAAATTTTTCTTTTTGAATCATTTGAGAGCTGTGGTCAGGTTGATCACATGCTTTTCTACACGAGAAGACACGCTTTTTACACGCCAGTCACCCCGGCTACTTAGCATGCCTAACCATTCCACTTTTAACTGGGAACTTCCTTTTATCCGTGAGGATATACGTTTATCAGACGCCAATATCCCCAGTTACTCAGTATTCCCAATTAATAATTTTGAGAGTGGCAGAGGTAGAATGAGTCTTCATGACATACATGTCTCCCACTTAATTTTTCAGCCAATTTTGCTTTGTGATAGAGAACAGTAGTTTCTCAGAACTCAGTCCATTGCTCTACCAAGAAGGCAGAATTATGGCGTATTCCATATACATTCATGCTATAGCAGCGGTTATTTTCACTGTCCAACACAGACACAGGTAGAGAAATAGTCTCATTACTAAAAACATAAGTTCTCAATAGTCTTGAGTCAGAGTCATAGTTATGGTTTGAATTTATTGCAGTATTACAGGTCAAATTCTCATTACTACACTTAACCTTTACTCTCATTGATGACTTTGGTGATTTTCTTGTAAGATATGGTTAGGTTGTTCAATGATTTATTAAGGAATGAGTTTACACTTTTTACTCCCCCTCAATTTGTGAGTCCGTGCTGAAGATAGAAAGCAATAAGTTGGCCACAAAGAGATATAGAGACACAAGGAATAGGAAGTGTGAACAAGGATGAGTGAGTAAAGCAAAACTGAGCTCAGAGTCCAAAAAGTTCAGAAGATTTCCCACCAAAGCCAGCACCCTGACTAGATCTAATTTCCCTTTTTCAGGTCCTTTGTCGACCATGGAGTGGCCTGTGGTCGACCTCTGTGCTGACACAGAACCTGCCTGTTAAGAAGACTGCGTTCTGACAAACTGTTGTCGACCATTGGATCGCCTGTGGTCGACAGCTGCGAAGTCCCAGAGCTAACTATTTCCTGTCCTGATGCCTTGGTCGACCAGCGCCTTGTCTGTGGTCGACCACAGGAGGTAATCCGTAGAAAGACCAGGGTTCTGCAGAGCTTGCTGAAGTAGCACCCGACACAAGACTTCCAAGCTCAAAAACTTGACCAATACTAGAGACCTATAACTTAGACAGAAATGACAGAATCTATGCAGTGTACACAAGAATATGATTATTTCAAGAATTTTCAGGAGAAATTCTACAAATTCCTAACTCCCTTCTTAGAGTTGAAAATCTGTCATTGTTAAGGGGTTTTGTGAAAATGTCTGCCAGTTGTTTTTCAGTTTCTACAAAATGAAGCATGAAATTTCCTTTGGAGACCTCATCTCTTAGAAAGTGATGACGGATCTCAATGTGTTTTGTCCTAGAGTGTTGAATGGGGTTTTTAGACAAATTAATAGCACTAGTGTTGTCACAGAAAATAGGTGCACATCCAAGATCTACATTGTAGTCTTGGAGTTGATGTTTTATCCACAAAACCTGTGTACCACAGTTCCCTACTGCGACATACTCAGCTTCAGCAGTGGAGAGTGCCACAGAATGCTATTTTTTAGAAGCCCATGATATTAAACAACCACCTAATATTTGACAATAACCACGAGTACTCTTCCTATCAATTTTGCAACCAGCATAATCAGCATCTGAATATGAAATCAAGTCTAGTTTGCAGTAAGTAGGATACCATAAACCCAATTCTTGGGTGCCGGCAATATATTGAAGGATACGCTTGACAGCCCCTAAATGTGATTCTCTAGGGCTAGACTGATATCTAGCACACATGCATACACTAAACTGAATATCTGGCCTTGAAGCAGTTAGATATAGCAGGGACCCGATCATACCTCTGTATTTCTTAGCATCTACCATGTTACCTTTTACATCAGCTTCCAATGTTGCATTTGTACCCATGGGTGACTCAATTGGTTTGCAGCTTTCCATGCCAAACTTCTTCAGCATCTCCTTTATGTACTTGGATTGATTTATGAAGTATCCTTCTCTACATTGTACGATCTGCAATCCAAGAAAAAACTGTAAATCACCCATTAAACTCATTTCAAACTCATTGGTCATTAGATTTGCAAATTCAGTACATAATGAAGCTTCAGTGGATCCAAACACAATATCATCCACATAGATTTGCACAATTAGTATATTCTTACCTTGGGTCTTGGAGAATAATGTTTGATCAATTTTACCTCTTGTGTAGCCCTTTTTGGTGAGGAATGAACTCAGTCTGTCGTACCATGCCCTAGGAGCCTGCTTTAAACCATACAAAGCCTTATGCAGTTTAAAGACATGATTAGGAAGATCATCATTTTCAAAACCAGGGGGTTGTTCCACAAAGACTTCTTCCTTTACAATGCCATTTAGAAAGGCACTTTTTACATCCATTTGCTGCAATTTAATTCCATGGGACGCCGCAAATGCTAACAATATCCTAATGGCTTCTAACCTTGCAACTGGAGCATATGATTCTTCAAAATCAACTCCAAATTCTTGGTTTACCCCTTAGCCACCAACCGAGCCTTGTTCCTCATAACAACTCCTTCTTCATTAAGCTTATTTTTATAAACCCATTTGGTTCCAATAACAGGATGAGATGAGGGTCTGGGAACAAGTTTCCAAACCTGATTTCTTTCAAATTGATTTAATTCTTCATGCATGGCATTTATCCAAGATTCATCTCTTAAAGCTTCCTCTACATTTTTAGGCTCAACTTGAGATACAAGGGCTAGCTGATCTAATTCATCAACTGTTTTAAGCTGAGATCTAGTTTTCCTCGGTTCATTAATTCCTCCAATGATGTTATCTAGAGGATGATCTCTGAGAAATCTCAGATTTTCAGAATTGTTACCTGGGCTGATCTCTCCTTCGGGTTGATCATTGGAATCACCTTGCTTTGGTTCTGCTTCAGTCTCCATTGGTTCCTCTTTGCCTTCCAGAAATTCCCCATCTTCATCTTTGCCTACCTGTCCAGTTTTGTCAAAGTCATTATTTTCATCAAATGTGATATGTGGG
This sequence comes from Amorphophallus konjac, assembly GCA_022559845.1. NCBI lineage: Eukaryota > Viridiplantae > Streptophyta > Magnoliopsida > Alismatales > Araceae > Amorphophallus > Amorphophallus konjac. The sequence goes on along the minus strand of CM040121.1, from coordinate 434,338,934 downwards.
GATTCTTCAACTAGCTGATCTTTGGTGTTGTAGACTCTATAGGCTCTTGATCGGTCAGAGTATCCCAAGAAGATTCCCGGGTCACTCTTTGGTTCAAATTTGTCCAATGATCTCTTGTCATTGTTATGAATAAAACACCTTACACCGAAGATCCTAAAATGAGCTAGAGATGGCTTCTTACCTTTGAACACCTCATATGGAGTTTTCGCACTAGATGGTCTTACCATTGCCCTGTTTACAATATAACATGCTGTATTGACCGCCTCAGCCCAAAATCTTCTTGGAAGATTGGCTTCAACCAACAAGGTTCTGGCCATTTCAACAAGTGTGCGATTCCTTCTCTCCACCAATCCATTTTGCTCTGGCGTCCTTGGTGAGGAGAACCTGTGATTTATTCCTTTGTTCCTGCAGAATTCATCAAACTCTGAATTTTCAAATTCTCCCCCATGATCAGATATTATTGAACACACTTTGGACTTACCATCCTGCTTCATTCTTCTGTAAAAATCCTGAAATTCATGAAAGGCATCGTTTTTATGTGATAAAAACATTACCCAGGTAAATCTTGAAAAATCATCCACTAGAACAAAGCCATATCTTTTTCCACTAAGACTAGTAGTCCTTGTAGGACCAAATAAGTCCATGTGTACAAGTTCTAATGGCCTAGACGACTGATCTATAGTTCTATTTTTGAAAGATTTCCTTGTTTGTTTCCCTTGGGTACATGCTTCACACACTTTGACATTCTGTGCAAAAGAGATTTCAGGTAATCCAGAAACCATTTTATTCTTAACCAATTTGTGCAGCACCCTGTAGCTAACATGCCCTAGCCTTCGGTGCCACAACCAAGTCAGGTCTTCCTTCTTGGCGGTGAGGCACAAGTTGGAGTGGGCTGGATCATCCAAGTCTATCATGTAGACATTATTTACTCTCTTGCCCATAAACTTAACTTTATCCGAATTTGGTTCAAGAATTTTGCAAATCTTAGAATCAAAGACTACTTGATGGCCTTTGTCGCATAGCTGACTGATGCTTAGAAGATTATATTCCAGGCCATCCACTAGCAGTACATCTTCAATGCAATTTGTAGATGTCTTACCTACCTTACCTTTCCCAATGATCTTGCCTTTGTTATTTCCTCCAAATGTCACATGTCCTCCATCTTTTGAGTTTAGCTCGGAGAATTTTGCCTTGTCTCCTGTCATATGTCTTGAGCAGCCACTATCTAAGTACCACTTGTTGTGTATAGCTGCCAGACACACCTGCATCACAAGTTACACAGAAACTTTTGGACCCCAATGGTACCCGGGTCCAAGATAGCTTGTGAAATCATGAAACTGCTGTAGCAGCCCCTTGGGAACCCAAATCTTATTGGAACAGATTAATTTTTTATTGCTTAAATTGTTCAGGTTAGGTGGCTTTGGATTAGTTGATTTTCTATTCTGAAACCACATTTTTGGGTTCCAATTTCCATTCCTTTTCAGCTGGTTAACCCTGTGAGTTTTGTTTGCGGGTCTGTTCATGGTCGACATCGGAGGGGTCTGTTGTCGACCAGCATGTTTCCCGACACCTGGTTTTACAGGTTTGTATTCGTTAATATTATTTGAAGTTTTATCTGTCTGATTTCTTTTGTAAATTTGCTGATTCTGCCTTATGTGGCCATTATTATTAGAGTGATTTGGATTTGTCCCTTTTCCTTCAGATTTCCTCTCTTTTGGATTGACATTAATCTGGTTAGAGGAGCTGGCTTCATTATTTCTTTCGTCTTGATACAAATTTATCAAGGGGCCTTTTCCTTTAGGTCCACCAAGTTTACTTTGAGTTCTTATTTGAAATTCTTTCTTAGCTGTTGGATTATACCCTAACCCTTCTTTTTGAAAGTTTACTTTTATTCCTAAGACGGCATTTAAGTTGTCTTGGCCCTTGGTCATTTTTTCCAAAGCTTCCTGTTTATCTTCCAATTCACCTTGGATTCTTTCTATCTCTTTTAGAAGCTTACTGTTTTCTTCCTTAATGGAGTTGTTCTTTTCTTCAGTTTGCTTTGTTTTCTGTTCGCATTCCTGAGCTCTTAGTTTTAACTCATCAATGTCGTTTTTTAGCATTTCATTCTCTTCGGACATTCTCTTGTGATTTTCTTCATCTAAGTCCATTTGATTCAGCTTGTTTTTCAGTGACTGGATTTCCATTTCTAGTTCAGTTTTGTTTTCTATTGAATTGCTGTCTTTATTCAGTTGACTGATCTTCTTCTTCAAATGTTTATTTTCCTTTCTTATTCTTTCATAAGTATCAAGCAATTCTGAATATACTGCTTCCCAATCCGAACTAGAGAAGTCTTGAAATGGGGAACTTACCTCAAGATCACTGTTGTCTCCCTTGGCCATCAGACAGAGCTTTCCTTCTTCTTCCTCGGAAGTTGTTTCCTCTTCACTGCTCTCTTCCTCCTCACTCCAAGTGCTAATCATCGCCTTGGGTTTCTTGCCTTTCCACTTGAAGCTTGATTTCTTAGGAGCTTCTGGACATTCAGCCTTCATATGTCCAGGCTGCCTGCAATTGTAGCAAATGAGTTTGTTAGAAGGAGCCTTATGTTTATCAGATTTAAACTGGGATGACTTCCTTACCATGCCCTTTGGATTTCTGAATCCTTTACCTTCCTTCCGCAGGAATTTTTTAAATTTTCTTGTAAGCATGGCTAGCTCACCAGATTCTTCACCTGAGCTAGATGAGTCATCATTGTCAGACACCTCAGAGGTGCTTGTTTTAGTCTTTAGGGCAAGTTGCTTCTTTTTCTTGCCCTCATCTTCCTTTCTCTTCAGATTGACCTCATAGGCCATCAGGGATCCTACTAACTCATCCACTGTCATTGTTGTGAGATCCTTTGAGTCCTCAATGACTGTGGCCTTGGTATGCCACATCGATGTGAGAGACCTTAAAATCTTCCTCACTAATTCCTGCTCTTTGTATGTCTTCCCTAAGCTCTTCAAGCCATTAGTCAGTTGTACTAATCTGGCATACATCTCAGAAATACTTTCATCATTTTTCATCCTAAACATTTCATATTCTTGCTTTTGTTTCTCTTACCTCGGAAGTACCTTCGTAGATTACCTTTAGACGATCCCACATTTCTTTGGCTGTTGCGCATTGGGAAACTCTTGAGAATTCTGTGGGGTGTAGTGAGCACTGCATCACGTTCATGGCTCCCCAGTTGACAGTTGATTTCCTGACCTGTTCTCTGGTCCAGGTTTCTTCATCTTCCGGTAGCTCAAAAGGTCCGCGGCTCACTACCCTCCACATCTCGTGGTCTTGCGCACGTAAGAACACCTGCATACGATTTTTCCAATAAGAATAATCAGTTCCATCAAAATATGGAGGTCTAGTTACAGAGTGCCCCTCAGCTATGAGGCTTTTAGAATTCAGTCCGCCCGGTCTCTCCTGGTTGTTAGACCACATATCTGGAGAACCAGGCTCTGATACCACGTGTTGGATATGGACTGAATAGATCTAGAGGGGGGGTGAATAGATCTTTCCCCCTTTTTTAAATTATAATGCAATAACCTCAAGCAAATGATTGATTTTGAGATTAATCCTGAAGTCAGATACGTTAGCAATTATAAGGAGCAACACACACCACAAGCACATCCACAAGACAGAAGGTTTTTAGGTGGTTCAGTCTCTTCCTGAGACTTACATCCACCCCTTGCTTAACTCAAGCAAGGCTTCACTATGAGAATCTCTGATCTCAACCAAAACACAGCTGACACACAGCTTGTACCTGCTGACACACAGCTTGACTCTGCTGCCTCACAGCTTGACAATAATTGTAATCAGAAATGAAAAGATGATAAGAACGGGTGATGAAAGACAGGACTGAATATTGACGTGTGTAGAAGAATAGGTGTTCAGCCTGGGACTTGATCACGCTTATGAAGAAGCCTAGACTCCCTGTTGATCTTCCAGTCAGTTGCCTTCGATTGTTCTGCTGCTGGAGATCGCACAGTCTTGAGCTAAGTCTTCCTTCTGCAGCAACGAGATTGCCTTTAACCTTTCTGCAGATTTTTGATTGGTGGAGAGCTCCTTCTTCCTCTTCTGTGTGTATCTTTCTTGGCTTCTATTCCGTGCTCTCTCTCTACTTCCTTGTTCGTGATTAGTTGCCTTATATTCTTCATACAGCTCTTTTTATTTTCAAGAATAAAGTTCTTCCCGCTCAATTTTCAGATCGAGCGCCAATCTGCTAGAAAACAGGGATCGGTTTAAATCCAATCGTTAGAACGAGTTTGACCACTTCTAAGCAAGATTGTTTCCTTGATTCCCGTGCGGAAGCTTATCTCCTGAGCAGCCCAACAACCTGCAACAACCATCTGCAGGTTTTAAGGAACCAAAACAGAATTCGGTTAGAGTTCGGTTTTGGACGATATAAAAACCCGTGGTCGACCATGACACTGTCTCTGGTCGACAACGAGCTGTGTCCAGACGGCTGTTCCATTCTGGCTGACACCTGCGTTCCCCGTGGTCGACCACAGCCTTGTCGCTGGTCGACAAGGGGCAAATATCAGGTGGCCATTGGTTCTGTCTGATGTTCTGTCTTTTCCTGTGGTCGACCAGAGGTGGGGCTATGGTCGACATCCAAGGTGCTTCCAGAAGACAGATGACTTGATGCTTTTCTGGTTGAGTTCGTTGGTCGACCATAACTTCTTCAGTGGTCGACAAACAGTCTTTCACGCTTATACTGATTTGTTGATTCCACTTGGATTTCAGTGAACCTGAAATTTGCTTAACTTATAAGATTTGACTTGAAGTTCCAAATGTATATAAAAGCATATTTGTCATCATCAAATGGGCATTAATTCAATGCACTATCTTTACAAAAATAACCAAACCATTTGCTTTAAGAAACAAGATAGAACTTAGATTAGTCAAACATATCCTATTGTCATCATCAAAATCAAGGGATGCACAACACAGAATACTTCACCAAGTGGACGGAAGCTGAAGCTTATGCGGAAATCAAAGCCACCACCGTATGCCGCTTCATCCTGAAGAACATCATCTCGCGGTTTGGAGTGCCAAGTGATATCGTCACCGACAATGGGCCTCAATTTGTTTCGCAGGAACTTCGGGACCTTTGTAAGAAATTTAATATTTCATTACATCATTCATCACCATACTATCCCCAAGGTAATGGCCAGGCTGAGGCCACAAAAAAAACCCTTCTAAAAATCATCAAGAAAACATGCGAGTCACACAAATTCGTTGATTGGGCCGATAAACTGGTAGAAGCGCTATGGGCTTATTGCACCTCCGTCCGTACTCCCACGGGGCAAACTCCTTTTGCTCTCACCTATGGGATGGAGGCGGTACTCCCGTACGAGATCTTGATCCCTTCCCTAAGAGTGCAGCTAGACAAAGAACTTAATCTCGACGAACGTCAAGAGGCATTGCTAGTCCAACTGGAACTCTTAGACGAGAAGAGGCTTAATGCGGCCAATCATGTCTCGGTTTACCAAAAGCGTGTCTCGCGGTATTTTCAAAAGAAGGTTATCGAAAGAAAATTCCAAGTGGGTAATATGGTTTTGAAACGCAAATTTATCAGATCAGCATGTCCCAGGTCTAAGCTCCAACCGAACTGGGAAGGGCCGTTTGTAGTTAAGGAAGTCTATCCTGGTAACGCGTATCGTTTAGTGAACGCGAAGAGTGAAGAATTACCGAATCCGTGGAATGGGCTGTATTTAAAACGCTTTTATCCAAAGAGTCAAACCAGCGACGGCTCAGCGGTGGGGTTTGCCTGTACTTGATCGCGAAGGGAGATCCCCGGTTCAACATTCACACACTACACGACCTCCCGTGGTTCGGCTTTCCTCTTTTGCACAACATCGTTTCTCCCTTGGCCATGCTTAGGGGAAAGTGAAAATCCTTGTTTTCCTTCTCTCTCGGCTGAAAATAGGGGCAAGTGGTGAATAAGGGGGCAAGAATTGATCTAGACTCCCCTAATAAAAGAGGTCTCAAATAGGGGCAGTCCACTATGACCTTATTCCGTAGGATAAAAGAGCAAGAAAAAGAAAAAGAAAAGAAATAGAGAAAAAAAGGGGCAAAAATCAAAGCTAAAAACTCGCAAGCTCGAAGCTCTCGAAAGTTTGAAAGATCCCAAAATGATGAAACTAGGCATGGCAAGAGTGGCAGTACAGTTTTCCCGCGGGACGTTATGAGCCGGTCGTATGCGCGCCTAGAGCGGATGTAGGTTTGATGACGGACACAAATCCCCGGCGCAACAGGCCAAATTCTTTGAAAAGGGGTGTCGTGAGAAGAACTCAAGCCCTAAAAACCCCTATACCTATCGCCAGCTTTTCTTGATGTGACACAGCCCAAGGTTGACTAAGTATGAGTTGAAGACCCTAGGACCTAGACCCGCAAGCATACAAGCACTCCAATGATTCTCACGATAGCGGCTTACTCACACGGCACACGCGATCACCCGGTGGGGCCGGGGGATGATGGCGAGGGTCCGAGGTGAGACCCAATGATTCTAAGTGACTTAGTTGGCTTAGGCTGACCCCCAAAGGGCCTGGGATTCCCAGCTTCGTGGGCGGCTGGCCCGCAGGGCAGGGCTTGGGTGGCACTCACTCTCGGTCCGCGGTGGACACCTACAAAGTAGCATACAAGATCGGGCTCTCTTCTCACCGTCCGACGAGCATTCAAAGCAATAATAAGCTTGCAGAAATAAGGCAATCAAGGGTAGTATCAGAGGCTCACCTGATCGGTGTGAAGACACCGATCCCGCTCGGAGACGAGGGCGCGTCGGGAAGCGTGGGAAAATACCCGAATGCTGCGGCGATGACGCTTGACTTGAAAGTTAAAGAAGTACAGCACTACGCCTCTCGCAGGAGGGGTGATCTTGGGGTGGGGGTTAAGCTTATTACAACCAAAACTACCACCACGCAGGGAGGGGCCTTCAGCCGGCCAAGCGGGGTGGGGAATTATGCAAGGAAATCCTGACTTTCCGAGCTCCGCCGGTTCTGCCAATCTTCAGGTTCGCTGGACAGGGTGTCGATGATGACGCGGCCACGGAATCCACGGAACTCCGATCTTTACGAAACTGGTGCCAAAAGTTTTCCAACTGATAGAGGATGATGTCTGAATTTTTGGGGAAGCTTTGAAACTCGGGGCTGACCGTACCGGCCACTGGAACAAGACAGAAACGTTCTGTCTCCGGCCGGTGCAGAACTGGTGCAGTAGATTGCAGAAGGCACTGCGGATGTTCCCGAATTCCAATTGGAGTGAAACTTGCGGTGACGCGATCGTGGTTGGAGTAGCTTCGAGCAGGAGTTGACGGGGAGACAATCCGAGGTCGGAGAAGAGAGTGGTGGTCGGAGAAGTGGGGACTGGTCGAACCTGGAACCACAGAGAGCAGTCTGCACACTCCGGCGAAGAAAATTAGAACTGAGAGTTCCGGTGGCCGATTGAGTCCCTTCTTCTTGGATATAGAAGCTAACTGGACGTAGTTCCTGCCCTCCGAAAATGGCGCCCAGCTCTTCAAGGAAGAGGCCGTGGTCGGACTGAAACTGAGGCTCTGGTTCCCTGCCTGAGGACTTCTGCGTGGTCGAGGGAGAATGGCTCCTGCGGACAGCTCGGAGCTCGGATGTCGACGAAACCACCTCACCTGGAAAGCTATCTGGACGACCTTTCCAGAGATATAGTCCTTGCCACCAGAAGGATCAGGGAGCAGCCGGAGACGAGGCGACTTTCAGGACCAAAACCTATAGCCTGCGACCTGCTACCTGGAACTGCAACCTTTCAAGAATAAAGGGAGTGGAAGGGGGTTAGCACAGCATGTGAATGATGGCTGAAGGTTTGGGGAGAGACGTGGATAGGGTTTCCAGGAGGTCAGGAGTGGTAGGGATGGATGGAGAGGGGGGCTGGAACTGCTAGAGGTGTAGATGGGGGAGTGGGTGTGCACAAGAGAGAGGGTGAGTGGGAGAGGAGGTGGGGGGCGAACTTGGCTGAGTATGGGGGCTGGTTAGGGCGACCAGGAGCTGGTATGGGGGAGGAGAGATGGGAGGGAGATTCAAAAATGGCTTTGGGAGGGACCCCTTCAGCCCTGGGAGGGTGGGGAGGTGCTTTGGGAAATGGATGGGGTAGGTGGTGGTTGGAGGGTGGGGTTTTGATTGGTGTAGGATACCTTGGGGCTGGGGTGGAGTTATGGGAGTGGTGTGGGGACTTGGGAGGAGTTATTGGGGAGGGGAAGAGAGAGAGAAAGTGGGGGGAAGTGAGGAGAGAGAGAGGGGGGCGAACTCTTCCCCTTGGGAGAGAGAGAGAGAGATAAGTAGAGAGAGAGAGGGGGAAAGGGGAATTCTTTGGAGAGAAGTGGATGGAGGATTTTGTTTCATTCACTAATGCATCAAAGGTGTGTACATGTGTGGGAGAGGGGCCTATTTATAGGCAACCACTCTTTACATGACCAAAATAACCTAGACAATAAGACAAAAGACTCAACATGTCCTAGACTCAATCTATTAGGCCCAAAACTAAGGTACTAAGGCCCAATTAAGCATAACAAGAGAAATGGACTAGAACAACATGACTCAATAAAGGAAAATACATAAGATAGGACTCAATAAAATGAAAATACAGAAGATGAGACTGAAGCTAACATGTGTAGATCATAGTCGGTCTATATCAAGAATGTGCAAGCGACCCGAGCCAGAGGGAGTGTCGTGAGATGTCCTCATCATTTCTGCTAAATCCTGTTTTATTTTCCAAGGAATGGATCCCACCCCGGGTATGGCCTCGGTAGAGGCACGGTTAAGCGAAATTGGCCCCGGCCACGGGCGGTCCCTTTTCAGCACACGTTGGACCTGGGAGACCCCTAGTGAGATGGGAGGTTCCCCGTCGTTAGGTTTAAGCTGGTTTCAAAATTCAAAAAAAAGTCAAATATTTCAAAAATCTAAAAAATCAAATATTTCAAATCCAAAAAAAGTCAAATATATCGAAATCCAAAAAAGTCAAATATTTCAAATACAAAAAAGTCAAATATTTCAAAATTCAAAAAATCAAATATTTCAAAATTCCAAAAAAAATCAAATATTTCAAATCAAAAAAAAAATCAAATATTTCAAAATCCAAAAAAATCAAATATTTTAAAATCCAAATAATCAAATATTTCAAAATCCAAAAAATCAAATAGTTCAAAACTCAAAAAAATCAAACATTCCAAAATCTAAAAAAAAATATTTTTAAAATTACAAAAAAAGGTTTTTCATGATTTGCATTCATAGCATCCATTGCATCCATTGTCATTTTGTTTGCCATTTTAATAAGGATTACCCTCTTGACCAAAAATCAAGAGCTGGACATTCCCTAACTTGCTATAGGCAAGGGGTTAAGCCTAAAACAGATTTAATCTATCTTTTTTATTTTTTGTGTGTGCAGGGGCAGGTTGAAGCTCAAGGTTCAGCACTTCAGTCTTCAAACGGCTATTTGTCAACCGTCCTACTCCTTTCAACGGCCATAGTTTGACCGTTCAACCATTCACACGGTTTTATTTAGACCGTTCCAGTCTTAAGTTCCTCCAAATATACACGGTCTCCTTTAGGCCGTTCCACTTTATGAACGGTGGATTCGTGACCGCTCAATCAGGCTCACGGTCTATCCCTGGGCCGCTCAACTCCCTTCTATCAACTCCACTGTAAATATGATGCACGGCTCCAAGAAACCCGTCATAATCTCTGAGCGGTCTATGTGTGACCGCGTAAACGTTGAAGTCATATCCCCACTCACTCAATCACACAAAGAAAAGCCCAAGCTCAAACCAATCAAATAATCAGCTTTATTCATTCATCTATCAAACTCTCTAAGCATAAGTCTCTACATCAACATCATGAAAGGAAAGAAAGAAAAAAATCACTCAGTCCTCCGCTGGACATCCCCGCAGGGACGAATCTCTCTCAGCTCTCTAACATAGGCCTGGCGTGTCGTCGGAATCTCTGCAACTTCCGCTGGAAGGGTAAGCACCCTGCTCACCTCCCACATGATCAGGGCGCTCCTGACCACCTGCTCGTCCTCCTCTGTTCTGATCCTCCTCGCCTGGAGTGCGGGAAGGTGGGGTAGTGCTGGTAGAACGGTCCGGGGTAGTCCAACCTGTAGGTAGCATCGGTGCGGGTTGTACATCGCCAATGCGGTGTCGCTCACTAGCCTCAGATCTAAGCCTGACCTCCTAGGAACTCTGACAGTGGTGTCGCGGAGGAAGTCCGGGCGCATCACGAACCAATCCAGGGGCAGCCTATTGATGTGTAGTCGCCACTCGTCCTGGGTCTTCTTCTCTGCTGTCTTGCACTCTACCTATGGAGAGAATCTGAATGCACCACCTATGAAGAAGAGGGGGTGGCTCCCAAAGATCCTGCTAGCTAAGTGACATCCTTCTTATAGATGAATTTCATCCTGACACCCATCCATCACTCTAAGAGCATCATAGAACCAAAGAGAGGACCTCCTAGGGCTGCTGAGGTAAGACCATCGTACAAGTAGGCAAGGACAGCCTGGGAGATAGAAAGGCCCTACCATAGGCCGCTGATGGTACTAAGAAGGGGAGTCTCTAGCACATGGTAAACTGAGGGGAACAAGATGGCCCCGCATAAGCAAATAGACGCGGCCTTGGCTATGGCATCATCCCATCCACACCGATTCCTACAATGTTCAACTACCCATTGGCTAAGAGGAATGAGATGGATCTGACGTGGGCCTATGAAGGTATGGACGTCCCTGCTGTCTCGTATGAACCCTCCCAAGATGAGCCTAGGGTCTATAGGGGCCACGGTGTGGCACATTGAGTCTTCCTCTCCCACCTTAGACCTAGGAAGTGAAAAGTAGGTCTCTACCTCCTCTAATAGGATAGTGGCCTCGAATGATGGGAAAATTAATGTATGGGTCTGAGGATGCCAGATTTCTACCAAGGCTGAGATGCTATGCCAGTCAAGAGAAAGCTTTGGGTAGTTTTGACCTAGTACTAAGAGTGGGTGTAAGTGCCAGGATGTCAGGATGGATGTCACTCCTAGGGGCAATGCACGGACCATGAGAGCCATCCACTTTAGAGTGGAATAGCGCCAAGAGCCAGGAAGAAGCTGGGAAAAGAGAGGGAGAAAGAGAGGAAGAAGGTGTAAGTAAAGGAATAATTTGGCTTTAATGAAATCATGTTAACATACCTCTCTCAAAGGGCTCGAGCTAAGATGACGAGGGATTACAGTCAGTCGTTGGAGCACTTCCCGCTCCTTCCTGGCCGGCTTTGGCCCTTCATAAGTTGCCCCCTCCATTGAACTCCCCTCAAAGGACCTTTTCATGGTGATTTGATGAAGATTAGCAAAGGTTTGTGGCTTGGAAAGAGGGGTTTGGTGTGAAGTATGAATTTTAGAACCCCCTCCTACTTATAGGGCTTAGATAGAGGCCTAAACCCACTAGAAGTGAGTTAGGATAGGCCTAGATCGAGTTGGGATAGAGTTGGGGTCGATTTAGGACGTCTATCTTTAGGTTGGGACTCTCCAAGAGAGTCCGGTTGGGCCTTCAGGTCGTAGCATTGAGTGATCTATCGATTGACCGCCCTATTCAGTTGGACGGTCAACTTCCGACCGTTTAGAAGCTTCTACGCCGTTCGAATCCTGAAAGAAGAACGATCTGGAATCAACCACTCCATTTGTTACACGGTCACAAAGGGACTGTCCTATTCTTTGAGCGGCAAAAATTAATCCGTTTTATTATCGTGGCAGAGAGGCTTTGAACGGTCTAAGACAAGGCCGTGTGGACGTTTGAGCGGTCCCTGTTCGACCGTTTGCATATCTGAAGCCCTATTTTAAATCTGTTCTCACCTGTATCACTCAAGCTGTGGTTGTCTCTCTCTCACTCAGTTTGGCGTCTCTCTCTCACTCTGAGTTGGCGTCTCTCTCTCACTCAGTTTGGCGTCTCTCTCTCACTCTGAGTCGGTGTCCCTCTCTCACTCAGTTTGACGTCTCTCTCTCACTCAGTCGGCATCTCTCCCTAACTCAGTCGACGTCTCTCCCTCACTCCGATTCGGTGTCTCTCCCTCACTCTGTCGTGTCTCTCTCCTCACTCACTCACTCATGTCGTCTCTCTCTCTCTCTTGCACGTGTGTGTCTCACTCAGTAAGTCAGTGTCAGTCATTTGCATTCATTCATTCATTCATACATTCATACATCCACAAAATCAAAACAAACAAAAAAAGGCATATCACTATCATATCATATCATGTACAATAGGTAGGGTCCCAAGTACAAGTCAAGTCTGGCCCTCTCCCTGACCCCCCTCGCTATCTCTGTCTCCCTCGTGCCTCTTTGGTGGAGGCATCACTGAGGTCGCCTCGTCGCGACGTCACCGGTGCCGCTCCTCGTCCTCATTCCTCCGGTGACCGGAGGAACTCGTGAAGTAGCTCCTAATAGAACTGTGCATGTGAGTGCTGCCACTTGGGGTCCCGCTCCGCTCTGGCCTCCGGGTCATCTTCTCAAATGCCCGGACCTCGCCTCGTAGCTCGGCCACCTCAAGCTGAGCCTGCTCCACCTCAGCATGGTACTGCTCCGCCTCTGTCGCCTGAGCTTGAAGTAGCTCTGTCTCCACCATCCCCGCGCAGGAACGCTCCATCTCCGCAAAGAGGCGTGAAGCCTCTGCCACGTCTGCCTGTAAGGCGGTAGCCTCGGCACGGAGGCGCTCCACGTCCTCCCGCAGTCGAGCGGTCTCACCCAGTGACACAGCCAGCTCGATCGTCTGCATACACAATTCATAGTCAGACAATAGCATTTCATAATCATGAGCATAAGCATTAAAGGGAAGTGTAGTAGTCGCGTACCCTCTCGGCTAGTGCGGTCTCGGCAGCCTCAGCTCGGGCCACCATTCGTGTGAAGTTAGCGTCCTGCTCGGCTCGGTCTGCGGGAGTCTGGGCGGAGGAAGAAGAAGGAGCGTCTGTCCCCTGGCGCTGGGTCCCCTCGGCACGCTGCATTCAAAACTCTAGGTCAGTCACATGCATAATCATGAATAGTTGCATAATTTAAAGAGTTTAGGGTTTAGAAACTCACCAGTAGGGTTAGGGCCTGGCGGGCCTCATCACGCTCACGGATCATCGCATGGAGGAGCCCCTGTAGCTCTGCGATCTGTCCCTCATGGTCGATCTGCATTTAGAAAGTTCAAACATCAGTTCACATGCATATAGAAAGCATAATAGAAAGGCATTAAGGGTTAGAAGTCGTACCGTTCGGCAGGCACCACGGAACACATGGTCCCGATAGTGCTTGGTGTACGCTGTGTAGTACGCTGTGTTGCTCTCTACCCGGGCGATCACCACTCGCCCACGTGCTGTCCAATCTGTAATCTGCTCCGCAGCTCGCTCTCTCCAGTCTATCACCGTCGCTGCTCCCCGCGGGTGCTGACTGATGCGCTCCCCTGGCGCTGGAAAGTCCACCGCTGGCTGTGGGACGTCGGTCGTCCTCATCACCAGTCTGTAGTGTAGTGGCTCCACTATGTTCATGCAGTACAGCCACACGTCGCGTCCGGAGAAGGCAAGGGCCCCTGCTACCCAGGGCTGGCCCTCATGTCCCTCCTCTGTGTAAGGAGTCCACCGTACCTATCAAGATAGGAAGTCACATCAGCATCATAATCATATAGAATTGTATTTAATTGAAGGGTTTAAGTTTAGAAACGTACCGAGGTGTACGGTAGAGTGTCCATATCATCCTGGAGCTCCCGGACCTATCGCCGGAGACCTCCACTCTCCCGAGGTGCGGTCCACCTCCTCGCAATGGGTACCCGTTCCGGGTGGGTCTCCTCGCCTCGTCCGAGCCCACGTAGGTACATGTAGGCCCATACCTGCAGTGCATTCCACTAAGAGTCAGCATATAGTAGTCGTAAGAATCCTATAGCTAAGTGCATAATAGGAGTCAGAGTCGTACCTGGAGTAGAGGGGAGAAGCCCCCAAGCATCGTCCCCCGGGACGTCGAGCTCAATGTGTCGAAGAGGTACGCGAGGACAGCAGCTCCCCACGCATAGTCGCCCACCCGACCAAGGTCCTGAAGAAGCGGCAAGAAACGGCAACTGATGACGTCCCCTCGCATCGCGAACAACAGTCAGCCGAATAACAGGGTCAGGAACCACCGAAGAACTCTGTCCGCCTCCGGTCCCGCCTCCGCTGCCACTCGTGGTCTGACTCGCTCCACGAGCCTCTCGAGATGCTGCTCGGGCAGCTCTCCGGTCGCGATCCCCGCTCTCCTCAACCTGAGGCTATCCTGAAGCCTCGCCCGCATCAGTGTCATGGACTGCCGCTCCGGGTGCAGCAAGTCCAATCCCAGAAGCTCCTGGGCCATCTCCCGGTAGTCGGGATAAGTGGTCCCACTAACCAGAGACCCATGCACCCACAGTCCGGTAAGTCGGGCCACATCCTCTAACAATGGGACCATATGACCCCACGGAAAAAGGAAGGTATGGCTCACCGGATTCCAACGGTCGTGCAAAGCATAGAGTAGCGCGGTGTCGAACCGGCTGACCTCCATGCTCAAGAACTCGGAGAAGCCCATCACTCTGAGCCTCTCACGCTAGGAGTCGGGCAGTGCGAGGTACATTGCCCGGACCTGTAACCAAGAAATCATGGTCCTACGCTTCCCCTGCATACATTTAGATTGCATTTTAGTTTAGAATTTCTGGCATTTAATTCAATAATTCACTTTCAACTCACTGAATGGTCCTTTATGAACCGTTTTCCCATCCAATGGTTGAGCTCCAACCGCTTCAATAAATACCACGGCTCGCCTTGGGCCGTCTTGCTATCTGATGTTTGCCTTGGAACGGACCACGCTTGGCCGTTCAATAATTACACTGTCCCCACCTGACCGTGGCCCTTCCCTTTCAAGTGGTTAATTATTGGGTTTGCACGGTCTGTCGACCGGCTGTCTGGGTTTCAGCGGTTAGGTTCTAGCCGTTCTATTCCTAAGTGATCAATGGTTTTGAGCGGACCAGGTAGGTCCGTCCTACATTCCACGGTCTGATGGAGACCGCTTTATTTTTAACGTTTCATTTCCTAAGCGGACCAACATGGACCGCCCTAATTCTAGACGGTTCACCTAGAACCATTCCGTAACGTCGGTTCGTGTTCTCTGGACGGCCACCCATGGGCCGTGTGTGGTTTGAGCGGTTCTATGGGAACCGCGTGGTTTGGTGAAGTAGTTACTATTAAACTGCGCTATCACTGTCGTCTCCGACGACGAGAGTTCTTCTCCCCACCTCCGTTCACGGCCTAAGTGGCCTTTCTTGGTGTCTAAGGGGTCGCATGCCCCTATCAATCTCCTAATTCTAATATGCACGGCATAAAAATGGAAAAAGGAGAAGGTTTTGGTGCACCTACCTCGGTCGGACGGGGTCCCTTGGCCGGCATTTCCGCTGGTGCGTCCTGCCCGGTGCCTCCATCTCCGGGCACCATAGCTCCAGCTCCTTCCTCGACCTCGGATGGCGGCGGGAGAGCATCTCCCTCGGCCGACGGTGGTGTCTCCTCCGTTGGTGGAACCCCCACCGCGGCGGCGGTCGTCGGCGGTGGCGCGTCCACATTCGTCGTCGGGGGCCATCTCGCTTGGTGCTTTGAACACATACGGGAAGAGACGGGGAGATGGAGGGTAAGATGAGGTTGAAAGAAGAGATGAGAGAGTGGGGGAGGTTGTGGAATGGAGGGTAGTGTGTTCTCCCTCCTCCCACCGTCGGTTACGGTGGGGAGGGAGGGAGACGAATGGTTTTTGTGTTTAAACGACGCCAGTATTGGACGGTCCATAGTCAACCGCCCCAAAACCAATGGTACTTTGCATTGGGCGGCCAGTATCTGGCCGTTCAGTTTATTGC
The DNA here is from genome assembly GCA_022559845.1 of Amorphophallus konjac. Taxonomy (NCBI): domain Eukaryota; kingdom Viridiplantae; phylum Streptophyta; class Magnoliopsida; order Alismatales; family Araceae; genus Amorphophallus; species Amorphophallus konjac. Next base: position 434,323,070 of record CM040121.1, on the reverse strand, counting down.
ACGGTCTACATTGGGGCCGCGTGGCCTTGTGTTTAAGTTTAAATCGCTTATGTTTGAACGGTCTTGGATGAGCCGTGCTTGGGCCTGGGCGGTCTATTTTGGGCCGTTCATGTGCTTGAATGCAATTTGATCTCCTTAATGCGGCGTCATGTGATTCATTGATAAATTTGATTTGATGATATATATCGTAAATTCTGCTTATGGTTCTTTTGCAGCGTCACCTTTAAATGCCATTTCGCCTGCTCAGGTAAGTCAGGTTTGGCTTTCTATCCCTACATCCCTTATTACATTACTATATGGTATTATGCTGCATTATCTTGAGAACCAGTTGGTTATCTACGTGTTCCAGGATCTGATGTTCCCCTTTAACAAAAACGATGATGATCCAAGTTCATGTGTTTAATCTCCGGATAGGCCATTAGGTTGCGAAATCCCAGGGAGGATGGTTCTATCCTGCACGCTGTGGTTGCGGATAGTGTCTTGACTCTGATTTTCCCAGCCTAGCAATATGATTCTCGAGTATTTTATATTTTATCCTTTCTTTGCATTTGTTTTAATGATTTATTTCATTTTAGTCCAGCATGCATCATACGCGTCTGTTTGAGCCTTCATGAACCATGGTTTGCCTGCTAATGTCCCACCAGTGATGGGTAGCTGTGCGTTCAGTGTTTGAGTAAGAAGAATAATTTCACTCCGAGTTGGAAGGTTCTCTTTGGTCGATTCGCTTGGTTTGGTTGATTAAGAGGTCCCCGTCTGGAGTTTAGTCTGTTTCTTTATTTTTCGCTGCTTATTCCGGTCTCCTCATTGGTCCGAGGGATTGTGTCCCCCATGAGGTTGATCGTGCATTTCCTTTTAGTATGTTAGTTCCTCCAGACTGGTGTCGCTTTTGGTCTAATCGTTCATTGTGGTTGGTTCAGAGTTTTCTGGAAGATTCTTATCACTCGTTGGCAAAACGGGTGTCGTTTTACCTTAACGCTCACTTTTCGGTCCGCTCCGCTTCATTTTTCGCTTCATCTCCATGTTCCATTTCACTTTCGCTTCACCTCCGCTCGCTCCCCTGCAAAGAGGACGTTAAGAAGGGACATCTGTTGACACCGTTTTTTTGCCAATAAGTTGAGTCATTTCTCTTACCACCGTTTGTTGATGCCTCAAGTTGTCCATTGCTTAATGGGCTATTTTAAGGCAGCTTATTGGGCCTATTTTATGGGTACCTCCCTCCCTGATTTGGTCTGCTTCAATCCCGGGCTTAATCGACCTTGGTTTTTGCTTGATTTATCACATTTTATCAATTTTCAAGCATAAAGCCATGGCGCGGCCTGTCGCGTGACCGTTCAGTCAATGAGCGGTTGACAATGGACCGTTTGTCTATTTTTGGATATTAAGGTGATTTTTTTGAATTTCCACGACGAAGCTTTTGCACAGTTCACAGATGGCCGTTCAGACACATGGAACGGTATTCTTTTGACCGTCCAGTTCTCAGAGTCCCAGAGTCGTTGATTATTCGGATAATTATCTAATTATCTGGTTTTATCTGATTTACCACCGACAGGTGTTGGGCGGCTAGTTTCTGACCGTTCAATGAGTTGAGTGGTCCATTGGGAACCGCCCAATTCATGAGAGTCCAACGGCGAAAACATCGATCAGTTCGATGGATATTTGGATAATATTTCTTATTTATTTAATTTCCACCGACAGGTTGGACGGTCTGGAGACAGACCGTTCAATGGACTGGGCGGTCTATCAAGTGGCCGCTCAATGGCTCGATTGTTGAAAAACTAAAAGTTTTTCTCTCTCTATCCGTGGTTTTATCTTTGGGTTGTTCCAACCATTTATCCGTGATTTCTCAACCGAATGAGGTGCTGTTTCGACTGGTTGGAAGATAATTATGTTATCTACGGATTTTCTTTTGATATCTTGAGCTGATATTCATTGGAAACCCTAATTTCGGGGCTGGCTTCTTAGGCTCTATAAATAGACCCTAAGGGCAAGCTTTGAAAGGGGGGGAGATTTTGGGTCGACGGCGAAGCTCTGCCGGATTGTTAAGCAACCCAAGACAGGGAGGGAGGCCTTCTATGTTTGCATAGGCCTCTGATTCAGGGAGTACACAGTTTGTTTGAGTCATTAGTTCACTAGTCCCACCGTCTGTTTCGCATTGCATACATCGTTCTCCTTTCATTCATCTGTTTTCCTTCATTGTCTCATCACATTACACACATCCTCCCACGTTTTTGGCGCCCCTAGGGGTTTAAAACTCCCCAGGTATCCCCCATTCCATTTAGTTATGTTCATTTCTTTCCGTTCTAGCACTTACTACACTTTGCAGTTCTGATATTGGGTTCCTTTTTGTGTTCTACACTTTGTTTCGCAGGTCAACATCATCGTAACACGAGGCCCACTCCTCCTGGCCGGCCGGGAAGGGTGGAGGTAGATATCCCACGTTTGTGAAAGTTGGTGGTATAGGGCGGTTTCCATCTGTCCGTTCGAAGTATAGGGCGGCCGTCCATTGACCGTCCTATTCCTCAGGCAGTTGTTTCTGAACCGTTCCGCCATCCAGCTACTTTTCATCCCGCGTTCGTCCCAGCACAGCCGGGCGGTCTGTCGAGTGACCGCTCAATCTTCAGAGTGGTTCTTCCAGAGCTGCGTATTGCTGCAGTGCTATCCCAGGTGAGTGTCTCCCCTTTCTTTCCAAAGTATGGTGTGCTTATTCACATTCGGCACCTTGGTGGCGATCACACACATACTCCATACCCTTCCCCTGGTTACTTACTTATTGCCTAGTTCTTTACATTACCTTAGTAAAGAAGGGGTTGGAAGGGTAATCAAAAGGGGAAGAGAAGGAAAAACATGTCAACATCGATGAACCACTTAACTCGGTGTCCATGGCCTTCCAGGGTCTTAGCAGAGGGTTACGACCTAGACCTTCCGTCTAAGTCAGAGAAACCCAAACTCCATGCGTCGATGCAATCCCAGTACCGACGAATCACTTAGCTCGGCACACATGGCCTTTTGGGGTCGTAGCTGAGGGGCACAGCCTAGGCCTTCCGTCTAAGCCGGATAAACCTGATTCTTTGCGTCAGCATAAACCCAATGTTGACGATACCACTCAGGTTGGCACCCGTCTCTAGGACAGAACCAACCCATCCATCCCACGGCGATGATCAAAACAACCCAATAGCTCAGACCTTCTGTCTGAGACCAGATAAACAATATATCCTTGCATCGGTATAGACCCAATATTGACGATATCATCTTGATTGGCGTCAGACTTTCGGTCGGGACCAGTCAATATAGTCCGCAGCTGAGACCGTTCGTTGAAGCCGAAGGCATTCCACCCCAATACCAACCACCTACCGAGCAAGAAGTTGCACTCGTAGGCTCCGTGATGGGAATCGACGCTGAGTACTAACTTTTTATTTTGCATTTGAGTCCTTTTATTTTCTTTTATATCCTTGGGAAAGTATATGTGCAATTGTAAGGCTTTGTAAGCCAATGTGTCATTCCCTAGGATTGTGTGGGTTTCTATGTAATTTGCCAGTAGGTCCAGCAAGGGGCCCCCAGCCCATTCTCATTGGTCCACCTAAGCTATGTGGGGCTGGTCAATCATCCTATGTGGCCATCTAGAAGGTTTGAATGCCAATTGACCACATGGGAGACAAGTGGTGTAAAATGTCAAAGTTGGCCACCTACCTTATCTACATAGTCAAAGGAGTGTCCCCTCCATATGTAATTTATTTATTTTTGATTTTTGATCACATGGGGGAATAAAATGGCCTATTTCCCACGAAATTATCAGCCCCCCACCCCTTGCCATTTTCTATATAAGCCTATGTATAGTGTCATTAGAAATTAATGAAGAAAAAAATTGGCATTTTGCCCCAAGAGAGCTCTTGGAGGGTGCACCCCTCTCCCCCTATCTCCTTGCTGTTCTTACCCTTTGTCACGCCCCGAGCGCGGAAGATACTCGGATATGCGCGACGAGTTTATATCAATCATGTCAATCAGAGTAGTAGTGTATTCGACACCAAAACAGAGATGCGTAAAATAGAAAGATAACCCAATCCTTTATTTCATAATGGATAGACTATTACAAATCCAATACTCTATTCAATTAAAACGGAAAAGTACATAGTTGACTCAAGAAAATAGGAAAAAGACTAGATGACACTTGGAAAAGCTCTAGCTCTTTCACTCTTGACCATTCCCATCCGATTGACTTCCCTCGTCGTCGGAATTACCTGAAAAGTAAGGGACAAACACGGAGTGAGCGAACGCTCAGTAGGAAATTATATCTCAGGAACTAGCAAGGGTTTAAGTAATTACATTTTTCATGAATGTACTATAGCTATGCATGCTCGCATAAAACGACAAGATAGAAAGAGAATTTATCAAGCAAGACAGCAAGATGAACGAGTCATGAGTTTTCAAGAAAAAGATGACAAGATATTCAAGCAAGTACTTCTTAGCAAGTCATGTCAAGAACTTTGGCTATCATGTATCAAGCACGCATGTAATTACCCTTTTTCGGGTCACGCAATTCATGTCAAGTCAAGTACGAGTCAAGTACAAGATCTGTGTGGAATGTCCAATCAAGCTAGTCATGCACTCGGTATAATGCCAGATACCTTATCATTCAACTCCCATGGGCACAAGTACTTTCGGGTGCTCCTCCCAGGACCAGATCGGGCCCTATATGCGCAGGCATTTATCATGTATATTTGACATCCACTCTTGTATATATATGTATATAGCCAATATGGAATTTTAACAATTTAAGCTTGTAGGCACGTAGGATAACTTTGAGAGAATGGAGTCCAAAAATACGACATTGGACATAGATAAGCGAAAACAACGGTACAATCACGATGAACGACGAAACTAGGTGGAATTAGGTTCCCTTAACTCGGGTACCATGACAAACAAGTATGGACATTCTTTATATAGAATTGAGGTCCACATGAACAGTCTATCAAAGGCAAGATACCCTCATTCTTATTATAGAATTGAGGTCCACAAGAACATCAACAAATGGCATGATATCATCATCCCATTAAGAATTCTCATGATATACTCTTTGCATATCATAAGGGCCGGTATACCATGTTTCTTTTATAGTGACATGGCATTCAATAGTGTAATGGGTTTTTAGGGTACAACCAGCTCAGTCGACCTTGAGGGAATCCAAGGTATGAGGAGTCTTACGGAGGTCTCTATGACTAACTCGCTAGTCCAAAGGAACGGAATGTTCAATGGAGAGCTTGTATGTCAATGAGAGTTTAAGGGTGATCGATAAAACATCATGAAACGTGGGACTATACTCACGGAGTGGAGTAATAGTGCCTTCATATATATATATATACATATAGTGAAACCCTCGGATAACAGCAATCGGGAAAAATCAGTAATGCAGAAATTAGCGACTCTGGTAAAGTCGTTTTTCGTAAAATTAACGCCTTAATCAGGGGCGTTTATATTAAATTTGACGACATATAAAGAGGTCGTCCTTTCCAATATTGCTATTTTACAGGATATTAAAAATCTGTAATTTTGTTGAAAACGCACCTTGGGTAGGGGCGTTACCAGGAAAAAGGCGCCCTAGTCTGGGGCGTTAGTTAAACAAGAGACGACCTGGTCAAGGTCGTGAATTCACAATTTTACAATTTTCGAGGTAATGAATATTTCAGGAACATGGTATATAGTCAGGACCAGAAAAATAGCAGGATTACAAGAAATTGACCATGCATTAATTTAGAATCATGTTTGCAATGATAATTACTTTTTAAACATGTTATTTATTAATTAACAAGAATTAACGTCCATGTGCAGGACGTCAAATCTGGAATTGACGACCTGGGCATGGTCGTGTCTTTTAAATTAACGCCCTTGTTAGGGTCGTTTCTTTCAAACATTCCGGAGAAAATAATCAGGACGCATGAAAACTATATGCATGAACTACCGATGATAATTATCTATAGTTATATGGTAGTTTGGGCTACGTTCCATGAGAAAATCCTACCTTGATGATGATAAACTGACGGGTGAACAGATTTCTGAACGATACTCTGTTTTATAAACAGAGTCTTTTTGAAGCTTTCGATCCTGACAACAGCTGTAAGGGTAGTAATAGTTTGTGGATGAAGAACTCTCAATTCTTCAATCGATCGGTTTCACTTCTACAGGCAACCTGTAGAGGCAGAATAAAACGAAGGTATTACTCTTCGTAAGAACTAACGGAAGGTAAAGAAGGAAGGAGAAGAACTTACCCGTTCTTCAGATGACAGAAGCTTTCAACCTGTAATCAGAAAATAGATGAAGAACCTTCAGTATTCTTCACAAATTCGATAGACAGAGTAAAGAAAAGAACATGTTGTTCTTTACGTACCTTAGTATACTCCGAACGCCAAATAGCGTTCTCGGTTCAAGCAGTAGGTTATTTATAGGATTTCTAGAATCCTAATAGAGTTAGTGTTTGATTGGAAGTAATACTTCCATATTAGCGTTATTATTACATTCGAACTCTTTCTCATAGTTATCACCTTACCCTGGATAGACTCCTGGGTCGAACGAAACTCAAACTGAATTAGCGACCTAGGTCAGGGCGTCGAATTTAAATTGACGCCTTGTCAAGCGTCGTTACTTGTTGAAACGCGTCCATGCAAAGGACGTTACGCTATCTTGCCCTTTTTATTTATTTTGGTCGTTTGAAATTTGACGCCTTGACGTGTGGGCGTCCTTTCTCAAAACACGCCTTAGGTAAGGGCGTTTTCTTGTAAAGTAGCGCCTTTATCTGAGGCGTTATTTCCATCAGGGTTTTAATTATTTTTATTCCAAGCTCTTTCATTTATTTATTAAATATTTTAATCTATTTTGATTTATTTATTCCTTTTAAATTTATCAGGGTTGCTACACCCTCCCCCACTTAAAAAGAATTTGGTCCCCAAATTCCATATCATATATTTACATTTGGAGAGTGTAGAGTATATACCTTCTAAAATAACTCTGAAAATCACTTCCTCATAGATTTCTCGGTCTCCCATGTAGCTTCATGTTCTGAATTCTTATTCCATTGTACTTTTAGCATGGGAATAGCCTTATTCCTTAGGGTTCGTACTTCTCGATCTAGTATTCGTATGGGCTTCTGCTCATATGTGAGATCTTTCTGGATCACTAGATCTCCATGCTCAATAATATGTGATGGATCATGCACATACTTCTTAAACATAGATATGTGGAATACATCATGTACTTCGGACAGTTGAGGTGGCAATGCGATGCGATAAGCAACCTCACCAACTCTTTCTAGTATCTCAAAAGGTCCGATAAATCTTGGTGTAAGCTTGCCTTTAACACCAAATCTTCGTATTCCACGTCCAGGCGATATCTTGAGAAATACATGATCTCCAATTTGGAATTCCAGATCTCTTCTTCTTGTGTCGGCATAAACCTTTTGCCTTGTCTGAGCTACTTGCAATCTTTCCCTGATTACTCGTATCTTCTCAGTTGTATCCCTTACCATGTCTGGACCTAACAGTTGTTTCTCTCCAACTTCATTCCAGCACAAGGGTGATCGGCAACTCCTTCCGTATAAAGCTTCGAAAGGTGCCATTTGTATACTAGCTTGGTAGCTATTATTGTATGCAAATTCGACCAGAGGCAAGTGATCATGCCAGTTTCCATCAAAATCAGTGATGCATGCTCTAAGCATATCTTCAACTACTTGATTTGTTCTCTCGGTTTGACCATCCGTTTGAGGATGAAAGGCTGTACTAAAATTAAGTCTCGTCCCCAACGAATGTTGTAGTCCTTTCCAAAATCAGAAGTAAAACGGGGATCTCTGTCAGACACGATTGAAACAGGAATACCATGTAATCTGACTATTTCCTTGATGTATAGTGCAGCTAAGACATCAACTGACCATCGACTCTTGATTGGCAAGAAATGCACGGATTTGGTCAATCGGTCAATGATAACCCATATTCCATCATGTCCTCTTTTTGATTTAGATAAACCCATGATGAAATCCATACCAATATCCTCCCACTTCCATTTAGGGATATCTAGAGGATGTAGCTTTCCAGCAGGCTTTTGGTGTTCCGCCCTGACTTGTTGGCATGTGAGACAGCGTGATACATAATCCGCTATTTCTCTTTTCATGTTGGGCCACCAAAAATTTCTTTTCACATCTTGGTACATCTTGGTAGATCCAGGATGAATCGTATACCTTGATTTGTGAGCTTCATCTAAGATCTTCTTTTTCAATTCTGGGCAGTCCGGTATACCAGTTCTATTCTTGAACATTAATCTTCCATCAGAAGCTAGTTGGAAGTCTGATTGTCCTTTTAATCTGCCCTTGATTTCTACTAATGTAGGATCATCATCCTGAAGTGCTTGTATCTCAGATAATAAATCTGACTGTATGCTTACATGAGACAATGTGACACATCTAGGGTCCGTGTCCATGCTTATATTGAGTTCAGAGAATTATTTTAGCAATTTCCATTCTTGAATCAGACAATTGGCTAACAGTGCTCTCGGCTTTCGACTAAGGGCATCTGCTACATGATTACCCTTTCCGGGATGATATTGTATATTGAAGTCGAAGTCCTTGAGATATTCCAGCCATCGTCTTTGCCTCATATTTAGTTCCTTCTGTGAGAAAAGATATTTGAGACTCTTGTGATCGGAGTATACAGTAAACTGTACTCCATAAAGATAATGTCTCCATATTTTTAGTGCAAATACTACCGCGGCCAATTCTAAGTCATGGACGGGGTAGTTCTCTTCATGCTTATTTAATTGACGACAAGAGTAGGCTATAACCTTCCCTTGTTGTATTAGAACACACCCGAGGCCAATGCCAGAAGCATCAGCGTATACCTCGAACTTTTCTCCTTCAATTGACAATGCTAAGATAGGAGCTGTAGTAAGATGATCTTTGAGAGTTTGGAAGCTTCTCTCACATTCCTCATCCCATTCATAACGGATCTCCTTGCGAGTTAACCTCGTAAGTGGCACGGCGATTTTTGAGAAATCCTTGATGAATCGCCTGTAATAGCCGGCAAGACCTAAGAAACTTCGGATCTCGCTAGCATTAGTTGGTCTTTCCCAGTTCCTTACAGCTTCAACCTTTGATGGGTCTACAGACAAGCCATCCTTTGATATAACATGTCCGAGAAAAGTCACTTCTTCATGCCAGAATTCACACTTGCTAAGTTTTGCATATAATTGATTTGTCCTCAATATTTGTAATGCAATCCTCAAATGTTCCTCATGCTCTTCCTTGGTCTTGGAATAAATCAATATATCATCAATAAAGACCACCACGAATTGATCCAAATAAGGCCTGAATATACTATTCATTAACTGCATAAAGGCAGCAGGGGCATTCGTTAGTCCGAAAGGCATAACAACAAATTCATAATGGCCATACCTGCTTCTGAATGCGGTTTTATGAATATCCTCATCCTTGATTCTTAGTTGGTGATATCCGGACCTAAGATCAATTTTGGAAAAGTACATGGATCCTGAAATTTGATCAAACAATTCATCGATTCTCGGCAGTGGATACTTGTTCTTGATAGTGAGATGATTCAATTGTCGATAGTCGACGCATAACCTCATGGATCCATCTTTCTTCTTTACAAATAATACAGGCGCTCCCCACGGGGAAGTACTTGGTCTAATGAATCCTTTCTTAATGAGTTCCATCAATTGCTCCTTTAACTCCTTGAGTTCAGCAGGTGACATCCTATAAGGTGCCTTTGAAATCGGACCAGCACCAGGGACTAAGTCAATGGTGAAGGCCACTTCTCTTTGCGGGGGTAATCCCGGCAAATCTTCCGGAAACACGTCCGGAAATTCTTGCACTACTGGAATGTCTTCTAGCTTAGCTTCCTTAGCTTCTTTAACTGTGACAAAGGCAAGGAAAGATGTACATCCTTTCCTGATGAGCTTGCTAGCTCGGAGAGCTGAAATAAGAGGGGATTTGCTCCGACTCTTGGGGCTAGTAAATATTAGTTCTGGAAATTCCTTGAATGTAACCTTACTATTGCGGCAATCAACCGTTGCCTGATACTTGGATAACCAATCTGCCCCTAGTATAACATCATACTCTTTCAGATCTAAACATATAAGATCAATAGGGAGATTTTGACCATGAATCAATACCTCGCAGTTTTGGTAATGATGTGTAATATCAGTCTCATCATCCAGAGGAGTAGACAAAACTAACTTTATCCATTCTGGTTCTAGGGGTAATGGGTCAGCAAACTTCTTAGAAATAATAGAATGTGATGTACCAGTATCAATTAAGACATATGCATTCCTGGAACAAACTTTCAATGTACCTTCCACTAAGCCGCCTCCTTCTACTTGCTCGGTCTCCTTGATTGCATGAAGACGAGCATTCTTGGTTACTGGGCGCTTCCCGTCAATGGCTTGGTCGTTAAGTAATGGGCAATCGGGAATCCGATGCTCACGACTCCCACAACGGAGACATGCTCCTAGTTTCCTCCAGCATTCCTCTGCTCTATGACCCGCTTTATCACAATGTTTGCACACTATATTTGGAGAGGTAGTGGTGATAGAGAAGGGCTTGGTCTTCTTGAACTTTTGGTCTTGTGAGGATGCTCCTCCATTGCTAGGCCTTTTCTTGAAGTTGGGTTTAAAGGAACCCGAACCTGTAACTTGTTCCTTCTTATCCTTACCACGAATCCTATCAGACAGTTCCGTGGCATATTCTAATAGTTGAGCTCGGCGTACTATCTCTGGGTAGACTTGAATGTCCATCGGCGCCAGTTGAGTAATAGCTTGGGGCCTGAGCCCATTAAGAAACCTCCTAGCTTTCATTTTCTCGGTGCTAACTAGATGCTTAGCGTATCGAGACAATCTAGAGAATTGGGCCTCATACTCGGCCACTGACAAAGATCGTTGCTTTAATGCAGCAAATTCTGCAGCCTTCTTTTCCTGAACTCGGTCCGAGAAATATTTCACGTTGAAGTGCTCAACGAATTCTTCCCACGAAACCTGATCTTGATTTATAGTAGCCTCTATTGATTCCCACCAGCATCTAGCATCCCTTTCTAACTGAAAAGTAGCTAATAAAACTTTATCCTGATCCGTGCATTGCATAACACGGAATATACGTTCTATCTCCCTAATCCAGTGTTCAGCGTCATCTGGATCAGTAGAACCCGTGAACTTGGGTGGGTTCATGTTCTTGAAAGTCTGGTGGAGACTTCCTGCTCGTTGTCCACCTCCTTGTGCTACTTGTTGCAGCACTTGAGTCATGCCTTGAAGGGTATGCTGCATGTTGCGCCATTGAGCACGTTCGGCAGCCATTATCCTACAATTACAATAACTAGATTAATATGTGATGGTATTTAAAGACTCATATACTATGTTAACTTTAACCCTTGGTTCTACCCAATCTCACTGGTTTAATGGTTAAAACTTATCCTTGGACTTGGGTTTTCCTAGGAATTGAATACCATAGGCTCTGATACCACAAAAACTGTCACGTCCCGAGCGCGGAAGATACTCAGATATGCGCGACGAGTTTATATCAATCATGTCAATCAGAGTAGTAGTGTATTCGACACCAAAATAGAGATGCGCAAAATAGAAAGATAACCCAATCATTTATTTCATAATGGATAGACTATTACAAATCCAATACTCTATTCAATTAAAACGGAAAAGTACATAGTTGACTCAAGAAAATAGGAAAAAGACTAGATGACACTTGGAAAAGCTCTAGCTCTTTCACTCTTGACCATTCCCATCCGATTGACTTCCCTCGTCGTCGGAATTACCTGAAAAGTAAGGGACAAACACGGAGTGAGCGAACGCTCAGTAGGAAATTATATCTCAGGAACTAGCAAGGGTTTGAGTAATTACATTTTTCATGAATGTACTATAGCTATGCATGCTCGCATAAAACGACAAGATAGAAAGAGAATTTATCAAGCAAGACAGCAAGATGAACGAGTCATGAGTTTTCAAGAAAAAGATGACAAGATATTCAAGCAAGTACTTCTTAGCAAGTCATGTCAAGAACTTTGGCTATCATGTATCAAGCACGCATGTAATTACCCTTTTTCGGGTCACGCAATTCATGTCAAGTCAAGTACGAGTCAAGTACAAGATCTGTGTGGAATGTCCAATCAAGCTAGTCATGCACTCGGTATAATGCCAGATATCTTATCATTCAACTCCCATGGGCACAAGTACTTTCGGGTGCTCCTCCCAGGACCAGATCGGGCCCTATATGCGCAGGCATTTATCATGTATATTTGACATCCACTCTTGTATATATATGTATATAGCCAATATGGAATTTCAGCAATTTAAGCTTGTAGGCACGTAGGATAACTTTGAGAGAATGGAGTCCAAAAATACGACATTAGACATAGATAAGCGAAAACAACGGTACAATCACGATGAACGATGAAACTAGGTGGAATTAGGTTCCCTTAACTCGGGTACCATGACAAACAAGTATGGACATTCTTTATATAGAATTGAGGTCCACATGAACAGTCTATCAAAGGCAAGATACCCTCATTCTTATTATAGAATTGAGGTCCACAAGAACATCAACAAATGGCATGATATCATCATCCCATTAAGAATTCTCATGATATACTCTTTGCATATCATAAGGGCCGGTATACCATGTTTCTTTTATAGTGACATGACATTCAATAGTGTAATGGGTTTTTAGGGTACAACCAGCTCAGTCGACCTTGAGGGAATCCAAGGTACGAGGAGTCTTACGGAGGTCTCTATGACTAACTCGCTAGTCCAAAGGAACGGAATGTCCAATGGAGAGCTTGTATGTCAATGAGAGTTTAAGGGTGATCGATAAAATATCATGAAACGTGGGACTATACTCACGGAGTGGAGTAATAGTGCCTTCATATATATATATATACATATAGTGAAACCCTCGGATAACAGCAATCGGGAAAAATCAGTAATGCAGAAATTAGCGACTCTGGTAAAGTCGTTTTTCGTAAAATTAACGCCTTAATCAGGGGCGTTTATATTAAATTTGACGACATATAAAGAGGTCGTCCTTTCCATTATTGCTATTTTACAGGATATTAAAAATCTGTAATTTTGTTGAAAACGCGCCTTGGGTAGGGGCGTTACCAGGAAAAAGGCGCCCTAGTCTGGGGCGTTAGTTAAACAAGAGACGACCTGGTCAAGGTCGTGAATTCACAATTTTACAATTTTCGAGGTAATGAATATTTCAAGAACATCGTATATAGTCAGGACCAGAAAAATAGCAGGATTACAAGAAATTGACCATGCATTAATTTAGAATCATGTTTGCAATGATAATTACTTTTTAAACATGCTATTTATTAATTAACAGGAATTAATGTCCATGTGCAGGACGTCAAATCTGGAATTGACGACCTGGGCATGATCGTGTCTTTTAAATTAACGCCCTTGTTAGGGTCGTTTCTTTCAAACATTCCGGAGAAAATAATCAGGACGCATGAAAACTATATGCATGAACTATCGATGATAATTATCTATAGTTATATGGTAGTTTGGGCTACGTTCCATGAGAAAATCCTACCTTGATGATGATAAACTGACGGATGAACAGATTTCTGAACGATACTCTGTTTTATAAACAGAGTCTTTTTGAAGCTTTCGATCCTAACAGCAGCAGTAAGGGTAGTAATAGTTTATGGATGAAGAACCCTCAATTCTTCAATCGATCGGTTTCACTTCTACATGCAACCTGTAGAGGCAGAATAAAACGAAGGTATTACTCTTCGTAAGAACTAACAGAAGGTAAAGAAGGAAGGAGAAGAACTTACCCGTTCTTCAGATGACAGAAGCTTTCAACCTGTAATCAGAAAATAGATGAAGAACCTTCAGTATTCTTCACAAATTCAATAGACAGAGTAAAGAAAAGAACATGTTGTTCTTTACGTACCTTAGTATACTCCGAACGCCAAATAGCGTTCTCGGTTCAAGCAGTAGGTTATTTATAGGATTTCTAGAATCCTAATAGAGTTAGTGTTTGATTGGAAGTAATACTTCCATATTAGAGTTATTACTACATTCGAACTCTTTCTCATAGTTATCACCTTACCCTGGATAGACTCCTGGGTCGAACGAAACTCAAACTGAATTAGCGACCTAGGTCAGGGCGTCGAATTTAAATTGACGCCTTGTCAAGCGTCGTTACTTGTTGAAACGCGTCCATGCAAAGGACGTTACGCTATCTTGCCCTTTTTATTTATTTTGGTCATTTGAAATTTGACGCCTTGACGTGTGGGCGTCCTTTCTCAAAACACGCCTTAGGTAAGGGCGTTTTCTTGTAAAGTAGCGCCTTTATCTGAGGCGTTATTTCCATCAGGGTTTTAATTATTTTTATTCCAAGCTCTTTCGTTTATTTATTAAATCTTTTAATCTATTTTGATTTATTTATTCCTTTTAAATTTATCAGGGTTGCTACACCCTTCCTCCAGAAATCTAGGGTAGGAGACCCTTTCTACCTCCCCCTCTCATCCTCTGAGTTCCCTTTCTGAAGCTGCCGCCGCCGCCGTCGCACCGCCGTCGCGCCGCCGCCACCGCCACCGGAGTTCTGTCTCCATCAGGACAGAACCCCACCTCTGTGGTTCTATATTTTTATTCTGTTGTCTGATTGAGCTTAAATTTTGAGAGCTTGTTCCTCTCTTTGTTAGCTTTCCATCCATATATCTTACGCCTCATTCTGAGTTCGTTTGATATTTTTACCGTAATTTCTAGTCTACCCCTATCAATCTGTCATTCTGCAGATCTACAATATAGAGTCATCTTGTTCTATTTTTGTCACCACCGTATCTATTTTTAGAAAATCGCAAAAAATTATTGAGTCTTCCCCACGTATATCCCCTTCCACCATAATTTTCTTAGAGTCTACAAAAATCGTTTACCCCTCAATCGAGGGTGTGTTTCAGGCAGATTGTTTGCTGCCCTGTGTGTCTGTCAGTCCGGGTAAAAAAAAAAGTCAGCTTGCAGAGGTTTTAATTTTCAATGCGTGTGGTGGATGAAGCTGAAAAAAATATTATGTTGTAGATCTCTGAGTTCTCTTTCCATCGGTACCAGCCACGCCTCGATCGGCCTCCAGATCTGAGCGTAGTGATTTTCTCCGCCGCAGCCCGCAGATATGTTCTGTGTGCAGGTCCGAAAATTCAGTTTGGGGGAAAATCAAAAGTAAATATCAAAATTCAACTTCGGGTGCCGCCCCTTCAGGGAGTCGATCCGGGACATCTCGCCATCATCCCAGCCAAGCGGCGCCTCCAGAAGACATCAGGAAGGTGACGTTCCTTTGGAACGGATTGCTTGCTGTCCACCGAGTCAGTCACCGAGTTGGCGCAGCACCGAGTTGCAATAGTGCCGAGTCGGACCAGCAGGCCGAGTTCGTGCTGAGTTCGCCTCCAGATTGCTGCCCGTCAACCCAGGGTCGGTCCTCCCGGGCCCCACTGTAGCCCTTTACCTCCCTGTGTGGAGTGGGCAATAGAATTACTGCTGTAATTAAGTTTTTAACTGTTGTTAACCGGGAGTTGCCGTAACTGGCCGGGAACGTCTTCCCCACGCCCGGAGCGTGGAGGTAAACTCGCTACCTCTCTCTTATCGCATTTTGCTCAATTCGTATACTTTTGAATGCCGCTGCGAGTGTAGGATTATTAGCCCGTTATCATTTCATCACCGCTGCGAGAGAGTGAGTTTGAGTGTTACCGTCCCGTGACTTGATCCGAGTCTACACGGAAAGCCGATACCCGTGACTCACGGCCGGTTTCTTAACCGTGCCCGGTCCCACGTTTCCCTCGCTAAGGGACAATTGCGAGCTCGTCTAGAGTCTAAGGATCTCATTCCTAATTCGAGTCGAGTCCGTGGTCCGTCCCGCATCAGTTTGGTATCAGAGAGAGTTTGAGTCTAGGGTGTCTAACAAAAAAAAAGTGTCATTTATGTCTAGTCATTAGTCATTGTCTAAGTGGTGTTTAGGGCCATCATTGTTTTAAAACAAAAAAAAGTGTCTTTTGGGTCACATTTACATCCCTTTACTCTGTATATCAAAAGGTGTTGTTAGAGCGTTAGGCTATGCCTATCGGGAAGGCCGCACACTTGCGCGAGTGATCTTCAGATCGGTTATCTCCGCCACGTACCGAGTCTTGGTGTCTTGTCCTTAGTGTGCATGCATCCCAACATTGCATAGTCGGTCTAGTGTCTTGTCCACATGGCTTTGCATATCCATTCCTAGGGATCCATTCCCATATTTTGGCAACTATGGCCAACCCATGTCGACCCGTCCAAGGCGATAGGTCTGTGTCTGAGTACATTCGGGCATATCATACGTATTGGTTGGAACATGACTTGGGAGAGGAGAGCACCACAGCTGCATTTCAGTTCCGGAGAGGTTTACGCCTTCACTTCCAGTTGGAGTGTCTTATCCGCGACGCATTCTCTCTGGCGCAGTCCTATAAGGTCGCTCTGGAGGTCGAGCCATTTGAGTCTTGATTTAATGATGACCTACAGCGAGCCGACGCTGCCATGGCTGCCCTTCGGCAAACATCTACCTCCCAACCGAGTCCCGAGCCGATCGGACTGCCTACCCCATTGCCTTCACCACCCGAGAGTGCTCCATTGTCACCCTCACCTTCCGATCTTATTTCGGAGCCCTCTCATTTGGAGCCACCAAAGCCCGAGCCACCCGTGTTTCTAACGGGTACACTTTACATAGCCGAGCCACTACTTAGTTGGCTCAAGGATGGCTTGGTCTCGCCTCCTTATCCATCAACGGACCCCACCCTACCATTAGTGCCGGTCAACTCCTTCTACACTACCTTTCGATCTAATCACCATGTTGATACATTGGATGACCTTATTATGGGATTAGACACGCAATGGAAGTTGACGCACTTGTTGGCCCCAGGCTTCGACCGACCCACCGGTTGTAGCTTCACCCACCCCACCTAGGGGTCCATTACCTCCGTGTACACCGTGGGTCATGTGACCACGGAGGTTCTTCTACTCCCGCTATCGACCGAGCCTGACTTCATATCCTTTTGCCCGAGGGAGGAACCATACATCCTACACATGATCAGCGTCCCACCTACTATGCATGAAGGTGACCATCCACACCTTCAAGACTTCTACACTTGGGACCGTGACTTGTGGGAACCCACCACAAGGGGTCATACACTCTTCGACCCCTTCGATCCCTTCCTTAGTGAATCCCTTGACCCACCACATCTCCTCCACTTCTTCGAGGGAGATCACTACCACATCCCAACCCCACGGACCGGGTCATCTACACCCACCAAGCCCAACCTCGATACATCCACACCCGGTTCCCCTAGCCCTCTCAAGTCTCCCAAATCCAAAGGGTCATCCATGTATGATTGTGTCATACTTGGATGTTTAGGTGTTCCCCATGCCACCAACCACCGGTTGCATAACATGCATGCATGGCACATATTCGGGTGTCCTGGTCCGCCGTCACCCATGTACGGGTCGGACTAACATTAGGTGTGTCTAAGGTCATGTGTGTCCATGTATGTGTCGAGTCAAGTCGGTTTGTATGCTCGCGTTGTTAGCCCTTTCGAGTTTGAGACTTGTCGGACTATTGGGATCGGTTCTACCTCATATCGGATCTAGTCACATAAGGGACAAGCGGTGATTCCTAGTGAGTTTTCGAGCCGCCTTCCCTCATTTGAGAGTGACCCCACCCCGGAGTGTCCACCTATAGCCTCATTCCCATGGCAGCATGTGCATATCGAATTTATATGGGATGAGCAGGTGTCGATTACTTGGAGTGGAGCGTACTCCGCGCTTCACGGTACGATGACGGATCCGCCGGAGCTACTCGAGCAGCCGCACCCCTTACTCGACAGGGTCGAGTTCTTCCCACCCGGGGAGAGTTGATGGGAATCGACGCTGAGTACTAACTTTTTATTTTGCATTTGAGTCTTTTTATTTGCTTTTATATCCTTGGGAAAGTATATGTGCAATTGTAAGGCTTTGTAAGCCAATGTGTCATTCCCTAGGATTGTGTGGGTTTCTATGTAATTTGCCAGTAGGTCCAGCAAGGGGCCCCCAGCCCTTTCTCATTGGTCCACCTAAGCTATGTGGGGCTGGTCAACCATCCTATGTGGCCATCTAGAAGGTTTGAATGCCAATTGACCACATGGGAGACAAGTGGTGTAAAATGTCAAAGTTGGCCACCTACCTTATCTACCTAGTCAAAGGAGTGTCCCCTCCATATGTAATTTATTTATTTTTGATTTTTGATCACATGGGGGAATAAAATGGCCTATTTCCCATGAAATTATCAGCCCCCCACCCCTTGCCAGTTTCTATATAAGCCTATGTATAGTGTCATTAGAAATTAATGAAGGAAAAAATTGGCATTTTGCCCCAAGAGAGCTCTTGGAGGGTACACCCCTCTCCCCCTATCTCCTTGCTGTTCTTCCCCTTCCTCCAGAAATCTAGGGTAGGAGACCCTTTCTACCTCCCCCTCTCATCCTCTGAGTTCCCTTTCTGAAGCTGCCGCCGCCGCCGTCGCGCCGCCGCCACCGCCGTCGCGCCGCCGCCACCGCCACCGGAGTTCTCTTTCCATCAGGACAGAACCCCACCTCCGTGGTTCTATATTTTTATTCTGTTGTCTGATTGAGCTGAAATTTTGAGCGCTTGTTCCTCTCTTTGTTAGCTTTCCATCCATATATCTTACGCCTCATTCTGAGTTCGTTTGATATTTTTTCCGTAATTTCTAGTCTACCCCTGTCAATCTGTCATTCTGCAGATCTACAGTATAGAGTAATCTTGTTCTATTTTTGTCACCACCGTATCTATTTTTAGAAAATCACAAAAAATTACTGATCTTCCCCACGTATATCCCCTTCCACCATAATTTTCTTAGAGTCTACAAAAATCGTTTACCCCTCAATCAAGGGTGTGTTTCAGGCAGATTGTTTGCTGCCCTGTGTGTCTGTCAGTCCGGGTCAAAAAAAAGTCAGCTTGCAGAGGTTTTAATTTTCAATGCGTGTGGTGGATGAAGCTGAAAAAAATATTATGTTGTAGATCTATGAGTTCTCTTTCCATCGGTACCAGCCACGCCTCGATCGGCCTCCAGATCTGAGCGTAGTGATTTTCTCGGCCGCAGCCTGCAGATATGTTCTGTGTGCAGGTCCGAAAATTCAGTTCGGGGGAAAATCAAAAGTAAATATCAAAATTCAACTTCGGGTGCCGCCCCTTCAGGGAGTCGATCCGGGACATCCCGCCATCATCCCAGCCAAGCGGCGCCTCCAGAAGACATCAGGAAGGTGACGTTCCTTTGGAACGGATTGCTTGCTGTCCACCGAGTCAGTCACCGAGTTGGCGCAGCACCGAGTTGCAATAGTGCCGAGTCGGACCAGCAGGCCGAGTTCGTGCTGAGTTCGCCTCCAGATTGCTGCCCGTCAACCCAGGGTCGGTCCTCCCGGGCCCCACTGTAGCCCTTTACCTCCCTGCGTGGAGTGGGCAATAGAATTACTGCTGTAATTAAGTTTTTAACTGTTGTTAACCGGGAGTTACCGTAACTGGCCGGGAACGTCTTCCCCACGTCCGGAGCGTGGAGGTAAACTCGCTACCTCTCTCTTATCGCATTTTGCTCAATTCGTATACTTTTGAATGCCACTGCG
Organism: Amorphophallus konjac; assembly: GCA_022559845.1. NCBI lineage: Eukaryota > Viridiplantae > Streptophyta > Magnoliopsida > Alismatales > Araceae > Amorphophallus > Amorphophallus konjac. Next base: position 434,303,385 of record CM040121.1, on the reverse strand, counting down.
AGTGTAGGATTATTAGCCCGTTATCATTTCATCACCGCTGCGAGAGAGTGAGTTTGAGTGTTACCGTCCCGTGACTTGATCCGAGTCTACACGGAAAGTCGATACCCGTGACTCACGGCCGGTTTCTTAACCGTGCCCGGTCCCACGTTTCCCTCGCTAAGGGATAATTGCAAGCTCGTCTAGAGTCTAAGGATCTCATTCCTAATTTGAGTCGAGTCCGTGGTCCGTCCCGCATCAGTTTGGTATCAGAGAGAGTTTGAGTCTAGGGTGTCTAACAAAAAAAAAGTGTCATTTACGTCTAGTCATTAGTCATTGTCTAAGTGGTGTTTAGGGCCATCATTGTTTTAAAACAAAAAAAAAGTGTCTTTTGGGTCACATTTACATCCCTTTACTCTGTATATCAAAAGGTGTTGTTAGAGCGTTAGGCTATGCCTATCGGGAAGGCCGCACACTTGCGCGAGTGATCTTCGGATCGGTTATCTCCGCCACGTACCGAGTCTTGGTGTCTTGTCCTTAGTGTGCATGCATCCCAACATTGCATAGTCGGTCTAGTGTCTTGTCCACATGGCTTTGCATATCCATTCCTAGGGATCCAGTCCCCTATTTTGGCAACTATGGCCAACCCATGTCGACCCGTCCAAGGCGATAGGTCTGTGTCTGAGTACATTCGGGCATATCATACGTATTGGTTGGAACATGGCTTGGGAGAGGAGAGCACCACGGCTGCATTTCAGTTCCGGAGAGGTTTACGCCTTCACTTCCAGTTGGAGTGTCTTATCCGCGACGCATTCTCTCTGGCGCAGTCCTATAAGGTCGCTCTGGAAGTCGAGCCATTTGAGTCTCGATTTAATGATGACCTACAGCGAGCCGACGCTGCCATGGCTGCCCTTCGGCAAACATCTACCTCCCAACCGAGTCCCGAGCCGATCGGACTGCCTACCCCATTGCCTTCACCACCCGAGAGTGCTCCATTGTCACCCTCACCTTCCGATCTTATTTCGGAGCCCTCTCATTTGGAGCCACCAAAGCCCGAGCCACCCGTGTTTCTAACGGGTACACTTTACATAGCCGAGCCACTACTTAGTTGGCTCAAGGATGGCTTGGTCTCGCCTCCTTATCCATCAACGGACCCCACCCTACCATTAGTGCCGGTCAACTCCTTCTACACTACCTTTCGGTCTAATCACCATGTTGATACATTGGATGACCTTATTATGGGATTAGACACGCAATGGAAGTTGACGCACTTGTTGGCCCCAGGCTTCGACCGACCCACCGGTTGTAGCTTCACCCACCCCGCCTTGGGGTCCATTACCTTCGTGTACACCGTGGGTCATGTGACCACGGAGGTTCTTCTACTCCTCCCGCTATCGGCCGAGCTTGACTTCATATCCTTTTGCCTGAGGGAGGAACCATACATCCTACACATGATCAGCGTCCCACCTACTATGCATGAAGGTGACTATCCACACCTTCAAGACTTCTACACATGGGACCGTGACTTGTGGGAACCCACCACAAGGGGTCATACACTCTTCGACCCCTTCGATCCCTTCCTTAGTGAATCCCTTGACCCACCACATCTCCTCCACTTCTTCGAGGGAGATCACTACCACATCCCAACCCCACGGACCGGGTCATCTACACCCACCAAGCCCAACCTCGATACATCCACACCCGGTTCCCCTAGCCCTCTCAAGTCTCCCAAATCCAAAGGGTCATCCATGTATGATTGTGTCATACTTGGATGTTTAGGTGTTCCCCATGCCACCAACCACCGGTTGCATAACATGCATGCATGGCACATATTCGGGTGTCCTGGTCCGCCGTCACCCATGTACGGGTCGGACTAACATTAGGTGTGTCTAGGGTCTTGTGTGTCCATGTATGTGTCGAGTCAAGTCGGTTTGTATGCTCGCGTTGTTAGCCCTTTCGAGTTCGAGACTTGTCGGACTATTGGGATCGGTTCTACCTCATATCGGATCTAGTCACATAAGGGACAAGCGGTGATTCCTAGTGAGTTTTCGAGCCGTCTTCCCTCATTTGAGAGTGACCCCACCCCGGAGTGTCCACCTATAGCCTCATTCCCATGGCAGCATGCGCATATCGAATTTATACGGGATGAGCAGGTGTCGATTACTTGGAGTGGAGCGTACTCCGCGCTTCACGGTACGATGACGGATCCGCTGGAGCTACTCGAGCAGTCGCACCCCTTACTCGACAGGGTCAAGTTCTTCCCACCCGGGGAGAGTTGATGGGAATCGACGCTGAGTACTAACTTTTTATTTTACATTTGAGTCTTTTTATTTACTTTTATATCCTTGGGAAAGTATATGTGCAATTGTAAGGCTTTGTAAGCCAATGTGTCATTCCCTAGGATTGTGTGGGTTTCTATGTAATTTGCCAGTAGGTCCAGCAAGGGGCCCCCAGCCCTTTCTCATTGGTCCACCTAAGCTATGTGGGGCTGGTCAACCATCCTATGTGGCCATCTAGAAGGTTTGAATGCCAATTGACCACATGGGAGACAAGTGGTGTAAAATGTCAAAGTTGGCCACCTACCTTATCTACCTAGTCAAAGGAGTGTCCCCTCCATATGTAATTTATTTATTTTTGATTTTTGATCACATGGGGGAATAAAATGGCCTATTTCTCACGAAATTATCAGCCCCCCACCCCTTGCCATTTTCTATATAAGCCTATGTATAGTGTCATTAGAAATTAATGAAGGAAAAAATTGGCATTTTGCCCCAAGAGAGCTCTTGGAGGGTGCACCCCGCTCCCCCTATCTCCTTGCTGTTCTTCCCCTTCCTCCAGAAATCTAGGGTAGGAGACCCTTTCTACCTCCCCCTCTCATCCTCTGAGTTCCCTTTCTGAAGCTGCCGCCACCGCCGTCGCACCGCCGTCGCGCCGCCGCCACCGCCACCGGAGTTCTGTCTCCATCAGGATAGAACCCCACCTCCGTGGTTCTATATTTTTATTCTGTTGTTTGATTGAGCTGAAAATTTGAGAGCTTGTTCCTCTCTTTGTTAGCTTTCCATCCATATATCTTATGTCTCATTCTGAGTTCGTTTGATATTTTTGCCGCAATTTCTAGTCCACCCCTGTCAATCTGTCATTCTGCAGATCTACAGTACAGAGTCATCTTGTTCTATTTTTTTCACCACCGTATCTATTTTTAGAAAATCCCAAAAAATTACTGAGTCTTCCCCACATATATCCCTTCCACTATAATTTTCTTAGAGTCTACAAAAATCGTTTACCCCTCAGTCAAGGGTGTGTTTCAGGCAGATTGTTTGATGCCCTGTGTGTCTATCAGTCCGGGTCAGAAAAAAAAGTCAGCTTGCAGAGGTTTTAATTTTCAATCCGTGTGGTGGATGAAACTGAAAAAAATATTATGTTGTAGATCTCTGAGTGCTCTTTCCATCGGTACCAGCCACGCCTCGATCGGCCTCCAGATCTGAGCGTAGTGATTTTCTCTGTCGCAGCCCACAGATCTGTTCTGTGTGCAGGTCCGAAAATTTAGTTCGGGGGACAATCAAAATTTAGTTCGGGGGACAATCGGCCCTTCAGGGAGTCGATCCGGGACATCCCGCCATCATCCCAGCCAAGCGGCGCCTCCAGAAGACATCAGGAAGGTGACGTTCCTTTGGAACGGATTGCTTGCTGTCCACCGAGTCAATCACCGAGTTGGCGCAGCACCGAGTTGCAATAGTGCCGAGTCGGACCCGCAGTCCGAGTTCGTGCTGAGTTCGCCTCCAGATTGCTGCCCGTCAACCCAGGGTCGGTCCTCCCGGGCCCCACTGGAGCCCTTTACATCCCTGCGTGGAGTGGACAATAGAATTACTGCTGTAATTAAGTTTTTAACTGTTGTTAACCGGGAGTTGCCGTAACTGGCCGGGAACGTCTTCCCCACGCCCGGAGCGTGGAGGTAAACTCACTACCTCTCTCTTATCGCATTTTGCTCAATTCATATACTTTTGAATGCCGCTGCGAGTGTAGGATTATTAGCCCGTTATCATTTCATCACCGCTGCGAGAGAGTGAGTTTGAGTGTTACCGTCCCGTGACTTGATCCGAGTCTACACGGAAAGCCGATACCCGTGACTCACGGCCAGTTTCTTAACCGTGCCCGGTCCCACGTTTCCCTCGCTAAGGGACAATTGCGAGCTCGTCTAGAGTCCAAGGATCTCATTCCTAATTCGAGTCGAGTCCGTGGTCCGTCCCGCATCACTCCGCTCCCTCGTCTCTCGGGCACAACACCTGCGAGTGGGGGGCATTTGTTGGCACTTAAAAAAATGGCACCTTTAACGAAGACGCCAATTCTTTAAGTGGTGCCTTCGTGGAGTGGCACAAGTTCTTCTTCTTTTTGATTTTAATTACTTTCTTTTATTTGATGAATTAGTGCCTCTTCGGAAGGCGCCAATTAATTGGCGACCGAGCCTTGGATGCGAATTTGAAGTATTTGCGACGAAAATTGAAAAAAAAGAATTGGCGCCCTATACTATGAAGCAAATTCTTGATGGTTGAATTGGCACCCCTGCACACGGGCGCCATTTTTTTAATTAGAGTCAAGATCATGGACGCAAATTTTCCTTCTTCCAAGCATGGTTCAAGAATTCGCGCCCGCACAACTGGGCGCCAATTTCACGATCAGGAATTCGCGGCCTTCCCTCTGGATGCCAATTTCGCGTGTTCGGTACTATAGCATGGCGAGCATTGAATGCTCCCATGCCTTCATCGATGTTGAGGTCATGGCCGCCTCCGCGCATGTAGTGTTGGAGGCCAGCCCACTCCCTGCAGGGAGGGTTTCACCTGCCCCGCCGTGCTCCCATGTGAAGCAATGATGCGAACGGCATCAACCGTAGTAGTCACGGCACCAGCGGCGGCGACAGCAACGGCAACATCAATGTCAGCAACAGCGAAGCAAAAAAAGAAAGAAGAAGAGATATGGAGGCCTTCCCTTCGAACAAGGGTTTGAACCCCTATAAAAGGCCCCCTGCGGAGCCAAAAAAGCTCTCTTCTTCCTCTCCTTCGGAAGTCGCTGAAGCCCACTTGAAGTTCCCGAAGTTCTTGCAGAAGGAGAAGACAGCCCGAAGCAAAAAAAAAGAGTGAGAGAGGGAGTGAGAGAATTTGAGAGCCATCCGTAGAAGGGTGGGTTTCTTTGTATTTCTTTCTCTTTTCTCTCTTTGCGATTTGCAAGGCTTTGAATAGAGTAGATGTAGTTACTCTTCTAGAAATAAAAGAAATGCAGGGCTCTTAACACCGATTTTCTGTTCGTGGGCTTATGTATCTCCCCTCTGGTGTACATGTTACATTGGTTTCGCTCCGATGTCTTCCCCCCCTTTCGATGCTATGATGTATTCCTTCCGTCTGTTCCCTTTCGTTCTTCTACAAGACATGGAGATTTTCTCTTTGATTTCAATTATGATAGTTTTATAACGATGCTACTGTTAGCCTGGTGGCCACCGGCCTGGGACTCATTCACCTCTGTGAGTGTGGTTCCGGGCTGCCAACTGCCGGTAGCATATCGAAGTTTTACTCTCTTTCATTTTGAAATGATCTTGCTTTCTGCTAAAAACCCCACCTTGAGATTTGGCCGACCCCATAGCCATGATGCCAAAGGGGTGAGAAATACGAGATCTAATCCCGAATCGATTGTTTTCTTTGCAAACTTCGGCTTCTGGAGTTTTGATCACTCTCAGATCTCTGGGGACTTGCTTCTTCATAGCGTGGTCCTCGGATGATCCCTTGAAAAGAGTGAATATCGATGGCCGTATAATGTGGCGATAATCTAAGACCACGTCTCGAGATCGAGATTATGGCATCTCTCGGGTCATCGGAGCCCCTCACAGGCTAGTCCTTGGGGTGTCTGTGCCCGGTTCGGATCATAAGATGTTGCCGCTTCCGTGCGCATCCTTGGGCGTTGCCGCTTCCGTACACACTCTTCTTATTTTGGGGCTGTCTCGGAGTTTCTCCATGGACGAGTACCTAATTAACACCCCCCAAAGCTCCGAGTCTAGGAGAGGTGCTGCCGAACTTTCGCCAGAATAAAGATGCAAAGAACAATGCCAATGGAATCGCACTAAAGAACACTATGAACTAATGTGCAGTGAACATGAAGAAATAAAAAATAGATATAATAAAAAAATGATGAATGAAATAAAGACTGATGCTTTACGAACCTTGATCCAAGGAACCATAGAAAAAGATGAAGATGAACACGCATTCAAAAAAAATAGAACAGATAGCAAAACAGAAATAATGGAGTAAAATCAAAGGGAAGAGAAAGAAAGAAGCCGGCTCTCTACTACACGTGTAAGACCCGTTCTTTAACGGATCTTTACTGCTATTAATATAGAATTTAATCCATGAATTTAGGAATTTTAATGGGTTTAATGGGCTTTTTCTATGCATTTAACCCATTTAGTTAAAGGTTTAAAGAAATTAAATGGGCATATACACAATTTTGCTTATTTGGGGGTTGAAATGCAATTAGAAGTTAAAAATAAAAAAAATATCAAACTCATTTTTTTACCCAAATCGACCGAACCCTCACCCCCTCTCTCTCATTTTCTCTCACCCTCACCCCCTCTCTCTCTCCCACGATCGCTCTCTCCCTCTCTCTCGGGGCACAGTCCAACCGAGCCACTGCAGGAGACGCAGGAGGTACAGTTGGAAAGCTCGCGACGCGTGGAGCGCGTTGACGCTAGCGTTGGGGCGAACCACGGGGCATGGAGGCGAGTGCGGGCGAAGGAAGGCGCGGCTACCCTCGGTCCGTTCGGCGTCGTAACGACGACTTCGTCGCGCAATAGGTAGGGGGATGGATTCCTCGTCGCCTTAGGATCGCGCCTGTACCACATGCATGCCCATTGTCTTATGTTTTCCTAGTTTTTGGAGCAAAAATGCATGGACATCGTATTTATGTTTTAATTTGTGAAATTTACTCCATGGCCATCGTCTTTACATTTTTGATGGTTTTAATGTGTTGGAATGGGTTGTGGCAAGGCAGGTTTAGTTTAGAAATTGTTTTCCCGTCGATTGGGATCGACCGGGAGGGGATTCCACGGGGTTTACCCCGTTTTCAGATTCCTGGTAATTGCACGGTCCTACCAGTGACCGTTCTGAATTGACGGTCTTCGATCAGACCGTTTTAACCCATTCCACAGTCCTTAGTGAGACCATTCAAAGACTAGAGCGGCCGACCCTCGACCACGTAGAACCCTCGAACAGTAAGGCGGCATAGATAGAACGGCCCAATAGGGGTCCGTTCCATTAGATCGCACGGCCAAGATAGGTCCGTTCAGTCCATTGAACGGGCAATCGTGAGACTGTCTAAGTGACCGTCCCTCCTATTGAACGTCCAATCATCGGACCATTTAGACCACTGCACGGCCCGACGTTAACCGTGTGTATCTTAGAACGGCTTAGTTAGAACCGTTCATTTCCATTGGGCGGCCAGTCGTGCGACCGCGTACGACTGAGAGCGGCCCTTAGTTGACCGTTTAATTCCTGCAGAATTTAATTGTTAGCCCATTCATTTAATTATGCTTTTATTATTGCACATTCGCCATGTTTAAATTATTTTACAAACTGTGGCTCATCTTTAGATCCCAATAGAGTTACTTTCTCTTTACTTGTGATGGAACCACTAGTCGTAGCCCGAGGACCTCTAGTGTCGGCCCACCTAGGAGAGGTGGCAGGGTAGTCCCGGTTTACGATTTTTAAGCTAGTCTCTGTGGGCCCCTTTGCTTGACAGTAGCGTCCTACTGGGGGGGAAAACTAGCTAGAGGTCTCGCTCAAGGCACTGAGCCTTTGTGTGCACATGCGGTCAGGCGCTTGGACTAGCATTGACGAGTGTTACCCTGACTAGTTCTTATCTTCTGGTACTGTTACGTGTCTCACTTGTCGCGATCCAGAGTTATGTAGATACTTGAGATGCAGTGTAAGCCATCAATGGACGCATCTGGTTTCTCTTTCTGGTGGTCCCACTCTCTCCTGTCACTTGGAATTGTTGAAGCTTATTCTATTGGTAGATCTAGTTCCTTTTACATTCGATTAGCTGTTGTTAAATTGTTTAGATAGTTTTACAGCTTTAATAAATTGTTATTTAATTCTGCCAATGCATGCTTTAATTACTTTCCTTTGTTTAGTGGCGAGGTAGGGATCCGCGTGACCCCTACTGAGTCTTGTTGAGAGACTCACCCTTACTTCTCCAGGTGAGCAACCTCAGCCGTCGACCGGAGCTTCCCGTGCTTTTGACGGCCGTTCTTAGTGCCAGCAGTTGTCGGTCAGTAGGCTGTTAGTGGTCTTTTGTCCTTTCTTGTACCTTTTGACCGGGGTATGCCCCGTGTAGTTGTATATTTTTGACTCTTGCTCAGTGGTTGGACTTGTATAAACAGTGGATCTGGACTATTGTATATATTTATCACTCTGATATGTAAATTGCTTCCGTTTGTAGTTCAAATTATTGCTATAATTAATATTGCGCGCGTGTAATTCCAATTCATTATGCATCCCCTCGACAAAACCCTCCAACCCTTACGGGGCCTCATCAGCCTCTTGGGTGGCTTCCCCGAGTTCTTGGTATCGATTTACCGGTATCCGGATCTCCGGGTTGTTACAGTTGGTATCAGAGCGGAGTTAAGGTTATGTATAAGGAATCGAAATTGCATTAGTCCATAAAAAGTCCATGTGAGTCCACTACTGCTGGCTTAGGATGTTTTCCGTGATTACTTATGGATTTTTCTGTTGTTATGTGCCTTCTAGATTAAAATGCCGCCAAGAAGAAGAGCCCGTGTTCCAAGGGAGGAAAGTGGTAGTTCTCCTCCTCATGTTAATGTGCCAGCGCCAGTTCAAGCTGATCCTGCTTCTGGAGATGACTTGCCTCAAGGTGGGCGTGGCAGGGCACTGAAGGAATTTTTGCTATTCCACCCACCAACATATGAAGGTCAGGCAGATCCTGATGCATCCAGAGTGTGGCTTGATGCGACTGAACGTGTGTTCCATTCAATGGAATGCACATAGGATGAAAAAGTGATGCTGGCCACTTTTCAACTGCAAGGAGCATCACTCGCGTGGTGGACCACGGAGTGGGAAGTTGCTTTCAGATCTCGTCCACTTCGCCAAATAACTTGGAGGGAATTTGTCACGTTGTTCGAGCGTACATATAGTCTAACTTATCTTAGAGTGGACAAGATGTATCAATTCATGGAATTGGCTCAAGGTGACATGACTATGCTGCAATATCATAACAAGTTCATGGAATTGGGTCGATATGCGCCACACATTCTTGCTGATGAAGGTTTAAAGACCGAGCAATTTCTGTGTGGGTTGAAGGTAGAGTTTGTTGTGCCTCTTAGGCACAAGCATGTGCTATGTCGCCTTGATGATAGCAATGCTATTTGGTTTTGATGATAGCAAGACAGTGAGTGCATTTGAGTGCATTTGATATTGTATTTTGATGATAGCAATGTTATTGTGCATTGATGATTGCAATAAACAAAGTGCATTTCTATGCATTCTTATTCTTAAGCATTCTGCATATTGATAGCAACATGAATGATGATGTCTAGCATTGATGGCATTTGCTCTTTATATATGTGCATTGCATTCTGTCAGATATCATGTCTCTGCATATATCATGTCTGGGTAGCATAGTCTATACACTGGACTGTGTCATTGTGCATCATGCTAGTTTATACATTGGACTCTCGTTCAAGCCTATGCATTGCATTGGCTAAGTATATACAACGTCAGTTCATGCATTGTCTTAGGCTAAGTGTGTACAGCGTCTTAGGCAAAGTCTGTACAGCGTCAACGCACTTCATTGGAAGTATGTACTGCGTCAACGCGTGACGTCTGTACAGCCGAGTCATATGCTCCTAAGTCTATGCATTACTGTTCATGTATCAGTCTTCATCAAGTCTGTACATTGACACGCCAACCTCCTTGAAGTCTGCACACTAGTCTTCACTGTCAAGTCTGCACATTGGTCTTCGATTTCAAAGTCCATACATTGGACTGTTCTTCAAAGTCTGTACATTGGCTTCACATCTTCAAGTCTGTACAGCCGTTTGCTTTGAATTTCAAGTCTAGACATTGCACTGTAGCATCCATCGTCTTCGTGTTGTTTTAGTGTCTATGTCTTCGTGTTGTGTTTACGTCTTCGTGTTGGTCTGTCTTCGTGTCTTCGTGTTGTTTTTGCATTCGTGTCTCCGTGTTGCTACAGTGACACTTCGTGTTGTTCTCGTTTCACCTCGTGCTGTTCTCACTTACTTCGTGTCGGTTTCTATATTTTGTCCTTGAGTTGTTGTCAACCCGTGTCGTTTCACCTCGTGCTGTTCTCACCGTCTTCGTGTTGTTTTCAACTCGTGAAGGTTTCTGTTATATGTCTTCGTGTCGTGGTCAGCCCGTGTCGCCTCGTCTTCGAGTCGTTCATTCGAGCTATTTTATGCTCGAGTTGTTTCTCTTATGTTTTCAAGTGTTGTTTCACTTCGTGTCGTTTCCGTATTATGTCTTCGTGTTATTTTTCCGAAGACCTCGTGTCCTTCTTGTTTTGTAACCACACTTCGTGTCGATTTCTGTTGTTTCTGTGTTTGTGTCGTCAAGTTGTTTTTATGACTTCGTGTCGTTTCCTTATTGTGTCTTCGTATTGTCTCCGTGTCTCCTCGAGTCATTTTTTCTTCTGGTTTCACTGCTTCATCACGTGTCATGATAGCCGTGTCTGTTTTTCTGTCCTCGTGTTGTCTTTCCTAGACCCCGTGTCTGTCTTGTCTTGTGACCACACTTCGTGTCAGTTTTTGTTTTCGTATTCGAGTTGGTTTCAGTCCATGTTGTTCTCGTGCCGTTCTCTTTGCTGTTTATTATGTCGTGTCATTTTCTTTACTTCGTGCTGTAGTCATCGTATGTATCTCGTGTCGTTCTTCTTATTACCTCGTACTGTTTTCATCATCTTCGTGTCGTTATCTTTGTAGTGTCATCTCTGTTACAGTATGTATCTCGTGTCGTTCTCTCCTTACTTCGTGCTGTTCTCATCCTACCTCGTGTCGTTCTTTTCGTAGTGATTGTTTTGTTACAGTGACTTCGTGTCGTTCTCATTGTAGTGTTTGTTTTTGTCACTACTGAATGTTGTGTCGTTCTCAGTGCATCTAGAACTGCTACCACATACCTCGTGCAACTTTAGTTATTGTGGCCCTCAGTTTTAATGGTTCGTATCTCCTTGCAGGTTCGAGGAAGAACATTCCCAAGTGACTGGGCAGCACGTGATCCGAGGCTGGAATGAAGCCTGCTGAGAGACTGCCACGTGGTCCGAATACTTAGGGCTGGAAATGTGGAGGTCACACGTCGGGGCTGCTGCTGCTGCTGCTGCTATATATATGAGCCTTCTTCCACAGAAGAAGATCGATCGAGTTGGCAAGAAGAAAAGTCCATACAGAGAGCCACGATCCAGACAGAGAAGAAAAAAAAAGGAAAAAGAAGAGGAGAAAGAGAGTGAGAAAGAGAAAGAAAGAGAGATTGAGTAAGAGATCGAGATAGAAGAGAGGCAGAGAGAAAGAAAAAGGAAGAGTGAAGAGAAGCTGTCGATTCAGCACAAAAGAGTAAAGAAAAGAGAAAGAAGAGAAGAGCAGAGAGTAAGAGATTAGCGAAAGAAGAAGAGAAGTGCAGAGAGAAAGAAAAAGAAAGAAAGAGATCGTGAGAAGAAGAGACTGAGAGAGATTGGTTGAAGATCTGTCTTCACTGGACCGTGGATCAAATCTAGGCCAGTCAGCTCTTTAAGAGCCACATTGTGCATTTCGTTTTACAGCTTTCTGATTGCTGTGTTATTTTCGTTTATTATTTTACCTTTGTTTTTCTGATTACCTTTGGTCTTCCGATTGCCCTGTTGGGGATCGGGTTCCTCCTGTGGATCAGGAGAAGGGAGATCTGATCTCCGGTTGCAAGTAGCTGGGAGCTACTTGTGGTTTCCCTCCGGTTTGGAGGAAGGGAGGATTGGTCCTCCGGTTCTAGTCTTGTGGGTTGCAAGACTAGGTGTTCCCTCCGGTCTGGAGGAAGAGAGACTTGCGTCTCTGGTTTGCTAGTGACTGGTGTCACTAGTGGTTCCCTCCGGTTGGGAGGAAGAGGGGAGGTTGTTCCCCTGGTCAAGCTGTGTGGCAGCACCTGTTGCAGACTGAGTCTGCTGTTTCTAGCGTGAGCTAGTGAAGCCACACTCGGTTGAGTGTGGGGTGGATGTAGGTCTGGAGGACCGAACCACCTAAAAAACCCCGTGTGCATTGTGGTTTGATTTATCTATTTTTGCTTCCGCTAGATGATTGCATAGGGGCGCTCTAAGCGTTTGGCTGCTGTTTGAGCAGAAGTGTTGATTAGTTTGTCTTAGAATATTTTAATCTGTCAAGAGAGCGAAATTCCAGTTGAGCTTCAGATTGTCGAATCTGTCTTGTTATTATTCTAGTTTTAATTGGGTGAAGGTTTTTTTAAACGGGTTATATTCATTCACCCCACCTCTGAATACTGCACCGAATCCAACAATTGGTATCAGAGCGGGTCTCTGACTGAACAGATCTAACAATCTGCAGAGGATCCTGCTAATTGTTGGTGCATTTCAGAGTGGGTCTCTTTAAATCGTGTTTTACTTCATTGACTTGTGCTTTATTTTGATCATCTGGTTTCAGTGAATTTCGTGTCATTTGTTTTACTGTGCTGAATCTGTTTGCCACTTGTTCATATGGGTCGTCCTGCAGTTTATGATGGTTCTAACTTTGAAAGTTGGCTAGGAGGCCTAGCTGTGTACGTAGACTCCATTGATCCCAAACTGTGGAGTCTACTATCTAAAGGCCCACACAAATTATCTCATGATGAGACCAAATGGTCTAAAGAGGATAGAGTGAAGGACCGTGAAAATACCATGATTCTCAATATCCTGAGAGCTGTTGTTAATACTGATGTATATTCTTTTGCTCTCAGGTGTAATTCTGGAAAAGATATATATGACAAAGTTATCTCTGCGCATAACCAGCAGAATGATAGCTATTTGATGGACAACCAGGACAATGAAGATTCCTCATCCCAGGAAAATTCTGAATCTGAATCCGAAGAGATTTCAATTGTTGAATTATGGGATATGTACGATGAACTTTCTGAGAGATGTAAATATTTGAGATCTGAAAATAGAAAGTTGAAAAAGAAATGTGATCAGACTAATTCAAATGCTCATTATGAAAAATATCAAGAACTGAAAACATCTCATGATATGTGCTTAGCTGATCTGAATGTGAGTAAAGAAAAAATTTCTGTTTTGGAAAATAAAAATCAGAAACTCACAGATAAGATATCTGAACTGGAAGAAAAAATGAGCTCAATTAATGGTGATCAAATTTCACTAAATGAGCTAAGTCAGGATGAAAAACTAAAACAAGAAAATGAAGAATTGAGGCTGCTGAATTCTGCTAATTCTGAGAGACTTTTAATACTTGAAAAAGGGAAGAGTTCAGTTGAAAATGAATGTGAGAGAGTGAGCATATTAATGGAAGAAATAGACAGCTACAAAATTGTCAATACTATGCTTAATGAAAAAGTCACAAATTCTGAAATGCTCATTTCTTCTCTCAAAAATGAAATCACTGAACTGAACAAATCGTTGTTTGAATCTTTTAAGAATAAAGAAAATTTGAAGGCTACATCTAAGAAGAAAGTCTCTGATGAAGGCAGTAAACAGGAAGAGAGAAAAAGACTGTACACAACCTTTGTGCGTAGCTCTGAGTTAGCTAGCGCTTCAGCTTCTCCTTCATGTTTGCCTGCTAATCAGATAGAAAAGCAAAAGAAAACTGAGAGCGAGAAAAGAAAACAGAATAAAAAGCTATATGCTGAAACGTCTCAGGCCAAACAGTCTCATGTTAAAAGAAAGAATGTCAAATGTTTTTACTGTGGAAAGTTTGGCCATGAGATGGCTGATTGTTTTGTGATGAAGAAGGATGAATTGAAGTATGATAGAATTCCTGCTAGGAAGCCTACTGTGAAGAAACCTTCTTCTGCTCAAACCAAAAGGCCTCAATGTTTTTACTGTCATAAAATAGGTCATCTCATGCATGATTGTAGACAAATGAAATTAGATGATCTATCTGCTGTTAAAATGCATGATAAACTGTTCCATGTCAAAAATCATGCATCTCATGAAAAGAACACTCAATGTTTTCATTGTGGCAAATTGGGCCACATGGTTGAAAATTGCTGGCATGCTCAGGGAAATAGATTGAATTCTAAATTTGTAAAATTCCCTGCTTTCAATGATTCTGTTAGAAATAATTCAATTGATAAAAAGAAAAACTCTGCATGCTTCAACTGTGGAAAGCCAGGCCACAGAGCTGGTAACTGTTGGTTGTCTGGTTATGAAAAGAAAAATTTCCATGTGAATAACAGAACCAATCATGTTCACTTACACCAATCTCATGCCCATGCATATAACAGAAATTTTAATGTTCATGCACATGAACTTAATGCTTACAATAAGGTGCATAAAAGGAACTTAAATTTTGTTCGTTATCATGGTAAGTCTGGTCAATTTGGTTATTCCTTGTCCAGCCATAAATTGATGGGCTATGATGATAGTTCTGTTAAGAAACCATTCAGAACACCTGTGAGGGTTAATTCAGGACCCAAGACTTCTTGGGTTCCTGCAGGATCAACTTGATTTTATCTTGCAGGTGTGCCTTGGAAATGAAAGGGGTTAACCAAGGCACTCAAGAATGAAAACCCCAGGATTCAATCCTTCAGGTTAGTTCTGAACTTTGTTTCAATTCATCATCTGAAATTATTGTTTTGCTTGGTTGATTTTTTGATGAACTCTTCATCTCTAGCTGATCAGTCTGCATTCCAGACTCAGCTATTGAATTCAATTCTGCATATCTGATGCTCTTCTCTTGCTATATGCTGAACTGAATTTGAATGCTTCTTCAGTATATACAGTTAATGCACTATATAGACTTTGTGTCAATGCATGCGTTATGTATTAATGCATTGCATGCTTGTTGTTAAATGCATAACTTACTGATTGTGAATGATTCACTTAGTGCACACAGCCTATGCATGTGTCTTATGTCTGCATACATCATTTGCATGACTGTCATTGATGCTGTTCAATGCATGTAGGACTGCTTTATGTTGCATTGTCCTTGTTAACCCTGGTATATCAAATGGTAAGTTACTAAAAGACAGGGAAATCTGCTCGGAGGTTCCTACCATGTGTGAGATGGCCTTTGAGACCAGTTCCTCCGCCTAGTACCATGGGTCTAGTCTTCATGTAGAACAGTGTACTGCATCATATGTTGAAAAATCTGAAAAAGGATAAAAATGCTCATGACTTGGATGCATAAAGCTGAATTGATTGCATAGCATATCTCTTGCATCATGATGTCAGGGGGAACTGAGAGTTCTATTCAATTCATTGAATCCTATTCACTTCTCAGTGTTCTCATTCAAATGATTCATATTCTTTGACATCAGTTGCTCATTGAACCATTTTGCCAATTGCTATCCTTTTCTTATCATTCTCACTGAACAACAGTTCTGTATCTGGTTTAGTACATTGAGTTGTGATTATTACAATTGTTCTTTTATAAGAATTTCTCTTACAAACTGAAAGGAATTAAAGGTTTAACCTTTATAAATTGGAGAGTTAAGTGTCTGCACTTCAGAATTTGAGATAAAAGAAAATTTTTATAGCTCTTAATCTTTGTCTCATGGCTAAAATAGAAAAAGTTTTTTTTTAATGCCTAAATGTGTTAATCTGGAAATGTCTAGAACAGGTGAACAAGAGTGTGTAATGTTTTTCAAACAATCACTCTAAAAGAATTAAGGGCAGCAGTAAATAAGATCATTAATGTAAAGAACTGAACATAGTGACAGAGCAATGGCTGATTGCACTGAGAAACTGTGAACTCCTTCAAAGAAGCAGGAGACTTCACATGTCATGAGGTGATTCAGAATATCTCTGTTCATAGGGTCAAATCTATAGGGGGAGTCCTCACCAAGTAAATGAGAGTACTGGCCTCTAATCAAGGTGTACCCTTAATGTCAAAAGTGAAGACTATTCTTTGTGATTTTTGATCTGAAATAGGTCTAGTAGTTTATGCCTAGTAACTGGGGGTACCTGCCTCTGATCAAGGTGTACACCTAATGTCAACAGCATAAATGCCACCGGTCTATTCACTTAGTTCAGGTTCAGAAATTGAAAAATGAAAATCAAACTGCTGTAACCCCTTGAAATCAAAGGTCATTGAGTGAAAATTATTTTTCTCAATACATATTCAAGTTGTCTTTCTTGAACTTCCATGTTTAGACATAAAAGGGTATTATTTCAGACTTATCTATTAATACTATGTGCCCTAGATTCATTGCTATAAATGGAATCTAAAACTCTTTTTCAGGGGTCAGGTGTTTTACTCTAGATTTATCACTGTTAAACCTGAATTTTTGAAAATTGTATGTTGATGATTCTTATACTTTAACTATTGTTTATAATCAGGCTTATTCTCTGAACCAATGATTCAGCTGTTGTCGAGTGACCCTCCTACCTTCTCTACCTTGTTTATCTGTTCATATTCCTTCTCAAGGGGGGAGCTTTTATTTAGGGGGAGAAATAATTCAGGGGAGTCTTACATTCAGGGGGAGAATATTCTAGAGGAATTTGCATGCATAATGCACCTTGCACTCTTGTTTTTACTATTTTTTCTCTTTTTGATCATGTCAAAGGGGGAGAAAATCTTGTGTGTGACTCACTGTCACATTGTGTTAATCTTGTGTGTGACTCACTGTCACATTGTGTTGCCATCATCAAAAAGGGGGAGAATGTTATGCCTCTTAGGCACAAGCATGTGCTATGTCACCTTGATGATAGCAATGCTATTTGGTTTTGATGATAGCAAGACAGTGAGTGCATTTGAGTGCATTTGATATTGTATTTTGATGATAGCAATGTTATTGTGCATTGATGATTGCAATAAACAAAGTGCATTTCTATGCATTCTTATTCTTGAGCATTATGCATATTGATAGCAACATGAATGATGATGTCTAGCATTGATGGCATTTGCTCTTTATATATGTGCATTGCATTCTGTCAGATATCATGTCTCTGCATATATCATGTCTGGGTAGCATAGTCTATACACTGAACTGTGTCATTGTGCATCATGCTAGTTTATACATTGGACTCTCGTTCAAGCCTATGCATTGCATTGGCTAAGTATATACAACGTCAGTTCATGCATTGTCTTAGGCTAAGTGTGTACAGCGTCTTAGGCAAAGTCTGTACAGCGTCAACGCACTTCATTGGAAGTATGTACAGCGTCAACGCGTGAAGTCTGTACAGCCGAGTCATATGCTCCTAAGTCTATGCATTACTGTTCATGTATCAGTCTTCATCAAGTCTGTACATTGACACGCCAACCTCCTTGAAGTTCGCACACTAGTCTTCACTGTCAAGTCTGCACATTGGTCTTCGATTTCAAAGTCCATACATTGGACTGTTCTTCAAAGTCTGTACATTGGCTTCACATCTTCAAGTCTGTACAGCCGTTTGCTTTGAATTTCAAGTCTAGACATTGCACTGTAGCATCCATCGTCTTCGTGTTGTTTTAGTGTCTATGTCTTCGTGTTGTGTTTACGTCTTCGTGTTGGTCTGTCTTCGTGTCTTCGTGTTGTTTTTGCATTCGTGTCTCCGTGTTGCTACAGTGACACTTCGTGTCGTTCTCGTTTCACCTCGTGATGTTCTCACTTACTTCGTGTCGGTTTCTATTTTTTGTCCTTGAGTTGTTGTCAACCCGTGTCATTTCACCTCGTGCTGTTCTCACCGTCTTCGTGTTGTTTTCAACTCGTGACGGTTTCTGTTATGTGTCTTCGTGTCGTGGTCAGCCCGTGTCGCCTCATCTTCGAGTCGTTCATTCGAGCTATTTTATGCTCGAGTTGTTTCTCTTATGTTTTCAAGTGTTGTTTCACTTCGTGTCATTTCCATATTATGTCTTCGTGTTATTTTTCCTAAGACCTCGTGTCCTTCTTGTTTTGTAACCACACTTCGTGTCGGTTTCTGTTGTTTCTGTGTTTGTGTCGTCAAGTTGTTTTTATGACTTCGTGTCGTTTCCTTATTGTGTCTTCGTATTGTCTCCGTGTCTCCTCGAGTCATTTTTTCTTCTGATTTCACTGCTTCATCACGTGTCGTGATAGCCGTGTCTGTTTTTCTATCCTCGTGTTGTCTTTCCTAGACCCCGTGTCTGTCTTGTCTTGTGACCACACTTCGTGTCAGTTTTTATTTTCGTATTCGAGTTGGTTTCAGTCCATGTTGTTCTCGTGCCGTTCTCTTTGATGTTTATTATGTCGTGTCGTTTTCTTTACTTCGTGCTGTAGTCATCGTATGTATCTCGTGTCGTTCTTCTTATTACCTCGTACTGTTTTCATCATCTTCGTGTCGTTATCTTTGTAGTGTCATCTCTGTTACAGTATGTATCTTGTGTTGTTCTCTCCTTACTTCGTGCTGTTCTCATCCTACCTCGTGTCGTTCTTTTCGTAGTGATTGTTTTGTTACAGTGACTTCGTGTCGTTCTCATTGTAGTGTTTGTTTTTGTCACTACTGAATGTTGTGTCGTTCTCAGTGCATCTAGAACTGCTACCACATACCTCGTGCAGCTTTAGTTATTGTGGTCCTTAGTTTTAATGGTTCGTATCTCCTTGCAGGTTCGAGGAAGAACATTCCCAAGTGACTGGGTAGCACGTGATCCGAGGCTGGAATGAAGCCTGCTGAGAGACTGCCACGTGGTCCGAATACTTAGGGCTGGAAATGTGGAGGTCACACGTCGGGGCTGATGCTGCTGCTGCTGCTATATATATGAGCCTTCTTCCACAGAAGAAGATCGATCGAGTTGGCAAGAAGAAAAGTCCATACAGAGAGCCACGATCCAGACAGAGAAGAAAAAAAAAAGGAAAAAGAAGAGGAGAAAGAGAGTGAGAAAGAGAAAGAAAGAGAGATTGAGTAAGAGATCGAGATAGAAGAGAGGCAGAGAGAAAGAAAAAGGAAGAGTGAAGAGAAGCTGTCGATTCAGCACAAAAGAGGAAAGAAAAGAGAAAGAAGAGAAGAGCAGAGAGTAAGAGATTAGCGAAAGAAGAAGAGAAGTGCAGAGAGAAAGAAAAAGAAAGAAAGAGATCGTGAGAAGAAGAGACTGAGAGAGATTGGTTGAAGATCTGTCTTCACTGGACCGTGGATCAAATCCAGGCCAGTCAGCTCTTTAAGAGCCACATTGTGCATTTCGTTTTACAGCTTTCTGATTGCTGTGTTATTTTCGTTTATTATTTTACCTTTGTTTTTCTGATTACCTTTGGTCTTCCGATTGCCCTGTTGGGGATCGGGTTCCTCCTGTGGATCAGGAGAAGGGAGATCTGATCTCCGGTTGCAAGTAGCTGGGAGCTACTTGTGGTTTCCCTCCGGTTTGGAGGAAGGGAGGATTGGTCCTCCGGTTCTAGTCTTGTGGGTTGCAAGACTAGGTGTTCCCTCCGGTCTGGAGGAAGAGAGACTTGCGTCTCTGGTTTGCTAGTGACTGGTGTCACTAGTGGTTCCCTCCGGTTGGGAGGAAGAGGGGAGGTTGTTCCCCTGGTCAAGCTGTGTGGCAGCACCTGTTGCAGACTGAGTCTGCTGTTTCTAGCGTGAGCTAGTGAAGCCACACTCGGTTGAGTGTGGGGTGGATGTAGGTCTGGAGGACCGAACCACCTAAAAAACCCCGTGTGCATTGTGGTTTGATTTATCTGTTTTTGCTTCCGCTAGATGATTGCATAGGGGCGCTCTAAGCGTTTGGCTGTTGTTTGAGCAGAAGTGTTGATTAGTTTTTCTTAGAATATTTTAATCTGTCAAGAGAGCGAAATTCCAGTTGAGCTTCAGATTGTCGAATCTGTCTTATTATTATTCTAGTTTTAATTGGGTGAAGGTTTTTTTAAACGGGTTATATTCATTCACCCCCCCTCTGAATACTGCACCGAACCCAACAGAGTTAAGGCAGCCTTTGATTGCAACCAGGGTAGCAGAGGTGGATGTAGCATGTCAAGCAGTTGCGGCATTAGAACTTGACATGGCAAGATCCTGAGGGCGTACTCAAGTTGACTCAGTCCAGCCTAATGGGCAGCATCAACAGGTCAGTCAGCCGACTGTGACAGGAGTCTACTCTTCTGCTCCTACCGCTAGTGGCACTTCTTTTTCCAAATCCAAGTTCAAGAGGATGTTCAGGAAGACTAAGAAGCAGTATGACCAGCAAGCTTCTTCTGGTACCCTGCAACAGTAATCGGCACCTTCTTCCTTTTAGCGACAGGGATCAACAACAAGTCAGCCGAGGGTGTGTCCGAGATGTGTTGGTAGCCATCCAGGCAAGCCTTGTTCAATGCCGGTGGTTTGTTTTCGTTGTGATCAACCAGGGCATGTGGTTCGAGATTGTCCTCAAGGGCCGAAACCAGTTCAATTTTATCAGTTCTCTCAACCACAGCCATCCCAGTTCAGACCTCCTCCACTACCACAATCTCAGCAATATTCTCAAGCTTCATCATCTTAGCAATCTACAACAGCTGGTAGGAAGCAAAAAGGGAAGGTCTCGCATATAACTCGTGCCGAGGCGGTGGCATCTCATCCCGTGGAAGGTACGACTATGATTTATGGCCATGCAGCTCGTGTTCTATTTGATTAAGGTGCTTCTCATTCATTTATTTCTGAAGACTTTATTGCCTTTATTGAGGACCCGGCATCTGAACTATATTGTGAGTTTCTTGTGGAATTACCTTCTGGGGATTTCATGTTCACTCCTCTTTATCTAGAAAAGAGTCCCATTGTGATTGGCAATCACCAGTTGCCAGCTAGATTGTATGCATTGCAGTTGATGGATTATGATATTATTCTAGGCATGGACTGGTTAGAAGAGTACGGAGCCGTGGTTGATTGTAGATCGAAGAAAGTCTATTTTCAGCCACATGGGAAACCAGCATTCTACTTCCAAGGTATTCGATCTCGTTTTTCTCACCTGATTATTTCTGCTATTCGAGCATGTAGATTACTTAATGTAGGTTGTCAGGGATTCTTAGCTTTCGTGGTTGCTGTTGAGGCACCACAGTAGGACATCAATGATATTCCTGTGGTTTGTGAATTTCCTGATGTGTTTCCTGATGAGTTACCAGGCTTACCTACTCAGCGAGAAATAGAAATAGTG
This sequence comes from Amorphophallus konjac, assembly GCA_022559845.1. Lineage (NCBI taxonomy): Eukaryota > Viridiplantae > Streptophyta > Magnoliopsida > Alismatales > Araceae > Amorphophallus > Amorphophallus konjac. The sequence goes on along the minus strand of CM040121.1, from coordinate 434,282,162 downwards.
ATTGAATTGATTCCAGGTACGGCACCTTTGGCAAAGGCACCTTACCGTATGGCTCCAGCTGAATTGAAAGAATTGCGAGCACAATTGTTAGATTTGTTGGAAAAAGGCTATATCCCTCCTAGCTTTTCTCCATGGGGTGCTCCAGTTTTGTTTGTGAAAAAGAAAGATGGAAGCCTGCGGCTGTGTATCGATTACAGACAGTTGAACCAGGTGATAATCAAGAATAAGTATCCTTTGCCCAGGATGAATGATTTGTTTGACCAACTTCAGTCAGCCACTATCTTTTCACGGATTGATATTCGATCTGGCTATTTCCAATTGAGGATTCAGGAATCTGATGTGGAAAAGAGTGCCTTTAGCACGCGGTAGGGTCATTATAAATTTTTGGTTATGCCGTTTGGGCTAACCAATGCTCCAACATCTTTTATGGACCTGATGCAGCGTGTGTTTCGTCCGTATCTGGACCGGTTTGTTCTGATCTTTGTCGATGATATTCTAGTCTATTCTGCTTCTGAAGAAGAACATGTGCATCATCTCAGGATTATTTTGTAGACTCTGCGAGATCACGAACTTTATGCAAAATTCAATAAATGTGAGTTTTGGCTTCGGGAAGTGCATTTTCTCGGCCATGTGATTTATGGTGATGGAGTTGCAGTTGATCCGACAAAGATTGAAGCTGTTCTTCAATGGCAGAGTCCCAGGACTGTGACAGAAATCATGAGTTTTCTGGGTCTTGCTGGTTATTATCGAAGATTCATTCAAGATTTTACATGGATTGTCGCGTCAATGACTCATTTGACACGCAAAGATGTACCTTTTGTCTGGTCAGATCAGTGTGAGCAGAGCTTTAATGAATTGAAAAGGCTACTCACTACTTCTTCAGTGCTGGTTTTACCTTCTGGCTCGGGTGGATTCGTGGTATGCACGGATGCTTCTCGAGTAGGTCTGGGTGCAGTCCTTATGCAACATGGTAAAGTTATAGCTTATGCATCCCGACAATTGAAACATCATGAAGAGAATTATCCAACTCATGATTTAGAGCTTGCAGCGGTGATCTTTGCATTAAAAATCTGGAGACACTACTTGTATGGCGAGAAACTTGAGATCTTTACAGATCATCAAAGGTTACAATATGTGTTTTCTCAAAAAGATTTGAATCTTCGACAGCGCAGATGGATGGAATATATGAAAGACTATGATTTCACTCTTTCCTATCAGCCAGGTAAAATGAATGTGGTGGCTGATGCTCTGAGCAAGAAAGTGCAAATTAGTCATTTGCTGGTTCGAGAATGGAAGTTGTCGGAACAGTTTCCTTGCGAGACATTCAGTGTAGAAATTCCTTGTGATCCGATGATAGTTGTGTGTGCTAGTCTTGTGATGACTCCAACTATTTATTAGCAGATTAACGAAGCTCAGCAAGCAGATTCTGATTTGTCCCGCATTATAATGATGCACGATATCGAGTTTGATGATGAGTTAGTAGTCTGCTTCAGGGGCAGGCTGTATGTTCCAGCTGATGATGTGTTGAGAAATGCCATTTTGCGTGAAGGCCATGGATCCCGTTATGTTATTCACACCGGCACTACCAAGATGTATCAAAATCTGAAAAGGTAGTTCTGGTGGCCAGGAATGAAAAAGGATGTAGCTGAGTTTGTGTCGAAATGTTTGACATGCCAACAGGTTAAAGCCGAGCATAAAAAGCCTAGAGGAATGCTTCAACCTTTAGAAATTTCAATGTGAAAATGGGATCATGTTACGACAGATTTTGTTGTGGGTTTACCTCGGACTTCACAGGGCTATGATGGAATCTGGCTGTTAGTTGATCGTTTGACTAAGACATCAAGATTATTGCCGATTAAAGTTGCTTGGAGTGTTCAGAAATTGGCCGAACTCTATGTCGAAAAGATTGTGCCATGGCATGGAATTCTAATATCCATTGTGTCAGATCGTGACCCACGATTTACTTCTGGCTTCTGGCGCAGTTTTCAAAAAGAGTTGGGCACAGAGTTGGCTTTCAGTTCAGCGTATCATCCTCAATCTGATGGTCAGTCAGAAAGGACTATTCAGACTTCAGAAGATATGCTGCGATCGTGTTGCCTAGATTGGCAGGGTTCGCGGAGTCAGCATTTGCCATTAGTGGAATTTGCATATAATAATAGTTATCACTCCAGCATTGATATGGCACCGTATGAGGCTTTATATGGGCGTCCTTGTCGTACACCATTAAATTGGTTTGAATATGGTGATCGACTGTTGACTGGACTGGATATGGTTCAGCAATGTGTTGATGTAGTTCGCTTGACCAGATAGAAAATGTTGACAGCTCAAAGTCGACAGAAAAGCTATGCAGATCAGCGTAGGCGACCATTGTAATTTGTGGTTGGAGATATGGTGTTTGTAAAAATATCTCTGATGAAAGGCATTATGAGATTTGGGAAGCGTGGAAAGCTTAGTCCCCGTTATGTTGGTCCGTTTCCTATTTTAGAATGTGTGGGCCAAGTGGCTTATCGACTCTAGTTGCCAGCGGCGATGCAAGTAATCCACGATGTGTCTCATGTTTCCCAGCTGAAAAAGTATGTTCCTGATGCATCTCACGTTCTAGATGATTCAGTTTGGCCTGAAGTGACTGCATATTTATCTACACCAGAGTATCCAATTAGAATTGAAGATCATCGTGAGCAACGACTGAGAAATAAGGTAATCCCTCTAGATAAAGTAGTATGGCAGCGTCACTCTAGTAATGAACTGACTTGGGAACGTGAGGATGAAATGCGTTAGCAGTTTCCTTTCTTATTTGAATACAGTATAATTTCTTTCAGTTCTCTCCTTGTGCTTCCTTTTAAATTTTGAGGATGAAATTTCTATTAGGAGGGAGGGACTGTAAGACCCATTCTTTAACGGATCTTTACCGGTATTAATATAGAATTTAATCCATGAATTTATGAATTTTTAATGGGTTTAATGGGCTTTTTCTATGCATTTAACCCATTTAGTTAAAGATTTTAAGAAATTAAATGGGCATATACACAATTTTGCTTATTTGGGGGTTGAAATGCAATTAGAAGTTAAAAATAAAAAAAATGTATCAAACTCATTTTTTACCCAAATCGGACGAACCCTCACCCCCCTCTCTCATTTTCTCTCACCCTCACCCCCCCTCTCTCTCCAACGATCGCTCTCTCCCTCTCTCTCGGGGCACGGTCCAACCGGGCCACTGTAGGAGACGCGAGAGGTACCGTTGGAAAGCTCGACGCTAGCGTTGGGGCGAACCGCGGGCCGTGGAGGAGAGTGCGGGCGAAGGAAGGCGCGGCTACCCTCGGTCCGTTCGGCGTCGTAACGACGGCTTCGTCGCGCAATAGGTAGGGGGATGGATTCCTCGTCGCCTTAGGATCACGCCTGTACCACATGCATTCCCATTGTCTTATGTTTTCCTAGTTTTTGGAGCAAAAATGCATTGACATTGTGTTTATGTTTTAATTTGTGAAATTTACTCCATGGCCATCGTCTTTACGTTTTTGATGGTTTTAATGTGTTGGAATGGGTTGTGGCAAGGCATGTTTAGTTTAGAAATTATTTTCCCATCGATTGGGATCGACCGGGAGGGGATTCCACGGGGTTTACCCCATTTTTGGATTCCCAGTAATTGCACGGTCCTACCAGTGACCGTTCTGAATTCACGGTCTTCGATCCGACCGTTTTAACCCATTCCACGGTCCTTAGTGAGACCGTTCAAAGACTAGAGCGGCCGACCGTCGACCGCATAGAACCCTCGAACAGTAAGGCGGCATAGATAGAACGGCCCAATAGGGGTCCATTCCATTAGATCGCACGGCCAAGATAGGTCCGTTCAGTCCATTGAACGGGCAATCGTGAGACCGTCTAAGTGACTGTCCCTCCTATTGAACGGCCAATCGTCGGACCGTTTAGACCACTGCACGGCCCGACGTTAACCATGTGTATCTTAGAATGGCTCAGTCAGAACCGTTCATTTCCATTGGGCTGCCAGTCGTGCGACCGCATATGACTGAGAGCGGCCCTTAGTTGACCGTTTAATTCCTGCAGAATTCAATTGTTAGCCCATTCATTTAATTATGTTTTTTTTATTGCATATTCACCATGTTTAAATTATTTTACAAACTGTGGCTCATCTTTAGATCCCAATAGAGTTACTTTCTCTTTCCTTGTGATGGAACCACTAGTCGTAGCCTGATGACCTCTAGTGTCGGCCCACCAGGGAGAGGTGGCGGGGTAGTCCCGGTTTACGATTTTTAAGCTAGTCTCCGTGGACTCCTTTGCTTGACAGTAGCATCCTACTGGGGGGGAAAACTAGCTAGAGGCCTGGCTCAAGACATTGAGCCTGTGAGTGCACACGTGGTCAGGCGCTTGGACTGGCACTGACGAGTGTTACCCTGACTAGTTCTTGTCTTCTGGTACTGTTACGTGTCTCACTTGTCACAATCCAGACTTGTGTAGATACTTGAGATGCAGTGTAAGCCGTCAGTGGACGCATCTGGTTTCTCTTTCTGGTGGTCCCTCTCTCTCCTGTCACATGGAATTATTGAAACTTATTCTATTGGTAGATCTAGTTCCTTTTGTATTCAATTAGCTATTGTTAAACTGTTTAGATAATTTTACAGCTTTACTAAATTGTTATTTAATTCTGCCAATGCATGTTTTAATTGCTTTCCTTTATTTAGTGGCGAGGTAGGGATCCGCGTGACCCCTACTGAGTCTTGTTGAGAGACTCACCCTTACTTCTCCAGGTGAGCAACCTCAGCCGTCGACCGGAGCTTCCCGTGCTTTTGACGGTCATTCTTAGTGCCAGCAGTGGTCGGTCAGTAGGCTGTTAGTGGTCTTTTGTCCTTTCTTGTACCTTTTGGCCGGGGTATGCCCCATGTAGTTGTATATTTTTGACTCTTGCTCAGTGGTTGGACTTGTATAAACAGTGGATCTGGACTATTGTATATATTTATCACTCTGATATGTAAATTACTTCTGTTTATAGTTCAAATTGTTGCTATAATTAATATTACGCTCGTGTAATTCCAATTCGTTATGCATCCCCTCGACAAAACCCTCCAACCCTTACGGGGCATCATCAACCTTTTGGGTGGCTTCCCCGAGTTCTTGGTATCGGTTTATCGGTATCCGGATCTCCGGGTCGTTACAACACGCGTGTGTGCCGACACACTCAGCAGAGTGTGTCGACACACTCGTGTTAAGTAGGTCTAAAAATCGTTCAAACCACAAAAAAGAATTAGCGCCGTCTGCCGACGCCGCTAATAACAAAAAAAAAGAATTGGCGCCTAGGGCCGACGTCGTTAATTCCTGGAAATAAAACACGGAAATAAAAAAGAAGAATTAGCGTCTGTGAAGGAGGCGTTAGTTAATTAACGCCTTTTCGAGGAGCCGCCAACTCCTTGATTTAAATTTCAAAGAAAATAATAATAACGAAAATTAGCATCCAAGCCGAAGACACTAATTAATTAACGCCTCTCCCAAGAGGTGCAAATTCCCTATTTAAAATTAGACAAAAAAAAATCTCTAGAATCAGCATCCAACTGACGGACGCAAATACTTCAAACCAACGCCTTCTCAGAGAGGCATAAATTCCGTGATTTAAAACTCAATCAAATAATATATAATAATAAAAAAATCTAGAATCAGCGTCCAACTGGCGGGCAAAATTTCTTTAAACCCCCAAAAAATTTAATGTCAATAAGAAGGATGCTAATTAAATTAAACGCCCTTCCAAGGAGACACAAATTCCTTAATTTAAACTCAAAGTAAATACTAAGAATAAAAAATATGCGCCTAGGCGAAAGACGCTAATTAAATTAAACACATTCTCAAGGAGGCACAAATTCCTTGACTTAAAGCCCCGTTATATATATATATATATATATATATATATATATATATATATATATATATATATATATATATCAAAAAAAGTCTGGAATCAGTGCCCGTGCAGCAAATGCCAATTCTTATATTGCCGGCCACTATACGGATGCTAATTCATAAAAAAATACAAAAATATAAATAATGAATGGCAGTGGTAAAACACTAACATAATAACAAAAAAAAGAAAGGGGGAAATATGTTAATTGCACAAAAAAATCCACAAACATCCTCGTTAAGAAATTTGACAGCGATTTGTCTGGGGTTCTTCCTCTTTGACCCCGCATGAGGGGGAATATCAAAGGTGCCCTCACAAAACAAGCCTGGCGCTCGGGGATTACCCTATCATGGCCCTGGCCTGACTTTGCACCGGGCCAATATCCCACCGGATTTAGACCGTTTTTGACCGAGATTTAACCGTATCTCCTCATTCTCAGATATTAAATTTGTCGTACCCCGGCATACATTTGTCTCGGTATTGCATATATACTTCGGACGCCTTCAACCCGGACGTTAGGCTGAACATGAAATGGTCAATGTACGACCGACATGATTTCAAATGCCCTTTCGCACCCTAATATGGGAGATCTTAATATTTCTTCATACATTCCCACTTATTTCATAAAAATTGATTTTTTAGCCATGAGGCCCCTTATCTTGGCGACTAATCAGAGGTTTTCCCCTCTCCGAGGGGATGTAATTAACGCCGTGACCTTTATGGCGCGGCAGGTCTCTGTCCCGACCTGATACCTACAATCGTCTAATTAGTCAGACGACTCGCACCACAGACTTCAGACCACTCTAGTCTCGGAGCCTGAACACATTGTCACCTAGTTGATTGGCATGCCCTCGCACTTAATAAACTGATAAACCGATGAAAGATATAACGATACCTAGATAAAAAGTGCGTCCACAAAAATTAATAAACTTTATTTCATTTGTGTTTTTATCAACAATTGAATAGTGAGATGATTCAAAAATTACCTTGTGACCTTTGTCACACAACTGACTAATGCTCATCAAACTATGGTTCAACCCATTTACAAGTAAAACATCATCAAGGAAATGATTGGAATTCTTACCTATCCAACCAATGCAGACAATTTTACCTTTGTCGTTTCCACCAAATGTGACTTGTCCTCCATCCTTCTCTTCTAGGTCTGCAAAAAGGTCCTTATTACCTATCATATGCCTGGAGCATCCACTGTCCAGGTACCATTTGTTCCATCTGGCTCTTAAGTAGACCTGCACAAACAAGATAAATCTCAAGTAGATTTAGGTACCCAAGCAAGCTTGGGTCCCGAAGTGTCAGTCCTACTCTGAGCATAAAATTTTTTGAACCTACTTTCATACAACTCATCATCGGCTTTCATCAAATCACAAACATACATTGAATGACCAATCATGCCACAATAAAAAAAGTGATTCTATTCCTCCTATAAGCATTCCTCCTAAATACATTCCGAGTATCAACACAAGAATTGAAGCATGAATCAAAAGTTTTTTGAAATCTATTATGTTCAAACATGTTTTTATTGTTGGGCATGTAGCCCACACCATTCTCTTAAACTATGAAACTCTTCTTAACCGGCTCTTTTTTTTTATTTTTCCTTGATTTCTTTCTCAACAGCATTTTCCAAGTTCTTTAACTCAGCATGCATGATCTCACAATTGCTCTTGTTGTGTCTCCTCTGGATTTGATAATAAATGGGGAGAATGGTTTGTTTTGTTGATTAGCAAAAGTACTATTGACTTAAGTTTGACTTTGGTAACACTGCTACTTTGATGTCTTTACTTTAGTCAGAATGATTTTTTTTTGTCAAGTAATGGTCGGTGCACATTCACAATAATGCATATCATAAGTCGGTGCATATGTCCATTTCCACTCTGAAAGTCTATGCATGTGCAGAACTTTGTCTAGAAAGGTCGATGCACATGTATACGTTTTGCTTACAAAGGTCGATGCACTGGTAGATGTACTATGGTGAAAGGTCGATGCACATCCTTCTGTCTGTCTAGAAGGTCGATGCATGTATCACAGTCTTGCATCATTAGGTCGATGCATATGTGAAGTCCATGCATGTGCAGAGTTTTGCTTAGACAGGTCGATGCATCTTTAAGACCTCTTCAGAAGGTCGATGTACTTGTCAAAGCATTACATCATTAGGTCGATGCACATGTGAAGACTTTCATTTGAAGGTCGATGCACATGAGAAGACTTTCACCTGAAGGTCGATGCACATGTGTAGTCTTGTAGTAAAAGTCTACCTGTCTCAATTAGGTCGATGCTAGTAAGCTAGCATTTGTTTCACAGGTCGATGCATGTGTAGAAGAGCGGCATTATAGGTCGATGCATGTTTCTAGATGTCGATGCACATAGGGCCTTAAGTCAGAAGGTCGATGCACTGATGGGAATCGACGCCGAGCATGTACATTTTATTTTGCATTTATGTCCTTTAGTTTATTTGTATATCCATGGGAAAGTATATGCGCAATTGTATGGCTTTGTAAGCCAATGCGTCATTCCCACGGATTGTGTGGGTTTCTATGTAATTTGACAGTAGGACCAGCAAGGGGGCCCTCAGCCCTTTCCCATTGGTCCATGTCATCCTTGTGGGGTTGGTCAACCATCCTAGATGGCCTTCTAGAAGGGTTGAATGCCAATAGCCACATGGGTAGACAAGAGGGTAAGAATTTCCATGGTAGGCTACCTACCATGTCAACTTGTCCCCCTTACCTCCCCTTGGTCAATAGGCCCCCCCTTATATATTATTTTAATTTTTGTGTGTGTTGTTCACACTTCATCCTAGCCCTCCATTCCCCATCCCTAGATCCAAGGGTCTACATTTTATTAGATACATATCATATAAAAGGGTGTATTTTCATTTGGAAATTAATGAAAAGTTAGAAAATTTGTTGGAAGCTTGAAGCTCCTTGCGCCCCGCCCCTCTCTCCCCCCTGGTTTCATCTCCTCCAACCCCCAATTCTAGAGTGGATATATCTCCTCCAACCCCCAATTCTAGAGTGGATATCTTCTATCTCCTCCCCCTCAACCTCTGAGTTCATCTCCGGTGCCGCCGCCGCCGTTCGTGCCGGCTTCGAGCCGCCGCGAAGTCGACTTCGGTGTTCTGTCCATCCTGGGCAGAAGCTTCATCTCGGAATTCCTGCTATCAACTCCGACATCTTCTTGATCTGAAAATTTTATGGTGTGTTTCTATCTTCAATCCCCACCACCACAAAAAAAATCCCGTCCAAATTCCATCATTTACTATTTTTTAAATTTCATGTGTTTCTATTTCCCAATTCTGTCCAGTTTCAGATCTGTGTGACAGCACACCTGTAATCCCCCCCTCCGACCATCTTGTTGATTTTTCCAAACCCTCCCAATTTTACTGGGAGTTCTGTCCACCGTCCCCTCACTCCATGAATTTTCCTGATTTTTGATCAACCTTCCATCTATTTTTCAAAATTCATCTTCAGAGCCATCTATAGTGCTGTCGGCCAGTTTCTAGATCCGACCCACTGCTAGTATAAAAATCATAACAATTCCTACAACTTTGATGAAGAACACAACTTCAGATTCTGGCGTCTATCTATCGATCAACTGCAGTTCTCAGACAAGTTCCCTGTTGATCTGAGAATTTGGGCACTGTACAACAGAAGCTTTCAAAATTCTCCAACAAGAAGTACAGAGCTGGTTATTTTTCTATAATCCCATAGGGTTGAAGCCCTTCGAAGCAGCTTTCCAACGGCGCCAGTTTTGTGTCGATCCGACATCGGGGCTGATCGCAGCGTCCGTTCTCGCCGGAGCGTGCGCCGGAAGACAAAACCGGTAGATCCGTGGCCGGTTATTCCGACCGGTGCCGAACGGAGCCGCCCGGCCTCCGGTCGACGGTCCAGCGTGCCGCCATCCTCGGGAGCGCTTCCCCAAGCGTCCCCACTACAGCGGTGCCATTGGGCCCCATACGGCCCCTCCGGCCAGCACACGGGCCCCACAGTCACGACTTCGGGTGTTGCGGAAGCTACGCGAGAAGCCGCCCGTCAACCCGGAATCGGTCCTCCCAGACCCCATTGTGTCGCCCTTTACCTCCCTGCGTGGAGTGGGCTGTAACTCATTGCTGTAATCTTCATGTATTAACTATCCCGGGAGTACGAGTTCGGCCGGGTCCGTCTTCCCCATGCCGAGAGCGTGGAGGTATCGTATTCGCTCTTACACTCAGCATTTCGCTTATTTCCTTATATGCTTTATATGCCGCTGTTAGAGAGCATGTGTAGGGCCGTTAGCTCGTAATATTTATTTCACCGCTACTGAGAGAGAGAGAGCGTGACCGTCCCGTGACCCGATCCGGGCACAAAAGAGAATTGACCACCCTAGCTCTTGCCGGTTTCTCAACCGTGCACGTCCGATGCTTCCCTCGTTAAGGGACAATCACGAGCTCACCTAGAGTCCGAGGACTGCATTCCTCATTCGAGTCGTGTCCGTGGTATCGTCCCGCATCATGCACCTTATTCACTGAATGCAAAGATAAGGTCGATGTTCATTGAACATTGTACACACCACAGGTCTATGCACCTCATGCACCTTGAGCTATAAGGTCGGTGCATATTGAACAAAGGTCGATGATGTCTACTAGTCTCTACAGCATTAAGTCTGTGCTTTTGATGTCATCTATATCAAGGTCGATGCATCTTATGAAATCACTATAAGGACAGGTTGATGTACCTTCATTAAGGTCTACCTGTGCTATATTTAAGGTCGTTGCTGTTATTAACATATGATTGAATGGTCAGTTAAACAATCTGATGCATCTTACTTATGCATCAATGATTATGCAGAAATTAGCATATTTCTCTGACTTGTCTAAATCTGTGGAAATGTTTAAGATTGAACTTGTGCTTAGGTTTATCATTTTCTTAATGACTAATACCTTTCTATATCTTGTTTTGCCAGCTCAGCTATATGATCAAACATTTGGAAAGCATAAAGGCAGTCTACGATCAAATGTCACGTGGAACTTAAAGTACTAGGTTGAAGGCACGTGATCCAAGGTAGGGAGCAGAAAGGACATTTTGCCACGTGGATCATCACAACCTCCACTTCTGACACGTGGCATCTCAAGGCACTTTCTGGAATAAACTTTTTGGCGGGAATGTGTCTTCCACGCGCCCAGGACTGACAATCTAGTGACCCCACAGATACATGCCTTCTATTATAAAAAAGGGGGATCGAGCACACCGAAATGAGTTGATCGAAAGAAGAAAAGATCCCAGAGGAAGAGGGTAACGCCTGAGAATTTTCTAAGAATTTTTTGAATTTAAAATAAAATTATTAATAATTTACTGGGCTATTAATTGAATTATAATGAATTAAATCTAATTATTTAGGCCCTACACTGATCCAAGTGGATTAGGCCCATACAATAAACCCAATAGGCCCAAAAAGATTATTTTTGGACTTTGGCCCATGTTCTAGAACCTTAAAATGGGTGAAATCACGGAATTAAGGAGATAATTACTCCTTGGCATATAAATAAAAGGATAATATTGGAGATAATATCAAAAGAGTTTGAAGTATTTCAAATTCGGCGCTCACAGCATAAAACAGTCTATTGCAAGATCGCTAACGGGCTGTAAACGGTCGTCCAATGACCGCTAACGAATGCAGATTCCATGAGAGGAAGAAAACGTGAAAAGGTTGGATTTTTAGCATCCAAATCATCTTGGGTCGACTCTATCAGCTAATTAGATAGGTCTAGAAGGATTGTAGATCGAATGGAAAGTCTAATTGGGACTCTAAGTGTTTGGATAGATGCGGTGGATTCAGAGGGGGGTGAATGAATCCCTCTCTAAATTTTTCGACCAATTTAAAATTTAGATTCAAGACAACTTGATCAGGACTCCCTAAACTGATGCAAGAGTTACTTCAACTAGGAGCCGTGCCTACCATGCATCTAACGATGAATAATCACACAATCAAATCACAAGGAACACCAAGGTTTTTAGGTGGTTCGGTCCTTCAGACCTACGTCCACCCCACACTCAACTGAGTGTGGCTTCACTGCTGCCTAACAGCTTGCCGCTAATCCATAGCTTCGGGGACGAATCCCTACAACCCGCTGAGCTTCACAACTTGCTGACCAGAGGAATCCTCCTCTGCAACCGCTGAGGATTATAGCTTAACATGTTCAGAGGAATCCACCTCTGCCTGCTAAGGATTACAACTTTACCTGTCCAGAGAAATCCTTGTCTGCAACGCTGACACACAGCTTGAGTAACAAGAGTTTTAAAAAACAAAACAAACAAAAATAGAAAACCAAAAATAAGACTGGAATGTAGCTCAGGATAATGAGCAGTTTGGCTCTGGTTCTAAACCAAGAGACCGATGAATACAACTCACGGTTCCTTCTTCTCTCAATTTCTCTCTTAGCTCTCTCACAGATCTTCTCTCTTAATCTGGCTTGATCGCATTTGCTCTTTTCTCTTTCTGCTTTTATCTCTCTGCTACACACTCTGATTCTTCTCTATCTCTTTCTAATCTTCTCTTCAAAACTCCATCATCAGTTTTCTGTTCGCAGAAGAGGAGTCTTATATATCTTCAGTCAGGGACCCACGAGCTCACCTACTGGGCGTGTGGAGGAAACATTCCCGCCAAATAATTCCAGTAAGCTTTCAGCCACTTGTCCAATTCTGAGCACTGTAGCTTCCCTCGTGGCAGTCCTATGTTAGGGACGATCTGCCTTGGATCACGTGCCCACGTTAAAGATCTCGAACAGTTGACCTGTTAACATGTCGAAACAGACGATAGTCAAATAGATATGAATATTGGACAGGCTTGCTAAGAGAATGTTCGACAGTTCATAAAGCACACATAGGCAGACTTAGTATGCACAGACTTAATGCATGAATTGGTAGGTTCTACACACGCCATCAGTGTGCATAAAGAAGTATGCACAGACTTATTATGGATGCAGGGCTAGGAGATGCACAGACTTCGTGTGTGCATAAGACAGACAATGCAACGACCCTATATGCCAAACCTCAAGTTGCACAGACTTTGCATAGTGCAAAGACTAGAGTTGCACCGACTTAGTTGCACGAAATGCACGGACTTTGATTTCGCTCACACAGAATGTGCACAGACTTAATAAGGCATAAGAAGAGTGTGTACAGACTTGGTCTGTGCAAGGTGCCAGGGATGCACAGACCCAAGGCGTCATAAGCAAATCATGCACAGACTTTGCATGTGCAAGGAACAAAAAGATGCACTGACCTTAAGTATGGAATGAACATGAACTTCACCGACTCAGCATGAACGAAAGGAAAACATGCACCGACTATGAATTTAAATGACTAAGACATATACCTACGTTATCTGACAGATAACGTGGGATTCACAGACTTAACTAAAAGGTGCACCGACTTTCTATACACGAGAGATAGAACATGCACTGACTTTCAATGCACAAACAGAATATGCACGGACTTCTTTTATGCTTGATGTATCGCTGCATTGACTTTATCAACATATGCATGGACTTCGTATGCGACAGATGCAAGGTGCACATACCTTGTAAGCTGAATGACGTAACTATGCACAGACTTAATCATATATGCAATGATGAAATACAGACAGATTTATGCATTTCAATCTCACATGACTCATAGATTGTCATTATCAAAACCTGGGTTCCAACAATCTCCCCCTTTTTAATGATGACAACTATAAGGCATGTATGATTTATTTGCTAACATTCATAACAAAGATACCATACAAAATAAACCATGCATTCAACACAAGTATGCACTATGTATTAATTACATTCTTGTGTACAATAAGAGAATGCAAGGTAGTGATTGAGTGAAAAATCTCATTCAGTAATTTCTTTACATCTGAAAATTGAAAACTGTCTATCAGAACTGTCCACCAGTAAACTGAAAACTGTCCCTTTCATTCACACACTCCACCACAATATTCTCCCCCTTTGTCATTATCAAAAAAATGAGGAACTGTAAGAAATCAGTAACCTCTGTAACTCCTCCTGTCTCTTGGATATTGTGTAGAGGTTGAACCAGGGGCTGAATGTCTATTCATCACAGAGGTGTGAAAATCTCTAATGGAGTTTGACAACTCATCTAGTCTGTGATGCACTTCGCTCCCCAGTCTATCTACCAGAGAGGAGTTGGAATCTTGTTTTGTGAGAAGCTATCTGATACCATTTGAGAGGTTCTGCAATTGGGACTCGGCAACTTTAAACTTGTTAATGATCTCAGACTGACTGTCTACAATTTTGTTCAATGTACTCTTTGTCATTTCAAACTCAATCTTAAGATCAAAGGTGTGGTCAAGAATTTGAGCAAGCTTGCTGAAAGATGAGAGTTGGGTATCTTGCATTTTGCTCACCATGTCACCAACTCTGTTGCTGACTCCCATAAGAGATTCCAAAATATCTCGAACTACTGCATCAGTTTTTTGTTTAACAGTCATAAACTCAATCCATTGAGCTTTCACAATCTTTTCCAGATGTTGCATTCTGGCCTCTACTCTGTCCAGGTGAGGGGTTGTGAACATAAACTGTTTATTCATCAATTCATTTTGATTCAGCACTATCTCAGTCAAATTAGACAGCATTTGTGCAATGTTAGGCTCAGCATTAGTTCCAGGTGAACTAAATGAAGTGGCACTAGAGTCAGGAAGCTCAGTGTGGTAAGTAGGATGCTGTTCAGGAGATGGAGGGGGTGGTATTCTAAGACTAATCATTCCCCCGAAATGTGGACCATATGCAGGAGTTGGAGCAAAGGACATTCTTGGATACATTCTGTACTGAGGAGCAGGACCTATAACATATTCTTGTGTGTTTTCCCCAGCTACCCCTGGAGCTGGAGCTAGTGGTTGTTCCTGTGGAACTTCTTCAACAGATACTTGAGCTCCCTGTGGCTCATCCTCCTGTTCATTGACCACTGACTCAACAATTTCTTCATAAATTTTTTCAGCTTGTTCTTTCATAATCTGTAAAACCATTTCATCTAATAATCCTTCATCTGATTCAGTTTCTTTTTCCCTTTCCTTTTCTTGAAGGAATTCAATTCTTTCCTCTTCCACACTTGCCTCTTGTTCTTGCTGATCTGTGTGCTATTCCTGATCAGATTGTACTCCAAATTTATCAAATAACAGGTTGATGTCTTGATCCAATTGTTGTACTATTTGAGCATCAGTTAGATTCAACTCATGGACTTCTTGTTCCAATTGAAGATCCTTGAGATTCTTCTTAGCAGACTCAGCAGCAATTTCTTCTTGTTGTTCAGCAGTTGATTGACCTCTTTCAGCTGACATAAGAGAGACTTCTTCATGAGGAACTTGAGGATGTTGTTCTGATGATGTATCAACTTGAATTTTCTTTTTCTTCTTCAAAGGAGCTGGGTCATGTTCTTCTGTCTCTTCTTGATCTTTTCCTGGACTGACCTGAGGCTGTTCACTTTGTTCTTTGGCATCTTTCACTTTACTACCTTTGGATGATTTCAACCTCAAGTACTTGTTAATGAAATCCAAGTTATAAATATTTACTTTAGGAATACCTTTTGAGGATTCCTTTTCTAGTGGAATTTTCAATTTTCTGAAGATTACTGTTAGATGAGCTGCATAA
Organism: Amorphophallus konjac; assembly: GCA_022559845.1. Classification (NCBI taxonomy): domain Eukaryota; kingdom Viridiplantae; phylum Streptophyta; class Magnoliopsida; order Alismatales; family Araceae; genus Amorphophallus; species Amorphophallus konjac. The sequence continues at coordinate 434,266,617 of CM040121.1, read as the reverse complement.
GGTAGATTTCTCTTTGACTCTTTGAAAGTGCTCATTATCTGAATCATTATTGCTGGTAGACAAATCATGACACCCTTGAGTAGGCAAAAGAGAATAAATCTCTGAGAATCGGTCACTCTCCCTCTACCTCCAACTTGTGGAGTTATCATACTTGTAAGGATATGATGCAACAATCTCCTTAGAGGGAAAAATTTACATGCATTGAACTGAGTGAGATAAGTCTATTTCTTTGGATCTCTGGGGTCTCTAGGCAGCTCTGTAATGAGGGAGTAGGCCTCATGCAAGTTTACATCAAATTCACCTTCTACTTCCCCTCCTTCTGGAATTCGAAAGATTTTATGTAGAGAGTGCCTAGTTAAATCAATCTTGACCCCTTTAACTATAGACTGAACTATAGACCTTTCAGAGTCACATCTCATATTGCAATAAAATTCAGCAGCCAGTCTAGGATAATATGTCCTATGCTTACTCAAGAATTTCTTCCATTTCTGAAACTCAAAAATTTCCAATAATTCAGGGAAGGCAGAAATCATGGGTTGATCAGCAAAATCAACGTACCGGGGAAGCATGATCTTTCCTGCTTCCAATAACACCTCAACATGTGTAGAAGACTTAGCAGGGACCGCTTCTTCTTCAGATTCATACTTAGCAGCTTCTGAAGTAGCCGTCTTGCGCCGCTTGGAGGAAGTTCCTTCTATCTTTTCTTTCCCTTTTTCCTTCTTTTGTTGAGATACCTCTCTGGGCATATCTACTGGCAGCTGCTCTCTCGAAGAATCCTCCACCTGAACTTCCATTTCCTTCCCTTTCCCTTTCACTGACTTCTCCTAAACCGGTTCCGAAGATGCTCTCTTCGCATGTGCATCCTTTGATTTGCGCTCATAGCATTTAGCCACATCGGTCTTCATAGCTTGAGGAAGCGACGGCTGTTGCTCTTCCGTGCCTTTCTTCTTCCCTTCACTCATGGCGGACAGAGAGGACATGGTGGAAGCAATGAGGAGAGAAGGAAGAAACGTAGAGAAGGAATGAATGAGATGAGAGGAGGGAAGACTGGAGAGGCGGGCTTGCTGGCTGAACTCGAGAGAGAAAAACACGAGAGCGGGAGGTCGCTTCGGCTTCAAAGGAGAGGGTATGATGGTAAAGCAAGTAGGGTTACGTATATAAGAAACACTGCCAACTTTACCAATATTCAATAGTTAATACCCAAAATACCCCTTACTTTAAAATAAAATACCTTTCTACGCAGAAATGCGGTTTTCGGCATATGAGATTATATCTTAAAATGTTATTCTCTACAATTTATCCTTATGAATCAATGGAAATGAAACAACTTAATCAAGGAAATAACCCAGTCAAAGAGATCCTTAATCTTACTATCCCCTTTCATTAGCCAATTACTGATTGAAAAACCCAATTTTTATATTGACCTTAAACCAGTATAAATTTAATGAAGGAACCATAGGGTCAACCATATTTTTCATTGATCTTTTGCAAAATTTTGATTGAACATTTCAGTATAACTGCACCTTTTTACTCAAGGAAACATGTTGATCAAACACCAGAGTCCCTGGTTACTCAGTACAGTTTACCTTTATGTTTCATAATTCTTGAACAGAGATAGCATTCATTTTCATGACTTGACCTCTGAATTTCTTTGAGACAGATGGTCAGTTTCTCAAATAAAACGCCATTGCTCTGCCACAATTAATTTTTCATTTAATGGCGTATTCCCAGGTCCTTTATCAGAGTTTTCTTTAGACATGACTTAAAGACCATATAAACCTTAGACTTCCTATCAGATTGGCTTATTACTAAGAACTTTCAGATTTTAGATTCCTTACTAGGCAGTTTCCAATTTGGACTATTTTAAGACCATTAAGGTATCATTCATAGTTAATTATGAGAGCTTTTAAGATAAGATTTAATATTCATATACTAAAAATCACATCTTAGTTAAGATCAGCAATTTTGTTCTTAGTTCAGGGTGATCTCAGTAGTTAATTATTGAAGATAAGTAAATGTGACAGTGATCAGATATTACTCCCTTTGACTAACATATTCTATGAACTTCTTTGAAGATAGATGTGGAGAAGGAGAGGAGACCATGAACAAAGTGATGTAGGTGAAGACCACTCATGAGCAGGGTTAAGACTAAAGGCCAGATAGCATAAATCCAAAAGCACAACCTTAGAGACCAACATCAGATAGCCACTCATATCTTAGATAGCCACTCATATCTTATAAACTAGCAAACATTCAGCCTTGTGGAAAATTAGTGTATCCAAAAACCCAATCCTCAATCAATTGGCCTCTCATCTTATATCAGACTCAAGCAGACTCCAAAGTCAGTATCACAACAGCAGTACCTTACAGCTCAGCAAACATAAAAGACTGACTTTCAAAGCAGCAAGACATCATTAACCCAAACATGCATTCAATCTTTGATAAGTTTAGCTCCCCCTCAGAACATGCAGAGATATCAAACAATCACTATTTGATTTTCTTAAAGTACACAGATATGTAAGTGTTCTACATGAACATGCATAGACCCATATTTGTCATGACACACAAGACTGCACCGACTTCATCTGACTCGAGGCAAGGGATGCGTCGGGTTTATAAGCATGCATTTAATAAGTGCTCCGACCTTGTTATGTATATGGGAAAAGTCTGCACAGACCTAGTGGATGTAACGACCCAAAAATCCGATTACCGGGAAGGCCCGATAACCCGAGACTCGCACCGCCACCCACGAGCCCGAAGATTCGAAAGGGTTAAAAGGATGGTGTGGAGACTACACAAGTACCACAAATAATTACAGAAATTAAACAGTTTATATGATTAAGCAAGAAATAAATTAGCATTTTACATGATACATGGTCCACAAGATAAAACAAAATAACAACAGTAGTCCACAACTCGTACATAGACAAGAAAGGAAAAGTACAGCTACGCGGGGCATACCCCGGCTCTGACCTCTGGCACTAACGCTGGGCACCTGAACCACGCTGAGCCTCAGTCGCATTCCTCTGAGGCCGCGCCTCACCTGAAACACGGTGAAAACAAGCAAGGAATGAGTCTCGGAGCAAGACTCAGTAGGGATCACTAGAACCCTACCTCGTAAATGATAGGATCGGTGCGCTGGATTCAGTGGGGGGGTGAATGAATCCCACCCTTAAAAACTTTTCGCTCAATAAAAACTAGAACAAGATAGACAAGCTGGGTAACTAATCAGAATCTCTTTTGAACCGAAGAACAAACATCTATCTCGCGCCTAAACAATCAACTAGCGGAAGCGGAAGAAGGTAATCAACCTACTACAAGATAGCAATATGAACGCTCAGACAATCTGTGAAAGGTGGTAGAAGATATGGAGCTAACGCACAAGGCAAACCACTGCACATATAATTTTTTAGGTGGTTCGGTCCTCCAGACCTACATCCACCCCTCACTCCCAACCGGAGTGAGGCTTCCACTAGTACAAGCTAGAAACTGCAGACTCAGTCTGCGAATAGAATGCTGCCACACAGCTTGACCAAGGGAACAGCCTCCCCTCTTCCTCTACACCGGAGGGACACCCCAAGTGACTCCCAGCCACTTGAAAACCAGAGACCGAAGTCTCTCTTCCTCTAGACCAGGAGGGACCCGACCTCTATCCAGAGAATCGGAAGAACAAAGATAACCAAATGAAAAAAGAAAACTAAGAAAGGAAAAATACACAGCGATCAGAAAGCTGTAAAGAAAGATAACATATATGTGGCTCCCATAGAGCTGACTGGCCTGGATTTGATCCACGGTCCAGTAGACAGATCTTCAGTCGAGACTTCTTTCTTCTTCTCCATGAACTCTCACTCTCTCTTCTCCTTATCTTTTTCTCTTTCTTTTTCTGTCACTCGATCGTGCAGGCTCTCTCTATCTCTTCTTTTCTCTTCTTCTTCTTTTTCCTCTTCTATTGCTCTCTGCCTCACTTCTTCTCATTAGTCTTCTTCTGAGGAAGACATCTTCTATGTATATAGCAGCAGCTTAGGGCGTGTGCTTTCCACTTCTCCCGCCCAAGTGATGCTACCACGTGTCAGCATCTCAGCTTCTTGGATCACGTGCCAGGTGCCCACCTCGAGTCACGTGCCCAGACACATTAACCTCGTCCAACAATCCTGTCAGTTAATCAGTCGAAGACAGTATTAGCTTAAGGCAATGTTCAGACTTCATTCAGCAAGCAAGGCAAGCATGGATGACTGTACAGAGTTGATCGTGTGAGTCAAGACGAGTGTACAGACTTCTTACCACATGCTGTAATATGCATATATGATGCAGTGTATAGACTTGCTGACACATGCTGCAGTATGCATATGATGCAGTGTATAGACTTGAAGAAAGCAATTCATACACAATGATGCAATATTCAGACTTTGATCATATATGAAGAACATATGCTGTACAGACTTGCTAATGAGTAACGTAGAATGCATCAAGCAAGATAATGCATGAAGACCATTGTGCATACATGCTGGCAAATGGATGTATAGACTTCATGTATGCAAGTCTGTGGCATTGTACAGACTTTGTGGATGCAAGGCTGAAGCAATGTATAGACTTCAATGAATAGACTTCGATGAGAACAATGCATGAACGTAGTGTATAGACTTGAATCACTAGATGCATGATGTACAGGCTTCAACTCAATGTATAGACTTCACGACTGATGAATGCAATGCACTGAACAATGTATGGACTTAACGATGTGCAGACTTGCCAAGACAAATGAGCGATGTACATACTTGTGCAAGCAAAGTCTGTATAGACTTAGTCAGCAGACTAGCTCGATGTACATACTTGCTCGTTGTTCAGACATCATGGACGATGTACAGACATGCAAAGAGAAAGGCTGTACAGACTTGATGAGCGATGCAAGGCAAAGGAATGTATATACTTCCTATGTATAGACTTGCCAACTGAGCGATGTACAGTCTTGAACAATGAAGCTTTGTACAGACTTGATCAAGGCAAGGCAATCGAGTGTATAGACTTTCAATGTATAGACTTGCCAAAGGGTCGATGTATAGACTTGAACAAGGCAAAGTCTTTACAGACTTTGAGGTTCACAATGTATGGACTTTGGCAACACAACGGCTGTATAGACTTCCACTCAACTGCGATGTATAGACTTGCCAAGGGAAATGACGGTAAAGCTATCAGTGTATAGACTTTGAGTGCAACGTCGGTAAAGCTACCGATGTATAGACTTGCAAGTCGAACTGGTGGCTGTACATACTTCACCTCGAGCTTCTACAGTGCAGTGTATAGGCTTAGAATCATATGAACATGGTGCTGTACAGACTTTGAGTGAGAGTCCAATGTGCAGACTTGCCACCGACCAATGTATTGACTTGATGGTTGTGAGACGATGGCCAAGACAATGCACAGACGGATGTATAGACTTAAGATGAGACGCTCAATGAGACGCTCAGTGTTTAGACTTATGCTGTGCAGACTTTGACTCAAATGTGCATATGAGATGCTGAACAAGACGATGCACAATGTATAGACATTAAGTGCAATGCAGAGGGTTGTACAAACTTGGATGAATGAACAAGCATGAATGTATAGACTTTGAAAGACACTGCATGAACAATCCAATGTACAGACTTCCAAATGAAGTGATGAACGACACAATGTATAGACTTGGCCCCTTGACGAATGTACAGACTTGGCTTCGTGCTTGCTACAGGACAATGTCTAGACTTGATGCAACTTCAAAGCACAATGTACAGACTTTAACAATGTAACGCAATGTACACACTTCATGAGACGATGGATGTACACACTTCAGCTACGCAAGCTACAGTGAATGTATGGACTTTATGAAGACGATGCATGAGACGCGAACTCTGTACAGACTTGGTGTTGCGACACTAGGCAATGTACAGACTTAGAATGCCTGCAGTCCATGCAATGTATAGACTTGAAGTTGCTGCAGCTATGCAATGTGTAGACTTCCACAAGCAGAGAGATGCAGCAGATAAAATGACTAAACATGCTTTATGCAGCAGATAAAATGACTGAACATCAAATGCAATGACTCACAGTGTAAGCAGATAAAATGACTGAGCATTTGAAAGACTAAACATATGAATGACTGCTAAACTGAATCAACAAGGTCTTTCATGCACACATGCATATGGTGACTTATAGTGTTTGCTATCATCAAAACCAATCATCAAGACCACAGGGGCACAACAGTAAAACGGGAAACTACTACACTAGCAATAAGCAAGTACCTCGGAAGGAAAAGCTCTACAACAACAACACCGGTCTCACGGCACGAAAACTGACACACGTGCCATGGCGAAACAACCAGAAGTCCACGATCAACACGAACAAAACCTGAAGGTCAAAGTCACAGAGACTGACAGTCTGTCACTCCCGACTCGACAGGAGAACCTTCCACTAGAAGCACAGTCAGCAGCGTCCCCTGACGTCTTACACCACACCGTAGGTGACCGCTTACCATGCCCTAGGGCGGAGGCAATGACACCGTACAAGTAACCACAAAGCAAGTGACTAGCCGGGGTCACACTCATCAGCGTGTGTCCAACTGCCCCCAACCACGTGTGCACACACAGACCATGCGTCCTAGGTCTGGCCTCTAACTGGTTTTCCCCTTGAGCCGGACTCTGGCTACAGACGAGGGGCCCGACGGAAACCAGTGTAAAAACTATCCTCAGGGTAGCCTCTCCACCACTCCCTGGTGGGACCACACACGTGTAAGCAGGCTACGACTAGTGGAGGGCCACTGAAGGAGTAGACTCTCAAGTCAATGGAAAATAACGTCCGAACCGGACGAAGCACGGGGACCATCCCACGTACCAACACCATCGCACGGTGACCACGGTCGGAGAAGAAACGGGACTACGGACCACCTGGCGTAGCCCAGAGCCTGACGGTCCAACATAGGAGCGTCACAGCTCTAACGGTCTATCTCTGGACCGTCACAGCCGTCTGACGGTCCAACACAGGAGCGTCACACGTTCGGTGCAAAATAGGCCGTGACACGCCAACCCTAGTGCATCACGGTCCCTGACGCACCTAGTCTGGTGCGTCAGAAGACAAGAGGAAAACAACCGTGACGCACACCTCTAGGGGCGTCACAGTCTCTAATGCTCCAACCCAGGCGCGTTAGAAGGTGGTGATGCGTCCACTCTGACGCTCCGACACGGGGCCGTCACGAGGCTCTGACGCCCCACCCTGGGTGCGTCACAGGCCTTGACCCTCAACGGTCAAATCACAACGGTCGGATGCCAACGGTCGAATCGTCACCTAACGGTCCAACCTAGGCGCGTCACACGCCGTGGCGATCTATCGTGGGACCGTCAGGCCCACTGACCACCCAATTGGCAAAACATACCCTGTGACGCACCTACCTTGGCGCGTCACAGGCTGTGACGGTCATTGGAAGGACCGTCACACCGTCCCGACGGCGGAACGATGGGAAACGCCTAAAAACGCCAACCACGCCCCCATGCCTCCATAGGAGAGGGGGAAATCAAGGGGGAAGCCCCCTAAGGACCCCTAGCATGCATCTAAGCCATCAAAATGCCGAATCACGGCCTAAAATCATAGATCGGGCGAACTCTCCCCAAATCATGGAAAACCCCAACCCGGCATGGAAACCCATCTCTCGGCCTCCCCTCGGGCTAGAAACCACAGGAATGGAACGCGGGGAGCTAGGGAACGTCACCCTACCTCGATCTCGCCTCGAGGCACGTCGGATCGTCCACAAACTGTGAAGAACACTTGAAACCCTCGTTCCTCCTCACGCTTCCCATGAATGCCGCATGCCACCGGGATCGTCACACCGCCACTACCGTTGCCGCGCCGTCACCCCGTCGCCGTCCGTAGCCGGAGTGAGGGTCGGAGCGGTCGTCGCCGGGAGAGGGGAAAAGAAGGGGGGCACCGATTCTCACAGTGGGAGAGGAAGAAGAAAGAGGAGGAAGAAGAAAAGAGAAAAAGAAAAGGAAAATAGGGGGGTTTTTATAGAAAATCCAGAAATTCTAGAAAATACCAAAAAATTAAAAATCACGTTTTCGCGATCCTCGAAAAGCACTGATCGTAATGGTACCACTCTCGTCTAGGTGAACGACCCGGTTCACCCGCAACGAGATTCCGAAGGATTTGTCGAAACCCGTACTGAAAATCAAAAAACACGAGCGAAAAAGTCACGGACGCACTCCGGATCGCGCCGATCTGAACACGAAAGATGTCTGAAATAAAATTTCAGACACAACGGAGCCGGACACTCCGAGAAAGTAGATCTGGGACCCAAAAAGAAGGATCTGAAAGATCCGGGATATTACAGCCCTCCCCCCTTAAATAAATTTCATCCTCGAAATTTCAGAACAAAGCTCAGGGGGAAAAGAGGGAACTCACTCGAACAGGTAAGGGAACTGCTGACGCATCTCGTCCTCATGCTCCCAAGAAGCCTCACCACCAGAGTGCCGCTCCCACACCACCGTAACCAAGGGGATGACCTTGTACCGCAGGCGCTGGTCTCGCCTGTCCTCAACACGGATGGGAAACTCTGGGAGAGAAAGATCTAGAGTCACCTCGGGCCAAACAGAATCCTCAAGCACATGACAGTCATCGGGCATATACTTCCGCAACATCGAGACGTGGAACACGTCATGCACCGACGCCAACTCAGAGGGTAACTACAACCGATAGGCTACCTTACCAATGCGCTCCACAATAAGGAAAGGACCAACATAGCGGGGACTCAGCTTCCCACACCATCCAAAACGCATCACCCCCTTCATCGGAGAAACTCTCAAGAACACACGATCACCTACGGCGAAAGTGAGAGGCTGCCTCCTCCAGTCAGCATAGCCCTTCTGCTGACTCTCGGCCGCCAACAAGTTCTGACGAACCAGGTGCACAACATTCACACACTGCTGCACCAAATTCGGTCCCGTCAAAACACGCTCACCAACCTCGAACCAATCAAGTGGAGTCCGACACGGACGCCCATACAACGCCTCATAAGGAGCCATGCAGATGCTCGAATGATAGCTGTTGTTGTAGGCAAACTCCACCAATGGAAGATGGTGAATCCAACTCCATTGCCATTTCAGGCAACAGGATCTCAACATGTCCTCCAAAGTCTGGATAGTCCTCTCTGATTGACCATCCGACTACGGATGATATGCTGAGCTAAATGCTAACTCCGTGCCAAGAGCTCACTGGAAACTCCTCCAGAATCCAGAAGTGAAACGCGGATCTTGATCTGACATAATGGAAATGGGAATTCCATGCAAAGGTACGATCTGCTCCACATAAAGATGAGCCAACTTGGTCACGCTCCAGCTGACTTTTATCGGTAACAACCGAGCCACTTTCGTCAGCCGATCCACCAGCAGCCAAATACTGTCCTGCCCACTCGGATTCCTCGGCAATCCCACCACAAAATACGTGGTCACGTGGTCCCTTTTCCACGCGGGAACATCCAAGGGTTAAAGAGTACCTCCTGGTCATTGATGTTCCGCCTTCACCTGCTGACAGGTCAGGCACCTGGCCACGAATTCGGCAACATCCCTCTTCATTCCAGGCCACCAGAACTGCCTCCGCAAGTTCCGACACATCTTTGTCGCACCCGGGTGTATGGTGTACCTGCTCCCATGAGCCTCGCGCAACACCGCATGACGAACCCACTCCTCGATTGGGACGTACAGCCTGCCACGAAATCTCACAGCACCGTCCTCGTCGAGCTCCACATCAGTCATGGCCAAAATCTGTGGCAACTCAGGGTCTGCATGCTGAGCCTCTGTCACCTGACGACGGATAGTAGGCGTGACAGTCAGACTCGCAAGCACCGCTAACCCTGGCTGTCGGGGAATCTTGAGCCTGAATGACACTTTGGGCACTTGTTCCCAGAGCCTCCACTTTCTCAACATCAAGACACTGACCACGACCTTCCGACTCAAAGCATCGGTGACGACGCTCATCCTGATCGGCTGATAAGACAGGGTGAAGTCATAATCCTTCATATACTCCATCCAACGCCTCTGACTGAGGTTAAGGTCCCTCTGCATGAACGCATATCTCAAACTATGATGGTCAGTGAACACCTCGAACTTCTCACCGTACAGATAATACCTCCAGATCTTCAACGCGAAGATCACAGCCGCCAACTCCAGGTCATGGGTAGGGTAGTTCTCCTCGTGTTGCTTTAGCTGCCGAGAAGCATACGCCACCACTCTACCATGCTGCATCAACACAGCACCCAATCTGACCTCGGAAGCATCTGTACACACCACAAAACCTCCTGATCCAGAGGACAAAATCAACACCGGAGCCGAGGCGAGCAATCTCTTCAATTCCCTGAAACTCTGCTCACACTCATCAGTCCAGGCAAAAGGCACATCCTTCCGCGTAAGTCTGGTCATCGAGGCCGTAATGCTAGAAAAATCTTGAATAAACCTCCGATAATTGCCTCCAAGCCCCAAGAAACTCTGGATCTCCGTCACAGACCTCGGCCTCAGCCACTGCATTACTGTCTCAACCTTGGTGGGGTCCACAAAAATACCATCACCAGAGATCACATGGCCTAAAAAGTGCACCTCACAAAGTTAGAACTCGCACTTACTGAGCTTCGCATACAACTGGTGATCTCGCAACATCTGCAGCACCACACCCAAATGGTACGCGTGCTCCTCGGCAGACCGCGAATAAACATGGATGTCGTCCACAAATACGATCACAAACTGGTCTAAGTACGGATAAAACACCCTTTGCATCATGTCCATGAAGACTGCGGGGGCATTGGTAAGCCCGAACGGCATTACCAAAAACTCATAATGCCCGTATCTTGTACTGAACGCAGTCTTCTCCACATCGGACTCGTAAATCCTCAGCTGATAGTAATCGGACCGCAAATCAATCTACGAGAACACTCGAGCAGACTGAAGTTGGTCGAACAAATCATCAATCCGCGGTAATGGATACTTGTTCTTGATGGTCACTTCATTCAGCTGTCGGTAGTCAATGCACAACCTCAGACTACCATCCTTCTTCTTCACGAACAACATGGGCGCACCCCAAGGGGAAAAGCTAGGACGAATGTACCCCTTGGCCAGCAACTCCTGCAACTGCGCCCTCAGCTCTCTCAGCTCAGCGGGAGCCATACGGTAAGGAGCCTTTGACAAAGGTCCCGTACCAGGCACAACCTCGATAACAAAATTGATCTCCCGCCGGGGAGGCAATCTAGGCAAATCATCGAGAAACTCGCACACCACCGGAATGTCCTCGACATCTGGATACGGATGGTCTACCAAGACCACAGAAGCGAGAAAACCCTGACAACCGGAATCAAGCAACCGACGGGCTCGAATCGCAGAAATGAGGAAACGAGGAGAGGTGGAATGGATACCTTGGAAGTAGAAGGTCCGCCTATGAGGATGCTGAAAGTAGACCCTCTTCATCCCACAATCCACCACCGCTCCATGGGCCTCGAGCCAATCCATGCCCAAAATCACATCATAATCCTGAAGCTGCAACGCATACAAACTGCCTGGCAAACTCTGCCCCTCGATCCAAATCGGAACCTTCTCGAAAAAATACGGAGTGATCATGAAGTCACCAGACGGCAACTCCACCATCAGATCACAAGACATCTGGGATACCGGGTCCTCAATACTCAGCGCAAAATCCTTCGAAATAAACGAATGGAACACGCCAGAATCAAACAAAACCCGTGGCGCGCAACCCAAAATCATAACAATACCTTCCACAAGCTGCGACGACTCTGCCTCTGCCTTGGTCATGTGAGTAATCTGGCCTCGAGCTCTCTGCCTGCCCGCACTCGCTGACCGTGGTAGTGGCGGAAACTGACCACCATGCTGAAACTACTGCTGTGGGTACTGAGGAAGCTGGGGTGGCTGACGCGGTTGCTGCGGACAGTCACATGCCATGTGTCCTAGCTGATCACACCTGAAGCAGATCACCGGCACTATACACTGCCTGCCTGGATGCGACTGCCACACCGGGGACACCCTGAACGAGATCCACCTACCGAACCCTACCGTTGGAACGGTGTTGGCTGCTGAACACTGCCCGAAGAAGCCTACTGATGATCTCGGCCCTCCTTCTTCTTCTTCCGGAAACTCTTCCCGAAGAACTTCTTCACCTTGGCACTGAAAGATGCAGATCCTGCCGCTGATGCCGCCAGAGTCGAAGCTCCTGAACTACCAGAAGAAAGCTGGAACATGCTCTGCTACTGAGTAGTCATCTGCTGGCTGTGGCCTGACAAGGACTGCCCCTGGCTAATTGGTCCCCGAGTCCTCTGCATATCCATCTCCAAGGACGCCGCTACACGAGAAGCCATCTCCAAATCAATGGCAGCATTCGCAACCAAATGGTGCCTCAGCCCCTGCCTCAATCCCTATACAAACTGTGCGGTCTTCACCCTCTCATGCTCCATGATATGAGGTGCATAACGACCCAGTTCAACAAATCGGGCCCTGTACTGCAACACGAACATGTCACCCTGGACCAGCCCCAAAAACTGACGCATCCTCTGCGTAGCAATATACTCTGGACAGTAGGCACGCTCGAAAGCACTGACAAAGTCACTCCACGCAATCTGCTCAAGGGGACATGACTGAAAGGACGTCTTCCACTTGGAAGACCACCACTCCCGAGCCGTGCCCTGCAACTGGTCATAGGCCAACATCACCTTGTCCTCCGCAGTACACCGCATGGAACTGAACACCCGCTCTATCTCGTCAAGCCAACTCCGAGCCATATCAGGGTCTGGCTGACCGCCGTAGTAAGGTGGATGGAACTGCATGAAATCCCTCGCTGCTCGGCCTGGCCCACCCCTGGTCGATGAACCCTCACCAGCCACTCCGCCGAACTGCTGCGACATAAGCTGGTACATGCCACAGAAGAAATCCTCAGCCCCCAGAAACCTCGCAGTATCCACTACCTCGGTGGCACCCTACTCTGCTCCTCCTGAACCTCCTGCTGGATCTCCTGAGCCCCAGTCGATTGCCCCTGCGGAGAGCGAGTGCTCCGCCTCGGCACCATACTCTTTCCTGAAGCAAAAGATAGAAAACACAAAAACTGCAAGGTCAATGAAAACACACGATGCCCAATGCCAGCGTCAAATGTACATCATCGGTGTGGACTAGTGGGCCGCTACAATTACTCATGACTCTCGTATAACCCCACAACCGCGCTCTGATACTAGCTGTAATGACCTGAGAATCCGATTACCGGGAAGGCCCGATAACCCAAGACTCGCACTGCCACCCACGAGCCCGAAGACTCGGAAGGGTTAAAAGGATGGTGTGGAGACTATACAAGTATCACGAATAATTGTAGAAATTAAACAGTTTATATGATTAAGCAAGAAATAAATTAGCATTTTATATGACACATGGTCCACAAGATAAAATAAAATAACAACAGTAGTTCACAACTCGTATAGAGACAAGAAAGGAAAAGTACAGCTACGCGGGACATACCCCGGCTCTAACCTCTGGCACTAACGATGGGCACCTGAACCACGCTGAGCCTCAGTCGCGCTCCTCTGAGGCCGCGCCTCACCTGAAACACGGTGAAAACAAGTAGGGAATGAGTCTCGGAGCAAGACTCAGTAGGGATCACTCGAACCCTACCTCGCAAAATGGGAAACTGCTACACTAGCAATAAGCGAGTACCTCGGAAGGGAAAGCTCTGCAACAACAACACCGATCTCACGACACGAAAATCGACACACGTGCCATGGCGAAACAACCAGAAGTCCATGATGAACACGACCAAAACATGAAGGTCAAAGTCACAGAGACTAACAGTCTGTCACTCCCGACTCGACAGGAGTACCTCCCACTAGAAGCACAGTCGACAGCGTCCCCTGACGTCTTACACCGCACCACAGGTGACCCCCTACCATGCCCTAGGGCAGAGGCAAGGACACCGTACAAGTAACCACAAAGCAAGTGACTATCCGGGGTCACGCTCGTCAGCGAGTGTCCAACTGCCCCCAACCACGTGTGCACACACAGACCATGCGTCCTAGGTCTGGCCTCTAACTGGTTTTCCCCTTGAGCCGAACTCTGGCTACAGATGAGGGGCCCAACGGAAACCAGTCTAAAAATCGTCCTCAGGGTAGACTCTCCACCACTCCCTGGTGGGACCACACGCGTGTAAGCAGGCTACGACTAGTGGAGAGCCATTGAAGGAGTAGACTCTCAAGTCAACGAAAAACAACGTCCGAACCCGATGAAGCACGGGGACCATGCCACGTACCAGCACCATCGCACGGTGACCACGGTCGGAGAAGAAACGGGACTGCAGACCACCTGGCATAGCCCAGAGCATGACGCTCCAACATAGGAGCGTCACAGCTCTGATAGTCTATCTCTGGACTGTCACAGCCATCTGACGGTCCAACACAGGAGCGTCACACGTTCAGTGCAAAACAGGCCGTGACGCGCCAACCCTAGTGCGTCACGGTCTCTGACGCGCCTAGTCTGGTGCGTCAAAAGACAAGAGGAAAACAACTATGACGCACACCTCTTGGGGCATCACAGTCTCTAACGCTCCAACCCAGGCGCATTAGAAGGTGATGATGTGTCCACTCTGACGCTCCCACACGGGGCCGTCACGAGGCTTTGACGCCCCACCCTGGGTGCGTCACAGGCCTTGACCCCCAATGGTCAAATCACAACGGTCGGATGCCAATGGTTGAATCATCACCTGACGGTCCAACCTAGGCGCGTCACACGCCGTGGCGGTCTATCGTGGGACCGTCAGGCCCACTGACCACTCAATTTGCAAAGCATACCCTGTAATGCACCTACCTTGGCGCGTCACAGGCTGTGACGGTCACTGGAAGGACCGTCACACTGTCCCGACGTCGGAACGATGGGAAACACCTAAAAACACCAACCACGCCCCCATGCCTCCATAGGAGAGGGGGAAATCAAGGGGGAAGCCCCCTAAGGACCCCTAGCATGCATCTAAGCCATCAAAACATCGAATCACGGCCTAAAATCATAGATCGGGCGAACTCTCCCCAAATCATGGAAAACCCCAACCCGGCATGGAAACCCATCTCTCGACCTCCCCTCGGGCTAGAAACCACGGGAATGGAACGCGGGGAGCTAGGGAACGTCACCCTACCTCGATCTCGCCTCGAGGCACGCCGGATCGTCCACAAACCGTGAAGAACGCTTGAAACCCTCGTTCCTCCTCATGCTTCCCACTAATGCCGCACGCCACCGGGATTGTCACACCGCCACCGCCGTCGCCGCGCCGTCACCCCGCCGCCATCCATAGCTGGAGAGAGGGTCGGAGCGGTCATCGCCGGGAGAGGGGAAAGAAGCGGAGCGCCGGTTCTCACGGTGGGAGAGGAAGAAGAAAGAGGAAGAAGAAGAAAAGAGAAAAAGAAAAGGAAAATAGGGGGTTTTTTATAGAAAATCTGGAAATTCCAGAAAATATCAAAAAATTAAAAATCACGTTTCCACGATCCTCAGAAAGCACCGATCACAACTGTACCACTCTCGTCTAAGTGAACGACCCGGTTCACCCGCAACGAGATTCTGAAGGATTTGCCGAAACCCGTACTAGAAATCGGAAAACACGCGCGGAAAAGCCGCGGACGCACTCCGGGCCTCCGAAACGACTCCATATCGTGCCGATCCAAACGTGAAAGATGTCCGAAATGAAATTTCAGACACAACAGAGCTAGACACTCTGAGAAAGTAGATCTGGGACCCAAAAAGAAGGATCTGAAAGATCCGGGATATTATAATGGATGTGCACCGACATGCATGCGTGCAACAACAATACTTGCACCGACATTGTGAACATACTAGCTAAGCATGCACTGATGTAATATGCAGACACGTCTAACTGTGCACAGACTTGGTAATACAATGTGCATGTGTATCTATTTGATAAACTAAGAACTCATGCAGATGGATGCATCTACTCATTATCACGAATTATATTCATCAACATGTATTATTCTTAAAGAGATAGCATCAATCATTGGGTTTGTCTAAACAATCATACAACTTTCCAAAGAGAGTATTATTCAGACAAAATTAACAAAAATGAGAGGTGGAGTTTGACTAACCTTTGTGCCCTGAATTTATTGAGCCCCACTTTTATTTCATCAAGGCATATCTCCAAAACAACATTTATTTTGGGCAAGCAGGAACCCAAGCAGTCTTGGGTCCTAAGATACCAGCTACACCTTTAGAGGGTGCTCTCCACAATGTTCTAGCATCATAATTATCAGATTTCATCAAATGAAAGTTAGACATGATATGGCCAAACTGACCACAATAATGACAAGAAGCACTAGATTTCATGTTCTTTTTATATGAGTAAGCATGAGCATGAACTTGATGCGAATGAACATGATTGGTACTTCTGTTAGCATGAGGATTTTGTTTTCTGAAACCTGCCAACCTGCACTGATTTGCTTTGTGGCCAGGTTTTCAAAATTCAAAACATGCAACAGTATTTCGTTTAAAATCATATTTGTTTTCATCAAAGACATTTCGGTACACAGGGGTTTTAGCAAAGCTAAAGTGACTATTTCTACCCTGTGCATGCCAACATTGTGCGGCAATGTGGCCAAACTTGCCACAGCAATAACACTGAGTTTTCTTTTTCTGAATAGTAGAAGGTTTCCTAGGATGAAAATTTCTAGGATGCATCCTAACTGCACTTTGGTCATCATTTTTCATGATTAAACAGTCATGCATAACGTGTTCACACTTCCCACAATAATGACATGTTACTCCTTTGTTATTCACATGCACTGGTTTGACAACATAAACATTCGCATGAGAATGTGAATGTGTGTGTGAACAGTTGGCAGCATGCATATGAGAATTAGGGATGGATTTGTACTTATTTAATTCAACATTCTTCTTTGGTTTGTGAACCTTTTTCTGATTTTTATTTGAATTTTCTACTTTCTTTGCAGTGAATTGAAAGATGGAAGACTTGGATGAGTTAGCCTGTTCTGAATTTTTCACAAAAATAGTTGATTTCTTCTGTTCATTGGTCTGTTTATTAACAGGCACATATCCAAGCCATTATTTTTGAAAATTTACGTTAGAACCCATCAATTTATTCAAGTTATCTTTCCCTTTAACAAATTTTGAAAGAGAATTTTTTAGATCTTCAACTTTAGCTTGCAAAGTGGCGATTTCATTTTCACATGAGACAACTTGTTGATGTAGACAATCATTGAGACTTTTCAAAGTTTCATTTTCTTGTTGAAACTTTGTTTCATTGTTTGTTTCCTTTTCTTTCAAAACGGATTTTCCCTTTTCAAAGGCCAGCCATCTTTCAGATAAGACAGTGTTAAGAACCATCAACTTTTTCTTCTGTTCCTTCTAATTACTATTTTCTTCAATCAATTTGTCTTGATATTCATCAGTTTCCTTTTTCTGTTTAACCAATGATTCATTTTCTTCTTTCAAGGATCTGATTAAGTTCTTCTGCATATCATCATCAGAATCAAGGTCTTCAATCAGTTCCTTTAAGAAGGCACATTCATTACACGAGTTTTCATCTTTAAGAGCTTCATTCTGAATACTTTCATTTTCAAATTTCAATCTGTCTATTTCAGATCTTTCCTTCTTCATGTCTGATTTCAAATTTTCATTTTCAGCTCTCAATCGTGTAACTTCAGAAATCATTTCTTTTCTAAGCTTTTTCTTTTTAGACTTGACTTTATCATATTTATCAATCAAATGTTCATTCAAATCAATCAGATCTTCAAAACTTAAATTGGCGGTTTCAGAATTTACCTGTGACGAAGTATCTTCCATCTGATCATGATCTTCATCTGTAGCCATGAAGCATTTCACTCCGTCCTGACACCTACTAGCTGCAATCATGTTGATAATCTCATAGGCACTGCAGCATTCAAATACACACGGGAATTTGTCAGTGTTTATCACCCATCGGGTTAACTCCAGGGCCTTCTGATTCTTAGAGAATTTCAGCTGATCTGAAGTTTTCCATGAGGATTTATCCTTTGGAACTTCATAAGGACTATGTGCAATGATTATCCATAGATCTGGATTAACCTGCATCACGTACTCTCTAAATTGATTAAGCCAGCTATAAAAACCTAGAGCCTCAAATCTCGGGAGATCAGTCATGAATGCCATGCTCAGACTAGATCAAAAATCTAAATGCAAAATAGATCAGACACAGATCACACCGACACCTAATCTAGGAATGGATCTGCAGGTCGTTGGACCCTCCGTGCAGACACCTGCTCTGATACCAATTGTTAGGATAGATGCGGTGGATTCAGAGGGGGGTGAATGAATCCCTCTCTAAATTTTTCGACCAATATAAAATTTAGATTCAAGACAACTTGATCAGGACTCCCTAAACTGATGCAAGAGTTACTTCAACAAGGAGCCGTGCCTACCATGCATCTAACGATGAATAATCACACAATCAAATCACAAGGAACACCAAGGTTTTTAAGTGGTTCGGTCCTTCAGACCTACGTCCACCCCACACTCAACTGAGTGTGGCTTCACTGCTGCCTAACAGCTTGCCGCTGATCCATAGCTTCGGGGACGAATCCCTACAACCCGCTGAGCTTCACAGCTTGCTGACCAGAGGAATCCTCCTCTGGAACCGCTGAGGATTACAGCTTAACATGTCCAGAGGAATCCACCTCTGCCCACTGAGCATTACAGCTTTACCTATCCAGAGAAATCCTTCTCTGCAATGCTGACACACAGCTTGAGTAACAAGAGTTTTAAAAAACAAAACGAACGAAAATAGAAAACCAAAAACAAGACTGGAATGTAGCTCAAGACAATGAGCAGTTTGGCTCTGGTTCTGAACCAAGAGACCAATGAATGCAACTCACGGTTCCTTCTTCTCTCAATTTCTCTCTTAGCTCTCTCACAGATCTTCTCTCTTAATCTGGCTTGATCGCATTTGCTCTTTTCTCTTTCTGCTTATATCTCTCTGCTACACACTCTGATTCTTCTCAATCTCTTTCTAATCTTCTCTTCAAAACTCCATCATCAGTTTTCTGTTCGTAGAAGAGGAGTCTTATATATCTTCAGTCAGGGACCCACGAGCTCACCTACTGGGCATGTGGAGGGACATTCCCGCCAAATAATTCCAGTAAGCTTTCAGCCACTTGTCCAATTCTGAGCACTGTAGCTTCCCTCGTGGTAGTCCTTTGTCAGGGATAGTCTGCCTTGGATCACGTGCCATCGTTAAAGATCTCGAGCAGTTGACCCGTTAACATGTCGAAACATACGATAGTCAAACAGATATGAATATTGCACAGGCTTGCTAAGAGAATGTTCGACAGTTCATAAAGCACACATGGGCAGACTTAGTATGCACAGACTTAATGCATACATTGGCAGGTTCTACATACGCCATCAGTGTGTACAAAGAAGTATGCACATACTTATTATGGATGAAGGGCTAGGAGATGCACAGACTTCGTGTGTGCATAAGACAAACAATGCAACGACCCTATATGCCGAACCTCAAGTTACACAGACTTTGCATAGTGCAAAGACTAGAGTTGCACCGACTTAGTTGCACGAAATGCATGAATGCACGGACTTTGATTTCGCTCACACAGAATGTTCACAGACTTAATAAGGCATAAGAAGAGTGTGTACATACTTGGTCTGTGCAAGGTGCCAGGGATCCACAGACCCAAGGCGTCATAAGCAAATCATGCACAGACTTTGCATGTGCAAGGAACAAAAAGATGCACTGACCTTAAGTATGGAATGAACATGAACTTCACCGACTCAGCATGAACGAAAGGAAAACATGCACCGACTATGAATGTAAACGACTAAGACATATACCTACGTTATCTGACAGATAACGTGGTATGCACAGACTTAACTAAAAGGTGCACCGACTTTCTATACACGAGAGAAAGAACACGCACCGACTTTCAATGCACAAACAGAATATGCACGGACTTCTTTTATGCTTGATGTAGCGATGCACTGACTTTATCAACATATGCATGGACTTCGTATGCGACAGATGCAAGGTGCACATACCTTGTAAGCTGAATGATGCAACTATGCACAGACTTAATCATATATGCAATGATGAAATACAGATAGATTTATGCATTTCAATCTCACATGACTCATAGATTATCATTATCAAAACATGGGTTCCAACACTAAGTTCGTTCTAATCCTCAAACCGTAGCTAAAACCTATAAATAGGTCCCAGATTTGACATACGCGACCCCTACTTTGGCTCGCGTGGAACTCAGGTAAGGAGACCGAATGAAAAATAAGTTTCTTCTAGGAATTTGTTCATTATACTTAGAACTAACTACCCTCCAAATTTTGTTCTAAGAGATCAAGCCTACGTGAAGTTAGAAGCTTCCAAAGTCACTGTTTCTACATTAAGAACTCAGGAGTTAGTTCGTCCGACACAAGAAGATCAAGAAATTCAGAGCCCAAAATGAGATAATTTGATAGAGGTTATTTAGAACTTTTTGTTACCCTATATATCTTCTACTTACCCTCAAAATTTCACGTCCATAGGTCAAGGGAGTCAGGAGATAGAGAGACGTGAAGTTGCTGATTTAGAGCAAGAAAGTGCAGAAACTAGGGCGTAATCTCAGTCAGAAATTCGAAGTTTAGAGGCACTATTAAAGGTAGGTTATCTCATGAAAGGCTTAAAATTTATGTCAGGAATAAAAGCCCTCTTGTTTCATTCGTTTTCAGGCATTATATCTTGAGAATTTTGTGTTTTACTTAGGACTATGCATCTAGTTTAGTCTTCATGCATAATACTAAGCCTAATGAAGAGAAAAATGAAATTTCTTGTTGTTCATACAAACCTATGCATATTGTTGGCCTATGCACGATCTATCATGATTATGGAAGTTGAAATATGTTGATTTCCAGACATGATATGTCTTAATTAACATTTTTGTTTAGTTATCTTTGGAACTCGGATTGACACAGGAAGAAACGGTCTTCTTGGAGACCGCCAGAGAACTGTTGCGGTCGTACGATAGACCGCTAATTGCAAGTGGCGGGCGTCCATTTGACCATTTTCGAGTTATGATTTTGTAATATTGGTAATCTGAACTATATTGCAGAATTAACCATAGTTAATATATATTAAGCCTAGTTAACTAAGTTTTAAGTCTGATTTAATTATTGGTTTTATATACTTAGTTAATGTACTTGTTTATCAAAAGAGATTTCATGTTTCATGTACATTGGTATTATTTTAACTTATGTTAATTTATACCCAAAAATCATACACTCTTGTAATTAAATACATGTTTCTAAAAGATTTATGATTTAACTTGATCACTATTTTATTTTGATTTTCTCTCTTATCTAAGTGTCATTTTCTTAAGTACATAGCACATATCCCGGTATGTTGTCATTAGATACACTTTTGCACATTAGGAACACAATCTTGGATATGATGACCTCTCTCTTGGATATTCCTTCCAATGGAGTAGGAAATCTTGTTTCAAGACCTCCATAAGACTCCGCGAGCCTGAGATTCCCACTAGGACGTCGAGCTGGTTGTACCATTAAAGCCTAATTGTCTAGAAGGCACTTATACCGATGTTTTATATTCTGGATTAATAGCGGCCTCCTGGTTGACCACCAATGACTGCTAGCGAGCCTACACTTGACCGCTAACGGATCCTAAACGGTACTGCATTAGACCGCTAAGACTCATGATATCCTGTTTTAAAATATCAAATTGTCTTATCATTAACGGTCCTGTACTAGACCGCCAGGGACAAGAGATGGTCTAGTAAATGACCGCTAGCTTCCTGAATTTGATTAACCCGGGGTTTTGACTCAAGGGTTGATTTTCCTACATTCCTAGATGGTCCAATTGATTATCTAGAACTTATCACATTATTCCAAAGATATCTAAGTAATTTTGAAAGTTAAAGAATGTACCGTTATGCTGCCGATTTATTTTCATGGCATAACCTAGTTATTAAATGTATTAATTGAAATTCCTTATTCTCACTAGAAGCATTCCTATATTAGGTTACTTTATCATGGAACTATTGTTGAAATTGTATATTCTTGGCCATATTATTGATATAAACGTGGGAGTAGCTTGATTTATACTTGAAGATGCAGTTCGAGCACTGATATTGTTCAAGGGCTCTATGCTAGTCCCCTCGGCTGATTGTCTGAAACATACTATATAAACCCTGGGGTATGATACTACTGGCATCGCATTGCGCTGGGAGTACTTTCTTTATAAATAAGTGAAATATCCATAGAAATTCACATAATTTCACGAACTACTTGTTTACTAAGTGAAGAGTACATTCTTGCTTGTTACATGACTTTCTAGTGCATAATCTTCATGGTTATGAAAAGTATATTCTTGTTACATTCTTGAAAGGCCAATTTTATATTCTTGTTCTATACTTGATCATATCTCATATCTCATATCTCAAGCTTGATCGTATCTTGTTATTTTGGCTTTATTCGCATGTTTCATCATATTTGCATGATTTATCTTATCCTTTAGAGCTAAGATGCTAATTACTTAAATTTGCTAATCATGTTGATATGAAGATATCTACTGGGCAAGTGTGCTCATTACCCTACTTTCCAATCTTTTTCAGGAAATTATAGTGGGACGGATTCAGATTACTCGAGTGATGGATCCGAGAGCGATTAAAGGAAATATGGATTCGAGTGAAGACTTAGAATGTCAAAATATGTCTAGATTGAGTCGTTACATGTAATTTTTATTTTTACTGAGTCTGGATCAAAAAGAGTCGAATATTCGTGTATTTGGATTATGATTATATGATATGAAATAAAGGTGAAAGTTTGATTAAATTGTTGTGCAATTACTCTATGTGATTGTTATTGCGCTCTGATTATATTGCTTGCTCGAGGCTTACCATGCCGGCTGTTCGCATTCCCGATTATTTCCGCTGCATAATCTCGGGACGTGACAGTTAAGGAAAACTCTCTTCGCAATCCTTCGACCATATAAAATGATTTTCCTTTCTAGTGAGTCTAGTCAAAGGAACAATGAATTTTGAGAAATCTTTAATAAATCATCTATAGTAACCAGCCATACCCAGAAAACTTCTAACTTCTGACATGGTCGTCGGCCGACGCCAATTTTTAACAGCGCCTATTTTAACATTACCAACTGAAGGTGGTGGTTTTGAAGTCTACACGGATGCATCTGGCATTGGCCTAGGATGCATTCTTATGCAAAAAGGAAAGGTGATTTGTTATTCCTCAAGACAACTGAATCGTCATGAAGAAAATTATAATGTGCATGATTTAGAATTGGCTGGGTTATATTCGCATTAAAGATTTGGCGACATTACCTTTATGGGGAGAAATTCACTATATTTTCAGATCATAAAAGTATGAAATATCTTTTCACCCAGAAGGAGTTGAATATGCGACAATGCAGATGGTTGGAGTATCTCAAGGACTTTGACTTCACTATTCAATATCATCCAGGAAAGGCAAATGCTGTAGTAGACGCTCTTAGCAGGAAACCAATGGCAACACTAGCAAGCCTCAGAGAAGGTATGACTTGTCTTATGAAGGATTTCTCTCACTTAAATCTTGATATTGACAGGGAAGAAGATGGATGTATAATTGCCAATATAAGGTCTTAACCTATATTGATTGAGGATATAGTCAAATTGCAAGAAAATGATCCTACATTAATGGAGATTAAGGATAACATTGATCAAAGACCAGAATTCTCTATTTCACATGATGGAAGATTATTATTTAAGGATCGAGTTTGTGTGCCGAATCATGATGACACTAAGAAATTGATCATGGAGGAAGCGCATAAATCAAGGTATGCTATTCACCCTGGTGCTACCAAGATGTATCAAGATTTGAAAAGAAACTTTTGGTGGCCTAATATGAAAAGAGAAGTGGCAGAATTCGTGTCTCGCTGCCTCACTTGTCAGCTGGTAAAGGCAGAACATTTAAAATCTGCTGGGAAGTTACACCCCTTGAATATTCCCGAGTGGAAATGGGAAAGTATAGGGATGGATTTTATCATGGGTTTATCTAAGACAAGAGGTGGGCACGATGGTATATGGGTGATCATAGACCGGTTGACTAAATCTGCACATTTCCTACCAATCAAAAGTCGATGGTCTGTGGATGTATTAGCAGCATTATACATGAGAGAGATTGTTAAATTACATGGTGTCCCTGTCACCATCATATCTGACCGAGACCCTCGATTTACATCACAATTTTGGAAGGGGCTTCAACATTCATTAGGGACCCGATTCAACTTTAGCACAATATTCCATCCACAAACTGATGGTCAAACGTAAAGGACAAATCAAGTGGTGGAAGATATGCTCAGGGCTTGTGCTTTTGACTTTGGAGGAAGTTCGCACGATCACTTGCCTTTAGGGGAATTCTCATACAATAATAGCTACCAAGCTAGCATACAAATGGCACCGTTTGAAGCTTTATATGGAAGAAGCTGTCGTTACCCTATTTGTTGGAATGAAGTAGGAGAAAAGTAATTTCTCGGTCCCGACATCATTAGGGATACTACCGAGAAGATTAAACTTATTCGAGAAAGACTTCATATGGCTCAGGATAGGCAGAAATCAAATGCTCACAATCGAAGGCACGATCTGGAATTCCAAACAGGAGATCATGTGTTCCTTAAAGTTTCTTCAGGTCGAGGTATTCGAAGATTTGGAATCAAAGGCAAGCTTACTCCAAGATTCATTGGGCCCTTTGAAATTCTCGAAAGGGTTGTAGAAGTTGCATATCGTATTGCTTTGCCCCCTCAATTAGTAAGAACTCATGATGTATTTCATGTCTTAATGCTCAAGAAGTATGTACCTGATCCTTTTCATGTCATCACTTATGACAATCGGGAGATTAAGAAGGATTTGACATACGAGCAAAAGCCAGTCAAGATCATTGAACGAGAAGTACGTCAATTGCGGAATAAAACTATTCCTATGGTCAAGATCCAATGGACCAAGTTATGGCCGCATGAAGCAACATGGGAACCGAAGAAGCAATGCGCAAGAGATTTTCAGAATTATTTGAATGTAAGTACACTCTCCATAAATTCATGAATTGAATTTGGGGGCAAATTCTTTTTTTAGTGGGGGAGGGTGTAACGCTCGAAAATTTTTTAAGAATTTTTTAGATTTAAAATATAATTATTAGTCATTTACTGGCTATTAATTGAATTATAATGAATTAAATCTAATTATTTAGGCCCTACACTGATCCAAGTGGATTAGGCCCATACAATAAACCCAATAGGCCCAAAAAGATTGTTTTTGGACTTTGGCCCATGTTCTAGAACCATAAAATGGGTGAAATCACGGAATTAAGGAGATAATTACTCCTTGGCATATAGATAAAAGGATAATATTGGGGATAATATCAAAAGATTTTGAAGTATTTTAAATTCGACGCTCATAGCATAAAATGGTCTATCGCAAGACCGCTAACGGGCTGTAAACGGTCGTCCAATGACCGCTAACGAATGCAGATTCTGTGAGAGGAAGAAAACGTGAAAATGTTAGATTTTTAGCATCCAAATCATCTTGGGTCGACTCTATCAGCTAATTAGATAGGTCTAGAAGGATTGTAGATCAAATGAAAAGTCCAATTGGGACTCTAAGTTCGTTCTAATCCTCAAACCCTAACTAAAACCTATAAATAGGTCCCAAATTTGACATACGCGACCCCTACTTTGGCTCTCGTGGAACTCAGGTAAGGAGACCGAATTAGAAGTAAGTTTCTTGTAAGAATTTGTTCATTATACTTAGAACTAACTACCATCCAAATTTCATTCTAGGAGATCAAGCCTACGTGAAGTTAGAAGCTTCCAAAGTCGCTGTTTCTACATTAAGAACTCAGGAGTTAGTGCGTCCGACCCAAGAAGATCAAGGAATTCAGAGCCCAAAACGAGATAATTAGATAGAGGTTATTTAGAACTTTTTGTTACCCTATATATCTTCTACTTACCCTCAAAATTTCACGTCCATAAGTCAAGGGAGTCAGGAGATAGAGAGACGTGAAGTTGCTGATTTAGAGCAAGAAAGTGCAAAAACTAGGACGTAATCTCAGTCAGAAATTTGAAGTTTAGAGACACTATTAAAGGTAGGTTATCTCATGAAAGGCTTAAACTTTATGTCAGGAACAAAAGTCCTCTTGTTTCATTCGTTTTCATGCATTATATCTTGAGAATTTTGTGGTTTACTTAGGACTATGCATCTAGTTTAGTCTTCATGCATAATACTAAGCCTAATGAAGAGAAAAATGAAATTTCTTGTTGTTCATACAAACCTATGCATATTGTTGGCCTATGCACGATCTATCATGATTAAGGAAGTTGAAATATGTTGATTTTCAGACATGATATGTCTTAATTAACATTTTTGTTTAGTTATCTTTGGAACTCGGATTGACACAGGAAGAAACGATCTTCCTGGAGACCGCCATAGAACTATCGTGGTCGTACGATAGACCGCTAACTGCAAGTGGCGGGCGTCCATTTGACCGTTTTCGAGTTATGATTTTGTAATATTGGTAATCCGAACCATATTGCAGAATTAACCATAGTTAATATATATTAAGCCTAGTTAACTAAGTTTTAAGCCTGATTTAATTACATGTTTTATATACTTAGTTAATGTACTTGTTTATCAAAAGAAATTTCATGTTTCATGTACATTGGTATTATTTTAACTTATGTTAATTTATGCCCAAACATCATATAGTCTTGTAATTAAATACATGTTTCTAAAAGATTCATGATTTAACTTGATCACTGTTTTATTTTGATTTTCTCTCTTATCTAAGTGTCATTTTCTTAAGTACATGGCACATATCCTAGTATGTTGTCATTAGATACACTTTTATACATTAGGAACACAATCTTGGACATGATGACCTCTCTTGGATATTCCTTCCAATGGACTAGGAAATCTTGTTTCAAGACCTCCATAAGACCTCGCGATCCTGGGATTCCCACTAAGACGCCAAGCTGGTTGTACCATTAAAGCCTAATTGTCTAGAAGGCACTTACACCGATGTTTTATATTCTGGATTATTAGCGGCCTTCTGGTTGACCGCCAATGACTGCTAGCGGGCCTGCACTTGACCGCTAACGGATCCTAAACGGTACTGCATTAGACCGCTAAGACTCCAGATATCCTATTTTAAAATATCGAATTATCTTATCATTAACGGTCCTGTACTAGACCGCCAGGGACAAGAGATGGTCTAGTAAATGACCGCTAGCTTCCTGAATTTGATTAACCCGGGATTTTTACTCAAGGGTTGATTTTGCTACATTCTTAGATGGTCCAATTGATTATCTTGAACTTGTCACATTATTCCAAAGATATCTAAGTAATTTTGAAAGTTAAAGAATGTACCGTTATGCTACCGATTTATTTTCATGGCATAACCTAGTTATTAAATGTATTAATTGAAATTCCTTATTCTCACTAGAAGCATTCTTATATTGGGTTACTTTATCATGGAACTATTGTTGAAATTGTATATTCTTGGCCATATTATTGATATAAACGTGGGAGTAGCTTGATTTATACTTGAAGATGCAGTTCGAGCACTGATATTGTTCAAGGGCTCTATGCTAGTCCCATCGGCTGATTGTCAGAAACATACTATATAAACCCTGGGGTATGATACTACTGGCGTCGCATTACGCTGGGAGTACTTTCTTTATAAATAAGTGAAATATCCATGGAAATTCACATAATTTCATGAAGTACTTGTTTACTAAGTGAAGAGTACATTCTTGCTTGTTATATGACTTTCTAGTGCATAATCTTCATGGTTATGAAAAGTATATTCTTGTTATATTCTTGAAAGGCCAAATTTATATTCTTGTTCTATACTTGATCATATCTCATATCTCATATCTCAAGCTTGATCGTATCTTGTTATTTTGGCTTTATTCGCATGTTTCATCATATTTGCATGATTTATCTTATCCTTTAGAGCTAAGATGCTAATTACTTAAATTTGCCAATCATGTTGATATGAAGATATCTACTGGGCAAGTGTGCTCATTACCCTACTTTCTAATCTTTTTCAGGAAATTATAGTGGGACAGATTCAGATTACTCGAGTGATGGATCCGAGAGCGATTAAAGGAAATATGGATTCGAGTGAAGACTTAGAATGTCAAAATATGTCTAGATTGAGTCGTTACATGTAATTTTTTTTTTACTGAGTCTGGATCAAAAAGAGTTGAATATTTATGTATTTGGATTATGATTATATGATATGAAATAAAGGTGAAAGTTTGATTAAATTGTTGTGCAATTACTCTATGTGATTGTTATTGCGCTCTGATTATATTGCTTGCTCGAGACTTACCATGCCGGCTGTTCGCATTCCCGATTATTTTCGCTGCATAATCTCGGGACGTGACAGTTAAGGAAAACTCTATTCACAATCCTTTGACCATATAAAATGATTTTCCTTTCTTGTGAGTCTAGTCAAAGGAGCAACGAGTTTTGAGAAATCTTTAATAAATCGCCTATAGTAACCAGCCATACCCAGAAAACTTCTAACTTCTAACATGGTCGTCAGCCGGCGCCAATTTTTAACAGCTCCTATTTTAACATTACCAACTGAAGGTGGTGGTTTTGAAGTCTACACGGATACATCTGGCATTGGCCTAGGATGCATTCTTATGCAAAAAGGAAAGGTGATTTGTTATTCCTCAAGACAACTGAATCGTCATGGAGAAAATTATCCTGTGCATGATTTAGAATTGGCTGGGTTATATCCGCATTAAAGATTTGGCGACATTACCTTTATGGGGAGAAATTCACTATATTTTCAGATCATAAAAGTCTGAAATATCTTTTCACCCATAAGGAGTTGAATATGCGACAACGCAGATGGTTGGAGTATCTCAAGGACTTCGACTTCACTATTCAATATCATCCAGGAAAGGCAAATGCTGTAGCAGATGCTCTTAGCAGGAAACCAATGGCAACACTAGCAAGTCTCAGAGAAGGTATGACTTGTCTTATCAATGATTTCTCTCACTTAAATCTTGATATTGACAGGGAAGAAGATGGATGTATAATTGCCAATATAAGGTCTCAACCTACATTGATTGAGGATATAGTCAAATTGCAAGAAAATGATCCTATATTAATGGAGATTAAGGATAACATTGATCAAAGGCCGGAATTCTCTATTTCACATGATGGAAGATTATTATTTAAGGATCGAGTTTGTGTGTCGAATCATGATGACACTAAGAAATTGATCATGGAGGAAGCACATAAATCAAGGTCTGTTATTCACCCCGGTGCTATCAAGATGTATCAAGATTTGAAAAGAAACTTTTGGTGGCCCAATATGAAAAGAGAAGTGGCAGAATTCGTGTCTCGCTGCCTCACTTGTCAGCAGGTAAATGCAGAACATTTAAAACATGCTGGGAAGTTACACCCCTTGAATATTACCGAGTGAAAATGAGAAAGTATAGGGATGGATTTTATCATGGGTTTACCTAAGGCAAGAGGTGGACACGATGGTATATGGGTGATCATAGATCGGTTGACTAAATCTGCACATTTCCTACCAATCAAAAGTCGATGGTCTGTGGATGTATTAGCAGCATTATACATGAGAGAGATTGTTAAATT
Source organism: Amorphophallus konjac (assembly GCA_022559845.1). NCBI lineage: Eukaryota > Viridiplantae > Streptophyta > Magnoliopsida > Alismatales > Araceae > Amorphophallus > Amorphophallus konjac. The sequence continues at coordinate 434,236,889 of CM040121.1, read as the reverse complement.
ACATGGTGTCCCTATCACCATCATATCTGACCGAGACCCTCGGTTTACATCACAATTCTGGAAGGGGCTTCAACATTCATTAGGGACCCAGCTCAACTTTAGCACAATATTCCATCCACAAATTGATGGTCAAATGAAAATGACAAATCAAGTGGTGGAAGATATGATCAGGGCTTGTGCTATTGACTTTGGAGGAAGTTGGCACGATCACTTGCCTTTAGTGAAATTCTCATACAATAATAGCTACCAAGGTAGCATACAAATGGTGCCGTTTAAAGCTTTATATGGAAGAGGCTGTCGTTCCCCTATTTGTTGGAATGAAGTAGGAGAAAATCAATTTTTTGGTCTGACATCATTAGGGATACTACCGAGAAGATTAAACTTATTCGAGAAAAACTTCATATGGCTCAGGATAGACAGAAATCATATGCTGATAATTGAAGGCGCGATCTGGAATTCCAAACAGGAGATCATGTGTTCCTTAAAGTTTCTCCAGGTCAAGGTATTCAAAGATTTGGAATCAAAGGCAAGTTTACTCCAAGATTCATTGGGCCCTTTGAAATTCTCGAAAGGGTTGGAGAAGATGCATATCGTATTGCTTTGCCCCCTCAATTAGTAGGAACTCATGATGTATTTCATGTCTCAATGCTCAAGAAGTATGTACCTGATCCTTTTAATGTCATCACTTATGACAATCTGGAGATTAAGAAGGATTTGACATACGAGCAAAAGTCAGTCAAGATCATTGAACGAGAAGTACGTCAATTGCGGAATAAAACTATTCCTATGGTCAAGATCCAATGGACCAAGCTATGGCCGCATGAAGCAACATGGGAAACCGAGGAAGCCATGCGCAAGAGATTTCCATAATTATTTGAATGTAAGTACACTCTCCATAAATTCATGAATAGAATTTGGGGGCAAATTCTTTTTTTAGTGGGGGAGGGTGTAACGCCCGGGAATTTTCTAAGAATTTTTCAGATTTAAAATATAATCATTAATCATTTTCTGGGCTATTAATCGAATTATAATGAATTAAATCTAATTATTTAGGCCCTACACTGATCAAAGTGGATTAGGCCCATACAATAAACCCAATAGGCCCAAAAAGATTGGTTTTGGACTTTGGCCCATGTTCTAGAACCTTAAAATGGGTGAAATCATGGAATTAAGAAGATAATTACTCCTTGGCATATAAATAAAAGGATAATATTGAGGATAATATCAAAAGAGTTTGAAGTATTTCAAATTCGGCGCTCACAGTATAAAACAGTCTATCGCAAGACCGCTAACGGGCTGTAAACGGTCGTCCAATGACCGCTAACGAATGTAGATTCCGTGAGAGGAAGAAAACATGAAAAGGTTAGATTTTTAGCATCCAAATCATCTTGGGTCGACTCTATCAGCTAATTAGATAGGTCTAGAAGGATTGTAGATCGAATGGAAAGTCTAATTGGGACTCTAAGTTTGTTCTAATCCTCAAACCCTAGCTAAAACTTATAAATAGGTCCTAGATTTGACATACGCGACCCCTACTTTGGCTCGCGTGGAACACAGGTAAGGAGACTGAATTAGAAGTAAGTTTCTTCTAGGAATTTGTTCATTATACTTCGAACTCACTACCCTCCAAATTTTGTTCTAGGAGATCAAGCCTACGTGAAGTTAGAAGCTTCCAAAGTCGCTATTTCTACATTAAGAACTCAGGAGTTAGTGCGTCCGACCCAAGAAGATCAAGGAATTCGGAGCCCAAAACGAGGTAATTAGATAAAGGTTATTTTTAACTTTTGGTTACCATATATATCTTCTACTTACCCTCAAAATTTCACGTCCATAGGTCAAGGGAGTCAGGAGATAGAGCGACGTGAAGTTGTTGATTTAGATCAAGAAAGTGCAGAAACTAGGGCGTAATCTCAGTCAGAAATTCAAAGTTTAGAGACACTATTAAAGGTAGGTTATCTCATGAAAGGCTTAAACTTTATGTCAGGAATAAAAGTCCTCTTGTTTCATTCGTTTTCATGCATTATATCTTGAGAATTTCGTGTTTTACTTAGGACTATGCATCTAGTTTAGTCTTCATGCATAATACTAAGCCTAATGAAGAGAAAAATGAAATTTCTTGTTGTTCATACAAACCTATGCATATTGTTGGCCTATGCACGATCTATCATGATTATGGATGTTGAAATATGTTGATTTTCAGACATGATATGTCTTAATTAACATTTTTGTTTAGTTATCTTTGGAACTCGGATTAACACAGGAACAAATGGTTTTTCTAGAGACCGCCATAGAACTGTCGCGGTCGTACGATAGACTGCTAACTGCAAGTGGCGGGCGTCCATTTGACCATTTTCAAGTTATGATTTTATAATATTGGTAATCTGAACCATATTGCAGAACTAACCATAGTTAATATATATTAAGCCTATTTAACTAAGTTCTAAGCCTGATTTAATTACATGTTTTATATACTTAGTTAATGTACTTGTTTATCAAAAGAGATTTCATGTTTCATGTACATTGGTATTATTTTAACTTATGTTAATTTATGCCCAAACATCATACACTCTTGTAATTAAATACATGTTTCTAAAAGATTCATGATTTAACTTGATCACTATTTTATTTCGATTTTCTCTCTTATCTAAGTGTCATTTTCTTAAGTACATGGCACATATCCCGGTATATTGTCATTAGATACACTTTTACACATTAGGAATATAATCTTGGACATGATGACCTCTCTCTTGGATATTCCTTCCAATGGACTAGGAAATCTTGTTTCAAGACCTCCATAAGACTCCGCGAGCCTGGGATTCCCACTAGAACCCCGAGCTGGTTGTATCATTAAAGCCTAATTGTCTAGAAGGCACTTATACTGATGTTTTATATTCTGGATTATTAGCGGCCTTCTGGTTGACCGCCAATGACTGCTAGCGGGCCTGCACTTGACCGCTAACGGATCCTAAACGGTACTGCATTAGACCGCTAAGACTCCAGATATCCTGTTTTAAAATATCAAACTGTCTTATCATTAACGGTCCTGTACTAGACCACCAGGGACAAGAGACGGTCCAATAAATGATCGCTAGCTTCCTGAATTTGATTAACCCGGGGTTTTGACTCAAGGGTTGATTTTCCTACATTCCTAGATGGTCCAATTGATTATCTAGAACTTGTCACATTATTCCAAAGATATCTAAGTAATTTTGAAAGTTAAAAAATGTACCGTTATGCTGCCGATTTATTTTCATGGCATTGTTGTGCCCCTTTGATTTTGATGATAGCGAACACTATGAGTCAGCATTGCATATCATGAACATCTCTGTCTAAATGAAAGTCCTGCTTGAGCATATATGAAATCTGTACATGTCTGCTCTCCATGCATATGCAAAGTCTGTACAGCCAGTGCATCTCTTGATTTAAAGTCCATACATTGTCTGCCCGCACACACAAGTCCATACATTGCTTTGCAGCATACATGCACACAGAGTCTATACATTCTCTGCTGATATGTTTATGTTGTAGTTCAACAAGTTTGTACATCGCATATGCACTCTCAGATCTGTGCATATGCTATTTCCTGTACAGAAATGTTGGTGCATGTGATAAGCCAATGCATTTCATGTCTCGTGCATATCCGTCTCACTTAGCGTCTCTGTGCATACCTTAAGGTCGATGCATATGGTGAGCATCTAGTCAGTGCATGTTTAGGTCTTATGCTATATTACAGAGTCTGTACATTCCTTGTGCATGCATCGTTTCTCAAAGTCTGTACAGCTCGTGGTCGCAAGACCAAGTCTGTACATCGTCTTGTGCATGCATCGTTTCGCAAAGTCTGTACATCGCCCAGTTGCACGCCACACAGCTGAGCAAGTCTATACATCCGTTAGCTCAGCTAGTGGTTTAGTTAGTGCATCCATGTATACATAAGTCTGTACATTCGTTGTTTCATGCATATACAATGTCTGCACATTCTTTGCTGTGATGTCCGTGCGTCAGTTAAGCAAGTCTATACAGACTTGCTCCATGCGTTAGTTAAGCAACTCTATACATGATGCATTGGTTCTTAAGTGCTAGGTTGCAAGTTTGTACATTGTCCTCCTTCAAGCACGCAAAGTCTGTACATCATCTTGGCACAAATAAAGTATGTACAGAGTTTGCCTAGTCTGCATCAGTTCAAGGTCTGTACATCGTTTAGTGCATTACATGCATTCATCAAGAGTCTGTACACTCGGTGTCTGAATCTCATGTATTCCAAGTCTGTACACTTGTTGTCTGCATCACAAGCATTCAAGTCTATACACTCTTTGTGTCTGCATCACATGCATTCAAAGTCTGTACACTCGTGAATGAAATTTCTGTGCATTTATTCTCGTTGTGCATACTTTCTCATATATGCACACTGCATTTGGTGCATCAAGTCTGTACAGGGTATGCTCATTTATCAAACATACTCGATGCATTCTTTCTTTCCTGTCAGATAAATCCACACTGATAACAAGTCTGTTTTATTACAGGGCTGCTGCTCGAGGAGCCTAATGAGGGCACGTGATCCAAGAGTGCAGATGGCTCAGGAACGTAACACGTGGAATGCAGTGTGTAAAATGCTGCCACGTGGTCTAGGCTTGTCACGCCCCGAGAGCGGAAGATACCCGGAGACGCGTGACGAGTTTATATCAATCATGTCAATCAGAGTATTAGTGTATTCGACACCAAAATCAGAGATGCGTGAAAGTAAAGATAACCCAGTCCTTTATTCCTTCATAAGAAGATGTCTATTACAAACCTTGAAGTACTAACTAAAATAAAAGAAAAATACAAGGTTGACTCAAGAAAATATGAAAAAGACTAGGTAACACGGAAGAAGCTCTATCTCTTTCACTCTTGATTTTCCCCATCCGTTTGAGTTCCCTCTTCGTCGGACTTACCTGAAAAGTAGGGAAACACTAAGTGAGCGAACGCTCAGTAGGAATCTATATCTCAAGAACTAGCAATGGGTTTAAGTAATTACATCTTTCATGAATGCACTATAGCTATGCATGATCGCATAAAACGACAAGATAGAGAGAGTGTGTATAACAATAAGATAGCAAGAAGAACTAGTCATGAACTTTCAAGAACTTATATCGAAAGATATCAAGATATTCAAGCAAGTAAACTCATCATGTTATGTTGGAATTTGGCTATTTTGTTTCAAGTCAAGCAAGTATGAAATTACCCTTTCTCGGGCCACGCAAGCCATGTAATATCAAGTCAAGTACAAGTACAAGATTTGTGGAATGTTCAATCAAGCTAGTCATGCACTTCGGTATAATGCCAATACCGTGATCAATCAACTCCCATGGGCACAAGTACTTTCGGGTGCTCCTCCCAGGACCAGATCGGGCCCTATATGCACAGGCATTAATCATGTATTTTAACATCCACTTTTGTGTATAGCCAATATGGAATTTCAAGAATAAAGCTTGTAGACATGTAGGGTAAACAATAGTAGAGTCCAAAAATATGACACTTGACATAGATTGGCGATAATAACGGTACAATCACGATTATCGATAAAACTAGGTGGAATTGGTTTCCTAACTTGGGTACCATGACAAACAAGTATGGACATTCTTTATATAGAATTGAGGTCCACATGAACAGCACATCAATGTCAAGACGCCCTCATTCTTACTATAGAATTGAGGTCCACAAGAACATCATGTTGAATATAGAATTGGGGTTTACAAGAACAGCATAACAATGTTGATATAGAATTGGGGTTTACAAGAACAACATCAAATGGCATGATAACCTCATCCCATTAAGAGAATTCTCATGATACACACTTTGCATAACATGAGGGCCGGTATACCATATTTCTTTAGAGTGACATGGCAAAATAGTGTAATGGGTTTTTATGGTACAACCAGCTCAGTCGGTCTTGAGGGAATCCAAGGCTGCGAGGAGACTTACGGAGGTCTCTATGGCTAACTCGCTAGTCCAAAGGAACGGAATGTCCAAAGGAGAGCTTGTATGTCAATGAGAATTGAGAGGGTAATGCGATAAATCATCGTAGAAACGAGGGACTATACTCACGAACTGGAATATAGTGCCGATACCTATATATATAGATATAATGAAACTCTCGGTTAACAGTAATCAGTGAAACAGTAATGCAAAAAAATAGCGACTTTGGTAAAGCCATTTTTCATGAAATTAACGCCTTAATCAGGGCCGTTTATATTACATTTGACGACGTACATAGAAGTCGTCCTTTCCATATTTCTAATTTACAGAATATTAATAATCTGGAATTTTTAACAGAAACGCGCCTTGGACAGGGGCGTGACTCTTCAATATGCGCCCTGGTCTGGGGCGTCAGTTAAACATGAGACGACCTGGACAAGGTCGTGAATTCAGGAATTTACCAATTTTCAGATAATAAAATTTCAGGAAAACAGGATACATGATCGTGGCAGGAAAAATAGCAGGATTACAAGAGATTGGTCATGCATTAATTTAGAATCATGATTGAATAGATATATAATGTTAAACATGGCATTTATTAATTAAGAGAAATTGACGTCCGTGTGAAGGGCGTCAAATATGGAGTTGACGACCTAGTCATGGTCGTTTCTTTTAAATTAGCGCCCTTGACAGGGACGCTTCCTTCAAAAACTTTGCAGAAACGCATAAAATCTATATGCATGTATTAACGGATGATGTTATAATCATTATTAGGCTAGTTTGGGTTACAGTCCTTGAGAAAACCTACCTTTAAGAAGATTTTGACTGATGATCGGATGAAGGTTCAATAATAACGATGCTCTGATCTTCCGGAAGCAGAGGAAGATGATAAGGAAAAACTCCTCCGACACTTCGGTAGTTTGAAGAAGATGTAGACGATGATGAAGACCCTTCGTTCTTCAGCACGTCAACCTACAGAACACATGAAGAATATTAGTATCCTTCATGACTAAGAATTATGGACAGAGGAAGAAAACGGTACGAAGAACCACCTGTTCTTCACGCAGCAGCAACAGCTTTAGGGTTTGATCGGACAGGGTTATTTATAGGATTTTGGGCATCCTAATAGAGTTAGAATTTGATTAAGGGTAGTATTCCCTTGATAGAGTCCTTACTATATCCTACCCTCGACGTAGTTATCCATAACTTGCCCTGGATAGACTCCTGGGTCGAACGAAACTCGAACTGAATTAACGTCTTAAGAGAGGGGGTCGAATTTAAATTGACGCCTTGTCTAGCGTCGTTACTTATGTAAAACGCACCCAGGTAGAGGGCGTTTCATTTTCTTTTCCTAGATTTTATCTTTCGTCGTTTGAAATTTGACGCCCTATAGTATAGGCGTCCTTTTTAAATTAACGCCTTAGACAGAGGCGTTTCCTTTTGAATCAGCGCCTTTATAAAAGGCGTTATTTTTTTCCTTTGATTAATGATTTACTCATTTAGGCTCTTTGTCATCTATTCACTTATCTTTTATTTTTAATTTGATATATTTAAAAATCTTGCTTTTATCAGGGTCGCTACACCCTCCCCCACTTAAGAGAATCTGGTCCCCAAATTCAATAGTATATATAAGTGGAGAGTGTAGAGTATATACCTTAAAATAATTCTGGAAATCGCTTCCTCATGGATTCCTCGATTTCCCATGTAGCTTCATGTTCGGAGTTCTTATTCCATTGTACCTTAAGCATGGGAATAGCCTTATTCCTTAGGGTACGTACTTCACGATCTAGTATCTTCATAGGCTTCTGCTCATATGTGAGATCCTTCTGGATCACTAGGTCTCCATGATCAATAATATGTGATGGATCGTGTACATACTTCTTCAACATAGATATGTGGAATACATTATGTACATCGGACAGTTGAGGAGGCAATGCGATGCGATAAGCAACCTCGCCAACTCGTTCCAGTATCTCGAAGGGTCCCATGAATCTTGGTGTAAGCTTGCCTTTAACACCAAATCTCCGTATGCCACGTCCAGGCGATATCTTGAGAAATACATGATCTCCAATTTGGAATTCAAGATCTCTCCTTCTTGTATCGACATAAGCCTTTTGCCTAGACTGAGCAACTTGCAGTCTTTCTCTAATCATTTGTATTCTTTCAGTGGTAACCCTTACCATGTCTGGACCTAGCAGTTGTTTCTCTCCAACTTCGTCCCAGCATAAGGGTGATCGGCAACTCCTTCCGTATAAAGCTTCGAAAGGTGCCATTTGTATACTTGCCTAGTAGCTATTATTGTATGCAAATTCCACCAACGGCAAGTGATCATGCCAGCTTCCATCGAAATCAATGATGCAAGCTCTGAGCATATCTTCTTGGAAATAAAAGAATGTGATGCACCCGTATCAAATAAGACATGTGCATACTTGGAATAAACTTTCAGTGTACCTTCTACTAGTCCGCCTTCTTCTTCTTCGGTCTCCTTAATTGCGTGAAGACGAGCGTTCTTGGTTACCGGGCGCTTCCCGTCACTGGTTTGATCATTAAGTAATGGGCAATCGGGAATCCGATGCTCACGGCTCCCGCAACGGAGACATGCTCCAAGTTTCCTCCAGCACTCTTCGGCTTTATGACCAGCCTTGTCACAATGCTTGCATATTATATTCGAAGGTGTAGTAGTGATAGAGAAGGGCTTGGTCTTCTTAAATTTTTGGTCTTGAGAAGAAGTACCTCCAATGCTAGGCCTCTTCTTGAAGTTGGGTTTGAAGGAACCCGAACTTGTAACTTGTTCTTTCTTATCCTTCCCACGGATTCTATCTGATAGCTCCGTGGCATCTTCTAACAATTGAGCTCGGTGTACTATCTCTGAGTAGACCTGAATATCCATTGGCGCCAGCTGGGTAATATATTGGGGCCTGAGCCCAATAAGGAACCACCTAGCTTTCATCTTCTCGGTGCTAACTAAGTGCTTAGCATACCGAGACAATCTAGAGAATTATGCCTCGTACTCCGCCACCGATAATGACCGTTGCTTGAGTGCGGCAAATTCGGTAGCTTTCTTTTCTTGGACTCGGTCTGAAAAATATTTATTGTTGAAATGTTCAACAAATTCTTCCCAAGTAGTTTGGTCTTGATTTATAGTGGCTTCGACTGACTCCCACCAGCATCGAGCATCCCTTTCTAGTTGAAAGGTAGCTAATAAGACTTTATCTTGATCCGTGCACTGCATAACACGGAATATACGTTCCGTCTCCCTGATCCAGTGCTCTGCGTCATCCGGATCAGTAGAACCCATGAATTTGGGAGGGTTCATGTTCTTGAAGACTTGGTGGAGACTTCCGGCTCGTTGTGCACCTCCCTGTGCTACTTGTTGCAGCACTTGAGTCATGCCTTGAAGTGTACGCTGCATGTTGCACCACTGAACACGTTTGGCAGCCATCGTCCTACAATTACAATAACTATATTAGTATATACTCGCGTTAACGGCTTTTAAGTTAACTCAACCCTTGGTTCTACCCAATCTCACTGGTTAAAGGTTTGAACCTATCCTTGGACTTGGGTTTTCCTAGGAATTGAATACCCTAGGCTCTGATACCATAAAAACTGTCACGCCCCGAGAGCGGAAGATACCCGGAGACGCGTGACGAGTTTATATCAATCATGTCAATCAGAGTATTAGTGTATTTGACACCAAAATCAGAGATGCGCGAAAGTAAAGATAACCCTGTCCTTTATTCCTTCATAAGAAGATGTCTATTACAAACCTTGAAGTACTAACTAAAATAAAAGAAAAATACAAGGTTGACTCAAGAAAATATGAAAAAGACTATGTAACACGGAAGAAGCTCTATCTCTTTCACTCTTGATTTTCCCCATCCGTTTGAGTTACCTCTTCGTCGGACTTACCTGAAAAGTAGGGAAACACTAAGTGAGCGAACGCTCAGTAGGAAATTATATCTCAAGAACTAGCAATGGGTTTAAGTAATTACATCTTTCATGAATGCACTATAGCTATGCATGCTCGCATAAAACGACAAGATAGAGAGAGTGTGTATAACAATAAGATAGCAAGAAGAACTAGTCATGAACTTTCAAGAACTTATATCGAAAGATATCAAGATATTCAAGCAAGTAAACTCATCATGTTATGTTGGAATTTGGCTATTTTGTTTCAAGTCAAGCAAGTATGAAATTACCCTTTCTCGGGCCACGCAAGCCATGTAATATCAAGTCAAGTACAAGTACAAGATTTGTGGAATGTTCAATCAAGCTAGTCATGCACTTCGGTATAATGCCAATACCGTGATCAATCAACTCCCATGGGCACAAGTACTTTCGGGTGCTCCTCCCAGGACCAGATCGGGCCCTATATGCGCAGGCATTAATCATGTATTTTAACATCCACTTTTGTGTATAGCCAATATGGAATTTCAAGAATAAAGCTTGTAGACATGTAGGGTAAACTAGAGTAGAGTCCAAAAATATGACACTTGACATAGAATGGCGATAATAACAGTACAATCATGATTATCGATAAAACTAGGTGGAATTGGTTCCCTAACTTGGGTACCATGACAAGCAAGTATGGACATTCTTTATATAGAATTGAGGTCCACATGAACAGCACATCAATGTCAAGACGTCCTCATTCTTACTATAGAATTGAGGTCCACAAGAACATCATGTTGAATATAGAATTGGGGTTTACAAGAACAGCATAACAATGTTGATATAGAATTGGGGTTTACAAGAACAGCATCAAATGGCATGATAACCTCATCCCATTAAGAGAATTCTCATGATACACACTTTGCATAACATGAGGGCCGGTATACCATGTTTCTTTAGAGTGACATGGCAAAATAGTGTAATGGGTTTTTATGGTACAACCAGCTCAGTCGGCCTTGAGGGAATCCAAGGCTGCGAGGAGACTTACGGAGGTCTCTATGACTAACTCGCTAGTCCAAAGGAACGGAATGTCCAAAGGAGAGCTTGTATGTCAATGAGAATTGAGAGGGTAATGCGATAAATCGTTGTAGAAATGAGGGACTATACTCACGGATTGGAATATAGTGCCGATACCTATATATATAGATATAATGAAACTCTCGGTTAACAGTAATCAGTGAAACAGTAATGCAAAAAAATAGCGACTTTGGTAAAGCCATTTTTCATGAAATTAACGCCTTAATCAGGGCCGTTTATATTACATTTGACGACGTACATAGAAGTCATCCTTTCCATATTTCTAATTTACAAAATATTAATAATCTGGAATTTTTAACAGAAACGCGCCCTGGACAGGGGCGTGACTCTTCAATATGCGCCCTGGTCTGGGGCGTCAATTAAACATGAGACGACCTGGACAAGGTCGTGAATTCAGGAATTTACCAATTTTCAGATAATAAAATTTCAGGAAAACAGGATACATGATCGTGGCAGGAAAAATAGCAGGATTACAAGAGATTGGTCATGCATTAATTTAGAATCATGATTGAATAGATATATAATTTTAAACATGGCATTTATTAATTAAGAGAAATTGACGTCCGTGTGAAGGGCGTCAAATATGGAGTTGACGACCTAGTCATGGTCGTTTCTTTTAAATTAGCGCCCTTGACAGGGACGCTTCCTTCAAAAACTTTGCAGAAACGCATAAAATCTATATGCATGTATTAACGGATGATGTTATAATCATTATTAGGCTAGTTTGGGCTACAGTCCTTGAGAAAACCTACCTTTAAGAAGATTTTGACCGATGATCGGATGAAGGTTCAATAATAACGATGCTCTGATCTTCCGGAAGCAGAGGAAGATGATAAGGAAAAACTCCTCCGACACTTCGGTAGTTTGAAGAAGATGTAGACGATGATGAAGACCCTTCGTTCTTCAGCACGTCAACCTACAGAACACATGAAGAATATTAGTATCCTTCATGACTAAGAATTATGGACAGAGGAAGAAAACGGTACGAAGAACCACCTGTTCTTCACGCAGTAGCAACAGCTTTAGGGTTTGATCGGACAGGGTTATTTATAGGATTTTGGGCATCCTAATAGAGTTAGAATTTGATTAAGGGTAGTATTCCCTTGATAGAGTCCTTACTATATCCTACCCTCGACGTAGTTATCCATAACTTGCCCTAGATAGACTCCTGGGTCGAACGAAACTCGAACTGAATTAATGTCTTAAGAGAGGGCGTCGAATTTAAATTGACGCCTTGTCTAGCGTCGTTACTTATGTAAAACGCGCCCAGGTAGAGGGCGTTTCATTTTCTTTTCCTAGATTTTATCTTTCGTCGTTTGAAATTTGACGCCCTATAGTATAGGCGTCCTTTTTAAATTAACGCCTTAGACAGAGGCGTTTCCTTTTGAATCAGCGCCTTTATAAAAGGCATTATTTTTTTCCTTTGATTAATGATTTACTCATTTAGGCTCTTTATCATCTATTCACTTATCTTTTATTTTTAATTTGATATATTTAAAAATCTTGCTTTTATCAGGGTCGCTACACCCTCCCCCACTTAAGAGAATTTGGTCCCCAAATTCAATAGTATATATAAGTGGAGAGTGTAGAGTATATACCTTAAAACAATTCTGAAAATCGCTTCCTCATGGATTCCTCGATTTCCCATGTAGCTTCATGTTCGGAGTTCTTATTCCATTGTACCTTAAGCATGGGAATAGCCTTATTCCTTAGGGTACGTACTTCACGATCTAGTATCTTCATAGGCTTCTACTCATATGTGAGATCCTTCTAGATCACTAGGTCTCCATGATCAATAATATGTGATGGATCGTGTACATACTTCTTCAACATAGATATGTGGAATACATTATGTACATCGGACAGTTGAGGAGGCAATGCGATGCGATAAGCAACCTCGCCAACTCGTTCCAGTATCTCGAAGGGTCCCATGAATCTTGGTGTAAGCTTGCCTTTAACACCAAATCTCCGTATGCCACGTCCAGGCGATATCTTGAGAAATATATGATCTCCAATTTGGAGTTCAAGATCTCTCCTTCTTGTATCGACATAAGCCTTTTGCCTAGACTGAGCAACTTGCAGTCTTTCTCTAATCATTTGTATTCTTTCAGTGGTAACCCTTACCATGTCTGGACCTAGCAGTTGTTTCTCTCCAACTTCATCCCAGCATAAGGGTGATCGGCAACTCCTTCCGTATAAAGCTTCGAAAGGTGCCATTTGTATACTTGCCTGGTAGCTATTATTGTATACAAATTCCACCAACGGCAAGTGATCATGCCAGCTTCCATCGAAATCAATGATGCAAGCTCTGAGCATATCTTCTTGGAAATAAAAGAATGTGATGCACCCGTATCAAATAAGACATGTGCATACTTGGAATAAACTTTCAGTGTACCTTCTACTAGTCTGCCTTCTTCTTCTTCGGTCTCCTTAATTGCGTGAAGACGAGCGTTCTTGGTTACCGGGCGCTTCCCGTCACTGGTTTGATCATTAAGTAATGGGCAATCGGGAATCCGATGCTCACGGCTCCCGTAACGGAGACATGCTCCAAGTTTCCTCCAGCACTCTTCGGCTTTATGACCAGCCTTGTCACAATGCTTGCATATTATATTCGAAGGTGTAGTAGTGATAGAGAAGGGCTTGGTCTTCTTAAATTTTTGGTCTTGAGAAGAAGTACCTCCAATGCTAGGCCTCTTCTTGAAGTTGGGTTTGAAGGAACCCGAACTTGTAACTTGTTCTTTCTTATCCTTCCCACGGATTCTATCTGATAGCTCCGTGGCATCTTCTAACAATTGAGCTCGGCGTACTATCTCTGAGTAGACCTGAATATCCATTGGCGCCAGCTGGGTAATATATTGGGGCATGAGCCCATTAAGGAACCTCCTAGCTTTCATCTTCTCGGTGCTAACTAAGTGCTTAGCATACCGAGACAATCTAGAGAATTATGCCTCGTACTCCGCCACCGATAATGACCGTTGCTTGAGTGCGGCAAATTCGGTAGCTTTCTTTTCTTGGACTCGGTCTGAAAAATATTTATTGTTGAAATGTTCAACAAATTCTTCCCAAGTAATTTGGTCTTGATTTATAGTGGCTTCGACTGACTCCCACCAGCATCGGGCATCCCTTTATAGTTGAAAGGTAGCTAATAAGACTTTATCTTGATCCGTGCACTGCATAACACAGAATATACGTTCCGTCTCTCTGATCCAGTGCTCTGCGTCATCCGGATCAGTAGAACCCATGAATTTGGGAGGGTTCATGTTCTTGAAGACTTGGTGGAGACTTCCGGCTCGTTGTGCACCTCCCTATGCTACTTGTTGCAGCACTTGAGTCATGCCTTGAAGTGTACGCTGCATGTTGCGCCACTGAGCACGTTCGACAGCCATCGTCCTACAATTACAATAACTATATTAATATATACTCGCGTTAACGGCTTTTAAGTTAACTCAACCCTTGGTTCTACCCAATCTCACTGGTTAAAGGTTTGACCCTATCCTTGGACTTGGGTTTTCCTAGGAATTGAATACCCTAGGCTCTGATACCACAAAAACTGTCACGCCCCGAGAGCGGAAGATACCCGGAGACGCGTGACGAGTTTATATCAATCATGTCAATCAGAGTATTAGTGTATTCGACACCAAAATCAGAGATGCGCGAAAGTAAAGATAACCCAGTCCTTTATTCCTTCATAAGAAGATGTCTATTACAAACCTTGAAGTACTAACTAAAATAAAAGAAAAATACAAGGTTGACTCAAGAAAATATGAAAAAGACTAGGTAACACGGAAGAAGCTCTATCTCTTTCACTCTTGATTTTCCCCATCCGTTTGAGTTCCCTCTTCATCGGACTTACCTGAAAAGTAGGGAAACACTAAGTGAGCGAACGCTCAGTAGGAAATTATATCTCAAGAACTAGCAATGGGTTTAAGTAATTACATCTTTCATGAATGCACTATAGCTATGCATGCTCGCATAAAATGACAAGATAGAGAGAGAGTGTATAACAATAAGATAGCAAGAAGAACTAGTCATGAACTTTCAAGAACTTATATCGAAAGATATCAAGATATTCAAGCAAGTAAACTCATCATGTTATGTTGGAATTTGGCTATTTTGTTTCAAGTCAAGCAAGTATGAAATTACCCTTTCTCGGGCCACGCAAGCCATGTAATATCAAGTCAAGTACAAGTACAAGATTTATGGAATGTTCAATCAAGCTAGTCATGCACTTCGGTATAATGCCAATACCGTGATCAATCAACTCCCATGGGCACAAGTACTTTCGGGTGCTCCTCCCTGGACTAGATCGGGCCCTATATGCGCAGGCATTAATCATGTATTTTAACATCCACTTTTGTGTATAGCCAATATGGAATTTCAAGAATAAAGCTTGTAGACATGTAGGGTAAACTAGAGTAGAGTCCAAAAATATGACACTTGACATAGAATGGCGATAATAACGGTACAATCACGATTATCGATAAAACTAGGTGGAATTGGTTCCCTAACTTGGGTACCATGACAAGCAAGTATGGACATTCTTTATATAGAATTGAGGTTCACATGAACAGCACATCAATGTCAAGACGTCCTCATTCTTACTATAGAATTGAGGTCCACAAGAACATCATGTTGAATATAGAATTGGGGTTTACAAGAAGAGCATAACAATGTTGATATAGAATTGGGGTTTACAAGAACAACATCAAGTGGCATGATAACCTCATCCCATTAAGAGAATTCTCATGATACACACTTTGCATAACATGAGGGCCGGTATACCATGTTTATTTAGAGTGACATAGCAAAATAGTGTAATGGGTTTTTATGGTACAACCAGCTCAGTCGGCCTTGAGGGAATCCAAGGCCGCGAGGAGACTTACGGAGGTCTCTATGACTAACTCGCTAGTCCAAAGGAACGGAATGTCCAAAGGAGAGCTTGTATGTCAATGAGAATTGAGAGGGTAATGCGATAAATCGTCGTAGAAACGAGGGACTATACTCACGGACAGGAATATAGTGTCGATACCTATATATATATATATAATGAAACTCTCGGTTAACAGTAATCAGTGAAACAGTAATGCAAAAAAATAGCGACTTTGGTAAAGCCGTTTTTCATGAAATTAACGCCTTAATCAGGGCCGTTTATATTACATTTGACGACGTACATAGAAGTCATCCTTTCCATATTTCTAATTTATAGAATATTAATAATCTGGAATTTTTAACAGAAACGCGCCCTGGACAGGGGCGTGACTCTTCAATATGCGCCCTGGTCTGGGGCGTCAGTTAAACATGAGACGACCTGGACAAGGTCGTGAATTCAGGAATTTACCAATTTTCAGATAATAAAATTTCAGGAAAACAGGATACATGATCGTGGCAGGAAAAATAGCAGGATTACAAGAGATTGATCATGCATTAATTTAGAATCATGATTGAATAGATATATAATTTTAAACATGGCATTTATTAATTAAGAGAAATTGACGTCCGTGTGAAGGGCGTCAAATATGGAGTTGACGACCTAGTCATGGTCGTTTCTTTTAAATTAGCGCCCTTGACAGGGACGCTTCCTTCAAAAACTTTGCAGAAACGCATAAAATCTATATGCATGTATTAACGGATGATGTTATAATCATTATTAGGCTAGTTTGGGCTACAGTCCTTGAGAAAACCTACCTTTAAGAAGATTTTGACCGATGATCGGATGAAGGTTCAATAATAACGATGCTCTGATCTTCCGGAAGCAGAGGAAGATGATAAGGAAAAACTCCTCCGACACTTCGGTAGTTTGAAGAAGATGTAGACGATGATGAAGACCCTTCGTTCTTCAGCACGTCAACCTACAGAACACATGAAGAATATTAGTATCCTTCATGACTAAGAATTATGGACAGAGGAAGAAAACGGTACGAAGAACCACCTGTTCTTCACGCAGCAGCAACAGCTTTAGGGTTTGATCGGACAGGGTTATTTATAGGATTTTGGGCATCCTAATAGAGTTAGAATTTGATTAAGGGTAGTATTCCCTTGATAGAGTCCTTACTATATCCTACCCTCGACGTAGTTATCCATAACTTGCCTTGGATAGACTCTTGGGTCGAACGAAACTCGAACTGAATTAACGTCTTAAGAGAGGGCGTCGAATTTAAATTGACGCCTTGTCTAGCGTCGTTACTTATGTAAAACGCGCCCAGGTAGAGGGCGTTTCATTTCCTTTTCCTAGATTTTATCTTTCGTCGTTTGAAATTTGACGCCCTATAGTATAAGCGTCCTTTTTAAATTAACGCCTTAGACAGAGGCGTTTCCTTTTGAATCAGCGCCTTTATAAAAGACGTTATTTTTTTCCTTTGATTAATGATTTACTCATTTAGGCTCTTTGTCATCTATTCACTTATCTTTTATTTTTAATTTGATATATTTAAAAATCTTGCTTTTATCAGGGTCGCTACAAGGCTCTCTGGGCGGGAATCTGGAAACTGGTCGCCCACCTCTCTGCTGCTATATATATGAAGCTTCTTCCTCTGAAGAAGATTTGATCGAAGCAGAAGGGGCAGAAGCAGAGAGAGAGCCTGCACGATCCAGAAGAAGAAAAAGAGTGAAGAAGAGAAAGAGAGAAGAAGCAGAAGAGAAAGAAGAGAAAGAGAGAGATAGAGAGCTCGAGCAGATAATCTGAAGTATTCATTGAAGAATCTGGTTGTCTGGAAATTAGATCAGATCCAAACCAGACTTGCTCCTGCGAGAGCTACATTTTGCATTTCATTTACAGCTTTCAGTCGCTGATGGTTTCCTGTTTTGTGTTTTCTTTTTAAACTTTTCTTCAAGCTGTTAGTCAGCAGAGCTAAGCTATATTGCTCAGCATTTACAGTGGAGGATTCCACTGGTCGGGTTAAGCTGTAGCCCCCAGCGGTCGGGTTAAGCTGTAATCTCCAGCAGTCAAGCTGTGAGTCAGCGGATGGCTAAGCTGTATTGCCCAGCGGAAGCAAGCTGTGATGCTCAGCGGTTGTAGGCAAGCTGTGAGGCCCAGCGGTTCAAGCTGTTAGTCAGCGGAATCCACACTCTAGTTGGAGTGTGGGGTGGACATAGGTCTGGAGGACCGAACCACCTTAAAAATTATATGTGCAGTGGGTTGATTGCTTTATTTTACTTCCGCTAGATGAATGTTTAGACGCGCTATACATATTTGCTTATTGGTTCATAAGAGAATTTGATTAGTTCTTCAGATTGTCTAAATTTGTCTAGTGAGCATTCTAGATTTTAAATTGAGCGAAACTTTTTAAGGGTTGATTCATTCACCCCCCCTCTGAATCCAACGCACCGAACCCAACACTTGGTATCAGAGCGGGTTGCTGTGCATAGGATCTAACAATCCGCAGTAGATCCTGCATCTTCTGTGGTGCATTTCAGAGTGGGTTTTTTGTGCTCGGTGTTTAGTTTCACTGACTTAGTGCCTTGCTTTGCTTATCTGGTTGTGGTGCATTCTTGTCGATTGTATAGTGCGCTGAATCTATTTTCCGTCTGTCCAAATGGCTCGTCCTCTGGTTTATGATAGTTCTAACTTCAATAGTTGGCTAGGAGGCCTATTTGTGTACGTAGATTCCATTGATCCTAAACTATGGAGTCTACTATCTAAAGGCCCACACCAATTACCTCATGATGAGACCAAGTGGTCTAGAGAGGACAGAATAAAGAACTGTGATAATGTCATAGTTCTTAATATCTTGAGAGCTGCGATTAATACTGATATATATCCTTTTGCTCTCAGGTGCACTTCTGGAAAAGAGATATATGATAGAGTCATGTCTGCTCATAACAAACATGAGGACAGCTACATGATGGCCAACCAGAATGTTCATAACTCTGATCAACAGCGAGAGGATCAATGCTTGATGGCAAACCGGGGAAATGATTCATGATATCACTTGCCTAAAAGCTGAGTTGAACAACTTAAAATCTGAAAATGAGAACCTCAGAAATAAGCTCATTAGAGAAGAGGAAAGTGAAGAAACACTGCTTGAAGAAAATGCTTATTTGAAAGACCAAAATAAGAAGCTGATGGCTGTGAACATTGTGTTATCTGAAAGACTAATGGCACTCGAAAAGGGTAAATCAAGTTTGAATAAAGGAAAAGCTAATGATAATCTGGAGTTAATGCAGGAAAATGAAAATTTGAAAAGACTGAATGATGGCTTGCATAACCAAGTTATTTCTTGTGAAAGTGACATAGTTTCTCTGTAAATTGAGATTGATGATTTGAAAGTTTCTTTGTCTAAGTCTATTGATGACAGCTCAAATATAGTGAGTACTTCTGCCTCCTCATTCACAAAACAAGTTGCCATTCAAGAAAGTCAGAAAACAAAACAGAATAGGAATCTGTATGTTGAAACTTCTAAGGTCAAACTACCTTCTATTAAAAGAAAGAATGTGAAATGTTTCTACTGTGGTAAATTTGGTCATGAGATGGTTGATTATTTTATCATGAAGAAGGATGAATTGAAATCTGATAGAATTCATGCTAGGAATTCTAATATGAAGAAACCCTCTTCTGTTCAAATCAAAAGGCCTCAATGCTTTTATTATCATAAAGTAGGTCATCTCAAGCGTGAATGTAGGCTAAGGGAAATAGATGACCTGTCTGCTGTTGGAATGCATGATAAAATGTTCCATGCGAAAAATCATGCATCTCATAAAAAGAAGCTTCAATGTTTTCATTATGGCAAATTGGGCCATATTATTGCAAATTGTTGACATGCTAAGGGAAGAACACTTAACTCCAAACCTGCTAAAATCCCTGCAAAAGGACATGCATTTTATGAGAATTTTGACAGAATGAATTCTTCATGTTTTGAATGTGGAAAACATGGCCATACAGTCAAGGACTGCTGGCACGCTCAGGGAAAGAAATCTAACTCTGAATTTGTTAAATTCCCTGTAAACGGAAATGATTTTGGTTACAATAGATTTCTTGTAAACAATGCTTCTCATGGAAATATTCTTGTTTCAAAAGTTCAACATATTGTATGCTTTAGCTGTGGAAAGCCAGGCCACAGAGCTGCTAACTGTTGGCTGGCTGGTTATGAAAAGAAAAATTTCCATGTCAATAACAGAATTAATCATGTTCACTCACACCAATTTCATGCCAATGCTAATGTATACAAGGAGAACATGAAATCTGTTATCTCTAGTTATTACTGTGGGCAGTTAGAACATTCCAAGGCTAACTGCTATTTGAAGAGGGTAGATGACTCTCAAGTGTTGAACATGAGGAGAGCACCATCCAAATGTGTAACTGCTAGCTCAGGACCCAAGACATCTTGGGTACCTATTTGTGCAAAATAAACATTGTTGCAGGTGTGCCTTGGAAGGTGATGAATAAAAGGGGTAATAATCCAAGGCATTCAAGAATGTAACCCCCAAAATCCTACACATCAGGTCAGTTCTGAACTCTGTTTAAATCTCATCATCTGAAATTGTTGATTTGTTTGTTTGATTTCTGATGTCTTCTTCTTGTCTAGCTGATCAGTCTGCATTCCAGACTCAGCTACTGAATTTAATTCTGCACATATCTGATGCTCTTCTCTTGCCACTTATTACACTGTGTACATAAGATGCTAGATGCATTGCACAACCATTTTTGTAGTTGATGCATACCCTACACCGAGTTTACTTAAACCCATGTTCATGGTTGTTCATACATTGCATCGAGTATGCTTCTCACATGTTTGTGCATGTACGCACTTTGCACCGAGCTTATTCATGTGTTGCACTGAGTTTGAATGGTTCATTTAGTGCATATAGTCGATGCATGTGTCTAATGTCTGCATATATCATTTGCATGACTATCAAGGAAGTCGTTCAATGCATATAGGACTGCTTTATACTACATATCATCAAATTTGAAAAATCTGAAAAGAAATGATTCATTGCATAGCATAATTGTTGCATCTTGGTGTCAGGGGGAGCTGAGAGTTCAGTTCAATACATTGAATCCTTTTCACTTCTCTTCGTCCCCACTCAATTCATTCATATTCTTTGACATCTGATGCTCTTGGACCTTAATGCCTATTGCTATCATTTCCCTATCATCTTCACTGAACAACAGTATTGCTTCTGGTTTAGTACATTGAGCTGTGGTTATTGCAATTTTTCATTTATAAGAATCACACTTGCAAATTGAAAGGAACTAAAGGTTTAACTTTTATAAATTGAAGAGTTAAGTGTCTGCACTTCAGAACTTGAGATAAAAGAAAACCTTTATAGCTCTTAATCTCTGTCTCATGGTTAGAATCGAAAAAGTTTTTTTTTAATGTCTGAACATGTTAAACTGGAAATGTCTAGAAAAGGTGAATAAGAGTGTGTACTATTTTTAAACAATCACTCTAAAAGAAATCAGGGCAGCAGCAAATAAGATCATCAATGTAAAGAGCTGGACACAGTGACAGAGCAATGACTGAATTGCACTAAGAAACTGTGATCTCCTCCAAAGAAGCAGGAGAATTCATAAGTCATGAAGTGCTTCAAGCTATCTCTGTTCATAGGGTCAAATCTATAGGGGGAGTCTTCACCAAGTAACTGGGGGTACTGGCCTCTGATCAAGGTGTACCCTTAATGTCAAAGGTGAAAATTGTTCCTTGTAGGTCTTGATCTGAAATAGATCTAGTAGTTTATACCTAGTAACTGGGGGTACCTGCCTCTGATCAAGGTGTACACCTAATGTCAACAGCATAAATGCCACTGGTCTATTCACTTAGCTCAGTTTCTGAAAATTAAAAGGTGAAAAATAAACTGTTGTAACCCTTTGAAATCAAAAGTCATTGAGTGTAAATTATTTTTCTCAATACATATTCAAGTTGCCTTTCTTGAACTTCCATGTTTAATCACAAAGGGTATTGTTTCTGACTTATCTATTAAAACCATGTGCCCTAGATTCATTGCTATAAATGGAGTCTATAACTCTTTTTCAGTGGTCAACTGCTTTACTCTATCTTTATCACTGTTAAACCTGAATTCTTTCAAGACTGTATATTGCTGACTCTTATGCTTTAACAGTTGTCTATAATCATGCTCACTCTCTGAACCAATGCTTCAATTGTTGTGTAGTGACCCCTTACCTTATTCATGTTCTTTCCCTCCTATCTTCTCTACCTTTTGATTATGTCACAAGAGGAGATGTGTTTCATCCGTTCATATTCCTTTCTCAAAGGGGGAGAAACAATTCAGGGGGAGTTATACATTCAGGGGGAGAATGGGTTGTTCTAAGGGAAATCTGCATGTATACTGCATTTAGCATTCATGTTGTGCCATTAAGGGAGAGAGAGCCTTTCATGTCTTAGTCAAAGGGGGAGACTTTCATTCAATCATTGCATGCATATTTGTATTTCTCATCGCAAACTATTTTCTTTTTGATGAAGTCAAAGGGAGAGAATAGTTTGACATGAGTCAGTGTGACTCATAGTGTTGCCATCATCAAAAAGGGGGAGATTGTTGTGCCCCTGTGATTTTGATGATAGCAAACACTATGAGTCAGCATTGCATATCATGAACATCTCTGTCTAAATGAAAGTCCTGCTTGAGCATATAGGAAGTCTGTACATCGTCTGCTCTCCATGCATATGCAAAGTCTATACAGCCAGTGCATCTCTTGATTTAAAGTCCATACATTGTCTGCCCGCACACACAAGTCCATACATTACTTTGCAGCATGCACGCACGTAGAGTCTATACATTCTCTGCTGATATGTTTATGTTGTAGTTCAGCAAGTCTGTACATCGCATATGCACTCTCAGATCTGTGCATATGCTATTTCCTGCACAAAAATGTTGGTGCATGTGATAAGCCAATGCATTTCATGTCTCGTGCATATCCGTCTCACTTAGCGTCTCACTTAGCGTCTCTGTGCATGGTGCATGTGATAAGGCAATGCATTTCATGTCTCGTGCATATCCGTCTCACTTAGCGTCTCACTTAGCGTCTCTGTGCATACCTTAAGGTCGATGCATATGGTGAGCATCTAGTCAGTGCATGTTTAGGTCTCATGCTATATTACAAAGTCTGTACATTTCTTGTGCATGCATCGTTTCTCAAAGTCTGTACAGCCCGTGGTCGCAAGACCAAGTCTGTATATCGTCTTGTGCATGCATCGTTTCGCAAAGTCTGTACATCGTCTAGTTGCACGCCACACAGCTGAGCAAGTCTATACATCCGTTAGCTCAGCTCGTGGTTTAGTCAGTGCATCCATGCATACATAAGTCTGTACATTCGTTGTTTCATGCATATACAATGTCTGCACAGTCTTTGCTGTAATGTCCGTGCGTCAGTTAAGCAAGTCTATATAGACTTGCTCCATGCGTTAGTTAAGTAACTCTATACATGATGCATTGGTTCTTAAGTGCTAGGTTGCAAGTTTGTACATTGTCCTGCTTCAGGCACGCAAAGTCTGTACATCGTCTTGGCACAAATAAAGTATGTACAGAGTTTGCCTAGTCTGCATCAGTTCAAGGTCTGTACATCGTTTAGTGCATTACATGCATTCATCAAGAGTCTGTACACTTGGTGTCTGCATCTCATGAATTCCAAGTCTGTACACTTGTTATCTGCATCACAAGCATTCAAGTCTATACACTCTTTGTGTCTGCATCACATGCATTCAAAGTCTGTACACTCGTGAATGAAATGTCCGTGCATTCATTCTCGTTGTACATACTTTCTCATATATGCACACTGCATTTGGTGCATCAAGTCTGTACAGGGTATGCTCATTTATCAAACTTACTCGATGCATTCTTTCTTTCCTGTCAGATAAATCCACACTGATAACAAGTCTGTTTTATTACAGGGCTGCTGCTCGAGGAGCCTAATGAGGGCACGCGATCCAAGAGTGGAGATGGCTCAGGAACGTAACGCGTGGAATGCAGTGTGTAAAATGCTGCCACGTGGTCTAGGCTCTCTGGGCGGGAATCTAGAAATCGGTCACCCACCTCTCTGTTGCTATATATATGAAGCTTCTTCCTCTGAAAAAGATTTGATCGAAGCAGAAGGGGCAGAAGCAGAGAGAGAGCCTGCACGATCCAGAAGAAGAAAAAGAGTGAAGAAGAGAAAGAGAGAAGAAGCAGAAGAGAAAGAAGAGAGAGAGAGATAGAGAGCTCGAGCAGATAATCTGAAGCATTCATTGAAGAATCTGGCTGTCTGGACATTGGATCAGATCCAAGCCAGACTTGCTCCTGCGAGAGTTACATTTTGCATTTCATTTACAGCTTTTAGTCGCTGATGGTTTCCTGTTTTGTGTTTTCTTTTTAAACTTTTCTTCAAGCTGTTAGTCAGCAGAGCTAAGATGTATTGCTCAGCGTTTGCAGTGGAGGATTCCATTGGTCGGGTTAAGCTGTAGTCCCCTACGGTCGGGTTAAGCTGTAATCCCCAGCGGTCAAGCTGTGAGTCAGCGGATGGCTAAGCTGTATTGCCCAGCGGAAGCAAGCTGTGATGCTCAGCGGTTGTAGGCAAGCTGTGAGGCCCAGCGGTTCAAGCGGTTAGTCAGTGGAATCCACACTCTAGTTGGAGTGTGGGGTGGACGTAGGTCTGGAAGACCGAACCACCTTAAAAATCATCTGTGCAGTGGGTTGATTGCTTTATTCTACTTCCGCTAGATTAATGTTTAGGCGCGCTATACATATTTGCTTATTGGTTCATAAGAGAATTTGATTAGTTCTTCAGATTGTCTAAATTTGTCTAGTGAGCATTCTAGATTTTAAATTGAGCGAAACTTTTTAAGGGTTGATTCATTCACCCCCCCTCTGAATCCAACGCACCGAACCCAACAGGCATAACCTAGTTATTAAATGTATTAATTGAAATTCCTTATTCTCACTAGAAGTATTCTTATATTGGGTTACTTTATCTTGGAACTATTGTTGAAATTGTACATTCTTGGCCATATTATTGATATAAATGTGGGAGTAGCTTGATTTATACTTGAAGATGCAGTTCGAGCACCGATTGTGTTCAAGGGCTCTATGCTAGTCCCCTCGACTGATTGTCGGAAACATACTATATAAATCATGGGATATGATGCTACTGGCGTCGCATTACGCTGTGAGTACTTTCTTTATAAATAAGTGAAATATCTACATAAATCCACATAATTTCACGAAGTACTTGATTACTAAGTGAAGAGTACATTCTTGCTTGTTACATGACTTTCTAGTATATAACCTTCATGGTTATGAAAAGTATATTCTTGTTACATTCTTGAAAGGCCAAATTTATATTCTTGTTCTATACTTGATCATATCTCATATCTCAAGCTTGATCGTATCTTGTTATTTTAGCTTTATTCGCATGTTTCATCATATTTGCATGATTTATCTTATCCTTTAGAGCTAAGATGCTAATTACTTAATTTTACCAATCATGTTGATACGAAGATACCTACTGGGCAAGTGTGCTCATTACCCTAGTTTCTAATCTTTTTTAGAAAATTCTAGTGGGATGGATTCAGATTACTCGAGTGATGGATCCGAGAGCAATTAAAGGAAATATGGATTCGAGTGAAGACTTAGAATGTCAAAATATGTCTAAATTGAGTTGTTACATGTAATTTTTATTTTTATTGAGTCTGGATTAAAAAGAGTCGAATATTCGTGTATTTGGATTATGATTATATGATATGAAATAAAGGTGAAAGTTTGATTAAATTATTGTGCAATTACTCTGTGTGATTGTTATTACGCTCTGATTATATTGCTTGCTCGAGGCTTACCATGCCGGCTGTTCGCGTTCCCGATTGTTTCCACTGCATAATCTCGGGGTGTGACAAGGAGAGAAGATCAGAAGATTTCGGAGAGCCGAGAGCTGAGAAGATTCAGGGAAATCAGAGAGAAGAAAGAAAGAGAGAGAGTCTACTGCGAGGTTCAGAGAGAAAAATAGTGTGCCGTGAGAAGGTTTGAGAGAGAGAGAGAGTTGTGAGATTGAGAGATATTGTCTCTGTCCTTACTCGTGGATCAAATCCAGAGTCAAATTGATCTATGTGAGCTACATTCATTTTGATTCTTTCATTGTTTCTTTCACTTCCTTGATTTTCATTTTAAACTCGTTGTAAGCTGTGTATCAACAGGGCAAGCTGTGGTGCTCAGCACGCGAGATGTGATCCTCGGACAGCAAGCTGTGAAGCTCTGCGGATTGTAGGTATTTTATCCCCAAAGCCGTGGATCAGTCGTTTCAAGCTGTGAGGCAGCGGAATCCTTACTCGGTTGAGTAAGGGGTGGACATAGATCTCGGGGTTGAGATCGAACCACCTAAAAATTGAATTATCTTCTGTGTGATTGCATAATTCTTTTGCTCTATGAATAGATAAATGCTTAGGATCGTTATCTGACATATCTATCCAAATTCAATCTATTCATCTAGTGTGTTGAATTAATTCTAAATCTCATACTCTGAATCTTATTGCATTGATTTCCTATTGCTTAGAATCTCTCTAGTTGCTGTATTCAACTCAATGGTATATTAAATAGATTCAGTTAAAAAGATAGATTACATCTATCTGGAAAACTGATCTATGCGTGAGGAGATTCTTTAATCAACCCTCCGCCCAGTACTATACTGAATTGAATGACTGTCTGCTTGAAGATTCTTTGATTGTTGCAGCTTCATAGAAAATTCTCTTACTGATAATTCACTGCTTCTAGTATTTGTGTTTACAGTAGTTCTCTTTAATTTCGCATTATTTTCTTAACTGCTGTAGATCAAAAAATTGGGGTAGATCTATTCACCCCCCCTCTAGATCTGTAGTTCATCCCATTCCATACACATCAATTGGTATCAGAGCCTAACTCTCCCTTAGGGCTTTACATCCCGGAGAGGTTAGTTATGGATGCTAGAGGGTTAACCGCTGAGGGTCACTCCACCAGTAAGCCGCCATTCTTTGACGGATCTAATTATGCTTACTGGAAGAACCGTATGCAAGTCTTCCTTCTGGCGAAGGATTATGAGATATGGAAAGTCGTCAGTAAGGGTCCTTTTGAATTACCAGAGGATGAGGAGGTCTAGACCAGAGAGCAAATCCGTAACTCCACCTTAAACTGGAGCGCTATAAATTCCATGTAGTGTGCTCTTCACCCTACCGAATTCTCTAGAGTTTCCTCCTGTTCCACAGCTAAGGAGATGTGGGACAAGCTGGAGGTGATTTATGAAGGGACGTCACAGGTTTGGGAGACTAAGGCAAACATGTTAGTCTCGAAATTTGAGGCTTTTAAGATGAAGCCTGATGAGCCCATCTCTGAATTGTACGCTCGTTTGATGGTACTCACTAATAGTTTGAGAAGTCTGGGAAAAATTTACAGTGAGTACGAGCTGGTTAGAAAAATTCTTAGGTCCCTGACACTTATCTGGCACACTAAGGCCACTATTATGGAAGAATCTAGGAACCTTGGTACCACATCTGTAGATATACTCATTGGTTCTCTCATGACATATGAGCTGAACCTTAAAAGGGTCGATGAGACTGAGAAGAAGAAGTAGCCCTTAGCTCTTAAAGCAAATTCCAGTAGCAAAGGGTCATCTAGTGAGCATAGCTGCTCTAGTTCTGGTGATGATCATGATGAGTTTGCCATGATCACCAGGAAGTTTAAGAAATTTATGAGGAAGGAAGGAAAAAGACTTAGAAGAAAATATTTTTCAGGAAAGAGGCCATCTAAGTACAAACCTGAACCTATCAAGAAATATGATGCTGCTATTTGTTACAATTGCAAGACGGCAGGACATCTGAAGGCTGAGTGTCCTGAGCTGCTGAAAGAAAAACAACCCAGGTGGAAGAACAAGAAAGGAAAGGTAATGGTGAGCACCTGGAGTGATGAAGAAGAAGACATCAACATCAGCACATCTGACAGCGAGGATGACAAGAAGATTTGTCTGATGGCAAGAGGAGAAGAGGAAAAAGAAGACAATGATGAGGTAACTTCCCTTTTTGAGAATTTTACACTTAGTGATTGGAAAGAAGCATATGCTGAAATTCTAGATAAATATGATGACATGTGTAGAGAAAATAGGCATCTTAAAAAGAAAACAAATTCTTTAGTTAATGATACATCATTGAATGACAAGCTTGCATGCCTAGAAACAGAAAATCATAGCTTAAAAAATTCTCTTGCTGAAACTGAAAATGCTAAAACTATTTTGAATGAATCGAGATTAGAAAATGAAAATTTGAAAAATATCATTGATGAACTGAAAATAAAAATGCAAAAATTTGAAGAAGAAACCAGAATTGCTACAGAGAAATATAATGATGCCAATGGTGTAAATATAGAGTTTAAAAAGGCAATTGAAAATTTAGAAAAAGAGAATAAAGACAAACAACATTCCCTTGAGAGCATGACACAGGGAACTGAAAATTTGAATGCTATCTGGGGAACAAAAATAAATTTCAGAAGGGAAGGATTGAGTTTTAACCCAACCAACAAGAAAAGTTTTGATGTGAAAACAATTTCTTTTGTGGCTGAAAAGGGAACATCAAAACCTTTAATAAAAATGAATTCTGGAGAAAATCAAAATAAAAAGTCTGTGAAAATTGTTGAGAAAATCAAGTTCAGTGCCAAGGATAAAGGCAAAGGGAAGTTAGAGGTGCCTAGAGAATCCAGTTCACACACTATCTCACCTAAGTCTAAGGGACAGGTTAGGGGTCTGTCAGCAAAACCTAAGGTCCAAGGAACCCCCAAACCTAAGACAACCCATTCTCCACAGAAAGGTCAATGCAACACCTAACCTGCATCGACGCACATTTCTTTTGGGTTCAAGTCCTTTAGAAACCCAAGTTTGAGAAGGGGCACCTCAGGTCGATGTTACTATCCACCTGCATCGACCTTCTCTTCATTTCAACATTCCTATCACTACAACTCTGGTAGGAAAGGTCGAGGCAGTTCATACATAAGGTCTGTGCAGCATTACAATCCTAACTCATACACCAGTCAGGAGCATCGACCTTATCACTGGAATGCATCTGTGCAACCTTGGCCTAGAACTTACATGAACCAGAATTATCATGGATTTGTTTACTCTGTGACAGGTCAGCCTAGGGTCTACAGTGCACACTCACTTCCTAATGCCCACTGGACAAAGGGCTGGCACAAAAACTCTCAAAATGTTTCTAAGAATAAAAATGCCAATTCACAGAAAAGATCATCAAAAATTGAGAGAGAACAGAAAAGACACACTGAGCACAAAGTGAAGAAATCCACAACACAAATCAATAAACAATAACAAATGTGGATACCAAAACACTTACTATCTTGTTTACATGAGTTGACTGCTGTTATGGAGCCCAAACAGTTTTGGGTTCCAAAATTCTCCACTTGATTTCCTTTGCAGGTATGCCTGGCAGCCAATCACAACAGATGGTATCTTGACAGTGGCTACTCCAGGCACATGACCAGGGATAAGGATAAATTTTGCATGCTGGTGGAGAAGGATGCAGGTCATGTTACCTTTGGAGTAATACCAAAGGAAAAATAATTGGGTCATGTAAGGTAGGTAAGTGCTCTTCCTGCTGTATTGAGGAAGTCTTATTAGTTAAGGGCCTTGCCTATAATCTGCTTAGCATTAGTCAATTATGTGATAAAGGCCATAAAGTTGTATTTGACTCTACTGCATGTACTATTTTTGAACCTAATTCTGAAATTGTTAAATTCTCTGGTAGAAGAGTCAATAACATATACATGGTAGATTTAGATGATGCAGCACACACTGACTTGTGTCTCACAGTGAATAAAGTTGACTTAGCCTACCTTTGGCATCGTAGGTTAGGTCATGCCAGTTATAATGTGTTGCACAAACTAAATAAACATAGCATGGTGAGATGTCTTCCTGAAATCTCTTTCAAACTGAACAATAAAATTTGTGAGGCCTATACCCAGTGCAAACAAACTAAAAAGATATTTAAGTCTAGGACTGAAGACATGTCTTTCAAACCCTTTGAGCTGATTCATATGGACCTGTTTGGTCCTACTAGATCAGCTAGTTTATCTGGTAGGAGATATGTATATGTCTTAGTTGATGATTTTTCTAGATTTACATGGGTATTCTTTTTAACTCACAAGAATGATGCCTTTAAAGAATTTCAAGAACTTTACCTCAAAATAAAACAGATTGGTGAGCATTCTATTTCTTCTATTTTATCTGATCATGGTGGTGAGTTTGAGAACTCACAGTTTGATGAATTTTGCAGGGAAAATGGAATAAATCATAGGTTCTCTTCACCAAGGACTCTGGAGAAAAATGGAATTGTTGAAAGGAGGAACATAACTTTAGTGGAGATGGCTCGGACGATGCTTGTTGAAGGGAATCTACTTAGAAGGTTCTAGGCTGAAGCAGTGAACACCTCTTGTTATATCATTAACCGAGCCTTGGTAAGACCTTCCACTCAAAAGACTCCCTATGAGTTACTCAAGGGTAAGAAGCCTTCACTAGCACACTTTAAGGTCTTTGGCTGTAAATGTTTCATTCGCGTTAATTCTAAAAGAGACCTTGATAAATTTGAACCCAAAAGTGAACCGAGAATATTTCTAGGTTATTCAAAAAAATCCAGA
The DNA here is from genome assembly GCA_022559845.1 of Amorphophallus konjac. Classification (NCBI taxonomy): domain Eukaryota; kingdom Viridiplantae; phylum Streptophyta; class Magnoliopsida; order Alismatales; family Araceae; genus Amorphophallus; species Amorphophallus konjac. The sequence continues at coordinate 434,206,364 of CM040121.1, read as the reverse complement.
GCCTATAGAATCTATAACCTTAATTCTCAAACTGTTGAGGAATCACCACACATAGTTTTTGATGAACATGCTAATAATTTTGAAACTGGTTTATGCATGGTTAAAGCTGATGGTGAGATTCTTGATAATAAAGAGGAGCAGGATGCAGAACCTGCAGATGAAGGTGAGACTGATGGGTCTAGAGCTCAGGGGGAGGTAAATACAGATACAGGTAATCAGGTTACCAATATCAGAATTCTCAGCGATCATCCCTTAGAAAATATTATTGGTAATTTGAATGAACCCCCTAGGACTAGATCACACTTTAGAATAGAGAATGAACTAAATTCTTTTGCTCTAGTCTCATAGATTGAACCCAAAAACATAGATAGTGCCTTAAAAGATGAACATTGGATTAATGCCATGCATGATGAATTGAACCAATTTGAAAGGAATAAGGTATGTCATCTAGTTCCTAAACCTTCACATGGTACTGTTATAGGCACTAAATGAGTATTTAGAAAAAAAACTGATGTGCAGGGAAAAATAGTTAGAAATAAGGCTAGACTTGTAGCTCAGGGATATAATCAGGAATATGGAATAGATTTTGAAGAATCATTTACCCCTGTAGCTAGATTGGAAGCCATTAGGATTCTCTTAGCCTTTGCATGCAGTCAAGGAATAAAATTGCAGCAGATGGATGTAAAATTTGCTTTCTTGAATGAGATAATAAAAGAGGATATTTTTGTTAAACAACCTCTTGGGTTTGAATGTACTGACTTCTCTGATCATGTGTATAAATTAGATAAAGCATTTTATGGACTGAAGCAGGCTCCCAGGGCCTGGTACGACACGCTGAGCTCCTTCCTCACAGGTAAGGGATTTTCAAGAGGTGAGGTTGACCAGACCCTATTCACCAAGGTAGACAACAAAGACATTATTGTTGTACAAATCTATGTAGATGATATAGTGTTTGGGTCAACCAAACCTGCCATGTGTAAGGAATTTTTTAGATTAATGACAAATGAATTTGAAATGAGCCTAATGGGAGAATTGAAGTTTTTCCTTGGTTTGCAGGTTAATCAGACTTCAAAAGGAAGCTTCATCACTCAGTCTAAGTACATCAGAGATCTATTGAAGAAATTCAAGCTGGAAAATCTCAAGGAAATTACTGCACCTATGGGTACATCAACTAGTCTTGATGCTGACCCAAAAGGTAAATTGGTTGACACCAAATTGTACAGAGGTATGATCGGATCTCTTTTATACCTTACTGCATCTCGTCCAGACATTCAATTTTCAGTATGTTTATGTGCTAGATTTCAGGCTAGTCCTAAGGAGTCTCACATGAGTGCAGTGAAAAGAATCTTTAGATATCTATCTGGCACTCTTGATTTAGGCTTATGGTATCCTGCCAGGTGTGAGCTTGATCTTGTAGCTTACACTAACGCAGACTATGTAGGGTGTAGAATAGATAGAAAGAGCACTAGTGGGTATTGTCAATATTTAGGTGGATGTCTAGTGTCTTGGACATCTAAGAAGCAGCACACTGTTGCTCTCTCTACTGCTGAGGCTGAGTTTGTCGTAGCAGGGAATTGTGCTGCCCAAGTACTATGGATAAAACATCAACTTATTGACTATCACATAAAATTAGGATGCATTCATATTTTATGTGATAATACCAGTGCTATTTCTTTAACTAAAAATCATGTTCATCACTCTAGGACTAAGCACATTGAAATAAAACATCACTTCTTAAGAGATGAAGTAAGCAAGAATGAAATTGAGCTGAACTTCATCGAATCAGAAAAATAAATTGCTGATACATTTACTAAACCTCTTGGGAATGACAGATTTAAATTCTTAAGGAGAGAATTAGGTTTATGTAAATTTTAACATGATAAATAATCTCTTGATTTTATTCTTGTCATGAATAAATGTTCTTTCTTTGATATGCTATGTGCCTATAATTCATCACATGTCTTCAGTGGTCAGTCATCATCTCAAAACATATCTTGCATTATGTCATCTTGATTTCAGAGGTATATCAAATGGTATGATGGTAGAAGGACTGATTCATTATGTATGAAAACCCATACTATGTGTAGAGGCTGGTCCTCCGCCAAGTATCCTGAATCAAGAGTATGTCTAAGTCCTACATGTCATATAGTAATGTTGTGTCCAATAACAATGCATTTAGACAGGGGGAATAAGTACTCATATTTTGTCTTATGCATGTTGTCAGGGGGAGTTCAGATTAAACTGGTTGAATCCTGTCCAGGTTACTACCTTATGGAATATGTAATTCTATCTAAACATCTCTTGGTATCAGATTCTCTTGGTATTTCTACATCCTTGATAAGCAGATTCACTTATCCTATGAGTTTAGTAACTCCATTGATATCAATCTTGTGGAATATGCTTGCAAATCTTTTCCTCTGAAATAATAACAGTCTGACAATCAGTTCATCATTCTAAGCTACTAAAATCAGAAATCTTCTTTTATAAGAATCTATTTTGCTTCATGAATGAACTGATGGTTTAAACTTAATAAACTTTAGAGTCTAAAGACTGCATTCAATGGACAAATATGTTGATGACAATTAATAGCTCTCAATCTTTTATCGCATAACATGTCTGCTAATGTCTTCCAGTATCTGAAAACTATTGAATTAATGATTTCTTGGTTGAGAAAACTTGGAGTGTGTATTGTTCTTAAACAAGTCTTTTTACAAAACTAAAGGGTAGCAACATTAAAAGAATGAGTCAAAATGTATTGGCAGAGCAATGATTGATTGCACTAAGAAACTGAGTACTTCATCAATGAAATGGAGAAAAGCTTATGTCATGAAGTGCTTCAAGATATCTCTGTTCAATAGTCAAAACAGTGTGATTAGCTTCACTGAGTATCTAGGGGTACTGGCATCTGATAAACGTGTACCCTTATGCAAAAGATGCAAACTACTTCTACTGTTTTGATCTATGAAACATGGTGGTACATTTTGCTGAAGTAACTAGGGATACTGGCGTCTAATCAACGTGTACCCTCATGTCAAAAAGTATGGATGCTACCTAACTATTCATATTTCAGAAAATAAAAAGGTGAATTTTTTTTTGTTGTAACCCTAAAGTAAAATGTCAAAACTGTCAAATTGTTTAACCTCAATACATATCCTAGTCAATCCTAAAGAAATCCACTGATTCTGTGTGAGTAGGATAAAGTAAGAATAACTCTTTCTTGTCTAATGTGGTTCTAGTTTATCGCTATTAAAGGTTACTGCAATCTTATTCAACGACTATAGTGGATACACTCTAATCTTTATTTTTCATAAACCAGAATTCTATCAAGAATGCACTATATAGACTCTTATATCTGAAGAATTTAAGCTATGTATGATTAACTTAATGAACTATTACTCAGAATGTCAATCAGATTTCTCCTATTCTTTCCTACCTCTTGATGCTATTCTTTCTGTCCTTATCTTCAGTATTTCCTTGTTTGCTGATGGCAAAGGGGGAGAAATATTATGGATAGAGGGAGAGACTTTTGAAAGAAACTTTTAAAAATAGGGAGAGAATCTTTTTACAAAAGGGGAGGTTCAGGGGGAGAATCTGTTGATGACTGAGTCCATGGTATGCTGTGTCAAAAGTCTATGCATGTGTCTATGCATGTCTGCTTTTTACTGCACTGTTGTTCTTAATTGTAACTTGACTATAATTCATGCATATTCTGACTAAGAGTGAACTGAGTGTTACCATCAAAATAGAGTTAGTATAGTTGTTTTGACATCATCAAAAAGGGGGAGAATGTTGTGTCTCCTCTAGATTTGATAATAAATGGGGAGAATGGTTTGTTTTGTTGATTAGCAAAAGTACTGTTGACTTAAGTTTGACTTTGGTAACACTGCTACTTTGATGTCTTTACTTTAGTCAGAATGTTTTTTTTTGTCAAGTAATGGTCGGTGAACATTCACATTAATGCATATCATAAGTCGGTGCATATGTCCATTTCCACTCTAAAAGTCTATGCATGTGCAGAACTTTGTCTAGAAAGGTCGATGCACATGTATACATTTTGCTTACAAAGGTCGATGCACTGGTAGATGTACTGTGGTGAAAGGTCGATGCACATCCTTCTGTCTATCTAGAAGGTCGATGCATGTCTCACAATCTTGCATCATTGGGTCGATGCATATGTGAAGTCCATGCATGTACAGAGTTTTGCTTAGACAGGTCGATGCATCTTTAAGACCTCTTCAGAAGGTCGATGTACTTGTTAAAGCATTGCATCATTAGGTCGATGCACATGTGAAGACTTTCATTTGAAGGTCGATGCACATGAGAAGACTTTCACCTGAAGGTAAATGCACATGTGTAGTCTTGCAATAAAAGTCTACATGTCTCAATTAGGTCGATGCTAGTAAGCTAGCATTTGTTTCATAGGTCGATGAATGTGTGGAAGAACTGCATTATAGGTCGATGCATGTTTCTAGATGTCGATGCACATAGGGCCTTAAGTCAGAAGGTCGATGCACCTTATTCACTGAATGCAAAGATAAGGTCGATGTGCATTGAACATTGTACACACCACAGGTCTATGCACCTCATGCACCTTGAGCTATAAGGTCGGTGCATATTGAACAAAGGTCGATGATGTCTACTAGTCTCTGCAGCATTAAGTATGTGCTTTTGATGTCATCTATATCAAGGTCGATGCATCTTAAGAAATCACTATAAGGACATGTTGATGTACCTTCATTAAGGCCTACCTGTGCTATATTTAAGGTCCATGTTGTTATTCACATATGATTGAATGGTCAGTTAAACAATCTGATGCATCTTACTTATGCATCAATGATTCTGCAGAAATGAGCATATTTCTCTGACTTGTCTAAATATGTGGAAATGTTTAAGATTGAACTTGTGCTTAGGTTTATCATTTGCTTAATGACTAATACCTTTCTATATCTTATTTTGCCAGCTCAGCTATATGATCAAACACTTGGAAAGTATAAAGGTAGTCTGCGATCAAATGTCACGTGGAACTTAAAGTACTAGGTTGAAGGCACGTGATCCAAGGAAGGGAGCAAAAAGGACATTCTGCCACGTGGATCGTCACAACCTCCACTTTTGACACGTGGCATCTCAAGACACTTTCTGGAATAAACTTTTTGGCGGGAATGTGTCTTCCACGCGCCCAGGACTGACAATCTAGCGGCCCCACAGATACATGCCTTCTATTATAAAAAAGGAGCATCGAGCACACCGAAATGAGTTGATCGAAAGAAGAAAAGATCCCAGAGAAAGAGAGAAGAGCAGAAGATTTTAGAGAGCCGAGAGTTGAGAAGATTTATGGAAATCAGATAGAAGAAAGAAAGAGAGAGAGTCTGCTGCGAGGTTCCGAGAAAAAAATAGAGTGCTGTGAGAAGGTCTGAGAGAGAGAGAGAGAGTGGTGAGATTGAGAGATATTGTCTCTGTCCTGACTCGTAGATCAAATCCAGAGTCAGATTGATCTACGTGAGCTACATTCGTTTTGATTCTTTCATCGTTTCTTTCACTTCCTTGATTTTCATTTTAAACTCGTTGTAAGCTGTGTATCAGCAGAGCAAGCTGTGGTGCTCAGCAGGTGAGGTGTGATCCTCAGACAGCAAGCTGTGAAGCTCAGCGGATTGTAGGGATTTTATCGCCAAAGCTGTGGATCAGGCGTTTCAAGCTGTGAGGCAGCGGAATCCTTACTCGGTTGAGTAAGGGGTTGTTGGCACCCAAAATATGTCTAATGGTAGCCACGCCTAAACGACAAGAAGAATACGGCCCGTTAAAGCGCAGAAGCCGAAGAAAGCCAATACACAAGGGTCTTCTCGAACTGCTGGAGCCCCAGGTCATCCGACATGAGCACCAGGGACTCCACCTCAGGAGGATCAGAAGAAATCCACAACAAACCGATAGTGTCGCTCGGCCTGTCCAATGAACCGGCATCGACTCAGTCATGTCGAACAAACACCATCCGTCATCCGATCAAGGACGAGAATGTACCTGGTGGTCTGCCACCTGATAAGAAACCCTCCTAAGGTGATAGAACGTCTCTAGCCCCTCAGAAAAAGGTGCCGAAGGCCCTATTAGTGGAGAACCTGAGTAATCCGGCACGGGTACGTCTTCTCACCAATCAAGTCCGTTAGCGACCAGATGGGTGCCCAGCCAAGGCAAAAGCATCCCGAGTAGTGGTCCACGCCCCAAGGAAGCTAAAAATGCAAGTAAAGCCAAGTCGGCGGCACAAACCACTGTGCCGAAGGCCATGTCAGCAAAAAACCAGGGCGTCCGGACCAAAGGCATAAACGGTTCCGGAACTGGCCGTTCAGCAGCCCGAAGGCTTTACCGATACTTCTCGTAGTGGTTCTTCGAAGTCGCGGCAAAATGAAGGAACATGACAATGCCCGGAGCCAGTCCGAGGCCCCCAGTCTGACTCACATCCGAGCAAACGTGATGAAACAGACTAACCCGGCGCGCTCCCCAATCCGGCGCTCTCTCCTTCCCGACGCCCCCTTGCCCGGCGCGCAAAAACATCCTGCTGAGTTCTTTGTCGGCGTGCATTCTCCACACCGGGAGGGTCATGGCCCGTGCATGTTATATAAGCCAATGGTCTTCGGCCAGAGGAGGAGGAGAGGAAGAGGAGACACCAGGAGAAAATAGGTAGAGGGGGCCAATTGTCTGAGAGAGAGGAAGATTGGGGAGCAAGAAAGGGGGGGTTTCTAAGAAAAAGAATCAGAGAGCCACTATCTCTGGGGTTCCCCGTCCCCTCTTCCTAGAGGAGCCCGGCGTCGGGGAAGAAGCACCCGTGTCCAATACTCTGTTTCCATAGGTGGGTTCCGGTGATTTCTCTCGGCCATTTTTCCCCTCGCTACTTTCTCTGGTTAAATCTCCGTGGATGTAAGTAGATGGAGGGGCGATGATATGAGCCCGTCTCCTTCTGACTTTCCTTAGCTTCCTCCTCCTTTGTAATCTAGGATTCATGCCCGTCTGTGTAATCGGTGGTCGGCCTGTGAGCGACAACGTCATGCCGCGCCGTAATCACGTTGTATTGAGCCCTCTTTGCTAATGAAATGGATGATATGGGATGTGGCAACGCTTCTGGCTGTCTTCTCTCCTCTCTCTGAATCCCTCCGATCTATTGTTTTCTGTCGTGTGCGTTAGCATTGGATTTTATCCTTTTTACGTGCCGAACATGCCCTGGGATATCCCCAAAGGGCTACAGTAATATCCCCAAAGGGTTATGGTCATGACCATCGAGTCCAACAACGGAATTGTGATTATGATGATGACGACCGCGTTCTTAGGAGCGTGCGTGCGGACCCTCCCCTTTTTGATGGGTCCTTGGACCCAAAGGTCTATCTAGATTGGGAGGCTGACATGGATCGGTACTTCGAGTGGTTTGAGATGACGGACCACCGAAGAGTTCGCTATGCAAAGATGAAGTTGCAAGGGCAGGCGCAAACCTATTGGACAAATGTGGAGAGCCTGTTGATGCAGCGACATCAACCCCAGATCGAAACTTGGGATGACATAAAAATCAAGTTGAGGCAGAAGTACCTTCCTGCCACATATCGCCAGTGTCTCATAGATAAATGGTAAAGTCTCACCCAAGGGAACTGATCCGTGACTGAGTACACGGCCGAGTTTGATGAGTATTATTTGGGGTGTGGAGTTACGGAAGAGAGCACCATGACCATCTCGCGCTTTCGAAGAGGTCTGCGGCCAAACTATCAATATGAACTTTTTCGCCACAATGTGACCACTTTGGAACAGGCGTATCAGGTTGCTCTCGAATTGGAGCAATTTGAGGCCGAGTTCGAGCCTACACAATGGTTGGGCCCCTTCCCTCTTCGTAGTGTCGAGCCTCACAGCTCTTTAGGTACATATCAAAGGCCCCCCATGGCTCGACCTCAGGAGCCCGTCCGTCAGGAGCCATTCGCTCCCAGGCCTCATCCTCCACCTCCGAGGGATTTTCCTCCTCGACCCCAGCCTTCGGCACCCATTGCCCGTCCACCGGCACCCGCACCTCTTGCCCGTCCCTTGTTGCCTACACCTCCTGTCCGTCGGGAGGATAAGGGTAAGGGACCTTTGATCGGGGAGCCTAGTGGGTCACGACAGCAGTGTTGTCACTGCAATGGGTTTGGCCATTTTGCCAACCAGTGTCCCACGCGTCAATCTCTAGTCATTGGGGACACGCAGGTCGGGAACACCTCATCTTCCGAGCTTGTGTCGGTCAGCTACGAGGAGGAACAAGAATTAGCTGACGAGTTCTTTGAGAATGAAGATGATGGCCAGGATGCCCAGCATCCAGACGATACCCATTTGGGGGTCGTCAGGTGTATTCTCACCCAACCACAGGCCAGTGATGACTGGCATCAGACCACTATCTTTCATACATACTGTAGGCTGGGAGGGAAAGTTTGTAAGGTGATTATCGATAGTGGGAGTTGTATCATTGCAATCTCCACGGGCACTGTTTCTCATCTTGGTCTTACTCCCGTGGACTATCCTTGCCCCTATCGAGTATCATGGGTGGATTCCACCTCCATTCCGATCAGGCTGCGGTGTCTGGTCCCACTGCAGTTGCATGCCTACCGTGACGAGATCTGGTGTGATGTCCTCCCCATGGAGGTGGGCAGTATTATTCTTGGTAGGCCGTGGTTGTTTGATCGGGATGCCACACTCCATGGCCGGTCGAACACCTGTACCTTTGACCATGGTGGATAGCGGATTACCCTCCACCCCTCTCAGCCCAAGAGTCCTTCAGTTAGGGGTCCTATTGGTCCTAGTACTCCGGAGCCTTCCGTCCCTGGACTCAGTACCCCATCCCCAGCTCGGGCCATGACCGTTACATCTTGCACATGCGAACCCCCGTCTAGGAGGTTGATGTTGATTAGCTCCCGAGAAATGGAGCGGGAGGCTAGTAAGGGGAATCATGTGTTTGCCATCACGGTCTGAGAGGTGGAGCAAAAGTTCGAGGGTGAACTCTCACCCGATGTTGTTCCCATTTTGCAGGAATTTGCTGATATCTTTTCCGAAGAGCTTCCCGAGGGACTCCCACCTATGTGGGATATTCAGCATGCTATCGACCTGATTCCGGGATCTTCATTGCCCAATCTTCCCCATTATCGCATGAGTCCCACTGAGCACGCCGAGCTAAAGCGGCAGGTCGATGAGCTTGTGCAGAGAGGATCTGTTCAGAACAGCATGAGTCCTTGTGTTGTGCCCGCATTACTCGCCCCAAAGAAGGATGGCACTTGGAGGATGTGTATTGATAGTTGTGCCATCAAAAAAATCACCGTAAAGTATAGGTTCCCTATTCCCCGCCTGGATGATATGCTTGACATGATGGCAGGTGCCAATATCTTTTTGAAGATCAACCTTAAGAGTGGCTATCATTAGGTAAGGATTAGGCCACGTGATGAGTGGAAGACCGCATTTAAGACCAATGATGGTCTATATGAGTGGTTGGTTATGCCCTTTGGGCTGACCAATGCCCCCAGCACCTTCATGCGGTTCATGACTCAGCTCCTTCGACCATTCATTGGACTCTTTTTGGTAGTGTATTTTGATGATATTCTCATCTATAGTCGCACTACGGGGGACCACATGGATCATCTACGACAGGTCTGCCTACTCTTAAGGCGAGAGCAGTTGTTTGCAAACCCACAGAAGTGTGCCTTTATGACTCCTCAGCTTACCTTCTTGGGTTTCATTGTGTCTAGTACTTGGGTCTCCGCTGATCCGGAGAAGGTCTGTGCCATTGTTGAGTGGCCGGAACCCCGCATGATCCATGATGTCCGCAGCATTCATGGCGTCGCGACGTTCTATCGTCGCTTCATCCGCGGATTTAGTTCCGTCACTGCCCTGATCACAGACTGTACCAGGAAGGGCACATTCGTATGGACGAAGGCCGCCGCCACTGCCTTTAAGGACATCAAGGAGCGCATGACCCAGACATCGGTTCTTCGATTACCAAATTTTTTGATGGTGTTTGAGGTCTCTTGTGATGCGTCGGGTGTGGGAATTGGAGGAGTGTTGAGTCAGGAGACCCACTCGATTGCATATTTCAGTGAGAAGCTGAATGACGCGAAACTGTGATACTCCACTTATGATAAGGAATTCTATGGAGTTGTTCAGGCTGTTAGGCATTGGAGGCACTACTTATTACATCATGAATTTGTCTTGTACTCCGACCATGAGGCCTTGAAGTTCCTCCATGCCGAAAAGAAGCTTAATGCACGTCACAGCAGATGGGTTGAGTATCTCCAGTAGTTCACATTTGTGCTTAAACACAAGGCTATAGTGGAGAACAAGGTGGCTGATGCCTTAAGTCGACGAGCATGTCTGCTGACTACCATGGGTGCCGAGGTCATAGGGCTAGAGAAGATGAGAGAGGCTTATGTTGATTGTCCTGACTTTGGTCAGATCCTTGTCGCTCTCCAGGCCGGACCATCGAGAGATCATAGTGATTATGTGCTTCAGGAGGGTTACCTCTTTCGTGGAGGTAGGCTTTGTGTTCCCCGAACTTCGGTTCGCGACTTCTTAGTCTGGGAACTTCATGCGGGAGGTCTAGCCGGTCACTTTGGTCGGAACAAGACTATCGAGGCTGTCGAGCATAGGTTCTATTGGCCGAGCTTGAAGAGAGATGTTGCTCACATTATGGCCCAGTGTCGTACATGTGTTACGGCCAAAATGAAGAAGTAAAGCTCAGGCCTCTATACACCTCTTCCCGTGCCTGATGTCCCGTGGCATGATGTTAGCATGGATTTTATTTTGAGATTGCCACGCACCTCTCGGTAGCATGATTCGGTTTATGTGGTAGTAGATCGGTTCTTGAAAATGGCCCTTTTCATTCCCTGCTCTAAGACTTCGGATGCTTCGAGGGTAGCCCGCCTTTTCCTTACTCATGTGGTGTGTAAGTTTGGGTTGCCTCGTACCATAGTGTCTGACCGTGATGTTAGGTTCACCAATTACTTTTGGAAGACACTATGGCATATGTTAGGTACTCACCTCAAGTTTTCCAATGCATACCATCCCCAGACAGATGGTCAGACCTAGGTGGTCAATAAGAGTCTGGGTGATCTTTTGAGGTATCTTGTTAGGGACCGTGTAGGAGATTGGGATCTCACGTTACCACTGGCAGAGTTTGTACAAACCCAATAATTAAAAATGAGAAATAAAATTTTCAATTTCATTATGTAATTAAAATTTTCATGAAATAATCAAATTACATTTTTACTATATGAAATAAACTAGTTTATTGAATTTACTTGAATTTACTTGAAGTAAATAGAAAATTAATTGCTTTAGGCCTTAGATAAATCATAGTAAGCCCAATAAAAGTTCATATAATGGACTAGGATCACAATTGGCCCATTGGATAATTCATAATGGGTTGGATTAATGGATTAAAGGATTTAATAAAGGATAAATAACCTTAAATTCGTAACATGTGTTTAATATGACATTTAAGGGATTAAAATAACCCAATTTCTATAAGATTGACTCAAAAATCAACCCATATCTAACTTATAACTTTAGACCAACCGTTTTTACATTGGTTTCACACCAATTTGAGACTAGATTAAGAGGAGAAATATGAATTTTATTCTAATTCGGAGTTAATGGGTTTGGTGGAATTAAGTAAGAAATTTTGACAAAATTGGCCAAGTTTTGGCTATAAATAGAGCCTCATTCGACCCTCAAATCATCATTGGTGGCCTAGGCTATGCTACTCTGAAGATTAAGGGAGATTTGAAGGAAAGATTTGAAGAATTAAGGGTTTTCATATCAAATTGGGGATTTTCTTACTTCTTCCTTAAATCCGCTCAAAGGTAGGTGTCTCTTAGGCTAAACTTCAATTAAAGCATGCTATCTTGTGTATTTTTCAATGCTCTTTCCATTGATACTTGTTTCCCGGTGGCTGTTAAAACTCAGTCCGCGTTAATGAACGCGTCTCCTCGATAAGACGCGTTCTCAGCTGCTTTTACACCAACTGGAATTCAAAAATAAAAATATAAAAATAAGACGTCCAGCCATATGGACGCGTCAACAGAGCACGTCATCCAAATAAGACGCGCTCAGATATACTTTTCCCTCCGCCCTAAATTCAAAAAAAAAAAAAATAATTTAAAGAAGGTGTCCTTGTAACTGGATGCCTCTATAAAGAATTAAAATGTTATTAAATAAATTTATAAAGAGGTCCAACGGTTTAGACGTCGCAATATAAAAAATTTAAAATTTTATTAGATTAAATTTATAAAGGCGTCCAATTGATTGGCCACCTCTATAACAAAATAATAAAAATAAAAATAAAAAAAATTAAATTTTATTAAAATAAATTTATAAAGGTGTCCACATGCCTAGACGCCTCAATTAAATTGATATAAAACGTAAAAATAATTTTTATAAAATATCCAGAACCAGGGACGTGTCTACAGAAAACGTCCAGACTCCTGGACGCGTTCATAGACAGTAACAAAAAATGTTGGAAATCCATATTAACATGTTAAAATATTTACAACATGTTAAAATTTATTTGTGGAATAAAAATATTTTTTTAGCATGAAAAACCTATTTTTAGCATATTATTAGTAATTGATGCATGAAAACTATTTACAGCATGCTAAAAATTACGTCCAGAATGGTAAAATTGATTTTATTCATACTAAAGTCTGAAAACTATTTTTAGCATGACAAATCTAATTAAATACTATTTTTTAGCATGAAAAATCTATTTTTTTATCAAATAATTGGTCAATTAATGCATGAAAATTATTTCTAGCTTCTAAAAATCTGGTTATCAGAAAATTGATATATTGAAATTATTTTCAGCATGATAAAAATCTTTTCTGTCATATTATCAGGAATTTTTTTTATGTTAAACTTATTTTTTTATGAAGTAATTAGTAAATTAATGCATGAAAATTATTTTCAGCATGTTAAAAATTACTTCCAGCATGATAAAATTATTTTATACATATTGATATATGAAAATTATTTTCAGAATGCTAAAATCTATTTAAAATATTTTTATGCATGTTAAACCTAATTTCCTATTAAGTAATTAGTAAATTGATACATGAAAAATATTTCCAGCATGTTAAAATTACTTCTAGCATGATAAAATTATTTCCATCATGATTGAATTATTTTTAGCATTATAGAATTATTTTCAATAAATTAAACCTATTTTTCAGCTTGATAATTCTATTTTTCTTTCAAATAATTAGTAAATAAATGTAGAAAAATAATTTTCAGCATGATAAAATTTATGTTGTTATCAGAAAATTTCTGTAATCAGCACGGTAAACTTATCTTATCATGCTATCAGTAAGTTAATGTATGAGCATTATTTTAGCATGTTAAGCATTAATTTTAGCATGTTAAATATTAATTTCTAGTATGTTAAAAATTAAATCCAGCATGAAAATTTTATTTTTATCATCTTATCAGTAAAGTAACATATGAAAATCATTTTCAGCATGTTAAGATTATTTTCAGCGAGTTAGAGTTATTTTTGACATAAAATTTTATTTTCTTGTCATATGGTTAATTAATGTATGATTAAACTCATGATTGTAATTCATAAAGCATCTATTTTCATAACTAAAGCTTGATGTTTTACGATTATGATATTAAGCTAAGATATTTTTTTTAAAAAAATAATTCTAATAAAATTACTATCTTAAATTTTCTTCCTACTTACCGTTCATTTTTGAACTCCATGACTTAATGTCGTTAAACATGATGCCTTAAATTGTTATCGACTTTTCTTGTAACTTTTGAAATTTGGTCAAATCTGTGCTTATTACAAACATCATTTTCTTGAAAATCATTGGCCATATATATTAAAGTGAATGTCTAAACGTAATTGGGATCTTCAGATCCATATGACTCAATATCTGGCATTAATGGGGCCCGGTCTGGTCCTGGGGGGGGCGCCCGAAAGTACTTGTGCCCATGGGAGTTGATTGACCACGGTGTGGCATTGCACCGAAATGCATGATAGATTTACTTGATACGGCATTCCACATTTCGTTATTGGTATTTGATTACTTGTTTACATGAATTACTTGACTTGCGTGAAAATGGCTAATTACATGAAATTCTTTACTTATTCAAAGTCATTACTTGGAAATTCCATTCATGTTTATACACTTCTCGATACAACTTTAAAAATTGCTTAAATTGTTAATACTTAAAGATTACCTGGTTTTTAGAGATATAAAATCCTACTGAGCTTTTAGCTCACCCTACGTTTTGGTTAATTGTTGCAGGAAATGAAAATGAACAAGGGAATGGACAAGAGTGAGAGGGTGATTTTCCTTTTTACCTAGGTTTATGTAGATCATTAGTGTTTTTATAAGAATGATGTACTTTGGGATTGAAAGTTGTAATTTACTTTTATGGCTTATCAATTAGTGTTGTAAACTTCATTTTGATGGAATAAAGGTACCATTTTCCCATTCATTTCTATCTTTAGAAATAAAATTGTACATGCTCTGATCGACACGATTGTTTACGACTCGTCGCGCCCTCGATATTCCGCGTCGGGGCGTGACAGTCTTTGTGGTATCAGAGCCTAGGTTACATAAAATCCTAGGTTTCACAATTTTAGGTTTATTCTTAAACTTAGGTTAGGTTTTAGATCAATATCTAGAAACTTGGATAAGGACTTAAACATTCTCAGTAAGCACGGGTAGAAACACGGGTTTAGTTTTAAAGAAAAAGATTTATCAAGACATAAACAAATAAATAAAATAATTAAACCTTGTAATTATGGTTGCAGGTTAATTCTCGCAAATGGCCGACGAGAGAGCTCAATGGCGCGAGATGCAACGCACCGTTCAAGGCTTAACCCAAGCTCTCCAATAGGTTGCTCAGGGAGGAGCAAACCGAGGAGCGGGTGATCTACATAGGAATTTTCGGAGCATGAACCCTCCCCGGTTCGCGGGATCTACGGACCCGGACGAGGCCGAACATTGGATTAAGGAGATCGAGAGGATTTTTCGAGTCATGCAATGTGCCGACGAGGAGAAGGTCTTACTTGCTACTTTCCAACTGGAAAGAGATGCACGTGCCTGGTGGGAATCGGTCGAGGCTACTTTACCGCACGACCAAATTCTATGGGAAGGGTTCGTGGAACACTTCAATAGCAAGTATTTCTTCGACCGGGTGCAAGAAAGGAAGGCCGCTGAGTTTACCACCTTAAAGCAAAGGGGATTATCGGTCACCGAATATGAAGCATAATTTTCAAGGTTATCTAGGTACGCTCCACATCTCGTGGGTACCGATAAAATGAAGGCAAGGAGATTCTTAAATGGCCTTAAGCCGTAATATATTACTCAACTCGCCTCGATGGATATTCAATTATATTCTGATATAGTACGAAGAGCTCAACTCCTAGAAGATGCAACAGAGTTATCGGATCGCATCCGAGGAAGGGAAGCCAAGAGAGAGCAAGTTACTGGGTCCGGAAGTTTCAAACCTTCCTTCGGAAAAAAAAGGCCTAATGACGGGCGTAACTTCAACAAGGACAGGCGTAATTTCAGCAAGGGTGGACGTAATTTCCAAGGGGACAAGAAGCCGAGGACATTCGACAAGCAAATTGTCCCTATATCGGCAACATCAAAAGAATTATGTAAATTCTGCGAGAAGCCCGGACACAAAGCCGAGGAATGCTGGAGAAAACTCGGCGCATGTCTTCGATGCGGGAGTCGGGAGCATAGGATCCCAAATTTCCCTCTTCTTAATGAGCAAGCTCCATCACGGCAAAGCTTCCAATTATTCCAAAGAAGCAAGGGAGACTCCAAGCTCTAATGAATGCGGAACCTACCGAGGAAGGAGGAGTCGTGGAAGGTACTCTTTTCATATACTCCAAGCCTGCCTCTGTCTTATTTGACACTGGAGATACACATTCATTTATATCTAGAAGATTTGCTGGACTTTTACCTATGAAGCCTGTTCCATTAGATTCTACACTTACCATTACTACACCTATTGGAACGGGAACGGAAATCAAATATTTCTATCCTGATAGTGAAATTCTAATTAGCGGTTATAACTTACCCGCTAATTTGGTATGCATGGAGATGGAAGGATATGATGTTATTTTGGGTGCCGATTGGCTATCTACACATGGATCTAGTGTAAATTGCAAGTTGGGGACGGTAACTTTCATGGGTTACCCCGACCTTCTATTTTCGGGTATCAGGCATTCCAAGCACATACCTCTCATTTCGGCCCTCAAAGCCGAGAAATTATTAAGGAAGGGTTGTGCCGATTTTTTAGTTTATATCACTATGACCGAGCATACGGAACCCGTTCTAAATGACATTCCTATCGTTCAGGATTATTCTGATGTATTTCCGGACGAGTTGCCTGGTATTCCTCCCGAGAGAGAAGTGGTTTTCTCTATTGATTTAATTCCGGGAGCGGCACCAGTTTCTAAAGCTCCATATCGGATGTCTGCCATGGAAATGAAAGAATTAAAGGATCAATTATTGGAATTATTGAAGAAGGGGTTTATTCGACCAAGTACTTCACCTTGGGGAGCCCCGGTCTTATTTGTCAAGAAGAAGGATGGTTCGATGAGGTTATGTGTTGATTATCGGCAATTGAATCAACTCACCATCAAGAACAAATATCCTTTACCGAGGATTGATGAATTATTCGACCAGATTTCCGGAGCTCGATATTTCTCAAAGATCAACCTTCGATCTGGTTATCATCAATTGAAGATCAAGGAAAGTGATATTCACAAGACGGCATTCCGAAGTCGGTATGGTCATTATGAGTTCACAGTTATGCCTTTCGGATTAACAAATGCGCCTGCCGCATTTATGCAATTGATGAACATCGTATTCAAGCCATACCTCGATCAATTTGTGGTTGTATTCATCGACGACATTTTGATCTACTCCAAGTCTAAGGAAGAACATGAAGAACATCTCAAGAAAGCCCTTCAATTATTAAAAGATCACAAGCTTTATGCCAAATTAAGCAAATGTGATTTCTGGTTAGAGGAGGTTTCTTTTCTCGGTCACATAATTTTTCTGAACGGTATAGCTGTTGATCCATCAAAGGTCGAGGCTGTTAAGAACTGGGAAAGACCTACAAGTGTAACGGAAATACGAAGTTTTTTGGGATTGGCCGGCTATTACCGAAGATTTATCAAGGATTTCTCAAAGATTACAGTATCTTTAACAAGATTGATAAGGAAGGAGAATCCTTTTATATGGTCCGAGGAATGCGAGAAAAACTTTCAAACTTTAAAGGATTGTCTGACGACTGCTCCTATTCTCACATTACCTACGGAAGGAGGAGGATTTGAAGTATATGCTGATGCATCTGGAATTGGCCTAGGTTGCGTATTAATGCAACATGGCAAGGTCATAGCTTATTCCTCACGGCAATTGAAGAAGCACGAGGAAAATTATCTCGTACATGACCTAGAACTGGCAGCTGTGGTCTTTGCTTTGAAGATCTGGCGACATTACCTCTATGGCGAAGCCTTTATGGTGTATTCTGATCACAAGAGTCTCAAATATTTATTCTCTCAAAAGGAACTCAATATGAGACGAAGACGGTGGTTGGAATATTTAAAGGATTTTGATTTCTCTATACAATATCATCCCGGAAAAGGTAATGCCGTAGCTGATGCACTTAGCAGGAAGCCGAGGGCTTTATTATCGAGCATGATGGTTAAAGAATGGCATCTACTTGAGCAAATGGCCAACTTTAACCTCAATATGGAGGAGAAGGAAGGCGGAGTCTTTATTGCTAATATTTGACTCCAACCCGAGTTACTCTCGGAAGTTAAAGAACGGCAAGATGGTGATCCGATGATCGTTGAAATTAAAGAGAAACTAGATCAACGACCGGATTTCCTTCTGGCTGATGATGGAAGGTTATTATTCAAAGGAAGAACTTGTATACCCGATTGTTCGACTATCAAGGGAAAAATCTTAGAGGAAGCACATCGGTCAAGGTATACTATTCACCCGGTGCTACAAAAATATACCAAGACCTCAAGAGAACATTCTGGTGGCCGAATATGAAGAGAGAGGTAGCCGAGTTCGTAAGTCGATGCTTGGTATGTCAACAAGTTAAAGTCGAGCACCTCAAACCGGCTGATAAACTCAAGCCTCTCGAAATACCGAAATAGAAATGGGATAGTATCGGTATGGACTTCATAGTTGGATTACCGAAAACCCGAAGTGGTTTCGATGCTATATGGGTAATTGTGGACCGGTTAACCAAGTCTGCTCACTTCTTACCTATCAAGATTAAATGGACCGTGGATGTTCTAGCCGCCTTATATATCAAGGAGATCGTAAGGCTGCACGGTATTTCAAGCTCTATTATTTCAGACTAAGATCTGAGATTCACCTCTCATTTCTGGAAGGGTTTACAATCGTCTATGGGTACTAGACTAAGGTTTAGTACGCCTTTTCACCCTCAGACGGATGGACAAACCGAGAGGACGAATCAGATTATTAAAGATATGTTGAGAGCCTGCATGATTGACTTTTGGCGATAGTTGTCATGAACATTTACCATTGACTGAGTTTGCTTATAATAATAGCTATCAGTCGAGTATTCAAATGGCACCATTCGAAGCTCTTTATAGTCGAAGCTGCAGATCGCCTCTGTGCTGGAGCGAGGTTGGAGAGAAGGGATTGCTTGGTCCCGATATTGTCCAAGATACAACTAGCAAAATCCAGTTAATTCAAGAAAGATTGAAAGTCGCTCAATCACGGCAAAAGAGTTATGCCGACAATCGGAGGAGAGACCTTGAATTCCAAGTGGGGGAGCATGTCTTCTTAAAGATCTCACCCATACGAGGAATTAGAAGATTCGGCATCAAAGGAAAGCTAAGTCCGAGATTTATCGGCCCTATCGAGATTTTGGAGAGAATCGGCGAGGTAGCATACAAGCTAGCTTTACCTCCTCAACTGGCCGGTGTACATGACGTATTCCATGTATTTTTTTTTTCCAGAAAACCTTGCCTAGAGTTTGATGGGAGAATGCTCCCCTTGCTAGAGGTAAGGAGATGAGCCACTCCACCATCAGACCCCTAGGAGGTAAATATTACTGCTAATAATAAAAGATGAAGTTACATCACTCGAATACTAGGCAAGCCTAGCTTGTCTAACCGAGCCTCTCCCTTAATAATAGAGGGTAGCTCATTAAAAAAGAAAAAAACATTACATTTGGAATTACAAGCTAACGAGGCCAAAGAATCCGCGACTTTATTCCCTTCTCTATAAATGTGGTTGATCCTATCATGCTGAGTAGTTGATCTCCAGATATCACGAACAAATGAAAGAATAGACCATGGACAGTGAATCTCCTTATTGATAATCCTGACAAGAATATGAGAGTCACATTCGAGGTAAGCAGGCCGATCATTGATAGTATGCAAGTTCTTGATAGCATCAAGAAGTGCTCTAGCCTCTGCAATTAAACTATTGGTCTGACCATAGTAGTGAGAGGAAGCTAGAATGACATCACCCTTGAAATTTCTAATGACCCCTCCTCCTCCAGAGACCCCATTTTGTTTGCAAGCACCATCAGAGTTGAGTTTAAGGAAGGGCCAAGGGGGGGCATATCCATTTAATGATTTTCAGCTGAGGAGTATTAAGAGACTGAACAGCAATGCCCAGAGACTTCATAAGTTCTTTTTTTTCCTTGTCCGATTCCTTAAGATTAGCAGTCGCACAGTTCTGTATAACTTGGGAAATGATTTGATGTAGAATGCTGGAATATGATATAGATTTACCTTCATACTTTACTATATTCTTGGCTTTCCATATGTCCCATAGACCATACCCAATGACTGCAAGCATAAGATGTCCATAACCTGATTTAGGAAGGATTCTGTTAGTTATCTGCAAGATGAAAGTTCTAATTGAGTTGCCTTCCAGACGCAGTCCAGCACTTCTGAAATGGGACCAGATATAGATAGCAAGTTCACTTTGGAGAAACAGATGATTCATATTTTCCTCATGGTGCATCTGACAGCAGGAGCATCTAGAACATAAAGGAATCCCCAATCTCTGGATATTAGAATCAACAGGAAGACAGTTATGCAAGATCTTCCACACATGAATAGATATTTTGGTTGGCAGCCATTGTGACCATAACCGAGCCCACGTAATAGTAGACTGACCGTTGTTATTATCAGCCAGAATCTGATAAGAAGAAGCAACTGTGCATTTTCCAGAGGATGACAGACTCCATACTTGAAAATCAGAATCTTGAGTCAGTGTGGTATTCTCAATAGCTGATTTGATATGAGAAGGGACCAGCCTATTCAGCAAATCAGAATCTTCACTAGATGTATGAGACAAAAAATCTTTCACAGTTACATTGGGATTTGGTATAATGTTATCAGGAACAAATTCTGATAGACAGTGTTCACCAATCCAAAAATCATTCCAAAAGTTTGTGCTGTTTCCATCTCCGACAACCACCTTTTTATTTTGAAGCACAATGTTTTTTGCCTTGAGCCAGCTTCTTCTAGTGAAACCATTCATGTTTTTGAAATGCACTTCTCGAAGATGGGTCTGACCAATATACTTAGCTCTGAAATGGACGGCCCATAAGGAATTAGAGTGCAAAGCCTGCCATAGCATCTTAACTCTTAAAGCAGTTTCCATATGTCTGAGGGACATGATGCCAAGTCCTCCCTGTGTGATGGGCCTACAAATGTTCTTCCAAGATCTCCAGTGCCTTTTATTACCATAGTGGGAGCTTCCCCAGAAGAAGTTTGCAAAAGACCTCTCGAGAACTTGATGTGTTCCTGAATGCAAGGGAGAGGAAGAGAGGGAATAAATGGGGATCGAGGATAAGACATGCTTTATTAGAATTAGCCTTGCACCCTGGGATAGAAGCCCTGATTTCCAGCCAGATATTCTTTTTTGTATGGAAGAAATAATGCCTGCAAAATAAATTTTTTTATTTCTGCCAAGAACTAGAGGTAGCCCAAGATACTTGTGAGGAAAGTTTAGCCTGGTGAAACCAGTGATATTATGAATCCGAGTGGCAGCAGACTCCTGAATCTTGGGGTGTAGAAAAAAACCACTCTTGCTAACATTGATAAGTTGACCCGATCTCTTTTCATAAGTGTTGAGCACTTTCAGTAAATTCCTGATTGAAACAATGTTTGCTTTGCTGAAGATCAAGGTGTCATCTGCAAATAAGAGATGTGAAATGGGGGGGCATCTCCGAAGACCTTGGTACCATTCAACACAGCCATTGGAATGGGCGAGCTTTAAAGATCTACTAAGACTCTCCTCAGCAAAAATAAATAGTGAGGGGGCAACAGGATCTCCTTGCCTCACACCCCTGGAAGACTTAAAGTAACCAGCTGCATCCCCATTTAACAGGACAGAAAACCAACAGTATTCCATGTATCCATACTAAGGAAATACGTCTACGATCCTTCACATGTGATTCAATTTGAAGAATTGAAACTCCAAAAGGACCTATCATATGAAGAAAGACCGATCAAAATATTGGATCGGAAATTGCACCAACTGAGGAATCAGGCCATACCGATGGTGAAAGTCCAATGGAGTAAGCGTGGATTCGAGGAAGTAACATGGGAATTAGAAGAATCCATCAAGAAGAAATATCAGGATTTAATCTCAGGTTAGAAATTCAACCTTCTACTCGAATCTTTGACTTTTAGTTATATAATGTGAATTTGGAGGACCAAATTCTTTTAAGTGGGGGAGGATGTAGAAACCCAATAATTAAAAATGAGAAATAAAATTTTTAATTTCATTATGTAATTAAAATTTTCATGAAATAATCAAATTACAATTTTACTATATGAAATAAGCTAGTTTACTGAATTTACTTGAATTTACTTGAAGTAAATAGAAAATTAATTACTTTAGGCCTTAGATAAATCATAGTAAGCCCAATAAAAGTCCATATAATAGACTAGGATCACAATTGGCCCATTGGATAATCCATAATGGGTTAGATTAATGGATTAAAGGATTTAATAAAGGATAAATAACCTTAAATTCGTAACATGTGTTTAATATGACATTTAAGGGATTAAAATAACCCAATTTCTAGAAGATTGACTCAAAAATTAACCCATACCTAATTTATAACTTTAGACCAGCCGTTTTTACATTGGTTTCACACCAATTTGAGGCTAGATTAAGAGGAGAAATATGAATTTTCTTCTAATTCGGAGTTAATGGGTTTGGTGGAATTAGGTAAGAAATTTTGACAAAATTGGCCAAGTTTTGACTATAAATAGAGCCCCATTCGACCCTCAAATCATCATTGGTGGCCTAGGCTATGCTACTCTGAAGATTAAGGGAGATTTAAAGGAAAGATTTGGAGAATTAAGGGTTTTCATATCAAATTGGGGATTTTCTTACTTCTTCCTTAAATCCGCTCAAAGGTAGGTGTCTCTCAGGCTAAACTTCAATTAAAGCATGCTATCTTGTGTATTTTTCAATGGTCTTTTCATTGATACCTGTTTCCCTAAATTTTATTGAGAAATGAGTAAGTTATTAGCGTTTTATTGATGGGTATTCACATTTTTCCTAAGAAAACCGTGGCTGTTAAAACTCAATCCGCGTTAATGAACGTGTCTCCTCGATAAGACGCGTTCTCAGCTGCTTTTACACCAACTGGAATTCAAAAATAAAAATATAAAAATAAGGCGTCCAGCCATATGGACGCGTCAACAGAGCACGTCATCCAAATAAGACGCGCTCAGATATACTTTTCCCTCCGCCCTAAATTCAAAAAAAAATAAAATAATTTAAAGAAGGTGTCCTTGTAACTGGACGCCTCTATAAAGAATTAAAATGTTATTAAATAAATTTATAAAGAGGTCCAACGGTTTAGACGCCGCAATATAAAAAATTTAAAATTTTATTAGATTAAATTTATAAAGGCGTCCAAATGATTGGCCGCCTCTATAACAAAATAATAAAAATAAAAATAAAAAAATTAAATTTTATTAAAATAAATTTATAAAGGCGTCCACATGCCTAGACGCCTCAAATAAATTGATATAAAACGTAAAAATAATTTTTATAAAATGTCCAGAACCAGGGACGTGTCTACAGAAAACGTCCAGACTCCTGGACGCGTTCATAGACAGTAACCAAAAATGTTGGAAATCCATATTAACATGTTAAAATATTTACAACATGTTAAAATTTATTTTTGTGGAATAAAAATATTTTTTTAGCATGAAAAACCTATTTTTAGCATATTATTAGTAATTGATGCATGAAAAATATTTACAGCATTCTAAAAATTACGCCCAGAATGGTAGAATTGATTTTATTCATACTAAAGTCTGAAAACTATTTTTAGCGTGACAAATCTAATTAAATACTATTTTTAAGCATGAAAAATCTATTTTTCTATCAAATAATAGGTCAATTAATGCATGAAAATTATTTCTAACTTCTAAAAATCTGGTTATCAGAAAATTGATATATTGAAATTATTTTCAGCATGATAAAAATCTTTTCTATCATATTATTAGGAAAAAATATTTTTTTATGTTAAACTTATTTTTTTATGAAGTAATTAGTAAATTAATGCATGAAAATTATTTTCAGCATGTTAAAAATTACTTCCAGCATGATAAAATTATTTTATACATACTGAGATATGAAAATTATTTTCAGAATGCTAAAATCTATTTAAACTATTTTTATGCATGTTAAACCTAATTTCCTATTAAGTAATTAGTAAATTGATACATGAAAAATATTTCCAGCATGTTAAAATTACTTCTAGCATGATAAAATTATTTCCAGCATGATTGAATTATTTTTACCATATTAGAATTATTTTCAATAAATTAAAACTATTTTTCAGCATGATAATTTTATTTTTCTTTCAAATAATTAATAAATAAAGTAGAAAAATGATTTTCAGCATGATAAAATTTATGTTATCAGAAAATTTCTGTAATCAGCACAGTAAACTTATCTTATCATGCTATCAGTAAGTTAATGTATGAGAATTATTTTAGCATGTTTAGTATTAATTTTAGCATGTTAAATATTAATTTCTAGCAAGTTAAAAATTAAATCCAGCATGGAAATTTTATTTTTATCATCTTATCAGTAAAGTAACATATGAAAATCATTTTCAGCATGTTAATATTTTTTTCAGCAAGTTAGAGTTATTTTTGACATAAAATTCTATTTTCTTATCATATGGTTAATTAATGTATGATTAAACTCATGATTGTAATTCATAAAGCATATATTTTCATAACTAAAACTTGATGTTTTACGATTATGATATTAAGCTAAGATATTTTTTAAAAAAATAATTCTAATAAAATTACTATCTTAAATTTTCTTCCTACTTACCGTTCATTTTTGAACTCCACGACTTAATGTCGTTAAACATGATGCCTTAAATTGTTATCTACTTTTCTTGCAACTTTTAAAATTTGGTCAAATCTGTGCTTATTACAAACAACATTTTCTTAAAAATCATTGGCCATATACATTAAAGTGGATGTCTAAACGTACTTGGGATCTTCGGATCCATATGACTCAATGTCTGGCATTAATGGGGCCCGGTCTTGTCCTAGGGGGAGCGCCCGAAAGTACTTGTGCCCATAGGAGTTGATTGACCACGGTGTGGCATTGCACCGAAGTGCATGATAGATTTACTTGATACGGCATTCAACATTTCGTTATTGGTATTTGATTACTTGTTTACATGAATTACTTGACTTGCGTGAAAATGGCCAATTACATGAAATTCTTTACTTGTTCAAAGTCATTACTTGGAAATTCCATTCATGTTTATACACTTCTCGATACAACTTTAAAAATTGCTTAAATTGTTAATACTTAAAGATTGCCTGGTTTTTAGAGATATAAAATCCTACTGAGCTTTTAGCTCACCCTACGTTTTGGTTAATTATTGCAGGAAATGAAAATGAACAAAGGAATGGACAAGAGTGAGAGAGTGATTTTTATTTTTACCTAGGTTTATGTAGATCATTAGTGTTTTTACAAGAATGATGTACTTTGGGATTAAAAGTTATAATTTACTTTTATGGCTTATCATTTAGTGTTGTAAACTTCATTTTGATGGAATAAAGGTACAATTTTCCCATTCATTTCTATCTTTAGAAATAAAATTGTACATGCTCTGATCGACACGATTGTTTATGACTCGTCGTGCCCTCGATATTCCGCGTCGGGGCGTGACAGAGTTTGCATATAATGATTCGGTCAACTGGTCTACTGGTATGAGTCCATTTGAGATTGTCATAGGTCGTAGGCCTAGGAAGCCAGTGGATCTTGTTCCCATGCCCATTCATGCCCGAGTGTCAGAGTCTGCTGAGTCATTTGCTAGGCATGTTAGGAGTCTGCATGATGACATCCGTCGTCACATTGAGGCCAGCAATGCACGGTACAAAGAGTTAGCCTGTAATGCCCTGGATTCTTATCAGATCTTTCGGATCCTTATTGGAGTGCTTTCGGATCGCTTTTGTGGGTCCTGAGTTGAGTTTTATGATCTACGTAAGTTTTTCTCTCGTACAAGTTACGGAACCCTGTTGATGTGACACAACCTTGGACCTAATGCAAGCAAGCACAATCGCATTCAAAACGGGCCAAGTTGGGCCACCGCTCTATCGTCACTCACCCAAGCCCGGGGTGACTTGGTAATGCCAAGGGGAGGATGTGGGGTTGGGCCCTTGCTGGTAGAGGGCCAGCAAGGCCAAGAATGATTCCCAATGGGTATGGGTACCCAAATCAAGGGGGCCGACAAAGTGCCAACGGCAACGGTTGCACTCTTCCCACGGTGATCACTCAAGACAACGGGGCTTGAGGATCGGGCTCTCACTCGCATAACCAGCGGAATTAAGAACTAATATTGAAAGACAAGCACTAAGTGGAGTGAAGGTTTGAGCACTTACTCGACCGGTTTGAAGAAACCGGTCCCGGTCGGAGACGAGGGCGAGCGGGGAGGCGAGTGGATCCCCACACGCCGCGGCAGTGTCGCTTGACCTGCCCAAACAAAGTACACCACTACACCTCTCGCAGGAGGGGGAACTTGGGGTGGGGGTTAATGATATTACATCAATACTACCTCCACGCAGGGAGGGGCCTTCAGCCGGCCAAGCGGGGTGGGGAAACCAAAGCAAAGAACGAGGAACAAGGGTGGACGCCGAATCTACCTACTATCTGCGAACCAGGACAGAGAGTCGGTGTTGCTGTTGTAGATCTTGCTCAGGAATTTTACTGATGGCGACACCAGCGGCGAAATCTTCGTAACAGGAAGGAGAATGCCTCAGAATATTTGTAATTTCTTCTGGAGTTGCTGCAGGTCGGGGTAGAAGCTTGAACAGGGCCTCTGTTTCTCGGACTAGCAGGGGCAGGTCACCAATAGTAGGATGCAGAGGCTGTTCTGGCCGATCCCGAACTCCAAATTTGATGCCGTCAGTGCCGTTAGAACCGTGGGTAAGTCCTCTTTGTAGAAAAAGAAACGGGGATGCAAGAAGAGAACGGAGACGATCTGTGGAGCCAGAAGAGTGAGGAGGTGTCGATGCAGACTGGGGAAGGCAGAGCCGCGCAACCGTGGAAGAAAATTGGTAACTTCTGTTCCCGGATGTTGAATGGGCTTCCGCTTCTTGATTCTGAAAGTAGACAGGCCGATGAAGAACTTTGAAGAAGGACTTGAGGACTGATTCCTTAGGGGCTGGTCGTGGCAGAGCTTCTAAGCCGGCTCAGGTCCTCAGCCGAGGCAGAACCGCGCAGCTGTGGGAGAATGGACCTCCTGGACGACTCAGAGATCGGAAGAAGACGAAACCACTTCGGTTGCGAAGGCGACTGGCAGACGCTTCCGACGATGGCTCTTGGGTCTTCAGACTCGTCCGGAGGAGGTCGTGGTGGCCGCTGCAAGTTGCTGGTCTGCTGTAGATCTTCAGTTGAGAGCTGTAGGTTGATGATGATGGGGGGGAATGGGGTATATGGGAGGGAAAATGGGGGTGGATGAGTGTGGGGAAAGCCCGGGCTGTGAGGGGGTCTAGGAGGGGGTGTTCTAAGGTGGGGGAAGGGAAGAATGGGGTCTGGAAGGGGGTCTAATAGGTGGTGGGAGGAGGAGCTACGAATTTGGGAAGGTGGGTGAGAGGAGAAGGTGAGGGGGGGCACAAGTGAGTGGAGGGAAGGGTGGATTTCAAATTTGAAATGGCATTGGAAGTTGTGGGGTTGTGTGGGGAAGGGGTTGATTGTGTTGGAATGGGGAAAGTGGTGTTGGAATGGTGAGGGATCTCCTTGGGACTAGGGGGGTGGAGTAATGGAGGCCATGGGGAAGTGGAGGGCTTTAATGATGGTAGGTGGGGGTTGAGGTGATTGGGAAGGGAGGAGAGAGAAGAAAATTCGAAATTGGGTGATGAGGAGAGAGAAAGTGGAGTGAAAAAGAGGGATTAAGAGAGGGAAGGGTGGGGAATCTCTCCCCTAGGGTTTCTCACCCAAAAAATATTGGAATCACTCCACTAAACTAAGCTTTGGACTCTCAAATGGCATTTTTTTCATTGATTGATTCATTACCTCCAAATGAAGGAAATGGGGCCCTATATATAGGAAACCCACATTTTACAATAAGACCCTGACAAAAGACTCATTGACAAATAACCGAAGGGGTAAGGGAGCTCATTGGGCCAAGCCCGAAGAAATGGGCCCAATTAGCACATTACACACTCTAATGACACTCAAACATAGGAAAATAAATGCAAGACCTAGGGACATGACTCAAATAAAATGCAAATTACATCAAATGATTCAAGTAAAATTACATAGGACTCAAAATTAAATGACTAAATCATGCCGGATGCAACCGGGGCGAGGAGACGAGCTGTGAAGGTGGGCATGGGAGGTGATGTCCCCATCATACTCCCGGGGTGCGGAGAACTCGACTCTGTCGAGTAAGTGTCCTTCCCTCCTTGGAGGGTGTAGAAGTGGTACTGCCCTCAGGCCTTCCGAACGAGACCGATCCATCCACCTGCCGAGATAGCGCTCGTATACCTTGCTCCGAGTGGTAGTGACTTGTTCATCCAATATTTGTTCAATTTGTTCACGCTGGGATCTCTTGGCTGGTGGTCTCTCCTCACGGGTGGGTGCTCTCTCAAGGGAAGACGTAGGCTCAATCTCCTCACTAGGTACCACCGTGGGTCCCTTATATGACACTAGGTTGGCAACATTGAATGTGGGACTTATTTCATACTCCTCGGGGAGATCTAACTCATAGGCATTTGTATCAATGTGCCTCAGGACCTGGAAGGGGCCAGCCCCACGTGGCCTCAATTTGGAGATGGCTCCCGGGGAGAACCTCTCAGTCCTTACCATCACAAAGTTACCCTCATGAAAGTCTTGGTGACGCCGATGAGAGTCGGCCCGCCTCTTATAAGCCTCATTCTTTTTGCTTATGTGCTTGCAAAGGCTTTCATGCAATTTTGTGAATGTTGACATTCTAGGGGTGATGGGTGGACCTGGGCAACCAAAAGTAGACCGATCATGCTTTGATGCCAAGAAGACTTTGATGGATTTTGGAGGGCAGGGGTAATCATATGTGGACTTATCATGCAATGTTGTCATGTAGACTTTGGTGGGCCTGGGTGGGCCGGGGCACCCGTAGGTGAACCTATCATGCAAAGTGGTGATGAATGTGGGGAGGCCCGGACATCCGT
The DNA here is from genome assembly GCA_022559845.1 of Amorphophallus konjac. Lineage (NCBI taxonomy): Eukaryota > Viridiplantae > Streptophyta > Magnoliopsida > Alismatales > Araceae > Amorphophallus > Amorphophallus konjac. The sequence continues at coordinate 434,177,638 of CM040121.1, read as the reverse complement.
AGATGCTTTTGACATGCTTACGATCCATGATGAATGAAGGAGGACCATGACATCCGAATGTGGCCCACTCATGCCTTCTACTAGACATGTGGGTGATATGAATGAATGGACCCAACATAGTGTTCATGCCAAAGGGGGTGGAAAGCCTAGACACATGCATAATTTTCCCAAAAGTGACTTCCATGTGTATAGGTGTGGGACAACCCTTGAACTCCCATTGGAAAGGATCGAATGGATCTAAGAAGGTGGTCATCATGGGGTGGGGCACCACCTTATTACCTAGGGATATATGGTCCAAGGTTATGGCTCCCAAGGTGCAACCCGGGTCATGGATGAGGTGGGTTTGGCCCAATATGGTGGGTGAGGGTAGGAAAGGGTGGGTGGTTGGTAAGATGGTTGGGTCATATGAGTCCCTTGACTCCCATTGGAAGGGATCATATGGATCATAAAATAGGTCACTTAGGGGGAGGAACTCCATGTCCTCAAGATCCTTAAAAGGTGCTAAGTCATCCTTCCCTATGATAGTTGGGCCAATGTTCTTGACAAGTGGGTCGGCCATGAGTGGAGGGCTTGGCTTTCTACCCGAGATAAGAAGCTCTAAATCGAGGAGAAGGTTGGGCTCATCCGGTGTAGGGAGGAATAGAAGGAGGTCGCTAGTGTAGCAACCATTGGTGCAAACCGAGGTGATAGACCCTATGCATAGGTGTAGGAGGCTAAGGCTCCTAGGTTGTTCGGCCATAGGGGTCAACATGCTAGTGAACTCAATTTTCCATGCTAAGCCCCTAAGAAAATCATCTAAGGTCTCCACTTGATAGGATGCTTGGATTGTGGTGTGATAGGAGAAGAGGGGCACTAGGGGAAAATTTTGTTCTATGGGAGGGCAAACATGGGTCGAGGTCTCTCTAATTAGGCTCTCCCTTAGCCACCTAACAAGGGACTCTTCTAAGATGAATTCAGCCTTATCTAGAGGGGGTGGTGTAGGGTGAAGATCCTTGTGCGAGGCTTCCTCTTCAATTGGGACATGGGAGCTCTCTATGGAGGGGATAGGTTCCCGAGAGATATTTGTCTTCATGTGGCAAAGCGGGTGGACTACTTCTTCCAAAACTAATGGAGTGGGAAGGTTCTTTGATGGTGGGGTGATGATGGCCGGAGTATGGTGCACCCGGGGTGGTGAACAAGGGTGGGATTCCCGCGGGTGGGAGAATAAAAGGTTGTTGAATTTAAAGGTTCCCGAAAGGTGTGGCGGATGCACTAGGCAAGTCCGACGTGTTGGGTTGATGTCGGCATTCCTTTCATCTAACCATTTCTTACCTAGGATTATACATGGACCCGCCAATGTTCCCTTTTGACACCAAGCCCCATCCAAATACTTAGTCTTCCCGAACCATTTATGGAATTCAACGAAGACTAGGTCTCCGTTGTGCACAATTTGTCCAGTCGTAGAGAGAGTGGCTACAATTTCGGAGGATACCCAATTATCTTCTTCCATGTCAATGAAGTCAATTTCTGTGGGGCTCCCATTAGGTAGGTATGCTTGGGATATGATGGGAATTGGGGCCTTTTGGTCGGTAGACTCAATGACAATGGGAGGTGGATAATGCATAGAACGATCCGATGAGAACTCTAATGCAAGCGTGCCCATGGACTTGACTTGTGAGAACAAATCAAAGACTTGCTCTGATACCACTTGATGTGACACAACCTTGGACCTAATGCAAGCAAGCACAATCGCATTCAAAACGGGCCAAGTTGGGCCACCGCTCTATCGTCACTCACCCAAGCCCGGGGTGACTTGGCAATGCCAAGGGGAGGATGTGGGGTTGGGCCCTTGCTGGTAGAGGGCCAGCAAGGCCAAGAATGATTCCCAATGGGTATGGGTACCCAACTCAAGGGGGCCGACAAAGTGCCAACGACAACGGTTGCACTCTTCCCACGGTGATCACTCAAGACTACGGGGCTTGAGGATTGGGCTCTCACTCGCATAACCAGCGGAATTAAGAACTAATATTGAAAGACAAGCACTAAGTGGAGTGAAGGTTTGAGCACTTACTCGACCGGTTTGAAGAAACCGGTCCCGGTCGGAGACGAGGGCGAGCGGGGAGGCGAGTGGATCCCCATACGCCGCGACGGTGTCGCTTGACCTGCCCAAACAAAGTACACCACTACACCTCTCGCATGAGGGGGAACTTGGGGTGGGGGTTAATGATATTACATCAATACTACCTCCACGCAGGGAGGGGCCTTCAGCCGGCCAAGCGGGGTGGGGAAACCAAAGCAAAGAACCAGGAACAAGGGTGGACGCCGAATCTGCCTACTGTCTGTGAACCAAGACAGAGGGTCGGTGTTGCTGTTGTAGATCTTGCTCAAGAATTTTGCTGATGGCGACACCAGCGGAGAAATCTTCGTAACAGGAAGGGGAATGCCTCAGAATATTTGTAATTTCTTCTGGAGTTGCTGCAGGTCTGGACAGAAGCTTGAACAGGGCCTCTGTTTCTCGGACTAGCAGGGGTAGGTCACCAATAGTAGGATGCAGAGGCTGTCCTGGCCGCTCCCGAACTCCAAATTTGATGCCGTCAGCGCCGTTAAAACCGTGGGTGAGTCCTCTTTGCAGAAAAAGAAACGGGGATGCCAGAAGAGAACGGAGACGATCTGTGGAGCCAGAAGAGTGAGGAGGTGTCGATGCAGACTGGGGAAGGCAGAGCCGCGCGACCGTGGAAGAAAATTGGTAACTTCTGTTCCCGGATGCTAAATGGGCTTCCGCTTCTTGATTCTGAAAGTAGACAGGCCGATGAAGAACTTTGAAGAAGGACTTGAGGACTCATTCCTTCGGGGCTGGTCGTGGCAGAGCTTCTAAGCCGGCTTAGGTCCTCAGCCGAGGTAGAACTACGCAGCTGTGGGAGAATGGACCCCCTGGACGACTCGGAGATTGGAAGAAGACGAAACCACTTCGGTTACGAAGGCGACTGGCAGACGCTTCCGACGATGGCTCTTGGGTCTTCAGACTCGTCCGGAGGAGGTCGTGGTGGCCGCTGCAAGTTGCTGGTCTGCTGTAGATCTTCAGTTGAGAGCTGTAGGTTGATGATGATGGGGGGGAATGGGGTATATGGGAGGGGAAATGGGGGTGGATGAGTGTGGGGAAAGCCCGGGCTGTGAGGGGGTCTAGGAGGGGGTGTTCTAAGGTGGGGGAAGGGAAGAATGGGGTCTGGAAGGGGGTCTAACAGGTGGTGGGAGGAGGAGCTACGAATTTGGGAAGGTGGGTGAGAGGAGAAGGTGAGGGGGGGCACAAGTGAGTGGAGGGAAGGGTGGATTTCAAATTTGAAATGGCATTGGAAGTTGTGGGGTTGTGTGGGGAAGGGGTTGATTGTGTTGGAATGAGGAAAGTGGTGTTAGAATGGTGAGGGATCTCCTTGGGACTAGGGGGGTGGAGTAATGGAGGCCATGGGGAAGTGGAGGGCTTTAATGATGGTAGGTGGGGGTTGAGGTGGTTGGGAAGGGAGGAGAGAGAAGAAAATTCGAAATTGGGTGATGAGGAGAGAGAAAGTGGAGTGAAAAAGAGGAATTAAGAGAGGGAAGGGTGGAGAATCTCTCCCCTAGGGTTTCTCACCAAAAAAATGTTGGAATCACTCCACTAAACTAAGCTTTGGACTCTCAAATGATATTTTTTCATTGATTGATTCATTACCTCCAAATGAAGGAAATGGGGCCCTATATATAGGAAACCCACATTTTACAATAAGACCCTGACAAAAGACTCATTGACAAATAACCGAAGGGGTAGGGGAGCTCATTGGGCCAAGCCCGAAGAAATGGGCCCAATTAGCACATTACGCACTTTAATGACACTCAAACATAGGAAAATAAATGCAAGACCTAGGGACATGACTCAAATAAAATGCAAATTACATCAAATGATTCAAGTAAAATTACATAGGACTCAAAATTAAATGACTAAACCATGCCGGATGCAACCGGGGCGAGGAGACAAGCTGTGAAGGTGGGCATGGGAGGTGATGTCCCCATCACATGTGGTGAGTTTATTTCTCAGATCATCGACTCGAGGACGCTACAGTTGCGATGTTGATGTGAAACAAATGCCGAAGTCGATTCTGTCCGGTTGTGGAATCTGTGACCAGCAGCTGTTGAAGTGGCTGTGGATCGCACTCTGGAATTTTGCCGGAGGCGCGGTTGGTGCCGTTGGCTTCGTAACAGGGTAGGGATACAGCACAATTTTTCTGAATTTTGGTTCCGCCCGAACCTGGTCGCCACGGACGACTGAGCGGGGACCCCGTTCTGGTTCTGTGCAGGGGCAGCTTCTGAACAGCGGCTTGACAGGGACACCACGAGCAACCCCGAACTCCGTTTGGTGCGCGGCAGGTGGCGTTGGAATCGTGGGGACGACTACTTTCCAGCGGCACTGGTCTCGCCTCAGTCGGATGTCGGTGTGGACGTGCAGGTCCCGTTGAGTGGGGACTGGTCGGAGGAGACAGACAGGAGGCAGAATGGGGTCGTCGGGGTATAAAATTTGTAACTCTGGCCACCGACCTCTGATTGCGGTTCCGTCTTCTGATCCCGGTAGCTGACTTGAGGATGGAGAACTTTGATGAAGATTCTGGAGCCTGAATCCTTCAAGAAGAGGTCGTGGTTGCTGCCCCAAACCGCTTCAGGTCGCTGTCAGGCCTTCTCTGCGCAGTCGGGGAAGAAAGTCCCTTGTGGGCGGCCACGAACTCGGATCGACACGATTCCAACTCGCTTGCGAAGAGGACTTGTGGACGATCAACTTTGCTGAAGACCTTGGATGCAGACTCCACCTGGAACGAGCTGGAAGTTACTCTGCAAATTGGGCCAGAAGCTGCCTGCGGGTTTGGGATGGGCTTGTGGAGTGGGGGCTAAGTTTAGTGGTGGTGTTTGTGGGTGTAAGCTATGGGGATAGTGGGTGGACGTGGTTGGGGTTGCAGGGGGTTGTCTTGAGGCTGTGGAAAGGGGTGCAGTGCGTGTATGACGGGAACGGAGGTAGCGTGGGCGTATGAGGTAATAGCGTGGCCGGGAGGAAGAAGCTTAGAGGGTGAGGCAAGGAAGGTAGACTGCCGCAGCAGTGAAAGATTGGGTTAGAAGACAGGAGGAACTGGGGAACGGGAAGTTCGGCCAAGCTGTGGGGGTGAGCGGAAGATGCTGGTGGCTGGAGGAGAAGGGAGGAATGAAGGGCATCAACACCCGTGGCAAGGAGGGAAGAACTGGGCATCTCACCCGTGGAGAGGGAAGGAAGAACAGGCACTCACGGCCATGGGAATTAAAAGAGGGGGGGGGGAAGAAGATAAAGGAGGGGAGGGCCCCTCCTACGTGGGCATCACATGGGGGTTCCAAAAATAAGATTTCATTCACTGTTTTTCAAATGAAAGATACATGACTCTTTTATAGACTCTCAAAGAAGACCAAAAGACACTATCCTAAACACTTAATGTCTACTTATTATAGTTCTCTTGGGGAGACCAAAAGACACTATCCTAAACACTTAATGTCTACTCATTATAGTTCTCTTGGGGAGACCAAAAGACACTATCCTAAACACTTAATGTCTACTCATTATAGTTCTCTTGGGGAGACTAAAAGACACTCTATTGGAAGACTTAAAGACAAAAATATGAAAGGACTATTACATAATTGCTACGGACATAACCCATAAGGCCCATAAAGAGGCCCATTTATCATGAGACAAATAGATTGGCCATTTGATTGTGTTGATGAAGTTGATTGCCGATCCCCGTCAAATTTTTAAATTTTGAATCTTGAACCGAGGATTCCATCATACTCCTCCGCTTGGAGGAGGTTCGACCTCGAACCTCAAAGCTCAGGATCTCGGTCCGATGGGACGGCCCGATTCCCTAAGCTCTGATACCACTTGATGTGAAACAAATGCCGAAGTCGATTCTGTCCGGTTCTGGAGTCTGTGACCAGCAGCTGTTGAAGTGGCTGTGGATCGCACTCTGGAATTTTGCCGGAGGCGCGGTTGGTGCCGTTGGCTTCGTAACAGGGTAGGGATACAGCACAATTTTTCTGAATTTTGGTTCCGCCCGAACCTGGTCGCCACGGACGACTGAGCGGGGACCCCGTTCTGGTTCTGTGCAGGGGCAGCTTCTGAACAGCGGCTTGACAGGGACACCACGAGCAACCCCGAACTCCGTTTGGTGCGCGGCAGGTGGCGTTGGAATCGTGGGGACGACTACTTTCCAGCGGCACTGGTCTCGCCTCAGTCGGATGTCGGTGTGGACGTGCAGGTCCCGTTGAGTGGGGACTGGTCGGAGGAGACAGACAGGAGGCAGAATGGGGTCGTCGGGGTATAAAATTTGTAACTCTGGCCACCGACCTCTGATTGCGGTTCCGTCTTCTGATCCCGGTAGCTGACTTGAGGATGGAGAACTTTGATGAAGATTCTGGAGCCTGAATCCTTCAAGAAGAGGTCGTGGTTGCTGCCCCAAACCGCTTCAGGTCGCTGTCAGGCCTTCTCTGCGCAGTCGGGGAAGAAAGTCCCTTGTGGGCGGCCACGAACTCGGATCGACACGATTCCAACTCGCTTGCGAAGAGGACTTGTGGACGATCAACTTTGCTGAAGACCTTGGATGCAGACTCCACCTGGAACGAGCTGGAAGTTACTCTGCAAATTGGGCCAGAAGCTGCCTGCGGGTTTGGGATGGGCTTGTGGAGTGGGGGCTAAGTTTAGTGGTGGTGTTTGTGGGTGTAAGCTATGGGGATAGTGGGTGGACGTGGTTGGGGTTGCAGGGGGTTGTCTTGAGGCTGTGGAAAGGGGTGCAGTGCGTGTATGACGGGAACGGAGGTAGCGTGGGCGTATGAGGTAATAGCGTGGCCGGGAGGAAGAAGCTTAGAGGGTGAGGCAAGGAAGGTAGACTGCCGCAGCAGTGAAAGATTGGGTTAGAAGACAGGAGGAACTGGGGAACGGGAAGTTCGGCCAAGCTGTGGGGGTGAGCGGAAGATGCTGGTGGCTGGAGGAGAAGGGAGGAATGAAGGGCATCAACACCCGTGGCAAGGAGGGAAGAACTGGGCATCTCACCCGTGGAGAGGGAAGGAAGAACAGGCACTCACGGCCATGGGAATTAAAAGAGGGGGGGGGGGGAAGAAGATAAAGGAGGGGAGGGCCCCTCCTACGTGGGCATCACATGGGGGTTCCAAAAATAAGATTTCATTCACTGTTTTTCAAATGAAAGATACATGACTCTTTTATAGACTCTCAAAGAAGACCAAAAGACACTATCCTAAACACTTAATGTCTACTTATTATAGTTCTCTTGGGGAGACCAAAAGACACTATCCTAAACACTTAATGTCTACTCATTATAGTTCTCTTGGGGAGACCAAAAGACACTATCCTAAACACTTAATGTCTACTCATTATAGTTCTCTTGGGGAGACTAAAAGACACTCTATTGGAAGACTTAAAGACAAAAATATGAAAGGACTATTACATAATTGCTACGGACATAACCCATAAGGCCCATAAAGAGGCCCATTTATCATGAGACAAATAGATTGGCCATTTGATTGTGTTGATGAAGTTGATTGCCGATCCCCGTCAAATTTTTAAATTTTGAATCTTGAACCGAGGATTCCATCAGATGTACTCTTTGAGAGAATCATTTCAACTATTTTTGCGTATTTTTTTGAATTAGTTGATTTTTTGCACAAAAATCAGAATTTCAGAAATTAAGAAAATTCCTAATTTCTTTTCTATTTATTCTTCTTTCACCCTCACTCCTCCCTCATTTCTCACCCTCACTTTCTCTCTCTCATTCTCTCTCCTCTCTGGTCCTCTCGACGCGGGGCGCGCGACCGTGGCGAGCTGGCTGAGGCGGGAAGGCGATGGAGTGAACCTGGAGCGTGATAGAGTGACAGATTGAGCGCGGCGCGATCCCTCGGTGGATTCAAAGCTGGCGCGGTTCGTTGGTTTGACAATTTTCGGTGCGATTTAGTCACTTCGGCGTGTGAAATCATCGGTGGAGGTAGGGAGATGGAAGCTCTACTTCTCTGCTACGTTCCCTCGTAGTTTCACACCGAACGGTGCGAGAACGAGTGGGTTTCATTCAAGTTTGGGAAAATCATGCCTTTGGGGTGTTCGTCGAGTTTGCCAGAAAATGGCGACGGTTTTCAGATCAGTTGGTGTCAATCGAACCCCTGGAATGTCAGCATTCCATTCCCACTGATTTCGTTGTGATTGGTGGTCATTTGGGACCGGTAGGAGCCCGAGAACCCATGTGATTCCATTTGGGTCAATTCGGTAGAATTGCCCATTTCTAGCTGTTTGTGTGTCGATTTGACCCCTTCCAGAGTGTGGAAGGTTGGTATCATCTTTGTGATTGTATCCCCTTCATTTCGGAGCGAACGTGGCGTAGAAAGGCCGAGATCCGGCCAATCCCATGGTTTTCCCGCCGTAACACCTGAACGGTCGTTACAGTAACCATTTAGGTTATTACGCGGTCCAATGTGTGACCATTTTATGTATGTCGGTTCGGGTCTTCGCGGTCGCGCGATAGACCATCTTCTGTGTTTCACGGTCCATTATAGGACCATTTATACCCTTCGCACGGCCCTTGTGTGGCCGTGTGGTTTTCTTGGTCGCGCGGGTCAGTTGAGCGGTCTTACGATAAACCGTTCAGCTTGCTTAAGCGGTCCTTTGCTAGACCGCTAATCTAGTAAAGCGGTCCTTCTCTAGATCGTTTCTTATCTTTAGTGGTCCATTGCTAGACCGTTTTGACCGAGTTACTGTTTTAAGTCGGTTTGATCTAGCGGCCTTCTCTTTGACCGTCTAGACTACTTCACAATCCATGTTTAGACCACGTACGTTTGTGAATGGTCCCTTCGTAGATCGTTTGGGTGGTTTGACTAGTAGGTTGGTTGTGAGTTGACTGGGCTTAGCGGCCTATCGAATGACCACTCCAGTCATTACACGGCCCTCCTTGTGATAGCCTGGTGTCTGTGTTCTCTGCGACTGGTAAGCGGCCCTTTACTTGACCGCCTACATTGCTGAGCGGCCAAGCATTAGACCGGGTACCATCAGAGAGCTGTGTTTCTGAAGTTCTGATTTCCAATCGTCTTGGCTTGACCTTATGGTTTGCCCGTTGTCCCGTGGATGTCTTTTGATATCCTATGAGGGCTATGACCAAATTATAAGGTAGCCAAGAGTGTCCTTAGCTCAAGTAGTGTTTTGTACTGCTTCTGAGTCTTCAGAGTCATTATTTAGGTTCTGGTCAACCCGGTGACACCCAGTGGTTGACATGTGACCTTGTGTGTGTCTCGATAGATCGAGACATGGTTCTGGATGCCTAAGAGGTACTATCTTACCTCGGTCTACGTGTCTAGATGCGTTGAGGGTCTTGGTGAACCCTCAGGTCTCCGTGTGTCATTTTACACGGGTTTATGGATCCGATGATCCAGTGTCACTTTCCTCGGCTTAGGATTAGGCTGATTGGCGGCTTGTCACCGCCGTTGTACGACGATCTTGCCTCCGAGTCATGAGACTCAAGGATCGTTGTGTTGGTAGGTCTAGTTGCCATGTCATGAGTCTGTTGGCAGTTGGTGTACTGCCTTGGTGCTTTGTAGTACGGGTGACAGTGCGTACTTAGCTTGTCTGTACTCCAGCACTCGTGTTTCAGAGTCTCTGTGTCTAGTGAGCCTCTACTAGTCGTAGCCTGACGACCTCGAGTGTCGGCCCACCTGGGAGTGGCGGTGGGGCAGTTCCCGAGATACGGTTTGTAGGCTAGTTTCCGTGGGCTCCCTTGCCTTGCAGTAGCGACCTAATAGGGGAGAAAACTAGCTAGAGGCCTGGCTCAAGGCATTGAGCCTATGTGTGCACATGTGCTCAGGGGCATTTTGGACGAACACCGACGGGCGTGACCCTGACTAGTCACTCGTTACTGTAGTTCCTTATTCAGTTTAGAGAGTATCTCAGTCTCCGTCGTTCTCGGCGTCCGTAGGGAGATACTTGTGGCGCAATGTAAGACGTCAGTGGACGCATCTAGCTCTTCTTCTAGTGAGGAGGTGCTTCCGTCACTTGGCGCATGACCTTCGTGTTTCTCGGAGTCTGTGTTCCCCTTCCGAGTTAGTCTGTTCTTGGCTTCGTCTAAGATCAGCTTCCCCTTCTGAGGTTGGCCTACTCTTGGCTTCGTCCAAGATCAGTTTGCTGTTGCGTGCATGACGATCTAGTCATGTATGCGTTAGTGTCTGTGTCTGTCTAGGTCTTTTCTAAGGTTTTTGCCTAGTTTTGTAGGACCTTCGCTTTGGGCCTTGTGCCTGTCGACAGATCGATAACTCCTGACTTCGTGAGATCAGGGTTCACCCTTCTGTCATTGTTTGGAGTAGTTAGGGAGCCGAGGTTGGTTTGGCAGCCACGTTTTGTCCCTTTTCTTTTAGTTATTCTACTCCTTCCGTTACGGCTTTCTTTTACAACTTTCTAGTTATAGTTTAGCTTTTCCTGCTTTACTACTACTGCTGTTTTAGCTGTTGTTCCGTGTTACTACATTATTTTTCAGTGGGGATCCGCATGACCCCTACTGAGCCAGTGACACGAGACTCACCCCTGCTTTTCAGGTGTAGTCGTCTCTTCTTCCTTCGCGGTTCCTGGTGTGACATGTTCGTAGTTGCCAGTGGTACCTGCGTCGGGCTTCCCCCGACCTCTGCGTATATTTTTCTTTCTGTTGGACTGTACTTGTCTTTCCTTTGGACTATACTCTAGTATAATTATTAATTTTAACTGTTAATTAAAAAGTAATTTTATTTCTGCTACTTTAGTAAACCTGATTAATGAAATTTAATTACTTACTGTTATATCTGGGGCTTCAATGTACTACACGATAATCCTTTTATCCCTTCGGAGCTTTACAGCTTTTGGGAGGCTTCACAGGTTCCAAGTGGTATCGGGTCTACTCGGTAATCCTATCGGGTATATTCGGTATCCGGAGTCTGGGTTGTCACATAGCTGATGCCCACAGACACCACCGTGAGTTCCAAGAGGGTGATTATGTCATGATCAGGGTTAGACCTGAACGGTTTTCCTCTGGAACTGTCAAGAAATTGAAAGCTCATAGAGCCGGTCCATTTCAAGTGTTGAAACGCGTCAGATCCAACGCGTATGTTGTGGACTTGCCCGAGGAATATGGGATAAGCTCAACTTTCAATGTGTCGGATCTAGTTGCTTATAGGGACCCAGCGGTGATCCCAAGTGAGCCTTTTGAGCCGTCTCCCCCTCTTGAGAGTGACCCTACACCTGAGTGCCCACCACCAGCCTCATTTCCACGGCAGCGTGAGTATATAGATCATATACTGGATGAGCAGGTGACCATTACCAGGAGTGGATCCTACCCGCGCTACCTAGTGCGATAGAGAGGGTGACTCACCACCGAGGATACGTGGATCACCAGGGCAGAGTTGTAGAGGATAGATCCGGATCTGCTAGAGCGCTACCAGAGCGATCCAGACCCTTACTCGACAGGGTCGAGTTTCTCCCACCCGGGTTGAATTGGTGCGAACACCAGAGCGAGCGAGAAGCATGAATCGGCGAACCGTCGGTACCATACGCGTAGCACCACTCGAGCTACATCAGCTTCCCTTTGGCTCGGAGACAGTTTGGAGTCTCTGTTCTGAGTCCCATCATTTTTAGTATTTATTAGGTTTTTATTTGGAATGTAATGTGTGCTTATTTGGTTTATTTGGGTTTAATAGAGTGCGATTATGAGAAATAAATTGGTTTTCTTGTAAAAAGGGGCCACCTAGGTCCCGCGGGCCCCCTCACCGTCCTCCCCATTGGGCCACCTAACTTCTAGGGACCCATAGGGGCTGGCCCATTGTCCACCTTGGATATTGGACCATTGGACCAAAGAGGAAAAATGCTATTTTTCTTCTTTAAGGGGGGCGCCCCCTCTTTTGGCTTTATTAGGCCAATTTTTTTATTTTGTTTGACCACATGGGGAAAAATAGTTTTTTGTATCCCCAAGGTACCCCCCACCCACCCTAGATCTAAAGGTAATCCTAGTCATTTACCTAGAGTGTCCATTTCATATAAAAGCTTGTATTTTTCCATTTTCATCACAATTAATGAAAGAATTCAAGCATTTTTGTCCAAGGAGCCAAGGGCCGCCCCCTCTCTCTCTCCTCTCTCCCCTTGCAGCTATGAAGGCTACCTTATGAGGTGTGACTCCTCCCCTTATCAATGTGTGAAGCTATCCGTCGCCGCCGCCACCGCCATCGAGCCGCCGTTGCACCGCCACCGCCGTCGCCAAAATTCTATCCAACTCAAGATAGCAAGCCAACTCTGGAATTTTTTCTCTCAGCTCCCAGATCTTTTGGATCTGAAAATTTCAGGGTGAGTTCCCAAGGTTGATCCCACATTCCACCTAAAATTTCAGAATTTCCCCACTTCGTTTTCATATTTTCCCATTTAGATTCCCACAGCCCTCAAGATCTGCCCCTGTGCAGTCTTGTGTTCCAGTAACCAAGCCTTTCACCCATGAGCCCCCCTTTCCGATTTCAGAATGATCTGAAATTTGAACTGGGAGTTCTGTCCACCTAAGCCATCGTCCATAATTGTTTTTGTGATTTTAGGAATTTTATTTCCCATCCAAAAAACTACTGTCTTTTCCCAAATCTGTGTTGCCCCCTGCAGTCCAGATCCGACCCATCTCTGTTAGAAAATCCATTTCCCATATCAAACCTCCACCAAAATTTACAAAAAAATTATCCACGTCTTCCTTACTTCTTCCTCTAGCTTCCATAAAAAGACCATCACCCAGGTCCAAGGTTTCAACCACGGTCAATGCACTTTCTCAGGCAGATCTTAGTCAGCCCAGCCAGATCTGAGACTCAGAACAGTCCCCTTTGAATTTCCACCATGGAAAGTACGGCCCCAAAAAAATTCCTGTAACACCATAGGGTTGAAGTACTTCGAGTTAGCTTCGCATCGGCACCAGTCTCGTATCGTTCCGACATCGGGGTTGATCACAGCAATTTTTGTCGCCGGGTCGCGCACGCGTGAAACACGAAATCAGATCCGGGGCAGCAAGCCTCAACGCTTGATGGTCGGAGCCGCCTCGCCTTCCACAAGGTGAACCAGTGCAGCCACCTCACAGGGATCGTCCCTCCAGGAGTCCTCTTTGCAGCGGTACCAACCCCGCCACAGTCGGCCGTCCGAGCAGGTCGTTGACCCCACAACCGTCAGCCCGCGCAGTCCGGACAGCATCCATTTGTAGCTTGTCGGCACCGACGGAGTGGATCAAAGTGCTGCCCGTCAACCCAATTTTGATCCTCCCGGGTCCCGCATGTTACCTATTACCTCCGTGCATGGAGTGGGTTTGAAATTTGTAATTTGCTGAAAACTGTTTAACCGGGAGTTCGATTTTGGCCGGGGTTGTCTTCCCTACGCCCGGTGCGTGGAGGTAACGATCTATCCTTCTTGGCATTTGCTTACTTAGTATATGATTATATGCCGCTGCTTGAGTGCGTTAGAAATTTTAGCTCGTGAGGTCATGTTCATCACCGCTGTGAGAAAGAGTGTTAACCCGTCCCGTGACTCGATCCGAGCACGGAAGTGAGTTTGACCACCCTTGACTCTGCCAGATTCTTAACTGCGCGGATCTGCGTTTCCCTCGTTTGGGACGACGAGTGAGCTCGCATTTCTGTTTACGGCGTATATCCCATAGGAACTCTTAGTCTTGAGCCGAGGTAGCTCTATTGTTCGCGTGTCGCTGGTTACGTCATCTCGTAGAGTCCAAGGTTCGCATCATTCGGCGTCAGGTCCCTCAGTCCGTCCCGCATCAGCGTTCCACCAGATTGGCACGCCCTGTGGGACCCGAGTCTCCTTTCATCTTCTTGCCGAGATAAACGGGCCCTGGGGCTCTCCCTAAAGAATACTAACTATTGGTCAGCTTATTGTAGGAAGCGATGACGTCATCTGGACTTGCTGCCCTTACCTTCGGCCCTACAATTGTCGCTAGTCATGCTGCGCATGGGTACCTGGCGATGCCCACTGCTTTCGACTCAATCCCGCCTGCTGTCGGCTTCCCAAACTTCTTGGGAATTACCTTGCCGACTTGCTGCAAGTGGAGTCCCCGGAGCACAATGGGGAGAAGACTGCTGAGAAGGCCAAGAGCTCAGAGGTCCGATGCCATCCAGGCCCACTAAGGGGCTCGATTCAGGTCATCAGCTGCCTGGTGCACCACATCTCCCACGGGGCTAGCCCCGTCTACAACAAGAAGCCTGGAAGATGTCTGCAGAGGAGCTACCGGAGGAATGCTGCCACCTTTGTCACCGGGCGCCTCTCCACATCTGGGAAATCTGTGCTCATCGGGGGTGTTCGAGTCTTCCTATACGGCCGTGACGCCCAAGCTATCCCAGACCGAGTGATCCCCCCTGTTCTAATATATAACTCCTTCCAAGCCCTTTCTGGGAGGAGAGCTGAAAGAGAAGAAGAAGGCCGTCATGGTCGAAGAGAGCTGGCCCTGAGGCCAAAGAAGTTCAAACAAGTTTGGGTCCCCAAGAAGGTCCAGCCTGCCCGCCAAGAGGCACCTGTCCGCCACCGCCCCAAGCTTGCTCAGGCGGGAAGAAGGAATGAGAGGGGCTTGGCCCCGAGAAGAAGAGAGATGACCGTGGATCCTCCACGCCGTACAAGCTTTAGGGCATGTGCTCGACAAGCAGATGTCCCCATAGTGGGGAGAAGATTTGAGCAACTTGCCGAGAGAGCCCGGCTAGCTCACATACCGGAGGTCGACAACTGTCCCCAATCTTGCATCAGGGACTAGGGCAGGAAGAAATGGCCAGCATGGTCAGGAGTTATTCCAGGGGTATGGGCAACCCCTCACTGGGCCAACAATGGCTACTGTAAGCAGCTGTGGCTGGAGAAGATGACTGCCCGTCAATGGCAGTCGAAGAAGAAGAAGAAAGAAGAATGACGTCGTCAGTCAACGATAATGGATATGAAGATGGCCCAGATTCCAAGGCCGATGAAGCTGTTCCCTGGCAAAGGGAGAGAAGAAGAGCCTCCGTATTCAAGAGGCTGGCCTTTCCTGATCATGTAAAAAGGGAGGTTCATAGACAAAGGGAGTGCATGCGGGTTTTTAACTGCAATATGGCCAGATTGGTCGATAAATATGGAGGTCTGCCTAAGCACCCCCAAGAACTAGCTCAATTAGCCGAGAGGCCAGGGCCGAACACCAGAAGAGCAGAAGTCGCAAGGGAGATGCTGAAAGCAACCAAAGGAAAGCAAACATTGCCTGAAGAAGTCACCACCCTAACTGCAAACGTGGTGACAACTGAAGAGGAAGAGGTACTGTTAAACATCTCACCCGAAGATGCTTCAGGGGAGACAATAGAAGCCATCCCTAGTGCAGCAACCCTGGATCCATCAGTACTAATGTTACTCCAAAAATACCAGTAAGAGATAGAGCTGTTAAAGAAGTAGCTGATGGAGAAGGCGGAGGAAACCTCGACTTCCAAACAGCCTGAAATGCAAGCCGAGTCATCGCGGGGGGGGGGGGGGGGGGCATCAACCCGTGTGAATTCCCATCACTATACGCCCTGCCCCAGCCGACGGAGCCTAGCCTGGTGACCACCCAACAGCGTCCACTACCGCTGCAGATGCCGCCAATTCTGCCACAGATGCGCCAGCCACCCCCACTGGTGCGTCCTCCTCCACAGGCGACCACCTTGGCCACCCCCTACCTGCAGCCGGCGCACTTCTGCCCAGAATCAGTCGACCCGACTGCCATGAGCAAGCTGATGGTGGAAAGAATGATTGAGCTTGTCACGTCCCGAGTGCGGAAGCTTACCCGTGACGCGACAGTTTTATATAGAACCAAAGCGAGCTAGCTATTCGATGGAATTCTTCATTTTGATAGTTAATAGGGTGCACAAATAACTAAGATTTAACTTGAAATTAATACAAATAATCCGAGATGACAATTGTTACCACTAACCAAATGATAATTACACACATTTCTCAAGTCCGACTACTAGGCTTCAAGCCCTTATTACAGTTCTAATAAAATAGACTAATACAATTGACATCTGACATAACTGGATACAAATGACATAATTACTACACCACAATTAACAAGACAACATGATAACTCCATTTCTACACTCATCACTCAGACTCATTCCCTTCCGAGTTCTGGCTGATATCCGAACTACCTGAAAAGGTTAGAAAACAACTAGATGAGCGAATCGCTCAGTAGGATTTACATCTCAAGTTCTAACATGCTTTAAGTGAATTACCCATTTATTTAATGTAGGTAAACTATGCATGTAGACAGATAGATATCAAAGAATCGTAAAATCGATAGGAGTAGAAAGTGAGAGTATATAGATTGCACAATTTCAAGCAGCAGTAGCAAGTGATAGAAAATGATATCAGGCCAGTGATAACTGAGAAGTAATAACTGTAATAGCAACATGTTAATTAAGCTAGCAATAGTAAGCAAAGTAGTTTCAAGCATGTATAACTGGAATTGGCTATTTATAATGCATTCAAGTAAACACTTTTACCCTTCTGCGGGTCTCAAGTCAATCAATCAAGTAATATCACGAGAATGAGTGGAATGCCAAAAGTCTAGCAAGCAAGTACTCCGGTGCAATGCCAAACACCGTGGTCAATAAACTCCCATGGGCACAAGTACCTTCGGGTGCTCCTCCCAGGACCAGACCGGGCCCTATATGCACAGCATTGGTCGTGTTTGTCGACATCCACTCTCATTTATAGCCAATTTGGAATTTCAAGGATTGACCCGGTAGGATGTATATAAGGTGAATTATAGAATAGAATCCAAGACGTATCGTTATGTAGGGACGAACTAGGAGTAAAACCCGTAACGTTCGATACATGCTAATGACAATAAGAGTTTGAGATTAAATTGCTGGTGTTGACACAAATGTCGATATTAGTTATATATATATTATTTTTATCCAATATGTATATGTATATATATATCCGATTATAGAATTCTGTCCAATATAATGGAGGTTATAGGTATGTAGATCTTCTGTCCGATATACATATATGAGTTAGCCAAAATGGTGATTTATTATAATAATCAGAAATTAATTATGAAAATAAGTTTTTATGTTGAATATAGTTCTAACTTGCTAAAAATGATATTAACATGTTGAGAATGAGTTTCATATGTTATTTTACTGGTAAGGTGATAAAAATAAATTTTTCATGCTGGATTTAATTTTTTTACATGCTGAAAATTAATTATTAACATGCTAAAATTAATTATTAACATGCTAAAATTAATTAACTTACTAATAGGATGATAAGATAAGGTTGCCATGCTGATTACAGAAATTTTCTGATAACAACATAATTTTATCATGCAAAAATTTATTTTTCTACATTTATTTGCTAATTATTTGATAGGAAAATAGAATTATCATGCTGAAAAATAGTTTTAATACACTGAAAATAACTATAACATGCCAAAAATAATTATAACATGCTGAAAATAAATTTTTTTTCATTTTCATTTTTTTTATATGGGGTGCTACACCCTCCCCTACTTAAAAGAATTTGGTCCCCAAATTCAATTGTATAAGGGTAAATTCAACTACATAAGGATACTGTAGAAAGTATAAGATACTTGCCGACTAAAATAGTTCTGGGTATCTTCTCTTCATAGATTCCTCGGTCTCCCAAGTTGCTTCTTGCTCCGAGCATCGATTCCATTGGATTTTTACCATAGGGATCGTCTTGCTCCTTAGAACTCGGATTTCTTGGTCGAGAATCTTTACTGGCCTTTGCTCATAGGTGAGGTCCTTCTGTATCACCATGTCAGTGTGATCGATGACGTGGAGAGGATCGTGCACATACTTCTTCAGCATAGAAATATGGAATACATTGTGCACTTCCGAGAGTTGAGGTGGTAAGGCAATGCGGTAAGCCACCTCGCCCACTCTTTCTAATACTTCAAATGGACCGATAAACCTTGGTGTGAGCTTGCCCTTAACACCGAATCTTCTAATACCTCGGCCGGGAGATACCTTGAGAAATACATGATCACCCACTTGAAATTCCAAATCTCTCCTTCTGTTATCAGCATAAGATTTTTGCCTGCACTGAGCTACCTTGAGTCTCTCTCGGATAAGGTGTATCTTTTCAGTTGAATCTCTAACCATATCTGGGCCTAGAAGTTATCTTTCACCGACTTCATCCCAGCATATTGGAGATCGACAACTCCTGCCATAAAGTGCCTCGAAAGGTGCCATCTGGATACTGGCTTGGTAGCTGTTATTGTAGGCAAATTCGGCTAGGGGTAAGTGGTCATGCCAGCTTCCGCCGAAATCTATAATACATGCCCTTAACATATCTTCAACAACCTGATTTGTTCTTTCAGTCTGACCATCTGTCTGGGGATGAAAAGCAGTGCTAAAGTTGAGTTTCGTTCCCAGAGAATGTTGTAGACCCTTCCAAAAATGAGAAGTAAAGCGTGGGTCTCGATCAGATACTATAGACACATGAATTCCATGCAATCTAGTAACCTCCTTGATATATAAGGCAGCAAGAACATCAATCGACCATCGACTCTTGATAGGCAAGAAATGAGCCGATTTAGTAAGGCGATCGATGATTACCCATATTCCATCATGTCCGCCCCTAGACCTGGGCAAACCCATGATGAAGTCCATGCCGATGTCTTCCCATTTCCACTTGGGGATATCTAGTGGATGCAATCTTCCAGTGGGCTTCTGATGTTCCGCCTTCACCTGTTGGCATGTCAAGCATCTAGACATGAAGTCTGCTATCTCCCTTTTCATATTGGGCCACCAAAAGGTTCTTTTTATGTCTTGGTACATCTTAGTGGCTCCAGGGTGGATCGTATACCTCGATCGGTGAGCTTCTTCAAGAATCCTCTTCTTCAGCTCAGGACTGTCTGGTACACATGTCCGTTCATGGTATAATAATCTGCCATTGAGTGCCAACTTGAAACTAGATTTCTCGTCCAGCTTTTCTTTTATTTCCACTAGGGTAGGATCTTCTTCTTGCAACCTCTTGATTTCAGCTAGCAAATCCGGATGTACACTTATGAGAGATAGAGCAATACACCTGTCATTCTCATCCATGCTTATATTGAGTTTAGAGAATTTTTCCAGCAGCTTCCATTCTTGAACCATACAGTTGGTTACTAGGGCTCTCGGTTTCCGACTAAGGGCATCTGCTACGGAATTACCCTTATCAGGATGATATTGTATAGTGAAGTCGAAATCCTTCAGATACTCAAGCCAACGCCTTTGTCGCATGTTCAGCTCCCTCTGAGAGAATAGATATTTAAGGCTTTTATGATCGGAGTATACGGTGAATTACTCTCCATAGAGATAGTGCCTCCAGATCTTTAAAGCCAATACCACTGCGGCTAGTTCCAAATCATGCACAGGGTAGTTTTCTTCATGCTTCTTTAATTGCCGAGAAGTGTATGCAATGACTCTTCCATTCTGCATCAATACACATCCGAGGCCGATACCAGATGCATCGGTATATGCCTCGTACTTCTCTCCTTCAATCGGTAGAGATAAGACCAGAGCAGTAGTCAAGAGATCCTTCAAAGTTAGGAAACTCTTCTCTCAGTCTTCACTCCATTCATAAGGCACTTCCTTGCGAGTCAATCTGGTAAGTGGGATAGCAATCTTGGAGAAGTCCTTAATAAAACGCCGGTAGTAGCCAGCTAGACCCAAGAAGCTACGAATCTCCGTTGCATTCGTTGGTCGTCCCCAATTTTGTACAGCTTCGACCTTCGCAGGATCAATAGATATTCCATTCTTTGATATGACATGGCCTAAGAAGGACACTTCTTCAAGCCAGAACTGGCATTTGCTGAATTTGGCATATAGCTTGTTGTCTCGCAATATCTGTAATGCATTCTTGAGATGCA
This sequence comes from Amorphophallus konjac, assembly GCA_022559845.1. Classification (NCBI taxonomy): domain Eukaryota; kingdom Viridiplantae; phylum Streptophyta; class Magnoliopsida; order Alismatales; family Araceae; genus Amorphophallus; species Amorphophallus konjac. The sequence goes on along the minus strand of CM040121.1, from coordinate 434,157,719 downwards.
CTTCATGATCTTCTTCAGTTTTTGAATATATCAATATATCATTGATAAAGACCACAATAAATTGGTCTAAATAAGGCCTGTAAATGCTGTTCATTAACTGCATAAAAGCTGCGGGGGCATTTGTTAGTCCAAAAGGCATAACAGTAAATTCGTAATACCCATACCTGCTTCGAAATGCAGTTTTATATATGTCTTCTTCTTTGATCCTCAATTGGTGGTAACCAGACCGAAGATCAATCTTGGAGAAATAGTTAGCTCCAGACAATTGGTCGAACAGCTCGTCAATTCTCGGCAGCGGGTACTTGTTCTTGATTGTAAGATGGTTCAACTGCCGATAATCGATGCATAGCCTCAATGTTCCATCCTTCTTTTTAACAAAGAGCACGGGTGCTCCCCAAGGGGAAGTACTCGGCCTAATGAATCCCTTTTTTAGTAAATCCATTAGCTGCTCTTTTAGCTCCTTCAACTCGGCGGGAGACATTCTATAGGGTGCCTTAGACACAGGACCGGCACCAGGAATAATGTCGATAGTGAACGACACTTCTCTTACTGGGGGTAAACTAGGTAATTCTTCTTGAAATACATCGGGAAAGTCCCGGATTACTCGAATGTCTTCCACTCTTGTCTTCTCGACTTTCGTGGTAGTCACAAAAGTTAAGAAAGCCACACATCCTTTATTCACAAGTTTGCTAGCTCGAAGAGCTGAGATGAGAGGGGACTTATTCCGAGGGCTAATATAAACTAACTTGGAATAATCTGCAAAAGTTATCTTGCCATGCCGGCAGTCTACCGTTGCTTGGTAGGTAGATAACCAGTCAGCTCCTAATATGACGTCATAATGATCCATATCAAGGCATATCAGGTCGACTGGCAGATTATTACCTTGGACCATAACCTCACAACTTGGGTAGTGATGCATGATATCGACTTGTTTCCAAGAGGTGTAGATATTACTAAATCTAACCATTCAGGTTCTTTAGAAAACGAGGCAGTAAATCTCTTGGAAACAAATGAATGAGTTGCTCCAGTATCAAATAGAACTTTTGCAGGTTTAGAGCAAACAGTTAATGTACCTTCCACGATTCCTCCTTCCATAGGTTCCGTCCCTTGAAGAGCTTGTAGACGGCCTTGTTTCTTTACCAGGCGCTTCTCGTCCTTGTTGGCTTGTTCCTTCATCAAGGGGCAGTCGGGGATTCGATGCTCTCGACTCCCACATCGGAGACATGCTCCCAGTTTCCTCCAGCATTCCTCAGTCTTATCAGCCTTATCACAATACTTGCAGATTTCCTTGGAAGGTGTGATGGCGGAGGAAGGCTTATTGTTGATTGTAGAGAAGGGCTTGTTGCTTTTATGTAACCTCTTCTCTTTGGAAAATTCTCTTCCATTTAAGAATCGCTTTTTGCCAAATGGTGGTTTGAAGTTTCCCATACTAGGGACGGGTTCCTTCTTGTCCCTACCTTGAATCCTTTCAGAGAATTCAGTGGCATCTTCCAGCAATTGAGCACGCCGAACCATTTCCGAATAGACTTGGATGTCCATTGGCGCCAGTTGTGTAATATATTGGGGCCGTAGCCCGTTGAGGAATCTCCTTGCTTTCATCTTTTCCGTACACACCAAGTGGGGTGCATAACGGGAAAGTCTTGAGAATTGGGCCTCATATTCGGCCACCTTCAGGCTCCGTTGCTTTAATGAGACAAATTCCGCGGCCTTCTTCTCTTGAACACGGTCAGAAAAATACTTGTTGTAGTGTTCAACAAACTCCGCCCAGGTGACATGGTTGTCGGGCAGTGTTGCTTCTACGGATTCCCACCAGCATCGAGCATCCCGTTCCAGTTGGAACGAAGCTGTAAGGCATGTGCCTTAATGGATCCTTAATGGATTTTGTTCTAATATTTGTTCTGGAATTTCTGACTATTTTCCTGTATTTTTAGGAATTTTTCTGGTATTTTTCTAGATTTATTTGGAGCTTTGAGGGTTATTAGAGATTAATAAGATTATAATATATATAATAATTATATTTTATATATTTTATTTTTATTTTTCTTCTCTTTTAATCCCTCACCCTCACTCTCTCTCTCTCTCTCCCTCGTCGATCTCACCTCACTCTCTCTCTCCTCTCGCCGATCGCCTCTCTCCCCTCCCCTTGGGAAGCAGGCTTTTTGGCGCCGGATTGAGGCGTGGGAGGTACCGGTGGATTCCTCGCGTCGCGTGGATCGCGTGGACGCCCCCCTAGGCTCTGATACCAAGAAAGCTGTCACGTCCCGAGCGCGGAAGCTTACCCGTGACGCGACAGTTTTATATAGAACTAAAGCAAGCTAGCTATTCGATGGAATTCTTCATTTTGATAGTTAATAGGGTGCGCAAATAACTAAGATTTAACTTGAAATTAATACAAATAATCCGAGATGACAATTGTTACCACTAACCAAATGATAATTACACACATTTCTCGAGTCCGACTACTAGGCTTCAAGCCCTTATTACAGTTCTAATAAATTAGACTAATACAACTGACATCTGACATAACTGGATACAAATGACATAATTACTACACCACAATTAACAAGACAACATGATAACTCCATTTCTACACTCATTACTCAGACTCATTCCCTTCCGAGTTCTGGCTGATATCCGAACTACCTGAAAAGGTTAGAAAACAACTAGATGAGTGAATCGCTCAGTAGGATTTACATCTCAAGTTCTAACATGCTTTAAGTGAATTACCCATTTATTTAATGTAGGTAAACTATGCATGTAGACAGATAGATATCAAAGAATCATAAAATCGATAGGAGTGGAAAGTGAGAGTATATAGATTGCACAATCTCAAGCAGCAGTAGCAAGTGATAGAAAATGATATCAGGCCAGTGATAACTGAGAAGTAATAACTGGAATAGCAACATGTTAATCAAGCTAGCAATAGTAAGCAAAGTAGTTTCAAGCATGGATAACTGGAATTGGATATTTATAATGCATTCAAGTAAACACTTTTACCCTTCTGCGGGTCTCAAGTCAATCAATCAAGTAATATCACGAGAATGAGTGGAATGCCTAAAGTCTAGCAAGCAAGTACTCCGGTGCAATGCCAAACACCGTGGTCAATAAACTCCCATGGGCACAAGTACCTTCGGGTGCTCCTCCCAGGATCAGACCGGGCCCTATATGCACAGCATTGGTCGTGTTTGTCGACATCCACTCTCATTTATAGCCAATATGGAATTTCAAGGATTGACCCGGTAGGATGTATATAAGGTGGATTATAGAATAGAATCCAAGGCGTATCGTTATGTAGGGACGAACTAGGAGTAAAACCCGTAACGTTCGATACATGCTAATGACAATAGGAGTTTGAGATTAACTTGTTGGTGTTGACACAAATGTCGATATTAGTTATATATATATTATTTTTATCCAATATGTATATGTATATATATATCCGATTATAGAATTCTGTCCAATATAATGGAGGTTATAGGTATGTATATCTTCTGTTCGATATACATATATGAGTTAGCCAAAATGGTGATTTATTATAATAATCAGAAATTAATTATGAAAATAAGTTTTATGTTGAATATAGTTCTAACTTGCTAAAAATGATATTAACATGTTGAGAATGAGTTTCATATGTTATTTTACTGGTAAGGTGATAAAAATAAATTTTTCATGCTGGATTTAATTTTTTTACATGCTGAAAATTAATTATTAACATGCTAAAATTAATTATTAACATGCTAAAATTAATTAACTTACTGATAGGATGATAAGATAAGGTTGCCATGCTGATTACAGAAATTTTCTGATAACAACATAATTTTATCATGCAAAAATTTATTTTTCTATATTTATTTGCTAATTATTTGATAGGAAAATAGAATTATCATGTTGAAAAATAATTTTAATACACTGAAAATAACTATAACATGCCAAAAATAATTATAACATGCTGGAATAATTTTACCATACTGGAAGAAATGTTATCATGCTGGAAGTAATTTTCATGCATCAATTTACTACTTTATTTAATAGGAAAGTAAGTTTTATATACACAAAAATAGCTTTAAATAGATTTTAACATGCCAAAAATAATTTTTATATCTCAGTATGTATAAAATAATTCTATCATATTGGAAGTCACTTTTAAAATGCTGGAAATAGTTTTAACATGTTGGAGATAATTTTTAGTATGTATAAACTAATGTGGTGAAAATTAGATTTTTTTCAAAAAAATAATTTCATTCTACAAATATATATATATATATATATATATATATATATATATATATACTCGGTAAGAATGAAGGAGTCCATTTTATATTGTATTCTGTTCTCTATATATATTCGGTGAGAATGGAGGTGTAGACATTAGTTATATATATATATATATATATATATATATATATATATATATATATATATATATATATATATATATATATTCTTGTCTAACAATATATAATGAAGGTGTTTTGTATATACAATTAATGGAAGTATATATATGAATTTATATACATATATAATGAAGGTGCTTTGTATATACAATTAATGGGAGTATATATATATATATTTATTTATTTAAGGTGTCGGGTGTATATATGCACACTTGCATATGCAGGTGTTATATATATATATACTGTTAATAGAGGTATAATGGAGGTTCATAAATTGTTCATACTTTATTTCACTTGTTAAGAGGCTTTATAGTGTTTTTCATTAAGTTCACTGCATGTGTCGACACTAGTGTCGACACTTCCTATTCATTTTTTGTCTCTATTGTACAGTTAATATTACATTGTTTTGTGTGTCAACACCGGTGCCGACACCGGTGTCGACACCTGTGTCGACACATGAGATTCTTCTACGGCTTACATATACCGTTAATATTGTATGTGTCGACACCGGTGTCGACACTTGTGTCGACACATGAGGTTCACGTACGTTGTTTTCATTAAGTCTATAGTATGTGTCGACACTAGTGTCGACACCTATTGTTCACAATGTTTTGTGTGTGTCGACACCTGTGGTTCTGTCTTCATCTTTATTATTAATTAAGTCTTGTTTTGGTTTAATCATCTTGTTAATCAAGTGTTTAAGATTTTAATCCATGGTTTAATTTTGGTTTTGTCAACACTCTGGGTAAGTGTCGCGTAGGTGTCGTCGCGTAAGTGTTGACACCTCGGGTAGGTATCGCGTAGGTGTCGCGTAAGTGTTGACACCTCGGGTAAGTGTTGCGTAGGTGTCGCGTAAGTGTTGACACCTCGGGTAAGTGTTGCGTAGGTGTCAACACTTGTGCAACACCTATAATACAAGTGTCGACATATGTATGACATATGTATGGAAGTGTTGACACGAGGTGTCAACACCTGCATTATATATATATATATGGAAGTGTTATGTGAGGTGTGGACATTGAGTGATTTGGTAGATTAACAGGTTAATTAAGCATGCTAATAGATTAGGTATGCTATTAGATTAGTTAATAAAGCTCATTCATGTTAGTTATCTAGGGCATGAGACTAATACTTGCGAATTGTCCAAGATTGAAGCTATTGCATGCTAATTATCCTCGTTGTGAAACTAATTACTTTACTAATTTTACTACTTTTCTTAGATTAAAGCTAATACATGATAACTATGAGGCTAACACATGCTGTATAAACGTGAAAGATCGCATGGAGATGAGCCTAAGACTAACTGCCTAGACTAATCATCCTAGATTAGCTACTAGTTTAGTTAAAAATTGAGAACACCTACCTTGTTGGAAGATCGTAGTAGCAGACCCTTCTTGCACAATCCCTGCAGAGCTTTGCCCCAACCTTAGCTAGCCTAGAATGGGGTAGCTACGGGTATGTTTATAGGGTCTGTCATGACCGAATAGGGGGCAAGATCTAGAATAATGGGGCTTTACAGCTTGTACAGGCTGGAGAGATAAGAGATAGGCTGGAGAGATAAGAGATACTGTTTGTACAGCTAATCCATGGCCCAAATCGTAAGTGCAAGTTTTGCTAACTTATAACATATAATTATTTGGCAAAAAGGGTAAATGGTGTGGATGCTAAGATTGGAACCCTTGGTCACTAGGTTGAAAGGCACATCACTTAACCAACTACTCTAGGAAGCCACTTGTTAAGTGAATAATCTTTACATATGATGACTCCGTGTTCCAACTTCTTACATAAGCTTCCAATAGAGTTTATCTAATTTTTTTTTTCATTTGGAAAATAATATTAATAATAATTTTTTTTTCATTTTCATTTTTTTTATACGGGGTGCTACAGAGCTAAAGCTGGCCAAGCAGAATGAAGGTGACTATGTCGCATTTGATGCTTACCGGGTACCATACCCGCCCCACCATGCTGCAAAGCGGCTCCCTCCAGGGATCAACAAGCCGCCGAAGTTTGACAAGTTCAACGGGAAGGGATCCCCGAAGGAGCATGTCGCTTATTATATAACCGTCATGGGCGACCTAGCCATAGACGAGTCGTACTTGCTGAAGTTTTTTGGGTCCTCGGTGTAAGGGCTCGCATTTGAATGGTATTCTAGCCTCCGGACCGGGTCGGTCAGTGACTGGTCGGATATGCAGAAGAAGTTCAGGGAAAGATTTCACGTCACCGAGAGGGAGGTCACGGTGGCTGAACTTTACTCAAGAAGGCAAAGGGCAGAATAAACAACCCTTGAATATATTAAGAGGTGGAGGAACCTCAGAATGAGATGCAAGCGGCCCCCGCATCAGGAGGACGCTGTACAGATTTGTAAGTAGAACCTCAGGAGGGAGGTCTTTGGAAAGATGATTGGCATGGAAATTCGGTCATTCGACCGCTTGAACAATGTTGTGGCTGAGGTGGAGGCTTTCCTGGCAAGGCCCGCCCCTACTCAACTACTGTTACCCCACATAAGGCAAAGGCAGTGGAATGACGCACGTTGCTTAAAGAAGCAGACACTCTTGATCGCAAGGGGTTTGAACAGCAGAAAGATAAGGGCAAAAAGGCAGCTACACCTCAGCCCGATGAAATAGAAGACAAGAAAGAAGGTCCCTCACTCAGGGACAAAATGAAGAAGGCCTACTCTTTTCTGAAGGAGAAGACTAAGATCCTATTCGACTAGGTCACCCAGTACGACAAGGTCACCCTGCTTGAGCCAAAAAGGCTGGAGGACCTGAAAAGAAGAGACAGCCCAAGATTCTGCCCCTACCACCAGATGCTGGGGCACTCGATTGAGAACTGCTATGTGTTCAAGGACATCATCGAAGGCATGGTGAAGAAAGAGGAAATAGAGTTGGGGGAATACAAGGTTTACCCTCCACAACCGCATGAAGCGCCTTTAAGGAGAGCTGCGGCCAATATGATTTCCCTGTACCAGGCACTTCCTGAAGAAGTCGCAGAGGCTAGCATGCAACTCACTTATGAGGCATATTTTCTGATGCCAATGAAAGAACAACAGGGATGGCAACAAGTCCCTGCGAAGACCAAGAAGAAAGCCACACCTCATCTGAAGGCAGGGGCACATGTTCGTGGCGTCACCCCGCGACCCGTTCTTCAGGTAACAACGCCCTTATGGATCAACTCACCTGCGGTAATCAGGATACCTACCTTCAACCGAAGGAAACAGACTCCGTTGCCGGCAGTTGAAGAATTTGTCCAGAGGTCCGGCGACTTCAGGACTACATCAATGGCTTAGACGAGTATGAGCAGCCCGAGCTGAAGCCTTTGTTAGTAAGGGACCATGTCCCGTAGCAAGAGCTGGAACAACCCTTGATGGAACAAAAAGAAGAGGCCGACGGAGCAATAGAAAAAGATGATAGCCTGTTCTGGGGGCAGGTGCCAGCCAGAGATCAGAAAGAAGAAAGAAGAAGAAGAAGAAGGCCCGCAAGGCCAAGAAGGGGGTGGTGTTCTCCTACAATACCCTTTCTGCCCTCTTTAATCTGCCCAGTGAGGAAGATGAGGAGGAAATATGCTTTACACCCACGACCGAAGCAAGCCATGCCGAAGCCACGACCGCTGCCCATGCAACTCGGTCGGGCCGAAAATAGGGGCGTCAGCCGCCTACCAACCACAACATTATCTTCAGAGGGGAGCAACCCTATAAGATACCCCCTCCATAGGTCAAGGGAGTTCAGATCCCTCCCCCAGCAGGGCTGTATAACAAGACCAGGGGTGATACTGGCGTCCCCTCCTTCCTCGAATTTCTGAAGATGTCCAAGGGCAAGCGGCCATGTCAGGATGCCAGCCCTGCAGCAGGGGGCACTTCCCCGCAACTTCGTCAACCCTCAGGTACTCAAGATGAAGATGAAGTCGACCCAACTGTGGGTGATAGGGAACAACAACAAGATGACGCCCCGGAAAAAGATGCTGAACTGGGTTCCGATGAAGCAGGCCCATCAGGGGCCGCAGTTGAAGACTCTCCCAAGCCCAGGTGGGCAAAAGAAATGAAGCTATCCAATATCCGAGCAGGAAGCGGGGTAGTAAAATTGTTGAAGAAACTCCCGGCAAGATTCACTGTTTGGGAAATCCTCTTCCTGAGTGAGGAGACCCGGCAAGCGATTATTACCGCCTTGCAGACGCCGGCCCAATACGAGGCTTGTCTGGCCGATACACTGCCAAGGGCAAATGTAGCCTTCATGGAAGAAGATATGTTGTTGCCTACCACCAGTCATAACAGACCCTTGTATATGAGGGGGCAGCTAAATAGCCAGCAACTGAACAGAATCCTGATAGACCCGGGTGCAGCTGTTAACATACTTCCCTACAGGGTATATCAGAAGTATTACTTCAATGTGCACCTTGAAAAAGTTGGAGATATGCATATCACCGGCTTCAACCAAAAATGCGAGGTCCCGCTCGGAGTGGCGGAATTCACCCTCACCATGGCAGATCTCACTACTAGGGTTCAGTTCCATGTTATCAACTCCAACACCTCATACAAAGCATTGCTTGGCCGCCCTTGGCTGCATGAAAATTTAGTGGTGCCATCCACATTGCATCAGTGTATTAAGTATAATCATGATGGGAAAGAGGAGAGAAGATTTTTTGACCTCCACTTGTTTGAAGTATTTGAGTGCCGGCTGTTGGATGCCCCCTTATACATGAAACAACCCCGGGGGACTGCCAAGACGAAGGCTCCCGCCAAGTCAATAGAAGGGGCCTCTGGTGATGATTGGTTCCCACCGCCACCGCCAGGGTATGTGAGCCCCAAGGTGGTGTCACATATTGCTATCATAGGGGACGTAGGCAGAATTGCACCTCCTGCCGTCTACCCTGAAGCCAATCAAGCCAAGGTGGACCAACGCCACGGCCACATCAAGATCCCTGAGGGTCTCATCAAACCAATAGCCAGCCTCGACCCTCTCGTTGTCGAACCTCTCAAGGCATGGGGGGTGGCGCAAGTCGAAGGCCCCAACAACTTATTTTATACAGCTGAAGAACACCCTACACAGGAGGATACTGATTGTCATCTGCCTGAAGATATAGAAAGCCCGTCGGTCCCTGTTCAAGGGCTGACGTTCACAACAAGCCGGATGGCCAAGATGCTCCGGAAGCAACACATCCCCTCCGGCCAGTCTTTTAAGGAGAGGGAAGCATTCCAAAGCCTTTGGTATCTGTGAGCGACGTCACGCGGTTCGGGGAAGAGCGGAGAGGGCGTGGAGCGCGCGCGGGCTCCTCTTTTCTTTCTTTTGGTGTTGGTGTTTGCTGCAACACAGAAATAAGAGAAGAGAGAGAAGGGGCCACCACGGGAGATTGCTCCGGCGGGGCGAGCGGGACAAGTGTGATATAGCAAAATATGGGGTTTAAACGGCCATAGCGGGAAGTGACTCGCCGCGGCCTCGGGGGACGGGAATGGTACAAAAATTAAATAACAAGAATTGAAACGGCCATTGGGGAAGTGACTCGCCGCGGCCTCGAGAATATGAGCAGATAATAAGATGACAGAATATAGAGAGAATACAAAGAGCGGGAATTTAAACGGCCATTGGGGAAGTGACTCGCCGCGGCCTCGAGAACACAAACAGATAAGAATATAACGTATAAGAACGTGAATTTAAACGGCCATTGGGGAAGTGACTCGCCGCGGCCTCGAGAACACGAATAGATAAGAATATAACATATAAAAATGGGAATTTAAACGGCCATTGGGGAAGTGACTCGCCGCGGCCTCGAAAATAAGATGTGATCGCCAGGGGCTGAAAGACCCCGAAATAAGAAAGTGATCGCGCCTACCTCAAGAGCGGGAGATGGCGGGTTGCTTCTTCCTCTCCCTCCGGCCGACCGACGGAGAGGGCTTTCCTCGGCTACCCTTGCAAAATAACGACAAACAAATGACAAGTGGATTAGAAAGATGGAGGTGTAGTATTCAAATCCTTGCGATAAAAATAACGAAATGATGGCAAGACACACACCTGGTTGGTGTTATCTTTTAAACCCCTCTCGGACTCGAGTAGGAGGAAAATGAGATGATGGATGCAAGAAGTATAAAAGAAGAGGCGCCCTTATGAAGGGGGATAGAGGATGCGAGATGATGAATGCAAAAGAACTACGAAGAAAAAAGGGGAAGAAAAGGCTTATTGGATGAGCCGAGGGTGAAATCCGGCGGAGCTCCAGCAGCGTGGGGACGACGTGGAAGCGCGGTGGATGAAGACGACCTTCCTCTCGCGAGCGTGAGCACCCGAGAAGCCGGCAGAACCTCCACCTACAAAAGAACCCACGGGTTAGAAAATGACTCCGTAGCCTCTGGGCTCCGGCAGCCTATCGGATCACTTCGAAGCTCTCCCAGAACTGAGGGGGTGGGGCTCTATTTATAGAGCTCCGGAGGGTGGAGGCGTCCAGGACCCTAGACACCTCCATCAGGGCCGAAATAATATTTTATTCTATTTTTATTGCTTTTTTTGGAATACTTTTGTGGAGGCGTCCAGGGTCCCGGACGCCTCAAGCAGGTCCACCGAAAGCCGACGACGGCCGCACGCGGTTTGGCACAACGCGTGGTTTTGTGAGCGGCGCCTCGTGATTCAGAAATGGGCGCGTCCAGCTGGCTGGACGTCTCCATATTTTGGATTTTTTCACACACGACAAACCGTCGTTCGGTGGCCGGCGCCCGTGAGGGTTTTGATGGAGACGTCCAGAGGCCTGGACGCCTCCATAAATATATTATTTTATTATTTTTTATTTGTCTTTTGTGCCAAGGCTGGCATTTTGATTTTTTATAATTGTTTTTATGGAGGCGTCCAGGGGCCTGACGCCTCCAAATATATATATTTTTTTATTTATTATTTTTTTATGTTTTTATGCCAACTGGCTTTTTTTCAAACATTTTTTATTATTGTTTTTATGGAGGCATCCAGAGGCCTGGACGCCTCCATTAATATATATATTTTTTAGTTAGTTTAAGGCCCTGAGAAAAGAAATAAATAAAATCAAAAATATGGGGGCGTCCAGGGGCCTGGACGCCCCCATTAAGACCCACCCGGGTCCTACTCAGCGGCCGCCCGGCAGTCAACATCTTGGTTCCGGAACCTCTTGATACGTCTGACTGGTGTTGATGCCGTCCGAATGCCGTGACGAGACGATTCCGGATGCCGAAAAAGGTAGAAGAAGACCCGAGAAAAGGAAGCACTCGAGTGATTCAAAATGCGTAAGCCGTTGCGGGGCGTTATATAGTAATATGAGACTTTCTCAGGAGACGTCAAGAATGGCGTGTCTACAGCTGCCCCGCCTTGGCGTCTGCTTTGCAAGGGAGCGACATGTAGTGGAATGGTATCGAAGTGGAGTGAAATGAAGTGGGAGCGGACTGATAAGTTGATGCCAAGGTGTGATGAGACACGCTTTTGACGTTACTGTTTGGAATCTTTCCTGAAGTTTCAATGAGGCGACCTTGAAGAAGGTCTTTCAAATATTGACGATTGCTTGGACGGAGATCAAATAAGGGAGGGTGAGATGTGCGCTCAGGCACGAAACAAAAGGAGACCAACTTCTCGGTGTGGAAGTACCTGGGTCATAAACCGGAGGTTTCACCTTTGGGGAGCGGTTACCAGCCAATGTGGAAGTGCTGCGGCCAAGGTGGGTCAAAAAAGGTAAAGGAATATCTGAGGGTCTGTCCAAACAAGGGTCTCCTTTGGAAGAGCAGCGTAGGGCTGTCTCAAGGAAACTCAGTATTTCATTCGGAGTGGAATATCTCATATTTGTGGGAATTGGAGCACAACGGCTTTCACAATCGAATCACTTGAATGATCTTCCGCAATAAATCAAAGTCCTATATGAATGCATGCTGGGTTCAAAGAAAAATTCAAAACAAACTAAAATAGAAAATAGCCAAGGATAATATTGTCAACTTGTGAAGACGGGTCAGGATACCGACCCGGTGAGCTGATACTGGGCTGGGGCCCGTTTATCCGCGCATCAACTCACTGAATGGAACCGTCGTCCCCATTCTATCACAAATTGACGGCCTATCCGTACAACCCAAATTCTTCCGGGATCATCACCGTTTTTGTTGAAGGGGAACTCAGATCCCAGATTCGTTCGGGCCGCACGGTCCTCGGCATGTTCTAGTAGCGTACGTATCATATACTACGATGCATGACATGGTGGGACCAACAATGAAAGGTGGGACAGGAGATAGGACAAAGACGTCCGTTAGTAAAACCTGCACAGGCCAGCAAGGTTAGCAACATCAGAAAGTAGCAGAATCATAGCAGAATCGCACCACAGTTAAAGGAGATCTAGCCAAAATCCTGACAATGACCACTGATGTGACATGTTCTGTCCTGTAGCGATCTTCCCTTCCTATAAGAACTCCCCTTAGGCTAGTTCATTCAAATGCACCAAGGTGGGTTTTGGAAGCTCAGGAGAGGAAGAGAGGAGAATCTAGAGATTTCAGGATGGAAGGAGAGTCTTCCCGCGTTATGAAGAGGAGCAGGCCTAGCAGCGAGATCAGGCGACTCTCCGACCTCGAGGGTCATCTGAGTGGGACGATCATGTCGCATATGGTAAGCTGATTCATTTCAAATTTTCCATGTGAACCTTCTTCTTACTTCCTTCATTTCTTATTTCTTTCCTCTTCCAGCCATATCCACTCTTCCCAGGCCCGAGGAAGTTTTCCAAACTGCCATGGCTTTCAAAGCTAACTTCCAATATCTCCATTGGCATGAGGGCCATACTCTCGAAGTGGCATTTGCAGGGGCTCCTTATTCACGCCAAGCATTACGAGAAGATTCGTATGGACTGGGCGGCTATGGGCGCACTAGTGGAGATCTGGCATCCCCAGACCCACACTTTTATCTTCCCGACCTTCGAGGTGACCATCCTCCTCGAGGAGGTGGAACTTCTGCTCGGATTGAAGAAATTCAAGAGTGACGGGAAGGTGAAGGCTATGCGGATGCTGACACGGGGGACTTCTGAAAGCGTCCTTGGAAGCTTCATGCCGCCCGACGTAGCCAGAAAGGTCCGTACTCAAAAGGGGATCGATCTCCAAAAGCTTGCGGAGTGGGTCATGGACGCCCTGAGAGGGTCACCAGATGATGACTATTTGGAGGGAATCATGAAGGGGTTCACCATTTGTCTGGCGGGTGCTCTCTTGTTTCCTTATACCGACAACATGGTGGAGGAAGACCAACTGGGTGCCATCTGCGGGATCTGGCGTGGAAAGAGGGTGGGACCCGCCGTCCTTGCCTATCTTTACAGCGGTCTTACTGCCTCGAGCATGTGTAAGCCTCCATTTGGTTGTGCACTTGTCTTGAATTGCTGGCTGGATTTGCATTTCAAATTCGACCACCGCGAGGGAATGCCAACAGCTTCGAAGCTCTTCCAACAAAGCCCTCTTCATCACATAGCCGACGTGTTAGGCTTCGGTGGTACCGTAGTGAACCGCGTTCCGTGGCTGAAGAAACGTGAAGACTGGCGGTCTCACTTCGCACCGTGACACAAGGCTTCTTTACTTGCGCACCGGCATGTTTGCTTTCGCTAGATCTCCTCATGAGGTCTTCTCCCGAAGTTGATCTTCAACTGATCGGCGCGACCGAGTTCGTCCTTTATAATGCGCATCGGTGCTGCCTCCAGATTGGCATCCCACGCCATTCGTTCCCGCCACCGACTGGCATCGTTCCTTTGAAGAAGAGGGAGTTGGGTACTGAAGCGGACGCGAAGGAAGCGAAGGCCATTAAAGCTCCCTGGAAGACAAGTGTTGCGGGAAAGGCATTAGCGCACGTGGTGGAAGAATGCGAGCCGTGGAGGGCTTATGTAACCGAACTGGGGAAGTTAAGGCCTAAGGCGCCTAAACCCCTGATGTAGCTCATTCTGCTTTCTGATGGAATAAAATCTGGCATTTGGATGTTTCGGACCCCCGTCCCCTTAATTATTATCTTTTTTATGGTTTTTCTTTTTCTTTCCTTTTTTTCTTTTGTTTGGATTATATACATGCTCTAACCCCTTTTTTCTTTTTATTATATTTTTTATTATTTTTTATTATGGGGGCGTCCAGAGGCCTGGACGCCCCTGTTTTTTTATAATTTTTTTTAAAAAAATTTTTTTGGGGGCGTCCAGGGTCCTGGACGCCCCTAATTTTTTATTTTTTTTATTTTTTTGATTTTTTGTTTTGGGGGCGTCCAGCGCCTGGACGCCCCTAAGTTTTTTTGAATTTTTTTTAAAAAATAAAAAAGTGGGGGCGTCCAGGCGCCTGGACGCCCCAATTAAAGATCAATCTATATATAGGGGGGGCTCCCCCCTTACTCACTTACTGTTCATTCAAACGATCCGGTCAAACCAGACAGACCCATTCTTCGCCCCAATGGAGTTAGGAGGCCCGAACCGAGGTGGAGACAAGCGTAAACGACTGGCTCGTCGTCCGAGGAGACTGAGAGACGATGCTGAGGAGGCCGTAGCAGAGGAGATTGCTGCGGAGGAGGAGATGGAGGTGCCGCTTCTGGCCGCGGAGGCCGCTGCGGATGCTGGTGACGCGGGAGAGGACGATCACGACCCGGTAAGTACTTCGGAATTCTCACTCTGTGGTTCAATAGGCTAAAACGGGCGTGCGAGAGGCTGTGAGAGAAGGCCGGGTAGTGAGAGAAGGAGGCGTCCAGGGGCCTGGACGCCTCCACTTTTTCTTTTTATTTTTGTTTATTTATTTATTTACGTAAATAATAAAATAAAATTAAAAAATAAGGAGGCGTCCTAAGCCCTGGACGCCTCCATAAAAATATACATATTATTAATAAATTTTGTTTTGGGTTTTTGGGTTTTTTCTAAAAAAGAAAAAAAGCAAATTGGAAGGAGGCGTCCAGGGCATTGGACGCCTCCACAAGAAAATATAAATTTTTTAAAAAAGTAAAAATAAAATAAAAAGAATAAGTAGTATATATACAGTGTTATTGTTTATTACTGTTCATGATGCTGATGTGTTCTCTGTTGGTTTTGTGGTGTGCAGGGCGTGATGAAGGGCCGGATCAGCTGGTCCCTGGTGGTGGCAGCATACCGCGGGCTGCCGGACTTCCAGAGGGCGCGTGTGGACGCCATGGGCTTTGGAGCTTTCCTTAGGATCGAGCCCTTCCGGCTCGACCTTCCTCTTATCCAGGCACTGAGGGAGCGGTGGCACGCACCGAGCCGGGCGTTTTTGATGCCCTGGGGGCACATGGTGCCGACACTAGAGGACGTGGCTCGGATTACCGGGCTACGGGTTGACGGAGAGGCAGTCAGCGGGGTCACCTACCCCGACTACCGAGAGAGTGCCCTGGACCTGCTGTGGTTAGAGACGAGCGTGACTGATAGAGACAGCAGGGTAGTCGGCCGAGTGGAGATCATGGAGGCGCTCGGATTCGTCGACCCGCGCCAGCGGGTTAGCGAGACTGGAGCGGAGTTCTTGGCTCGACTGGAGGGGGATGCTCGTGCAGCTTTCACCCAGGATCCGAGCGAGAGGGAGCTGGTGGACCTAGATCTTCGGAGGTTTCTTTTCTTCTTCCTGGGCCGCCTTCTGCTGGGGACGAAGGGGGATGGCATCCACTGCCGTTTCCTCGGGATCTTGGCGGATCTGGACAGAGTGGGACACTACGCGTGGGGAGCGGCTCTGCTTGCCCATTTGATTGCTGATCTCTCCCAGACTTCGGAGAAGGAGACGACAGTCAGTGGCTTCGCACCTTTCCTCCAGGTAAACATTTTATTTATGCATTCCCACAGTTAAATATGCAATTATTGTACTAATGATGTATGATGGATGCAGGTGTGGAGCTATTACTATTTCCCGATGGGGAGGGCTAGGCATGGGAACAGGAGGGCCGTGCCTCTGGCGCGGCAGTGGAGGCCGGTCGTGGTTGCAGCACCCCACGGCTACCAGCTGGCGTCACTTCGTCGGGAGCTGAGCGAGTATCCCGAGGCCATGGTATGATGCGTATGATTTTTTTTGTGTTTATGCATGTGACTGAATGGTAACTAACATAATGTATGTATGGTGATGCAGGTGGTGTGGAGGCCCTACCTGGGCATGGGCGATGCTGGCCAGCCCTGGGTTGTAGCGGGTCTTCCTCGCTTCAGGCGGGACGTGTGGGTCCATTGCCTGAACGAGATTGAGCCGCTGCTGCTTAGACTGGTCATGAGGACGTTGGGGCTGGCCCAGGAGTGGGTTGATGTAGATGCGCCGGCCCGCATTGGGCGGAAGACCAAGGGGAAGGCGAAGATTGTGGACTGGCGTACGCGCTTCCCAGCACAGTACCAGGACTGGCAGCAGGGCGGGGTCCCAGTGGTGTCCCATGTAAAGGACAGCAAAGATTACATGAGACGATATCGAGCTACGTACGGGGACCGCCTCTCCTTCGGCGGTATGGCAGGGGTAAGTGTGAAATGAAAATACTTCACCCTTCTATATGTATATGCATGTGGTACTGACTTATGTGCAATGCAGGATGCTCGTGACAACATGATCGCCGACCTGCGGGCCCAGCTGGCGGACGCCAGGCGACAGTTGGTGGCCATCCGACAGGAGTTGGAGATCCTGGTGAGTCTATGCAATGCATTTTTTGTGACCTGGATTTTTGATGCTTAGCCTTTGACTGACGTTTGCCCCGTGTTTCAGCGGGCCCACCAGACAGCGGCAGCCGGGATGGCTGGTGGAGCGGGTTCCAGTTCGCGGGGCCCTCCTCCGGAGGTTTCTGCCCTCCAGGAGCAGCTGGCGCACGCGGTGGCTCGGGCTGAGGAGGCCGAGCGTGACCGCGAGGCTCGAGTGAGTGTTTGCTTGGCCCCGACCCTTTTCTAGCTGCTTTCCTTCTATCACTGTTCTCTTGCGGTGCATGCGTGCTTTGACAGGTGGCCGAGATTCGGGAGGCCCTGGCCCGTGCTGTTCGTGCTGAGCAGGAGCGCGATGCCTGGGTGGCAGAGCGCGATGCCTGGGTGGCAGAGCGTGACGCCTGGATTGCGGAGCTGGAGGAGGAGCATCGACGGGAGGCTGAGGAGCTCCCTCGTGACGTGCTGGATCTGCGGATCGCCCTCCAGCTGTCGAGGAGGGAGGCGGTGAGAGAGAGAGAGGAGAGGGAGAGGGATAGGGAGACCATGGAGAGAGAGAGGGAGTGGGATAGGGAGACCCTAGAGAGAGAGAGGGAGAGGGATAGGGAGACCATGGAGAAAGAAAGGGAGTACAGGATGGCAGAGCGATATCAAGATTGGGACGAGAGGAGAGCTCTGGTGGCCCAGGTGTCGGAGCTCCGGCTGAGTCTTGGCACGGCGGAGGGGAGACTCCGGGAGAGTGAGGAGCGGTATCAGAGGGCGAAGGAGTGCGGTGCGCGACTTCGTCAGTCCGGTTCCTTTTCTGTGGGTAGTTTTCTAGTTTCCTCGGCCGAGCAGCGTCGCCGTACCTTGGAGGCTGGCATGGTGCCACCTGGAGAGGCGAGCACGGCTTCTCAGGGTTCACAGAGGTCGCAGAGGCCCCCTAGGGATCCCCGTCAGAGGAGGGAGGAAGGAGATGACCAGGAGGGTGACGGTGAGAGTTAGAGAGTTGCTTGTATGTCACCCTTCTCACTGTATGATGTACTTTCGGCTATTATGTGAAATGGAAATGTATTTTTTGTGTTGTGTGTACCTTTCTCTCTCCCACACTTTCTTCTTTGCACTGAGTTGTCCTTTGAGGCACGCTCCGCGAGACCTTGCCCTGAACAGCGGGGAACTACGCTTTGCACGGGGGGATTTTGTTTCCTTTTCCCCCTTTTGGGCGCGTCCAGGCGCGAGGACGCGTCTTAATCCTTGATTTCAAATTTAAAGCGACGGGTGGTCTTTCTTCTCCCGTGCCTTACCCGCAAACGAGCCCGCCTTCTGCCGAAACTCGCTTGCCCCCTTTCTCGTCTTCCTCCTCTTTTGATCGATGGAGTTCGGTGGGCCTGACCACGGTGAAGGTGGAGAGGGACGCGGGACCCCTCGCCCAAGGAGGGACGCGCCCGAGCACGGAACGGCGTCCATGGAGGAGGAAGGGCCGCTCCGGGCCCCCGAGGGACCTGAGGGGCCCGATGGCGTGGGAGGAGGTGAACACGGTCGGTAGGTGCTTCGATCTCTTCCTCTTTTAATTCATTTTGGGTTTTGAAGCGAGCCGCGCGAGGGGGAAAGGGTTCGGCGAGTGTTGCACTCAAATGATGGACGCGTCCTAGACAGGGGACGCGTTCCTTTTGACTGATGTGGGACCCCTTTCTTGGTGCAGGACATGGCAAGGACCCTGGGTCTGGCCGATGAGTGGGCGAGTGCGGACGAGCCGAGCCGCGTCAGGAGGGAGAGTCGCGGCAAGGCGAGGCTCGAGGAGTGGCCCGTACGTCTCCCTGGACAGCAAGGGGGTATACTGGTGCAGGACAGTGCCGACTTCCTGCGGCGGCAGAGAGAGAGCTACGCGGGGCTTCCCCAAGCTGGGGACACGCGTGGCATCGGCGGCTCGCGCGCCCAACTGTCAGAGACTAGGCGGCAGCTGGCCGTCGCTCAACATGAGTTGTCGCTCCTGGTAAGTTATGTGCCGCACTTTTAACTTCAGATTTTGGAGTTTCACTGACGGCCGTTGTTTATTTTGTTCCAGCGTGCCCAGCAGACAGCGACGGTGGGAGTGGCTGGCGGATCTTCCAGTTCCTCGGCCCCTTTTCTCGAGATTGCCTCCCTCCGGGAGCAACTTGCCGGTGCGGTGGCCCGCGCGACCCGGGCGGAAGAGGAGCGTGACGCCTGGGTGGCGACTGTAGCGGAGCTGCGGCATCGCGGTGAGGAGAGACCTTCTCCAGACATCCTGGAGTTAAGGGTTCTTCTGCAGATGATGAGGAGAGAGGCAGAGAGAGAGAAAGCCGAGAGAAGGTCCGAGCGACAGCGGGATCTGACCGAGAGGAGGGCCTTGGAGGCCCAAGTGAGGGAGCTCCAGCTGGGCCTTCAGGCCGTCGTGCAGAGGCTAGGAGGGATGGAGACGCGCTACGAGAGAGCGCGAGAGTTCGGGGAGCGACTCCGCCAGTCCGGTCGCTTTGCCGCCAGTGGCTTCTTTGCCACGCCAGGGGAGGAGCAGCGAGTCACTGCTGCGGAGCAGGCGCCCAGAGGCGAGGCAGGTGCTACTGCACGGGGATCCCGGAGGCTTCTGAGGGACCCTCACCTCGGGGGAGAGGAGGAGAGTGCCCAGAGAGATGAGTGATGGTGAGGATTGGCGAGCTAGTGGACCCGCCACCTCTCTATGATTGTAGTGTTTGTGACAGCTTATGTAGAATTATGAATGAGTGATTTGATTTTCTGCTGTTTATTTGTTCTTTTGTGCGTTCCTTCTTCCCTACACTTCTTCTCCTTTGCACTGTTCCCATGTGATAGGTCTGTCGAGACTCCGCCCCAAGCAGAGAATCGCATCTTGTTGTGACCATTTTCCACGGGAATCTGCCGTCGAAGTCAATAATGACGGCCCTAGTTCCTTTTCCCGGATGTTATGTCAAATTTTGCGGACGTCCTCCAAATTATGATAGGGTATCCCTAGACAACATAGGGGCTATTCGTCCTATTCTTCGTCCAGTCAATCACCCTGTGCGAGCGGTGAAGCGACACATGGGACCGCTTGGCGGTGCCTCATTGCGAGGGCTATCATTGACAGGTGATGGAGGCAATCTTGGCCCGCACTCCTTCCATTTCTATAAATTCTTGTCCCTTTTATCTCCCAGGTATATCGAGAGCTAACTCGAGGAGCACAAGTTCTTACGGGAGAGGAGGAGTTCAAAATTCTGAGAGTTGGATGGAGGGCGAATCTTCCCATTCCTCGAAGAGAAGCAGGTCCAGTGGTAGTAGTTCCAGGAGGCTTTCAGACCTTGAAGGGCACTTCAGCGAAAGGGCCCAATCACAACTCGTAAGCCAAGTTTTCTTGCCCTTTTCTCATTCTTTCTTCCTTTCTTCTGACCAAACCTCACCCCCATTCCTTGTATGTGTAGGTTGTGATGAAATCACAAATCTTATGGGAGTTGGTAGTAGCAGCGTACAGGGGCCTCCCAGATTTTCAGAAGGCGAGGCTAGACGTGATGGGATTTGGTACCTTCCTTCGGATCGAGCCGATCCAGCTTGACCTAGTCCTGATCCAAGCCTTGTGTGAGAGATGGGACCCAGTGAGCCGGGCATTCCTGATGCCCTGGGGGCACATGGTGCCCAGCTTGGAGGATGTGGTCCGGATCACAAGCCTGAAGGTAGAGGGCGAGGCAGTGACCGGAGTCACTTACGCGGACTACAGAGAAGGTGCCCAGAAGTTACTGGGTTTGGACCTGGATGGTCGGAAAAATAGGTCGGTAGCTAGGGCGTCCCTGATGGATGCATTAGGGCTCACCGACACTCGTCGGCGGGACGATGAATCCTCAGAAGAGTTCATGGAAAGGATAGAAATAGGATGCCGCGCCGTGTACTGCACAGATTTCGGCGACTGGGAAAGATGCAACATAGATTTGAGGAGATTTCTCCTCTTCCTTTTGGGGAGATTGGTACTGAGCTCGAAAGGGGACGGTATCCAATGTTGCTTCCTGGAGCTGCTGTCAGACCTTGAAAGAGTAGGGTATTATGCCTGGGGAGCCGCCATGCTGGCACACTTGTTTGCAGGCCTATTCCAAGAAACGGATCGTGAGATGACTGTGAGTGGTTTCACACCATTCATCCAGGTATTTTTGGTTTTGCTTGTTTTGTATTTTTTTTGTGTTTTTGCAAAGTTCTGATGGCCTGCGCCGAGCAGCTGTGGAGCTATTATTACCTCCCTATGGGGAGAGCTCGGCATTGGCGACCTGCGATGGTGCCGCTAGCCAGGCGGTGGGAACCCATCATGAGTGCGGCACCCCTAACCTACCAACTGATGGTGCTAAGGCGGGAGCTACAGGAGTTCCCTGCAGCGATGGTAAACTGGAGACCCTACTCAGACATGGTCGATGCTGACCAGCCGTGGGTTCTAGCAAGTCGTGCCCGGTTCGGACGGGAACTATGGATGCACTGCCTGAATGAAATCGAGCCGCTTCGGCTACGATTAGTTATGAGGACTTTAGGACTGGCTCAAGAATGGGTGGATTAGCTGCGCCACCTCGTGTCGGGAGAAAGACGCGGGGACCGGCGACCTGTATTGACTGGCGCGTGCGATTCCCCGAACAGTACGAAGATTGGCAACGGGGTGGCATGATTGTAGAATCGCAGGCGCGGGATAGCGAAGACTACTTGCGTCTATATAGGATAAAGTACGCAGAGCGGCTCCAACCCCGGGGACTTGTGGAGGTAGGTTTCCCCTTTTTCTCTTTTCTTCTTTCTCCTTTTTTGGTTTTCTGGTGAAAATGCTGACTCGTAAGGCTGCAGGATGTCCGGGATGCCATGATAGCAAATTTACGAACTCGCTTGGCAGAGATGGAACAACAGTTGGACGATGTCCACGGAGGTACGAGCGCCTTGGTAGGTGTACAGTACGTTCCTAATTAAAACCCCAGATTCCAGATGTTGGCTGCTAATTCACACGGTCGTAGCATGCCCAGATTGGCGCGGCTTCCCCAGCGATGGGAGTAGGTGGTACCTCTTCCAGCTTGTGGATTCCTACCTCCGAACTTAACTTGCTTCATGAGCAACTTGCTCACGCCACGCAGCGTGCTGCGGAGGCAGAAGGGATGCTCCGTATACAGGTAAAAGTTTCAGCATTGAGTTCTCTTTGTTTACGCCTTATCGCGTATCTGAGATGGTACACTCGGCAGGAAAAGGAGACGGAAGAAGCGCTTGCCCAAGCTGCGCAGAAGGAGGCTAGGATAGCAAAACTGGAGAGGGAACTACGGCGTCATCCTGATGACGACTCTTCCAGGGATGCTATGGAACTGAGGATCACTCTCCAGTTGGAGAGGGAAGACCGTGAGAGAGAACGGGCAGAGAGAGAAAGAGACGCAGAGAGAGAAAGAGCCAACAGTTTGGCTGAAAGGGAGGAATGAAGGGCCATGGAGGCCCAACTATTCGAACTCCGAATCAGTCTTGGTCTTGCTGAACAGTGGCTGAGAGATGGTGAGGAGCGCTACCGAAGAGCACGAGAGCGTGGCTTTCGTGTTGGTAGCTTCTCTGCTGCTTCCGTGGATCAACGCCGGGATGTGGGAATAGGAAGGGGAGTATAGAGCGGTAGGAGTACCGCTTTTCGTAGTTGGGTAGCACCTTTGAGAGCGTTTTGCCCGGAGAGTAGTGGGACGAGTGATGCAGAGAGAGAGGGCGGAACTTGATGTAATTTTTTTGTTTTTGGAATAAAATACAAGGTTCGGTTTGTTTGGTTTTTCACCTTTACTTCTGTTGCCTGAATCCCTGCACACATCACTGAAACAAACAAATCAGAATTTCTGTTCTGACTTGGCCCCTTGCTCAATAAGCAAATGGTCACTGTGACTGTCCTTGATAACTGGTCAAGGGGCCAAGCCTTTATTTAACGAAGGCAAGGGAAAGATGCGGTGATGATAAATGCGACAGGCAAGCACACGAATGTAAGCGGTATTAAAAGTGAGATGCTGCACGCAAATGTAATCATGCAAAATTGATTTGTTTTCTTTTTTATATTTGATTTTTTTTTATTTTATCATAAAAAGATTTTTTTTGTTTGCAAATATGTGCATTTTCTCTTTTCCATTTTTTTTGCTTTTATCATTTCGATTTTTTTATTGCTAACGCCCGGCAAGCACCCAAATGGCACCTGACCTTCGTGAGAACAGGGGTTTCTTACTAACCTCCCAGGTATCCTAAGTGCATATCTAGGTTGATTTGGGCCTCTAGACCCCTCGAATGATGATCCCGCCGGCTAAGACTTACCCTGATGACAATACCGTCATGCCATGCTTAGGCTCCCAGTAGCTTCCGACCACAGGGATTCACCCAAAAGGTGTTTGAGGTAAATGATTTGCCCGACCCGGGTCTGTTTCCTCACAACTCTAGATGGTATAAGATGGAACACCCTGGAACCCTAACGACCAACCGCGCGACGCTGACCCGGAATCAGACGCCGTCGCATCCATAGGTGACGCGCTTGCATTGGCCTAAGCCCGAGGTTAAACAAGAAGACATCAAGGTGGTAAACAGGGGTCTTGACCAGCCAGAAACACAGAGACTCCTTCGCAGCGATAGCTTTTGCTTTTCAAAGTAGGCAACCAAATGTGTATATTAAAATAAGGTCGCAGACCCTGGGCTGTTTTCACCTTTCAGAAACTCCATCGAACCTTCATCTTTAGAGGGAGAAGGAAGAGTGTAGGGGATAAACCTCCTGAGAGGACCGGCAAAGCCGTTAACCCGGCGAGCGAATAAGGGCCCATTAACTCTTTCCTTTCGGATAGCTTCGGACCAAATCTCGAGCATTTACATTCCACGGCCCCTTTTGTGGATTCAGACTTTTGCTTTGAGGGGTTCCATTTATCGCAACAGGCACGGTCACGACCAGGCTTTTCTCTTGATTTTGACTTTGTATTTCTTTTTGTGAGGGAGATATAGTCGTTTGACGTTTGTGGGCTCCCTTTTTGTATGCCTGCGGGGACACTGCCCTCTTCTCGTGCACTGATCGATGCTCGAGGAAATGGATCCTACTCTTGCCCTTGGGGTTTGAGTTTCGGTTTCTCATGCTCAGCGTTTTAAGGGCACCGACTGTCTCATTTGGTCGAAGAGAAAAGAATAAAGATTACAGCTTCCGGAGATCTTCTAGGTGTGGCCCTACCGTAGGTGATGCTGCCAACTTTTTTGAATAAAATACATAAGTGAACACATGTTAGCTTCCTTCGAGCGAGCATAGGCCGACGTGGTCGGACAGGGGTCTCCACGGTTCTGGCAAACCAAGACCCGGTGCCTACCAAGCCTTAATGGGCCCTATCCTAATATGAAGGTTAGATGCAGGGACTTAACTACATGGTGACTGCCAGGCATCGGCATTTTGAATTTTCCATATTTTTAGTGGTTTTCAATATTTCTTTGTTTTTGATGTTTTTATCTTTTCATCATTTTTTTTGTTTTGTGCTAAGGGTAGTATTTCTTAAGATAAAGCCCATTCCAGGGGTGGGATAACTCGGTCCCTTCGGCGTTGACTAGCTTGTAGGCGTTGCCAGGGTACACGGCTTGAATTACAAATGGTCCTTCCCAATTGGGTTGAAGTTTAGAACGCGGACCTCCAGGTTTGACAAAAATTCTTTTTACGACCATCTCACCGACTTTGAATTTTCTCTCAACGACTTTCTTTTGGTAAAAGCGAGCGAGTCTATTTTGATACACACGCGCGTGTTCGACAGCGGCCAGTCGCTTCTCATCCAAGAGTTCCAACTGGGCGAGGAGTGAATTACGACGATCGTCGAGGGGAAAGTCCTCGTCCAATTGTACCCTGAGAAAAGGGATCAGAGTCTCATACGGGACTACCGCTTCCATACCATAAGTAAGGGCAAATGGAGTCTGCCCGGTGGGGGTACGGATTGAAGTGCGATAGGCCCATAGAGCTTCGATAAGCTTTTCTGGCCAGTCTAAAACTTACTAGACTCGCAGGTTTTTTTGATGATTTTGAGCAATGTTTTATTGTGGCCTCCGCTTGGCCGTTACCTTGTGGGTAATATGGCGATGAATGATGCAATGCAATTGCGTACCTTTTGCAGAGGTC
Source organism: Amorphophallus konjac (assembly GCA_022559845.1). Taxonomy (NCBI): domain Eukaryota; kingdom Viridiplantae; phylum Streptophyta; class Magnoliopsida; order Alismatales; family Araceae; genus Amorphophallus; species Amorphophallus konjac. The sequence goes on along the minus strand of CM040121.1, from coordinate 434,132,660 downwards.
CTGTAGGTCCTGAGAAATGAATTGTGGCCCATTGTCGGTGACGATCGTGCTTGGGATGCCGAATCTGGCGAGAATGTTCTTCATGATGAACTTGCAGACTGTTGACGCCTTGATTTCCGCGTAAGCTTCGGCTTCGGCCCATTTGGTGAAGTATTCCGTCGCAGTAAGGATGAAAGATTTCTGCTTGGTGAGGGAATTGGGATCACCTAGGGGACCAATGATGTCGAATGCCCACATGGAGAAAGGCCATGGGGAGGATATTGGATGAAGTGAGGAAGATGGTGAATGGATTTTATCGGCGTGAAGTTGACACTTGACACACCTACGGACATAGACAGCACAATCTTCTTCCATAGTGGGCCAGTAAAAGTCTTGCCGAATGATCTTCTTGGCGAGCATCTGACTATTCACGTGGCCACCGCACACACCCGAGTGCGTCTCTTCTACACATTTCCAAACCTCATCGTCACCAAGACATCTTAACAGAATACCAGTAAGGCTCCTCCTATAGAGTAGACCTCCAACCAATGTGTATTTCTGAGCCACCCTTCTTATGGCTTTCTTGTCCTCTGCGGTGGCCCCTTCAGGATAAGACTGATCTTGGCAGTATTTGACGATTTCATAGAACCATGGTTTCTCTTGATCAGCCAGTTCTTCTTCGGCCTCTGCCAACATGATTTCTCTCTTTTCAAGGATATCTTCCTACAGGATCTTCCTTGCTATCCTGTCTTTGATGTTTACGTAGGAAGCATCATCGATTGCAGGAGCATGAAGTTTGTAGATGGAAATGGACTTAAACCATCTTCCTAGAGGGAACCTTATGGATGATGCCAACGAGGCGAGGGCATCGGCGAGAATATTCTGATGACGAGGGATATGACCAAAGATCAGTTTGGCGAATAGTTTGGCAAAGGCAGCAGTGAGTTCTTGGTATGGCTTGAGTTTGGGATCGCGAGTGCGATACTTAGTGAGCACCTGGCGAAGGATGAGTTGACTATCACCTACGACTCGCAACTCAGTGATACGAAAAGAATGAGCGAGTTCTAGGCCAGCTAGAAGAGCTTCATATTCGGCTATATTGTTGGTAACTGGAAATTTGAGCTGGTATGCTAATGGGAATGTGAGGCCTTCAGGTGACAGGAGGGCGATGCCGATTCCTCTCCCTTGAGAATTTAGAGCTCCATCAAAATATAGTGTCCACATTGGCTCATCTGATTGGTTGACAGACATTAGTTCCTCATCTGGAAACTCTGATTGGACGGGATCGAACTTGGGAAGAGGATGGTGAGTGAGATGCTCGGCTATGGCATAGCCTTTAACCACCTTTTGCTGGATGTAGGTGATGTCGAACTGAGAGAGAAAACTTTGCCAGCGTGCTAGCCTATCCGTAAGGACGGCTTTCTCCAGAAGGAATTTGATAGGATTCATTCGAGCAATCAAGTGGACCTCGTGAGCCAAGAAGTAGTGCTTCAATTTCTGCACTACCCAAACGAGGGCAGCACAGGTTTTCTCCATGCCAGTGTACTTCTGCTCACAGGGATTGAGAAGTTTGGACAAGTAATAGGTTGCCCGTTCCTTGCCTTCTTCATCAGCTTGTGCGAGGACGGCTCCTACGGAGTCATCCAAGACTGAGACGTAAAGGATCAGAGGTTTTTCCGGTTTGGGTGGAATGAGAACGGGTGGACTAGCCAGATATTCCTTCAACCCTTCAAAAGCTTTCTGACATTTAGAATTCCAGTGGAATTCTACTCCTGGCTTGGTCAACTCGTAGAGAGGTCTACACCTTTGTGAATGTTGGGACACAAACCGACGAATAAACTGCAACCTCCCGATTAAACCTCGGACTTCCCTCAAATTCTTGGGAGACGGCATATCCCTGATGGCCTTAGCTTTGTCGGGATCTATCTCGATCCCTCTTTTACTCACAATGAACCCCAGCAATTTACCCGACGACACACCAAACACACACTTTTTCGGGTTCATTTTCAATTGGAACTCTCTTGACCTTTGCAAGACCTTAGCCAAAACTTCTGGATGTTCCATCCTGGTCCTTGATTTTACCAACAAGTCATCCACATAGACTTCCAGATATATGTGCATCATGTCATGAAATATGGCCATCATCGCTCTTTGGTAAGTAGCTCCAGCATTCTTTAATCCGAACGGCATGACCACGTAACAATATGTTCCCCAAAGGGTAGTGAATGACGTCTTTTCCTGATCCTCTTCTGTCAAACGAATTTGATTGTATCCTGAAAATCCATCCATGAAAGAGAGGGTTTCATAGCCTGCCGTGTTATCAATCAACACATCAATGTGAGGCAAGGGAAAATCATCCTTTGGACACGCGCGGTTAAGGTCCCGGAAGTCGATGCAAATCCTGACTTTCCCATCTTTCTTCATGACCGGGACAATGTTCGCCACCCATTGAGGATAAAGGACGACTCTAATGAACCTGGCTTTGTGGAGCTTATCGACTTCTTCTTTCATTTTCAAAGCCATCTGAGGGTGGAAACGCCTTAACCTTTGTTTTACCGAGACGGACCCTGGTTTTAGGGTTAAACGGTGTTCGACCAAGGTTGAATCTAGACCCGGCATATCCTCGTAGCTCCATGCAAACGTGTCCTTATATTCCTTGAGAACCTCAATTAATGCCTCTTCTTCAGAGGGTGGTAGGTTGTCACTTATGAGGATGATCCTAGGATCTTCCTCAGTTCCCAAGTTGACTTCTTTGGTGGATTCTTCTACGGCGGTTGACGGCTCGTCGAATCTCCTCATTCCACTAGCGTATGCGCCCGCCGCATCCTCATATTCTTCACCCTCATTTTCAGTGGAGCATTCTTCATCCGTGATCTCGTAGACTCCATACCCTTCATCAGATGCACAGTCGCCCTCGCATTCTATTTCAGGTAGCTGGATGGGATTTTCTAACAACTGGGGGATGGCAAGAAGGGCCTGACACCTGGCGGCCAAATCCAGAAGGAATCGACGAGGGATCTGCCTACCCTTGGATTTCTTCCTAGGTACTACCCTTGGCCTATCATTCCTAGATTGACTTACAATATTTACAGAAGAAGAGGAAGACGAAGATGATGGTGTAGAATGTACAGGAGAAGACCCCTCAGAGGAGGGGTAGAAAAGGTCGCTCATCGGACCTTGGACGGGTGGTCCGCAAGGCGGTACGCACCCGTGGGAGATGTAGGAGGTTTCCTCAACGAAGATGTGTTGTTGGTGAGTTTGAAAATTGACGTTTTTTTTTCGTTTTCATTTTTAATGACAAAGCAGTGAAAAGAGATTGGAGGAGAGAGGAAAGTGGTTATGGCTAGAGGATTGTGAGGCTCATAGAGCAGATCATGGTTGAAGACCTGGCACGGGTTGAAAAGCCCGCGTAAGTATGTAAGCAAAGAAGGGGAACTGGGAAGATCATCAGACAATTGTCTGGCCCAGGAAGAAGATATCAGCAAAGGCTGAGACGAGTGGATGGAGAAGATGGCGGCTAATGAGCCGTCAACGGCAATACTGAGGACGGATGAAGATCCGTCGATGACAGGGTCCTTCTGGCGAGGACGAGGATAATTTGGAACCTTAGCAAGAGTGGTAATATTCTCTGGTATTTCAGAGATCAATGGTGGTCCTTCAAGCTACGGAGACGAGAACATCCTTTCTAGTGCAACGGAAATGTCCCGTATGTCGAACCATTTGTCCCATTCGCATTCCGGATCTTTGATCTTGCCTCTTTTGGTGATCCTCGGACATTTTTCAGCCAAATATACAGCATGTGATCCCCCATATACTTCCCGTGGGTAATCTCCCATCTGAACAACGGGTCCTCTACTGAAGTGGTTTGATAGAGTCCATGTGAGGGGCTCCCAATCTGCCTTGAACGGTCCTTTGAAGCCTAGGCCAAACCTACGGTTCGGCCTAATTTCTTTTGGCGGCTTGAGCATACCCTGTAACTGTGCGCCCAGACCTTTTCCCTGTTGATAGCCGATGTTCCTCATAATCTCCCAACCTTTGGAGTGAAAAGGGAGACATGATGTTGCGGTTGCCCTGACCGGCTCCTTTGGTGCTAGTGGAATGTGAGATAGATCACGCACGTCCAGCAGTGATAATATGGGCCGATGAGACGGCCAAACAGAAGGCAGAGAGGTGTTGATAGCATCCACTGCGTGAAGGACAGGTGTACTGACCACTTTAATAATTCTCCCATTGTAAGGAAACTTCAGGCACTGATGGTTGGTGGAAGGCACAGCGTCCATGGCTTTGATGTAAGGGCGACCCAGTATAGTCTTAAATGTGGGGTCCATGTCGAGGACATGGAATTCCGTGGGAATTGACATGGGGCCTAGTTCTGCCTTCAGGATAATCATCCCCTGCGGCGGCCTTTTGCTATTGTCATAGGCCGTGACCGTGATCGAGGAAGATCTTATTTGTTCCTCGTCGATCCCACACAACTGAAGAGTGCACATGGAGATCACATTTATGGACGCACCCGTGTCCATAAGACACGGGTTTATGGATACCCCATTAATTTTTATTGAAATGCACAATGCATATTTCCGAGCTTCCTTGGGAGCGAGCTCGTAGTTGTGGAACATGATGGCCGGTTGTGTGTCTGTTGGGGTCAGGACGGTCGAAATCTTTTCTACAGGGAGGTCCTCGTTCACCATGACCCTTTGAAGGTACTCCATTAAGACTACCTGGTGGGATGTGGATCTTTGAAGTAGCTCCAGGATGGAGATCCGAGCAGGTGTCTTATCCAGGTGTTTCAATAGATCATACTGTGTTCCAGGGATAGCTCTTTCTGGTTGTTCTCCATCATCCTTCTCTGACTGAGATAGCTCAGGATTCTGACTGTTGTGGGGGAAAACCCTGTGGAAAATCCTTCCACTCCGGAGCACCATTGCCTGCGGCTTTTGTACCTCTGTGGGGGTAGCAGTGGGTTTTAACAGGGGTTTGAGGGGTAGTAGTGGAGGAATGGTTGATGAAGCAGGGGTGATGACGGGAGCAGGGATTCTGATGAGGGGTTTGTTAGGTGGAGGCATGGCGGAGGTAGAGGGGATATCGCGCGGATTATGAAGGATAAGGGGTCTGGAAGGTGGAGGCGGAGGCAAAGTGGAAGTGGGTAAGGTTTGAAACGGGTAATGGTTTTGAGGTGGATGGTGGGTGATGAGTGGTTTTGAAGGCATTAGTGGTGATGTGGTGGAGAAAGACGAGGTTATGTATGGTTGACGGATGATAAGGGGTTTAGAAGGCGTAGGGGTAAATGTGGTAGGGGTGGATGGTAAAGTGGGGGAGTGAGAGAAGGTGAGAGGGTGTGAAGGCGTAGTGAAGAGTGTCGGTTGATAGGAGGTCGGGGTGCGGATGAGAGGGCGTAATGGTAGTGGAAATGGTGATGGTGATACTGACGCGGGTTGATGAGAGAGAGGTGCTACCCGGGCAAGGTGAGGGGGTTGCATGACGATAGGTTTGGAGGTAGAAAGAATGGAGGTACTTTCCTGGTGCCACACCTGCTCTCTCCCGACTTCCGAGAAGGAGGAGATGGGGTTAACCTGATGATTGGGCTGTTGGTGCTCCGGTAATGGATTCTAGATTATGCCCATGTCGGGCTATTGTTGTGGGGCCTGCTGAGGCTGCTGTTGTTGTTGTGGTTACTGCTGTTGTAACTGCTGCTGTGGAGGAGGTCTCCTAGCCTTGAGAGCCGCGACGTACCGTCTCATCTCATCCCAATCTATTTGATGTTCATCATTCATATCATGGATGTAATCTTTGAAATGGAAGCAGTAATCTACTGTGTGTCCTAGCTGCCTGTGGTAGACGCAGTATTTGGAGGTATCAACATTGGGGGGCCACGCGGGCCTTTCTCTGGGTAGGGCGAGTTGGTTTGATGCCATGAGGGCATTAAAAATGTCTGCTAAGGTTTCTGGCAATGGTGGATAGTAGGCTCTTTTGGGACCGAGCGGCCTCCTTTGTTGCTGTTGGGGACCATAGTTCCCCGGGGGTGGAACTTGGTTGTACTGAAGCGGTGGTTGTTGTTGCTGAGGTTGTGGTTGTTGTTGCTGGGGTTGGCGTAATGGAGGCATATTATCCTGGGGTGGATTATTTTGGGGTGGAGGACGAAGAGGGAAAGGACCCGGTTGAAGGGGAAGTCGGGGCATTTGTGGAGGCCTTGGGTTGACCGCATAGTTGGCATTGTTGACCGCACTGACTTGCTCATTTGTCACGACCCCTTCTGTGGCTCCGCCCGAGACACCAGCGCCTATCTTTCTGACCACTTTGGGCTTCGGCGACTCAAACATGTTCATGATGGGGGAGTCTTTTAACTGGGTTTGGATGTACCGGGCCCTTTCATAGAGTTCCTCCATTGTAGTAAGTTTATTCAATGCCAGGACGTGTCTGAACTGTGGGGTTGCATTAGACACAATCATCTTCACTTGTTCGGGCTCGGAGAGGGTATCCCTTATTCTTTCCGCCAGAGACCTCCATCTATCAGCATATCGGACAAAATCCTCGTCGGGTTTCATCTTTTCGGCCACTAGGTCGGTAATGGAGAGTGAGGGATCGACCCTATCCCTATATTTCTGCAAGAACCTTCTATGGACTATTTCAAAATTCTCGGCCTCGCGGGGCTCCAGAGAATAGAACCACTCAAGCGCGGGACCATCCAATGATCTCCGAAAGAGGTATGCTAGGGACCTCTGATCGTTTTGCCAGTAAGAGGACTCATACATGAAATCCTTGAGATGAATGAAGGGGTTGTCGGTACCATTGTATCTGCGGTACGTGGGCATTTCGGAGGGAGGAAGATGAATGACGGGAAGGATTGGCAAAGCAACCTCCGGGGTGACTTTCACGTCCACCATCCTTCTTAGATTTTGAAACTGCTCGTCCATGCGGTTGAACCTATTGAGGAGCGATTGGGCGAGCTCCTCTGGGGGTGAAGGTGGCACTTGCCACTGGGGGAGAAACTGTCTCCCGGAGACTTGAGGGGGGAACCCAGAATGAGAGGGAGCTGTCGGACCGCCGACAGTTGGCCCCGGCTGAAGCGGTGTCTGGGGAACAACAGGAGTTTGAGATTGTGATGGGAACTAGAATGAGGGTGGTTGTTGGCTCGCTTGTCCTTGAAGCGAGGGAGACTGGATGGCTTGCGCCAATGAGGGAGATGGAATGGCCTGCACGGACTCTTGGAGAGGTGCGATGGCCGGAGTTGACTCCTGGGGCGTGGGGGAAACAGATTTCCCTTTTAGAATGGCCTGGAAGGCCCGGAGCTGTTCAGAGGTAAGCTCCGTGTTGGCGAGGACGCCCAGTAAGGAAGTGATATCCTGTGGCGGGGACGTGTCCCCGGCAATAACCTGCACCTCATGCGAGGGGTCATGAGAAGGACCCGAGTCCATAGCATAGACTCGCGGGTCGACTGACAAACCACGGCTAGGGTGGTTCTCCTCAAAAGACTCGTGAGACATACTCACAGTTTTCCCAGAACGCAAAAACATACACTAGCAAGTAGGTAGCAGAGATTATCAAACAAGTGGATGCCTTTACGCCCTTTTTTATGTTTTGATTTTGATGATTTTTTTTTGTATTTTTAGCGAGATCCGAAGTTCACACAAAATGGGGACCCTAGTTTGTTTTTATTTCACCGCCGTGTCAGCTAGGGTCTCTCGTCTCACCACGAATGAAATGACTAACTCTGGGGAACTTCAATGGTACAACCAGCCCAGTGAACGAAGAGGAGATTCTTCGATGTCGGGGACTTACGGAGGTCCCAGTGTAGGAGATTCTAGTCCGTTGAGAGGAATTCCCAAACGGAGAGTCCTTCCTTCACCGGGAAAGGGTGATCCTCAAAAAATGAAAAAAAGGATAGAAAAGAGGAATGGATGTATGCAATGGAATGCTGACAGATATATGGAGTGGGAAAATAACAGAAATAACAGACATATAATAAACAAAGAACCAATCAAAACTGACGGTGCTGTCGTGAGCACAACGGGGGCGCGCGCGGGCGCGAAGGTGGAGAGGCACGGATGGTGCCGAACTTGCAAGGGTAGCCGAAAGGAAGCAGTAGAAGTCCCACCGTGATCGCCAATCTGTGAGCGACGTCACGCGGTTCGGGGAAGAGCGGAGAGGGCGTGGAGCGCGTGCGGGCTCCTCTTTTCTTTCTTTTGGTGTTGGTGTTTGTTGCAACACAGAAATAAGAGAAGAGAGAGAAGGGGCCACCACGGGAGATTGCTCCGGCGGGGCGAGCGGGACAAGTGTGATATAGCAAAATATGGGGTTTAAACGGCCATAGCGGGAAGTGACTCGCCGCGGCCTCGGGGGACGGGAATGGTGCAAAAATAAAATAACAAGAATTGAAACGGCCATTGGGGAAGTGACTCGCCGCGGCCTCGAGAATATGAGCAGATAATAAGATGACAGAATATAGAGAGAATACAAAGAGCGGGAATTTAAACGGCCATTGGGGAAGTGACTCACCGCGGCCTCGAGAACACAAACAGATAAGAATATAACGTATAAGAACGTGAATTTAAACGGCCATTGGGGAAGTGACTCGCCGCGGCCTCGAGAACACGAATAGATAAGAATATAACATATAAAAACGGGAATTTAAACGGCCATTGGGGAAGTGACTCGCCGCGGCCTTGAAAATAAGATGTGATCGCCAGGGGCCGAAAGACCCCGAAATAAGAAAGTGATTGCGCCTACCTCAAGAGCGGGAGATGGCGGGTTGCTTCTTCCTCTCCCTCCGGCCGGCCGACGGAGAGGGCTTTCCTCGGCTACCCTTGCAAAACAACGACAAACAAATGACAAGTGGATTAGAAAGATGGAGGTGTAGTATTCAAATCCTTGCGATAAAAATAACGAAATGATGGCAAGACACACAGCTGGTTGGTGTTATCTTTTAAACCCCTCTCGGACTCGAGTAGGAGGAAAATGAGATGATGGATGCAAGAAGTATAAAAGAAGAGGCGCCCTTATGAAGGGGGATAGAGGATGCGAGATGATGAATGCAAATGAACTGCGAAGAAAAAAGGGGAAGAAAAGGCTTATTGGATGAGCCGAGGGTGAAATCCGGCGGAGCTCCGGCAGCGTGGGGACGACGTGGAAGCGCAGTGGATGAAGACGACCTTCCTCTCGCGAGCGTGAGCACCCGAGAAGCCGGCAGAACCTCCACCTACAAAAGAACCCACGGGTTAGAAAATGACTCCGTAGCCTCTGGGCTCCGGCAGCCTATCGGATCACTTCGAAGCTCTCCCAGAACTGAGGGGGTGGGGCTCTATTTATAGATCTCCGGAGGGTGGAGGCGTCCAGGACCCTGGACACCTCCATCAGGGCCGAAATAATATTTTATTCTATTTTTATTGATTTTTTTGGAATACTTTTGTGGAGGCGTCCAGGGTCCTGGACGCCTCAAGCAGGTCCACCGAAAGCCGACGACGGCCGCACGCGGTTTGGCACAACGCGTGGTTTTGTGAGCGGCGCCTCGTGATTCAGAAATGGGCGCGTCCAGCTAGCTGGACGTCTCCATATTTTGGATTTTTTCACACACGACAAACCGTCGTTCGGTGGCCGGCGCCCGTGAGGGTTTTGATGGAGGCGTCCAGAGGCCTGGACGCCTCCACAAATATATTATTTTATTATTTTTTATTTGTCTTTTGTGCCAAGGCTGGCATTTTGATTTTTTATAATTATTTTTATGGAGGCGTCCAGGGGCCTGGACGCCTCCAAATATATATATTTTTTATTTATTATTTTTTTGTGTTTTTATGCCAACTGGCTTTTTTTCAAACATTTTTTATTATTATTTTTATGGAGGCGTCCAGAGGCCTGGACGCCTCCATTAATATATATATTTTTTAGTTAGTTTAAGGCCCTGAGAAAAGAAATAAATAAAATCAAAAATATGGGGGCGTCTAGGGGCCTGGACGCCCCCATTAAGACCCACCCGGGTCCTACTCAGCGGCCGCCCGGCAGTCAACATCTTGGTTCCGGAACCTCTTGATACGTCTGACTGGTGTTGATGCCATCCGAATGCCGTGACGAGACGATTCCGGATGCCGAAAAAGGCAGAAGAAGACCCGAGAAAAGGAAGCACTCGAGTGATTCAAAATGCGTAAGCCGTTGCGAGGCGTTATATAGTAATATGAGACTTTCTCAGGAGGCGTCAAGAATGGCGTGTCTACAGTATCCTGCCAGCATAAACAAAGAACTGAGACGCATTTCTCAACATCTGGGGTTAGGCTTCACCCTCGAAGAATACTATTATAGTGGGAGTTATGAAGTAGACGCCATCTCCACCTTCTCCTCGATAGAAGACAGCCCACCGGGGGCAACTTTTGATGAATACCCAATAGAGACTGAATATACTGGACCGGCTCGATCAAGAGACTCAGAATTTAAAGCAATAGCTCCTTGCAGGTGCTGGGAGCAAACCTGCGCTAAAGAAGCTGCCTTCGACACTGCCATCAGTAGTGAAGCCGAAGACATTGAAGAAATAGGACTCTCCCCCTCCTGCAATCCTTCTTTAGTAGCATCATTAGCACTCATCGGGTCAATCGAGGAAGTGGCTTTCAACGCCAATCAGGGGATGCCCGACAGAAAAGAATGGGCCACTTCCGTAGAAGTTGCGGTAACTCTAAGAAATTCGAGCTCGGGGTCGTCTGTACTCATTGCAAAGCCGGAACACCATCCTTCCAGGTCAACAATGAACAAATGTCAACCTCTCCATACTGCTAACCCATCAGCTGAAGTTGGAACTGCAATGAGTCCACTAGCAGAACAATTCGCGCAGCCACCACTAGTTGAATTAAAAGCTCCCAACGAGGTCCAAGGGCAACACAATGAAGAAGTTGAAGCTCTTGAACTTGACAATGATGTCCCAGACTTCATCGACCTCCAGCCGGCTCCCCTGAAAATAGAAGACGGGGGCCAAGCCACGGTCGATGACCTGATAGAAGTCAACTTGGGAACCGACGATGATCCTAGGTCAACCTTCCTCAGTGCCCAGCTATCTATTGAAGAACAGAAGCTGTACATCCAACTGCTACAAAAATACCGGGATTGCTTTGCCTGGACCTACAAGGAAATGCTAGGACTAAGCCCTGCAATTTCACAGCATGAGCTGGCTATAAACCCTAAGGCCGAGCCGGTAAAACAGCCATCGCGGTGCATGAGGCCAGAACTCATCACTCAGATATGCAAAGAAGTAGACAAGCTCATTGATGTGGGTTTCATTGAAGAAAATCAATATACCACGTGGCTGGCTAATATTGTGCCCGTGAAAAAGAAAAATGGCCAGATCCGAATATGTGTAGACTTTCGAGATCTAAATAAAGCATGCCCCAAGGATGACTTTCCAATGCCAATCACGGAAGTCATGGTCGATGCCACGACCGGCCACGAAGCTTTGTCATTTATGGACGGCTCGTCTGGATATAACCAAATACGGATCGCAGAGCATGACTGGGTGCATACCACCTTTCGAACACCCAAAGGCATTTACCACTACAAGAGGATGCCCTTCGGGCTGAAGAACGCCGGCACAACTTATCAGCGGGCGATGACCAGAATATTTGGTGAGCTGCTCTACCACAAGGTCGAGTGCTACATAGATGATCTGGTGGTCAAGACCAAGAAGAGGGAAAACCATCTACAGGACCTCCGAGTCGTATTCTAGAGGCTCAGGCAATACGAACTGAAGATGAACCCCATGAAGTGTGCTTTCGGAGTGTTGAGCGGCAAATTCTTGGGCTTTATTGTCAGATATCGGGGGATTGAAATAGACCCGGCAAAGATCAAGGCGATCCAGGAGTTGCCTCCACCAAGGAACCTCTCTGAGTTGAGAGCTCTACAAGACCGTCTGGCTTATATCTGGCGGTTTATATCTAACTTGTCAGGGCGATGTCATCCCTTTCACAAGTTGATGATGAAGGATGTTTCCTTTTATTGGGATGAAGAGTGCCAGGCAGCACTTGACAAGCTGAAGGATTATCTGAAAACCCCTCCAGTACTGGGGGCACCAGTGAAAGGACGGCCGCTAATCCTATATATAGCAGCCACACACTACTCTCTGGGGGCTATGCTCACCCAGAATGATGAAGAAGGGAAAGAACAAGCCCTCTACTACCTCAGTCGAAGACTGGTCAGAACTGAGGAGAAATACACTTTCATTGAGAAAGTCTGCTTGGTGTTGGTCTTCGCAGTCAAAAAGCTTCGACATTACATGTTGTCGCATGAAATAAAGCTGATTTCCAAAGCGGATTCGCTTAAATACATCCTATCACAGCCAGCACTCAAAGGCCGCTTAGGCAAATGGGCGGTAATTCTCATGGAGTTTGATATCTCCCATGTGCCATAGAAGGCTATCCAAGGCCAGGCTATCGTAGATTTCTTCGCTGCACACCCGATACCTGAAGACTGTCCATTAGAGATAGAGCTCCCTGATGATGAAACTCTGGAAGCCGACCAAGTGCAGTCAGCCAGAGTCAGGGCCGGGGCGGGCGTAGTCCTAAAGTCTCCTGAGGGAGAGGTCATACATACCTCCTGCTCAATAAAGAAACCCTACACAAACAACGAGACAGAATATGAAGCCCTGATAATCGGGTTATAGATTGCCCTATCCATGGAAATTCAGATGTTGGAGGCATTCGGGGACTCCATGCTAGTTGTAAAACAACTAGAAGGGGAGTTTGATGTGCGGAAGCAAGGACTCCTCCCCCACTACCAATTGGCCCTCCGCCTAATGGCAAAATTTTATTTCACTAAAATCAGGCACATCAACCGAGGACAGAATGCCCAGGCAGATGTTCTCGCAAAGCTGGCCAGTTCTTTGGCAATTCCGCCAGACACAAGCTTGAATATGACAGTAATTAACCGACGCCAGGTCCCCAGTGTGACAGAGGTCCCGGCGAATGAAGAAGGAAATGAAGCGGCAGCTGTGGAGGAAATCCAATAGCCCAATTGGCGGGAACATCTCCTGCGATGGTTCCAGCATCAGCGGCTCCCGAAAGAAAAAGAACAGAGGATGAAGCTCCTCAGAATCAAGGATTCCGATGAGATGAGAAACGGGACCTTATTCCGAATAACATCATATACTCGAAAGAAAGTCTTGCTCCGTTGCCTATCCACGAGAGAAGCTTGGCAGGTAATGCAAGAAGTTCATGCCGAAACAGCAGGAGCACACCAGGCCGGCCCTAAAATGAAAATTGAAATAAAGAAGTTGGGCTACTATTGGCCCACCATATTCGATGATTGCTGCAAGTTTGCTAAGTCATGTCAGAAATGCCAAGAGCACGTCAATGTGTCTCGAAGGCCTCCAGTGCCATTACACCCCACTGTCCCAAGTTGGCTGTTTGGCCAATGGGACACGGACGTAGTGGGGTTTCTACCACCATCTTCATCAGGATGCAAATATATACTAGCAGTCACGGATTACTTCTACAGATGGGCAGAAGCGATAGCACTAAGAGAAGTAACCGGGGAGCTTGTTGCCAGATTCTTCTGGCAGAATATAATATTCTAGTTTGGAGTTCCCAACTGAATTATCTCTGACAATGGCAGCAATTTCAGAAACCAGAAGGTATATCGACTGGCTGAGAAATATAAAGTTGATTGGAGGATGTCGTCTCATTACAATCCCCAAGCCAATGGGCTTGCAGAAGCCTTCAACAAAACGCTTTGCACCTTGCTGGCAAAGATTGTTAATTCCAATAAAAAGGACTAGGAGGAGAGGATGCACGAAGCGCTGTGGGCTTAACGTACGGTCTATAAAACTCAAACAGGCTGCTCGCCGTTCTCCCTCGTATATGGGTCGGAGGCCGTGGTGCCAATTGAACTCGAGGTTCCATCGCTACGGGTCGCCATTCAGCATGGGTTGGCTAGCAGTGAATCAACCAACCTAGAAAGAAGACTGGAAGAGCTCACCGAGCTCGAAGGAAAGCGTCTCCGGGCGCAACAAAATATTCAACTATACCAAGCTCGCATGGCCCGGGCTTTCGACAAGCTGGTCGAAGGGCGGGAATTCAAGAAGGGCGACATGGTGATGGTCAGAAGAAGAGAAGTAATGGCCTCCAACCCCAAGGGGAAATTGGTTGAAAACTGGGTTGGACCGTATATCGTTCACCGGGTCTATGAAGGGGGTGCCTACATTCTGGTAGACCACAAGGGGGCGGTCCAGTTCTCCCCTCTCAACGGGAAACACTTGAAGCTGTACCATACAACTCCGACGGCATTCATAGAATGACTAAAATTCATCTTGGCCTAGCGGCACTCCGCCCTGGCCGAGCTTCCCATAAATATATATATATATATATATATATATATAATTCTACCCAAGCTCAGACCAATGCCAAGGCCATTAGCTTGCGGTTGCAAAAAACCCCTAGTGCACACTAATCCCAGGATTCCTTGAGAACCCCCACACAGTCCCACTGGGTTGCGACTTTTACACAACATCGCCATTTCGGACCCTACGTCCGAATCGGCGCAAAAACTTTTCCTTTGCGTTGGTATTTGTCCTTACCAACGAATAAACCCCCCCTTTCAGCGCAAGGCTTCGTGCCCTAGCCGAATTTTACACAATATCGCCATTACGGACCCTATGTCCGAATCGGCGCAAAAACTCCTCCTTTGCGTTGGTATTTGTCCTTACCAACGAATAAACCCCCCTTGCTGCGCAAGGCTTCGTGCCCTAGCCGACTTTTACACAATATCGCCATTATGGACCCTACGTCCGAATCGGCGCAAAAACTCTTCCTTTGCGTTGGTATTTGTCCTTCCCAACGAATAAACCCCCTTTCGGCACAAGGCTTCGTGCCCTAACCGACTTTTACACAATATCGCCATTACGGACCCTACGTCCGAATCGGCGCAAAACTCTTCCTTTGCATCAGTATTTGTCCTTACCAACGAATAAACCACCCTTGCGGCGCAAGGCTTCATGCCCTAGCCGACTTTTACACAATATCGCCATTACGGACCCTACGTCTAAATCGGCGCAAAAACTCTTCCTTTGCGTTGGTATTTGTCCTCACCAACGAATAAACCCCCTTCCTTTCGGCTCAAGGCTTCGTGCCCTAGCCGACTTTTATACAATATCACCATTACGGGCCCTACGTCCGAATCGGCGAAAAAAAAACTCTTCTTTTGCGTTGGTATTTGTCCCTACAAACGAATAAATCCCCTTTTTTTCGGCGCAAGGCCCCGTGCCCCAGCCAACAGTCACATGCTACCACTTAGGGTCGAACGTTGCTTTTTGACCCATCATCATTCTCCTACCTTTATTTAAAAAAAGAGAGAAGAAGGAGATGGGGCTTAAAATAGAGGTGCCCCGCCGGACTTGTTCAGATATTCCGGACAAGGGCAAAAATGGCTATAACCCAGCTGCGGTGAAAACCCGAGAGGGCGCTGTAGGCAAAATCGGGTACCCCGCCACGTGAAAACCCGAGAGGGCGTGTGGGTAAAACCAAGAGGGGGCTGGCTTTGGTGAAAACCCGAAAGGGCACTTAAGTCAGTAATGTGATAACCAAAAGTTCTTTTCAGGCCTCTCCCTACAAAATTTTGGATAGGACACCCACCAATGGTCCCACCAAAGAGCTGCTTCTTAACTTTCCATTAACGTGGACCTTTCATCCTCGTTAATGAATATATCCCCTTTTGCTTCATCATTTAACCAATGTCGATGAACAAACCATCATTGGCCCTTGTCATCATCCTCAAGATCGGTCAACTTTCCCTTAACTTGGACCTTTCGCCCTCGTTAATGAATAGCCCCTTTGCTTCAGCATTTAACCAATGTCGATGAACAAACCATCATTGGCCCTTGTCATCATCGGTAAGATCGATCAACTTTCCCTTAACTTGGGCCTTTCACCCTCGTTAATGAATAACCCCATTTGCTTCAGCATTTAGCCAATGTCGATGAATAAACCATCATAGGCCCTTGTCATCATCGGCAAGATCGATCAATTTTCCCTTAACTTGGACCTTTCGCCCTCGTTAATGAATAGCCCCTTTGCTTCGGCATTTAACCAATGTCGATGAACAAACCAGCATTGGCCTTTATCATCATCGGCAAGATCGGTCAACTTTTCCTTAACTTGGACCTTTCACCCTCGTTAATGAATAGCCCCTTTGCTTCGGCATTTAACCAATGTCGATGAACAAACCATCATTGGCCCTTGTCATCATCGACAAGATCGGTCAACTTTCCCTTAACTTGGACCTTTCGCCCTTGTTAATGAATAACCCCATTTGCTTCGCCATTTAGCCAATGTCGACAAACAAACTAGCATTGACCCTTGTCATCATCGACAAGATCGGTCAGTATCCCCTTAACTTGGACTTTTCGCCCTCGTTAATGAATAAGTCCCTTTGCTTCGACATTTAACCAATGTCGATGAACAAACCACCATTGACCCTTATCACCATCGGCAAGACCGGTCAGTATTCCGTTGACCTGGACCTTTCGTCCTCATCAACAAACGAAGCTCCCCTTTGCTTCTACATTTAGCCAATGTCGACGATCAAACCCCCGCTCGCCTTGGCGACAGTTCCGTGAGCCGACTCATCGTCAAAGGTCCTCGACAAAGATTGCACTCTGATGATGAATATATATATATATATATATATATATATATATAGCAAATGAGGTTTAAAATAGAGATGCCTCACCAGACTTACCCAGATACTCTGAGTAAGGGCAAAAATGGCTATGACCCGACTGTGGCGAAAACCCGAAAGGGCGCTGCAGGCAAAATCGGGTACCCCGCCACGTGAAAACCCGAAAGGGCGCGTGGGCAAAAGCAAGAGGGGGCCGGTTCCGACGAAAACCTGAAAGGGCGCTTGTACCGGTAATGTGGTTAAAAAAAGAGAGAAAAAAAAGGAATGATGAATGATGATGATACATCTTCCATCTAGAAGACCCTCCTTAGGGTCAAAGTGGAATATTCCTCCAAGTCCCACAGATGAATAAATTATTATTGACCCTTGTCATCGACGACAAGACCGGTCAACTTTCCCTTAACTTGGACTTTTCGTACTCGTTAATGAATAAACCCCTTTTGCTTCGACATTTAGCCAATGTTGACGAACTGTTGAGTTATAGTTTTGATGATAACTAAACTTAATGTGTGATTACGTGATGATAACTAAACTTATGGTTGATTACACATGTTCTTGATGATTGTGTTTATTCATCTTGTTGTTTATGCTGGTTGTATATGTTTGTTTTACAAGAGGCAAGAGGTTTCATAACCTCTTTAATGTCAACAAGCATGGTATTAACCCTGACTATCTTGCATGTAGGATCAAACTCATGGCAGTAACCCGATGAACCAAACGTGTGGATAAACACCCCCTGCTCCTCTACAATTCATTACAGGTGGTATATGTCATTTACTGTCAAGCACCATTGGTAAGATTCTTACCTTGTCATAGTCATCAATCTCACCATGGGTATTCCATATACCTCTCATTTCTAAACTTCATTCATGATATTTGAGGTTCACAATGATAACATGGTTTGATAACTTACAAGTTCACTCTTCAAATGCATTAGTTTCTCATTCCAATCATGGTAACATGCTCAAATGGTCTTGATGTTTCTAATGCATAAACCAAGTGAAATCCAACCCCCAAATGTATGAAATAAACATCTACTTAAAGTCATTATTATTTGGAGGTATTTCATTGGGCTAACACTTCAACTTTGTAGGACTAGGTCATTCCGGTCAACAAGAATCGCCAAACGCGAAAAGTCTCATACTGCAGAACTGGCGGTCGACCGCCCCAGGTCGACCGGCAGCAGCAGTCGATCGTCAAAGGTCGACCGAAAATTCCAGGGATCAAATTTCTACAGGGTTTCTCAGTAGCGGTCGACCGCCAGCTTCCACAGGTCGACCGCCAGTCCCGAGCCAACAAAAGTTGACTTTGTTCTCCACTTCGATAAGAGCCATTCTCCTTGTATTTCTTTAATCCTAATGACACCCAATCATCCACAAAATGTGGATCTGGTCTGGAGGATGTCCAAGGACCATTCAAAGGTTATAAAACCTACACAAGAAGGGTTGGAAACCCTAATACTTCAATTGGAACAAGAGAGATCAAGGGGGGCTAGAGGAGGTGATTCACGGGTACTGTAGCACCTCCGTGAATAGTGCTTCGGGCTAGAGTTCTCCATCCATTCCAAGGGATTCAAGGTTAGATCTGAAGCCATCAATCTCCAAGCAAGTGTAGAAGCAAGCAAGCCATCAAGGGAGATCAAATCTGCATCCTTAAATCTCTCCATCAACCCAAGGTGATTCAAGGTGACTCAAGGTTAGATCTGAAGCTAGCAACCTTCAAGGAAGTGAAGGAGCAAGCAAGCATTCAAAGGAGATCAAAGAAGTTGTCCAAGGAAGAAGGAACCGTTACTGTAGCCTTGAATAGTGATCTGTGAATCAACTCTTCATCCAGGAGCTGAAGATTCAAGGTCCATCTGAAGCCATCAACTTCTAATGAACTGAAGAAGCAAGCATCATTCAAAGATCAATCAGCATACATTCAGGGGGAGCCAAATCAGGAGTTTTTCTCAACTGTGCCTTATTGTGTTTTAAGTTTCAGATTTGTGTTTCTTATAAACTACAAACTCGTGTGTGTGTGGATCGTTGTTGGATCCGTGGTCGTTTGTGTGTGTGTCGTATTTGATTCATGTGTGTGCGTGGATCTTCCTAGATCTGCGTTTGTGTGTGTGGGGGTCTTTTTAGATCCGTTCTGTCTCGTGTGTGTGGATTGCTGCACTTGTGGCAGCGGGTGTTTGAGTTGGTGATCCGGTTGTCGGATCATGTTGGAGACTTCGTCTCCGTGTGTGTGTGTGTGTTGTGTGTTGGGGTGCGTCCCCATGTGTGTGTGCAGGCGTCGTCCTGCGTGTGTGGTTGGAGCGTCGTCTCCGTTTGGAGATTTATCCCCGAGTGAAGTCTCACCGGGTTTGGTGAGGGGTGAACGTAGGATTACCATCGTTGCATCCGAACCACCGTAAAAACCGCTGTGCACTATGGTTTGATTTGTGTGGTTTGGTCCTTTTCTTCTACCTCCATTCTAAGTGAGTGTATGTGTTAATTGTTGTTACGGATTTATCTACGTATATCTTGCATATTCTATATCTCATCATACAAAGTTTGATAAATCTAATTTGTGTTCAAATAGTTTTGAATCTCTTAACTAGCATTCTATCACATATTTCAAAAAGGCCAAAAGTTTTCGTAAAATTTGTAAACACCCAATTGATCGCGGGACTTCAATTGGTATCAGAGCCAAGACTCTAATTTCATAGATCTAACGATCTAGAGTGATCCAGATCAATGACTACCATTATGTACACTTTGAATTCTCCACCGGTGTTTGATGGTTGTAATTTCGATTTGTGTTTAGGAAGAATGTTTAGTCTAGTCAATTCATACGACCCTAAACTATGGAAGCTTGTCTCTTGTGGTCCCTATGAATTGCCTAAAGACAAAGCTGTCTGGGCTGAAAATCATAAGCATAAACATGATCAAAATCGGTTGATTTTAAAGTTGTTCACTGCTGCAGTCAATTCTAATCAGTTTCCTTTTGTCTTCCATTGCAGATCCGCGAAGGATATCTTGGTTGGCTTAACTAAAGTTCGGGAAGAGCATGAAGACCAATGTCTTGTGGCAGGCACAAGTGATCAAGGGAGTGATCAGTAAAGTGGATCAAGCTCGAAGGTAAATTCTGATTCTGATAATGAAGATGAGTTTAGCTATGAAGATTTGTTGATTGCATATGATGATCTTGCTGATAAATACAAGAAGGTAAAATCCAAAAATAAAAAACTGAAAAAGAATGCCGAACAAAATAGTTGTAATTCCTCTTGTAAAAAATGCTTGCATTTAGAGGAAATGATTGAGGCTCATGTGTTTGACATTAAAATCCACAAAGATCAAATTAGCTCCTTAAGAAATGAGAATAAATAGTTGAAAGGTAAGCTAAATTCAATGGCCGATGATCAAACCTTGAAAAATGAACCGATTCATGATGAAAAGCTTGTTAAAGAAAATGAGAAACTGAAGGAATTGAACAATGCCATCTCTGAAAGACTGCTTGCTTTTGAAAAAGGAAAATCTGTGAACATTGATGAATCTGAAAAAATCCATGTCTTGTTGCAAGAAATTGAAAGTCATAAAACCATCAATGCTACTCTACATGAACAAGTCAAGACTTGTGAAAATAAGATGGTTTCCTATGAATTGCACATTACATCTCTTGAATATGAAATTATTAATTTGAATGCTTTATTGTCTACATTTGTTTATGGGAAGAGAAATCTTGATAAAATCTTGGGAACAAAAGTCAATTTTCAAAGGGAAGGGCTGGGCTATAATCTGTGAACAAAAAGAAGTTTGAAAATAAAGTTTACACATCTTTTGTGCATAGTTCAAACATAGCCAGCACATCAAATGAAAATCTGAAAAAAAAATCATGTTGCACACACACATGTATCCACAAAGAAAATCAACTTGCATCAAAAATCTAAAAATGTTGCTTGCACACCCATGCATGTTGAACATACTTCTGCCACACACACACACAACCACCTAGAAAGAAACTCTCATATTTTTACTATGGTAAATCTGGACATGCCATGCATGATTGTCTTATTATGAAAAATGATGATTTGAGAGCATGTAGAAACCAAGCTACTTTGAAAAATGTAAAGAAAGCATTCACCACAAAACCTTCCATGCATTGTAATCACTATGGTAAAATGGGTCATACAACTTCACATTGTTGGTTACTGTTGAAGAAAAAGAATTCTCATTCAACACATCATGCTCACGTATATAAATTGGCAGACCCAATGAGAAGAAAGAATATGATGCCACGTGCCGTCTACCATCACTTTGGCGAATCTGGGAATGTCAAGCATGATTATTTTCTAAATAAAAGTGATGAATTGAATGCTGTCAAAAAGTGAAAATTACATGCCAATATTGCTACTAACCCACAAGGACCCAAAATGGTTTGGGTACCTAAGAATGCAAATTGAGAAATCTATTTTGCAGGTGTGCCATGGAGTGTAAAGTATGAAATCTGTCTTCGTCAAGAAGGTAAGGCACACGAGTCAAGTGACTCAAGCAGGCTAAAAGAAAAATCAAAATTAAAATTTGGAAACTCAGGTGATATCCCTCTTACTCTCTTCAGCGACTGTGTCATGGTTTGATTCATAGTGTGCTGAATAGTCATGTGGTAATGCATATATCTGTACATGCATTCCATCCATAGTTGTCTGCATACCCTTGTGCATATCATTTTTATATAGCATCTTGTTGAAGGGGAGCTTGAAATTTCTTCAAATCATACTCCATACACTGAGTGTGCATATACCTTCACGTGATGTCTTGTAAATATTGAACATTGTGTATTCATGTCATAATACATTGTAATCCTCCTGCCTTGGTCTTCCATGATTACATAGTATATCAAATGGTGACATGTGGAAGGGCAGGTTAAGCCTGTCCGAAAACTATCACTACGCGTGAGGTGATCTTCGGATCTAAGTTCTCCGCCTAGTACTATGAGTCATTTACTTAAAAGGCTACATATGGCATTGGATTGTTACTGAACATCTTGCATTCATGCACACACTAGGGGGGAGCAACCACATTCATCACATGGGCTTAATGTTTGGATTCACACTTGAGTCATGCAATTGCATCTAGAGATATCTAGGGGATGTTGGTTGTTAAAATTTATCATGCCATTATTAATAAATCTGAATCATAATTGATAAAAGAAATCTATTCTTTTCCTTGGATGCAGATTACACTCCTAAAATCTAAATGACGATGGGCTAGTCATGATCAAGCTTGAATCAACTGAGGAAAACCTTGCAATGATGAAAAATGATGAGAACACTCTCAAGTTGATACAAGAAGATGTGATACTTTGTGAAGATCAACATCCAAGATCGACCCAAGTATAAGGTGGTGAAAGTCTTATACGTGTTGAAGTAAGTACCCAAGACTGGTATGAAAAGCGCGCATCTATTTTAACCAAGAATGGGTTCAATAGGTGTTGACACCGGAAATATAATCAAAGATAAAGATGAGACGAAAGATCAGATTGAATCAGAAATGAAGACCCGAGGAACTCCTGCAAAACTAGGATTACGGAGAGTCCATTACTAAAGCTGTCACCCGGCTGAAGCCCTCCCCGGCCAAGCTGATGTCCGGTATTGTCGTCGCTCAGACGGCAGTACTGATGAAGAACTGTAGTCCACTGACTGATGAAAATCCCCAGAAATATTCTGATGAAGCTATGCTAACTCACCAATTGATGGGCCTTCGCCTAGCCTGACGGACTCGAGGGACCGACAAATGAAGGGACAGATTAAGCGGCTTTAACAGCTCAAGCTTACTGATGAGGAAGCATAAAAGACTAAAAGATCTAAACGGGCCCAGCCGTGTGGCGCCGAGAGCCCAACAAGACCCATATGAGGAAGGGGCGCCGGGAAGCCTACTGCCTCCGAACAAGGCGCGTCGGGAGCTCATCAACCATGCGCCGAGATGATCATGCCGATAGGGGGAGAGGGTGGTGTTATAAAAACCCCCTTTCTCTCGAAAAGAAGAGGGGGGAACAAAAAAAAAAAGGAGAGAGATAGAAAAGACAGAAGAGACCCTACTGGAAGAAAGAAGAAGAGAAGAAGAAGAAGAAGCTCCAGGTGGGCTGCTCGGGGGAGGGAGAAAGAGTCAATGCTCCACCCTCCCCCCCCCATGTTCGCTTTTATTTTGCTTTCCTCTGTATGTAATGGTATATGCCTTCATGCTTTAGCTATTCAGATGAGGTCGAGAGTTCTTTTCTTCCCTGCCTCTGTTCCTCCCCTTACCCGTTTCTCGGCTTTAGCCTTGCAGTCGATGTAAGTGGTGATAATGAGATGAAATGAAATTTAGTGATTGCCGTGCTCGATATTAGGCAATCAAAGTTTTGCCCTCTGTCTTTCTATGAATGTATCTTTCATCTGAACGTCCAATATTCTAGACGTCTCGGTTTTCAGAGTCATCCCCGTGAGTCTGTGCTTCAAAGAGGAATGAAGTCAGGGCCCCAATCCTTATCTAATGGGTTATTGGGTCCTGTTTCCCTCTCCCCTCCTGTCTCGATGGCAGATTCTTCGCAGGCATCTGAGTTTCTTGCGAGGCCCCCAAGCTGTTTAGGAATCGGAGACATCAATCTCTTGATTTCCTGAATTGCTGGCTATAGAAGATGTGTCCCGCCTGTAGACGAATGCAATCCCAGGAGGTTCTGATAAGTGATGACCTTGACCCTTCGGCCCCTCAGCAAAACCCTAATGCCATGGCATCGAAGTCCACAGTCCAGACTGATTTGATCCCTAGATACGGTCCCAATTAAATCTGAATTCCAAAACAGGGCTGTCGGAGCTTCTCGGCGCCACTGGGCCTCGGCGGCAGCAACAGCCCTCGGCGCAATGGTGAGCGCGCCGGGAACCAGCGCGCCGAGAACCCCCTTGCCTGTTCATCTTCCTATGCCGAGATCCCCTCTTTGGCTAATCAATCCGCGCCGAGATCCTCCTTTCAGGCCGATACACTCATACTAGGGGCCTGTCTCCTCATCTACTTTTCAGCCCTTGTCCAACCTGTTATATCGGCTGAAGGGGATATTCACGGTCGCCACATGTACCTCAGGGATGAGATTAACGGGAGGAAACCTCCCCTACATCATCTTAGATCAAATCCATTCATAACCCCATAACCTAAGGGGCCATACCACTGTATAAGCCTCGACGGTTCTTGAGGGGATAGCAAGCATTGCCATGGGCACCTACGTCATCAGGGAGCCCAAGCCTTCTTTTCGGTTATCATCCCGTACCCGTGGATGACGGCCTATTTCCTTTGGCATGACCCGAAAGAAGGGGAAATACTGTCGAAATTCTATCCGATAGGGTTAACCCCGGAAGGCCAAGGGAGTGTGATCGATACGCACCCCGCTTGACTCTATCCCTCGGGAAAATGAATATCATAGACCCTCCAACCGAGCAGGGAGTTCAAAGGGGAAGATTCCCCGCTGTTTATCTAGATTCCATCCCGTCGCTACGTGGATGGCTTCCTATCCCTATTTGGCATGTCTATAAGCCCGGGGGATATGCCGCCCAATTCAATTCATCCAAGCTCGACACGTTAATCGTCTGCCGGCTCCCCTTTATATGCATGCCTGTTTAAGACGGGACGGAGCCAACAAAGCCCCAATCCTCACTGTGGATTTCTGGGCCTTGTTTGCCCCCTCTCTCCCTCAATGTCATCGATGATTTAAACGTTGCGGAGTCCGTGATTTTCTTCTCAAATTTCTCAAGCCACTAGGGCCATTGCAGGGATCAGAGTTTGTCGTCTCTCGATCTCCTGGATGGTCGGCAATACTGATGGCGTGAAGCCTGTTCCTGAGAGCTCGAAGGCCCGGTGACTCTGATCCCTCGAACCCCTTTCATCTGTGACCCTCTGCTGTCAACCTGGTAGGCCCCTGGCTCTTTCCTCACTTGCCTCCTG
This sequence comes from Amorphophallus konjac, assembly GCA_022559845.1. Classification (NCBI taxonomy): domain Eukaryota; kingdom Viridiplantae; phylum Streptophyta; class Magnoliopsida; order Alismatales; family Araceae; genus Amorphophallus; species Amorphophallus konjac. The sequence goes on along the minus strand of CM040121.1, from coordinate 434,108,109 downwards.
AATCCATTCCCCAGCCACTGTCTGCATCCTGAGAAAAATCCCTAAAACAGAGCACCGTAAAACCCCATAAGTCCTCACGGCGCTCAAGCCCAGCACCTTCTCGGCGCCAAACTCTCCCGGCGCCAGGCGCGCCTGGAACTCCCGCGCCAAGATCCTCATCTTCCCCTTTTTCAGCACATGCCGAGAGCCCCCTTCGTGGCGCACCGGGAACTCCCTTCAGCCCGCGCCAAGAAGCCATGCCATATTTCTGAACCCTCACACCGAGAACCTCTTTCTTCTTGGTCTGAACCTTGATCCCCATGTTGTATCCACCCGAGGAATATACAGAGAGCATTTGGCATCCCTCAGGAAATAAATCAATGGGGAGGACCTCCCCTACATTGTTCTGTTCCAATCCGGATTTCTTTATAACCTTATGGACCTAAAGGGCTATGTCACTACATGTGCTCCGACGGGTTCCGAAGGAACATCAATCGATGCTATGGATGAGGGCGATGGCCCCGGGCCTGGTGCCCCCTTCTTTTCCGGCTTTCATCCCGGCATCCTGTGGATGATGGCTTATCTCCTCTTGGCATAATCCAGGATAAGGGGATATGCTGCCAAAATTCATTCACATCACCTTGAGTGATCATGGTATTCTCTCCCAACCCCACTGGCCCATGGAGTTCTGCCCTTGCATGTTCTCCGATGGTCTTCCGAAGGGGGATATCAATAAGACATCGCGCCTGCACAGGGTGGGTCATGTCGCACCGGTCCTTATCCGGATTCCGGGTTAGATATACCCGATCTTTTACGGATCCCATCCTGCCGCTGCATGGGTGGTTTCCTATCCCCACCTGGCATAGTCCAAGGTAATGGGGACATGCCACCGGATTCGCTCCGCATTTGATGTATCCTCGCTTCACTCAGGCCATTTAATGCCCTGCTGATGAACCAACCCTCTCTCTCGTTTGAGTCTTATTTTTGCTGCTACCTTCCTCCTATTTTTGGCGTTTAATCAAGGGTTGTCCTTCTTAGGAAGGGCGTAATTAACGTCATAGCCTTTATGGTATGACGGACTTCGGGTCCCAACTCGGACTTCACAATCGACTGATTAAAAGTCAGATCGAGCGCATAATAAAATTGTCACCCCGGTGACTGGCACGCCAATAAATCAATAAATAACAAATATATATATATATACATATATATATTTAAAACAAAAAAAAGCGCGTTCCACAAGTCTGGCACGCCCGGTGGGACCGAGTCTCCCTTCATCTCTACGCCAAAAATAGGAGGCCCAGCGGGCCCCCTTCAAATTTCTGATTCTGTACGCTTTCCTTATTTTCAGGAAGCTACAATGACTACTGGAATCATGTCCGTATGCTTCGACCAACAACCGATCGATGTGCATGTCCGAGAGGGTTACCTGGCGGTACCGCTGTCATTCGGGTCGATGCCCCCTGCTGTCGGGCTGCCCAACTGCCTGGGCCTCGTCTTCACCGACCTTCTGCAGGTCGACAACAATGAGCAAGGCACTGCTGCAAGTGCCCCGATGAAGACTACTGATAACAAGGGTAGCTTACCAGAGAGGACGACCTCGACAGCCGTCACCTGCTATGTTCATCATGTTCAAAGGAGGGACACGGTCCCCGCTGCTGCCCAAATGAAGAAAAGAATTAACCGGAGGAGCCGGTATGCTGCTGCCGACCGTCGTCTTCCAAATTCTGGGAAGACGATGATGATGGGTGACGTTAGGGTGAACCTCAACGGTCGCCCGAGAGAAGTCCGGCCGGACAGAATTGTCCCGACCGTCCAGATCGACAACAAGTTCCAAGTTCTGGCCACCAGGAGGGCCAACTGGGAAACTGGCGAGAGGAAGCCGCTGGCGCCCAAGCCAGCAAGATATAAACAGGTCTGGCGACCAAAGAAGATTCAGAGCTGGACCCCAACTCGAGATGAGGGGAAAGCTACCGAGGATGTTGTTGCCCGCTTCAGGGCAGGAAGCAGAAGAAGAGAAGGAAAAGACATAAGAGATGATGCTGCTGTTTACCCCAGGGCTTGGGGTAAGAAAGATGAGAAAGAAAGTGAAGAAAGAAATCTGACCACTGTTCGCCCCAGGATGAGGGGCAGAAAATATGAGCAGAAGCAAGACCTCTCAGTCCCCCATCCCAGGGCTGGGGGCAGAAGATGGCAAAGGAAGAACTATGATGCTGCTGCCAACTGCTGCCAGGATGGCGACAGAAGATTTGAGAAAGAAGAAAGAATGAGAACAAGCGAAACAGTCGCTGCTGCCATTCCAAGAAGACTAAGAGCCTGTGCCAGACAGGCTGATATATTTAGATATTCCAAAGCCGAGCATCTGAATGCTCAGGTGGCAAGACTGGCTCATCAGCAAAGAGGCCAGGAAAGGCTGATGCTCCAACCAGAGCCACAAAGGCACAACCCAGAGGAGATGAAATAAGTAGTCCAAGACTACTTCCACTACCTGGGGAACTCTGCCCTCGGTCAGCAAAGATTATCCCGTGCCCTGGGCACCGTGGATGAAGAAGAGGAAGAAACCCTTCAAGAAGTGATGCTCGGAGTCTCCTCCTCCGATTCCAATGATTATGGGGAAGGCCGCAGGGCCGGATATGGGAAAGAAGACCTGCATAGGGAAGAAGCCAGAGAAAGAATATTAGTCTTTGACCGACTCAAATACCCCGATCAGATGAAAAGGAAAGTCTTCAGGCAGAGGGAAAAGATGCAGATCTTTGCCTGCAATATGGCCGGGCTTGGCAAAGGGCAGGATATGTTACCGACACAGCCAGAGGAACTGCTCAGACTAGCAACCAGACCAGGCCCTGTCACAAGAAGAGGCCAAGCGGCGAAAGATAAGATGAAAACTGATGATGAAGCCTGCAAGATCACCACTATGACGGTTAATGTGGTAACAACGGAAGAGGAAGATAATCCCTTCATTGATGATGCTGAAGGGACTTCAGAAGATGTACAGATCTCGTCCACCCTGGATCCCATGATCCAAATGATGTTCAGAAGATACCAGCAGGAGATCAATGCTCTCAGAAGACAGCTCAATGAGAGACATGAAGTTACACCGGTCTCCAAGCAAGCCGAGCCTGTGGGGCATACTTCCAGCTCAACAGAGACGGCTATCCCAGTTAATCCTCTCCTGGCTGATAAGGGCAAAGCACCGAGCCAACCTGTTCCACATCAAACAGTAGCTCAGCCCTCTGCGTCTCAGACACAGCCTACCGCGCCCACCTTGCGCGCCACTGTGATGACAACTCCCCATAGTCAGCAACAAGCTCACTTCTTCCCAGAAGACATAGATCCAGCCGTAGCCCACAAGCTGATGATTGAAAGAATTGTGGAGATGAAGCTGTCTGAGAAGACTGGCGATGATGTTAGTACCTATGGTGTGTACAAGGTGCCATATCCTCCCCAATATGCTGCTAAGAGACTACCTCCAGGCGTCAGTAAGCCGCCTAAGTTCGAAAAATTTAATGGCCAGGGCTCCCCCAGAGAGCACATAGCTTACTACACCACAATCATGGGCGACCTGGCAGTCGACGAAGCTTATCTGCTTAAGTTCTTTGGCTCATCCCTTACTGGGTTAGCCTTTGAATGGTATTCAAGCCTGCCAGCTGGATCGGTGGTTGATTGGCCTGATATGCAGAGAAAATTCCACGACAGATTTCACGTCACGGAAAGAGAAATTACAATAGCCGAACTATATGCAACCAGGCAAAAGCAAGATGAAACAGCACTGGACTACATCAAAAGGTGGAGGAACTTAGCTATGAGATGCATAAGACCTCCTCATCAAGAAGATGCAGTGCAAATATGTAAGCAGAGCCTCAGGAGAGAGGTACTGGAAAAGATGATTGGTGCAGATGTCAGAACATTTGACCGATTGAACAATATAGTAGCGGAGGTCGAGACGTTCCTGTCTAAGCGTCCGATCGCCAATGCTCCAACTGTGCCGAAAGGGAAATCTAATGATCGACGACCAACGCACTCTGAGGCCAACACCGTCGATTTCAGAACCTTCGAGCAACAGAAAGGGAAGAAGGGGGCAGATGAAGCTCCCCTACCAGCAGACACAGCAGAAAGAAAAGATAAGGTCTCTCTGAGAAACAAAATGAGAAAGCCGTACTCTTTCCCGAAAGATAAGACAGCCGCACTATTCAACTGGGCATACAAGTTCAACAAGGTAACATTGCCTGAGCCAAAGAGACCCGATGACGCGGCGAAGAAAGGTGATCCACTGTTTTGTCCATATCACCGTGCGCTGGGCACGCGATTGAAGATTGCTACGTCTTCAAAGATATTATGGAAGGCATGGTCAAAAAGGGTGAGCTACAGCTGGGAGATTACCAGGTAGAGCCACCTCGTCCACATGAGCCTACGGCATTAAAAATGGCCGCCAATATGATTTCAATCTACCAGCAGCTGCCTAAGGAGGCCGTTGAAGAATGTACTAGGCATACTTATGAAGCTTGCTTCCTCACCCCACTGAAGGATCAGGAAGGATGGCAGATGAAACCCATAAAGAACAGAAAGAAGACTCCCGCAGCCAAAACCAATGGAGCATTTATCTGCGGTGTCACACCAAGACCTGAACTATCTCCAGTAAAGCCAGTCTGGCGCACAGCTGAGACAGGGCCAGTCATCCGGATCCCCACTCATAACCGGAGAAGACAAGTCCCTCTACCTGCACATAAGGAAGTAAGTCCTGCAGCCAGGCGTTTACAGCAGTATATTGATGGGCTCGATGAATATGAGCAGAAAAAGCCCGGGCACCTGCTGGTAAAAGACTATATACTCTGGGAGCAGCTCGAAGAATTGAAAATTGAAGAGCAGCCAGAGGCAGAACAAAGAAAAGATGAGACTGAGCCCTTCTGGGGGCAGGAGCTGGCAAAGCCAAATTCCCAGAAGAAGAAGAGACGGCCCAAGTCCAAAAAGGGAAAGAAAGTCATGACAGTACAGTGTAACACTTTGTCAGTGCTCTTTTCCTTGCCCGGGGAGGATGATGAGGCTGAAGCATCAAATGCCCCGCTAGAAGCCAACCATGCTGAGGCCTCTACCTCAGCCCATGCAACACGTTCTGGGAAAAGATGGGGGCGCCCACCACCAGCTAATCATAATATTATATTCAGAGGGGAGCAACCCTATCAGATCCCAGAACCAGAGGTACGAGGTGTCCAGGTTCCTCCCCCTGCCAGCTTGTACCAAGAGAAAGAAGAAGCTCCTTCATTCCTGGAATTCTTGTCCAGTTTGGAGAATGAGCAATTGGCTCACACTGCTCCAGCTAAAAGCAATAAATGCCAGCAGACTGCAGTTAGGAAGCAGAAGCAGCATGAAGAAAATGAAGGAAGTGACCCTCTAGCAAAGCCAGGGGCCGTTGCTATAGAAGAAGCCCCCCAAGAAACCAGTCCAGAGGTTGAGGCCAGCACCGGGCAGCAAAGGCCACGGGCACCACATGAACCTCCAAAACCCCGATGGGCGGAAGAAATGAGACTGTCTAATGTCAGGGTGGGCAGCCGGATCATGAAAATGCTAAAGAAGCTCCCTACCAGATTCTTCATCTGGGAGATTCTCTCTCTGAGTGAGGAGGCTCGCCAAGCAATTGTTGATGCCTTGCAGTCGCCGGCACAATATGAAGCACTCTTGACAGAAGTGAATTCCGGGCCGTCAGTTACATTCACAGAGGATGACATGCTGATTCCGAATTCCGGCCATAACAGACCGCTGTATATGAGGGGCTCCCTGAACTGTCAGCCACTGAACAAGATACTGATAGATCCCGGGGCTGCTGTGAACATCCTCCCATACCGCATCTATCAGAAATATTACTTTGATCTACAGCTTACCAAGGTCAGAGATATGAAGGTTGCAGGGTTCAACCAGAAATGTGAAACACCTCTTGGGGTGGCTGATTTCAACCTCACATTGGGCGACCTCACTACCGTGGTACGATTTTATGTGATCGATTCCAACACCACGTATAAGGCCCTGCTGGGGAGACCGTGGCTGCATGAATATCAGATAGTGCCATCCACACTACATCAGTGCATCAAATACTGCCATGAAGGAAAAGAAGAAAGGGTGTTTGCAGATCTGCATCCCTTCGAAGTATTCGAGTGTCATATGCTCGATGCATCCTACTACACCGAGGTGTCACAGAAGGGTGAAAAGAAAGAGGCTGTGGCCAACCAGAAGAAGCCGGCGACGAAGGCAAGAAATTGGTCTCCACCGCCACCAAAGGGCTATATTAAAAAGCATGAGGTAGCTCACATCTCTTATGCCGGTGACTTTGCTCGGATCACCCCTCCTAGCATTCACCCGTATGATATCAATGAAGAAATGAAAGAAAAGTACACACAAGTGGAGGTGCCGCAGGGTTTATTTAAACCCATCGTCAGCCTTGAGTACCAGACGGTGCTACCACTGAAGACTATGGAAGTCCCTCGCTTCTGCGAGCCTCCTACCATATTCTACACTGGGGAGTCAGTCGAGGAAGATGATCAAGACTGCATGGTCCCTGAAGAGGCTGCAAACCAGATGGTGCCGATTACGGGCTTGGACTATACTACCCCACGGGTTTCGCAGATGTTCTCTAAGATGCAGATGCCATCGCTACAACCGGCTGCCCAAAAGAAGGCGTTCCAGGAGCTATGGGATCCGCCTCGGGATAATAAAGAACTGAGGAAGATCACTCAGCACCCAGGATTGGGTTATACCCTTCGAGAATACTATGAAGCTGAGGTAGATGTCATATCTGTCTCCTACCAGCATGAAGACCCTCCCGAGGTGGGATATGACAAGTACCCCTCGGAAGATGAAGAAATCATTTATCAATCCATAATGAACAATGAAGCCCCAGACAGTCAGCCGGAGACGGGGACGTCTGATGAAGCAAAGAAAGATTGGTGCTGGGAAGACCTACCTTGCAAAGAAGATCTGTTCCATGCTGAAGCAAAGTTCGACACGGGAATCCCGGATGAGGATCAAGCAGCCAAAGAGCTGAGGGAATGCCTAGAGTTTGAGCGCATCCTAGAAGAAGTCCGGGCTCTGCAGAATGATGATCTCTCAAGGGAGTCTGCATCAGAAGAGCCTCTAAGGGCGGAAGACTCCGTCTTCGAGTTTCCTGCTGATCCAGTTACGTCCTCGGGGCGTACTGAACAGAATACAGCAATATTGGCCATATATGATGAGCCAGCAACCGCTGATGACCAGTATGATGAAACAGAAAATCATGAAACTGAAGAAGATTATATCCCGAGAGGCTTCATTGACTTGCAAGAAGCCCCGCCCGAGGTCGAAGATGGAGGTCAGGCCACCGTCGATGAGCTTGTAGAAATAAATCTGGGAATCGCAGATGAGCCAAGGCCGACATTCCTCAGTGCACTGCTGGAGCCAGCTACCAGGGAACAGTATATACAGTTTTTGAAGGAATTCCGAGACTGCTTTGCATGGACATATGATGAAATGCCGGGACTGAGTTCTGATGTGGCACAGCACCGATTGGCAATAAACCTAGAGGCTAACCCTGTAAAGCAGCCTTCCAGGAGAATGCGTCCTGAACTCATAAATCAGATTAACAAAGAGGTTGACAAGCTAATTGATGTAGGCTTTGTCGAAGAAAACCAGTATACTACATGGCTGGCCAATATAGTGCCTGTAAAGAAGAAGAATGGGCAGATCAGAATATGTGTTGATTTCCGGGACCTTAATAAGGCTTGCCCGAAAGATGATTTCCCGGTGCCAATCACTGAAGTAATGATCGATGCGACTATTGGTCATGAGGCCCTATCATTTATGGATGGGTCGTCCGGATACAACCAGATCTGGATTGCTGAAGAAGACAGAGTGCACACCGCATTCCGTACCCCGAAGGGGATATTCCACTACAAAAGGATGCCGTTTGGCCTCAAGAATGCCAGCGCTACCTACCAAAGAGCTATGACAAAGATCTTTGATGATTTGCTCTTCAAGAAAGTAGAGTGCTACATTGATGATTTGGTAGTAAAAACTAAAAGAAGAGAAGACCATTTGCAAGACCTGAGGGTAGTATTCCAGAGGCTGCGCAAATATGAACTCAAGATGAACCCCATGAAATGCGCCTTCGGCGTGTCCAGTGGAAAATTCCTCGGGTTTATTGTCCGTCATAGGGGCATTGAAATTGACCCGTCCAAGATTAAAGCTATCCAGGAGCTCCCTCCACCAAGGAATCTGCACGAGTTGAGATCCCTGCAAGGGCGTCTGGCCTACATCCGACGATTTATATCAAATCTATCGGGAAAATGCCACCCCTTTCACAAGCTCATGATGAAAGATGTGCCGTTCCTCTGGGACGATGGCTGTCAGGAAGCCTTTGAGAAGCTGAAAGAATACCTCAAGACCCCTCCGGTGCTGGGGGCACCCATTAAGGGTAGGCCCTTGATACTGTATATCGCAGCCACATACTATTCCCTGGGGGCAATGCTGGCACAGATAAATGAAGAAGGCAAAGAACAAGCCTTATACTATCTGAGCAGGAGGCTGATTAGAACTGAAGAAAGCTACAGCTACATAGAGAAGACCTGCTTGGCACTAGTCTTTGCTGTCAAAAAGCTCCGACACTATATGTTGTCACATGAAGTCAGATTGATATCTGCAGCAGACCCGCTCAAATACATATTGACTCAGCCAGTACTGAAAGGCCGGTTGGGCAAATGGGCAGTGATCCTGATGGAATTCGATATTACCTATACACCCCAGAGGGCGATAAAAGGACAGGCCGTGGCTGATTTCTTCGCAGAGCATCCTGTGCCGGAAAATGATATGCTAGGGACTGAGTTACCCGATGATGAGACACTCGAGGCCTGCCAGACCCAGTCTGTTATGTGGCAACTATTCTTTGATGGAGCATCTAGAACAAAGACAGACTCCGATGGAAAGACCAGAATACGGGCTGGAGCCGGTATTGTGCTGAAATCACCAGAAGGGGAGGTCGTGCATACTTCCTGTTCTATAAACAAGCCCTGCACCAATAATGAGGTCGAGTATGAAGCTCTGATAATCGGGCTATATGTCAACCTCAACATGGGTATCCAAATGCTTCAAGTATTCAGGGATTCGATGCTGATAATAAAACAGATCTAAGGGGAGTTCGAAGTGCGGAAGCAAGAACTGAATCCCTACCATCAAGAAGCTATGCGCCTCATGGCGAAATTCTACCATATTGAGCTCAAGCATGTGGGCCGTGGACACAATGCCCAGGCTGATGCACTGGCAAAGCTGGCCAGCTCACCAGCAGTTCCGCCAAACAAGACACTGAACATTGTCGTTATGAACCGGCGGCAAGTCCCCAGTATGCTAGAAGGGTGCCCCGAAGAAAACGAAGTTGCCACCATCAGCACAGAGCAAGCGCCTGATTGGAGACAGCACCTGCTGCAATGGTTTCTATACCAACAACTGCCGCAGAAAAGAGAAGAGAAGATGAAACTTCTGAGAATCAAAGATTCTTATGAATTCAGAAATGGGACTCTGTTCCGAATAATGGCAGATGCGCGCAAGAAGATTCTACTCCGCTGTCTGTCCACTGAGGAAGCCTGGCAAGCGATGAAAGAGATACATGCTGGGACAGCAGGTGCCCACCAGGCTGGTCCCAAGATGAAGATAGAAATCAAGAAGCTGGGCTACTATTGGCCCACCATGTTTGAAGACTGCTGTAAATTTGCAAAGTCATGCCAGAAATCTCAGGAGCATGCTACTGTGCCTAGAAGGCCTCCTACAACTCTGCACCCTACAGTTCCCAGCTGGCCATTTGCACAATGGGGAACTGATGTAGTCGGGCCACTGCCGACTTCCTCGACCGGACATAAGTACATACTGGCCATAACAGATTACTTCTCCAGATGGGCGGAGGCTATAGCATTAAGAGAGGTGACTGGTGAACTGGTCGCCAGATTCATCAAGCAGAACATTATCTTCCGGTTCGGGATCCCCAACCGAATAATATCTGACAATGGAAGTCATTTCAGAAATCAGAAGGTCTATCGGCTTGCTGAGAAGTATAAGATCGAATGGAGAACCTCCACTCCTTACAATCCACAGGCAAACGGATTGGCAGAAGCTTTTAACAAGACTCTCTGCACCTTGCTGGCCAAGGTCGTCGGTTCCAATAAGAAGGACTGGGAAGAGAAAATGTATGAAGCTCTGTGGGCATACCGCACCGTCTTCAAGACACCTACAGGGTGCTCACCATACTCATTGGTATACGGCTCAGAGGCAGTGGTTCCGCTAGAGCTGGAAGTCCCGTCACTCAGAGTGGCAGTCCAATATGGCCTGGCACGTGGCGAACAGACCAATGTAGAAAGAAGACTAGAAGAACTGGCTGAATTGGAAGGGAAGCGCCTCCAAGCTCAGAAGAATATCCAAATGTATCAGGCCCGCATGGCCACTGCATTCAACAAACTCGTAAAAGGACGAGAATTTAAGAATGGTGACCTCGTCATGGTCAAGAAAAAAGAAGTCATGGCGTCCAACCCAAAAGGAAATCTAAATGCTAATTGGGAGGGCCCTTATGTGATACAGAGGGTCTACGAAGGAGGGGCCTACATGGTTGTTAACCATCGAGGGGAAATCTGATCCTCGCCACTCAACGGTAGACACCTAAAGCTGTATCATGCTGCACAACCAACATTCCCCGAGTAATCGGACAAAGGCTACCCTTTCTTGGGCTAGCGGCACACCGCCCTAGCCAAGCTACCTTTTTCTTGGTTTAATGGCACTCCGCCCTAACTAAGCTACCTTTCCTTGGTCTAGCGGCACACCACCCTGGCCAAGCTACCTTTTCTTGGTTTAGCGGCACTCCGCCCTAACCGAGCTACCCTCTTTCCTTGGTCTAGCGGCACACCGCCCTGGCCAAGCTACCTTTTCCTTGGTTTAACGGCATTCCGCCCTAACCAAGCTGCCCTCTTTCCTTGGTCTAGCGGCACATCGCCCTGGCCAAGCTGCCTTTTTCTTGGTTTAGCGGCATTCCGCCCTAACCAAGCTGCCCTCTTCCTCAGTCTAGCGGCACTCCGCCCTAACCGAGCTACTCTTCCTTGGTCTAGCGGCACACCGCCCTGGCCAAGCTACCTTTTTCTTGGTTTAACGGCACTCCGCCCTAACCGAGCTACTCTTCCTTGGTTTAGCGGCACTCCGCCCTAACCGAGCTACCTTCCTTGGTTTAGCGGCATTCCGCCCTAACCAAGCTGCCCTCTTCCTCAGTCTAGCGGCACTCCGCCCTAACCGAGCTACTCTTCCTTGGTCTAGCGGCACACCGCCCTGGCCAAGCTACCTTTTTATTGGTTTAACGGCACTCCGCCCTAACCGAGCTACTCTTCCTTGGTTTAGCGGCACTCCGCCCTAGTCAAGCTACCCTCTTTCTTGGTCTGGCAGCACGCCGCCCTGGCCAAGCTACCTTTTTCTTGGTTTAGCGACACTCCGCCCTAACCGAGCTACCCTCTTTTCTTGGTCTGGCGGCACACCGCCCTGGCCAAGCTACCTTTTTCTTGGTTTAACGGCACCCCGCCCTAGCCGAGCTACCCTTCCTTGATCTAGCGACACTCAACCCTAGCCAAGTCACCCCTTATCGTGATATAATAACATTCTGACCTGTCACTCTCTAAAAAAAAAAGAGAGAGAAGAAAAGAAAAAAGAAAAAGGGAAGAAGAAAAAGAAGAGACAAAATGAGGTTAAAAATAGAGATACCCCGCCAGGCTTGTTCAGGCGTTCTGGACAAGGGAAAAAATGGCCAAAACCCAGCTGTGGTGAAAACCCGAAAGGGCATTGCAGGCAAAATCGGGTACCCCGCCACGTGAAAACCCGAAAGGGCGTGTGGGCAAAAGCAAGAGGGGGTTGGCTCCGGTGAAAACCCGAAAGGACACTTGGGTCAGTAATGTGGTAACCCCAAAGAAAGCCTCATCTCCCACCATAAACTCCTCGTCGATCGGCCGGCACCTTGTCCGATCAACGATTAAACCCACTCAGTATAGACCCTACGTCTATCCTAATGAGACCCTCATTCACCCTATCCAAAGTCCCACCATGGTGAAACTCACCGTTGATCGACCCGCACCCCGCCCGATCAATGATAAGACATGTCCAGTTTAGACCTTACGTCTATCCTGATGAAACCTATGAATTCCTTTGCATCGGTATAAACCCAATACCGATGATGAAACCCACCTTTGGTCGACGGGCTCGCCGCCCGATCGGCAAAGAAACCGGTCCGGTTTAGACCTTACGTCTGTTCCGACTAGATCTGCATATCTCTTTACGTCCCGCCGTGATGAAACCTGCTGCTGGTTGATTGGCACACTGCCCGATCGGCAATGAAACCTGTCCGGGCTAGACCCTACGTCTATCCCGATGGAACCTATGAAATCCTTGCATTGGTATAAACCCAATACCGATGATGAAATTCGCTGCCGATCGACTGGCACACTGCCCGATCAGCGATGAAACCTGTCCGGGCTAGACCCTACGTCTATCCCGATGAAGCCTATGAAATCCTTGCATTGGTATAAACCCAATACCGATGATGAAATTCACTGCCGATCGACTGTCACACTGCCCGATCAGCGATGAAACCGGTCCGGGCTAGACCCTACGTCTATCCCGATGAAGCCTATGAAATCCTTGCATTGGTATAAACCCAATACCGATGATGAAATTCGCTGCCGATCGACTGGCACACTGCCCGATCAGCGATGAAACCTGTCCGGGCTAGACCCTACGTCTATCCCGATGAAACCTATGAAATCCTTGCATTGATATGAACCCAATATCAATGATGAAACCTGCTATCGGTCGGCTGGCGCGCTGCCTGATCGACGCTAAAATCCATCCAGGGTGGACCTTCCGTCCGCTCTGACATAGCACAACACCGCTCTTTGAATCTATTCAGACCCTCCGTCTGGATAGATCATGAAACTCTATTCCCTTGCGTTAATGTTAAACCCCACATTAACGATGAAACTCATGTTCTCAGAAAGCGGCCTCGTGCCCGAGCTGCTACTTATATCCTCTAAATCAATTCGGACCTTTCGTCTGGATAGGATGAAAGTTCTGGTCCCAGAAAAGACAATGAAAAAGAAAAGAGAAAGAAAACAACAACAAAAAAGTACAAAAAAAAAATGGGGTTGAAAATAGAGATACCCCGCCAGACTTGTTCAGGCATTCTGGACAAGGATAAAAAGGGCTAAAACCCAGCTGTGGTGAAAACCCGAAAGGGCACTGCAGGCAAAATCGGGTACCCCGCCACATGAAAATCCGAAAGGACGCGTGGGCAAAAGCAAGAAGGGGCCGGCTCCGGCGAAAACCCGAAAGGGCGCTTGGGTCGGTAATGTGGTAATTCAGAAGTTCCATGCCAACCGGCACGTTGCCTTCACCTACCCTTCACTGACGAGGCCTTCTGTCGGTCATCTGGCTCTATGCCCCACCGATGAGAAAGCCTTGCCGGGGTAGATCTTACGTCTACCCTGATGAAATCTACATGCCCTCCTTTCACATATCCCACCGACAATAAAACCGGTCACCAGTCTGATAAAGCCTGGCCAGTTCAGACCTTACGTCTGTCCTGATCAAACTCCTAAACCATCCCTTGACCGATCGGCCCTTTTGCCCGATCAACGATGGAACCCTACCAGGATAAACCCTACGCTTATCCTGATGAAACCTATGTATTTCTTGGCCATGTCCCACCCGCGATAGAACCTGCTGGAATAGACCTTACGTCTATCCTGACAAGACCTACACCTCTACCTACATCCTAGCTATTGGTCGACCGGCACCTCGCCCGACCAATGATGAAACCCTACCCAGTTTAGACCTTTCGTCTATTCTGATGAAAATTGAGCTCTCCCTTGCATCGATATAAACCCGATAGCGATGATGAAACCAGCTACTGGTCAACCGGCACCTTGCCCGACCGATGATAGGACCCTACCCAGTTTAGACCTTTCGTCTATTCTGATGAAACTTTAACTCTTCTTTGCATCGATATCAACCCAATATCGATGATGAAACCAGCTATTGATCGACCGGCACCTCGCCCGATCAATGATGAAATCCTACCAGTTTAGACTTTTCGTCTATTCTGATGAAACCTATGAAGCTCCCTTGCATCGATATAAACCCGATACCGATGATGAAACCAGCTACTGGTCGAACGGCACCTTGCCCGACCGATGATAGGACCCTACCCAGTTTAGACCTTTCGTCTATTCTGATGAAACTTCAACTCTTCTTTGCATCGATATCAACCCAATAGCGATGATGAAACCAGCTATTGATCGACCGGCACCTCACCCGATCAATGATAAAATCCTGCCAGTTTAGACTTTTCGTCTATTCTGATGAAACCTATGAAGCTCCCTTGCATCAATATGGGCCCAATATCGATGATGGAACCAGCTATTGATCGACCGGCACCTCGCCCGATCAATGATGAAACCCTGTCCAGTTCAGACCCTACGTCTGTCCTGATGAAAACTATACACCCTTTAATGTCCCGCCTGCTATAACCTCTGCCCAGTCTGGACCTTACGTCTACTCTGATGGAACCTCTTTATTCATATTCCTGCAAGTTGTCTCTCCCGCGGCACATATGGCCAAGAAGGACGTTTATTGCTACCAACAGAATTCTGTTTAAGCACCTCCTCAGATGCCGTCACGCGGTGGAGCGAGTCCCCCATCCTTTCTCTGAAGGGGTGGACGCTCTCCTGCCAGGTACGAGCCATTCGCATGAGGAATTGCTAAAACCACTACCCCACTTCCCAAAGTGATAAAACCACATGCAGAAGAAGATGGATACACATGAAGCCAAAGAGTCCTTTTCATTGAGAAGGGAGTGTAAGGTTTCGCACAGCACCTACAGGCGATGCAGCGGATAACAAAAATTCATTTACCCGATTCCGGTGTTATGGAAAGCTTAATCTGTACTCTAATCAGTGTTTCTAAGACCCTAATTACGGGTTGCGTGTTTCACCTTGCACGGAACGACGCTGTCCGCTAAGCCCGATGCAGAGAAACCGAGCCGCACAGATGTACGGCCTCTAGAGCAGATCCACACAGACCCTTGCGCAACGACGGTACCTCCCCGGCACAACTTTCCCCGGCTCTAACACCTTCTGGAGAGAGAGAGAGCAAGGGGGAGAAAGGGGGGAGGCTAATCCTCCTCTCTTAACCCTTAATGCTTGGTTAAGCTAAGAGAGGTTGGAAGAGTTAGAGAGTTCAAATGAACTCACGTAGGTGCCATATATATAGGATTTGGACCCTTTTCTAAAGACCTCCAAAGGACCAAAATTATATATATGACCTTTCCATTATTATACATATGTATTAAGTCCCATTTACACTCCTTTCCAAAAGGAATTAAATAGAAATAATACATACATTTGTATAATAATTATTCGTCACCCAAGAATCCATTGTGTGTGATCCTCTAGGCCCATAGTCACTCTAGTTTAAGGCCCATTAACTTCTAATTCCTAATTAGAAGTAAATTAAACATATTATTCGCTTCTACAAGAGCCGAATAATAGTTTAATTCATTCCGAACCTTCGATCACGTTGGGTCAAGCAAATCCGCGTGATCCTAGAGGACGCCGTGTTTAAACCAGCCTGTCTGGTACTTGTAAGTCCACAGTTACCGCATCGATATAATCCCTCGCTCCTTCTATGAGTCTGGTACGATCGAGGGTACGGTATCTGTCAAACCCCATGATCGTGCCATTTGACTATGACCTCCTTAAAGTGTATGACATCCGTCCTAAACGAACTCATACGACCCTGGCTAGGGATTTAACGGAGCGTCAATGTCATGACCCATTAACTGTCTGATATATACCCGACAGTGAGCGATCCCCTCTTGACCATTGATGATCTTCACACGTATCCTGGAGTGGTTAATGACTCGGCAACTCATGACTTAAGGTTAAAGTCACTTAGCTAAGTAATTAAACCATTCCAGTCCTCGTGTAAGATCCGATCAATATCTCAGGTCAAAGGACCAGCGATGCTACTGTGACCGTTGGATCTTCAGTTGACATTAGGTATAATCAACCATCTGAAGATCCAATAGCGGATCAGTTCAGTCCACATCCTCCAAGGACATACACCTACACATATGTGTTGGTGCCCCGCACCAATGACCATGAGACTGGTCACTGACACATCATGTGTACTGGTTTAATAGGTAATCAAAGTCCCCGAGTGATTACCCTCCAACCAGGAACAATTTAAGGTATGTGTTCATGTAAAGTAAGTCTCATGTTCGAGATCCAATCTCGAGCTGACTTTACAACCACATATCCTAGGGACAACGTAAAGTAACACAATCACATATTTACGCTCAAACACCACTTTATTAATGAACAAGATCGTATAACTATTGGGCCTACCCGACCCGAAATTGGCCTGTAGCACACCAACACTAACAATCTCCCACTTGAACTACAGCCAATTGCCCACAACTTTGAGGTCCATCTTATCCCGATGACGCTCAAATACAGTCTGTGTCAAAGACTTAGTCAGTTGATCTGCTATGTTGTCTTCTGACGGTACACGCTCTACCATCACATCTCCACGATCAACAATCTCCCGAATAAGGTGAAAGCGCCTGAGAATATGCTTTGACCTTTGGTGAGATCTCGGTTCCTTCGCCTGGGCGATGGCCCCATTATTATCACAAAATAATGGGATGGAAGCTGATATCTCGAGAACTACGCCGAGTTCCAAGATGAATTTCTTCATCCAGATGACTTCTCCAACTGACTGCCCCTCCATTCAACATGAATACAAATTTAGACATGGATTTATAATTATCTGGATCTGACTGGAAACTAGAATCTGTGTAAGCTCTAAGCTGTAAGTCCTCTCCTCCATAAAGCAGAAAAAAAATCCTTAGCCCTTCACAGGTACTT
The DNA here is from genome assembly GCA_022559845.1 of Amorphophallus konjac. NCBI lineage: Eukaryota > Viridiplantae > Streptophyta > Magnoliopsida > Alismatales > Araceae > Amorphophallus > Amorphophallus konjac. The sequence goes on along the minus strand of CM040121.1, from coordinate 434,091,169 downwards.
AAGGATACCCTTTACTGCATTCCAGTGCTCTTCGCCTGGATTTGCCTGATAATTTTATTGACAATGCTTAAAGCATTGGCAACATCAGGCCGTGTACATAGCATTGCATACATGATTGACCCTATCGCCGAAGCATGGGGTACCTTATTCATGTGCGCCACCTCCTCAGAAGTTTTAGGACTCATCCCCTTGGATAGGTAAATTCCATGTCTCATGGGAATGAGACCTCTCTTGGAATTTTTCATCATAAACCTTTTGAGGATATTGTCTATGTATATGGATTGGGATAGTCTTAGCATCCTTTTAGATCTATCTCGATAGATCCTTATGCCCAGCACATAGGATGCTTCTCCCAAATCCTTCATGGAGAAAGTCTTGGACAACCAAGACTTAGTTGATGTCAACATCCCTACATCATTCCCAATGAGTAAGATGTCATCAACATAAAGGACCAAGAAGGTCACTGAGCTCCCACTGACTTTCTTATAAACACAGGGTTCATCTTCATTCTGAATGAAGTTGAAAGATTTGACAGCCTCGTCAAATCTTAAGTTCCAGCTTCTAGATGCCTGCTTTAATCCATAAATGGACCTTTGAAGTTTACATACCTTATTAGGATGTGGCTTGGAAGTGAATCCCTCAGGTTGTACCATGTACACCTCTTTTGATAGGTTTCCATTAAGAAAAGCTGTCTTCACATCCATTTGCCAGATCTCGTAATCCAGGTATGCAGCAATGGCAAGGAGGATTCTGATTGACTTAACCATGGCTACCGGTGAAAACGTCTCGTCATAGTCAATGCCTTGCCTTTGACGATATCCTTTCGCCACTAGTCCAGCCTTATATGTGTCAATCTGTCCATCTGCACCGATTTTCCTTTTGAAAATCCATTTGCAGCCGATAGGGACCTTCCCTTCGGGTACATCAACTAAGTTCCAAACTTTGTTGGTGTACATGGACTGTATCTCTGAATCCATTACCTCTTGCCATTTCTCAGAATCTACACTACGGATCACCTCCTGGTACGACTGAGGATCATCATCCTCATCGATACATACCTTAGAGGACCCCTCTGAGACATGTCCAACATATCTCTCAGGTTCTCTCGGTAGTCTACCAGATCTCCGTAGTGTCAGTGTTTCACCTTGAATAGGATCAACCGATACAGTCTCATCTAATGAGTTTGTGTCTATGGGTTATGGTTCTTGGACCTCGTCCAATTCTATCTGGCTCCCACTATTTTTCTGGAGTAGATATTCTCTTTCCAGAAATACAGCTCTCTTGGCCACTAAGACCCTTTGCTCAGAAGGGTGATAGAAATAATATCCAAACGTCACCTTTGGATATCCCACAAACCTACACTTATCGGTTCTTGACTCAAGCTTATCACTTTCGTTCTTCTTTACATGAGCAGGACACCCCCAAATTTTAATGTGATTAAAATTTGGTTTCCTGCCCTTCCATATCTCATATGGAATAGAAGGAACTGATTTACTTGATATCCTATTCAATAAATAAGCCACAGTCTATAACGCATAGCCCCTGAGAGACAAGGGTAGTCCTGACATAGACATCATGGATCGGACCATGTCTAACAAGGTCCTGTTTCTCCTCTCGGATACACCATTGTGTTGTGGTGTATACGGTGGTGTCCACTGAGAAACTATTCCATGGTCTTTAAGATAAGAAGTGAATTCATGGCTTAAGTATTCACCTCCTCGATCCGATCGAAGAGCCTTAATACTTTTGCCAATCTGTTTCTCTACTTCATTCTTGTATTCCTTAAACTTCTCAAAGGCTTGTGACTTATGTCTCATTAAATACACATAGCCATATCTAGAGAAGTCATCAATAAAAGAAATGAAATAGAGATAATCTCCTTTTGCTTCTATGGACATGGGTCCACACACATCCGAGTCTATGAGCTCGAGAAGGTCAACAGCCCTCTCTCCATGTCCACCAAAGGGAGCCTTAGTCATTTTCCCCATGAGACACGACTCACAGGTATCAAATGGCTTGTATTCGAAGGAATTCAAATACCCATTTGAGTGTAAGTGAGAGACTCTTTTCTCACCTACATGACCAAGTCTGCAATGCCATAGATATGCAGAATTCACTTCATCAGCATTGGAAATTTGCATAACATTAGAACGTGTATCTAATACATATAGACCATTGACTAATGAACCATTGGCTATAACCAAACCATTATTCATTATAGAGCACCCAGTGCTATTAAAAGCCAATGTATATCCAATGTTATACAAGCCACAGATTGAAATAATGTTCTTAATAATATTAGGAACATAATAACAGTCATTCAGCTCCAGAATGACTCCTGAAAGTAAACTGAGGCGTGCAGTCCCGACAGCTTTGGCAGAAACCAAAACTCCATTGCCCATCCTCAGTTCAATCTCCTTTTTGCCCAATCGCCTTCTATTTGCCAGCACCTGCATAAAATTGCAGATATGAGATGCATATCCAGTATCCAATACCCATGATGTGGATTTCATATATGACAAATTAAGGTCTATGACAAAAATACCTTCATTTAGAATTGCCTTGTAATTCCTTTTCCAATACCCAGTTTCCCCGCATCGAAAATATTTGTCTTCCTTTTCATTATTCTTGCCCTTCCCTTTGTCAACTTTGGCGAGTTGCTTACCCGTGGCCTTTTTCTTTCCCTTCCCTTTGTTACTCGTGGCGGATATTTGAGAGGCCTTCCTTTTCTTGTTGGCCCGGCCAATAACCATTACAGACGAAGATGGTTTATCTTTCTACATGATTCCTTCAGCACTCTTTAACATATTGAGCAGCTCTGGGAGAGTTGCTTCAATCCTGTTCATGTTAAAGTTCATGATGAAGGAAGAAAAAGAATCAGGCAATGACTGGAGTATAAGATCAATGCATAGTTCAAGATCCAACTTGAACCCCAATGCATTGAGTCTTTCAATCCACTCCATCATTTTCAGTACATGGGCCTGTACTGATGAACCCTCATACATCCGTGTCCTGAAAAGCCTTTTGGAGATGTCATACCTCTCAATCCTACCCTGCTCCCCGAAGAGCTGGCGTAGATTGAGAAGTATACTTCTACAATCAGTCTTTTCAAATTACCTCTGTAGCTCAGGAGCCATAGAGACCAACATGTAACATTGGGCTAGGGAGGAGTCCTCAGACCACTTGGCATGAGCTAGTAACTCGCCCTCGTCGGCATCAGGAGCTGGCTCAGAATGAACCGTGTCCAACACGTACGCAATCTTTTCGGCGGTAAGGACTATGCGTAGATTACGCAGCCAATCCGAGTAGTTCAGTCCAGTTAATCTATTTGCATCCAAGATGCCGCGGAGGGGGTTGGACGACGATATTGTAATCTGGATAAGAAATAAAAGATAACTTAGCATGTGTTCAAATTCTAACTTAGATGTGGTTTTCTATCTTAGTTAGTCCCACTATTTTTCGATCGGACTATATAACCCTCAGTATATAGAACGGGAGATCAGCGAGATCTACCTAGTGGGTCGAAATCCCAACGAGACTGATGTACGACCTTGTGGAAAGCACAACAAGCCATACACCATCTCAAGGGCAGTCAACAAGCACTTGCATCTAATGTAATATCTGATATTCGACCCCGAGAAATCATCCCCTTGTAGAAAAGCACAACAAAGGATATTCTCGGTTAGATCTAACCATCATTACTACATAGCAATGAGTTCATGACCCGACCCTTGTGGAAAGCACAACAAGGAGGAGTTCAATTCCTCACCCCAATGAGGCCGAGCCTTGGAGTTTAATCCCGCCCCCAAACTCATGGACCTTGTGGAAAGCACAACAAATCTATGAAATGAAGACGTTCATTCACTCCATAATGATGGAGGGCCACGACGACTCCTAGAGCCACGCTTACCAGATCTAAAATTTAAACGCGAGGGAATTTAATTTTATCTTGATCTCACCCTAGGTGGTAATATAAATATATCCAATATATTTACCGTACCTAGTAGTTTGCACAAAATAAATGCATCCAATGCAAAAATAAACGCAAGTGATCATGGACTTTAACCCTAATGTAACTAAGACATCCGGCCCGCTTCCGAAGCAGCTGGATCGTCCTCGTCGGGTGTGCTCCACGCTTTCAATCATCGACGCCGCATTAATTACAATTTTTACACGGCACGCAGGCCGAAAAAATTAAATTACATGTGACTCAAATTCCAGCAGCCCTTAGGGCGAGTACAACAATGGAGGAAGATAGAAGTACATTGGAATTTCAACAGAGAGAGAAAGGAGGTTCGCAGACCCCAATTACCTACATTAATCCAAGTCCATGATCACTTGCCAACCCATTCAAATAAAATCAATCAAGGGTTATTTTCTGAAAATAATCCTTACTTTTGAATTTAATAATGGGATGTGCAAACAAAAATATGCTAGCTTTGTTTACTTTTAAAAATCAAAGCATGATTAACTAAAATTAAACATACAAGCAGGCCAATACAAGGTAAATAAAGTAACGCACGTAAAGAACCATCATTTTCTACAGGAGCATCTAATTGAGATAATTAATTAAATTTAAATTTAAATTTAATTATTCAATAATCAAATTTAAATTCAAAATTTAAACATGCCAATAATTTAAATTTAAATTCAAACTAATTATCCAATAATTTTTGTTTGAAAATAAATTTAAAACAATGCAATTATCCTCAATTAGTAATTTTCTAAAATTCAAAATTTGAATTTAATAATTATCTAATAATTAAAATTCAAACAATTGAATTTTCCATATTTCACTTCAATAAAATTTAAAATTTGAGTTTTTTAATTATCTAATAATTAAAAATTCAAAAACTTAAATTTTACTGAAGTAACTTCAATTATTACCATTTTATCTCAAGATAAAAAGTAATTATCTCACCTTGGTAAATTCAAATCGGTTAAATAAAATTTACCATTCGACATTTACTATTGAGATAATACTATTTAACTTATGAAATAAAATTCTATTTAATTTACTGAGCATTTTGATATATATATATATAATATATATATTTAGATATGGATCAATAAATTAAAAAACAAAATAAGCAATTTTTTTTTAATAAAAAAACATTTTTTTCCTAAACGGCGCTAAAAACACCGACCAGAGCGCGAACCTGGCTCTGATACCACTGTTAGGTTTCGCACAGCACCTACGGGCGACGCATCGGATAACAAAAATTCATTTGTCCGATTCCGGTGTAATGGAAAGCTTAATATGTGCTTTAATCGGTGTTTCTAAGACCCTAATTACGGGTTGCGTGTTTCACCTTGCGCGGAACGACGCTGTCCGCTAAGCCCGATGCAGAGAAATAGAGCCGCACAGATGTACGGCCTCTAGAGCAGATCCACACGGACCCTTGCGCAGCGACGGTACCTCCCCGGCACAACTTTCCCCGGCTCTAACACCTTCTGGAGAGAGAGAGAGAGCAAGGGGGAGAAAGGGGGGAGGCTAATCCTCCTCTCTTAACCCTTAATGCTTGGTTAAGCTAAGAGAGGCTGGAAGAGTTTGAGAGTTCAAATGAACTCACGTAGGTGCCATATATATAGGATTTGGACCCTTTTCTAAAGACCTCCAAAGGACCAAAATTATATATATGACCTTTCCATTATTATACATATGTATTAAGTCCCATTTACACTCCTTTCCAAAAGGAATTAAATAGAAATAATACATACATTTGTATAATAATTATCCGTCACCCAAGAATCCATTGTGTGTGATCCTCAGGGCCCATAGTCACTCTAGTTTAAGGCCCATTAACTTCTAATTCCCAATTAGAAGTAAATTAAACATATTATTCGCTTCTACAAGAGCCGAATAATAGTTTAATTCATTCCGAACCTTCGATCACGTTGGGTCAAGCAAATCCGCGTGATCCTAGAGGATGTCGGGTTTAAACCAGCCTGTCTGGTACCTGTAAGTCCACAGTTACCGCATCGATATAATCCCTCGCTCCTTCTATGAGTCTGGTACGATCGAGGGTACGGTATCTGTCAAACCCCATGATCGTGCCATTTGACTATGATCTCCTTAAAGTGTATGACGTCCGTCCTAAACGAACTCATACGACCCTGGCCAGGGATTTAACAGAGCGTCAATGTCATGACCCATTAACTGTCTGATATATACCCGATAGTGAGCGATCCCCTCTTGACCATTGATGATCTTCACACGTATCCTGGAGTGGTTAATGACTCGGCAACTCATGACTTAAGGTTAAACTCACTTAGCTAAGTAATTAAACCATTCCAGTCCTCGTGTAAGATCCGATCAATGTCTCAGGTCAAAGGACCAACGATGCTACTGTGACCGTTGGATCTTCAGTTGACATTAGGTATAATCAACCATCTGAAGATCCAATAGCGGATCAGTTCAGTGCACATCCTCCAAGGACATACACCTACACATATGTGTTGGTGCCCCGCACCAATGACCATGAGACTGGTCACTGACACATCATGTGTCCTGGTTTAATAGGTAATCAAAGTCCCCGAGTGATTACCCTCCAACCAGGAACAGTTTAAGGTATGTGTTCATGTAAAGTAAGTCTCATGTTCGAGATCCAATCTCGAACTGACTTTACAACCATATATCCTAGGGACAACGTAAAGTAACACAATCGTATATTTACGCTCAAACACCACTTTATTAATGAACAAGATCGTATAACTATTGGGTCTACTCGACCCAAAATTGGCCTATAGCACACCAACACTAACAGGGAGTACATAAAGGGCCCCGAGGGGACATTGTATTCAAAACAAAGAGATCAAAAGGAATTGAAAGGGATTATAAGAAAAGTCAATGCAAAGAAGCTTCCAAGCTGCAAGATGAAAGATGATTAGCAATCCCAAGCTGAGAAATGAGATCAGATGCTGAATTACGCACCTGCAGGCACCGTGTCATTTATTCTGCACTCACGCTACCTGCAAATGGGGGGCATTTGTTGACACCGGAAATATAATCAAAGATAAAGATGAGACGAAAGATCAGATTGAATCAGAAATGAAGACCCGAGGAACTCCTGCAAAACTAGGATTACGGAGAGTCCATTACTGAAGCTGTCACCCGGCTGAAGCCCTCCCCGGCCAAGCTGATGTCCGGTATTGTCGTCGCTCAGACGGCAGTACTGATGAAGAACTGCAGTCCACTGACTGATGAAAATCTCCAGAAATATTCTGATGAAGCTATGCTAACTCACCAATTAATGGGCCTTCGCCTAGCCTAGCCTGACGGACTCGAGGGACCGACAAATGAAGGGACAGATTAAGCGGCTTTAACAGCTCAAGCTTACTGATGAGGAAGCATAAAAGACTAAAAGATCTAAACGGGCCCAGCCGTGTGGCGCCGAGAGCCCAACAAGACCCATATGAGGAAGGGGCGCCGGGAAGCCTACTGCCTCCGAACAAGGCGCGCCGGGAGCTCATCAACCATGCGTCGAGATGATCATGCCGATAGGGGGAGAGGGTGGTGTTATAAAAACCCCCTTTCTCTCGAAAAGAAGAGGGGGAACAAAAAAAAAGGAGAGAGATAGAAAAGACAGAAGAGACCCTACTGGAAGAAAGAAGAAGAGAAGAAGAAGAAGAAGCTCCAGGTGGGCTGCTCGGGGGAGGGAGAGGAGTCAATGCTCCCCCCTCCCCCCCCCCCCATGTTCGCTTTTATTTTGCTTTCCTCTGTATGTAATGGTATATGCCTTCATGCTTTAGCTATTCAGATGAGGTCGAGAGTTCTTTTCTTCCCTGCCTCTGTTCCTCCCCTTACCCGTTTCTCGGCTTTAGCCTTGCAGTCGATGTAAGTGGTGATAATGAGATGAAATGAAATTTAGTGATTGCCGTGCTCGATATTAGGCAATCAAAGTTTTACCCTCTGTCTTTCTATGAATGTATCTTTCATCTGAACGTCCAATATTCTAGACATCTCGGTTTTCAGAGTCATCCCCGTGAGTCTGTGCTTCAAAGAGGAATGAAGTCAGGGCCCCAATCCTTATCTAATGGGTTATTGGGTCCTGTTTCCCTCTCCCCTCTTGTCTCGATGGCAGATTCTTCGCAGGCATCTGAGTTTCTTGCGAGGCCCCCAAGCTGTTTAGGAATCGGAGACATCAATCTCTTGAATTCTTGAATTGCTGGCTATAGAAGATGTGTCCCGTCTGTAGACGAATGCAATCCCAGGAGGTTCTGATAAGTGATGACCTTGACCCTTCGGCCCCTCAGCAAAACCCTAATGCCATGGCATCGAAGTCCACAGTCCAGACTGATTTGATCCCCAGATACGGTCCCAATCAAATCTGAATTCCAAAACAGGGCTGTCGGAGCTTCTCGGCGCCACTGGGCCTCGGCGGCAGCAACAGCCCTCGGCGCAATGGTGAGCGCGCCGGGAACCAGCGCGCCGAGAACCCCCTTGCCTGTTCATCTTCCTATGCCGAGATCCCCTCTTTGGCTAATCAATCCGCGCCGAGATCCTCCTTTCAGGCCGATACACTCATACCAGGAGCCTGTCTCCTCATCTGCTTTTCAGCCCTTGTCCAACCTGTTATATCGGCTGAAGGGGATATTCACGGTCGCCACATGTACCTCAGGGATGAGATTAACGGGAGGAAACCTCCCCTACATCATCTTAGATCAAATCCATTCATAACCCCATAACCTAAGGGGCCATACCACTGTATAAGCCTCGACGGTTCTTGAGGGGATAGCAAGCATTGCCATGGGCACCTACATCATCAGGGAGCCCAAGCCTTCATTTCGGTTATCATCCCGTACCCGTGGATGACGGCCTATTTCCTTTGGCATGACCCGAAAGAAGGGGAAATGCTGTCGAAATTCTATCCGATAGGGTTAACCCCAGAAGGCCAAGGGAGTGTGATCGATACGCACCCCGCTTGACTCTATCCCTCGGGAAAATGAATATCATAGACCCTCCAACCGAGCAGGGAGTTCAAAGGGGAAGATTCCCCGCTGTTTATCTAGATTCCATCCCGTCGCTATGTGGATGGCTTCCTATCCCTATTTGGCATGTCTATAAGCCCGGGGGATATGCCACCCAATTCAATTCATCCAAGCTCGACACGTTAATCGTCTGCCGGCTCCCCTTTATATGCATGCCTATTTAAGACGGGACGGAGCCAACAAAGCCCCAATCCTCACTGTGGATTTCTGGGCCTTGTTTCCCCCCTCTCTCCCTCAATGTCATCGATGATTTAAACGTCGCGGAGTCCGTGATTTTCTTCTCAAATTTCTCAAGCCACTAGGGCCATTGCAGGGATCAGAGTTTGTCGTCTCTCGATCTCCTAGATGGTCGGCAATACTGATGGCGTGAAGCCTGTTCCTGAGAGCTCGAAGGCCCGGTGACTCTGATCCCTCGAACCCCTTTCATCTGTGACCCTCTGCTGTCAACCTCGTAGGCCCCTGGCTCTTTCCTCACTTGCCTCCTGAATCCATTCCCCAGCCACTGTCTGAATCCTGAGAAAAATCCCTAAAACAGAGCACCGTAAAACCCCATAAGTCCTCACGGCGCTCAAGCCCAGCACCTTCTTGGCGCCAAACTCTCCCGGCGCCAGGCGCGCCGGGAACTCCCGCGTCGAGATCCTCATCTTCCCCCTTTTCAGCACATGCCGAGAGCCCCCTTCGTGGCTCGCCGGGAACTCCCTTCAGCCCGCACCGAGAAGCCATGCCATATTTCTGAACCCTCACGCCGAGAACCTCTTTCTTCTTGGTCTGAACCTTGATCCCCATGTTGTATCCACCCGAGGAATATACAGAGAGCATTTGGCATCCCTCAGGAAATAAATCAATGGGGAGGACCTCCCCTACATTGTTCTGTTCCGATCCGGATTTCTTTATAACCTTATGGACCTAAAGGGCTATGTCACTACATGTGCTCCGACGGGTTCCGAAGGAACATCAATCGATGCTATGGATGAGGTCGATGGCCCCGGGCCTGGTGCCCCCTTCTTTTCCGACTTTCATCCCGGCATCCCGTGGATGATGGCTTATCTCCTCTTGGCATAATCCAGGATAAGGGGATATGCTGCCAAAATTCATTCACATCACCTTGAGTGATCATGGTATTCTCTCCCAACCCCGCTGGCCCACGGAGTTCTGCCCTTGCATGTTCTCCGATGGTCTTCCGAAGGGGGATATCAATAAGACATCGCGCCTGCACAGGGTGGGTCATGTCGCACCGGTCCTTATCCGGATTCCGGGTTAGATATACCTGATCTTTTACGGATCCCATCCTGCCGCTGCATGGGTGGTTTCCTATCCCCACCTGGCATAGTCCAAGGTAATGGGGACATGCCGCCGGATTCGCTCCGCATTTGATGTATCCTCGCTTCACTCAGGCCATTTAATGCCCTGCTGATGAACCAACCCTCTCTCTCATTTGAGTCTTATTTTTGCCGCTACCTTCCTCCTATTTTTGGCATTTAATCAAGGGTTGTCCTTCTTAGGAAGGGCGTAATTAACGTCATAGCCTTTATGGTATGACGGACTTCGGGTCCCGACTCGGACTTCACAATCGACTGATTAAAAGTCAGATCGAGCGCATAATAAAATTGTCACCCCGGTGACTGGCTGATGAGGACATCTCCCGGCATTCCCTATGGCACGAGGCGACTCCGACTTCGTGACCCCTTGGAGATGTGGTCCTCATGGCTATCTTTATTTGTTGCTTATGTAGTTTCTTTATTTGAGTCATATCATGTGTAATTTTCCTTTATTTGAGTCCATTATCTAGGTCTTAGAGTTAATTATCCAAGTCTTGAGTCATTTGGACCCTTAGTTGAGGACATTGGGCCCAGTTAGTGGGCTTGGCCCATGGGCGCCCCCCCCGTCTCTTGGTCTTTTGCATTTATGCACTTTGTTAGGGGGTTTTGTGCAAATGGTCCAACTCTATATAAGGACCCCCCCCTCTCCCATTTGTAAGAACTTTTGATGAATTGAAAAATTAAACCCTCAAGTATTCTCTCTCCCTCTCTCTATAGTTCTCTCTCTCTCTCTCACTACTTCTCCCTCTCTCTCTCTAAATTTCGAAATCCCCTCTCTCTCCTCCCTAATCACCCTTCTTTAAGACCCCTCCCCCTTCCCTATACACTCATTCAATTCCCCCTCCAACCCCTAGGTGGAAACCCCTTCTCCTAGGCACCCTTTCATCTTCCCAGGCACCCTTTCACCTTCCCAAGGCCACTCCCCACCCTTCCCAAGCCATATTCCTCCACCCAAGACCCCTTTCCCCTCTCCAAGGGACCCCTTCACCTCCCTAGGTCGTCCATCCCCTTCCCCTCCCTCCTAGGGTCGCACCCCCCTCCATCTCCACCCACATACACCACCACCACCTTAGCCTCCCCTCCACAAATCCATTCCAGCCCGCAGGCAGTTTCTGGCCCCAACTTGCAGAGCATTTTCCAACCCGTTCCAGGAGGATTCGGCATCCAAGCGCTTCAGCAAACTTGTGCATCCACGAGTCTTCTCCGCAGGCGAGTTGGAATCGCTCCGTTCCAAGATCGTGGCCGGCCGCTAGCTCCGTTCTACCGCGACTGCGCACTGGGGGCTCAACCAGAAGGCCATCTCTGTTCGACCCTCGTGCAGCGGCCAAGACTGGAGGAATCGGTCATCAAACTCTTCATCAAAATTCTTCCTCCCCCTGTCAGCTTTCAGAAGCCGAAGACGGAGCATCGTTTGAATGCCGTAAGTGGAAGTTACCAATTTTATACCGCCGGGCGTTCGTTCTGCCTCCTGTCTGTCTTCCCCGACCTGTCCCCCTTCAACGGGACCATCCTGTCCACACGGACTTCAGACAGTGGCGAGGCCGGCTCCGTTGGAAAGTAGACTTCCCCACGCTTCCATCGACACCGGCCGTTTGCAAAACAGAGCCCGGGAGCGTTCGTGGCGTCCTCGGCAATCTGCTGTTCAGAAGCTGAACCTGTGCAGGTCCTGAACAGGGACCCCGTTCGGTCGATCGTGGCAGCCCGGCTCGTGCAGAACGAAAATCCATAAAATTTGAGGCGCACCCCTATTCTGTTACGAAGCCAACGACACCGACCGCGCCTCCGGAAAAATTCCAGAAAGTGTTCTACGGCTACATCAGTGACTGCTGGTCCAGAATCCCAGAACCGGACAGGTTTCGGTATCGACCGCCGGTGTGATAATTAACCAATTTTCCCCACCCCGCTTGGCCGGCTGAAGGCCCCACCCTGCGTGGTGGTAGTGTTTGGTGTAAACTCCATAACCCCCACCCCGAGATCCCCCCTCCTGCGAGAGGCGTAGTTGTGTAATTAACTAACCAGCAGGTCAAGCTACCCCGCCGCGGCGTTCGGGTGCATACCCACGCCCCCCGGCGCGCCCATCGTCTCCGGCCGGGATCGGTGTCTTCACACCGATCAGGTGAGCTTCTGGTCCCTCTCCTGGTCCTCATTTACTTTGCTTAGCTAGTATCGTTTCCTTAGCTCGTTGGCGGTAATTGAGTGCCCGGACTTGATTGTTTGTGAAACCACGAGCGCACCACCGTGGCAAGTGAGAGAGCGCCACCCAAGCCCACGCCCCAGCGTGCTAGCCCGCCCATAAATTGGGTATCCCAGGCCCATTAGGGGTCAGCCATAAGCCCACCAACCGGTGGAAACCTTAGGGTCCCACCCCGGATCCTCGCCGGCATCACTCGGACCCACCGGGAGCGCATGTGCGTCGCGTGAGATAGGTCGCACGGTGAGCCAACTTGAGAGCTTGTATGTTTGTGGATGCATAGGTCTAAGGGTCATTATCATCCTAGGTAGACCGTTTCACATCACTGGCACGCCAATAAATCAATAAATAACAAATATATATATATATACATATATATATATAAAACAAAAAAAGCGCGTTCCACAATAGGTAAGCTTGATCAACCACATATCACAAGGCAAATCAAGTAAAAGACTTCTCATGGTTCAAGAACATGTGGATGATATCATTTCTGAGTTACTGATAATGCCTTTTGTGAAGATTTTGAAGGGATTGTGCAAGAAGACCTTAAAATACTCTCATGAGTAAACTAAATTTTATTCTTCTTTGGATTGTATGTGGAAGGCTTGAAAGAAAATGGATTCTTAAGGCAAAGGTATGAAAATCAAAATATGAAGTACTAACCTTCGTGGGGTTAGAGATCTTAGTGCATGAAGGCTTACAATCTTGTCTCCTGAACTAAGGTAATTCAACATTGTCAATTCATGCAATGGCCGTCTATGTCACTTGGTGACGCTCTCAAGTGACATGTATTGATTCTAAAAACTTGAATTGTCATGTTGTGATGAATGTGCCTAATTGATTGAATAAAATTAAAAATCTTGAAAGGTGTGTATGAAGTGATTGCATATTGAATAGTTTCAATTTGAATTGTATGATCACACTTGAATTGAATTACATATATGATATATCAAATGGCGTCTGTGGAAGAGTGGATCATGTCCACTTGAAATCATTCCCTATGCGTTGAGCTGGGTCTTCGGACTAAAATCTTCACCTTGTACCAGATTTTAAAAATTGTAATTGGTTGATGTGTGAATGAATTCTTGAGCTGAGCTATGTCAATTGAAAACATGTTTGTGGTTAAATGATTCAAACATTTGGCCGTTGGTTGAATTCTCTTTTCAATACTTGTGAATGACCTTTGAAAATCTGTTTTTGAATAATTCTACAAATTGGGTTGCATTACTTAATTTTGATCATGTATGTAGCCTCATTCATAAAGATCATGTCACAAAAAAATGCTTGCTTGATCCATTAATTGAATTTGAATAGTCTCATGTGGAAGTTATCACATTGGATTGGAAATAAAGCTCTCATCTTGCCAAAAAAACTTGCATTCCACTCTCACATAGTTATAGGTTGCATGCATCATAATTCAATGCATAAGGTGCTTTTAGATCATGCAAATGAAAATCAAAAGCCTGAATCACCTCGTACATCGCATCGTATTCTTATATGCTCATACGTTGTATTGCATTGGAACCCATGCATTAGTCGCATTTAGTTCACTCAGTTGGCATTCATTCAATTGGTATCAAATTATCCATTCAATTGGTATCAAATTGACATCACATTGCTCCCATGCATGTCATAATGCATTTGCATAAACTTCCAATGTGTGCTTGTGTGCTATTATACGCTATTCAACCCCATCCCTTGGCATTTCTATGGCCTTATGTCTTCTTGATAAATAATGCTGCATTTGAGTCATTATTGGAGTGTCTCATGTCGTACACTCTGGGAGAGTTCATATTTCATAAGTGCATCTATTTAGGGGGAGTTGCACTGTTATGTATTCATGATATTTTCAATATACATGCTGAATCAAATTCGCACACTTCTTGTACAAAATGTGAAAATGAGTGTTAATGATAAGGATATATGAATTTCTTTTCAACACTCTCGAGATGTTAAACTTGCTGCATGTATGTTGAAGAGACAGTTGAGGAAAAAGCTACCTACATATTCTTTTTGAAAAATCTGGAATGAAAATGAAAGGTAGAGCAATGTTAAGTCTCACTGAGTAAATTGGGCACATGTCACCTGAGACGTGATGTGGTTCATTTCTGAAAAGTGTTGACTAAAGTACCTCTGTTCAAAATGAGGTGAAATGGTTCAGTATTCTGAGTAACCGGGGATTCTGGCATGAGCTCCATACGTCTACTCGTGTAAAAAGGAATTATTTGAACCTGATCACTCTTGAAAAATTCTGACTATCATGTGATAATGGTTGAGTTAAAAAATGATGGTGAAAACTCACTGTGGTAGAGCGAAGCCTCCAATACGCTGTTCTCAAAATTGAAGTGTAGTCTGTAAAATATCTCATTGTGTTAATTAGAAAATATGAATATCCATATTGCAACTATCACTTTTCATGTTACTCACATACACATCTGGAAATTTGATTTATTATGTATTTAGAAAATTGATTGACTGCTTTAGCAATTGCATGAATCTCCTATTTGATTGCACAATCTCCCATGTGCTACACATGTGCATTCCGGTTAGCATGACTCTCTTGCATCTTTCTTATATCCATTCCCTTCTTATATATGTACGGGGGAGATTGCATGTATGTTTATATATAACTGTTTGGTTGCATTGTGTGCACTTCATGAGTCATCATCTGCATATACATAGCTTCACGCATTTAAACAGAAAATGTAAAAATCAAAAAATCAAGAAAATCCTCTTGATATGCCCTCCTGCTCTTGTTTGTTGTGAAAATCTGACATGGGATCTAGATTTTGAATGCTATCATGCTGAACACCTCATCCTGTGCACATCTTCCTCCACTAGTTCATATCCTTGAGGCCAATCACCACCTTCAATTTGTATCAATACATGCTTGACTGTATTTACTTTGGATGGTATCATATTGATTTGTGAGAACAATCACCAATTGGTTTCCTCTGATTAGAATTATATTGCCTTGTTCGTCCATGATTTGGCCTTGCTTATTCTTTTTTGATATGATGGGCTATTACTGTTTCAAAGGGAGTTGAGCTTGCTCTTCCTTATTTGGCTTCTTCCAGCTCGCTTGATACTGTTGTTGTGGGAGATAGATTTGCATTATCCCGCTTTTTGATTATGTCAAAGGGGGAGAAAAATTGATGCTTGTGTGTGACAGGTCGAGATGAATATATGTGCCATTCTATTGTATCCACTCTGTTGTATCATCATTAATACGTTATCATTAAGTTTGTCATCATCAATAAGTTTGTCATCATCAAAAATGGGGAGATTGTTGAGTTATGATTTTGATGATAACTAAACTTAATGTGTGATTACGTGATGATAACTAAACTTATGGTTGATTACACATATTCTTGATGACTGTGTTTATTCATTGTTGTTTATGCTGGTTGTATATGTTTGTTTTACAAGAGGCAAGATGTTTCATAACCTCTTTAATGTCAACAAGTATGGCATTAACCATGACTTTCTTGCATGCAGGATCAAACTCATGACAGTAACCTAGTGAACCAAATGTGTGGATAAGCACCCCCTGCTCCTCTATAATTCATTACAGGTGGTATATGTCATTTACTGTCAAGCACCATTGGTAAGATTCTTACCTTGTCATAGTCATCAATCTCACCATGGGTATTCTATATACCTCTCATTTCTAAACTTCATTCATGATATTTGAGGTTCACAATGATAACATGGTTTGATAACTTACAAGTTCACTCTTCAAATGCATTAGTTTCTCATTCCAATCATGGTAACATGCTCAAATGGTCTTGATGTTTCTAATGCATAAACCAAGTGAAATCCAACCCCCAAATGTATGAAATAAACATCTACTTAAAGTCATTATTATTTGGAGGTATTTCATTGGGCTAACACTTCAACTTTACAAGACTAGGTCATTCCGGTCAACCAGAATCGCCAAACGCGAAAAGTCTCATACTGCAGAACTGGCGATTGACCGCCCCAGGTCGACCGGCAGGAGCGGTCGACGGCCAAAGGTCGACCGAAAATTCTAGGGATCAAATTTCTACAAGGTTTCTCAGTAGCGGTCGACCGCCAGCTTCCACCGGTCGACCGCCAGCCCCGAGCCAACAAAAGTTGACTTTATTCTCCACTTCGAGAAGAGCCATTCTCCTTGTATTTATTTAATCCTAATGACACCCAATCATCCACAAAATGTGGATCTGGTCTGGAGGATGTCCAAGGACCATTCAAAGGTTATAAAACCTACACAAGAAGGGTTGGAAACCCTAATGCTTCAATTGGAACAAGAGAGATCAAGGGAGGCTAGAGGAGGTGATTCACGGGTACTGTAGCACCTCCGTGAACAGTGCTTCGGGCTGGAGTTCTCCATCCATTCCAAGGGATTCAAGGTTAGATCTGAAGCCATCAATCTCCAAGCAAGTGTAGAAGCAAGCAAGCCCTCAAGGGAGATCAAATCTCCATCCTTAAATCTCTCCATCAACCCAAGGTGATTCAAGGTGGCTCAAGGTTAGATCTGAAGCTAGCAACCTTCAAGGAAGTGAAGGAGCAAGCAAGCATTCAAAGGAGATCAAGGATGTTTTCCAAGGAAGAAGGAACGGTTACTATAGCTGTGAATAGTGATCCGTGAATCAACTCTTCATCCAGGAGCTGAAGATTCAAGGTCCATCTGAAGTCATCAACTTCCAATGAACTGAAGAAGCAAGCATCATTCAAAGATGAATCAGCATACATTCAGGGGGAGCCAAATCAGGAGTTTTTCTCAACTGTGCCTTATTGTGTTTTAAGTTTCAGATTTTTGTTTCTTATAAACTGCAAACTCGTGTGTGTGTGGATCGTTGTTGGATCCGTGGTCATTTGTGTGTGTGTCGTATTTGATTCATGTGTGTTCGTGGATCTTCCTAGATCTGTGTTTGTGTGTGTGGGGGTCTTTTTAGATCCGTTCTGTCTCGTGTGTGTGGATTGCTGCACTTGTGGCATCGGGTGTTTGTGTTGGTGATCCAGTTGTCGGATCGTGTTGGAGACTTCATCTCCGTGTGTGTGTGTGTGTTGTGTGTTGGGGTGCGTCCCCGTGTGTGTGTGTAGGTGTCGTCCTGCGTATGTGGTTGGAGCGTCGTCTCCGTTTGGAGATTTATCCCCGAGTGAAGCCTCACCGGGTTTGGTGAGGGGTGGACGTAGGATTGCCGTCGTTGCATCCGAACCACCTTAAAAACTACTGTGCACTATGATTTGATTTGTGTGGTTTGGTCCTTTTCTTCTACCTCCATTCTAAGTGAGTGTATGTGTTAATTGTTGTTACGGATTTATCTACGTATATCTTGCATATTCTATATCTCATCATACAAAGTTTGATAAATCTAATTTGTGTTCAAATAGTTTTGAATCTCTTAACTAGCATTCTATCACATATTTCAAAAAGGCCAAAAGTTTTCATAAAATTTGTAAACACCCAATTCACCCCCCTCTTGGGTGTCATTGATCACGGGACTTCACGAACAAGCCAGCATTGACCGTTGTCATCATCGACAAGACCAGTCAACTTTCCCATGACTTGGACCTTTCGTCCTCGTTAATGAATAAACCCTTTCGCTTCGACATTTAACAAATATCGATGAATAAATCAGCATTGACCCTTGTCATCATCGGCAAGACCGGTCAACTTTCCCTTAACGTGGACCTTTCATCCTCATTAATGAATAGACCCCTTTTGCTTCGACATTTAGCCAATGTCGATGAACAAACCAGCGTTGACCCTCGCCATCATCGGCAAGACCGGTCAACTTTCCCTTAACTTGGACCTTTCATCCTAGTTAATGAACAAACTCTTTTGCTTTGACAATTAACCCGTGTCCATGAATAAACCTGCCCTTCATTCTTTTCGTTATTCACGAAAGCCGCTGTGTATACCCCTGACTCGGGCACTTCACCCTGTCGGGGAATGAACATGCTCTTTGTCCTTAACGTTCGAGTTCGTCGGCAAGTATGTTATTCAAAAGCTTCGTCACCATCGACAGGGTTTTGTAAACAGACCTTTTGACTCTACCCTCTGGCCCTAGTGGCCGCAACACCTCTACATTCAGGCATTCAGCCAACTTTAGCTAAAGCTAGGCCTTGGTAACAGTTGCACCGCGGTGGAGAAAACTCCTCATACCTTCGCTGAAGGCGTGAGCACTCTTCTGCCTTAGTAACTCGTATATCCAGGCTCAACAAGCTAGCTAAAAGAAAAGGAAAATAAAGGCCATGACCCAGCGGCAAATGTCGAGGCATTTCATTTTCCTGAAAGGGCAAAATACATGGTGCTCGGGACATCTCCAAGGACACATGAAAGTTCACCCAAAAAAAAGAAGAAGAAAACAAAATCTACTGCAGCGAGCATCGGAAGATGTCCTCGAATTCTAAGATCCCCAAGGAGGGGTGACGAACCAGCTCCTACAGGTGAGACTCAGTGGTTTCCAACTGCAACAACTTCTCTTCAAGAGAGGCGGCCTGACCGTCTGCCAACTCCGCCTCCTCTATGCTCTGGACTTCCTGTTGCTCGGCCAATCCCAGCTCTGCTTCGGCTCGGGAGAGTTCAGTATGGAGTTCAGCTATCATAGCCGTCAGGAAGGTCTGGTGCTGGGTAGAGACGCTAGCGGCATCCCGCATCTACTGGGCAACCCCTCGCAAGGATGTAAGAGCGCTTCGACACTCCGCCCGCTCAAGCTTTATGGCCGTCAACTGGTCAGTTACACCTTGGCCAAGAAACTCCCTTCTATTCACATGCCTCAAGAGCAGAATCACCCGCTGCATCCAGTCTTCCATGGGACACCCAAAAGCCAGCAACGTGCAGGAAAGGTGCTCTACCAGACCCCTCTGTTGCGCATAAGTCAGATCCGGGCGGGTCGTGACAGTCTGCCGTAGTGTCTCCAGATACTGCCACACTAGGTGGCTTGACGACTGCAAGCCAAGCGATGACCTATCGGGAAGCTGGAACTCTACTCGACTGTCCACTGCGGCCCAGATGTCGTCACTCGGTTCGAAAGACGATGATGGCATATCTTGTAAGGTGTCCACACTAGAACTGGCCTTGGTGACTGGCGTAGTAGAGGAAGTCTCGATTGTAGCGACCTCTTTCCCGACCTCTTGCAGCGGAGCTGCACTTTGAGCTTCGATAACAGAAAACGTATGACCTTCATCCACGGCTTGACCGGCTGCCACCGACAGTGACTCTGCGGCAAGCATTAAAGCCTTTGAAACCTCGGCCGCCTCGTCCATAATTTCTTCCGCTTCTAGCTCGGAAGTGTCTTCTCCTCCCGGGAGTAGTTCTCCGTCGGTAACGAGTGGTTGGGGTACCAAAGCCACAATCGGATGAACGGACCCAACTATTGCCCATGATGCCTCCAAGCTTGCTACTGAAACGAAATCCTTGGGGTATCGCAGAGCTATAGGCTGTAGCACATGCGAGAGTGTCGGCTGGTCTGTGCCCAGGGGTGGAAGAGGTATCTTCACTGTCATGGTCACCAGGATCACTTCGGCCTGCATGGTTGAAGTCTACAAGGAGAGACAAATATGACATGCTTCAGGAATCCAGCATGAAAATTAACAAGAAGAGCCGGGAGGCGAAATTGGTAGGGGATCTCTTACCTCTGCCGGCGTCAAACTTAGGGCTCCAGCAGCGGAGACCATCATCTCCGTCAAATCGGCCCCTTCCCCTATAAAGGGACCAGGTGGCCCAAAGCTACTCCATGCTAGCCGGGGTGGGCTGAAAGTGGTGTAATCGCTCTCGTAAGTGGAGGATGCCCCATCTTCTTCGGTTTCCGTCTCCGCAGGGAGAAATTCCTCATCACTAAAGTCACCGCTATAATCCACTTGCTCTGTTGAAGAAGAGCTTTGCGCTGGCACCTGACTCTCCCCTTCAACAGGAACCTACTCAGTCAGGTCGGCGATAGGAGCAGCAGTTGAATGAACTTCGGGAATGGGCTCGCTCCCTGCGACGATCTTCCCCCCGATAGAAACACTTTCAACAGCCCCGATAACAGGAGGTGAAGGCATCCGAGCATCAACTGAAGCTCAAATGAAGAACGTTCATATAAGCTGAAGGCATTATGGACTGAAGAAAGCCTATGAATAAACCACAAGATTACCTTCCATTTCATGGCTAGGTGTCGGAGAAGGCATATTTCCCTTGACGGGAGCTATGGGCCCTTCCCCTTCTCCCTCTCCAACTATTGTAGAAGCTGTTGCCTCTCTCGCAAGCACTACAGCAGGAGTAACAGCATTTGCAAAGAAAATTTTAGCTAATATGACCGAAGAAGAAATGAGATGCAAAAGAAGGAAGAATATACCGTCGGTTACAGGCGTTTACACATGGGCAACCTCATATTCTTCCAACGACACTACGGGCGGGGGGATAGTTGCTGGGTCTGGCTCTGCAGCCTTCCTCTGGCAGACCCACGTCACCCTAGTAACTGCCTCCTTGGCTTTGTTGATGGCCTCCCTCACTTGAGAGCTTGTTCGCTTCCGCGAATCGCCTGGAGGCAATGGTGTCATGGTCGGAGCCGCCTCGGGAATCTCGAAGTATGTCAGCTTCTTTTATTATCAACTCCCTAAAGTGTCAGGTCTCCTCTGAAGTGAGTCGGACTGCACACACACAAAGGAGAGAATGGTACACATATATTGCAGCAGAAGGAGAAACACACCAAAAAGTTGAAATGAGGAAATGAAAGATACCTGCTGGCCCCGTATAGAAAGGGGAGAGAGGCCAATAGAATAGCGAGGGCACTTTGTCCCTTGAAGCTGCCTCGTGAATTAGCCAGCATATGTCTCCTATCACCTCACTTTGCTCAGCCAGCGACGGCAGATCCGAATGGCCGCGAGAAGATAAGTGATAATACAATCCGAGATGGTCTAGCCCCCATCCATTAGCATATTTGAAGGAGAGAAGGAGGGCTGGCCCAAAATGGCTTCGCCCGGGCCGCCTACTGAAAGCCCGTGAGAGCGAAGCAATGCGAACAACCAAGGGGTACTGCTATAAAGTGTAGCCCGCCGGTCTTCCCTTCTAATGAAAGTCCTATAAGGGTAGGGCCTATCTCTCTTAGAACGCCATTCAGCTACGGAAGGGATCGGCTCCTCCACTGGCAGAGGAAGCTGTTGAAGAACTACCCGCTCACCGCTTACATGGCATAGCCCCTGAAGTGTCTTCATGAAGTCATCTTTGTTAATTGCGGGCAGCTTGGGTTCAGCTCTAGGCGAGTGACGCTTTGCAGCTTTTCGAGCCTCTAAATAAGCCAATACCTCTGTATTGGTCCAGGATTTTAGCTTCTTCAGATAGAGAAGATCGATATCTAATATTGGCTATGGTTGAGAGTCCAGGAGCCTACGTTCTGCAACAGCCCAACACTCCCGACGAAAATTTCTCTAGAATCCCGTTCGCACATTCCACCATTTGATATACTCCAAAGTGACACGGGGGAAATGAGCAGGAACCGGGACTCTAAATGAAGCCTCCTATCGGCGGTGAAAAGTAATCCCACCATACTCGAGCCTCATCATTTGCTACCTAGTCGGCTCGAGCCCTATTCCGCAGCGTAAACTGGGCGGAAGAAGGAGGGATGTGCTAATCATATGCAAAGTTCCGACTAAATCGGAATGGGTAATACGGCTCCAGCCACATAATGCTGCTCTTCCAAAAAACTAGGACGCTCGATCTGATTGCCAGCGCCCAATCAACCAACTCCGGCTCCAGAATCGGCCTTGTACACCGGGCGCCAGAAATGTGATGGACATACTCTTCTGTCTCACACAAACGGCATTCCCGCATTCTGTCCACCAGCGGGCTGGAGTGGGCTACCAAGCTCCAGAAGTACAGAACCCTAGGCGCATCAATGGGAATCTTGGTGAACTTCCCCCAAATGGCAAAGAGCTGCTCCGCTGTCTGTGTCGGTTCAGCACTGGCAAATTCTATCATGCTCGGAACAAGCCGTGCTGGTTGCAGACCCTGAGGAGCAACTTCTGGGAACAATGTGCAGACCTAGGCATTAAAGAAATGTAACGGACCCACCATCCACAAATTCCTGGGAAGACGAGATCAGTGCAAGTCCCCCAGCATCTTATAAATTAGGCATAACGCCACTGGACAAAGAGAAAGCTTCGTACCCCAAGCCATCAAACAAGCGGGGTAGATAGCCTCAGCCCTAAACATGCTCTCGTCACCTTGTGGGAGAGCGAAGGAACATATCCAACAGGTCAGGTATGCAGCACAGTGAGTGACTGCAGCAACACCAGCAGGATTTGGGCCTCCTTGTTGCCCTTCTTTCAAAACAGGTGGGAAAGTGGCTTGTCGTCGGACCCTCTTCTTCCACTTCAGAGCAGTCGGTGCTACCATGGGAAAGTCGTCATACTTCCGCTCCCCACCGAAGAAATATTGAAGCCAGACGCTGTGAGCGACGTCACGCGGTTCGGGGAAGAGCGGAGAGGGCGCGGAGCGCGCGCGGGCTCCTCTTTTCTTTCTTTTGGTGTTGGTGTTTGCTGCAACACAGAAATACGAGAAGAGAGAGAAGGGGCCACCACGGGAGATTGCTCCGGCGGGGCGAGCGGGACAAGTGTGATATAGCAAAATATGGGGTTTAAACGGCCATAGCGGGAAGTGACTCGCCGCGGCCTCGGGGGACGGGAATGGTGCAAAAATTAAATAACAAGAATTGAAACGGCCATTGGGGAAGTGACTCGCCGCGGCCTCGAGAATATGAGCAGATAATAAGATGACAGAATATAGAGAGAATACAAAGAGCGGGAATTTAAACGGCCATTGGGGAAGTGACTCGCCGCGGCCTCGAGAACACAAACAGATAAGAATATAACGTATAAGAACGTGAATTTAAACGGCCATTGGGGAAGTGACTCGCCGCGGCCTCGAGAACACGAATAGATAAGAATATAACATATAAAAACGGGAATTTAAACGGCCATTGGGGAAGTGACTCGCCGCGGCCTCGAAAATAAGATGTGATCGCCAGGGGCCGAAAGACCCCGAAATAAGAAAGTGATCGCGCCTACCTCAAGAGTGGGAGATGGCGGGTTGCTTCTTCCTCTCCCTCCGGCCGGCCGACGGAGAGGGCTTTCCTCGGCTACCCTTGCAAAACAACGACAAACAAATGACAAGTGGATTAGAAAGATGGAGGTGTAGTATTCAAATCCTTGCGATAAAAATAACGAAATGATGGCAAGACACACACCTGGTTGGTGTTATCTTTTAAACCCCTCTCGGACTCGAGTAGGAGGAAAATGAGATGATGGATGCAAGAAGTATAAAAGAAGAGGCGCCCTTATGAAGGGGGATAGAGGATGCGAGATGATGAATGCAAAAGAACTACGAAGAAAAAAGGGGAAGAAAAGGCTTATTGGATGAGCCGAGGGTGAAATCCGGCGGAGCTCCGGCAGCGTGGGGACGACGTGGAAGCGCGGTGGATGAAGACGACCTTCCTCTCGCGAGCGTGAGCACCCGAGAAGCCGGCAGAACCTCCACCTACAAAAGAACCCACAGGTTAGAAAATGACTCCGTAGCCTCTTGGCTCCGACAGCCTATCGGATCACTTCGAAGCTCTCCCAGAACTGAGGGGGTGGGGCTCTATTTATAGAGCTCCGGAGGGTGGAGGCGTCTAGGACCCTGGACACCTCTATCAGGGCCGAAATAATATTTTATTCTATTTTTATTGATTTTTTTGAAATACTTTTGTGGAGGCGTCCAGGGTCCCGGACGCCTCAAGCAGGTCCACCGAAAGCCGACGACGGCCGCACGCGGTTTGGCACAACGCGTGGTTTTGTGAGCGGCGCCTCGTGATTCAGAAATGGGCGCGTCCAGCTGGCTGGACGTCTCCATATTTTGGATTTTTTCACACACGACAAACCGTCGTTCGGTGGCCGGCGCCCGTGAGGGTTTTGATGGAGGCGTCTAGAGGCCTGGACGCCTCCATAAATATATTATTTTATTATTTTTTATTTGTCTTTTGTGCCAAGGCTGGCATTTTGATTTTTTATAATTATTTTTATGGAGGCGTCCAGGGGCCTGGACGCCCCCATTAAGACCCACCCGGGTCCTACTCAGCGGCCGCCCGGCAGTCAACATCTTGGTTCCGGAACCTCTTGATACGTCTGACTGGTGTTGATGCCGTCCGAATGCCGTGACGAGACGATTCCGGATGCCGAAAAAGGTAGAAGAAGACCCGAGAAAAGGAAGCACTCGAGTGATTCAAAATGCGTAAGCCGTTGCGGGGCGTTATATAGTAATATGAGACTTTCTCAGGAGGCGTCAAGAATGGCGTGTCTACAGCTGCCCCGCCTTGGCGTCTGCTTTGCAAGGGAGCGACATGTAGTGGAATGGTATCGAAGTGGAGTGAAATGAAGTGGGAGCGGACTGATAAGTTGATGCCAAGGTGTGATGAGACACGCTTTTGACGTTACTGTTTGGAATCTTTCCTGAAGTTTCAATGAGGCGACCTTGAAGAAGGTCTTTCAAATATTGACGATTGCTTGGACGGAGATCAAATAAGGGAGGGTGAGATGTGCGCTCAGGCACGAAACAAAAGGAGACCAACTTCTCAGTGTGGAAGTACCTGGGTCATAAACCGGAGGTTTCACCTTTGGGGAGCGGTTACCAGCCAATGTGGAAGTGCTGCGGCCAAGGTGGGTCAAAAAAGGTAAAGGAATATCTGAGGGTCTGTCCAAACAAGGGTCTCCTTTGGAAGAGCAGCGTAGGGCTGTCTCAAGGAAACTCAGTATTTCATTCGGAGTGGAATATCTCATATTTGTGGGAATTGGAGCACAACGGCTTTCACAATCGAATCACTTGAATGATCTTCCGCAATAAATCAAAGTCCTATATGAATGCATGCTGGGTTCAAAGAAAAATTCAAAACAAACTAAAATAGAAAATAGCCAAGGATAATATTGTCAACTTATGAAGGACGGGTCAGGATACCGACCCGGTGAGCTGATACTGGGCTGGGGCCCGTTTATCCACGCATCAACTCACTGAATGGAACCGTCGTCCCCATTCTATCACAAATTGACGGCCTATCCGTACAACCCAAATTCTTCCGGGATCATCACCATTTTTGTTGAAGGGGAACTCAGATCCCAGATTCGTTCGGGCCGCACGGTCCTCGGCATGTTCTAGTAGCGTACGTATCATATACTACGATGCATGACATGGTGGGACCAACTATTGAAAGGTGGGACAGGAGACTGGACAAAGACGTCCGTTAGTAAAACCTGCACAGGCCAGCATGGATTAATAACATCAGAAAGTAGCAGAATCATAGCAGAATCGCACCACAATGGGAAGGAGATCTAGCCAAAATCCCGACATTGACCGCTGATGTGACATGTTCTGTCCTGTAGCGATCTTCCCTTCCTATAAGAACTCCCCTTAGGCTAGTTCATTCAGATGCACTAAGGTGGGTTTTGGAAGCTCAGGAGAGGAAGGAGAGGAGAATCTAGAGATTTCAGGATGGAAGGAGAGTCTTCTCGCGTTATGAAGAGGAGCAGGCCTAGCAGCGAGATCAGGCGACTCTCCGACCTCGAGGGTCATCTGAGTGGGACGATCATGTCGCATATGGTAAGCTGATTCATTTCAAATTTTCCATGTGAACCTTCTTCTTACTTCCTTCATTTCTTATTTCTTTCCTCTTCCAGCCATATCCACTCTTCCCAGGCCCGAGGAAGTTTTCCAAACTGCCATGGCTTTCAAAGCTAACTTCCAATATCTCCATTGGCATGAGGGCCATACTCTCGAAGTGGCATTTGCAGGGGCTCCTTATTCATGCCAAACATTACGAGAAGATTCGTATGGACTGGGCGGCTATGGACGCACTAGTGGAGATCTGGCATCCCCAGACCCACACTTTTATCTTCCCGAGCTTCGAGGTGACCATCCTCCTCGAGGAGGTGGAACTTCTGCTCGGATTGAAGAAATTCAAGAGTGACGGGAAGGTGAAGGCTATGCGGATGCTGACACGGGGGACTTCTGAAAGCGTCCTTGGAAGCTTCATGCCGCCCGACGCAGCCAGAAAGGTCCGTACTCAAAAGGGGATCGATCTCCAAAAGCTTGCGGAGTGGGTCATGGACGCCCTGAGAGGGTCACCAGACGATGACTATTTAGAGGGAATCATGAAGGGGTTCACCATTTGTCTGGCGGGTGCTCTCTTGTTTCCTTATACCGACAACATGGTGGAGGAAGACCAACTGGGTGCCATCTGCGGGATCTGGCGTGGAAAGAGGGTGGGACCCGCCGTCCTTGCCTATCTTTACAGCGGTCTTACTGCCTCGAGCATGGGTAAGCCTCCATTTGGTTGTGCACTTGTCTTGAATTGCTGGCTGGATTTGCATTTCAAATTCGACCACCGCGAGGGAATGCCAACCGCTTCGAAGCTCTTCCAACAAAGCCCTCTTTATCACATAGCCGACGTGTTAGGCTTCGGTGGTACCGTAGTGAACCGCGTTCCGTGGCTGAAGTAACGTGAAGACTGGCGGTCTCACTTTCGCACCGTGACACAAGGCTTCTTTACTTGCGCACCGGCATGTTTGCTTTCGCTAGATCTCCTCATGAGGTCTTCACCCGAAGTTGATCTTCAACTGATCGGCGCGACCGAGTTCGTCCTTTATAATGTGCATCGGTGCTGCCTCCAGATTGGCATCCCACGCCATTCGTTCCCGCTACCGACTGGCATCGTTCCTTTGAAGAAGAGGGAGTTGGGTACTGAAGCGGACGCGAAGGAAGCGAAGGCCATTAAAGCTCCCTGGAAGACAAGTGTTGCGGGAAAGGCATTAGCGCCCGTGGTGGAAGAATGCGAGCCGTGGAGGGCTTATGTAACCGAACTGGGGAAGTTAAGGCCTAAGGCACCTAAACCCCTGATGTAGCTCATTCTGCTTTCTGATGGAATAAAATCTGGCATTTGGATGTTTCGGACCCCCGTCCCCTTAATTATTATCTTTTTTGTGGTTTTTCTTTTTCTTTCCTTTTTTTCTTTTGTTTGGATTATATACATGCTCTAACCCCTTTTTTCTTTTTATTATATTTTTTATTATTTTTTATTATGGGGGCGTCCAGAGGCCTGGACGCCCCTATTTTTTTATAAATTTTTTTTAAAAAAAAATTTTGGGGGGGCGTCCAGGATCCTGGACGCCCCTAATTTTTTATTTTTTTATTTTTTTTGATTTTTTGTTTTGGGGGCGTCCAGACGCCTGGACGCCCCTAATTTTTTTTGAATTTTTTTTAAAAAATAAAAAAGTGGGGGCGTCCAGGCGCCTGGACGCCCCAATTAAAGATCAATCTATATATAGGGGGGGCTCCCCCCTTACTCACTTACTGTTCATTCAAACGATCCGGTCAAACCAGACAGACCCATTCTTCGCCCCAATGGAGTTAGGAGGCCCAAACCGAGGTGGAGACAAGCGTAAACGACTGGCTCGTCGTCCGAGGAGACTGAGAGACGATGCTGAGGAGGCCGTAGCAGAGGAGATTGCTGCGGAGGAGGAGATGGAGGTGCCGCTTCTGGCCGCGGATGCCGCTGCGGATGCTGGTGACGCGGGAGAGGACAATCACGACCCGGTAAGTACTTCGGAATTCTTACTCTGTGGTTCAATAGGCTAAAACGGGCGTGCGAGAGGCTGTGAGAGAAGGCCGGGTAGTGAGAGAAGGAGGCGTCCAGGGGCCTGGACGCCTCCACTTTTTCTTTTTATTTTTGTTTATTTATTTATTTACGTAAATAATAAAATAAAATTAAAAAATAAGGAGGCGTCCTAAGCCCTAGACGCCTCCATAAAAATATACATATTATTAATAAATTTTGTTTTGGGTTTTTGGGTTTTTTCTAAAAAAGAAAAAAAGCAAATTGGAAGGAGGCGTCCAGGGCATTGGACGCCTCCACAAGAAAATATAATTTTTTTAAAAAAGTAAAAATAAAATAAAAAGAAT
Source organism: Amorphophallus konjac (assembly GCA_022559845.1). Classification (NCBI taxonomy): domain Eukaryota; kingdom Viridiplantae; phylum Streptophyta; class Magnoliopsida; order Alismatales; family Araceae; genus Amorphophallus; species Amorphophallus konjac. Next base: position 434,062,713 of record CM040121.1, on the reverse strand, counting down.
AAGTAGTATATATACAGTGTTATTGTTTATTACTGTTCATGATGCTGATGTGTTCTCTGTTGGTTTTGTGGTGTGCAGGGCGTGATGAAGGGCCGGATCAGCTGGTCCCTGGTGGTGGCAGCATACCGCGGGCTGCCGGACTTCCAGAGGGCGCGTGTGGACGCCATGGGCTTTGGAGCTTTCCTTAGGATCGAGCCCTTCCGGCTTGACCTTCCTCTTATCCAGGCACTGAGGGAGCGGTGGCACGCACCGAGCCGGGCGTTTTTGATGCCCTGGGGGCACATGGTGCCGACACTAGAGGACGTGGCTCGGATTACCGGGCTACGGGTTGACGGAGAGGCAGTCAGCGGGGTCACCTACCCCGACTACCGAGAGAGTGCCCTGGACCTGCTGTGGTTAGAGACGAGCGTGACTGATAGAGACAGCAGGGTAGTCGGCCGAGTGGAGATCATGGAGGCGCTCGGATTCGTCGACCCAGGCCAGCGGGTTATCGAGACTGGAGCGGAGTTCTTGGCTCGACTGGAGGGGGATGCTCGTGCAGCTTTCACCCAGGATCCGAGCGAGAGGGAGCTGGTGGACCTAGATCTTCGGAGGTTTCTTTTCTTCTTCCTGGGCCGCCTTCTGCTGGGGACGAAGGGGGATGGCATCCACTGCCGTTTCCTCGGGATCTTGGCGGATCTGGACAGAGTGGGACACTACGCGTGGGGAGCGGCTCTGCTTGCCCATTTGATTGCTGATCTCTCCCAGACTTCGGAGAAGGAGACGACAGTCAGCGGCTTCGCACCTTTCCTCCAGGTAAACATTTTATTTATGTATTCCCACAGTTAAATATGCAATTATTGTACTAATGATGTATGATGGATGCAGGTGTGGAGCTATTACTATTTCCCGATGGGGAGGGCTAGGCATGGGAACAGGAGGGCCGTGCCTCTGGCGCGGCAGTGGAGGCCGGTCGTGGTTGCAGCACCCCATGGCTACCAGCTGGCGTCACTTCGTCGGGAGCTGAGCGAGTATCCCGAGGCCATGGTATGATGCGTATGATTTTTTTTGTGTTTATGCATGTGACTGAATGGTAACTAACATAATGTATGTATGGTGATGCAGGTGGTGTGGAGGTCCTACCTGGGCATGGGCGATGCTGGCCAGCCCTGGGTTGTAGCGGGTCTTCCTCGCTTCAGGCGGGACGTGTGGGTCCATTGCCTGAACGAGATTGAGCCGCTGCGGCTTAGACTGGTCATGAGGACGTTGGGGCTGGCCCAGGAGTGGGTTGATGTAGATGCGCCGGCCCGCATTGGACGGAAGACCAAGGGGAAGGCGAAGATTGTGGACTGGCGTACGCGTTTCCCAGCACAGTACCAGGACTGGCAGCAGGGCGGGGTCCCAGTGGTGTCCCATGTACAGGACAGCACAGATTACATGAGACGATATCGAGCTACGTACGGGGACCGCCTCTCCTTCGGTGGTATGGCAGGGGTAAGTGTGAAATGAAAATGCTTCACCCTTCTATATGTATATGCATGTGGTACTGACTTATGTGCAATGCAGGATGCTCGTGACAACATGATCGCCGACCTGCGGGCCCAGCTGGCGGACGCCAGGCGGCAGTTGGTGGCCATCCGACAGGAGTTGGAGATCCTGGTGAGTTTATGTGATGCATTTTTTTGTGACCTGGATTTTTGATGCTTAGCCTTTGACTAACGTTTGCCCCGTGTTTCAGCGGGCCCACCAGACAGCGGCAGCCGGGACGGCTGGTGGAGTGGGTTCCAGTTCGCGGGGCCCTCCTCCGGAGGTTTCTGCCCTCCAGGAGCAGTTGGCGCACGCGGTGGCTCGGGCTGAGGAGGCCGAGCGTGACCGCGAGGCTCGAGTGAGTGTTTGCTTGGCCCCGACCCTTTTCTAGCTGCTTTCCTTCTATCACTGTTCTCTTACGGTGCATGCGTGCTTTGACAGGTGGCCGAGATTCGGGAGGCCCTGGCCCGTGCTGTTCGTGCTGAGCAGGAGCGCGATGCCTGGGTGGCAGAGCGTGACGCCCGGATTGCGGAGCTGGAGGAGGAGCGTCGACGGGAGGCTGAGGAGCTCCCTTGTGATGTGCTGGATCTGCGGATCGCCCTCGAGCTGTCGAGGAGGGAGGCGGTGAGAGAGAGAGAGGAGAGGGAGAGGGATAGGGAGACCATGGAGAGAGAGAGGGAGTGAGATAGGGAGACCTTAGAGAGAGAGAGGGAGAGGGATAGGGAGACCATGGAGAAAGAAAGGGAGTACAGGATGGCAGAGCGATATCGAGATTGGGACGAGAGGAGAGCTCTGGTGGCCCAGGTGTCGGAGCTCCGGCTGAGTCTTGGCACGGCGGAGGGGAGACTTCGGGAGAGTGAGGAGCGGTATCAGAGGGCGAAGGAGCGCGGTGCGCGACTTCGTCAGTCCGGTTCCTTTTCTGTGGGCAGTTTTCTAGTTTCCTCGGCCGAGCAGCGTCGCCGTACCTTGGAGGCTGGCATGGTGCCACCTGGAGAGGCGAGCACGGCTTCTCAGGGTTCACAGAGGTCGCAGAGGCCCCTTAGGGATCCTCGTCAGAGGAGGGAGGAAGGAGATGACCAGGAGGGTGACGGTGAGAGTTAGAGAGTTGCTTGTACGTCACCCTTCTCACTGTATGATGTACTTTCGGCTATTATATGAAATGGAAATGGCTTTTTGTGTTGTGTGTACCTTTCTCTCTCCCACACTTTCTTCTTTGCACTGAGTTATCCTTTGAGGCACGCTCCGCGAGACCTTACCCTGAACAGCGGGGAACTACGCTTTGCACGGGGGGATTTTGTTTCCTTTTCCCCCTTTTGGGCGCGTCCAGGCGCGAGGACGCGTCTTAATCCTTGATTTCAAATTTAAAGCGACGGGTGGTCTTTCTTCTCCCGTGCCTTACCCGCAAACGAGCCCGCCTTCTGCCGAAACTCGCTTGCCCCCTTTCTCGTCTTCCTCCTTTTTTGATCGATGGAGTTCGGTGGGCCTGACCACGGTGAAGGTGGAGAGGGACGCGGGACCCCTCGCCCAAGGAGGGACGCGCCCGAGCACGGAACGGCGTCCATGGAGGAGGAAGGGCCGCTCCGGGCCCCCGAGGGACCCGAGGGGCCCGATGGCGTGGGAGGAGGTGAACACGGTCCGGTAGGTCCTCCGATCTCTTCCTCTTTTAATTCATTTTGGGTTTTGAAGCGAGCCGTGCGAGGGGGAAAGGGTTCGGCGAGTGTTGCACTCAAATGATGGACGCGTCCTAGACAGGGGACGCGTTCCTTTTGACTGATGTGGGACCCCTTTCTTGGTGCAGGACATGGCAAGGACCCTGGGTCTGGCCGATGAGTGGGCGAGTGCGGACGAGCCGAGCCGCGTCAGGAGGGAGGGTCGCGGCAAGGCGAGGCTCGAGGAGTGGCCCGTACGTCTCCCTGGACAGCAAGGGGGTATACTGGTGTAGGACAGTGCCGATTTCCTGCGGCGGTAGAGAGAGAGCTACGCGGGGCTTCCCCAAGCTGGGGACACGCGTGGCATCGGCGGCTCGCGCGCCCAACTGTCAGAGACTAGGCGGCAGCTAGCCGTCGCTCAACATGAGTTGTCGCTCCTGGTAAGTTATGTGCCGCACTTTTAACTTCAGATTTTGGAGTTTCACTGACGGCCGTTGTTTATTTTGTTCCAACGTGCTCAGCAGACAGTGACGGTGGGAGTGGCTGGCGGATCTTCCAGTTCCTCGGCCCCTTTTCTAGAGATTGCCTCCCTCCGGGAGCAACTTGCCGGTGCGGTGGCCCGCGCGACCCGGGCGGAAGAGGAGCGTGACGCCTGGGTGGCGACTGTAGCGGAGCTGCGGCATCGCGGTGAGGAGAGACCTTCTCCAGACATCCTGGAGTTAAGGGTTCTTCCGCAGATGATGAGGAGAGAGGCAGAGAGAGAGAAAGCCAAGAGAAGGTCCGAGCGACAGCGGGATCTGATCGAGAGGAGGGCCTTGGAGGCCCAAGTGAGGGAGCTCCAGCTGGGCCTTCAGGCCGTCGTGCAGAGGCTAGGAGGGATGGAGACGCGCTACGAGAGAGCGCGAGAGTTCGGGGAGCGACTCGGCCAGTCCGGTCGCTTTGCCGCCAGTGGCTTCTTTGCCACGCCAGGGGAGGAGCAGCGAGTCACTGCTACGGAGCAGGCGCCCAGAGGCGAGGTAGGTGCTACTGCACGGGGATCCCGGAGGCTTCTGAGGGACCCTCACCTCGGGGGAGAGGAGGAGAGTGCCCAGAGAGATGAGTGATGGTGAGGATTGGCGAGCTAGTGGACCCGCCACCTCTCTATGATTGTAGTGTTTGTGACAGCTTATGTAGAATTATGAATGGAGTGATTTGATTTTCTGCTGTTTATTTGTTTTTTTGTGCGTTCCTTCTTCCCTACACTTCTTCTCCTTTGCACTGTTCCCATGTGATAGGTCTGTCGAGACTCCGCCCCAAGCAGAGAATCGCATCTTGTTGTGACCATTTTCCACGGGAATCTGCCGTCGAAGTCAATAATGACGGCCCGAGTTCCTTTTCCCGGATGTTATGTCAAATTTTGCGGACGTCCTCCAAATTATGATAGGGTATCCCTAGACAACATAGGGGCTATTCGTCCTATTCTTCGTCCAGTCAATCACCCTGTGCGAGCGGTGAAGCGACACATGGGACCGCTTGGGCGGTGCCTCATTGCGAGGGCTATTATTGACAGGTGATGGAGGCAATCTTGGCCCGCACTCTTTCCATTTTTATAAATTCTTGTCCCTTTTATCCTCCCAGGTATATCGAGAGCTAACTCGAGGAGCACAATTTCTTACGGGAGAGGAGGAGTTCAAAATTCTGAGAGTTGGATGGAGGGCGAATCTTCCCATTCCTCGAAGAGAAGCAGGTCCAGTGGTAGTAGTTCCAGGAGGCTTTCAGACCTTGAAGGGCACTTCAGCGAAAGGGCCCAATCACAACTCGTAAGCCAAGTTTTCTTGCCCTTTTCTCATTCTTTCTTCCTTTCTTCTGACCAAACCTCACCCCCATTCCTTGTATGTGTAGGTTGTGATGAAATCACAAATCTTATGGGAGTTGGTAGTAGCAGCGTACAGGGGCCTCCCAGATTTTCAGAAGGCGAGGCTAGACGTGATGGGATTTGGTACCTTCCTTCGGATCGAGCCGATCCAGCTTGACCTAGTCCTGATCCAAGCCTTGTGTGAGAGATGGGACCCAGTGAGCCGGGCATTCCTGATGCCCTAGGGGCACATGGTGCCCAGCTTGGAGGATGTGATCCGGATCACAAGCCTGAAGGTAGAGGGCGAGGCAGTGACCGGAGTCACTTACGCGGACTATAGAGAAGGTGCCCAGAAGTTACTAGGTTTGGACCTGGATGGTCGGAAAAACAGGTCGGTAGCTAGGGCGTCCCTGATGGATGCATTAGGGCTCACCGACACTCGTCGGCGGGACGATGAATCCTCAGAAGAGTTCATGGAAAGGATAGAAATAGGATGCCGCGCCGTGTACTGCACAGATTTCGGCGACTGGGAAAGATGCAACATAGATTTGAGGAGATTTCTCCGCTTCCTTTTGGGGAGATTGGTACTGGGCTCGAAAGGGGACGGTATCCAATGTTGCTTCCTGGAGCTGCTGTCAGACCTTGAAAGAGTAGGGTATTATGCCTGGGGAGCCGCCATGCTGGCACACTTGTTTGCAGGCCTATTCCAAGAAACGGATCGTGAGATGACTGTGAGTGGTTTCACACCATTCATCCAGGTATTTTTTTGGTTTTACTTGTTTTGTATTTTTTTTTGTGTTTTTGCAAAGTTCTGATGGCCTGCGCCGAGCAGCTGTGGAGCTATTATTACCTCCCTATGGGGAGAGCTCGGCATTGGCGACCTGCGATGGTGCCGCTAGCCAGGCGGTGGGAACCCATCATGAGTGCGGCACCCCTAACCTACCAACTGATGGTGCTAAGGCGAGAGCTACAGGAGTTCCCTGCAGCGATGGTAAACTGGAGACCCTACTCAGACATGGTCGATGCCGACCAGCCGTGGGTTCTAGCCAGTCGTGCCCGGTTCGGACGGGAACTATGGATGCACTGCCTGAATGAAATCGAGCCGCTTCGTCTACGATTAGTTATGAGGACTTTAGGACTGGCTCAAGAATGGGTGGATTCAGCTGCGCCACCTCGTGTCGGGAGAAAGACGCGAGGACCGGCGACCTGCATAGACTGGCGCGTGCGATTCCCCGAACAGTACGAAGATTGGCAACGGGGTGGCATGATTGTAGAATCGCAGGCGCGGGATAGCGAAGACTACTTGCGTCTATATAGGATAAAGTACGCAGAGCGGCTCCAACCCCGGGGACTTGTGGAGGTAGGTTTCCCCTTTTTCTCTTTTCTTCTTTCTCCTTTTTTGGTTTTCTGGTGAAAATGCTGACTTGTATGGCTGCAGGATGTCCGGGATGCCATGATAGCGAATTTACGAACTCGCTTGGCAGAGATGGAACAACAGTTGGGGGATGCCCGCGGAGCTACGAGCGCCTTGGTAGGTGTACAGTACGTTCCTAATTAAAAACCCAGATTCCAGATGTTGGCTGCTAATTCACGCGGTCGTAGCATGCCCAGATTGGCACGGCTTCCCCAGCGACGGGAGTAGGTGGTACCTCCTCCAGCTTGTGGATTCCTACCTCCGAACTTAACTTGCTTCATGAGCAACTTGCTCACGCCACGCAGCGTGCTGCGGAGGCAGAAGGGATGCTCCGTATACAGGTAAAAGTTTCAGCGTTGAGTTCTCTTTGTTTGCGCCTTATCACGTATCTGAGATGGTACACTCGGCAGGAAAAGGAGACGGAAGAAGCGCTTGCCCAAGCTGCGCAGAAGGAGGCTAGGATAGCAGAACTGGAGAGGGAACTACGGCGTCATCCTGATGATGACTCTTCCAGGGATACTATGGAACTGAGGATCACTCTCCAGTTGGAGAGGGAAGACCGTGAGAGAGAACGGGCAGAGAGAGAAAGAGACGCAGAGAGAGAAAGAGCCAACAGTTTGGCTGAAAGGGAGGAACGAAGGGCCATGGAGGCCCAACTATTCGAACTCTGAATCAGCCTTGGTCTTGCTGAACAGTGGCTGAGAGATGGTGAGGAGCGCTACCGAAAAGCACGAGAGCGTGGCTTTCGTGTTGGGAGCTTCTCTGCTGCTTCCGTGGATCAACGCCGGGATGTGGGAATAGGAAGGGGAGTACAGAGCGGTAGGAGTACCGCTTTTCGTAGTTGGGTAGCACCTTTGAGAGCGTTTTGCCCGGAGAGTAGTGGGACGAGTGATGCAGAGAGAGAGGGCGAAACTTGATGTAAATTTTTTTTTTTGGTTTTGGGAATAAAACACAAGGTTCGGTTTGTTTGTTTTTCACCTATGCTTCTGTTGCCTGAATCCCTGCACACATCACTGAAACAAACAAATCAGAATTTCTGTTCTGACTTGGCCCCTTGCTCAATAAGCAAATGGTCACTGTGACTGTCCTTGATAACTGGTCAAGGGGCCAACCTTTATTTAACGAAGGCAAGGGAAAGATGCGGTGATGATAAATGCGACAGGCAAGCACACGAATGCAAGCGGTATTAAAAGTGAGATGCTGCACGCAAATGTAATCATGCAAAATTGATTTGTTTTTCTTTTTTATATTTGATATTTTTTTTGTTTTATCATAAAAAGATTTTTTTTGTTTGCAAATATGTGCATTTTCTCTTTTCCATTTTTTTTACTTTTATCATTTCGATTTTTTTATTGTTAACGCCCGGCAAGCACCCAAATGGCACCTGACCTACGTGAGAACAGGGGTTTCTTACTAACCTCCCAGGTATCCTAAGTGCACATCTAGGTTGATTTGGGCCTCTAGACCCCTCGAATGATGATCCCGCCGGCTAAGACTTACCCTGATGACAATACCTTCAGGCCATGCTTAGGCTCCCAGTTGCTTCCGACCACAGGGATTCACCCAAAAGATGTTTGAGGTAAAAGATTTGCCCGACCCGGGTCTGTTTCCTCACAACTCTAGATGGTATATGATGGAACACCCTGGAACCCTAACGACCAACCGCGCGACACTGACCCGGAATCAGACGCCGTTGCACCCATCGGTGACGCGCTTGCATTGGCCTAAGCCCGAGGTTAAACAAGAAGACATCAAGGTGGTAAACAGGGGTCTTGACCAGCCAGAAACACGGAGACTCCTTCGCAGCGATAGCTTTTGCTTTTCAAAGTAGGTAATCAAATGTGTATATTAAAATAAGGTCGCAGACCCTTGGTAGTTTTCACCTTTCAGAAACTCCATCGAACTTTCATCTTTAGAGGGAGAAGGAAGAGTGTAGGGGATAAACCTCCTGAGAGGACCGGCAAAGCCGTTAACCCGGCGAGCGAATAAGGGCCCATTAACTCTTTCCTTTCAGATAACTTCGGACCAAATCTCGAGCATTTACATTCCACGGCCCCCTTTGTGGATTCAGACTTTTGCTTTGAGGGGTTCCGTTTATCGCAACAGGCACGGTCACGACCAGGCTTTTCTCTTGATTTTGACTTTGTATTTCTTTTTGTGAGGGAGATATAGTCGTTTGACGTTTGTGGGCTCCCTTTTTGTATGCCTGCGGGGACACTGCCCTCTTCTCGTGCACTGATCGATGCTCGAGGAAATGGATCATACTCTTGTCCTTGGGGTTTGAGTTTCGGTTTCTCATGCTCAGCGTTTTAAGGGCGCCGACTGTCTCATTTGGTCGAAGAGAAAAGAATAAAGATTACAGTTTCCGGAGATCTTCTAGGTGTGGCCCTACCATAGGTGATGCTACCAACTTTTTTGAATAAAATACATAAGTGAACACATGTTAGCTTCCTTCGAGCGAGCATAGGCCGACGTGGCCGGACAGGGGTCTCTACGGTTCTGGCAAACCAAGACCCGGTGCCTACCAAGCCTTGATGGGCCCTATCCTAACATGAAGGTTAGATGCAGGGACTTAACTACATGGTGACTGCCAGGCATCGGCATTTTGAATTTTCCATATTTTTAGTGGTTTTCAATATTTCTTTATTTTTGATGTTTTTTATCTTTTCATCATTTTTTTTGTTTTGTGCTAAGGGTAGTATTTCTTAAGATAAAGCCCATTCCAGGGGTGGGATAACTCGGTCCCTTCGGCGTTGACTAGCTTGTAGGCGTTGCCAGGGTACACGGCTTGAATTACAAATGGTCCTTCCCAATTGGGTTGGAGTTTAGAACGCGGACCTCCAGGTTGACAAAAATTCTTTTTACGACCATCTCACCGACTTTGAATTTTCTCTCAACGACTTTCTTTTGGTAAAAGCGAGCGAGTCTATTTTGATACACACGCGCGTGTTCGGCAGCGGCCAGTCGCTTCTCATCCAAGAGTTCCAACTGGGCGAGGAGTGAATTACAACGATCGTCGAGGGGAAAGTCCTCGTCCAATTGTACCCTGAGAGAAGGGATCAGAGTCTCATACGGGACTACCGCTTCCATACCATAAGTAAGGGCAAATGGAGTCTGCCCGGTGGGGGTACGGATTGAAGTGCGATAGGCCCATAGAGCTTCGATAAGCTTTTCTGGCCAGTCTGAAAACTTACTAGACTCGCAGGTTTTTTTGATGATTTTGAGCAATGTTTTATTGGTGGCCTCTGCTTGGCCGTTACCTTGTGGGTAATATGGCGATGAATGATGCAATGCAATTGCGTACCTTTTGCAGAGGTCCTATAGGTCTTGAGAAATGAATTGTGGCCCATTGTCGGTGATGATCGTGCTTGGGATGCCGAATCTGGCGAGAATGTTCTTCATGATGAACTTGCAGACTGTTGACGCCTTGATTTCCGCGTAAGCTTCGGCTTCGGCCTATTTGGTGAAGTATTCCGTCGCAGTAAGGATGAAATATTTCTACTTGGTGAGGGAATTGGGATCACCTAGGGGACCAATGATGTTGAATGCCCACATGGAGAAAGGCCACGGGGAGAATATTGGGTGAAGTGAGGAAGATGGTGAATGGATTTTATCGGCGTGAAGTTGACACTTGACACACCTACGGACATAGACAGCACAATCCTCTTCCACAGTGGGCCAGTAAAAGCCTTGCCGAATGATCTTCTTGGCGAGCATCTGACTATTCACGTGGCCACCGCACACACCCGAGTGCGTCTCCTCTACACATTTCCAAACCTCGTCATCGCCAAGACATCTTAACAGAATACCAGTAAGGCTCCTCCTATAAAGTAGACCTCCAACCAAAGTATATTTCTGAGCCACCCTTCTTATGGCTTTCTTGTCCTCTGTGGTGGCCCCTTCAGGATAAAACTGATCTTGGCAGTATTTGACGATTTCATAGAACCATGGTTTCTCTTGATCAGCCAGTTCTTCTTCGGCCTCTGCCAACATGATTTCTCTCTTTTCAAGGATATCTTCCTGCAGGATCTTCCTTGCTATCCTGTCTTTGATGTTTACGTAGGAAGCATCATCGATTGCAGGAGCATGAAGTTTGTAGATGGAAATGGACTTAAACCATCTTCCTAGAGGGAACCTTATGGATGATGCCAACGAGGCGAGGGCATCGGCGAGAATATTCTGATGACGAGGGATATGAACAAAGATCAGTTTGGCGAATAGTTTGGCAAAGGCAGCAGTGAGTTCTTGGTATGGCTTGAGTTCGGGATCGCGAGTGTGATACTTAGTGAGCACCTGGCGAAGGATGAGTTGACTATCACCTACGACTCGCAACTCAGTGATACGAAAAGAATGAGCGAGTTCTAGGCCAGCTAGAAGAGCTTCATATTCGGCTATATTGTTGGTAACTGGAAATTTGAGCTGGTATGCTAATGGGAATGTGAGGCCTTCAGGTGACAGGAGGGCGATGCCGATTCCTCTCCCTTGAGAATTCAGAGCTCCTTCAAAATATAGTGTGCACATTGGCTCATCTGATTGGTTGACAGACATTAGTTCCTCATCTGGAAACTCTGATTGGACGGGATCGAACTTGGGAAGAGGATGGTGAGCGAGATGCTCAGCTATGGCATAGCCTTTAATCGCCTTTTGCTGGATGTAGGTGATGTCGAACTGAGAGAGAAAACTTTGCCAGCGTGCTAGCCTATCCGTAAGGACGGATTTCTCCAGAAGGAATTTGATAGGATTCATTCGAGCAATCAAGTGGACTTCGTGAGCCAAGAAGTAGTGCTTCAATTTCTGCACTACCCAAACGAGGGCAGCACAGGTTTTCTCCATGCCGGTGTACTTCTGCTCACAGGGATTGAGAAGTTTGGACAAGTAATAGGTTGCCCGTTCCTTGCCTTCTTCATCAGCTTGTGCGAGGATGGCTCCCACGGAGTCATCCAAGACTGAGACGTAAAGGATCAGAGGTTTTTCTGGTTTGGGTGGAATGAGAACGGGTGGACTAGCCAGATATTCCTTCAACCCTTCAAAAGCTTTCTGACATTTAGAATTCCAGTGGAATTCTACTCCTGGCTTGGTCAACTCGTAGAGAGGTCTACACCTTTGTGAATGTTGAGACACAAACCGACGAATAAACTGCAACCTCCCGATTAAACCTCGGACTTCCCTCAAATTCTTGGGAGGCGGCATATCCCTGATGGCCTTAGCTTTGTCGGGATCTATCTCGATCCCTCTTTTACTCACAATGAACCCCATCAACTTACCTGACGACACTCCAAACACACACTTCTTCGAGTTCATTTTCAGTTGGAACTCTCTTGACCTTTGCAAGACCTTAGCCAAAACTTCTGGATGTTCCATCCTGGTCCTTGATTTCACCAATAAGTCATCCACATACACTTCCAGATATATGTGCATCATGTCGTGAAATATGGCCATCATAGCTCTTTGGTAAGTAGCTCCAGCATTCTTTAACCCAAACGGCATGACCACGTAACAATATGTTCCCCAAGGGGTAGTAAATGACGTCTTTTCCTGATCCTCTTCTGCCAAACAAATTTGATTGTATCCTGAAAATTCATCCATAAAAGAGAGGGTTTCGTAGCCTGCCGTGTTATCAATCAACACATCAATGTGAGGCAAGGGAAAATCATCCTTTGGACACGCGCGGTTGAGGTCCCGGAAGTCGATGCAAATCCTGACTTTCCCATCTTTCTTCATGACCGGGACAATGTTCGCCACCCATTGAGGATAAAGGACGACTCTAATGAACCTGGCTTTGTGGAGCTTATCGACCTCTTCTTTCATTTTCAAAGCCATCTGAGGGTGGAAACGCCTTAACCTTTGTTTTACCGAGATGGACCCTGGTTTTAGGGTTAAACGGTGTTCGACCAAGGTTGAATCCAGACCCGGCATATCCTCGTAGCTCCATGCAAACGTGTCCTTATATTCCTTGAGGACCTCAATTAATGCCTCTTCTTCAGAGGGTGGTAGGTTGTCACTTATGAGGATGATCCTAGGGTCTTCCTCAGTTCCCAAGTTAACTTCTTTGGTGGATTCTTCTACGGCGGTTGACGGCTCGTCGAATCTCCTCATTCCACTAGCGTATGCGCCCGCCGCATCCTCATATTCTTCACCCTCATCTTCAGTGGGGCATTCTTCATCCGTGATCTCGTAGACTCCATACCCTTCATCAGATTCACAGTCGCCCTCGCATTCTATTTCGGGTAGCTGGATGGGATTTTCTAACAACTGGGGAATGACAAGAAGGGCCTGACACCTGGCAGCCAAATCCAGAAGGAATCGACGAGGGATCTGCCTCCCCTTGGACTTCTTCCTAGGTACTACCCTCGGCCTATCATTCCTAGATTGACTGACAATATTTACAGAAGAAGATGAAGATGAAGAGGACGGTGTAGAATGTACAGGAGAAGACCCCTCAGAGGAGGGGTAGAAAAGGTCACTCATCGGACCTTGGACGGGTGGTCCGCAAGGCGGTACGCACCCGTGGGAGATGTAGGAGGTTTCCTCAGCGAAGATGTGTTGTTGGGGAGTTTGAAAATTGACGTTTTTTTTTCGTTTTCATTTTTAATGACAAAGCAGTGAAAAGAGATTGGAGGGGAGAGAAAAGGGGTTATGGCTAGAGGATTGTGAGGCTCATAGAGCAGATCATGGTTGAAGACCTGGCGCGGGTTGAAAAGCCCGCGCAGGTATGTAAGCAAAGAAGGGGACCTGGGAAGATCCTCAGACAATTGTCTGGCCCAGGAAGAAGATATCAGCAAAGGCTGAGACGATTGGATGGAGAGGATGGCGGCTAATGAGCCGTCGACGGCAATGTTGAGGACAGATGAAGATCCGTCTATGACAGAGTCCTTCTGGCGAGGATGAGGATAGTTTGGAACCTTGGCAAGAGTGGTAATATTCTCTGGTATTCCGGAGATCAATGGTGGTCCTTCAGGCTGCGGAGACGAGAACATCCTTTCTAGTGCAACGGAAATGTCCCGTACGTCGAACCATTTGTCCCATTCGCATTCCGGATCTTTGATCTTGCCTCTTTTGGTGATCCTCGGACATTTTTCAGCCAAATATACAGCATGTGATCCCCCATATGCTTCCCGTGGGTAATCTCCCATCTGAACAACGGGCCCTCTGTTGAAGTGGTTTGATAGAGTCCACGTGAGGGGCTTCCAATCTGCCTTGAACGGTCCTTTGAAGCCTAGGCCAAACCTATGGTTCGGCCTAATTTCCTTTGGCGGTTTGAGCATACCCTATAACTGTGCGCCCAGACCTTTTCCCTGTTGATAGCCGATGTTCCTCATAATCTCCCAACCTTTGGAGTGAAAAGGGAGACATGATGTTGTGGTTGCCCTGACCGGCTCCTTTGGTGCTAGTGGAATGTGAGATGGATCACGCACGTCCAGCAGTGATAATATGGGCCGATGAGACGGCCAAACAGAAGGCAGAGAGGTGTTGATAGCATCCACTGCGTGAAGGACAGGTGTACTGACCACTTTAATAATTCTCCCATTGTAAGGAAACTTCAGGCACTGATGGTTGGTGGAAGGCACAGCGTCCATGGCTTCGATGTAAGGGCGACCCAGTATAGCCTTAAATGTGGGGTCCATGTCGAGGACATGGAATTCCGTGGGAATTGACATGGGGCCTAGTTCTGCCTTCAGGATAATCATCCCCTGCGGCGGCCTTTTGCTATTGTCATAGGCCGTGACCGTGATCGAGGAAGGTCTTATTTGTTCCTCGTCGATCCCACACAACTGAAGAGTGCACATGGAGATCACATTTATGGACGCACCCGTGTCCACAAGACACGGGTTTATGGATACCCCATTAATTTTTATTGAAATGCACAATGCATATTTCTGAGCTTCCTTGGGAGCGAGCTCGTAGTTGTGGAACATGATGGCCGGTTGTGTGTCTGTTGGGGTCAGGACGGTCGAAATCTTTTCTACAGGGAGGTCCTCGTTCACCATGACCCTTTGAAGGTACTCCATTAAGGATGCCTGGTGGGATGTGGATCTTTGAAGTAGCTCCAGGATGGAGATCCGAACAGGTGTCTTATCCAGGTGTTTCAATAGATCATACTGTGTTCCAGGGATAGCTCTTTCTGGTTGTTCTCCATCATCCTTCTCTGGCTGAGATAGCTCAGGATTCTGACTGTTGTGGGGGAAAACCCTGTGGAAAATCCTTCCACTCCAGAGCACCATTGCCTGCGGCTTTTGTACCTCTGTGGGGGTAGCAGTGGGTTTTAACAGGGGTTTGAGGGGTAGTAGTGGAGGAATGGTTGATGAAGCAGGGGTGATGACGGGAGCAGGGATTCTGATGAGGGGTTTGTTTGGTGGAGGCATGGCGGAGGTAGAGGGGATATCGCGCGGATTATAAAGGATAAGGGGTCTGGAAGGTGGAGGCGGAGGCAAAGTGGAAGTGGGCAAGGTTTGAAACGGGTAATGGTTTTGAGGTGGATGGTGGGTGATGAGTGGTTTTGAAGGCATTAGTGGTGATGTGATGGAGAAAGACGGGGTTATGTATGGTTGACGGATGATAAGGGGTTTAGAAGGCGTAGGGGTAAATGTGGTAGGGGTGGATGGTAAAGTGGGGGAGTGAGAGAAGGTGAGAGGGTGTGAAGGCGTAGTGGAGAGTGTCGGTTGATAGGAGGTCGGGGTGCGGATGAGAGGGCATAATGGTAGTGGAAATGGTGATGGTGATACTGACGCGGGTTGATGAGAGAGAGGTGCACCCGGGCAAGGTGAGGGGGTTGCATGACGATAGGTTTGGAGGTAGAAAGAATGGAGGTACTTTCCTGGTGCCACACCTGCTCTCTCCCGACTTCCGGGAAGGAGGAGATGGGGTTAACCTGATGATTGGGCTGTTGGTGCTCCGGTAATGGATTCTGGATTATGCCCATGTCGGGCTGTTGTTGTGGGGCCTGCTGAGGCTACTGTTGTTGTTGTGGTTACTGCTGTTGCTGCTGTTGTAACTGCTGTTGTGGCCTCTGAGGAGGTCTCCTAGCCTTGAGAGCCGCGACGTACCGTCTCATCTCATCCCAATCTATTTGATGTTCATCATTCATATCATGGATGTAATCTTTGAAATGGAAGCAGTAATCTACTGTGTGTCCTGGCTGCCTGTGGTAGACGCAGTATTTGGAGGTATCAACATTGGGGGGCCACGCGGGCCTTTCTCTGGGTAGGGCGAGTTGGTTTGATGTCATGAGGGCATTAAAAATGTCAGCTAAGGTTTCTGGCAATGGTGGATAGTAGGCTCTTTTGGGACCGAGCGGCCTCCTTTGTTGCTGTTGGGGACCATAGTTCCCCGGGGGTGGAACTTGGTTGTACTGAAGCGGTGGTTGTTGTTGCTGAGGTTGTGGTTGTTGTTGCTGGGGTTGGTGTAATGGAGGCATATTATCCTGGGGTGGATTATTTTGGGGTGGAGGACGAAGAGGGAAAGGACCCGGTTGAAGGGGAAGTCGGGGCATTTGTGGAGGCTTTGGGTTGACCGCATAGTTGGCATTGTTAACCGCACTGACTTGCTCATTTGTCACGACCCCTTCTGTGGCTCCGCCAGGGACACCAGCGCCTGTCTTTCTGACCACTTTGGGCTTCGGCGACTCAAACATGTTCATGATGGGGGAGTCTTTTAACTGGGTTTGGATGTACCGGACCCTTTCATAGAGTTCCTCCATTGTAGTAAGTTTATTCATGGCCAGGACGTGTCTGAACTGTGGGGTTGCATTAGACACAATCATCTTCAATTGTTCGGGCTCGGAGAGGGTATCCCTTATTCTTTCCGCCAGAGACCTCCATCTATCAGCATATCGGACAAAATCCTCGTCGGGTTTCATCTTTTCGGCCACTAGGTCGGTAATGGAGAGTGAGGGACCGACCCTATCCCTATATTTCTGTAAGAACCTTCTCTGGACTATTTCAAAATTCTCGACCTCGCGGGGCTCCAGAGAATAGAACCACTCAAGCGCGGGACCATCCAATGATCTCCGAAAGAGGTATGCCAGGGACCTCTGATCGTTTTGCTAGTAAGAGGACTCATACATGAAATCCTTGAGATGAATGAAGGGGTTGCCGGTACCATTGTATCTGCGGTACGTGGGCATTTCGGAGGGAGGAAGATGAATGACGGGAAGGATTGGCAAAGCAACCTCCGGGGTGGCTTTCACGTCCACCATCCTTCTTAGATTTTGAAACTGCTCGTCCATGCGGTTGAACCTATTGAGGAGCGATTGGGCGAGCTCCTCTGGGGGTGAAGGTGGCACTTGCCACTGGGGGAGAAACTGTCTCCCGGAGACTTGAGGGGGGAACCCAGAATGAGAGGGAGCTGTCGGACCGCCGACAGTTGGCCCCGGCTGAAGCGGTGTCTGGGGAACAACGGGAGTTTGAGATTGTGATGGGAACTGGAATGAGGGTGGTTGTTGGCTCGCTTGTCCTTGAAGCGAGGGAGACTGGATGGCTTGCGCCAATGAGGGAGATGGAATGGCCTGCACGGACTCTTGGAGAGGTGCGATGGCCGGAGTTGACTCCTGGGGCGTGGGGGAAACAGATTTCCCTTTTAGAATGGCTGGAAGGCCCGAGCTGTTCAGAGGTAAGCTCCGTGTTGGCGAGGATGCCCAGTAAGGAAGTGATATCCTGTGGCGGGGACGTGTCCCCGGCAATAACCTGCACCTCATGCGAGGGGTCATGAGAAGGACCCGAGTCCATAGCATAGACTCGCGGGTTGGCTGACAAACCACGGCTAGGGTGGTTCTCCTCAAAAGACTCGTGAGACATGCTCACAGTTTTCCCAGAACGTAAAAACATACACTAGCAAGTAGGTAGCAGAGATTATCAAACAAGTGGATGCCTTTACGCCCTTTTTTATGTTTTGATTTTGATGATTTTTTTTTGTATTTTTAGCGAGATCCGAAGTTCACACAAAATGGGGACCCTTATTTGTTTTTGTTTCACCGCCGTGTCAGCTAGGGTCTCTCGTCTCACCACGAATGAAATGACTAACTCCGGGGAACTTCAATGGTACAACCAGCCCAGTGAACGAAGAGGAGATTCTTCGATGTCGGGGACTTACGGAGGTCCCAGTGTAGGAGATTCTAGTCCGTTGAGAGGAATTCCCAAACGGAGAGTCCTTCCTTCACCGGGAAAGGGTGATCCTCAAAAAATGAAAAAAAGGATAGAAAAGAGGAATGGATGTATGCAATGGAATGCTGACAGATATATGGAGTGGGAAAACAACAGAAATAACAGACATATAATAAACAAAGAACCAATCAAAATTGACGGTGCTGCCGTGAGCACAACGGGGGCGCGCGCGGGCGCGAAGGTGGAGAGGCACGGATGGTGCCGAACTTGCAAGGGTAGCCGAAAGGAAGCAGTAGAAGTCCCACCGTGATCGCCAATCTGTGAGCGACGTCACGTGGTTCGGGGAAGAGCGGAGAGGGCGCAGAGCGCGCGCGGGCTCCTCTTTTCTTTCTTTTGGTGTTGGTGTTTGCTGCAACACAGAAATAAGAGAAGAGAGAGAAGGGGCCACCACGGGAGATTGCTCCGGCGGGGCGAGCGGGACAAGTGTGATATAGTAAAATATGGGATTTAAACGGCCATAGCGGGAAGTGACTCGCCGCGGCCTCGGGGGACGGGAATGGTGCAAAAATTAAATAACAAGAATTGAAACGGCCATTGGGGAAGTGACTCGCCGCGGCCTCGAGAATATGAGCAGATAATAAGATGACAGATTATAGAGAGAATACAAAGAGCGGGAATTTAAACGGCCATTGGGGAAGTGACTCGCCGCGGCCTCGAGAACACAAACAGATAAGAATATAACGTATAAGAACGTGAATTTAAACGGCCATTGGGGAAGTGACTCGCCGCGGCCTCGAGAACACGAATAGATAAGAATATAACATATAAAAATGGGAATTTAAACGGCCATTGGGGAAGTGACTCGCCGCGGCCTCGAAAATAAGATGTGATCGCCAGGGGCCGAAAGACCCCGAAATAAGAAAGTGATCACGCCTACCTCAAGAGCGGGAGATGGCGGGTTGCTTCTTCCTCTCCCTCCGGTTGGCCGACGGAGAGGGCTTTCCTCGGCTACCCTTACAAAATAACGACAAACAAATGACAAGTGGATTAGAAAGATGGAGGTGTAGTATTCAAATCTTTGCGATAAAAATAACGAAATGATGGCAAGACACACACCTGGTTGGTGTTATCTTTTAAACCCCTCTCGGACTCGAGTAGGAGGAAAATGAGATGATGGATGCAAGAAGTATAAAAGAAGAGGCGCCCTTATGAAGGGGGATAGAGGATGCGAGATGATGAATGCAAAAGAACTACGAAGGAAAAAGGGGAAGAAAAGGCTTATTGGATGAGCCGAGGGTGAAATTCGGCGGAGCTCCGACAGCGTGGGGACGACGTGGAAGCGCGGTGGATGAAGACGACCTTCCTCTCGCGAGTGTGAGCACCCGAGAAGCCGGCAGAACCTCCACCTACAAAAGAACCCACGGGTTAGAAAATTACTCCGTAGCCTCTGGGCTCCGGCAGCCTATCGGATCACTTCGAAGCTCTCCCAGAACTGAGGGGGTGGGGCTCTATTTATAGAGCTCCGGAGGGTGGAGGCGTCCAGGACCCTGGACACCTCCATCAGGGCCGAAATAATATTTTATTCTATTTTTATTGATTTTTTTGGAATACTTTTGTGGAGGCGTCCAGGGTCCCGGACGCCTCAAGCAGGTCCACCGAAAGCCGACGACGGCCGCACGCGATTTGGCACAACGCGTGGTTTTGTGAGCGGCGCCTCGTGATTCAGAAATGGGCGCGTCCAGCTGGCTGGACGTCTCCATATTTTGGATTTTTTCACACACGACAAACCGTCGTTCGGTGGCCGGCGCCCGTGAGGGTTTTGATGGAGGCGTCTAGAGGCCTGGACGCCTCCATAAATATATTATTTTATTATTTTTTATTTATCTTTTGTGCCAAGGCTGGCATTTTAATTTTTTATAATTGTTTTTATGGAGGCGTCCAGGGGCCTTCCTCGCACCACGAAGTCCATCAAGCTGTCCCTCTCAACGAGCAATGCCTGCTCTGCTTTGCAGACAAGGAATAGATCCCTCTTCCCTTTAAGATTGAACCGCCGCAGAAAGGACATAATATGCTTGTCTTTGGGATGATTCGCCTGACGTCATCTCCATGGTCATACTGGAAAGAATCACCCCCGGTGATGAGTAAACGACCAGTGTCTACTATGTCAATCTCTGAATCAGAAGACCTTGCAATCACAGCTAGCTGCTCGTGACCACGGTCCAAAGAGTCGACATCCTCCCACATTACCACGGCGGGGGGAGAAGAAGAAGAAGAGCCAGATGGCATCTTATCTGCACAAAAAGCAAAACAAAGAAAGTAAACAAAGTCAGAAAATGGTTACTGGAAACAAAATTTCTGACGAAATTTTGGCAGAACCTCCCCAGCTCGGGAGCTTGTCAGAAGAAAGTGGGAACACGTCCATCAAGAGACGGTCCCTAAAACAGGCCGTGGGCATCACGCCGAGGCCAAAACAGAATGCCCAGGGGAATAGCTCTGAGGACAAGCCTACTAAGAGCCTCTCGGGGTCTGAAAGAAGGAGTAAGAATCCCCAGAATAGATTCAAACAAAGCTCTCCCTCACCGGCTATAACCACTGCCGCCGCTAAACCTCACTCACTCGGTGCCCTGATGGAAGGAGAGGGGAGGAGAGAGAAAGGAAAGGTTAAAATGAGGTGGAGTAAAAAAAAATTGAAGAGGGGTTGGGTTATATAGGCGACCCCCCCTTGGTTAATCCGGCGCGCTAAATAGCGCGCCGTTTTAGCCTGGCCATTCAAAAGGGCACGCCGGAGATGGACACGCCGTATTAACAACGCCCTGGCCTCGTCGATTTAGCCATGCCGCGCCATTTTAAGGCCATTAGGGGTTTATGCCAATCAGACGAAGAATGTACCCAGTCTCAGTGCATCCGCCGATCCCACGTCGCTCGTCTCCCGCTTACGGCACCCTCGGCTGGGGGGCATTTGTTGGCACCCAAAATATGTCTAATGGCAGCCACGCCTAAACGACAAGAAGAATGCGACCCATTAAAGCGCAGAAGCCGAAGAAAGCCAATACACGAGGGTCTTCTCGAACTGCTGGAGCCCCAAGTCATCTAACATGAGCACCGGGGACTCCACCTCAGGAGGATTAGAAGAAATCCACAACAACCCGGCAGTGTTGCTCGGCATGTCCAATGAACCGGCATCGACTCGGTCATCCCGAACAAACACCGTCCGTCGTCCGATCAAGGACGAGAATGTACCTGGTGGTCTTCCACCTGACAAGAAACCCTCCTGAGGTGATAGAACGTCTCTGGCCCCTCAGAACAAGGTGCCGAAGGCCCTATCAGTGGAGAACCCGAGTAATCCGGCACATGTATGTCTTCTCATCAATCAGGTCTGTTAGCGACTAGATGGCCGCCCAGCCAAGGCGAAAGCATCCCGAGTAGTGGTCCACGCCCCAAGGAAGCTACAAATGCAAGTAAAGCCGAGCGGGCGGCACAAACCACTGTGCCGAAGGCCATGTCAGCGAGAAACCCGGGCGTCCGGACCAAAGGCATAAACGGTTCCAGAACTGGCCGTTCAGCAGCCCGAAGGCTTTACCTATACTTCTCGTAGTGGTTCTTCGAAGCCGCGTCAAGATGAAGGAATAGGACAACGCCCGGAGCCAGTCTGAGGCCCCCAGTCTGACTCACATCTGAGCAAATGCGACGGAATAGACTAACCTGACACGCTCCCCAATCCGGCGCGCTCTCCTTCCCGACGTGCAAAAACATCCTGCTGAGTCCTTTACCAACGCGCATTCTCCACGTCGGGTAGGGTCACGGCCCATGCATGTTATATAAGCCAATGGTCTTCGGCCAGAAGAGGAGGAGAGGCGCCAGAATAAAATTGGTAGAGGGGGCCAATCGTCTGAGAGAGAAGAAGATTGGGGAACAAGAAAGGGAGGATTTCTAAGAAAAAGAATCAGAGAGCCACTATCTCTAGGGTTCTCCATCCCCTCTGCCTATAGGAGCCCGGCGCCAGGGAAGAATCACCCGTGTCCGATACTCTGTTTCCGCAGGTGGGTTCTAGTGGTTTCTCTTGGCCATTTTTCCCCTCGCTGCTTTCTCTGGTTAAATCTTCGTGAATGTACGTAGATGGAGGGGTGATGATATGAGCCCGTCTCCTTCTTACTTTCCTTAGCTTCCTCCTCCTCTGTAATCTGAGATTCATGCCCGTCTGTGTAATCGGTGGTCGGCCTCTGAGCGACAATGTCAAGCCGCGCCGTAATCGCGTTGTATTGAGCCCTCTTTGCTAATGAAATGGATGATATGGGATGTGGCAACGGTTCTGGCTGTCTTCTCTCCTCTCTCTGAATCCCTCCGATCTATTATTTCCTGTCATGTGCGTTAGCATTGGATTTTCTCCTTTTTACGTGCCGAACATGCCCTGAGATATCCCCAAAAGGCTACAGTAATACCCCCCCTCCCCGGGGCTCTCTCCAGTATATAGATTGCATTTTTTTTACGCGCCTGGTGTCCACCATGTTTCTCTTCGCCGAAGGTATATGTATGCATACGTCTCCCCCCAGGCCCTGGGATTGGTTTCTCACTATCTCCCCGTCCACAGTCATGGACCAGGGAGAGCAGAGTCGTCCCCTATAACCTATGTGCGGGGGTCTTCTGTCATGGTCGTGTATGCCACATGACAACCCTGACTGTTTGATCATTTGCCCCGCTCGATTTCTACAAGTCTACATGCTAATTCACTAACCTCGTATGCTGACCTGCTAACACTCCCTCCCCATATGCTAACATGCTGACTCCCCTTTTATGCCTGATTAACCAGAATAACTCCTGATCAATTGACCTCTGTATCTCTTCTTTCCTGTGTACGGGTCGCTTTATTGTGTTCTGTTGGCTTGAAGACAATAGTCTCATGACCGGGGAGGGGGGGAACATTCCTCTGAGTCACCACCGGATCATAAGGTCATGTCCTTCGATGGCATGTACCCTTGTGCGCCGCCAGAGGGTGAATACCAACAGGGCTTATGGCCTAACATTAAATCCACTGCCCTCAAAGGTGACCGGTGGTGACCATGGGTTGTGTGCCCCTTGTAGGCTAGCCCTCGGGGTTTCCTTCCTCATTGGTCATCCCTTCCGATCATGTTTTGCCCCATGGAACACTGGTGATGTGGGACGGACCACGGACATGATAAGCTCGCGATTGCCCCTTAACGAGGGAAGCGTCGGACGTGCGCGGTTGAGAAACCGGCAATGAGCTAGGGTGATCGGTTCTCTTTTGTGCCCGGATCGGGTCACGGGACGGTCACACACTCTCTCGCAGTAGCGGTGATAAACATATATAGCAAGCTAGATATCCCTACACATGCTCTCTAGCAGCGGCATAAGCAAGCATATATGGAAATAAGCGAAATGACAAGCAAGGAGCGAATACGATACCTCCACGCTCTCGGCGTGGGGACAACGGACCCGGCCGAACTCGTACTCCCGGGACGGTTAACACACAAATGTTACAGCAAGAAATCACTGCCCACTCCACGCAGGGAGGTAAAGGGCTACACAAATGGGCCCGGCAGGACCGATTCCGGGTTGACGGGCGGCTTCACGCGTAGCTTCGGCCGCACCCGTACTCGCGACTGTGGGGCCCACGTGCTGTCCGGAGGGGCCGTGTGGGACCCGATGGCACCGCTGTAGTGGGGACACTTGGTGAAGCACTCCCTGGGATGGCGGCACGCTGGTTCGCCGGCTGGAGGCCGGGCGGCTGCGATCGGCACCGGTCGGAATAACCGGCCACGGATCTGCCGGTTCTATTTTTAGGCGCGCGCTCCGGCGAGAGCGGATGCTGCGATCAGCCCTGATGTCCGATCGACACGAAACTGGCGCCGTTAGAAAGTTGCTTCGAAGGGCTTCAACCCTATGGGATTACAGAAAAATAAACAGCTCTGTACTTCTTGTTGGCGAATTTTGATAGCTGATGTTGTACAGTGCCCGAATTCTCAGATCAACAGGGAACTTGTCTGAGAACTGGCATTGACTGATAGGTAGACCTCCAATTCAGAAGTTGTGTTCTTCATCAACGTTGTGGGAAATTGAACATGGAAGACGGAAATATTTTTTGTGATACGTTTGGAGGTGGGTACGAATTGTTATGATTTGTATACTAGCAGTGAGTCGGATCTAAAAACTGGCTGATAGCACTGTAGATGGCTCTGCAAACTAATTTTGAAAAATGGATGGATGGCTGATAAAAAATCAGGAAAATTCATGGAGTGAGGGGACGGTGGACAGAACCCTCATTAAAATTGGGAGGGTTTGGAAAAATCAACAAGATGGTCGGAGGGGGGGATGACAGGGGTACTGTCACACATATCTGAAACTGGACAGAACTGTGAAACAGAAACACACGAAATTTGAAAAATAGTAAATGATGGAATTTGGACGAGATTTGTTTTGTGGTTGTGGGTATTGAAGATAGGAACACACCATAAAAGTTTTAGATTAAGAAGATCTCGGGACAGACTGCAGAATTTCGTGGAAGGGGCTGCTATTGGTTGAAGACAGAACTTCGACGATGGCTCGATGGCGGTCCGATGGCGGCACGAACGGCGGCGGCGGCACCGGAGATGAACTCAGAGATTGAGGGGGAGGAGATAGAAGATATCCACTCTAGAATTGGGGGTTGGAGGAGATGAACACCAGAGGAGAGAGGGGAGGGGCGCAAGGAGCTTCAAGCTTCCAACAAAATTTCTAACTTTTTCATTAATTTCCAAATGAAAATACAAGGTTTTATATGACTCTCATCAAATCAAATGTAGACCCTTGGATCTAGGGATGGGGAATGGAGGGCTGGGATGAAGTGTGAACAACACACAAAAAATATAATTAAATAAAAAGGGGGGGGGCTATTGACTATATGAAAGGCAAGGGGGACAAGTGGACATGGTAGGTAGTCTACCATGGAAATTCTTACCCTCTTGTCTACCCATGTGGCATTTGACATTCAACCCTTCTAGAAGGCCACCTAGGATGGTTGACCAGCCCCACATGGATGACATGGACCAATGGGAAAGGGCTGAGGGCCCCCCTTGCTGGTCCTACTGATATTTTACATATAAACCCACTAAGACTTACAATTGCGTACCCATATAACACAAGGGTATACATGCAAATATGAAAGGACATAAATGCAAACAAAATGCGGACGGTCTTGCCTCGATGTCCCCATCAATTCTCCCCGGGTGGGAGGAACTCGACCCCACCGAGTAGGGGTATGGATGCTCGAATACTCCGGCGGATCCGTCACCGTGCCAAGTAACGCGGGTATGCTCCACTCCAAGTGACCGTCACCTGCTCATTCCATATATACTCGATATGCACAAGCTGCTATGGGCTAGAGGTGGACACTCCGGGTGGGACACTCGCAAAAGGGGAGGAGGCGGCTCGAAGACTCACTAGGAATCACCGCTGGGTCCCTGTAGGTGACTGATCCGGGTATAGATATAGAACCGATCCCATACTCATTGAGTGAGTCCAATCGCCTCTTACTCATGAGAGAATGACAACGAGCTTGCACAAGACACATGCAGACAGACATACCACACAAAGAAAAAGCACACCGACTCATCTATGACCCAAGACACACCTAATGTTAGTCCGACCCGTACATGGGTGACGGCGGACCAGGACACCCGAATGTGTGCCATGCATGCATCTGACGTAACCGGTGGTCGACATCATGCGGAAATCCTAGACCTCCTAAGGTGGGCCATGCATGCATATGGGATGTGGATGTGGGAGGGCCAAGAGTATCTCCCCTAGATGATGGTGTATCTTGTAAGGGTACGGGCTTGGTGGGCATAGACGACCCGGCCCGTGGGGAAGGGGTGTGGTAGCGGACTCCCTCGAAGAAGTGAAGTATATATGGAGGGTCTAAGGATCCACTAGGGAATGGGTCAAAGGGATCAAAGAAGGTATGACCCCTTGTGGTGGGTTCCCACAAGTCACGGTCCCACGTGTAGAAGTTTTGAAGGTGTGGATAGTCACCTTCTTGAATTGTGACGGGTGGGACGGGCATCGTAGGCAAGAAGTATGATTCTTCCCTCGGACAAAAGGGTATGAATTCGGGCTCGTCCGGTAGCAGGAGAAGTAGAAGAACCTCCGTGGTGACTCAACCCACGGTGCACTCAGAGGTAATAGACCCGAAGGCCGGATGGGTGAAGCTAAGACTAGCGGATTGGTCAAAGCCTCGCGCCAAAAGATGCGTCAACTTCCATTGTGAATCTAATCCCATGACAAGATCGTCCAATGTGTCAACATGGTGACTAGATCGAAATGTGGTATGGAAGGAGTTGACCGGCACTAAAGGGAGGATGGGGTCCATGGATGGAAAGGGAGGTGGGACCAAGCCATCCTTGAGCCAACTAAAAAGCGGCTCGGCGATGTATAGTGTACCCGTTAGAAATACGGGTGGCTCGGGCCTTGGTGGCTCCAAATGAGATGGTTCCGAATCACGTTCGGACGTAGAGGGTGGTGGCATTGGAGCTCTCGAGGGTGAAGAAGCTCTTATCCTTTCCAACAAATCCGAAATCATTTTCTCGAATTCCTCAAAGGAGCGGGTTGGAGTAGGGACCTTGGGGTGGACTCGCTCCTCGTCCCTCGACCTAGGTGTAGTCCTAGGCTCGGCTATAAGCAGGGCTTCCACTCGGTTGGAGGTACTTGAGTGGGTTGGGATGGGGGTGCCAAGGGTAGGCTGGTTGGAGGTGATTGGGTAGGCCACTAGATTGGGGTCGCCTTGGTGGGCTTGGACGGTGGTGAAGGGGTGGGATTGGGTAGAGGTGTGGCCCACTTGATTGTGGGTGAGTTGGTGGGGTTGGTGAGTGGTATGACCTCCGTGGTTGGAGGTAGGTGGGCAGAGAAAGTAGACCCTCCTAAGCGCTCTCTTCATTTCCCACCATGACTCGATGGGCCTTAGATTCCTATCCTCCCTCCAATATTTCATGTCCCTCCATGTTTCGGCGGCTTCACCAAAAAGTCACCTTTTGGCAACATCTACTTGCATGGGCCCGTACATATTGTACACCTCGAAGTAGTCGTCCATAATGGCTTCCCATTCTAGGTAGTCACCTGGGTCATCGGACCCGTAGAAGTCTCGGGTTTCGGGCCTAGTGGGGTGATTCGGGTGGTCCTTCCATTTGAGATAGTATCGCCACCATGGATAAGATCCGGGTGTTCGGTAATCCATAGGACACGGAGAAGCTAGTGGATGGCCATGTCGACACTAGTAGATAAACCAACTAGACAATGGACTACAACCCTAGACATGACGACCAAGACTCGGTACGTGGCGGAGCTAACCGATCCGAAGATCACTCGTGCAAATGTGCGGCCTTCCCGATAGGCGTAGCCTAACGTTCGGACAACACCTTTTGATATACCGACTAATGGTATGCAAATGTAACTCCTAAGACCGACTTAGACACTTAGACTTAAATGACACATTTTTTTTTGACACCCTAGACTCAAACTCGCTCTGATACCAAATTGATGCGGGACGGACCATGGACACGACAAGCTCGCGATTGTCCCTTAACGAGGGAAGCGTCGGACGTGCGCGGTTGAGAAATCGGCAATGAGCTAGGGTGATCGGTT
Organism: Amorphophallus konjac; assembly: GCA_022559845.1. NCBI lineage: Eukaryota > Viridiplantae > Streptophyta > Magnoliopsida > Alismatales > Araceae > Amorphophallus > Amorphophallus konjac. Next base: position 434,035,581 of record CM040121.1, on the reverse strand, counting down.
CTCTTTTGTGCCCGGATCGGGTCACGGGACGGTCACACACTCTCTCGCAGCAGCGGTAATAAACATATATAGCGAGCTAGATATCCCTACACATGCTCTCTAGCAGCGGCATAAGCAAGCATATATGGAAATAAGCGAAATGCCAAGCAAGGAGCGAATACGATACCTCCACGCTCTCGGCGTGGGGACGACGGACCCGGCCGAACTCGTACTCCCAGGACGGTTAACACATAAATGTTACAGTAAGAAATCACTGTCCACTCCACGCAGGGAGATAAAGGGCTACACAAATGGGCCCGGGAGGACCGATTCCGGGTTGACGGGTGGCTTCACGCATAGCTTCGGCCGCACCCGTACTCGCAACCGTGGGGCCCACGTGCTGTCCGGAGGGGCCGTGTGGGACCCGGTGGCACCGCTGTAGTGGGGACACTTGGGGAAGTGCTCCTTGGGATGGCGGCACTCTGGTTCGCTGGCTGGAGGCCGGGCGGCTCTGATCGGCACCGGTCGGAATAACCGGCCACGGATCTGCCTGTTCTGTTTTCAGGCACGTGCTCCGGTGAGAACGGACGCTGCGATCAGCCCCGATGTCGGATCGACACGAAATTGACACCGTTAGAAAGCTGCTTCAAAGGGCTTCAACCCTATGGGATTACAGAAAAATGAACAACTCTTTACTTCTTGTTGGAGAATTTTGATAGCTGCTGTTGTACAGTGCCCGAATTCTCAGATCAACAGGGAACTTGTCTGAGAACTAGCGTTGACTGATAGGTAGACCTCCGATTCAGAAGTTGTTTTCTTCATAAAAGTTGTGGGAAATTGAACAAGGAAGACGGAAATATTTTTTGTGACAAGTTTGAGGTGGATACGAATTGTTATGATTTGTATACTATCAGTGAGTCAGATCTAGAAATTGGCTGACAGCATTGTAGATGGCTCTGCAAACGAATTTTGAAAAATGGATGGATGACTGATCAAAAATCAAGAAAATTCATGGAGTGAGGGTACGGTGGACAGAACTCCCAGAAAAATTGGGAGGGTTTGAAAAAATCAACAAGATGGTCGGAGGGGGGGATGACAGGGGTGCTGTCACACAGATCTGAAACTGGACAGAACTGGGAAACAGAAACACACGAAATTTTAAAAATAGTAAATGATGGAATTTGGACGGGATTGTTTTTGTGGTGGTGGGGATTGAAGATAGGAACACACCATAAAATTTTCAGATCAAGAAGATCTCGGGGCAGACTGCAGAATTTCGTGGAAGGGGTTGCTGTTGGTTGAAGATAGAACTTCGACGGTGGCTCGATGGCGGTCCGATGGCGGCACGAACGGCGGCGGCGGCACCGGAGATGAACTCAGAGATTGAGGGGGAGGAGATAGAAGATATCCACTCTAGAATTGGGGGTTGGAGGAGATGAACACCAGAGGAGAGAGGGGAGGGGCGCAAGGAGCTTCAAGCTTCCAACAAAATTTCTAACTTTTTCATTAATTTCCAAATGAAAATACAAGGTTTTATATGACTCTCATCAAATCAAATATAGACCCTTGGATCTAGGGATGGGGAATGGAGGGCTGGGATGAAGTGTGAACAACACACAAAAAATACAATTAAATAAAAAGGGGGGGCGGCCTATTGACTATATGAAAGGCAAGGGGGACAAGTGGACATGGTAGGTAGCCTACCATGGAAATTCTTACCCTTTTGTCTACCCATGTGGCATTTGACATTCAACCCTTCTAGAAGGCCACCTAGGATGGTTGACCAGCCCCACATGGATGACATGGACCAATGGGACAGGGCTGAGGGCCCCCCTTGCTGGTCCTACTGACATTTTACATATAAACCCACTAAGACTTACAATTGCGTACCCATATAACACAAGGGTATACATGCAAATATGAAAGGACATAAATGCAAACAAAATGTGGACGGTCTTGCCTCGATGTCCCCATCAACTGGTGCCCCTCGTAGGCTAGCCCTCGGGGTTTCCATCCATCTGGGTCTTCCGGTCGCCGTCGTGGCCTCCCAGTGTTAAGGAGCTTGCCCCACTCCGTGGGCATGCCTCCGCTTTTCCCCCCATCACCCTCTGGACATGGGGAGGTGCTGCCCAAATTTTGTTAGCTCAAACTAACTGATGGTTGCTTAAATCTAAGTCATAATAAGGCATGCTTCGAGTTGGCAATTCTCTGTCCTTGAGTATGAACCTCGCACGAGTTCTAACCCTGTCTCCGGGGCATTCTGGACCTGAATTCACTCATCAATTAATCCAATTAACAACAAGGACAGCTCTACAACTTGAGCAGGTTAAAAGATTGAAAGAAACACCCTAATCTGGCGCGGGCTAGCCCGGCGTGCCCTAATCTGGTGCGGTACCCGATCGCGCTGTTTTAGCTTCACACTCAAAAACAATGAGGACTCATCCTCATCTTCTCGGCATGGCCTAAACCGGCACGCCCCGTGCACCCTGCACCGTTTAAGAGCCTCCGTGCGCCCCGCGCCATATTAACCTTTACCTACGCCCCTCCGCGCCGTTTTAACCCCTCACTCATTCTCGGGCTAACCCCCTTGCTTTACGTGATAGGGATTGATCAACTCCAGTAAACCACGGGCAAATAAAAGAAAATTATTTATGAAATCACTTTGTCATCATATTCTTTCCAATACATGCATTGTGCATAGCTGTACCTACATATATATATCACCCTAACGCATGCCCGACTGTAAGCTTTCGCCATGCGTGATGATGGCCTCTAGGCCTAAGTCTTCCGCCTCGTACCGGGGTCCGGGTTTAATGAATTATGCTTGCTCTGCATGACAAAGAATGAACAATTTGCGTAGTTTCATCAAATTTCGCTTCCGCATATGTTCTCGTTCATCTTATTTCAGCCCCATGCGGCTCATTTCTCTCGGCAATTAATCAAAGGTTTTCCTCCTCCTTGGAGGATGTAATTAACGTCATAACCGTCATGATATGACAGACTCTAGGTCCCGACACGGATCTCACTTTTGCCCGACTCGGGTCAGATTGAGCGCATAATAAATCTCGTCATTTAGTGACTGGCACTGTAGCAACCCTGATAAGTTTAAAAGGAATAAATAAATCAAAATAGATTAAAAGATTTAATAAATAAATGAAAGAGCTTGGAATAAAAATAATTAAAACCCTGATGGAAATAACGCCTCAGATAAAGGTGCTACTTTACAAGAAAACGCCCTTACCTAAGGCGTGTTTTGAGAAAGGACGCCCACACGTCAAGGCGTCAAATTTCAAACGACCAAAATAAATAAAAAGGGTAAGATAGCGTAACGTCCTTTGCATGGACACGTTTCAACAAGAAACGACGCTTGACAAGGCGTCAATTTAAATTCGACGCCCTGACCTAGGTCGCTAATTCAGTTTGAGTTTCGTTCGACCCCGAAGTCTATCCAGGGTAAGATGATAACTATGAGAAAGAGTTCGAATGTAGTAATAACTCTAATATGGAAGTATTACTTCCAATCAAACACTAACTCTATTAGGATTCTAGAAATCCTATAAATAACCTACTGCTTGAACCGAGAACGCTATTTGGCGTTCGGACTCTTCTAAGGTACGTAAAGAACAACATGTTCTTTTCTTTACTCTGTCTATCGAATTTGTGAAGAATACTGAAGATTCTTCATCTATTTTCTGATTGCAGGTTGAAAGCTTCTGTCATCTGAAGAACGGGTAAGTTCTTCTCCTTCCTTCTTTACCTTCTGTTAGTTCTTACGAAGAGTAATACCTTCGTTTTATTCTGCCTCTACAGGTTGCCTGTAGAAGTGAAACCGATCGATTGAAGAATTGAGGGTTCTTCATCCACAAACTATTACTACCCTTACTGTTGCTGCTAGGATCGAAAACTTTAAAAAAGACTCTGTTTATAAAATAGAGTATCGTTCAGAAATCTGTTCATCCATCAGTTTATCATCATCAAGGTAGGATTTTCTCATGGAACGTAGCCCAAACTACCATATAACTATAGATAATTATCATCGGTAGTTCATGCATATAGTTTTCATGCGTCCTGATTATTTTCTCCGGAATGTTTGAAAGAAACGACCCTAACAAGGGCGTTAATTTAAAAGACACGACCATGCCCAGGTCGTCAATTCCAGATTTGACGTCCTGCACATGGACGTTAATTCCTGTTAATTAATAAATAGCATGTTTAAAAAGTAATTATCATTGCAAACATGATTCTAAATTAATGCATGGTCAATTTCTTGTAATCCTGCTATTTTTCTGGTCCTGACTATATACCATGTTCCTGAAATATTCATTACCTCGAAAATTGTAAAATTGTGAATTCACGACCTTGACCAGGTCGTCTCTTGTTTAACTAACGCCCCAGACTAGGACGCCTTTTTCTTGGTAACGCCCCTACCCAAGGCGCGTTTTCAACAAAATTACAGATTTTTACTATCCTGTAAAATAGCAATATTGGAAAGGACGACCTCTTTATATGTCGTCAAATTTAATATAAACGCCCCTGATTAAGGCGTTAATTTTACGAAAAACGACTTTACCAGAGTCGCTAATTTCTGCATTACTGATTTTTCCCGATTGCTGTTATCCGAGGGTTTCACTATATGTATATATATATATGAAGGCACTATTACTCCACTCCGTGAGTATAGTCCCACGTTTCATGATGTTTTATCGATCACCCTTAAACTCTCATTGATATACAAGCTCTCCATTGGACATTCTGTTCCTTTGGACTAGCGAGTTAGTCATAGAGACCTCCGTAAGACTCCTCGTACCTTGGATTCCCTCAAGGTCGACTGAGCTGGTTGTACCCTAAAAACCCATTACACTATTGAATGCCATGTCACTATAAAAGAAATATGGTATACCGGCCCTTATGATATGCAAAGAGTATATCATGAGAATTCTTAATGGGATGATGATATCATGCCATTTGTTGATGTTCTTGTGGACCTCAATTCTATAATAAGAATGAGGGTATCTTGCCTTTGATAGACTGTTCATGTGGACCTCAATTCTATATAAAGAATGTCCATACTTGTTTGTCATGGTACCCGAGTTAAGGGAACCTAATTCCACCTAGTTTCATCGTTCATCGTGATTGTACCGTTGTTTTCGCTTATCTATGTCCAATGTCGTATTTTTGGACTCCATTCTCTCAAAGTTATCCTACGTGCCTACAAGCTTAAATTGTTGAAATTCCATATTGGCTATATATATATATATATATACAAGAGTGGATGTCAAATATACATGATAAATGCCTGCGCATATAGGGCCCGATCTGGTCCTGGGAGGAGCACCCGAAAGTACTTGTGCCCATGGGAGTTGAATGATAAGGTATCTGACATTATACCGAGTGCATGACTAGCTTGATTGGACATTCCACACAGATCTTGTACTTGACTCGTACTTGACTTGACATGAATTGCGTGACCTGAAAAAGGGTAATTACATGCGTGCTTGATACATGATAGCCAAAGTTCTTGACATGACTTGCTAAGAAGTACTTGCTTGAATATCTTGTCATCTTTTTCTTAAAAACTCATGACTCGTTCATCTTGCTGTCTTGCTTGATAAATTCTCTTTCTATCTTGTCGTTTTATACGAGCATGCATAGCTATAGTACATTCATGAAAGATATAACTACTTAAACCCTTGCTAGTTCCTGAGATATAATTTCCTACTAAGCGTTCGCTCACTCCGTGTTTGTCCCTTACTTTTCAGGTAATTCCGACGACGAGGGAAGTCAATCGGATGGGAATGGTCAAGAGTGAAAGAGCTAGAGCTTTTCCAAGTGTCATCTAGTCGTTTTCCTATTTTCTTGAGTCAACTATGTACTTTTTCTTTTTAATTGAATAGAGTATTGGATTTGTAATAGTCTATCCATTATGAAATAAAGGATTGGGTTATCTTTCTTTTTTTGCGCATCTCTGTTTTGGTGTCGAATACACTACTACTCTGATTGACATGATTGATATAAACTCGTCGCGCATATCCGAGTATCTTCCGCGCTGGGGGCGTGACAGTTTTTGTGGTATCAGAGCCTAGGGTATTCAATTCTTAGGAAAACCCAAGTCCAAGGATAAGTTTTAACCATTAAACCAGTGAGATTGGGTAGAACCAAGGGTTAAAGTTAACATAGTATATGAGTCTTTAAATACCATCACATATTAATCTAGTTATTGTAATTGTAGGATAATGGCTGCCGAACGTGCTCAATGGCGCAACATGCAGCGTACCCTTCAAGGCATGACTCAAGTGCTGCAACAAGTAGCACAAGGAGGTGGACAACGAGCAGGAAGTCTTCACCAGACTTTCAAGAACATGAACCCACCCAAGTTCACGGGTTCTACTGATCCAGATGACGCTGAACACTGGATTAGGGAGATAGAACGTATATTCCGTGTTATGCAATGCACGGATCAGGATAAAGTTTTATTAGCTACTTTTCAGTTAGAAAGGGATGCTAGATGCTGATGGGAATCAATAGAGGCTACTATAAATCAAGATCAGGTTTCGTGGGAAGAATTCGTTGAGCACTTCAACGTGAAATATTTCTCGGATCGAGTTCAGGAAAAGAAGGCTGCAGAATTTGCTGCATTAAAGCAACGATCTTTGTCAGTGGCCGAGTATGAGGCCCAATTCTCTAGATTGTCTCGATACGCTAAGCATCTAGTTAGCACCGAGAAAATGAAAGCTAGGAGGTTTCTTAATGGGCTCAGGCCCCAAGCTATTACTCAACTGGCGCCGATGGACATTCAAGTCTACCCAGAGATAGTACGCCGAGCTCAACTATTAGAAGATGCCACGGAACTGTCTGATAGGATTCGTGGTAAGGATAAGAAGGAACAAGTTACAGGTTCGGGTTCCTTTAAACCCAACTTCAAGAAAAGGCCTAGCAATGGAGGAGCATCCTCACAAGACCAAAAGTTCAAGAAGACCAAGCCCTTCTCTATCACCACTACCTCTCCAAATACAGTGTGCAAACATTGTGATAAAGCGGGTCATAGAGCAGAGGAATGCTGGAGGAAACTAGGAGCATGTCTCCGTTGTAGGAGTCGTGAGCATCGGATTCCCGATTGCCCATTACTTAACGACCAAGCCGTTGACGGGAAGCGCCCAGTAACCAAGAATGCTCGTCTTCATGCAATCAAAGAGACCGAGCAAGTAGAAGGAGGCGGCTTAATGGAAGGTACATTGAAAGTTTGTTCCAGGAATGCATATGTCTTAATTGATACTGGTGCATCACATTCTATTGTTTCTAAGAAGTTTGCTGACCCATTACCCCTAGAACTGGAATGGATAAAGTTAGTTTTGTCTACTCCTCTGGATGATGAGACTGATATTACACATCATTACCAAAACTGCGAGGTATTGATTCATGGTCAAAATCTCCCTATTGATCTCATATGTTTAGATCTGAAAGAGTATGATGTTATACTAGGGGCTGATTGGTTATCCAAGTATCAGGCAACGGTTGATTGCCGCAATAGTAAGGTTACATTCAAGGAATTTCCAGAACTAATATTTACTAGCCCCAAGAGTCAGAGCAAATCCCCTCTTATTTCAGCTCTCCGAGCTAGCAAGCTCATCAGGAAAGGATGTACATCTTTCCTTGCCTTTGTCACAGTTAAAGAAGCTAAGGAAGCTAAGTTAGAAGACATTCCAGTAGTACAAGAATTTACGGACGTATTTCCGGAAGATTTGCTGGGATTACCCCCGCAAAGAGAAGTGGCCTTCACCATCGACTTAGTCCCTGGTGCTGGTCCGATTTCAAAGGCACCTTATAGGATGTCACCTACTGAACTCAAGGAATTAAAGGAGCAATTGATGGAACTCATTAAGAAAGGATTCATTAGACCAAGTACTTCCCCGTGGGGAGCGCCTGTATTATTTGTAAAGAAGAAAGACGGATCCATGAGGTTATGCGTCGACTATCGACAATTGAATCATCTCACTATCAAGAACAAGTATCCACTGCCGAGAATCGATGAATTGTTTGATCAAATTTTAGGATCCATGTACTTTTCCAAAATTGATCTTAGGTCCGGATATCACCAACTAAGAATCAAGGACGAGGATATTCATAAAACCGCATTCAGAAGCAGGTATGGCCATTATGAATTTGTTGTTATGCCTTTCGGACTAACGAATGCCCCTGCTGCCTTTATGCAGTTAATAAATAGTATATTCAGGCCTTATTTGGATCAATTCGTGGTGGTCTTTATTGATGATATATTGATTTATTCCAAGACCAAGGAAGAGCATGAGGAACATTTGAGGATTGCATTACAAATATTGAGGACAAATCAATTATATGTAAAACTTAGCAAGTGTGAATTCTGGCTTGAAGAAGTGACTTTTCTCGGACATGTTATATCAAAGGATGGCTTGTCTGTAGACCCATCAAAGGTTGAAGCTGTAAGGAACTGGGAAAGACCGACCAATACTAGCGAGATCCGAAGTTTCTTAGGTCTTGCCGGCTATTACAGGCGATTCATCAAGGATTTCTCTAAAATTGCCGTGCCACTTACAAGGCTAACTCGCAAGGAGATCCGTTATGAATGGGATGAGGAATGTGAGAGAAGCTTCCAAACTCTCAAGGATCATCTTACTATAGCTCCTATCTTAGCATTACCAATTGAAGAAGAAAAGTTTGAGGTATACACTGATGCTTCTGGCATTGGCCTCGGGTGTGTTCTAATGCAACAAGGGAAGGTTATAGCCTACTCTTCTCGTCAATTAAAGAAGCATGAAGAGAACCACCCCGTCCATGACTTAGAATTGGCCGCGGTAGTATTTGCACTCAAAATATGGAGACATTATCTTTATGGAGTACAGTTTACTGTATACTCTGATCACAAGAGTCTCAAATATCTTTTCTCACAGAAGGAACTAAATATGAGGCAAAGACGATGGCTGGAATATCTCAAGGACTTCGACTTCAATATACAATATCACCCCGGAAAGGGTAATCATGTAGCAGATGCCCTTAGTCGAAAGCCGAGAGCACTGTTAGCCAATTGTCTGATTCAAGAATGGAAATTGGCCAATTGTCTGATTCAAGAATGGAAATTGCTAGAACAATTCTCTGAACTCAATATAAGCATGGACACGGACCCTAGGTGTGTCACGTTATCTCATGTAAGCATACAGTCAGATTTATTATCTGAGATACAAGTACTTCAGGATGATGATCCTACATTAGTAGAAATCAAGGGTAGATTAAAAGGATAATCGGACTTCCAACTAGCTTCTGATGGAAGATTAATGTTCAAGAATAGAACTGGTATACCGGACTGCCCAGAATTGAAAAAGAAGATCTTAGATGAAGCTCACAGATCAAGGTATACGATTCATCCTGGATCTACCAAGATGTACCAAGATGTGAACATAAATTTTTGGTGGCCCAACATGAAAAGAGAAATAGCGGACTATGTATCACGCTATCTCACATGCCAACAAGTCAAGGCGGAACACCAAAAGCCTGCTGGAAAGCTACATCCTCTAGATATCCCTAAATGGAAGTGGGAGGATATTGGTATGGATTTCATCATGGGTTTATCTAAATCAAAAAGAGGACATGATGAAATATGGGTTATCATTGACCGATTGACCAAATCCGCGCATTTCTTGCCAATCAAGAGTCGATGGTCAGTTGATGTCTTAGCTGCACTATACATCAAGGAAATAGTCAGATTACATGGTATTCCTGTTTCAATCGTGTCTGACAGAGATCCCCGTTTTACTTCTCATTTTTGGAAAGGACTACAACATTCGTTGGGGACGAGACTTAATTTTAGTACAGCATTTCATCCTCAAACGGATGGTCAGACCGAGAGAACAAATCAAGTAGTTGAAGATATGCTTAGAGCATGCATCACTGATTTTGATGGAAACTGGCATGATCACTTGCCTCTGGTCGAATTTGCATACAATAATAGCTACCAAGCTAGTATACAAATGGCACCTTTCGAAGCTTTATACGGAAGGAGTTGCCGATCACCCTTGTGCTGGAATGAAGTTGGAGAGAAACAACTGTTAGGTCCAGACATGGTAAGGGATACAACTGAGAAGATACCAGTAATCAGGGAAAGATTGCAAGTAGCTCAGACAAGGCAAAAGGCTTATGCCGACACAAGAAGAAGAGATCTGGAATTCCAAATTGGAGATCATGTATTTCTCAAGATATCGCCTGGACGTGGAATACGAAGATTTGGTGTTAAAGGCAAGCTTACACCAAGATTTATCGGACCTTTTGAGATACTAGAAAGAGTTGGCGAGGTTGCTTATCGCATCGCATTGCCACCTCAACTGTCCGAAGTACATGATGTATTCCACATATCTATGTTGAAGAAGTATGTGCATGATCCATCACATATTATTGAGCATGGAGATCTAGTGATCCAGAAAGATCTCACATATGAGCAGAAGCCCATACGAATACTAGATCGAGAAGTACGAACCCTAAGGAATAAGGCTATTCCCATGCTAAAAGTACAATGGAATAAGAATTCAGAACATGAAGCTACATGGGAGACCGAGAAATCTATGAGGAAGCGATTTCCAGAGTTATTTTAGAAGGTATATACTCTACACTCTCCAAATGTAAATATATGATATGGAATTTGGGGACCAAATTCTTTTTAAGTGGGGGAGGGTGTAGCAACCCTGATAAATTTAAAAGGAATAAATAAATCAAAATAGATTAAAAGATTTAATAAATAAACGAAAGAGCTTGGAATAAAAATAATTAAAACCCTGATGGAAATAACGCCTCAGATAAAGGCGCTACTTTATAAGAAAACGCCCTTACCTAAGGCGTGTTTTGAGAAAAGACGCCCACACGTCAAGGCGTCAAATTTCAAACGACCAAAATAAATAAAAAGGGCAAGATAGCGTAACGTCCTTTGCATGGACGCGTTTCAACAAGAAACGACGCTTGACAAGGCGTCAATTTAAATTCGACGCCCTAACCTAGGTCGCTAATTCAGTTTGAGTTTCGTTCGACCCCGGAGTCTCTCCAGGGTAAGATGATAACTATGAGAAAGAGTTCGAATGTAGTAATAACTCTAATATGGAAGTATTACTTCCAATCAAACACTAACTCTATTAGGATTCTAGAAATCCTATAAATAACCTACTACTTGAACCGAGAACGCTATTTGGCGTTCGGACTCTTCTAAGGTACGTAAAGAACAACATGTTCTTTTCTTTACTCTGTCTATCGAATTTGTGAAGAATACTGAAGATTCTTCATCTATTTTCTGATTGCAGGTTGAAAGCTTCTGTCATCTGAAGAACGGGTAAGTTCTTCTCCTTCCTTCTTTACCTTCTGTTAGTTCTTACGAAGAGTAATACCTTCGTTTTATTCTGCCTCTACAGGTTGCCTGTAGAAGTGAAACCGATCGATTGAAGAATTGAGGGTTCTTCATCCACAAACTATTACTACCCTTACTGCTGCTGCTAGGATCGAAAACTTCAAAAAAGACTCTGTTTATAAAATAGAGTATCGTTCAGAAATATGTTCATCTGTCAGTTTATCATCATCAAGGTAGGATTTTCTCATGGAACGTAGCCCAAACTACCATATAACTATAGATAATTATCATCGGTAGTTCATGCATATAGTTTTCATGCGTCCTGATTATTTTCTCCGTAATGTTTGAAAGAAACGACCCTAACAAGGGCGTTAATTTAAAAGACACGACCATGCCCAGGTCGTCAATTCCAGATTTGACGTCCTGCACATGGACGTTAATTCCTGTTAATTAATAAATAGCATGTTTAAAAAGTAATTATCATTGCAAACATGATTCTAAATTAATGCATGGTCAATTTCTTGTAATCCTGCTATTTTTCTGGTCCTGACTATATACCATGTTCCTGAAATATTCATTACCTCGAAAATTGTAAAATTGTGAATTCACGACCTTGACCAGGTCGTCTCTTGTTTAACTAACGCCCCAGACTAGGACGCCTTTTTCTTGGTAACGCCCCTACCCAAGGCGCGTTTTCAACAAAATTACAGATTTTTACTATCCTGTAAAATAGCAATATTGGAAAGGATGACCTCTTTATATGTCGTCAAATTTAATATAAACGCCCCTGATTAAGGCGTTAATTTTACGAAAAACGACTTTACCAGAGTCGCTAATTTCTGCATTACTGATTTTTCCCGATTGCTGTTATCCGAGGGTTTCACTATATGTATATATATATATGAAGGCACTATTACTCCACTCCGTGAGTATAGTCCCACGTTTCATGATGTTTTATCGATCACCCTTAAACTCTCATTGATATACAAGCTCTCCATTGGACATTCTGTTCCTTTGGACTAGCGAGTTAGTCATAGAGACCTCCGTAAGACTCCTCGTACCTTGGATTCCCTCAAGGTCGACTGAGCTGGTTGTACCCTAAAAACCCATTACACTATTGAATGCCATGTCACTATAAAAGAAATATGGTATACCGGCCCTTATGATATGCAAAGAGTATATCATGAGAATTCTTAATGGGATGATGATATAATGCCATTTGTTGATGTTCTTGTGGACCTCAATTCTATAATAAGAATGAGGGTATCTTGCCTTTGATAGACTGTTCATGTGGACCTCAATTCTATATAAAGAATGTCCATACTTGTTTGTCATGGTACCCGAGTTAAGGGAACCTAATTCCACCTAGTTTCGTCGTTCATCGTGATTGTACCGTTGTTTTCGCTTATCTATGTCCAATGTCGTATTTTTGGACTCCATTCTCTCAAAGTTATCCTACGTGCCTACAAGCTTAAATTGTTAAAATTCCATATTGGCTATATACATATATATACAAGAGTGGATGTCAAATATACATGATAAATGCCTGCGCATATAGGGCCCGATCTGGTCCTGGGAGGAGCACCCGAAAGTACTTGTGCCCATGGGAGTTGAATGATAAGGTATCTGACATTATACCGAGTGCATGACTAGCTTGATTGGACATTCCACACAGATCTTGTACTTGACTCGTACTTGACTTGACATGAATTGCGTGACCCGAAAAAGGGTAATTACATGCGTGCTTGATACATGATAGCCAAAGTTCTTGACATGACTTGCTAAGAAGTACTTGCTTGAATATCTTGTCATCTTTTTCTTGAAAACTCATGACTCGTTCATCTTGCTGTCTTGCTTGATAAATTCTCTTTCTATCTTGTCATTTTATGCGAGCATGCATAGCTATAGTACATTCATGAAAGATGTAACTACTTAAACCCTTGCTAGTTCCTGAGATATAATTTCCTACTGAGCGTTCGCTCACTCCGTGTTTGTCCCTTACTTTTCAGGTAATTCCGACGATGAGGGAAGTCAATCGGATGGGAATGGTCAAGAGTGAAAGAGCTAGAGCTTTTCTAAGTGTCATCTAGTCGTTTTCCTATTTTCTTGAGTCAACTATGTACTTTTCCTTTTTAATTGAATAGAGTATTGGATTTGTAATAGTCTATCCATTATGAAATAAAGGATTGGGTTATCTTTCTTTTTTTGCGCATCTCTGTTTTGGTGTCGAATACACTACTACTCTGATTGACATGATTGATATAAACTCGTCGTGCATATCCGAGTATCTTCCGAGCTCGGGGCGTGACAGGCACGCCCATGCAAATAAACCGATAAATAATTTAAATAAAACAAATAGTGCGTTCCACCAGGGGTGGACGTAGATCTCGGGGTTGAGATCGAACCACCTAAAAACTGAATTGTCTTATATGTGATTGCATAATTCTTCTGCTCTGCGAATAGATGAATGCTTAGGATCGTTATCTGCCATATCTATCCAAATTCAATCTATTCATCTAGTGTGTTGAATTAATTCTAAATCTCATGCTCTGAATCTTACTGCATTGATTTCCTATTGCTTAGATTTTCTCTAGTTGCTATATTCAACTCAGTGGTATATTAAATAGATTCGGTTAAAAGGATAGATTACATCTATCTGGAAAACTGATCTATGCGTGAGGAGATTCTTTAATCAACCCTCCGCCCAGTACTATACTGAATTGAATGACTGTCTGCTTGAAGGTTCTTTGATTGTTGCAGCTTCATAGGAAATTCTCTTACTGATAATTCACTGCTTCTAGTATTTGTGTTTATAGTAGTTCTCTTTAATTCCACATTATTTTCTTAACTGATGTAGATCAAAAAATTGGGGTAGATCTATTCACCCCCCATCTAGATCTGTAGTTCATCCCATTCCATACACATCTGCTCTCAACTTCCTTATTTTCCTTTCGCATTCGTTCATTTTCATGGTAAGTTCTTCTAGCCCCTTTAGCAATTTTTCATTTTTAACTTTGAAATTTCCTACAACATTATAAGCATCCTGTTTCTCTACTTCTAAACATGCAAGTTCATCCTCATACAATGTTATTTTGGATTGCAAAATTTCATTCTCACGTTTAATTTTCTCAAGTTCTACTTCAAAAGAAAGACACTTATCACATGATGATTTAGAGTGAACAAAATCATGAAACTTCTTTTTCAGAATTTGATTTTCAGATTTGAACTTTTTGTATTTTTGATAAAGATTAGCATATGCCAATTGCCATTATTCAGAGGTAAGATTCTCGTTGTCGGAATTTACCTCATCGTCATTAGCCATTAAGCAAAAGTTTTGGACTAGCTCATCCAGCTCTTCTTCCTCTTCCTCGCTCTTGGAGTCTTCATCATCCTCGTCTCTCCAAGTCACCTTCATAGCCTTCGGCTTCTTTCCTTTTGCTTTCTTGAACTTTTTCTGAAGCTCATGGCACTCACCCCGCATGTGTCCATCTTTCTTGCACTCATAGCAAATAACTTCCTCTTTCTTTACTGTCTCTCCTTTATTGGCCAATTTCTTTTCATGAACTTCTTTGGAAAATTTCCTTCCCTCTGTGCTTTTCTGAAGTATTTTCTTGCTCATCTTGTAATGAGAGCCATTAGCTCTTCTTCATCACTGTATGCACTGGATCGACCATCACTCTCTTCAGCAGACTGTGGATATGACTTCAAAGCAATTGTCTTCTTCTTCTTGCTCTCTTCTTCCATTCTCTTGATGTTGATTTCATAGGTCATTAACGACCCAATTAGTTCATCCAAAGTGAGCGTCGTGAGGTCCTTCGAATCCTCGATGATGGTTGCTTTTGTGTGCCACTACTGTGACAAGGACCGCAGAACTTTCCTCACCAACTCTTGGTTCATGTAATGTAACGACCCGAGAATCTGATTACCGGGAAGGCCCGATAACCCGAGACTCGCACCGCCGCCCACGAGCCGGGAGGGCTCGGAAGGGCTAAAAGGAGTGTGGAGGCACAAAGAAATAGGAAATAAAGCAGGACAACCAACAACAACAAGCTGAAAGAAAGAACAACTACAGCTACAACAGCGTCCAGTCCAACAGAAAGTACAGTCTAAAGCAGTAAAACGTACCACATGCCAAGTGAACACTCGGCCCGGCAAGCTGGCAACTGAGAACCTCCGCTCCGCACCCTCGAACCTCGAGGAAGAACCGCCACACCTGAAAAGCAGGGAATGAGTCTCCAAAACAGAGACTCAGCAGGGATCCCGCGGAACCCCAACCGGAAACAACGGCGGTAGCGGACAGGAGAGCTACGACTACAGCAGGAACAGCGAACCGGTGGCCGGTCAAAACTCGGCACTACAGCTACTCCTACTGCCAGAAGGCAGACCTCGACCACGCAGTCGAAGCTACCGAACCACGCTAGTACCACCTACCGAAGTAAGAACACACGGCAACCGCGCCGTAGAGGCCTGTCCCCCGGACACAGCCGACCTGGACACGCTGTCCAAGGTGCAACCCCGACCATCCGATCGCGGGTACCGCACAACAAGACCCAACCTCGGTAAAGCCACTAGCACTAATCTCACAGCGCAAGAACCGACACACGCGCCAAGATGAAACAACCGAACTCACCGGTCAACACGACCAAAAACCCGAAGGTCAAAGACACAGAGACTGATAGTCTGACACTCCGTACTCGACAGGAGTACCACCCACTAGAAGCACAGCCGGTAGCGTCCCCTGACGTCTTACACCGCACCGCAGGTGAACCGCCTGACGTGGTAGGTCCTACCCGAGGCGCGAACACCGTACAAGTAACCACAAACAAGTAACTAGCTGGGGTCACGCCCGTCGACGTGGGTCCAACCGCCCCCAACCACGTGTGCACACACAGACCTTGCGTCACTAGGTCTGGTCCTCTGACCGGTTTTCCCCCGTAGCCGGACTCTGGCTACCGACGAGGGGCCTACGGTAACCGGTCCACAAACCGTCTCGAAAGGTGGGTGCCCGTACACCACTCCCAGGTGAGACCAGCACCTCGTACTGGTGGGCTACGACTAGTGGAGGGTCACTGAAGGAGTAGACTCTCAAGTCAACGGAAAACAACGTCCGAATCCGACGACGTACGGGGACAACCCCGCGTACCGGCCCCGTCGCACGGTGACCACAGTCGGAGAAGAAACAGGACTCACAGTCCACGGCCACGCACGCACCGTGCACTAGAGTCGAGAAAACTCAAGTGGCGCTAAGCCACTGGACTCTGGACAGTCCTCTAAACGCACTACAGTCAACGGTCCTTGAGTCACAAGACTCGGGGTCAAGACCGTTGCACGCAACAGCACAAGGCCATCAATTTAGTCCAACCTCTAGGTCCAAAATCACGATATCACGAATACCGAGACAACACACGAGTTGCCAAGACCATTCCCTTGGGAAGGGAACGCAAGGGACTAAGGCCACTCACAAGGGCCACACGGAAAAACACAGAAGCACGATTCCCAGGGCAGCACACAAGCCGCCACGACGATTTCCCATCTTGAAACAAGCGGGAAACCTCCAGCCCCAGGCCGGACAACTGGACTCGCAGTCCAAGGCCAAGCACATGGCCCACACGGGAATCGCCTTCCGAAGGAACCCACGATATGCGGGGGAGACCCCACCGCACACACACCGACACACGGTGACTCGATCAAGCGTAACACGAAAGCCTGGAACACGTGGGGTCACCCGGACCCACCACACCTATGGGCACGCTAATCGAGGCAACACGGTCCCTCCCGACACCCCCAAAACAAGGACACGGAACCCATGGGGTGCCCGGGATACTCACAAGGCCGGAGGTCGACCACTGGGTCCCAACCGGGTCGACCGGGGACCAACACAACACAATCGGAACACCAGAAGGTCTCACAGACCCTTAAACCGATGGGCACGTTAATCGAGGTAACCCAACCCTCTGGACACCCAAAGACACGGTCACGGAAGTCCACGGGGTGTCCGAGACACACACGGCCCAAGGGGAGCACAAGACAACAGGTAAGATCGCGCTAGGATCACCTAGCGCGACAAGCCGGAACGCGCTAGGGAACCCTAGCACGACAAGGAATATCGCGCTAGGTATCCCTAGCGCGACAACGCAGATCGCGCTAGGAACCTATAGCGCGACAAGCCAAGTCGCGCTATGTTTCCATAGCACGACAGTCCAGAACGCGCCATAGCCCTATAGCGCGACAGGAACTGCCAAACTGTTCATCTTCTCCGATGAACGCGCTCGGTCGGGGCAGCGCGACCTTCAGGAACGCGCTACTGGAGTATAGCGCGTTCTCAGTCCGTGCCCGGAAACGGTGGAAACCACGGGAAAAGCCATGCCACGCCCCGTTCACCCCCAGGTGAAGGGGAAACAAAAGGGGAAACCTCCCCCAAGCTCCTAGGCATGCATCTAAACCCCTGGATCGCCCAAAAACACCATAAAACGGGAGATCCGGCTCACACCCCAAAATCATGCATTTTGCCCAAAACGCCCCGTTTAGCCCGCTCGGCTCACCACGGCCTACGAAACTCGCGGGAAAGGAAG
Organism: Amorphophallus konjac; assembly: GCA_022559845.1. Lineage (NCBI taxonomy): Eukaryota > Viridiplantae > Streptophyta > Magnoliopsida > Alismatales > Araceae > Amorphophallus > Amorphophallus konjac. The sequence goes on along the minus strand of CM040121.1, from coordinate 434,017,674 downwards.
TACACGGGCTGAGGGTCCATCACCCTACCTCCACCGAAGATTACGCGCACCGTGGACGCCGATCCACGAAGAAAACGCCGTTGAAGCCTCGCCGTTCCACGAACTCACGGCCGAGCTTCTACGCGCCTCCACCGCCTCGATCCTCATCCATCCTCGCCCGCGCCTCGCCCGCGCCGTCCCCGCCTCGCCCATGCTCCGCCCCGTCGGCCGCCGGAGAGAGAGGGAGAGAGGAGAGAGCGTGAGAAGAGAGAGGGAGAGAAATGAGAAATGAGAGGGGGAGAGAGAGAAAAGCTATTTATAGGAAAATCCGGAAAATCGGAAAAATCCCGAAAAATAGAAAATTACACCCTCGCGATCCTCGGAGCGCACCGATCGCAACGGTACCACTCGCGCCCTGGTGAACGGCCCGGTTCACCCGTAACGAGGTTCCGAAGGGAAAGCCGAAACCCACGCCGGGAATCGGAAAACACACGCGGAAAAAGCCGCGGAACGTCTCCGGGCCTCCAAAACGACTCCGGATCGCGCCGATCCGAACACGAAAGATGTCCGAAACGAAATTTCGGACACAACAGAGCTGGACACTCCGAGAAACCAGATCCGGGACCCACGAACGAGGATTCGAAAAACCTGGGGCATTACAGCCCTCCCCCCTTAAAGGAATTTCGTCCTCGAAATTCAGGACCAAGCACGAAGTCCCAGGGGAAGAACGCTGAATCAACTGACACGCTGTCAGAGCCCCAGCACAGAAAACCTCGATTCTCACGAAAAAAATGATCCTGAGGGACACAGCCAGACTTACAATCACAAACAACACCTCGCTCCTCGCGCCGAGCACACAGGCCAGCAGAGCATGCATATACCAAAGGACACAGTCCGACATCACCTCAGACAACGCGAGAATCCACCAAGGCGCCGCAGCCACAATCTCGCTCACCGAGGAAACACAACCCTCGACACGAGCAACAGCTACTGATCCACCCCATGATCAGCAGACAAATCGCACAACAGCTTCGCAACCAGCTGACAGGTCGCACACCCTCCTCAAGGGAGCAACCAAAACAGAGCCTCCACCAGCTCAAGCAGCCATCTCAGCAGACCGCAACCAGCACATCGGCTCAACACCACGAAACACCCCACACATGGCAAGCCGAAAGCCGGACATAACACAGAAACGACCACCACAGGTCTCGCTGGCACACAGCTCTCGCCACGCTCGAGCCCCAACAACCAGCATCTTCTGTCTCTGAAAAGACCATCCACTGGTCACCAACTGCTCGCCAACTCGACCCTCTCGGGAAGCACGACGAAACCAAATGACAGAACATGGCGTCTTCAGTCATCACCTCACGGGACTCAGGCTTATAGGGAACCACCCCATGCTAGTCACCAAACCAGGGATAACCTTGCGACACCAATGTCCTATCAGGGACCACCAAGCCGACGCCAACCTCACAGGAGGCCTCCGCCTTAATGCGTCACTCTTCCATCTGGTCTCATCAAATCCTTCGATCAATCCAAGTGGACACCTGCCAATCCCGATTCCGCCCTTACCACAGAGCCACGGGACACCACCTGGACAGAGCTCACGGGTCCCTAAGCAATAAACATTCCACCGTCACAATCCGACAAGACCGTAGAACCAACAGGAACCCACAGCCTGCCAGAGATCACTTCCTCAAAAGACGATCTCATCCGAGGACACGACTGGGAACACAAGTCGGACACCAAGCCACCGACTCCGACCATCACGTCCTCGACCACCGTCAGGCGACATTCTCAACAACCCCATACAGGTCCAACACCGACGCCTGACACGGCTTCCAACACAGGAACAGGGTACTCATGCGGCGCACTAGCCAGCACATTTCCCAACACTCCATCCTGCCAGTGCCAACAACCACAAAACCTCGAGCAACAGCACGGCAACAACACGTTTCACACCGAGGAACCCATCCTCCGATGCTCAACACAAACTCAGGAATCCGCCCGTAGCAACCAACGCTACGATCCTGATCTAGTGGGTCACAAGCCCACCACGCTTCCGCTGCGCACTCAGATCTGCGCGCACAGCCGAGAAAGCAAACACCGCCCAACCAGCACTCGTCCTTCCGGAACAGCGCCAGCACCCTCACACGACAAGGGAATGGGCACAACTTCTCACAGGCAACCACCCTGCCAAGACAAGGAGCACGTCTCGCACGGACTTCATGGCACAAAAGGCCAACCAATCCGAACACGCAATGCAAGACGACGAACCTTAACCCAACACAATCTCTCCAACCAAAGGAGAAACCAGCGCACTTCCGACTAACGGAAGAACTCCACGCTCGACCTGACCTCAAGCCTCGCACACGCTGGAAACAGCACCATCCAGCACCAAGGAAAACCATCGCTTCCATCAGGTCAGCGCCTCCGACACACTCGACGAGTGTCACGTTGGACCACCATCACAGCATCTCTCGATGCACCACTGCTACAATTCCTCGAACTGCAACACACCACGCCAAGAGCCGCAACACGAGCCATAACCGACAACTGCCAACGCTCATCCTCGAGTCCCGAACTCACCGCGGAGCCTTCACATCTCAAGCCAACTCCAGAGCGAACACAACCCATCCACTGACATAAGCGCAGGAGCAAAGACTTAACGGGACATCTCTGCCAAATCCTGCCTCGAAATCAGTAGAACAATCGGGACCGACACGTCATTTCTGACGCCACAGAGCGCGACAAGATCATCAGGCTCGACGAAACAACAGCTCACCGAGAAGATCCTCCGCTCACCCGAGCACACTTCTCGATCAGAACACCTCTGGGGCTGGACAAACCTCAAGCTGGAGTGACCAAAAACCGACAGCAGCTCCCTCAGAGCACGCTCACGGCCACTTAACCAAGAACAGTCCGCACCAGCCACCTGACCACGTTGCAGGTTCCTTGAACGCAGCACCGCGAACTCACGCCTGCCAGCAACCTCTGCCCAATGCAGCACAACCAGGGCCACCACCGATGAGGGAGAAGACTCTCAACCTCGATCCTTAGACCCCATGCTGGCACGAAATCCGTGGACAGCAACCACCTTCACAGCGCCGCACAGCGCACTCAAGCTCTCAAGCGAGAAACAAGGCGGAAAACAAGCACAAAACCCTAAGCCAGCTGCCGACTGTACTGGACCTTACGGACTCTGATCACTGCAACATTTCGAATTCCTATGTACGTCCACAACCACCGCTCTGATACCAGCTGTGACGACCCGAGAATCCGATTACCGGGAAGGCCCGATAACCCGAGACTCGCACCGCCGCCCACGAGCCGGGAGGGCTCGGAAGGGCTAAAAGGAGTGTGGAGGCACAAAGAAATAGGAAATAAAGCAGGACAACCAACAACAACAAGCTGAAAGAAAGAACAACTACAGCTACAACAGCGTCCAGTCCAACAGAAAGTACAGTCTAAAGCAGTAAAACGTACCACATGCCAAGTGAACACTCGGCCCGGCAAGCTGGCAACTGAGAACCTCCGCTCCGCACCCTCGAACCTCGAGGAAGAACCGCCACACCTGAAAAGCAGGGAATGAGTCTCCAAAACAGAGACTCAGCAGGGATCCCGCGGAACCCCAACCGGAAACAACGGCGGTAGCGGACAGGAGAGCTACGACTACAGCAGGAACAGCGAACCGGTGGCCGGTCAAAACTCGGCACTACAGCTACTCCTACTGCTAGAAGGCAGACCTCGACCACGCAGTCGAAGCTACCGAACCACGCTAGTACCACCTACCGAAGTAAGAACACACGGCAACCGCACCGTAGAGGCCTGTCCCCCGGACACAGCTGACCTGGACACGCTGTCCAAGGTGCAACCCCGACCATCCGATCGCGGGTACCGCACAACAAGACCCAACCTCGGTAAAGCCACTAGCACTAATCTCACAGCGCAAGAACCGACACACGCGCCAAGATGAAACAACCGAACTCACCGGTCAACACGACCAAAAACCCGAAGGTCAAAGACACAGAGACTGATAGTCTGATACTCCGTACTCGACAGGAGTACCACCCACTAGAAGCACAGCCGGTAGCGTCCCCTGACGTCTTACACCGCACCGCAGGTGAACCGCCTGACGTGGTAGGTCCTACCCGAGGCGCGAACACCGTACAAGTAACCACAAACAAGTAACTAGCTGGGGTCACGCCCGTTGACGTGGGTCCAACCGCCCCCAACCACGTGTGCACACACAGACCTTGCGTCACTAGGTCTGGTCCTCTGACCGGTTTTCCCCCGTAGCCGGACTCTGGCTACCGACGAGGGGCCTACGGTAACCGGTCCACAAACCGTCTCGAAAGGTGGGTGCCCGTACACCACTCCCAGGTGAGACCAGCACCTCGTACTGGTGGGCTACGACTAGTGGAGGGTCACTGAAGGAGTAGACTCTCAAGTCAACGGAAAACAACGTCCGAATCTGACGACGTACGGGGACAACCCCGCGTACCGGCCCCGTCGCACGGTGACCACAGTCGGAGAAGAAACAGGACTCACAGTCCACGGCCACGCACGCACCGTGCACTAGAGTCGAGAAAACTCAAGTGGCGCTAAGCCACTGGACTCTGGACAGTCCTCTAAACGCACTACAGTCAACGGTCCTTGAGTCACAAGACTCGGGGTCAAGACCGTTGCACGCAACAGCACAAGGCCATCAATTTAGTCCAACCTCTAGGTCCAAAATCACGATATCACGAATACCGAGACAACACACGAGTTGCCAAGACCATTCCCTTGGGAAGGGAACGCAAGGGACTAAGGCCACTCACAAGGGCCACACGGAAAAACACAGAAGCACGATTCCCAGGGCAGCACACAAGCCGCCACGACGATTTCCCATCTTGAAACAAGCGGGAAACCTCCAGCCCCAGGCCGGACAACTGGACTCGCAGTCCAAGGCCAAGCACATGGCCCACACGGGAATCGCCTTCCGAAGGAACCCACGATATGCGGGGGAGACCCCACCGCACACACACCGACACACGGTGACTCGATCAAGCGTAACACGAAAGCCTGGAACACGTGGGGTCACCCGGACCCACCACACCTATGGGCACGCTAATCGAGGCAACACGGTCCCTCCCGACACCCCCAAAACAAGGACACAGAACCCATGGGGTGCCCGGGATACTCACAAGGCCGGAGGTCGACCACTGGGTCCCAACCGGGTCGACCGGGGACCAACACAACACAATCGGAACACCAGAAGGTCTCACAGACCCTTAAACCGATGGGCACGTTAATCGAGGTAACCCAACCCTCTGGACACCCAAAGACACGGTCACGAAAGTCCACGGGGTGTCCGAGACACACACGGCCCAAGGGGAGCACAAGACAACAGGTAAGATCGCGCTAGGATCACCTAGCGCGACAAGCCGGAACGCGCTAGGGAACCCTAGCACGACAAGGAATATCGCGCTAGGTATCCCTAGCGCGACAACGCAGATCGCGCTAGGAACCTATAGCGCGACAAGCCAAGTCGCGCTATGTTTCCATAGCACGACAGTCCAGAACGCGCCATAGCCCTATAGCGCGACAGGAACCGCCAAACTGTTCATCTTCTCCGATGAATGCGCTCGGTCGGGGCAGCGCGACCTTCAGGAACGCGCTACTGGAGTATAGCGCGTTCTCAGTCCGTGCCCGGAAACGGTGGAAACCACGGGAAAAGCCATGCCACGCCCCGTTCACCCCCAGGTGAAGGGGAAACAAAAGGGGAAACCTCCCCCAAGCTCCTAGGCATGCATCTAAACCCCTGGATCGCCCAAAAACACCATAAAACGGGAGATCCGGCTCACACCCCAAAATCATGCATTTTGCCCAAAACGCCCCGTTTAGCCCGCTCGGCTCACCACGGCCTACGAAACTCGCGGGAAAGGAAGTACACGGGCTGAGGGTCCATCACCCTACCTCCACCGAAGATTACGCGCACCGTGGACGCCGATCCACGAAGAAAACGCCGTTGAAGCCTCGCCGTTCCACGAACTCACGGCCGAGCTTCTACGCGCCTCCACCGCCTCGATCCTCATCCATCCTCGCCCGCGCCTCGCCCGCGCCGTCCCCGCCTCGCCCATGCTCCGCCCCGTCGGCCGCCGGAGAGAGAGAGGGAGAGAGGAGAGAGCGTGAGAAGAGAGAGGGAGAGAAATGAGAAATGAGAGGGGGAGAGAGAGAAAAGCTATTTATAGGAAAATCCAGAAAATCGGAAAAATCCCGAAAAATAGAAAATTACACCCTCGCGATCCTCGGAGCGCACCGATCGCAACGGTACCACTCGCGCCCTGGTGAACGGCCCGGTTCACCCGCAACGAGGTTCCGAAGGGAAAGCCGAAACCCACGCCGGGAATCGAAAAACACACGCGGAAAAAGCCGCGGAACGTCTCCGGGCCTCCAAAACGACTCCGGATCGCGCCGATCCGAACACGAAAGATGTCCGAAACGAAATTTCGGACACAACGGAGCTGGACACTCCGAGAAACCAGATCCGGGACCCACGAACGAGGATCCGAAAAACTTGGGGCATTACATGTAATCCTTTCCCAATGCTTTCAGCCCATTGGTGATTTCACTCAACCTAGCGAACATCTGTGTAATTGTCTCATCGGGCTTCATTGCGAACAACTCGTAATCATGGATTACCAGATTTGCTTTTGTTTCCTTTACTTCTGATGTGCCTTCATAGATTAGCCTCAACTTTTCCCACATTTCCTACGCAGATGAACACATGGAGATGCGTGAGTATTCATTTGGATGTATAGCACATTGAATGATATTCATAGCTTTAAAATTACCACAAGACTTTCTGATATGTTCTTCAGTCCAATTGTCCTCATCAACATGCAACTGATAAGGACCCTTACTAACGACCCTCCAAACATCGTATTCCTGTGCCCGCAAGAACACAGTCATCCTGTTCTTCTAGTATGGGTAGTTCGACCCATCGAAAAATGGAGGTCTATGAATAGAATGTCCCTCCGGGAGCATTCCCTTACTGGCCATTTCCAAAGGATCTTTACTCTACAACCGTTAGGTAGATCCAACAATAGAGACCCGCTCTGATACCAGATTGTTAGCCCAGAGATAGCGCGCAGACAAGAAGGGGGGTTGAATTGTCCCGAAATCACAGTGATAAATTTTAAACTAATTGTAGAATTAACAAGATTATGTAAATTGAACCAAACTAAGACGAATTAAACTCTCTCTAGGGCTCACCGAACTCACACGATTATGATAGACAGAATAAACGATCAAGCACACAGCCACAATGCACGAAGATTTTTTAGGTGGTTCGACCGGACATCAGTCCACCTACATCCACCCCTCACCAAACCGGTGAGGCTTCACTCGCTTCACAATGAAGCACATGGAGATGAACTCCAACCACACACAGAGACTTCGTCTCGAACACGATCCGACTGCACAAATCACAGCCTAGGATCAACACACACACGCTGTGAAACTCACAGTCCACACACGCTGCAAGGTGGAGCCACACACACAGGAGTCATGTTTGAAAGTATGTGAATCAGATATACAATATGCACTTGAGACGATAAAGATGAAATCAGGATTTGCAAGGAAATTTAGGCAGGCACTGGAAATCCCCTTTCAATGTGAGATGCTCCACTCGTATTTCTCAGTTTGGACGTGTTGAGCAGATGACGTTTGAATCAGCAAGATGATGGTCGAGAGGTGTGCTCCAGACTCTGATATCACTTCTACAGCTTCAGCTCGTGATGGAGAACAACAGATCTACCTTGAATCACTTCACCTCAAACTCTGGATCAATCTTCAACAGCAGGCGACCCGTTCTTCCTTTTCCTACACGAAAAGATGGAAACCTTGAATATTTTGTCCTCTCCTCCTTTTTGGTCGTTCTATTCATTATATTTATACTCCCAAGGCATAGTGCACACGTGTGGGATAAAGAGAACCTCGGACCCAATCAACATGGGACAAAGGGACTGAGGTTTTAGGGTCTCGAGCTGGATTCACAAGACCCGCTATGTGGGTCCGAACAGAGTGGGTCGACCCCTGGGGTCGACACCCTCTCTTTGTAAAAACCCTAGACAGAGTCATTTCACAATAGAGTCGACCCTATGAGTCGGCACCTTCAATCCAGAATGTGAAGACTTGATGAAACAAAGAAGAAAGAGTTTGATTCGATCTCACCAAATGTCCTTTGAGTTGAGAGATATTAAAGATCTTCTTGTTTCTGGATGAGATCTTGCTGAAAGCTTTGGTGTGTTGACGCAACTCCTTCATTGCGTCGACGCACTCTTCCTGTTGCTTGAGAGAGCTAGCTGAAGAGCATTGTTGTATCGACACAGGTGATCCATTATGTCGACACAACTTCCATTCGCTTTGATAAGTTTTCACTATATCATTCAAAGTGTGTCGACGCCATAAGCCCATTGTGCCGACACACCCTTCTCATAGCCTGAAACACCGATCCTCAGGTTTTTCTCCTTTTCTTCTGCTGTGTTGATGCCCTGGGTCCCTGCGTCGACTCATCCTTCATGTTGGCTATGATGACCGACGCACTGAAGTTAAGCATTTCTTTAGTTGCGTCGACTCCTTGACTGCATTGAGTCGACCCAGCCTTCTTGAACCAAGGTAGGTCGACACACTTCTTGGGTGTGTCGACACACTTTCTAACATATCTGACATGTTAGTTGCATTCACTTTCAATCACAGGTGAGATGATTTGAATTAATCACAAACAACCTTAATTGAGGGGTGGCCAGATAATCAAATTTACATTTATCAAAAAATACCAATGTTTTGTTATCAGCAAAATCATTATGTCAAAATCAAGGTGGGAACCTCAACAGAGAAAATAAAATATTTTCTGGCACTGTGACGTAACGGGTGAGTTACGCATTTTTTGAGAATTTTGGGGTTCAAATTTGCTAATTTATTTATTTCTAAAAATTTGAAACCCCAAAATAAATCATATATAAGCTAACCTAAACCCCCACCCCTCTCATTTCTCTCATTCTCTCCCTCTCTCCACTGTTTCTCTCCCTCTGATGCGGGACGGATGACATGACCGGGCTAAGACGTACGACGGACTCGATGTGCGGCCAGCACTAGCACGCTAAAGGCAAGCCGGGCGGCTGACCACCGTGGCGTTCTCCGGGTGGAGACGTCTCTCAACAGCAACACTAGGTAGCCCGACGATCGTCCCTTGCGAGGGAAACGTGGGGATCGTAGCGGTTAAGGAACCACTGTCGCCTAGGGTGGTGCAGTCCGAGCTCGGTGCTCGACTAGAGCTAAGGAACGGGCACTCTCAACTCACATTCACGGTGATTTGTAGCTAGCTAACAGCCCTAATCTCACAGACGCAGCATGATAGAACATATACTAAATCAGCAAGGTGAGAGAGGAACGAGCAAGTACCTCCACGACTAGGCGTGGGGAAGAATTCCCGGCCGAATTCAAACCACCCCAATACACACAATCGTTAAATTTACAATTTCAGAACCTAATGCCCACTCCACGTAGGGAGGTAAAAGGCTACAAAGACCAATTTTGGGGTTGTTAGAACCCGGGTTGATGGGCCGCACTCGCAGGAGGCGAGGGAAGCGAGCCGGAGCCGATCGGGTGGGCCGAATGGAAGTCGACTAGGTTCTGCCCGCGCTGCTCACCCTGCGCAGTGAACTTACAAAGGCCGGTGCGCCAAGATCCAATGCCCGATCAGAGTTCCATTTTTTGGAGAACGTCGGCGACAAGACGAGGATCGTCTACTCTGAAGGGCGCGATCAGATCTTTTCAGATCTGGGCGCAACAGCGACTGATCTGAGCTTCTGGTTTTGTGCACTCAGAACTGCACAGGAAGACAAATAATTATCGAAAAATTGGCTCCCGATGTCGGATCGAGACGTCGTTTATGGGAGCTCATCAAAGACATTCAGAGGAAGACGCAGACCTAAGCGCTTGCACAGATCTGCAAGGGATGAGGCGGGGCAGACTCAGAAAGTCAGCTTTGGTTCTGAGTCGGGTCTACACAGATCAGCTTGCGTGATCCCACGAAAATCGTCGCCACGATCAGCACAGATCTCGGATCGAGACGAGATCAGCGGCAACGCGAAGAGGACTCAAAATACTACGATAACTCCAAAAATAAGCGCCAGAAGACTTGCGAGGAGATCTGGAGAATTTTGGAATCAGTAAACTCCAGATCTGGACAGCAGGCTCGAGCAGATCTGCGCGCCATCACGAAAAGAATTGCTGCCGACGATCCAGAACTCCGATCGACGTAAAATCACCTCTAAACTCTTTATGACTCAATGAAGTATCAAGGATAATTTTTGTGGAACCAGATGAGAAGGGGATGGGAAAGATATAGGGGCTAGTCACACGCCCAGATTCAATCCCGTCACAGGATTGGGCAGGGCATCACACCCATGGGGGGGGAAAGAGAATCACTCTCTTAACTAAAAATTCTTTCACAAAAACTTCATTAACTTCTGAAATGACACTACACATGTGTTTAAATAGAGGTTTGGCAAGGGGAGGGGGCTGGGGAGTGCGTGGGATCAAGTGGAGGGAGAGGGGGAGACAAAGGGGGAACAAGGGGCATCTTCCCTTTGACAAATGAAGGGAGGGGGTAGGTGGCTGCCCCCCCTTGGACCAAGGAAGCTTCCTCCCCCTTGAAATGTCAAAGATTGGTAGGTGTCTGTCTCCTTGGACCAAGAAAAGGGGGCCCCTTTCTAGAAGCCCACAAATGTCCAAGCCCCTTTCACACTAGCCCATGGGCTTGTCCCATTTAAAGACCCATTAGTCAAGCCCAATACTATTCTAACCCATTACAAGACCATAGGCCCATTAGCCTTTACACACTATTACAACTCATTAATTGTCCACAAGTTCCAAATAGGGCCCAACAAGGCCAAAAAAATGGGAAATGAAGGTGAAGGCTCGGCCAATGCGTCCACATCCGGTCTCCTTGGGCTATCCGGGTTCCACCATGTCCTCGTCCACTAGCGTGTATAGTGGCGTGTGTCCGCACCACCCTCTCTCTCCCTTACACCTTCGGAAGCCGACGGAGAGTGTGGCGGGTGAGGAGGTCAGAGCGATGGCGGCGATGATGGCAAGGATCGAGGCATGAATGAGAGCAGCAGCGGTGGCGAGGTGTTATCACATTTTCATGGAGAATCAGTTGAGGAAGAGGTGTTTTTGGCATGGATCGGCATCAGTTTCATGTGGTTTCTCTGTGAGAGGTAGGGGGGCGAATATCTAACCCCCACATGTTGATTTCCCACAATTTCGTGCAATTTTGAGTGAGATAGAGTGGGTTTCCCTTTTGTCGGGGGTAAAGTACATGTTTTGGGGTGAGAGACGAATCCGCTGAGTCGGGTGGCGATTTAGGGCTTAAATGAGGCCTCCCGGTAATTTAGAGGCTGGGGAATGATCCCTCCATGTTTTCCCCCTCACTAGGAGTGAGTGGGGTGTGGTTTAGGTCCCCTCGGAGGGGGTCACGCACGTGTATCACCGGAATCGGTCGATCGATTGGGCAAATCGGTCGATCGTTCGGTCATTCGCCATGGTGGGGCAGACCAGTGTGGACTGGTCGACCGACCCAGAGGGCCGGTCGACCGATCCAGCATCTCGGTTGATCGACCCTGTCACGCCCCGAGCCTTTATTACAGCGGAAGACTAACTCGGGGAGCGCGAACAGCCGGCATGGTAAGCCTCTTGTAAGCAAGAATGATCATAGCGCAAGACAATCACACACATAAATGTAATTGCACAATATTTAATCAAATTCTAACTTTATTTCATAAATGATTAATAGTCAAATATAATTATTTTTCCATCATCTTTCACTCTACTAGACTCAAGATATACGAAATTACATTGACTCGATCTAAACAATGTAGACTTCCTAAGTCTTCGCTCATTCTTTATTCACTCTCGGATCCGCTACTTGAACCTTCCGAATCCGAACCCGACTCACTTCCGTTTCCTGAAAAAGATTGGAAATAGGTAATGAGCACACTTGTCCAGTAGGTATCTTCGCATCAACATGAAGGCACTATTAAAGTAATTAACATTTTTGCTCTAAAGAATAAGGCAAAATCATGCAATGTGATGATCACGCGATTAAGCCAAAGTAACCCGATAATCATATAAGATAGAATGAGAGCAAGTATGAACTAGCAAGAATGTGACAAGAACATGATATTGGCCTTTCATGAACAAGAATGTATCGAGAATGTACTAGCAAGTCACATAATCATCACTCCAGTATCTTTTGCTTATGAGCAAGTACTTCGTGAATTTATGTGAAATATCAAGCAAGAAAGTCATGTCGTGTCGTGGATTTTCACTTATTTATAGAGAAAGTACTCTCAGCACAATGCGACGCCAATAGCATCATACCCCATGGTTTATAAAATAGTATGTTTCCGACAATCAGCCGAGGGGACTAGCATAGAGCCCTTGAACACAATCAGTGTTCGATCGCATCTTCAAGTATAAATCAAGTTACTTCCACGCATGTAACAATAAAGTATGGCCAAGAGTGTAATAAGTTCAATAATTTCAAGATAATAATAATCAATGAATGAACGCTTCAATTTGAATATGAGGAATCAAGAATGACATTAAACAATGTTATGCTCATAAAATAAATCGGTAGCATAACGGTATATTTCTTAACTTTCATTCATTATATTAAGTCTATTAAGCAATATGATAAGTTCTAGATTATCAAGGGTCATCTAGAAACCTTGAAATATCAACCCTTGGGTCAAACCTCAGGTTAAGTACTCAAGTAGTATGACGGTCGTGTACTGGGCCGTTACAATATGTGACGGTCTAGTTCTGGGCCGTTACATTAGCCTGAATCTAGAACTAATAAAATAGACTCAGTGAAGTGTGCCGGTCGTATAGTGGGCCGTTAGGTGCTCCTGACGATCCAGTATAGGTCCGTTACATAGCTAGAACCAAAAAACATCGATAGTGTAATCTAATCAAATGAGTTTTAATGGTACAACCAACTCAGCGTCCTAGTGGGAATCTCAGGCTCGCGGAGAATTACGGAGGCCTTGAAACAAGATTTCCTAGTCCATTAGAAGGAATATCAAATAGAGAGGTCCTCATGTCCAAGAATAATGTTCCTATAGTGCAAAGTGAACTAATGGACAACATACCGGAGTATGTGCCATGTACTTAAAGAAAATGACTCTATATATAGAGGAAGAATATGTAACAACGTGAAAGCAAGATAAACTCCGTCAATACAACATTGGAAAATCATGTCTTTAATTACAAAACTATAAAGTTTTGGCACATAAAATTAACATAACTTAAAATAGTTCAAGGTGCCTAGATCATGCAAATTTCAATATGAATTAGTAAGAAAACTTAAAATCATAATAACAGGTCAAAACTTAGCTAATTAGGCTTAATTATAGGTTAATTTAACTGGTTACTATTCTGTCACAGAGTCTAACGGTCTAACAGGAGAGTGTCACAGTGCTTGTGATGGTCTATCGAGGGGCCGTTACAGTAATGTAACGCTCCTTTCTTGGTGCGTTAGAGACAACAGTGAAATAAAAACATAACAGAGTGTGTAACGGTCGGTCGTAAGGCCGTTATATCATGTGACGGTCCTACCCTGATCCGTCAGAGCCTCTGCTGACAGTAATAAATAACAATGACCTAAGTTTCAACTTGCATCATGTCTGAAAATCATACATATAACTTCCAACATGATAGAATGAAGGCTAAACGAATATCATGCATGGGTTCTCTGTGAATTTCACAAGGAAGTTTCGTTTCAATTTAGTTAGGGCTAAGAATATAGATATATGCATGTCTCTACTCAAACATGAAATTCATGAGCTAACGTGCATGTAATCAAGCAAAATCAGAGGGCTTTTATCCCTAACATGTTGTTTTTGCCGTTCATGAGATAACCTACCTCTTCTAAGACTTTTAAACTTCGAATTCTAGGTGCTACCCTTTGATCCTTGCTCTTCTTGTGGTAAACCAGCAACCTGGGAAGCTTCAATCTTCTTGGTTGCTTGGTCTCCTAGCACAAAATTTGGAGAGCTATTAGTCTAAAGTATACTAAACAAAAGCTTCTAAAGAACTTACCTGAAATTAGGACTCCTTACCTTGATTCTTCACGAGCCAAAAGTAAGGGTCGCTCAGTTCAGAACTAGGTCCTATTTATAGGGTTTTGGCTAGGGTTTGAAGATTAGATCGATTTTAGAGTCCTTGTTAAAGCTTAGATCAACTTCTAAGAGTCCTTAACACCTCTATTAGTCTTCCTATCTCGATCCCTAAGAGATAAGTTAGCAAAAATCCAATCTTTTGGCTTATTTTTCACTTCACGGAACTGCAGGATGTAACGGTCGTCCATAGGTGCGTTACATGGCTGTGGCGGTCGCCCGATAGACCGTTACACTCAACGTGTATAGAGTTCAATATTAATCAAACTCTTTTTGTTAATTATCCATACAATTATTTTATAAAAATAGTATTTATCTTTAAAATACGTGAATAAGCTAATTACCTTCTAGAATGTGGGTCAAACTTAATGGGCTTGGTCCTTAAACCTTTTGGATAATAATTAGATAGACTAGGTTAATTAGTTCCATCCAATTGGGCTTTATATAGTCTTATTACTTCAATAATCCCTTTAAATATATTTAGGCCTTTATATAAATTCCAAAAAAATATTTTATAATTCAAAAATTATTTATATAAATTCTGGGGCACTACAGACCCTTTGGGCCGATCGACCATTCCATTGAATAGGTCGACCAACCCAGAGGGTAGGTCGACCGATTTTGGGTTCTGCTGCCCTTTTTGGCCGTTGGTCGACCTAGTTGGGATCCTTTGGTCGACCCTTGCCCTGTGGATGTCCCGGACACCTCCGTTGAGTTGGGTTTTGTGTTTTAGGTGTCCGAAGATGTTGAAATCCAGTGAATATCATGCCCATGTGGTTTTGTGGGTCCAAGTGACCCAGTGTGTCCCGAGCACTCTTGTTAACCCAGTTTTCACCCAGAACACAAAAAAAGAATATATTACTAATAAAAACCCATAGAAATTGGGCCACTTCGGCCTTGCGTGTGGGCGACAGTCACCCAGAGATTGGGTTCTCAAAATATGGAATTTATGGTTTCTTGTGGAGGTCTTGCCCACTTAGTCGGGTGTTCTTGCGTGGTTTGCGTGCCCACAGAGGGTTGTTGCCACATGAGTTCTGTGACCGCAGAGGGTTATTCCCATGTCAGTACTGTGACTGCGGTGGGTTGTTCCCTCGAGGGTTTAGTGGGCCGATATTCGCTGGTTTCCGTTACCCGGCCGTAGGTGGTTTAGCGGTAGATGGTCGTGTCACATCATGGTTTTAGGTGTGCACGAGTTTGAACTCCTTCGAAGTATTACCCCGCTAGTGTAGCTTCCTAGGTGTCATGCACGTACCGGCCGCGTCGTCGAGAGCTATAGCTTACTGATTGCCGACACTACTTGACTGTGTGGTCAAGAGCTCTTCCCATGAGACGGTTTAGGCTAGTAGCCGTGGGACCCCTCTCTGTTGTGACCTGAGTTCGGGTTGAGGAGAAGTACTAGCCATAGGACCTTGATAGAGGGGCAGTCTGTCTGTGTGTGCGCATGTGATTGGGGGATCTGGACCCGTACTGACGAGTACGACCCCGACTAGTCATAGTGTAGTTGTGTCTCTGCCACCCCCTTCGAGAGGGGCGGACATGCTGAGACCTTGGGTTCCTTGCCACACTCCTTGAGGGAGGAGGACATGCGTGGGACAATAGGCGTGGTGTAAGATGTCTGGGATGCATCCCGCTGGCACTAGCGGAGGGGGTTCTCCGATCACCTGTGTTTCTGGCTTTCCCGATAGCGAGGTCGTGGTTCTCAGAGTGACTTCTGTGTGATTCTTACCAACGTTGAGGTCGTAGTCCACCCGAGGGTGGAGGTTGTACTCTTGACCGAGTGGTCTATGTGTGGCCCTCTATTATCAAGGGCGGGCCTTCACGACAGTGGCGTCATGGATTTTCCTGGTAGCGTAGGCGTGGTTTTTGACCATTAGTTCGGTGGTTTTGACTATGAGGTCGAGGTTCCCCCACAATGCATAGGAGTAGTTTAGAATACTGTGTTACACTAGCCACGGTAGCTAGTGTTGTTCCCTCTACTACTACTGTTACTGTTCCTGCTGTTGTTACTACTATTGTTGTTGTTGTTGTCACGCCCCGACGTGAAAAATCGAGGGCGCGAGCAGTTACGAGGCACTCGTGTCAATTAGAGCATGTACAAATTTAATTCTAAGACAAGAGATAAGAAGAAATTGATAATTTTATTCCATCAAAATAGAGGTTTACATCACTAATTTATAAGCCATAAAGGTATGATACAATCTTCCAAATTTCATAATTCTTGTAAGAGTAACTATTGATCTACATAAACCTAGTAAAATCACTCATTCACTCTTGTCCATTCCCTTATTCATTAGCATTTCCTGCAACAATTAACCAAAACGTAGGGTAAGCAAAAAGTTCAGTAGGATTTTATATCTCTAAAGCCAGGAAATCTTGAAGTATTTAACAATTTAAACAATTTGTGTCAGGAAGTAGTTGATCATGAGTTTCCAGTAGAAAATTTTGTATAAGAAAATTTCAAGTAATTTCAAGATAACAAAATAATTTCAAGATCATGATAGTAGATAAGACGATGGTCATTTCCAGAAATATATCAAGAACTGTCATGATGAGACGATGGGTACTATCATTAAGACAATTCAAGAACTTTCATGATGAACTTTTAAGCAATATCGAAGTAGAGCAATCACTTGAACTTTAAACAATATAGAAGTAGAACAATCACTTCTACAAGGATATTTATGATGAACCTTTAAGAAATAACAATATAGAAGTAGAGCAATCACTTCTACCAACACTCAATTGGATTGGCCAAAGCACTAAGGGGAGATCACGACGATATGACAGCCCCTCATGGAATATCACTATTTGGCTACACACTTAGGGGTTCTCACGACAGTATGATTTCCCCTAACTGTAATAGACCCTGTATTGGTGAATGCCAGCACCTGATCATTATAATACCGGTTTATATTTGGACTTTGCCTCGCCCGTGGGATCAGAGCAGAACCCCTTTATACACTAGCATTTAAATGTCATTTCATTGAGACCCATAGCCCCTGACATTTTTCTATATAATTCCACAATATGGACAAAGAATTTGAAGAACAAGCTCATTTGTAAACAAGTACAGATCTGGCAAAAATTGTGATAATTGCAAAGGAGAGTGGAAAACTCATTTTAGGCATCATGTTTAACGACATTAAGTCGTAGAATTCAAGGATGACGGTAAACTAGGAAGGAAGTCAAGTAAATAGAATTATTTTAAATTTCATAGTCTAAACTGATGTGTATTTTTCATAATTAAGTGTTTTAGGTAGGTAATATAATTTTTGAATTTTAAAATTCTGATTTTTGGTATTTACTATTTATTCATCAATGTACTAGTTATTTGATAAGAAAATAGAGCTTATGTACTAAAAATAAATTTTACTTGCTGGAAATAATTTTCATGTGTCACTTTACTGCTGAGATGATAAGGTAGACTTTTCATGTTGGAATTAACTTTTTATCATGCTGAAAATTTTTTATTTAACATATTAATATGAATACTTAACATGCTAAACAATCCTCGTACACTAACTTACTGATGAGGTGATAAACATATGTTTACCATGCTGTTTTCCTAAATTTTTCGATAACAAAATAATTTTTTCATGCAGAAAAATAATTTTCTACATTTATTTGTTAATTATTTGTTGAGAAAATAGGTTTATCATGCTGAAAATAGTTTTTAAATAGCTTTAGCATGCTTAAATTAATTCTAACATGCTAAGATAATCCTGAAATACTATAAATAATTTTATCTTACTGAAAGTAATTTTTTTAGCATGTTGAAAATAATTTATATTTATTTATTTACTAATTTCTTGTTAGGAAAATATGCAAAAATTAGTTTTAAATAAACTTATCATGCTGAAAAATAATTTCCTATCTCAATATGCAGGAGGTAAATTTATAATACTTGAGATAATTTTTTAACATGCTGAAACTAATTTTTATACATTACTTTACTAATAACATGATAAAAATAGATTTTTACATGTTGAAAAATAGTTTTAAATAACTTTAATATGCTGAAAAATAGTCCTAACAAGCTAAAAATAATTCTAACATTTTGGAATTAATTTTATCATGCTGGCAGTATTTTGAACATGCTGTAAATATTTTTCATGCATTAATTTCCTACTTATTCGATAAGAAAATAGGTTTAATCATGCTAAAAGTAATTTTCATCACTCAATTTCTGATAATATGACATAAATTAATGTTATCATGCTGATAATAATTTTTGAAACATCAATTTATTTATAAGCATACTTTTACATGTTTCAAATGAGTTTTATACCTAAATTTTCTAGTAATATAGACTTATCATGTTGTAAATAATATTTAACACACTAAAAATACTGTTATTCTGTTAAAATAAATTTAACATGCTGAATTTAATATTTAAGATGCTGAAAGTAATTTTAACATGCTAATGCTTTACAATTAAGGTGGATTCCAAGTACTATAATCCTATTGTATGGTGGCTAAAGTTTAGTCCCATATTGGAAGTTAGAAAAACTTCCATGGCTTTATATGTTGGAGAGATCACCCTTAGGTCTTGACCCAAGGGGCATAGGATGTGGGCTCGAGTTGTGTGTGGATACAAATATATTAATTTATTTATTTATTTATTTGTGCCAAGCCGAGGTGAGGTGGGGTGAGGTGAGGCTGGTTGGTTTTCGTGTTCATTTATATATATATATATATATATATTACCCAAAAATAATTTATCCGGGCATTTCGGGTATTTTTATGAACGCGCTGGCCTTGCCTAGCGCGACCTTAAGAACGCGCTAGCCAGTGCTAGCGCAACTTGAAGAACGTGCTAGCGAGTGCTAGCGCGATCTGGAATATATATATATATATATATATATATATATATATATATATATATATATATATATATTTGAAACCTGGACGTTGGAATTAGAGTATAGAAACGCGCCATGTCGGGGCAGCGCGTCTATGAACGCGTCCCTCTTGGGCAGCGCGATCATTAACAGAACTCAGTTTTTGAAAAATGGGGATACCCCTTCACTAAAATGACCATAACTTTCTTAATACTCAGTGAAAATTAGGGAAACTGGTACCAATGGAAGAGCACTTAAAAATGAACAAGATAGCATGAACTAAGGGTCGAATGTGGTTCTATTTATAGTCAAAACTTGACCAAATTTGTCAAGATTCCTTGTCTAACAATGCCAAACTTTTCAACTTCGAATTGGTAGAAAATTCTAATTTTTCTTCTTAATCTAGCCTCCATTTGGTGTGAAACCAATGTAAAAATAGCTGGTCCAAGGTGGGCTGTTAGGTAAGGGTTGATTCTTGAGTCAATCTTCTAGAAATGGGGTTATTTTAATTCCTTAAATACCATATTAAACACATGTTACAAATTTAAGGTTAAATATCCTTTAATAAATCTTTTAATCCATTAATCTAGCCCATTATGGATTATCCAATGTGCCAATTGTAATCCTAATCCATCATATGGACTTTTATTGGGCTTGCAATGATTTATCTAAGGATTGAAGCATTTATTTTTCAATTTACCTTAAGTAAATTCAAGTAAATTCACTATTCTAGTTTAGAAAAGTGTAATTTAATTATTTCATGAAAAATTTAATTGTATAATTGTTGTACCCGGACTATTCGCCAACAAAATACCCAGAAAAAAGGGTTCGGGAATTTCCTCGAACACCTTCAAGGCATGGGCTACCCAGCCCCTCCGACAACCTAGTGGGCCCGACCAACGGCCCCAACCCGCTAGCCGCAGCATACGATGGCACTAGCAATCGATCGGGACCACTCCCGACTCCTAAGTTGCGGACTTTGCCCGCCTTCTACACGACCACCCGGGCCATCCCGGGGACACTCTGACTACAAGCCGCGCCACATGGCACTCAAATGAAAAGGCCGGGGGGGCTACCCCGGGACGCCTTCCTTCAACCCTCCAAGGTCAAAGGGAGACCCAAATAGGTCAACCATAGGCTCAGGAGGCCCATAGTACGTGTGTACGGCTCACACACGTGTGTTCGGCATTCTGCCGAACACCTTGTGGGTGCACATGTTTCAACCCTTCTACACCAACTCACGGGCCATCACGTTGTTCCAACACACCAATTAGGTCCTACGACGACCCCCCAGCAAGTCGGGGCCACCCCCGACCCTCAGACACGTGGCAACAAGCCACTGAACTTAGCTCTCGGGCCAGCCCGAGGCTACTCTGCCAACCCGCCGTACAATGTGGCACGTAGTACGAGGCAAGGTGCATGGGCCCAAGGTGCCTCCTCCCAGCCCCTATGAACTTCTACCCTCGGCCCTTGGCCAAATCCAAGGCCCGTCGGCCACCTACGCGGCTCGTTCGGCAACCCGGGGTGTGTCAGGCATTCGCCCGAACACTTTGCGAGCGGCCACTACAACTCGAAGAACAATGGCTCTCATGGGCCATTTCAACATCTCCGAACTCCGTATCCTTCAAAAGGATATCCCCAGACGACGAAGGAAGACCCCCGGGGGCCATCCCCCGGGGTTACGACTAGCCCGGGGCCAGTTCGCCCTGGGGCGTGGCCGCGCCCCCGGAGAGGGCGAACTCCCCGGGGGCCGCGCCCTCTCCCCAGCCCGGAGGCCCG
Source organism: Amorphophallus konjac (assembly GCA_022559845.1). NCBI lineage: Eukaryota > Viridiplantae > Streptophyta > Magnoliopsida > Alismatales > Araceae > Amorphophallus > Amorphophallus konjac. The sequence continues at coordinate 433,996,841 of CM040121.1, read as the reverse complement.
ATGACCCTCCTGAGTCCCAGTCCGTGCAAACTCTCAGTTTCACGGTCCGAGGTTCGTGCAAGGTTCGTTCGTCGTACCCGTACGTGGAAGAACTCGCGAAGACGAAGTCCCGAGATTACGTCAATCACAACACCCACGTTCCTCGCACGCACGTGGCCGGTCAACCAGTATCCTGCCAGTATTCTCCTGTCCTTTTCTTCTTAGCCAATTTAGGAAGAAAATTCATAAAAAACCGAGTTTTATAGAGGTGGGACCACTCCCTCTCTCTCTCTTCTACATGGTCTGCCCAAACCCCCCTTGGGGAGGGGTTTAGGCCGACAAGCTTGGGCCTCCAAGCTGGTCCGCCTAAACCCCCCAGGGGGGGAGGGTTTAGGCGTACCAGCCTGGCCCCCAGGCTGGTCCGCCTAAACCCTTGAATAATAAAAAAAGATTTTTTAAATCAAAAAAAGGGACCACTTTGGTCTGCCTAAACCCCCCCGGGGAGGGGTTTAGGCGGACCAGCCTGGACCCCCAGGCTGGTCCGCTGAAACCCCCTGGGGGGAGGGGGTTTAGGCGGACCAGCTTGGACCCCCAAGCTGGCCTGCCTAAACCTCTCCAAAAAAAAGGAATTTTCCCTCCTCCAACGGGGGTTTAGGCGGACCAGACCAACCCATGGGGATGGTCCGCCTAAACCCCCGCTTGAGGAGGGGTTTAGGCGGACCAGACCAGCCCCTTGGGCTGGTCCGCCTAAACCCCACCCCTTCCACTCCGACACACACACAAAACACATAATAAAATGCAAATAAAATAATAATAAAAATACTATTTGGGGGTTTACCCGGACCAAGTTGGACCCTCAACTTGGTCCGCCTAAACCCCACCCCCACCCCTTCAACTTCTATAAATTGCCCCCTTACCAAGGCATGCAGGCATGAAGGAAGCAAGGAAGCAACGCACCGAGCAAACTTCCCTGGCCTAATTGTCGCACCCTCGGATTCCCGAGGCTTTCGGCAAGGGTCGGGAATGCGAGAAGACAAGTGCGCCCACGGTTGGCTTGGGTTGGCTTGCTAGTCGGCTCCCACACGCCGAGGGTATGTTGCACGTACTCCCCTCATGCGGTGTTTATCCGTCTCATACCAAGTCCATCCCCGCCACGTGTAAGATGACCGTACCAACGGCAAATACGCCCGCATCCCGGGTCCGCCCGTGTACGGCAACTTACGACACTTATGCCGGTGACGAAGGGTACTTCATAACGCCGCGTCGGCCTTCGACACGGGACCGTGCACCCACTGTTCACCTCCCAGCCGGCCGTCGGCCCCTCAGATTGACAAATCAAGTCTAGTCGGACCTCTGGCTCGGGAATCACAATCCCGGGGCCGACCTCGACTCTCCAGCTTGACAACGATCGTCGTCCGAGACCCGGGCCCGACCGCTCACATCGAGCCGCGTCTGACCTCCTCCAGGCGCCAGCCCATGTCCGTTCTGACCACCAAGGCAGTCGGACCCACACCAACACCCCTATAAAGAGTTCCTGCAGAACATGCGGATATCTGCTTGGTCACGCAATGACCCGGGGACCGACTCACATGTCAGAATTATTTTGCGGCTTGCTCCAGTTGTACTTCTACCCATTAAGACCCGCTTGTAAAGCCCATGTGGCTCATCATAAAACCAGTGAAATACATACGTCCGTATTAGGGCCTCCAGCTTCCTACCCACCCCACTCGGCATCCGTGCCCAACACCCTGACTCCAGTTAACACCCCTCGATCTTAAGCTTACTCCTAGCTGCTGAACGCCCCCGACGCTCTACCCATGGCTTCAGACACACATACAGACTTTTCTTCAGCTTAGAACGAAGGTATTCGGATTCAATCCGATGTAAATAAACACCAGTTACTTGCGGCCGATGGGGAAAGACGTCTTGTACACGATTCTCGCAATCACCTATGCACTCGCACCCATGGAACCCCTTCTCTCCACGTGTCTCCCGATCGCCTGAGCCCACGTGCCGCGCCCTGGTAGCGCTTCCCTGGTCAAACCTTGGTTCCATGAGTGATTATCGAGAGATCGACTGGCACGCCCGCATCTTGTCCGGTTAACCCTTATCCCGACACTTCCGTGCCATTCGACCCTTTCCGACTTTCCGTGAAAGGAGAGTGCTCGGTACCGCCGTGAGAAGCATGCACCCGTAAGGAGGATACCCGAGATACATCAAACTCCCATATTTTCCTTCACTGGGCTATATCCCTTCCCTGAACCCCGGTAATCGGCATAAAAACCCACGCAACAGAGAGGATGGCACGCCCGGTGGGACGTCTCCCGCCTTCCTTCTTTTTGCTGAAGAAAAGTCTGTGCCAGCCCTCAAGCCCGGTGCCCTTTCCCTGTCCTTGCAGGAGAGGCAGAGGAGGGTACTTGTGCGCATTCTCCAGCGGCTCCCGGTTCGCGTTCTGATCGTCAGGCCATCCTCGACGACTGTCAGTGACCTCGCCTCCGCAGCACTCAGCATCTCAGCAACCATGGCGGCCGTCACCTATGGCCCTAATGTCATTGCCACCCATGCCCGGGTGGGCTACTTGGCGACGCCGATTGCTTTCTGCAGCTTCGCCCCGGTTATCGGATCACCCTACTTCCTGAGTGTGATCCCTTTGGCTACTTCTCAGCCAACTCCAGTCTCTCTAGTGGCCCATGCGGCCAACGCGCCATGCGCACCCCCAGCTCTAGTGTCCCGCCTGAGTGCCGGGCGCCGGACTGTCACTGCAGGCCCCTGCGGGGCCCCCACATCAACGCTGGCCCCGGTAAACATCACCTCCCAAGGCCAGCTTTGTCTGATCTCCAACACGGGCCCTGCGCCCCGGACTTCGGTTACCATCACGGCATCTTCCTCGGGTCCTCAGCCCCGAGCCGCAGCCAAACCGGCACCCAACACGGGCTTCCTGCCCCGAGTCCATGGCATCACATCATCTTCCTTGGGTCCTCAGCCCAGAGCCGCAGCCAAGCCGGCACCTAACACGGGCTTCTTGCCCCGGGTCCACGGCTTCCCAGCATCTTTCTCGGGTCCTCAACCCCGAGCCGCAGCCAAGCCGGCACCCAACACGGGCTTCTTGCCCCGGGTCCACGGCTTCCCAGCATCTTCCTCGGGTCCTCAACCTCGAGCCGCAGTCAAGCCGGCACCCAACACGGGCTCTCTACCCCGGGTCCGCGGCTTCACAGCATCTTCCTCGGGTCCTCGACCCCGAGCCCCAGCAAAGCCGGCACCCGACATGGGCCTTCAGCCCTGGGTCCACGGCTTCTTAGCCTCCGCATCGGGTTTCCGACCCCGAATCCCGGCAAGGCCAACACTCGACATTGGCTCACAACCCCGAGTTCGCGGCTCACCGGCGTCACACTTGGGGCCCCGGTCTCGAGCTCCAGTTGAACCGGCTCTCCCCGTGGGTCTTCCACCCAGGGGGCAGCGCTCTTCAGCACCTCCCTCGGGTCCCCCGACCCAAGCCTAGACTACGCCGGCACCCACCACAGGTCTTCGACCCAGGGGCGTTGGCACCCCAATACTTCCGACGGCGTCGCCTCCCGGTGCAAGAAGGTCATCTCGAGCATCGGTGACACTCCTATCAGCGCGGGCGAAGGCTTACATCCGAGTCGCCCAACCATCGACTCCCGGCGTGGGTTACTTACCCCGGGGACCGATCCCAGCACTACGGGCTGACGGCTTTGTGTTGCCGGTCGCCCCGGGTCATGTCTTCTCAGTCTACCATCTTGGAGCGGAGTCTTCCTCAGCTCCTCAGAAGAAGCGTCGCCATGGCCGCAAAGGCAGCGGCTTGCTGCCGTTACCAGCAACTCCGGCAAGACGGTCCTTGTCGGTGACTTGCAGATCCATCTCGACGGGGGTGAGCCAATCATACCCCGGGAACGGACCGTTCCCACCATCCCCACTTCCAATCGTTTTGACCTCTTGCGTCAAACACGAGAGGACGAGGTGAAGCTCAAAGGAGCGGGTTCCTCGGCGGCAGTCCGGGGGCACCCACCGCAGCCAGACACACAGCCTCCCAAGACAGCTCATCGGAAAAGCGGCGACAAGGGAGATCAACAACCTGACCTGAGAAGAATATAGGTCACCCCATAAGAAGCTCAAGCTGTTCGAAGGGCGCGGATCACCAACCCCCTGCGATCACTCAAACGCGGCATCAGACAGAATGCGGCTGGCCTTACAGTAGCACAGTCTGACGATGCCCAGTCTTCCAATGTCTCCCACACATTCGAGCAGAGGCAAAGGCGAGCCCATCCCCGAGCCCTTCAGTAACCTGGCCAGGGTTCTCCTCCTGCTGACACCGGGAGCGAGCCCCCTCCGCAACGCATCTCGGTCTTTGACAGATTAGAGACGCCTGTCCGCCTCGTGCGACACCCGCGAAGGAAGAGGACGGCCCGGTTTATCAATGACGCAATGCGAGTGTTCACGTGCTACGCCACCGGACACCAGCCAGACACCCAGTCTGACGACTTGAACCAGCCTCTGTCCTACTTCAGGAGACCGCGCCACCAGGCTCCGCCGCCTCCCTCAACAGGTCATATTGGCACTTCTGCCGGACCGCAGGCGTCGGAACACGCGGAAGAGATCCCGGTGGAAGGCCGTGACCCTCCTATCAAAGCAGAGCCGGTCAATAATGACCCCCCTACGAACGAGGTTCAAGAAGTGACCCTCGACACTCTCATGAAGGAGAACCAGCACCCGAAGCCCCTCCTGCAGGACCTCCTCCAGGAGCGAGACCTTCATGCGTAGCAACCTGACAGGCCTCAGGCCGAGGCACCGACACCCCCGGTAGCCCGCGATGCTGCCAACACCTCAGCGGCGATTGCCCGAACTCCGTTGGCAACTGGGTTTGGCACGCCTCCAGTTGATACTCAACCACGAGCCTCCAACATGCCAGTGCCGGAGGATCTCTTGGCACAACGTCAGATGATCGAGAGTATTGTCGAGACAAAGCTCGCCCAATACGGTGAAGGGACGGTCACGGTGGATCTCTACAGTGTACCCTACCGCTTCACCACCAGTTGAAAAAGCTTCCCCCAGAGTACTCCAAGCCCCCAAAGCTGCAAAAGTTCGATGGGCAAGGGTCACCACATGAACACTTGGCCTACTATGTCACGGTCAAGGGTGAGTAGGTGTTGGACGAATCATATCTCCTCCGCTACTTCGCCACTTCGCTTACGGGAATGGCCTTCCAATGATACTCCCACCTGAAGCCCGGCTCAGTCGTCGACTGGGCCGACCTCCAGAAGAAATTTCTCGACCGATTTCAAACGGCCGAGCAAAAGGTCTCCCTAGCCGAATTCTGCTCCCTTCGGCAGAAAAAGGGCGAGGGTGCCCTCGACTTCATCAAAAAGTGGCGAGACCTCAACATGAGGTGTGTCAATCCACCCATTCAAGAGGACGCCATCACCATATGCCGTCGAGGTCTGGCGGCTGAAGTTAGCGAAAAGCTTCTCGGCACCAACATCAAAGTCTTTGATCAACTCAATTCGGCAGTTGCCGAAATAGAGATGTTCTTCACTGATAGCCCGAGCTATACTGTAGCAAAGGGTAAGCAAGCGCGAGAACGCCAGCCCGGTAAGGAGGTGAACATTATAGAGTTCACCCCTGCCGCCAAAGCCAGTAAAGGGGCCGAGTCTAGTGGCTCTGACAAAAAGCCAGCAGATAAGCCGGCTGCTCCTTCCTTCTCGGAGCGCATGAAGACACCCTTCTCCTTCAAGAAGGAACACACGAAGATGCTCTTCGACCTCTGCATGGCTCAGAAGATCGTTGAACAGCCAAAAATCCGCAAGCCGGATGAGGCCTTGAAGATCGACGATCCTAGTTACTGCCTGTACCATCGCATGCTGGGTCACTCAATTGAAGATTGCTACGTCTTCAAGACTTAGGCACAGAAGCTGATCCGAGATTGCCTCATCAAGATGAAGATCGGTCTCGTCGATCCTCCGTAACCACATACGTGGGCCAGGCCGACTAAGGCCACACGCGTGGCTCACCCCTCAGCCAATGTCATCCACATGATGGCCGCATTCTCTCTCTCTGATGATGAGTCAGAGGAGCCCGGGGCTAATCGAAGGGAACGTTTGATCTGGTACCTAGGGTGGAGGCCCTGGCATGATCGGAGACCTCTCTCCTTCCCCAGGGAGAGAACCCGGCATCTCTTCGATACCCTCGTCGAGAGGGGGAAAATCATGCCCCGCGACTCACCTACTAACTACACCCATTGGGATCGTAGTCACCCCCAGTATTGCCCCTTCCATGCTAGAATCTGCCACCCGGTAGAGTCATGTGAGGAAGTTCAACACCTCATCCAGAAACAGATCCGATGGGAGCAGATCGATGCGGAAGAAAACTCCATGTCGCTCGTCAGGCTTCGGCAAGCTGTCGAAGAGACCCTGCGCATCGCCAGGGATGCGCCAGAGCGGCCAGACTCTCCTCAAGAAAATGGGCATGGGTTGCCTTACCAGCATCCTCCAGAATGGCTCGAGTTCCGGACGGACAATCAAGAGGCACTCGAGTGACTGCGAAGGCGTAGGGAGCAGGATGCCAGTCAAGAGGCGGAGACGACTATTTTTTTGGTCAACGTCATCCATTCTCCTGCTCCTCCGGCCCTTGGGGGCTCCCAGACATCAGCACCTAGCCAGCCAATCCCGGCCACTTCGACCGTGCAGTGGCGATCCTGGCGGGAGCTAAAGTCTCTCCCTTTTCCTGAAGAAGACACTACCATGCTCCTTCGGGTCCTTCTCGGCCGAGAGGACGTTCTGGTGGGCGAGATGACGACAAGCTCTTCGGCTCTTTCTCATCCTCCTCCCGCCCTATCTTCGTCACCGATAGCCTCAGACAGGAAGGGAAAGCAAAAACAGGGTGAGTCCTCGCCTCAGCCTCGGTGTACCTCCTCAGCGGAGGGGCCATCGGGTCTATCCCGCCTACCTGTTGACATAATTCGGAGTACAAAGAAGGCATCTTCGGAGTCTTCAGCGGCTTCGCTTCAAGTGGCGGGCCCACCGCCACAAGGCTCCTTCATTCCGTAGAGTTGCGATAACTGTGCAGAACGACAACGTCTTGCAACGCCGTCAGTCGTCGCTAGGCCGAGCTCTCAGCACGGTTGCAAAGGCAAGGCTAAGGAGCAGGACGACCAGTGCCCCTCTCTGTCCGCTCCTCAACAAAAGCTACCGCCACCGCGAGTAAGGCATCAAACATCGCATATGTCCCCCAACATCGGTTCCAATGTACCGGCTCAGCGGAAGACATCTTCATTGCCACGGCGGTTAAGGCATCAAACTACGCACACGTCCTCGGACGCCAGCACCAGCCTACCGACTCCTAGTAGGCTCCCGTCACCACCGCGGGTAAGGCACCAACCGTGAACACGTCTTTGGACGCCACTCCCATCATTTTGGCATACCAGGAATTGCCGCTCGAGGTGATTGAGCAAGCGATCAACGCCACCTTCCAGATACAACAAGCGGAAGGCACCTAGATCAAAATTCAGGCGAGGAAGAGTCATCGACCTCGCCCCACAAGGGCGTCAGCTCGGAGATATCCTCATCAGGATTTGTCAACTCCGGCTCCAGCATCTCTCCCTCCTACTCCCTTGGAGACGGCTATCGCCAAGAGACAAGAGAGAAACAGGAGGAAGAACCTCAGAAGGCGGCTCAAGAAACAAGCTGAACAAGCAGCCACCCTGCAATCCCCGGTCGAGCCAACGCCTCTTCAAAGGCTCCAGCGTCTCATTGATGACCTGGAGGAATACGTTCCCCCTCATCCTACCGGCGCTCTCCCACTCGACAGCTACATCCTATGGGAAGAAATGCAGAAACGAGCCCGCCTCAAAAATTGGGTCCAAGAGATGATCCAAAAGCTCAAGGACGGTGAAAGACTCGTGATCCCTGAAGAGCTCTCCCTATGCTATAAAGACAAGGAGATCATCACAGAGTAGCTGGAAGAAATGCTTCGGCGCTGCACCTGCAACATGGTGGCCATTCCACCTCCTGACAATATCAACGCTTCTCGACGAGGCTGTTGATTTTATTTTGCTTATCTATCTTCTTTTTCTTGGGGGGTCTTGTGTGGAGGATGAGATGACAAGCAAGTAATCAAAGATCTGCTCTTAACCTATGCACATATGATCATGAACCTAGGCAATCAAAGCTAGCTCTAGCATGGGCATGCTATCTCAATCAAACTAAGCTAAGGAAAAGGAAAACACACGCCGGGGCGTGGAGCAAAGAGTAAATGAAAACACACCGCGAGGGGTGGAACAAGCAAGGAAATAAAAGATATGCAATGAAGGAGAAAGCTAATGCCCAATACCAAGGAAAATCATGATCGCCACCAAAGTAAAAACAAGCCAAAGACTTGAAAATACCTTGGAAATAGGTGGATGAAGCACCCGCCCACGGGAGAGAAAACCAAAGAGAACCTGCAGGTCAGCTAGAAGTAACGGCCAGAACCCTGTGCGTCACTTGAAAGTGACGGTCGCTCGATAGACCGTTGGAAGACTCTGACGCGCCTGCACAAGGCCGTCGTAATACCTGCAGTAGCAAAGTGTGGATCCTTTTAACTCCAACTCTTCCAGCCGGCTAGAAGACTTGGGCCTCGCCCTAGTGAACCTGTAAACCTGCCAAAGAAGTGGGAGACAAGAACAAAACAACCCAAATTAGCCCTTTCAATAATATAGCATCAATTCTTCAATAAACAAAATATCATCAAAAGGAAAGGGGAATACCGGGGAGTTTTGGTTTTTTAACCCCTCTGGGCGTTTTAAAAGATTAGGAGGATGTTCAGATGATGAAAACCAGTGAAAAACGTGGAGAAAGGAGAGAAATAATGCTTATGATGAAAGGGAGATTGAATGGAAACTCAATATGCAATTATAAACTTTAGAACCAAAGGAACAAATACTCCCTTCACCAGGCAGCAAACGAACGTGAGAAGCACTTCTCCTTAATCAAACGTGGCTCTAGAATGCGGTAGCACTTCGACACAAACTCCAGATCTTCCCCCCTTTGGCCATAAAGTTAAGGGTTCTATTTATAGACCCCCAAACTCTCAGGTCGAGCAGAGGATAATCCGACAAGATAAAGGGATAACTCTTAGCAAATCTTTGAAGATAATATCACCAAGAGTCCATAGAATCAAACAGAAGGTCATGAGGATCAGATTTGAAAGAGATATCGCCAATCCAAGTTCTTATCTCGACCACGGAGTAGCAGAGAAAAAGCCTGAACTGCCAAGACTCTCTGAAGGAAGTAACGGCTGTACGACAGACCGCCACTTGGAAATAACGCACCAAGGATCGTCCGTTACTTTCAACCTTATCCCTAAAAGATAAGATCAACAGGGAGAAGGCCAAAGCAATAGGACTCTGTAAAGAAAGCAACGGCCAAGGCATAGGGCATCACAATGAAACAACGGCTGCACGACAGACCGTTATTATCAACGTGTAAGCCAAAGGATAAAGATTGAAACGAGACCTTAAGCTTCAGGACTCTTCAAAGAGTAACGGCCCAGGACCCACCCATTATAAAGAAACAACGCTCCTGGAGCAGACCGTTATTATCAATGGAGTTCAAAAAAAGAAGAAATGAAGGTTTTGCTAAGCCTTAGCCAAATGAAATGCCATAAAAAGCCACATCCAATGAAGGAAAAGACCCAAGAAATAGGCTCCAAAATCAATCAAGGAGACTCAATGAAAAGTGAATTACTCGGAGCATCATGTAGAATGAACAAGGAGATGACCCGACTTATTGGTCATAAAACGGGTGTCAACAGATGCCCCTCCTTAACGTCCTCTTTGTAGGGGAGCAAGCGGAGGTGAAGCGAAAGTGAAATGGAACATGGAGATGAAGCGGAAGTGAAGCGGAGTAGATCAAGAAGAGGGCGTTAAGGTAAACGACACCCGTTCTTTACTAACAAGCGATAGGAATTTCTGGAAAACTTTGAACTGATCACAAGGAAATAGCCAACCAAAGAATGCAAGTCTGGAGGAGCTAACAACTAAGGAATGGAAACACGGCTAGCTGTCGGAGGCAACGGAAAGGAAAAGGGAACTGACTAAACTCCAGACAGGAATCTTCAGCCAACCAGATCAAGCGACGAGAGCAAAGGAAACCTTCTAATTCAGAGTGGAATGATTCTCCTCGTTCGGGATCAAGAGCACAGCTATTCACCATCACTGAGATACCTTGAACAAATGAAGCTTCAAAGAATGCTCAAAGAATGCGCATGATGCATGCTGGGCTAAAGGAAAAGAAATCATCAAAACGAATGCAAAAGAAAGATAAAATAACAAGATACTCGAGAATAATATTGCTAGACCGGAGAAATTAGGGTCAGGACACCATCTGCAACCACGGTGTGCAAGATAGAACCATCGTCCCCAAATTTTTCCAACCTAACGGCTTAACCAACGATTAAACGTGTGAACTCAGATCATCATCATTTTTGTTTAAGGGGAATATCAGATCCCAGAACACATGAATGACCAGCCGATTCTCGAGATAATATGTCATAGATAACATATAGTAATGCATTAAGGGATAAGGAAACGAAATACAATACCTGACTTACCTGCCTGACGGACAGCCAAGTGTGACTTCGTTCATAAATTCCTTCATGAAAGATAGTGATGTGACACAGCCTAAGACTTAGGCAAGCAAGCACATTCACAATCAAAAGGGCCAAATTTGGGCCACCGCTCTCCCGTCGCTCACCCAAGCCCGGGGTGACTTGGCAATGCCAAGTGGAGGATGTGGGGTTGGGACCTTACTGGTAGAGGGCCAGCAAGGCTAAGACTTGATTCCCAATGGATGTGGAAGCCCAATTCAATGGGCCGACCAAGTGCCAAAGGCACTGGTTTCACTCTTCCCACGGTGATCACTCAAGGCAACGGGGCTTGAGGATCGAGCACTCACTCTCACGGCCAGCGAAACTAAGAACTAATATTGAAAGACAAGCACAATAAGTAAGGTTTTAGAGCACTTACTCGACCGGTTTGAAGAAACCGATCCCGTTCGAAGACGAGGGCGAGCGGGGAGGCGGTGGATCCCCACACGCCGCGCCGGGGTAGCTTGACCTGCCCAAATGATTACAATACTACACCTCTCACAGGAGGGGGATCTTGGGGTGGGGGTTAAGGTATATTACAACTAATACTACCTCCACACAGGGAGGGGCCTTCAGCCGGCCAAGCGGGGAGGGGAAATTGAGAAAGGAACACCGAAGGTGGAGGTTACCGATTCTGCTCACATTCTGTGGGTGCTGATAGCTGAGTGGAGATCTGACTGCTGCGGCTGCTAACGATTTTCGTTAGGGACGAAACCACCTGGAGAAGCTTCGTAGGAGGCCAGGGAAGTCGTCCATTTTTTTTTGATTTCTTCTGACGCCAATACTAAGCAGGATGGAGGCCCGAACAAGGAGGCAGACTCTCGGACTGGCAGCTTCTAATTTCTAGCAGTAGGTTGCAGAGGGTGCCCCGACAGCTCCCGAACTCAGAATCAAGCACCGTCAGAGTCGTTGGAACCATGGATGAGTCTTCTTTGCAGAAACATTGACGGGGAAGCCAAACAATGCCGGAGAAGATCATGGGGCTCTGAACAATGCTGACAGGTCGGTGAAGACTGTGGGTAGAAGATCTGCGTAGCTGAGGGAGAAAAATGAGAACTCTGGATCACAAATGCCAAATGAAGTTCTGTCTCTTGATTCTGGAAGTAGACTGGGCGATGAAGAACTTTGAAGAAGAGCGCTTGAACTGATTCCTCTTGGGTGCGTCGTGGCAGAGCTTCTAATCCGGCTCAGGTCCTCAGCAGAGGCAGAACTGTGCGGTTGTGGGAGAATCGAGCTTCCGGGCAGCATACAACTCGGATGAAGATGAAACCACCTCTGTTGCGAAGGAGACTGGTAGACGCTTCCAACGATAGCTCTTGGGTCTTCAAACTCATTCGGAGGAAGTCGTGGTGGCCGCTGTAAGTTTCTGATTCACCTGTAACTTCTGGACTGCCAGCAGCATCTTTGACATAGCCTTCAAATGACCTAGAAAGAAGAAGAGGGAGGTGGTATATGGTGAAGGGGTGGATGAAGACTGGTGGAGGGGAGGTATGGGAGGTGTGGAGGAGTGCTAAAGGTGGAGGGGAGGTGGAGGAAGAGGGGAGGTCGCAGGTTTTCAGCTGGAGGGAGAGGGGAGGGGTGTGCAAGGGGTGGAGGAGAATGGAAGGGGAGAGGGGCGAACTATCATAATGGAGATGGAGGGGGGCGGCCAAAACCAGTGGGGGGAAGGTCATTTCAAATTCAAAATGGCCTTGGAAGTTGGGAGGTTGTGTGGGGAAGAGGAATGGGTGTGTTGGAATGGGGAAGATAGTGTTGGAATGTGGAAGATAGTATAGGAATGTGGAAGATTCTTCCTTGGGACTAGGGGGTGGAGTAATGGTAGCTATGGGAAGTGGAGGGGCTTTAATGGGGTAGGTGGGGGTTGGAGGTGGTTGGGAGGGGAGGAGAGAGAGAGGGGGGCGAACCTAGGAGAGAGAAAGAGGGATGGAGAGAGAGAGGTGGGGTGGGGAATCACTGTCCTAGGGCTTCTCACCCAACTATAGGATTCACTCCACTAGAACTAAGTTTGAACACTCAAATGGAAATCTTTTGTATTGAATCATTCATTAGTCCAAAATGAAGGAAATGGGGCTCTATATATAGGCAACCCACATTTTACAATAAGACCCTGACAAAAGACTCAATGACAAATAACCGAGGTGTAGGGGGGTGCTCTTGGGCTAAGGCCAATGAATTGGGCCCAATAGCAACCTAATGACACACAAACTTAGGAAAATAAACATGAGACCTAGGGACATGACTCAAATAAAATGAAAATTACATCAAATGACTTAAATAGAAAGCACAAACAGGATAATTGGGCCTTTATAGAGAGAGGCCCGAACTCAAACGACGCCGGAGTGTGAAGATGACCCTAGCCAAAGGGAGTTGTAGATGATGCCTCCATCAAATCCCCTGGGCTATGAAGAGCTTGACTCCATCGAGTAGGGGTCCATCCGGCTGTGGTACTGCTCGAGGAGGTCTGGATCCAACTGCTGGAGATCCTCCCGACTCACCCAAGAATCATCCGAAGGAGGCCGATCCTTCCACCTGACGAGATAGCGCTCATAGACCTTGCTCCGAGTGGTAGTGACTTGTTCATCCAATATTTGTTCAATACGTTCACGCTGGGCTCTTTTGGCTGGTAGTCTCTACTCACGGGTGGGGGCTCTCTCAAGGGAAGAAGTAGGCTCAATCTCCTCACTAGGTACCATCGTGGGTCCCTTATATGGTACTAGGTCGGCGACATTGAATGTGGGACTTATTCCATATTCCTCAGGGAGATCTAACTCGTAGGCATTGGCACCAATGCGCCTCAAGACCTGGAAGGGACCTGCCCCACGTGGCCTCAGTTTAGAGATGGCTCTCGGGGAGAGCCTCTCCGTCCTTACCATCACAAGGTCACCCACATGGAATTCTTGGAGACGCCGATGAGAGTCGGCCAGCCTTTTATAAGCCTCATTCTTTTTGTTGATGTGCTTGCGAATTTCTTCATGTAATTCTCTAATATGTTGTGCAAAAGACTCGGCTGAAATGGACACCCTAGCATGCTAGGGAAGGGGAATGAGATCGGAAGGCTTTCTTGGTTTGTACCCATGCACTGCTTCAAATGGACTCATCCCTATGGACTTATTGATGGAATTGTTATATGCAAATTCTGCCTGTGGTAAGATGAGATCCCAATTTCCAGGGCGATCCTCAACAAGACACCTAAGGAGGTTCCCTAGACTCCGATTAACAACTTCTGTTTGGCCATCCGTTTGGGGGTGGTAGGCAGTGGAGAATTTGAGAAGGGTACCCATCATGTGCCAAAGAGTTTTCCAAAAATAGCTAGTGAATTTGACATCCCTGTCGGAGACTATGGTCTTTGGTAGCCCGTGGAGTCGGACAACCTCATCAAAGAACAATCGGGCCACATGGGAGGCATCGGAGGTCTTGGAGCATGGGATGAAGTGGGCCATCTTGGAAAACCTATCCACTACCACATAGATGGAGTCATGCTTTCTTTGAGTCTTGGGTAGTCCTAGCACAAAGTCCATGCTCAAATCTTGCCATAGACAGTCGGGAATGGGGAGTGGGGTGTATAGGCCGGTGTTTTGTTTCACTTGTTTGGCCGAAGCACATGTTCGGCATTGGCCCACAATCTTGCCTACATCTCTCTTGAGACTTGGCCAATAAAACTGTCCCTCAACTAGGGCAATGGTTTTGTGGACTCCAAAATGGCCAGCTAGTCCTCCCGCATGTAATTCCCAAATCAAGAAGTCAGGTAGTGAGGTCCGTGGGATGCAAAGCTTGGGTCCCTTGAAGAGGAACCCATCCTCTAGGACAAATCCCTTATGTTCCTTGTTAGAATGGGTGATCAAGGGGGTATAGATGTGCCCAAAGTCGGGGCAGCTTGGGTACTCATCCTTGACCCTATCAAATCCGCTCACTTCCACTTGGATAGTGGATAACAAGGAAACTTTCCTACTAAGGGCATCCGCCGCTCGATTCTCACTCCCAGCTTTGTGTTTGATGACAAAAGTGTAGGATTGTATGAACTCAACCCATCGGGCATGTCGGACATTTAGCTTTTGTTGGGAGTTGAGGTATTTGAGGGCCTCATGGTCGGAGAAGATGACAAATTCTTTGGGCAACAAGTAGTGCCTCCAATGTCGGAGGGACTGCACCACGGCATAGAACTCCTTGTCATAAGTGGAGTATCTCGTCCTAGCATCACATAGCTTCTCACTAAAGTAGGCTACCGGGTGTCCCTCTTGACTAAGAATCCCTCCTATCCCTATCCCGGATGCATCACATGTGACTTCAAAGACTTTAGAGAAATCAGGAAGGCATAGGACCGGGGCTTGGGTCAACTTCTCCTTAAGTTCTTGGAAGGCTTTAGATGCTGATTTGGTCCATACAAAAGTCCCCTTCTTGAGACAATCGGTGATTGGGCCAGCGATAGTGCTAAATCCATGAATAAACCTCCTATAGAATGTTACCAATCCATGGAAACTTCGGACCTCATGAAGGGTGTGGGGTTCCGGCCAATCAATAATAGCTTGGACCTTGTCGGGGTCCATGGAGACGCCTTTGGTGGACACCACAAATCCTAGGAAGGTGAGGGAGGTGGTCATGAAGTGGCATTTTCCTAAGTTGACAAATAGGCTCTCTTGTCGAAGGATGGTACAAACTTGCCTAAGGTGGTCAAGGTGGGCCTCTTGGGATTGACTATAGATGAGTATATCATCAAAGTAGACCACTAGAAAGATCCCAATGAATGGCCTAAGGACCTCCGTCATAAGACGCATGAAAGTACTTGGGGCATTTGAGAGCCCAAAAGGCATGACTAACCATTCAAAGAGACCATCTTTGATTTTGAAAGCCGTTTTCCACTCATCCCCGGGCCTTATCCTAACTTGGTGATAGCCACTCTTAAGGTCAATTTTGGAGAAAATGGTGGCTCCGGCTAACATATCAAGCATGTCATCAAGCCTAGGGATGGGAAACCTATACTTGATGGTGATTTTATTAATGGCCCTACTATCCACACACATTCTCCATGACCCATCCTTCTTGGGAGTTAGAAGGGCCGGGACGGCACATGGGCTTTTGTTAATGAGTTCCTCTATTTGCCTTCGAAGTTCGGCATGTTCCGTGGGATTGAGGCGATAATGAGGAAGGTTTGGGAGAGTGGCCCCCGGGACTAGATCAATTGCATGTTGCACATCCCGCATGGGAGGGAGTTGGTCCGGGAGCTCCGTTGGGAACACATCATGGAATTCTTCTAGGAGTTGTTGGATATCTATGGGATGTAGATTGGTGGAAGTGGGTTCTCCTAGGCAAATGACCACCGCACATAGTGGTACTCCTTGAACTATCTCCTCTTCAAGTTCTTTCCTAGTGATGAGATGAAGACCCTTGGCCAACCCCGAGGTCCCACTTTGTTTGGGAGTTTGGGTGAGGGATGGGGTTGGAGGGGTGGTGTTCCCCTAGATTTGTATGGTGGTAGAGTGTTATCCTTGAGGGGGAGTATCCCTCTTGGTCATGGGACGAGGTGGGGAGGGGTTAAGACGGATAGTCTTACCCTCATGTTCAAAGGTGCATTTGTTGCTCCTACCCAAGATGGTGGCATCTACATCATAAAGCCAAGGTCTTCCTAGTAGGATGCTACCTACTTCCATGGGTATGATGTCACACCATATTTGACCATGGTATGAAGAGAAGGTGAGGGGCACAAGACATTGAGTGTTGACTGGGATGGAGTTGTTGTTGATCCATGAGACCCGGTATGGACTTGGATGAGGGGTGATAGCTAGCCCAAGAAGCTTGACGGTATCGGGTGATACGGCATTGACACAACTCCCACTATCCAAGATCACTTTCCTTACTTGGCTCCCTATTTTGATAAAGGTGTGAAAGATTGAAGTTCAACGCAAATCCTCTTCTTGAGGTTTTGTGAGGGTGCATCTAATCACTCCTAGATGAGAGTTGGTAGATGGAGTGGTGTGATCTAGACCCGACTCTAGGTATTGGGCTTCATACTCCTCTTCCCAATCTAGTGAGACTCATGGTCCTCAACGACATCTTCAAGTTCCTTTTGGGGTGGAGCTTCTTCCTCAATAAGCAAGCTAGATAATCCCTTGGATGGACATTGCCCCGCAAAGTGGCCAAACCTTTGACACCTAAAGCATTGTTGACGCCCGCTACCCGAAGTAGTTCCTACATTTGGGCCTTTGGGAATGTCTTCCCTCTGTGGGAGGGGGTGACTAGGGATGGGTTTGTTTGGAGTGATGGTGGGAGGAGGGTTGTAAGGCCTTAATGGGGTGTTCCCACTTGGATTATGGGCTTTCATGGGAGTGGCCGGAATGGGCCGTGGTCCCATATTTTTGGGATCGACCGGTCGGGGAGTAACAAATCGAGGGATCCTAGAGAATCTTTCTACATCCCTAGCTATTTGATAAGCTATCTCAAGGTTATCAACATCTCTCATAAAAAGCTCTCTTTTGATGTGACTTTGAAGCCCATTCCTAAAGCGGGACAAGGTAACGGCCGGGTCCTCATGAACTCCACACTTCAAAAGATAGGAGTCAAACTTCTCAATGTATTCAACCACGGTCTTCCCCTCTTGGGTGAGGCTTTGCCATTCATCTAAAAGCATTTGATGGTAGGATTGGGGAAGGTATTTGTTCCTAAGTTGGTTCTTCATACCCTCCCAAGTATCAATAGGCTCTCCCCGCCTAATCTTTCTTAGACCCTCTTGGTTTAACCAATAAGTTTTGACTAATTTGATGAGATGCATTTTGGCCAACCTTACCCTCCTTTGGTCGGACATAGGGTACCATTCAAAGTATTGGTCCATGGTGATTTCCCACTCTAAGTAGACACTTGGTTCATGGGAACCATCAAAGTTTGGGGCCTCTACTTTAATCATCCTTAAGAGAGGGTCATCCGGGTCGTCCCGTGGACGCCTTTCATGAATTGGATGGTGGCGGGGTCTCTCATGGTCATGGTAAGGGTCAAGATCCAAGTCCTCCCTATAAATTTTAGCATGTGGATGATAGGCTCTTGGTCCATGGTTCCTAGGATGGAACTCATCCCTATGAGGCTCAATATGTGGAGGGTGGACTCTTGGGTCATTGTTCCTTGGGTGGAACTCATTCCTATGCAACTCACCATGTGGTGGATGAACTCTTGGCTCATTATTCCTTGGATGAGGGTCTTCCCTAGGAGGCTCAACATGTGGAGGGTGGACTCTAGGCTCATTGTTCCTTGGGTGGAACTCATGCTCTTCAAGCCGAGCAATTCGAGTGGTAAGGGACTCAAGTTGGGCAAGAATGTTGGTAAGGGCAGTATCTACCCTATTCATTTGACCTTGAGGTTCCTCCCTAGGAGCATCTTGATTGAGTTGAGGAGGGGGATCCATGGGTGGATTTGAAGATGAAGGATCGGATCGGTAACTAGCACCACTACGGGTGGACATGCAAGATAAGGGGCAAATGATGTTGGACACACAATGCAAAGGTCCTAGGACTTAGACTTGATAGAGACAAGTCAAAGACTTGCTCTGATACCAATTGATGTGACACAACCTAAGACTTAGGCAAGCAAGCACATTCACAATCAAAAGGGCCAAATTTGGGCCACCGCTCTCCCGTCGCTCACCCAAGCCCGGGGTGACTTGGCAATGCCAAGTGGAGGATGTGGGGTTGGGCCCTTGCTGGTAGAGGGCCAGCAAGGCCAAGACTTGATTCCCAATGGATGTGGAAGTCCAATTCAATGGGCCGACCAAGTGCCAAAGGTACCGGTTTCACTCTTCCCACGGTGATCACTCAAGGCAACGGGGCTTGAGGATCGAGCACTCACTCTCACGGCCAGCGAAACTAAGAAATAATATTAAAAGACAAGCACAATAAGCAAGGTTTTAGAGCACTTACTCGACCGGTTTGAAGAAACCGATCCCGTTCGAAGACGAGGGTGGGCGGGGAGGCAGTGGATCCCCACACGCCGCGCCGGGGTAACTTGACCTGCCCAAATGATTACAATACTACACCTCTCACAGGAGGGGGATCTTGTGGTGGGGGTTAAGGTATATTACAACTAATACTACCTCCACACAGGGAGGGGCCTTCAGACGGCCAAGCGGGGAGGGGAAATTGAGAAAGGAACACCGAAGGTGGAGGTTGCCGATTCTGCTCACATTCTGTGGGTGCTCACAGCTGAGTGGAGATCTGACTGCTGCGGCTGGTAACGATTTTCGTTAGGGACGAAACCACCTGGAGAAGCTTCGTAGGAGGCCAGGGAAGTCGTCCACTTTTTTTTGATTTCTTCTGACCCCGATGCTGAGCAGGATGGAGGCCCGAACAGGGAGGAAGACTCTCGGACTGGCAGATTCTGATTTCTAGCAGTAAATTGCATAGGGTACCCCGACAGCTCCCGAACTCGGAATCAAGCACCGTCAGAGTCGTTGGAACCGTGGATGAGTCTTCTTTGCAGAAAAATTGACGGGGAAGCCAAACAATGCCGGAGAAGATCATGGGGCTCTGAACAATGCTGACAGGTCGGTGAAGACTGTGGGTAGCAGATCTGCGTAGCTGAGGGAGAAAAATGAGAACTCTGGATCACAAATGCCAAATGAAGTTCTGTTTCTTGATTCTGGAAGTAGACGGGGCGATGAAGAACTTTGAAGAAGAGCTCTTGAACTGATTCCTCTGGGGTTCGTCGTGGCAGAGCTTCTAATCCGGCTCAGGTCCTCAGCAGAGGCAGAACTGTGCGGTTGTGGGAGAATGGAGCTTCCGGGCAGCATACAACTCGGATGAAGATGAAACCACTTCTGTTCCGAAGGAGACTGGTAGGCGCTTCCAACGATAGCTCTTGGGTCTTCAAACTCGTTCGGAGGAAGTCGTGGTGGCCGCTGCAAGTTGCTGATTCACCTGCAACTTCTGGACTGCCAGCAGCATCTTTGACATAGCCTTCAAATGACCTAGAAAGAAGAAGAGGGGGGTGGTATATGGTGAAGGGGTGGATGAAGACTGGTGGAGGGGAGGTATGGGAGGTGTGGAGGAGTGCTAAAGGTGGAGGGGAGGTGGAGGAAGAGGGGAGGTCGCAGGTTTTCAGCTGGAGGGAGAGGGGAGGGGTGTGCAAGGGGTGGAGGAGAATGGAAGGGGAGAGGGGCGAACTATCCTAATGGAGATGGAGGGGGGCGGCCAAAACCAGTGGGGGGAAGGTCATTTCAAATTCAAAATGGCCTTGGAAGTTGGGAGGTTGTGTGGGGAAGAGGAATGGGTGTGTTGGAATGGGGAAGATAGTGTTGGAATGTGGAAGATAGTATAGGAATGTGGAAGATTCTTCCTTGGGACTAGGGGGGTGGAGTAATGGTAGCTATGGGAAGTGGAGGGGCTTTAATGGGGTAGGTGGGGGTTGGAGGTGGTTGGGAGGGGAGGAGAGAGAGAGGGGGGCGAACCTAGGAGAGAGAAAGAGGGATAGAGAGAGAGGTGGGGTGGGGAATCACTCCCCTAGGGCTTCTCACCCAACTATAGGATTCACTTCACTAGAACTAAGTTTGAACACTCAAATGGAAATCTTTTGTATTGAATCATTCATTAGTCCAAAATGAAGGAAATGGGGCCCTATATATAGGCAACCCACATTTTACAATAAGACCCTGACAAAAGACTCAATGACAAATAACCGAGGGGTAGGGGGGTGCTCTTGGGCTAAGCCCAATGAATTGGGCCCAATAGCAACCTAATGACACACAAACTTAGGAAAATAAACATGAGACCTAGGGACATGACTCAAATAAAATGAAAATTACATCAAATGACTCAAATAGAAAGCACAAACAGGATAATTGGGCCTTTATAGAGAGAGGCCCGAACTCAAACGACGTCGGAGTGTGAAGACGACCCTAGCCAAAGGGAGTTGTGGATGATGCCTCCATCAGATAGGTTAGCCAAAAATAAATATGATCATGGATCAAGGCATAACCACTTGTATGTGTGAGAGACATCATCAATGAACATCTTGACAGAACATGGAACCATTTTGACATCAATTAGACCATTGAATTCATTAAGAAACTTGCAAGTTTGTAACGGTCTCATGTACATGCGTCACATCAAATAACGGACCACCCCTAGTCCGTCATAAACTAGGCGGTTCACATTCTTCAATAAAACAGGGCCAACACATGTAACGGTCAAATCCAGACGCGTCAGAATGATGTAACGGTCAGTCGATAGACCGCCACATTTCTTGAGCGTTCAAAAAATAAAACCGAACGGTCACGGCCTTCATTCAATCACCAAGCAATCAAATGCCCAAAAAACTCCGGCGATTCCAACCCCCACCACCACCATGGCCGGCGACGAGCCATCCCAGCCGCCTCCACAGAAGAGAGAGAGAGAGAGAGGAAAGAGGAAGGCAATACGGCGGTTCCAGCGCCGGCTCGAACGAGAAGCAATCCCGCCGGTGGAAGAAGAACAAACGGCGAGAAGAGATCCAAGGGAGGAAGATGAAGCTCCCACGGCCGCAGAGAACCAAGGAGAAGCCCTATTGGGTGAAGAAGAGTCCAAAGAACCAGCCAAGAAGAGGAGAAGGGGCATGGACCATGAGGTAGGTCCTCCCGCCCTAACTTCATTTTTTGATTTTTTTGAATTTTTATTATGTATGCATGTGGGTTTTGAGGGTAGAAAATAGGTCCAAGAACCCATTAGGATTGATTATAGGCCTTTTGGCCAAAGTGGGAGACCACAGGAATGCAAAGAAAAAAACCCCAAAACGCAGACAATGTGACGGTCCTGCCAGCGACCGTCACACGCCTGACGTGCCACCTTGCGTGCGTCAGAGCCAAGCAACGCCCTACCCCAGGATCGTTACATCTACCAGGGACCTAGACTATTTTTTAAGGTTTTTCAATTTCAGATTTTTGTTTGTTTTTCATTTTATGCAATGTTTTTATGATGCAATCAACTAACTTATGATCTAAATGACATGCAGGGAAAGCGAAGATCAAGGATCTCCTGGCTGCAGATCCGGGCAGTGTACCAGGCATTGCCCGACTTCCAGAGAGAACGGCTAGCCAGTATGGGATTCGCCGAGGTGCTCAGCATCGAGGTGATCCGGATGGACACACCATTGCTGTACGCATTGCACGAGAGGTGGGACCCGATTAGCAGGGTGTTCATCTTCCCGTGGGGCCATATGATCCCCACACTAGAAGATATAGCGAGGATTACCGGGTTGAGAGTCCACGGAGCCGCAGTGACAGGATGGACGTACGGTGATTACCGGGAGATGGCGCAGCAACTGCTCGGGTTGGATTTGATCAGGCCGGGACAGTCCTCATCTCAGCTCTCGAGATCAGTACTGTAGGAGAGCTTGGGGCTGAGAGGAGCGGCGATCGCCGTGGGAGAGCTACCCGAGGAGCATCTGGGCAGAGTGATAGACCAGGTGCGCCCTCGCGTGGCGGCGGAGGCGGGACCAGAGGGAGACAGAGTGCTCAGACGCTTCCTGATGCTGCTTATCGGGAAGCTCCTCTTCGCAACTCGAGCGGACGTCATCAGCTGCCGACTGCTTCCGATGATAGAAAATTTGCACAGAGTTGGGAGATATGCTTGGGGAGCGGCGGTGCTAGCGTTCCTATTCGAGTCCCTTAGCACAACGGACTGGCAGATGATGCTGGGCGACTTCTCACCTTTTCTATAGGTAAATGCAATTTAAATGCTTTCTATATTATGCAAAAGAATGCTATGCAAATGATTATGCAATTTGACTGACTTGATTTCTACAATGCAGATCTGGAGCTACATGTATCTTCCGGGCATCGGGAGAGGTACACTACTCCACCCCGGCCACATCTCGATTGCGAGACGGTGGACGGTAGCGAGGGACACAGGGTCGATCATCAGATTGACCCGGACGATCCAGGACGACCTGGACTCCTACCCACACACGTCGGTAAGTCCAGAACTTGAAATGATTTCTACATGCTTTTAAATGCTTCTAAATGCTTCTAAATGCTCTTGAATGCTCCTAAATGCTTCTGAATGCTCCTGAATGCTTCTGAATGCTCCTGAATGCTTCTAAATGCTCCTAAATGCTTCTAAATGCTCCTGAATGCTTCTAAATGCTCTTGAATGCTCCTGAATGCTTCTAAATGCTTCTAAATGCTCCTGAATGCTTCTGAATGCTCCTGAATGCTTCTAAATGCTTCTAAATGCTCCTGAATGCTCCTGAATGCTTCTGAATGCTCCTGAATGATGAACTTATATGCTGATGAATGGACTTAATGTTTCTAGGTGAGATGGACCCCGTACCGCGGCGAGGTTTACACGGGACAGCCGTGGGTGGAGGCGGCCTTGTCGTACAGGGGGCGAGACATATGGCTGCATTGCATCCACATCATCGAGCCTCTGCACTACAAGCTGATCCTGCGGACTCGGGGACTACACCAGCCCGAGGTGACCTTTCCACGCCACAGTGATGACCACCCAGGCAAGTCAGCAAGGGGCATTAGTGGCAACATGGATTGGTGCGCTCGGAAGGTGAAGTACATCCATGACTGGAACAGGCGGGGCCGAGCGGTGAAGGAGCGAGATGAGAGCGATGAGGCATATCTGAAGGCCTTCGCTCGACTCTACGGCGACTGGGTGTACCGAGGTACCCGTCGACTGGTATGCAAATTCTAAACTCAAAAACTCCTTCTATATGCAAAAATGCAGTGAGCTGGATGTACCGACTTACATGCTTTCTGAATGCAGCTAGACCTTGAGGGATGGATAGCCGAGCTGGAGGGACTACTCCACTCCACCATCCAGCAGCGGGACGAGTACCGGACCACCCTGGAGCTTCTGGTAAGATTCTAAAACTTAGACTTAAATGATTATGATTATGCAATGCAAAAATGATGCTAATGCTGACTAACCACGACACCTAACCGTGATTTCTAAATGCAGCAGGCCGAGGGAGCCCAACGAGCGGGACCGGATGCCCCATCGTCTTCCTCGCAGCCTGTGGGAGGCAGGGCTGAGCAGGAGGTCGAGTTTGCTCGGGCAGTTGCCCGGGCCGAGGAGGCGGAGGCCACCCTCGCGGAGCGGGTAAGATGCTAAAAAAAAAGCTTATGCTTTATGATTATGCCAATTAAATGCTTTATGATTATCTATGTGAAATGCAACCTACAGGCGAGAGAACTAGCCGCAGCAATGACCGAGACACAGCGACTCCGGGAGGAGCTGACTCGGTCACAGGCCGAGATCGAGCGACTCCGAGTTGGGACGGTAGATTTAGACCGCTACCGGACCGAGGCACGCGAGGCTCGGCGCCAGGCTTACGATATGAAGATCACGCTACGGACCCTCGAGAGGACTGTCCGGATGATAGGCCGAGGACCTGAGCGGAGTGTTTCGCAGAGCGGAGCACAGAGGAGCGTCGCTCGGAGTGGGACGGTGGCTGATTTCCTTGTGAGTTCCTCCAGCCAGCGGAGGAATGAGAGGGTGGAGAGAGGACAGCAGGAGGAGAGTGCCTCCATAGCACCGCCAGCAAGGAAGCCGGAGGGTGGAGATGAGGAGGGCGGCCCGGTGAACGAGCCGGCCGAATGATGCATTCCTTTTTTATTTTTGTACATGACTATATATATAGAAAAATGAATTTATTTTTTGGCATTTTTGTTTTGTTTCATGAGTGTGAATGAATAAATATGCAGGAATGAGTGAACGAATGGTTTGGCAGGTTTGAATGTGAATGCAGAAATGAATGATCGATTCAGATGATTTGAGTGCGAGAGATGTGTGTGAATGTATGAATGCATGTATGCGGAAAAAAAGGAGTATGTATGAGAATGCGTGGATGATGAATGAGTTGTAGAACGTGTGAAAGACCGCCAGGTCTAATACAAGGGCAGGAAGAAATTACCTGTATTCAGCAGCAGAGAAAGTAACGGTCCAGGGTCAGACCGTCATAATAAAATAACGCACTGGCTGAAGGGCGTTATACACAGCAGAGGCCAAATTTGTAATCTGAGCTGCAGGAAAAGCGACGGCCCACCTCTGGTGCGTCAGAGGGAAATAACGGCCAATGCTAGACCGTTGATCATGGCAGAACGATGGGTTGTCAGGGCAACTAGCAGGAAATGCGACGGCCCACGGGAGACGCGTCGGGGTGAAATAACGGCCATGTCCAAGACCGTCGGGAAAATGTTGAACCCAAAAGCCAACATCTGAACGACCGAGAGTGTAACGGATCATGGTCCATGCGTTACAAGATAAAGACGGCTAAAGACTAGGCCGTTAAGCTTCACAGAATAGGGTCGGGCCAAATCAAACCCACAGGAAATGCGACGGCCTAAGGATGGAGCGTTAGAGAGAAATGACGGCCCCACGATAGACCGTTAGAGACTGAGTTGTGTTCCGAGATGGATTGAGCCGTGAGAGCCTAATCCCAAGATTTATCCGCTTAATCTCCCACTAGAACCTATCTAGATTGAAGATAAAGCCTTCCAACTCAAGTCTTATCCTTCCTAAGCCAAAATCAAGCCTTTAAAACTTGGAAACTCAACCAAAAACGTAGCTTTGCTAAAAACCTCTGCTCTAGGGCTGAAGAACCTCTCCTAAGGGCAGAAATCAAGATGAAGAGAAGCTTTGAGGTGATGGCTATGGAAGAGAAGGTCTACACCGGACCTAAAGCTGCCAGAAAAGAACATGGAGAGCTCCAACGGTTGACGTCAATTCCAAAGCACTTAAGCTCCAATGTTCAAAGGGTGGTAAGTTCCCAACAACTCATCCAGGTTCAGAAAACTCTGCTCTTTAATTCTCTTTATGACTTCTTCTTCTCCTTCTTTCTTCAAGCCTCTTCCTGGTCCAAGATGCTACTCTAATCTGAAGTGGGTGGCTCCCATGGTAAAAGCACTCCCTATAGAAGTCACATCCATCCTTAAAGCTTGGCACCTTCAACCTCTCTTGGTTTTAGGCAAAAATTTTCAGAAATTATCCTTAGATTGGCTAAGTATTTCAGCTCTTGTAGAACTATGGCATCCACAAACTCATACTTTCATCTTCCCTTCCTTCGAAGCAACAGTCCTATTAGAAGAGGTAGAGACCTACCTAGCCTTCTCTAAGACTAAGGCGGGGGATGAAGACCGGGTTTGCTATACAATAGAGCCTATTGACCCATCCTTGATCTTGAGTGATTTCATCCATAATCCAAAGGACGTGAGGACCATGATCAGCCCACACCACATTCATTTGATACCCTTGGCACAGTGGATAGTGTCTCATTGTAAAAACAAGTGGGAGAGACACGAAGCAATAGCCAAGGCGGTGGCGGTTTGCCTATGCGGAGTCTTCCTTTTCACTACGACCGACCACCTTCTAGACACCCAAAATCTCAGCATTATTAGTGGGTTATGGCGGGGAATGTCCATCTCTCAAGCGATCCTTTCATACCTTTATGAAGGACTCAGCTCGTCTTGCCTAGGAGGACTTCTGTTCGGCTCCATGATACTCCTTGAGTGCTTGATGGGAGTAAGAGTCAAATTCCAATACAAGGAGGACCTAACTTCAACTAGCCGAATCTTCGGGAACCACCCTCTCTTCTTCATTGGAGGGGCATTTGGATACTCTTCACAGGTTGAATGTAAGACGGCGGATAAGAAAACGCGGGATGAATGGCACCTCTTTTTCAACACTTTGCCAATAGATAAGTTCATCATGCGACCAAGAATCCTTCGAAGCACTCTTCTTAAAATACCGCGGCGTCAAGGCCTGGACCTCCAGCTAGTGGGGAACACCGCCATGGCGATCTACAACCCGCACCGGTGCCATCTTTAGATCGGACTTCCAAGAACCCAGGCTCCTGCACTATCACACTACCCTCCCCTTCTACCTAGGAAGACGGGACCAAGGAGGATGAAAGATCGATCCGGAATGCGCTGACCATGTGGGAGATCAGCAAGGTGCGTCCATGGCAAGCAAAAGTAGAAGAGAACGATGAGGCACGCCGTGATTACGTGAAAGAGTTGAGAAGACTCCGCCCTCATGCGGATAAAAAACTGAATGTACCTTGATTTCCTTTTGTTCATGAGAGACATTGTTTGTAATTGACAATCCGAGTTTGGAATTTTTATGAATTCATGTTTCATTAAGCTTGCTTGAATGAGATGAGATTGCCTTAGTTGAATGAGCATGAGCTTTGTGGTTTGATTGGCTAGAATGATGTGAAGAGGCAGAGCCTCTGGAGGATGTAACGGATGGGCAGTGGGCCGCTACAAAGAAACGACGGCCTGACGATTGGCCGTCATAATGGAAGCACGAAGAACCCTGTTCTCTGAGGGATGTAACGGTAAAGACTCAGGCCGTTAGAGTAAGTAACGGCCCTAACCTTGGCCGTTAGAATGATGGCTGCTGAAAGAAAGAAAGCTTATGCAAGAAGAGGAGTGACGGTAGGGATATGACCGTTAGATGATTGTAGCAGTCTGGTGATGACGCGTTACAGCCTTTGAATCTGCATAATTGTGAGCTTCTCACTTTGATCTTGATCCTGTGTTCTGTGCACACTTTAAACATGAAACAAGTTAGATCTGTTCTTAGACTCAACCCCTTGCTTTGAAGCAAGTTAGATAATGATCGTTTCTCAATATTCGGTCAAGGGGTGGAGCCTTATTAAATAGGCGGGAAAAACATAATAGAACTAATGCGATGCATGCGATGCACATGATGGTATTTTTTTGGATTTTGGAAAATATCTGAATTTTTGTGAGTTTTGGAAATATTTGCTATTTTTTTTTTGGGTTTTGAAATATGTGATTTCTTTTGTTTGATTTTGGATTTTGGAAAATATTAAATTTGTTTGGATTTTGAAAATATCTAATTTTATTGGATTTTGAAAAAACCAGTGCTTCCCCAGCAGCGTGAGCCCTTCCTTGTTGATATTGAGCCCGGGGGCTGGGTGTGAGAGAAGGTGACAACCCCTGGACAAGGTCCAATTGTCATGACGGTATTTCTGCCAGGGCCATACCCAGGGTATTAATCTTGGTCCTAAAAGAAAAATAGAATACGGGGGGTAAGCTTTAGGCCAGATATAGAAGTTTTTAAGACTTGATTTCCTTTCCGTACAACCCATTAGAGACTTGGTCTGTTGTGCCGGGGCTTTGAGTCCGTCATCGAACCTTAATCCACCCTAGGCATGCATGCGACCGGGCTCATAACGTCCCGCGGGGAACTGTACTGCCACTCTTGTCATTGTAGACACGCCAAAATTGACGTTATGTTGATCAAATCTCATGTCATTATATAAACGCCCCAAGTGGACTTCAATATTCCTATAAAATGAAGTTTTCTTTTTTTGTGAGTTTTATGCATTTTTTTTTGTATTTTCGTGATTCACGACCTGAAGAAGGGCGTTATTTTCAAAGTAGCGACCTATCATAGGGCGTTTTCAAAATAAGAGACGACCATAAGTGAGGGCGTCCATTCCTGGTATTATCCGTTAATTTATGGAATTATCTACTTTTAAAATAAAAAGTATTTTGTGAGTAACGTCCTTCCTCAGGGCGTGTTTTTAAAGAAACGTCTCTCCGTCAGGCGTGTCCCCATAATTTTCAAACAAAAAGAAGTTATTTCCAAAATTAAATCCAGGAAGAAACGCCCTTTCCCAGGTCGTGTTTCAAGAAACGTCTCTGTGAAGGTCGTCAATTCATGATTTGACGCCCTGTCCTAAGTCGTGTTTCACTCCAGAGTCCTTCCTTTTTCCATCTTTCCCTCACAGTTCCCTACTATCAATTGGTCTCTTACTCGATCTCGATCCTTCCTTGGATGCCTCATTACCCGTTCTTATCTTACCTTGTTTGATCACATCCGATTGAAGCTATAAAATGAAGGCTTGATCGATCGTGTTAAAAGTTAAGCACTCAGAAGGTTGAATACCCAGAACATTCATTGCAGGCCACGAGCAGAGCCCTCTTCATCCTTGGGCTGCATCCTTTGCATCTGCTTCCCCCTCTGCATCCTCCGTTGGGCTACATCCAGTGCTTCTTCCATCAACATATTCATTCGGTTTTTCCCTTTACTGTCATCAGGGACAGCAGGGTTTTCACTTATTCATTTGTTTTGTTTTATTTCGTTCGTGTCTTAGGTATATCATCACCCCTCCATTCTTCATATCTATTCACCCTTTGCATTTGTTCACGTCTTGTTGCATCTTTTTATCATCATACTCTCCCTGCCCTTAAGTCTTCTTAAGGGGTTTAAAAACAACAAAAAAGGAGGTGCGCACGTTGATGTCCTCTTCTCATTACATATTCTATTTGGGATTGATACTATAGCACTTTGACTGATCCTTTCTTCTTTGCTTGTTTTCATTGTCTTTTTTTTAAGGTAATCAAAGAAGAGAACCCTTCTCATCGGCCGGCCGATCGAAGAAGGAGGAAGAAACTCTACATCATCTCCACATTAGCCCCTCGTGCTATTTTTATCGCATCTTTTACGTTGTTCATATTCATTTGTTTTATTTTTAATTCCTAAGTGTGGATTTTAATCCGATCTACAAATTGGCGATCACGGTGGGACTTCCACTGTTTTCTTTTTGATTACCATCTCCATTGGCACCCTCGCGTGCCCTTTCCCCTTGGCACCCTCGTGTGCCCTTTCCCCTTGGCACCCTCGTGTGCCCCTTCCCCTTGGTACCCTCGGTACCCTTTCCTTTGTGCCCCTCGGGCACCCCCCACTGTGCACACTGCACACTCCGGGATCAGCCAGTTAGTGTTTGAATATCTCCCAGAATTAACGCCTTCCACGAGGGCGTGTTTTGATTTCACGCCCTTCTGAAGGGCGTGTTTTAGTTGGTTAACGCCTCTTCCTGTGGGCGCCTTCCGCATATCTCCTGTTGCTCTGCCGCTTAATTATTTTATCTGAGAATTCACGCCCCATCCAAGGGCGTGTCATTGTTTTTTTAGCGCCTGTGATTAGGGCGTTTCATTAATTTTCCCTGTCTTATTTATACCGTCTGAGAAGTCACGCCCCCATCCAGGGCGTTGTATTATGTTTTGACGCCTATCGTTGGGGCGTGTCTTATTCATTTGACGCCCTCCTGTGGAGGCGTCCTTTCATGACAGCGCCTAACTCCAAGGCGTGATTTCCTTCTCCCTGTGAGCCCCTCACAGAATTTCATGACAGCTACGCTGCCGTTGCTTGTTTTGGTAGCGACCACCCCTAAGGTCGTGTTTTTCATGCTGAGTTGGTAACGGCCTGTTCCAGGTCGTGTCTTTTCTGAGCTTCTCATAGCAAGCTGCTTACTGCCTTATTTGTGATTCACTGCTTGTCATATTGATCTGTCTTGATATATTGCTGTGATTTATATTGGCTTCATTATATTTGTGGGTTTTTTGGTTGAGAGACCTCCTCTCTCTAGCCTAGGATTCCACACACCTTTCTTGGAATCGGGACAACCCTCCATTGAGCATTCCGTCTCTTTGGACCGGAAATCCCTTTTCCAAGACCTCCATAAGTCCCCGCACCCGTGGATTCCCTCACGGACGCCGGGCTGGTTGTACCCTCGAAGTACCCGGAGTTTAGATATCCTATTCGTTGGTGAAGAGAGAGAAAACCTAGTTGACCCGGAGGTCACACTTGGATCAAACTAGGTTTCATTTGGCAAAAGAGTGAACTATTCACAAATAATCCACTTTAATCTCGAACATCCAAACATTAAAATCTTCCGTGCTTTCCAACATTGTTTGTATAACTTGGTTGGGTTGATTTGATTGAATTGGTTTGATTCAAGTGCTTTTTTTATGGTAATTCTTCATTAAACATCCTCTCTCTTAAGAATGAAACTCCGTTCAGGTAAAATCATCAACATGTCAGGCAACGGGTACTCTTATGATGATGAGGATGAGAATGTATTTGGTCAATATGGTGACCCTTTCCAAGATTCGGTTTATTATGAGGGAAATTATCTCCCTCCTCATCCTCGTTACTCACAAGTTCATGTGGTTGATACCACTATTCAGGAGACGGACCCTGCGTCTCAAGTTCCATCTTCCAACACTTCGGGGAACCCTTCCCCGTCCATTAATGTCACAGATTTGATCCAAGCTCTCTCCCAGTTGGATGACTCCCAGCGGCAAGCCATTCAGGCCGCCTTGAAGGGGAAATCCGTCCCTTCGTCTTCCTCTAATCCCCCTCCGGCCGTGAGTGGCCATCAGATTGTTAATGACCAGGCGGTCTTGCATCCCCCCTCCTCTCGTCCACAAACGCCTACTGCGGCCATGCCGGCCCAGCAGGCGAGCTATTCAGCGGTTAGGCACCAATCTTCCCAACCTCCTCGGATTCTACGAACGCCTATACCGCATTCTTTTGTTCAGAATCAGGCCCCGGTCGAGCCCGATACCAACACTCTCTTGCTTCAGAAGCTGGCCAGCATGGAGGAGCAGCTCAAGAAGGTTACAGCGACTAAGAATGCTCGGGAAATTTCTCTTCCTACATTGCCGGTGTTCCATTTACCACTTTCTGAAATGCCGAATTTTTGGCGATATAATGGGACGGGCAACCCATTCATTCATTTAAAGGATTTCCGATATGAGACTTCTTTCTGGCAAGACAATAAGGCCTCCCTGGCCTACTTATTCAGAAGATCTCTTGAGGGGCCAGCCCTTGAATGGTTTTATTTCCTGGAGCCAGCTGATGCCGGCGATTTTGATGTTATTCAAAGAAAATTCTTGCAAAAGTACAGAGACCGGGTGGGACCTTCCCTTTCTGTTACAGATCTAGTCGCTGAGAAAATGAAGCCCGAGGAGGACTTCATTGTATTTGCTGATAGGTGGCGGTCGATGGCCGAGAAATTAAAGGACACATTATCGGAGCAGGAGCAAGTGAAAATGGTTATTTCTAACGCAACTCCTCAATTCCGGCATATTTTGGCCATGAACCGGCTGACAACTATGGAAGAGCTCTATGAAAGAGCTCGTTATATACAAACGCAAATGAAGGACTCGCCCATCATGGGCATGTTTGAGCCGAAGCCTCGGCTATTTAAAAAGAATACAAATGTCAACAGCGGGCCCACGACTGAGGGCACTGTCACAAATGAGCAGGTTGGCGTAGTTGGCCACCCCCACCACCAATCAAACCCACGACCTCCGCCACCTCCACAGCAAAACCCCCATTTTGCCTCCGCTCCACAACACCACTTCTCACCCCAACCTTCTTTTGCTCCATCACCAAGCCAAGCGCCCTGCACCGACCCTCCAGCACCACCGCAATACCATCAAGTCCCTCCGCCTACCAACTATGGCCAACAACAACGGAGACCACCGCTTGGCCCCAAGAGGGCCCATTATCCGCCGCTCCCGGAGAGTCTCCCTGATATTTTTAATGCTTTGATGGCCGCCAACCTGCTCGTCCTACCAAAAGAAAGAACAGTGTGGCCCGCCAATGTTGACACATCCCGTTACTGTGATTTTCACCGCGCCCCTGGTCACAACCTTGATCGTTGTTTCCATTTCAGAGATCATATTTATGATTTGAATGACCAGGGTGGCATTAATTGGGATGAAATGAGGCAAGTCATCGCCACCATGAAAGAAAGAAGGCCTCCTCGGCAACAGCAAAATCAGCAACAACAGCAGCCAACTCCGCAGCAAGTTCAGCCACAGCAAGCTCCAGCACCCCAGCAGGATATGGGGATCGTCTATAATCCATTGCCGGAGCACGCTCCTAATCAACACGTGAACCCTGTCACGTCTCTCTATGAGGTGGAGAGAGGGCAGGGATGGCACGAAGAAAACACCTCTGTCGGGGCATTTCACCATGATTCAACTCAAAATCAAACTCCGCGCCTTTTGCGCACCCCTCCTTCTTCTCCTGTCAATCTTCAATCAGGATGTTCTCTTTTACGCCCCGTCAACCCATCTACCCCCACCAATTCCACGGCCTTGCCGGCTCGCTCTCTTCTTACCCACTTACCACCCCCGCAACCTGCCACTCCTTCATACATCACCAATCCCACACCCGCGCCGTCCAGGTCGCTCTTGCTTCGCTCACCGTCGGCACCGGTAACACCCGCCACCACTACTCCCCCACCGGCAAGGATACCTCCACCATCAGTGCAACCACCTTTTGTGCCCCGATCTCTCCTTATTCCACCACCCACTAACGCTCCTCGCATTCGGGTATCCCTCTCTTCTCCCGCGCCTCCTGCGCGGGCGCCTTCATCAAATACTTCTCCCATGCCTCCCGCGGGGGCATCTTTGTTAAAACCACTACCGTGCCTCCTACGGGGGCATCCTTTTCATTGAATTCCCCTTTGACTTCCCCCAGCAGGGTCTCTGCTACCAACATTCCTTCTTCTTCTTCCAACCCTCCTCCTATTTTTACCCCGACAGAGGCGCGTCAAGGCGTGGCGCCGCTCCGCAGTGGACGGATATTCCACCGTATTTTCCCACAGAGAGAGCTAGAGCCCGTACAGGGGCCGCAAGGACAAGAACAGGAACAAGAGTCAGTGCCAGGGACTCAGTATGATTTATTAAAGCACTTGGACCGCACTCCAGCCAGAATATCTATTCTAGAATTGATCAAACGGTCCACCACTCATCAGCTGGCTTTAAAAGGATATCTGCAGAAGGTCATGGTCAACGAAGACATTCCGGTCGAGCAAATAGTCACAGTTTTGACACCTGCTAGCAGTCAACCGGCAATCACCTTTCATGAGCATGAGCTAGCACCTCTTCCGGCAAGAAAATATGCCCTGTGCATCACAGTCAACATCAACAAGGTGACTGTCAAGCAGTGTTTGGTGGATACTGGGGCATCCATCAATGTTTTGCCACCAAGTACTCTAAAGTTGTGCGGCATTCCTGAAAGTCAAATTCGGCCGTCCATTATAACGGTCACTGCCTATGATAACACAAAAAAGCCTCCTCTAGGCATGATCACTCTGAAAGTAAGTTTGGGTCCAGCTTCCATAACAGCAGATTTCCACATCTTGGATATGGATCCAACATTTAATGGCATTCTTGGCCGCCCGTATATCCAGCAGCTTGATGCGGTGCCATCTACAAATCATCAGTGTATTAAATTCCCCCACAAGGGCCGCATTATCAAGGTGACCAGTATGCCGATCCTGCCAGAGGAAGATATTCATGCAGCTTCATCAGTTCCTTCCATTTGGCCAGCCAACAAGCCACTTTTGTCTGTGCTGGACGTCCCTCGTCCGCAACCAAGGCCGTCTGAGACCATCACCGCAGTTGCTATGACGCCCCTACCTTCCAAGGGGAAGAAGAAAAAGAATATGATTAACACCCCTGGTTGGAACATTCTGTTGAAAATGGGGTATCAAGACGGCAGGGGCCTGGGCGCCAATTGTCAGGGCAGGATTAGGCCCATTAAGCCGCAGAAATTGCTTGTACGAGGCGGCTTGGGCTATAAAGGGCCCGGTAAAAATGAAGAAGAGCCATGGGCTTTTATGACTTCTACTTTAAAGCCAGATCGCCAGCCGCTCACCTGGACATTAAAGACACATTTTGTCACGGGTGGCATTCATAATGATGAGCAGACGACTATGATTACTTCATTGCTGGATTGTCAGGATGTTCACGCCAGACAGTTTGCTCGTCATATTGCACCACTGGCTACCTACAAGGCCCTGGAGTCTTTAAGGCCGGACAAAAGAAGGAAAATGGACGATCCGGAATGTGATTGGTACAGGTGGTTCGACCTGAATGACATCACTATTTCTTTAAGCCGCCTGTTCATGCCGACAGATCCGGAATGGCCGCCACTGATTCAAGAACTGATTGAGATGCCAGCTGTGATTGCAAACAAAAGGCAGTTGCTAAGTGACTTTACAGATACAGGGGAGCCAGACGTCCCTTTTGAAGAAGGTTTTACCGTGGATAGGCTGTGGGCCGGCCTCTTTTCCCTCACTTCTGTGCATCCATCTTTGCTGGCTTCTTTATATTCCCGTTGGTTTGGTCACATGCCACGACCACCACCGATCATAATCAACTTGTCTCCCGATTCAATTCAGATTTCCCTCCCGATTCCTCCTTCGCTCCGCGAGCGATTTTCCACACTCTCCATCTCGCCCCCGCGTGGGCCATCACTAATTGAAGCTTTCTCTGATCTTGCAATTTCCACTCACCCTGCTATTCTCCCTTCACATTGCTTTCTACTTGGAAAAGAAAATAAAAATGAAGAAAAAGATAAAAATGAAAAAAAAAATGCCGATTTTCCAACTTTCCAATCCTCCATTTCTATTGAGGAGACCTCCTATCTTTCTCCCGAGTGCGTCCCGACCCAGGGGCCGCTCTTCCAAGATTCCTTGGTAAGTCTTTTCTCCCCCTCCGGTGAGGGGTCCTCCTCTGTATCACCTCCTGTATCCACTTTTTCACCTCCTTCTTTCCTTTCTAATCAGCCTAGTTGCTCTCCTTCTTCGTCTTCCTCTTCTTCTAATAAAATTCATGGGGTAGATTCACACAAGAAGGCCAAGGGTAAGCAGATTCCTCGCAGATTTTTGTTGGAATTGGCCATCAGATGCCAAGCTTGTTTAGCTCTCCCGGAGTTTGTGGAAGATCCATTTATCCTGCCAGAGTTAGAATATGAAGATGTTATTGCTTCTTATGAGGGTTTGGGCGTTTACGAAATTATGAATGATGAAGACCCTATTGAAGAGGGGGATGAAAATTATGAAGAATATGAGGACGAGGCTGATGCTTTTGCTAGTGGAATGAGAGGATTCGACGAACCATCAGCCTCCGTAGAAGAATCTACCAAAGAAATTAATCTGGGTACCGAGGAAAACCCTAGGATTGTCCTCATTAGCAAGAATTTGCCGCCCTCCGAAGAGGAGGCGCTCATTTTAGTTCTTCAAGAATACAAGGACACGTTTGCTTGGAGTTATGAGGATATGCTTGGATTAGACCCTGCGCTCATTGAACACCGCCTTACACTTAAGCCAGGGTCTGTCCCGGTCAAACAACGGTTGAGGCGTTTCCACCCTAACATGGCTTTGAAGATGAAAGAAGAGGTCGACAAGCTCCACAAAGCTAGATTTGTTAGAGTTGTCCTTTACCCCAATTGGGTGGCTAACATTGTCCCGGTTATGAAGAAAGACGGGAAGGTTCGAATTTGCATAGATTTCCGGGATCTCAACCGGGCGTGTCCTAAAGATGACTTCCCCCTCCCTCATATTGATGTTCTAATTGATAATACGGCCGGATTTGAGACTCTTTCATTTATGGATGGCTTCTCAGGTTATAATCAAATGCGCCTATCTGAAGAGGATCAAGAGAAAACGTCATTCACTACACCATGGGGCACATATTGTTATGTGGTCATGCCCTTTGGACTTAAGAATGCTGGAGCCACCTACCAGAGGGCTATGATGGCAATTTTTCATGACATGATTCACATTTATATTGAGGTGTATGTGGATGATCTGGTTGTGAAATCAAGGACAAGGATTGAGCATCCTGGGGTTCTAGCTAAGGTTTTACAAAGGTCGCGGGAATATCAATTGAAAATGAACCCCAAGAAGTGCGTATTTGGCGTTTCTTCAGGGAAATTGCTTGGTTTCATAGTCAGTAAGAGGGGAATCGAAGTTGATCCTAACAAGGCAAAGGCCATTAGAGACATGCCTCCTCCCAAGAATTTGAAGGAAGTTCGAGGATTAATCGGGAGGTTGCAATTTATTCGCCGCTTTGTCTCCCAGCATTCACAGAGATGTAGGCCGTTTTACGAGCTCACTAAGCCGGGAGTCAAAATTGAATGGGATGACAAGTGTCAGGCAGCCTTTGACGGATTAAAGGATTATTTGGTCAATCCTCCTGTCCTGAGGCCGCCAATTCCAGGCAAACCACTTGTTCTTTGTGTTTCTGTCCTGGATGACTCTGTAGGCGCTGTCTTAGCTCAAGTGGATGAGGAAGGTATGGAGAGGGCAGCATACTACTTGTCTAAACTTCTTAACCCCTGTGAGCAGAGGTACTCAGCCATGGAGAAGACCTGTGCAGCTTTGGTTTGGGTAGTTCAGAAATTAAAACACTATTTCCTAGCTCACGAGGTTCACCTCATTGCACGCATGAACCCAATTAAATTCCTCCTTGAAAAATCTGTCCTCACTGATCGGTTAGCACGCTGGCAAAGCTTCCTTTCTCAATTTGACATCACTTACATCCAACAGAAAGCTATCAAAGGCTACGCCATCGCCGAACACCTTGCTCATCACCCTCTCCCCCGTTTTGATCCGGTCAATTCAGAGTTCCCAGATGAAGAACTAATGTCCATCAATCAACCCCACGATCCTATGTGGACATTACATTTTGATGGAGCTCTAAATTCTCAAGGAAGAGGGATCGGCATGGTTCTTTTAACACCTGAAGGGGTCACCATTCCATTTGCTGCTCGGCTCACTTTCCCCGTCACCAACAATATAGCTGAGTATGAAGCTCTTTTGGCCGGTCTTCAAACCGCTCATCGATATGGCGTCACCCATTTGAGGATTGTCGGTGATAGTCAGCTCATTTTACGCCAGGTGTTGGTCAAGTGTCGCACTATCAATCCTAAGCTCAAGCCCTACCAGGAACTCGCTTCAGCTTACGCCAAACTCTTCACTAAATTGATCTTCGTTCATGTCCCACGGAGCCAGAATATCTTGGCTGACGCTCTCGCCTCTTTGGCTTCCGCTTTAGTTTTCCCTCCTGAGCGTGATTTTCATGTTCCCCTGATTCATCAGCGTGACACCCCGGCTATTAAGGATCGCGCATTCCTTGATATTAGGGATCAAGTGCTTGAGAAGGTTAAGCAGAAAGAAGCTCTCAAAGGCAAAGAGGTCATGCTTTTGGACTGGGAAGAAGAGTTGGCTGACGAAGAGAAGCCGTGGTATTATGAGATTGCCAGATACTGTAATGATCAGTCCTATCCTGAGGAAGCCACCGCAGAAGAAAAGAAAGTAATTAGAAGAGTGGCTCAACGTTATACTTTGGTTGGAGGTGTGCTCTACAGAAGAGGGCTCACTGGTGTTCTATTAAGATGCCTCGATGATGATGAATCTTGGAAAGTTGTGGAAGAGGCGCACTCTGGTGTGTGTGGTGGTCATGTGAACAGCCAGATGCTAGCTAAGAAGATTCTTAGACTAGGGTTCTATTGGCCCACTCTAGAAGAGGATTGCTCTATCTACGTTCGTAGGTGTGTTAAGTGCCAACTGCACGCCGACAAGATTCATTCTCCTGCTTCTTCACTCCATCCTACGTCCTCCCCATGGCCTTTTTCCATGTGGGCTTTTGACATCATTGGACCTCTTGGTGACTCGAATCTCCTCGCGAAGCAAAAGCCGTTCATCCTGACGGCAACGGAGTACTTCACCAAGTGGGCGGAAGCAGAAGCTTACGTGGAAATTAAAGCGTCAACCGTCTGCAAATTTATTATGAAGAACATCATCACGAGGTTCGGGATCCCGAATACCATCGTCACCGACAATGGACCTCAATTTATCTCTCAAGATCTCAAGGATCTCTGCAATAGGTACAACATTGCATTGCATCATTCTTCTCCCTATTATCCGCAGGGCAATGGCCAAGCAGAGGCCACTAATAAAACCTTGATCAAAATTGTTAAGAAGACGTGTGAGGCTAATAAATTTGCGGACTGGCCAGACAAGCTGGTTGAAGCTCTTTGGGCCTACCGCACTTCCATTCGAACCCCCACTGGGCAAACTCCTTTCGCCCTTACTTATGGAATGGAGGCAGTAGTCCCTTATGAGATTCTTATTCCCTCTCTGCGAGTACAATTGGACAAAGAGCTCTCTATTGATGAGCGTCGTGATTCACTCCTTGCCCAGTTGGAACTCCTTGACGAGAAGCGTCTGGTCGCCGCTGAGCATGCGCGCGTTTATCAAAATAGGCTCTCACGTTTTTATCAAAAGAAGGTAATTGAGAGAAAATTTAAGGTCGGTGAAATGGTAATCAAAAGAATTTTTGTAAAACCCGGTGGCCCTCGTTCAAAGCTCCAACCAAATTGGGAAGGGCCGTTCGTCATAAAAAATGTTTATCCTGGCAATGCTTATAAACTGGTTAATACTGAAGGAGAGGAATTGACTCACCCATGGAATGGTTTGTATATCAAGAAATATTACCCCTGAACAAAAATCCAAACAAAAATTGAAAACTTCATAAAAATCCAAAGAAAGTAGAAATTTCCCAAATAATCCAAAAAAAATCGAATATTTTCAAAATCAAAACAAAAAAGTTTTCTTTTATGGTTTTCCTTTTGGGTTGACATGGCATACAAGGGTCCACGGCCCGAAAGGTCAAAATTCAAAATCCATTCATCAGTCTTGTTAATTTAAAATGGGAGTTGACCCCGCACACACTACACACTTTACTCTTGAGCTCAAGCAGTGCAAAATCTGATGAAAAGTCGAAACCGGACTAAAGGCGAAAGACGATATCCATTCTTTTCTTCTTCGGCCCACAAGGGAGGAAGGGAGGTCTCGAGGTAGACACGCCAAGCCTATCCGCCGCCCTAGTAGGAGGAAGTCAGGGCCCAAAAGGGAACAAATGCCACAAAAAAACCCAAGTACAATTAGGCTGTTCATCAATGCAAATCAATTCCAAAGTGAAAGTCAAATGGTGAAAAGAAAAGCATGTCAAGAGGGCAAAGTCCCCGCAAGGAAAACCTTGGGCGTATGCATGCAATATGAAAAGAGGCAAAAGGCAACAAAACGTCCCTACGCCAAAGACCGAACCCCAACAGGGTTAGGGTAGAGGGAGATTGAGAGAGTGAGAGAAGAGAACGAGAGAGGGAGATCGAGAGGGGGGGCTTCGGTTAGGGTTTGCAGAAGGGAGAATGAGGACGGAAGGAGGAAGAAGAAGGGGGGCTGATGACTTTTGGGTTTCGAAAAGAAGACATGCCCTTAGGGAAGGCATTTTTAATGGAATTCACGACCACTCGTTGGGCGTTTTATAAAAATAGACGACGTTTATTAGGGCGTTAATTTGTTTTGCATGGGGAACGATAACCGTCGTCAGACGCATTGAATGGGCGTTGATTGATGTGATGAAAGTCATCATTTCTATTTTTTAGTAACGTCTCTGAGGAGGGCGTGTTATTCTTTAAATGTGACTAAGGAAAAGGCGTTATTTTTGATGATTCAACAATTATATTCCTTGAGGTTTGAACCTATTAACGCCTTGTTTGAAGTCGTTATTTGAGCCACCGCAGGTGTCAAATGTGGAAGA
Organism: Amorphophallus konjac; assembly: GCA_022559845.1. NCBI lineage: Eukaryota > Viridiplantae > Streptophyta > Magnoliopsida > Alismatales > Araceae > Amorphophallus > Amorphophallus konjac. Next base: position 433,957,036 of record CM040121.1, on the reverse strand, counting down.
TAGGCCGATTGAGGCGCCTTTTGGTCAAGCGTTCTTTCTTGAATTCACGTCCTTCCTTGAGGCGTTATTTGCAACAGAAACGCAGGTTTTGGAAAATTTTGATCATAATCACAGTGATAATTGGCTCAATCAGAAAGCAATCTTTATTATTTGAAAGAAAGGATTACAATGCCTAATGAGCCACCTTGGGCCTTAATTTCTTCAATGCTATCACATAATTTTTCCAATGTTCCTTGTCTTCTTCTAAGTCTTCTACAGGGTGACGAAGCTTGCTTAGTCTCCACAGAGCTTGAATGGTGATTATCTCCTCTCCATCTTCATTGCTGCCTAGATCCCTTGATTTGATTGGAGGAAGATGGGAGATGTCTTCTAACACTTGCCTTGGAAGCCCGAGCTGAGGAAGGCACCGGTGTGCATTGTACAAGATGAACTCGGATGCGCCAATAAGTCGAAGGTCCGTGCCGATGGAGAATCTTGCGTGAAGTTCCTGCATTTTGAGTATTCCCGGAGCGCAAGTAAAGAGTTTTTTTGGCATTACCTTAAGGTGTTCTCTCCACTCCGCCCTTTTCTTGATTTGAGGAATGCGGTTCGTCACCCTATTGCTTATTCCCAACGAGCCGGTGATGTAAGAAAGCGGACTTTTGGAGAAGATCCTTGACGATTGTTGGGCTTCATGGCATGGATCAAATTTGAAGTGGAGGTCCACCCAACTTGAGAAGGCTAGCATACAGCCGTATATGGGCCGCCCCATGGCTGCCGATGTAAGCCCGCTGTAGAGGTAAGCTAGTATGGTCGGCCCAACTCTTTCACCTTCCCATAAGCTTACCACTGCACTTATTTGACTCTCTTCAAGGAAGTCCTCCGTGGATGGAAACAAGAGCGCACCTGCTATGCACACCACGAAGGCCTTTGTTATTTTTTCTATCTCCTCCTCTTCCTTGGCTTGATCTGCTCTTTTGTATACCCATGAGGCTAGCTTCAGGAGGTTGATTCCCTTGGTGATTTTGATCTGATTCACTAAGTTTGGGTTAGGAATAAGGCTGGTTAAGAGCTCGTAAGACGAGATAGGTCTTGGCATGTTGGCCATGTGCTCTTCTTCTCCTTGTTTCATTCGTTTCAAGCCCAGGATCATCTCTACTTCTTCCAGCAAGATGGTGGCCTCAAATGTGGAAAATAAGAAAGTATGGGTGGAAGGATGCCATGTTTCAATCAATGCTCCCATGGCGCCCCAATCAAGATGGATTTGGTCATAATGCTTGGCATGGGTTATCAATCCTAAGAGATGCCATCTAGCTACATATACCCTCATATCTGAGGAGAATTTAGAGAGGATGAGAGGCAACCACTTGATTTGGATATATCTTCTAGCTCCTGGAAGGGTTGGGTAATCCTGTGAGAAGAAAATATAACACATGCAGTGACGAACATAAGCATATGAAATATAAGAGGAGAGTTCGGCAGAAGAGAAAAAGAAAAGGAACAGTACAGAGCAAAGAACAAGGGAATAGCTTACCTGATTCGAAGCAATTCGATTACTTATGTGCCCTTGTACTTCAGTAATTCTGGGAGTAGAGATCCTAGGTTTCTTCATCATCCTGACCATCGCTTTGCTTTGCAGAAGTAGCTCGTGCTGCAACCTGCAGATGAAGAAGAAAAGAAGCAATTCGGCTGCAGAGAGAGATTCGGATGGTTTGTTGAAAGAAAGCCTTCCTTTTTATAAGGATTTGAAGAGTCTTAAAGAGTCCCGAAGATAGAAATTTGATTGGGTTAAGGACTGTGTTCTTGATTTAGAAACGGATGTTCGTGCTGAATTAACGCCTTGTGTAAGGGCGTCGATTTTTGTTTTGACGACCTATCAGGGGTCGTGTTTTATGTAACGCCCTTGATGGGGTCGTGTTTCTTCTAAGCTTCCGTTGCTGTTTACGCCTTCGAGCGGGGCATGTTTTAAATGTTAAACGACCTACGGTCAGGCGTCTTTTATGATGTTAACGCCCTATTCTTAGGCGTGTTTTATTGGATTATGATGTTTTAATGAACTTAAGTGCTATTATTTTGGTGAAATTGTTTATAATTAAGCACTTATGATCATGTCATGTTCTGAATTGCTGGATGAAGGCTAATAAGTTTCAAGTGCAGAAGTTTGCAGGATTCGAGGCGTTTGGACCACTCATGGGAGTAACATCGTGTCACCTTGTATCTGTTTCTTGTAAGCATTATTATTATATGATATCTACACTATTATAGTATGTCAAGGACCTTGTGGTTCTGATGAACCTGAAATTTGAGTTCCCCTTCACCAAAAACAATGAGGATTTCAGGAAAGTCTTGATCACACGGATAGGCCGTTGAGTCGTTAAAGGTTTGGGACGATGGTTCCACTTTCTGAGTTGATGCGCGGACAAACGGGCTTCGGCTTAGTGTTAGCTCGGAGATGTGGATTCTTGACCAGATCTAAATGGCTTAACAATATTATCATTGATTATTTTCTATTTTAGTTTGTTTTAATCTTTTCTTTTAGCCCAGCATGCATCATATAGGACTTTGAGTTTCATGCTGAAAATCTTCATATTATGGCAATAATGAAGTTCACTCGCTTTTGATTGAGTTGACATGAGATATTCCACTTCAAATCAAGTACTTCGTTCTATTTGAAGCCGTTCAGGCTGATTCCTTGAAAGTGTCCCTTTTGTTGGATCTCTATCCCAATTCTCTTTACTTTTCTGTAAAATTTACCTTGGTTGTAGCACGTCCACGTTGGCTGGTAATCGCTCTCCAATGGTCTTTCCCTGTCATGCCCATGAGCACACCCTTTATTTACTTAGTTTAATCTCCTTTTATCCAACAAATCGATGTTTCCTTGGAACCACTCAGAGTTGTTTCACTCAGAATCTTGGAAAGATTTCAAATGCTTGGTGTCTGAGGCGTGTCACATCACACCTTGGCGTCTCCTTATCAATTCATTCCACTTCATTCCTTTCATTACACTTCATTCCATTTATGTCTCACTCCCTTGCAAAGCAGACGCCAAGGCGGGGCAGCTGTAGACATGCCAAAATTGACGTTATGTTGATCAAATCTCATGTCATTATATAAACGCCTCAAGTGGACTTCAATATTCCTATAAAATGAAGTTTTTCTTTTTTTGTGAGTTTTATGCATTTTTTTTTGCATTTTCGTGATTCACGACCTGAAGAAGGGCGTTATTTTCAAAGTAGTGACCTGTCATAGGGCGTTTTCAAAATAAGAGACGACCATAAGTGAGGGCGTCCATTCCTGGTATTATCCGTTAATTTATGGAATTATCTACTTTCAAAATAAAAAGCATTTTGTGAGTAACGTCCTTCCTCAGGGCGTGTTTTTAAAGAAACGTCTCTCCGTCAGGCGTGTCCCCATAATTTTCAAACAAAAAGAAGTTATTTCCAAAATTAAATCCAGGAAGAAACGCCCTTTCCCAGGTCGTGTTTCAAGAAACGTCTCTGTGAAGGTCGTCAATTCATGATTTGACGCCCTATCCTAAGTCGTGTTTCACTCCAGAGTCCTTCCTTTTTCCATCTTTCCCTCACAGTTCCCTACTATCAATTGGTCTCTTACTCGATCTCGATCCTTCCTTGGATGCCTCATTACCCGTTCTTATCTTACCTTGTTTGATCACATCCGATTGAAGCTATAAAATGAAGGCTTGATCGATCGTGTTAAAAGTTAAGCACTCAGAAGGTTGAATACCCAGAACATTCATTGCAGGCCACGAGCAGAGCCCTCTTCATCCTTGGGCTGCATCCTTTGCATCTGCTTCCCCCTCTGCATCCTCCGTTGGGCTACATCCGGTGCTTCTTCCATCAACATATTCATTCGGTTTTTCCCTTTACTGTCATCAGGGACAGCAGGGTTTTCACTTATTCATTTGTTTTGTTTTATTTCGTTCGTGTCTTAGGTATATCATCACCCCTCCATTCTTCATATCTATTCACCCTTTGCATTTGTTCACGTCTTGTTGCATCTTTTTATCATCATACTCTCCCTGCCCTTAAGTCTTCTTAAGGGGTTTAAAAACAACAAAAAAGGAGGTGCGCACGTTGATGTCCTCTTCTCATTACATATTCTATTTGGGATTGATACTATAGCACTTTGACTGATCCTTTCTTCTTTGCTTGTTTTCATTGTCTTTTTTTTAAGGTAATCAAAGAAGAGAACCCTTCTCATCGGCCGGCCGATCGAAGAAGGAGGAAGAAACTCTACATCATCTCCACATTAGCCCCTCGTGCTATTTTTATCGCATCTTTTACGTTGTTCATATTCATTTGTTTTATTTTTAATTCCTAAGTGTGGATTTTAATCCGATCTACAGTCATGCCTAGCTTTTCTTGCTTTGCCTTTCTGGAGCTTTGGAATTCATAATTCATACTATATCGACTTTGAGGTGATGCTTTTGATTTTGTCATAAAGATTGCCCCATCGTTGTCTCTTATGCTTTTTTTGTGGCGTCAGGTCATAACGGACTGCCCCTATTTGAGACCTCCTCTCGTGAGGGTGTTTGGATCGATTATCACCTCTTTATTCACCTCTTGCCCCTGGTTTTAGCTGAAGGAAGAAACAGACAGGGACCTTGACTTTCCCCCAAAGCATGGCTAAGGAGAAACGTTGTCCTTTCTCAACGTGGAAAACCTGACCAGGGACGTCGTGTAGTGTGTGATTGCCTAACTCGGGACTCCTTTAGTGACAGGAGGAACATCTTGCCACCGGGGTAGCACATGGTTAGACTCTAAGGAAAGAAACGCTTAAGATACAACCCATTCCACGGGTGAGAGAGCTCTTCACCTTCCGCGTTTACTAAACGATAAGCATTTCCTGGATAAGCTTCTTTTACGACAAACGGCCCTTCCCAGTTAGGTTGTAATTTAGACCTAGGACCTGCAGACCGAATGAATTTTCGTTTTAAAACCATGTCACCTTTTTGAAACTTACGTTCGATTACCTTCTTTTGAAAATAACGTGAAACCCTCTTTTAATAAACGGATACATGATCGGCCACATTCATCCTCTTCTCATCTAAGAGTTCCAACTGAACCAGCAACGCCTCTCGACGTTCATCGAGATTAAGTTCCTTATCAAGCTGCACTCTAAGGGAAGGGATCAGGATCTCATATGGGAGCACCGCCTCCATCCTATAGGTAAGAGAATAGGGAGTTTGTCCTGTAGGGGTACGGACGGAGGTGCGGTAAGCCCACAGAGCTTCCACTAATCTTTCTGGCCAATCAGAGAACTTATGAGCTTCACATGTTTTCTTGATGATTTTAAGAAGGGTTTTATTAGTGGTCTCGGCTTGGCCGTTGTCTTGAGGATAATATGGAGATGAATGATGCAATGCAATATTGAATTTCTTACATAGGTCCTTGAGCTCTTGGGAAACGAACTGGGGTCCGTTGTCGGTGATGATGCTGCTTGGCACTCCGAACCGTGAGATGATATTCTTCATAATAAAGCGGCACACCGTTGTAGCTTTGATCTCTGCGTACGCCTCGGCTTCAGCCCACTTGGTGAAGTACTCAGTGGCGGTAAGGATAAAGGATTTCTGCTTGATCTGGGAGTTAGGATCACCGAGTGGGCCGACAACGTCAAGGGCCCACATAGAGAATGGCCAAGGAGCGGTCATAGGATGGAGAGACGAAGCTGGACAATGAATTTTATCAGCGTGGAGTTGGCACTTAAGACACCTCCGGACATAGAGGGAGCAATCTTCCTCTAGAGTGGGCCAATAGTAGTCCTGCCTCAGGATCTTCTTCGCTAGAGCCTGGCCATTGACATGACCCCCACACTCACTAGAATGGGCTGCTTCGGCCACCTTCCAAGCTTCAACATCATCTAAGCATCTCATGAGCATCTCATTAGTAGCGCGCCTGTACAGTTCTCCTGCGACAATAGTATACCTTGCGGCGACTCTTCTGATTGACTTGCGTTGCTCAGCAGTTGCCCCTTCTGGGAACAATCCCTCCTTACAAAACAACTCGATTTCATGATACCAAGGCAACTCTTCTTCGTCCAGGATCTCTTCTAGTTCTGTTAAAGATACTTCTTTGAGGTCTTCCTTCTCAGCTCTTGCCTCTACAAATTTCTCAAGATTGATGAACCAAGGGTCCGGAAGAGAGGGTGCATCCAATCTCTGAACGACGATAGTCTCAGTGCTCCGACTGAGAGGGAAAGATAGGGAAGAAGCAACCAGAGCATTAGCTAGAATGTTCTGAGAACGGGGAGTATGGATATAGATCAGCTTACGGAATTGCCTGGCAAGGAGCGTGACCAGATCTTGATAAGGCTTGAGCTTAGGGTCACGAGTACGGTAAGTGGACAGAACTTGCCGTAGGACGAGCTGAGAATCTCCTATGATGTTTAAATAACGCGCGCCTAGGAGATAGGCGTGCTTTAATCCGGCCAGGAGAGCCTCATACTCAGCGATGTTGTTGGTAGCAGGAAATCGAAGTTGATAAGCGAAGGGAATGGTCACTCCCTCCGGAGTAAGCAAAATAGCACCGATCCCTCGGCCTTGAGAGTTGAGTGCACCATCGAAGTGCAGAGACCAGAAGGGGTGATGAGAGATAACAGAGAGATGCTCATCAGGGAAATCGTTCTGAATGGAATCAGTGTGAGGAATGGGGAGATGGGCAAGATGCTCAGCAATGGCATATCCTTTGACTGCCTTCTGAACAACAAAGGTGATATCGAACTGAGAGAGGAAGCTCTGCCAGCGAGCTAACCTACTAGAGAGGATAGGCTTTTCTAAGAGATAGCGGATCGGGTCCATTCTAGAGATCAACCTAACTGGGTGGGCAAGAAAGTAGTGTTTCAGCTTCTGAGCTACCCACACTAAGGAGGCACAAGTTTTCTTCATAGCGGTGTACTTGGATTCAGCTGGATTAAACAACCGAGAGAGATAGTATGCAGCCCGCTCTTTCCCTTCGTCGTCCACTTGTGCTAAGACCGCCCCTAGGGAGTCCTCAATAACCGAGATGTATAGGATTAGGGGTTTCCCAGGGACAGGAGGTTGCAGGACCGGGGGATTGGATAGATATTCCTTAAGGTCCTCATAGGCCTTCTGACAATCTTGATTCCATTCGAACTTGACACCCGCCTTAAGCAATTTATAAAACGGACAGCACCTTTGAGAATGTTGGGATATGAATCTTCTGATGAATTGTAATCGACCAATCAATCCTCGAAGTTCCGTAATGTTCTTCGGCGGAGGCATGTCCATGACGGCCTGTGCTTTATTAGGATCAATCTGGATCCCCCGTTTGCTCACTATAAAACCTAGCAATTTCCCTGAGGAGACACCGAACACACACTTCTTCGGATTCATCTTGAGCTTGTACTCCCTGGCTCTCTGCAGTACCTTAGCCAGGATAGAGGGGTGTTCTTCCTTGGTTCTTGACTTCACCAGGATATCATCTACGTAAGCTTCCATATAGATGTGCATCATGTCCTGAAAGATGGCCATCATTGCCCTTTGATAGGTGGCACCTGCGTTCTTCAGACCAAATGGCATAACCACATAACAGTACGTGCCCCAGGGCGTGGTGAAGGAAGTTTTCTCTTGATCTTCAGGAGCGAGACGGATTTGATTGTAGCCCGAGTACCCGTCCATAAATGACAGAGCTTCATACCCGGCAGTGTTGTCTACCAGGACGTCTATATGAGGCAGCGGGAAATCATCCTTAGGACATGCTTTGTTAAGATCCCTGAAATCGATGCAAATACGCACTTTTCCATCCTTCTTGATAATAGGGACTATGTTTGCCACCCACTGAGGATATAAAACAACTCTGATGAATCTGGCCTTGTATAACTTGTCGACCTCTTCCTTGATCCTCAAGGCCATGTGGGGGTGAAATCTTCTTGACCTTTGTTTGACAGGTGTTGCCCCTGGTTTAAGCACGAGTCGGTGTTCCACTAAGGAGGGGTCAAGACCCGGCATGTCCTCGTAAGACCAGGCAAAGGAATCGCTATACTCCCTTAGAACTTTGATTAAATCTTCTTCTACTTGCGGAGGGAGATTAGCGGCAATAATGATGGGCCTTGGGTCTTCTTCAGTTCCCAAATTGATTTCCTTCGTAGGTTCGTCCACTGCCGTCGACGGCTCGTCGAATCTCTTAAGTCCTTGTGCATACAAATCGACAGTGTCATCTACGTCACTGTCCTCATTAACCGGATCTCTTAAGTCCTCTAGACGCCGAGTCCGTCATCGCCCCATGCCCCTTCTATTTCTTCTTCATCCTCAATCGTAATTGGCGTAGCAACAAATTTCGGACATTTTAAAAGGGCATGACAGCGCTGAGCTAGGTCTTGCAAGAACCTATCAGGAACAGATTTGGGAGGACGCGCAAGCGGGCGCGGCTCAGAGGAGGAAGGGTTGGATGACCCAGAACAAGACCCTACTTCTTTAGACCTAACTAATTCTACTTCCCTAGACTCGATAGACCCTAACTCTAACCTAGGAGAAAGGAGACCTAGTGGAAGGGAAGGAGCAGGGGACTCGTGCCCCTGGGATGAGGATGGAGACAGGGTAGCATAATCTTCCACTGAAATCTCCATTTTGAAATTGACGTTTTTTTTTTTGGAAATCAGCAGAGACTATACAGCAAGATGGAGGAGGCGGGAGCTGCATAGGGAATAGCTCATGGAAGATGCAGTCAAAGAAGGGATCGGAAGATGAGAACCACATCTCGTGGAGTTGGGCGTTGAGAGGAGGAGGAGTGAATAGAGTGGATAAATCAATGGGCGGGCAGTGCCCGCAAGCGCAAGGAATGCATAGAATCTCGGGCGGATCAACGAAGGATGGATTTACCATGATAGGAGGAAGACGGGGTAAGAACTCCCATTGTTGGAGGAGAGATTGAAAGCGGGAGGGAGACCAAGAAAAGACAATCGGCGAGCTCCCCTCCTCCCGTGGATCACCGTCTGGCCGCTTCTTCGGTTTCCATTGCATGAGCCGAACCTCTTGCTTCTTTTGGCAGTCTTCTTCATGAAATAATCTCTGAAGGGTTTGACCATAATCAAGCATATCATGTTCTGGCCTTTTTAGTGCCGGCGGAGGACTGGCAATCGGACATACTGTATTTCTCCCTAACGGAGCTGGCTGCAGAGCCAATGTGTCGGGCTGGAGAGGCCCTCGGACAAAGTGCTGGCGGTAGTCCTAGGTGAGTGGCCCAGAATCACCCATCACAGATAATGCGGTCTCTTTGTAGCCAAGACCTCTCCTGCCCATCTTTCTTCCCTTGGGTATGGGCTTGGTCATTCCTTGTAATTGTGCACCGAGGCCTCTACCCGGTTGGTAGCCTAGTTTCAGTATAATGTTCCAGCCTTTTGGGTCTCGGATCTGGGGCTTCATCTTAATGTTAACTGGAGTAGTGATGGGCCTAGGAGGCGTATAAGCCCAAGAGAAGTTTAAATCCAGCACTGATATGACGGGTCGGCTACTTGGCCAAAGTGTAGGAAGAATCTGTTCTGAAATGGCCTTAACCGATTGCACTGTAGATAGGCTTTTGACCTTGACGACCCTCCCTTGGAAAGGGAATTTGACGCACTGATGTGCGGTGGAGGGCACGGCACCGAGCGTATCCAGCCATGGACGACCCAAGATAGCCTTGAACATAGGGTCGATGTCTAGCACATAGAATTCTACAGCCATTGTAAGGGGTCCGAGCTCTGCTTGGATAGTGACCACCCCGTGACATGCTCGCCTTGAATTGTCATATGCTACTATAGTGGTCGGGGTAGGTTGTAATAACTCTTCGGATATGTTGCAAGCTCGTAGAGTGCTGAGTGGGCACACATTGATTGAAGCCCCTGTGTCAACTAGTGCTGCTTCAACGCTGACTTTGTTCAGAGTGATTGTAATGCAGAGCGGCATTTGCCGAGCTTCCGGAAGTGCTAGCTCGGATTCTGAAAATGTGATTGCTGGCCCTTTGGAAATAGTTGCTAGGGCTGTTGGTAAGCTGTCAACTGCCATATCTTCGCTGACCATTACCTTCTGTAAGAAATCTCTCAGCGCATCCTGATGGAGGGTAGATCTTTTGATCAGCTCCAGCATAGATATTTTAGCGGGCACTCGATCCAGATGATGCAGCAAGTCATATTGAGTACCCGGCAGAGGTTCAGTTTCTGCCTGCTCGACTGTTGGCTGAGAGGACTGGGGATTGGAATTGGTAGGGTAATTTCGATGGAACATCTTCCCACTTCTTAAGGCGCAACTTGTAGCGGCCGCGGCATCGGTGGATAGTATGATGGGCCCTGCGGGGTGGATGAGCAGTGTAGGCTGTGTGGGGGAGATGATTTGGTGGGGTGTAAGGTTAGTGATGGTGGTGAGTGGTGGTGAGCGGATGATGGGTGAAGGATTGATGGAAGGCAGGATGGTGATGGTGGGTGGTACGGTTGGAGGGAGTGTTGGTGGAGGTGTCAAAACGGGTGATAGGTTAGGTGATGGCGTGATGATGGTGGCAGAGGTAAATGGCGAGGGGTATGACGGAGTGGTGGGTGGTAGTAAATTTGTTGGAGCGGGCGTAAACGGGAGGACCAGCGGAGCGGATATTGGGTGTGAAGGAAGGACGAAGGAGGGAGTAAGAGGATTGCGGTGGCTGTAGTGGAGGGCCATGACTTGCGGTGTGGCGCCATCGTCATCAAAAGACCACTCGGCAATAGGGGCCGGGGGTTGAGCTACGTTCACTTGAGCCGGTGCAGGCGGCTAAGGTTGCTGTAGAGCAGGCGGATGATTTGGCATCGGATTTTGTTGGATCCCCAGATCCTGAGCCTGTTGTAGTTGCTGTTGTGGTAGTGGCTGCTGCGGCTGCGGTGCTTGTTGCTGCTGTGCTTGCTGCCTCGGCTGCTGCCCTCTTTTCTCCTTGATTTCAACAATGGCCCGATGCATCGCGGCCCAATCGATTCTCTATCCCTCATGGAGATCGTATACCAGATCCTGGAACTGATAACATCCTTCGATATTGTGGCCTGGCTACCTATGGAACATGCAATATTTCGTCTGATCAACGGCTGGGTTCCAGTTAGGCCGTTCCGGAGGAAGTTGAATTGCATTCACCGACATAAGAGCCGAGAAGATATCTGTGAGGGTCTCTGGCAGTGGAGGATATTGTGCCCTCTTGGGAGCCGGGCGCTTGTTGTTCGGATTGTTGTTATAGCCGTTGGGTGGAGGGACATTATGGAATTACGGAGGTGGTGGTTGTTATTGCAGGGCGATGAAGGCGTTTTGTGGAATGGTGAAGGCGGGCGGAGGGTTTTGTGGAGCGGCTTGAAAGTTCTGTGAAGCGGGATTTTGTGGAGTGCGGGGGTTTTGGAAGAAGCGGAATGGTGCGGCTTGGAATGGAAAGGCGACGGCTTGTACCTGTTCGTTTGTCTGGACCCCCTCGGTAACCGGCCCTTGTGGTTTCTTGTGATATTTGGGCTTTTGGTTTTCAAATAGGGCGTGTATGGGAGAATCCTTGAACTGGGTTTGTATGAAGCGCGCCCGGCTGTAGAGTTGATGCATGTTAGCTATATCATTTATCGCCAGGATGTTCCTGAAGGTCGGGGTAGCAATTGAAATGAGCAGCTTGACCTTCTCTTCCTCCGGAATGTGGCCAGGCACTCTAGTAGCCATCTGTCTCCACCTGTCTGCATAAGTGGCGAACTCCTCATCTGGCTTCATCTTCTCGGCTACTACATCTGTAAATGAGTATTCCGGGCCGACCCTGTCTTGGAACCGCTGGATAAATTTGGTCTTTACTACCTTGAAACTTTCAGCTTCTTCTAGCGGCAAAGAGTAGAACCACTCCAGAGCAACACCATCCAAAGATCGGCGGAATAAGTACGCCATAAGGCGATCATCATATTGGAACTGCGCTGATTCGTATAGAAAACCCTCACATGAATGAAGGGATTGCCGTTCCCATCGTACTTGCGGTAGTTAGGGAGTTCAGATTGTGGGGGAAACCGAATATTCTGGAAGCTCGGGACAGGAACATCTGCCAAAGATTGCGGGCCAACCCGCTTCTAGAGGAAATCGAGTTGTTGCTGCATGGCGGCCCATTTGTCAAGCAAGTCCTGCTCTCGGGAGGGAGCAGGGGTAGTGAAGGACGCTGATTGAATTTGAGGAGCAGATGGAACAATTGCGACAGAAGGTGGAAGCCCATAAGCAGGAGTGGAGGGATAAACAGTAGAGATGGGGGGCCCATAAGAAGGATATTGGGCCTGAGATTGGCCTAGATTAGAATGGGCTTGAGCCACCCCTTGCCGAGGGTGCAAGAAATCGGAAGGGCCCATGAGAACTTGCGAAGCTACCAGAGTAGATACGTGATGATCCATTTGAACAAAAGAGGGGATGGGTGACTTTCCCTTATCGAAGGATTGTTGGGCCGAATTGGAAGACTGGCCCGTTTCCATGCCCGCGAAAGTGATGGTCCGTGGTTGGACCGGGGTGAGATCAATTGGAGTGGGCTGAATGGGAAGCCCAACAATGGAAGGATTGGATTGATTTTGGATGATGGCAGAAGGAGATGCGTTGGACCCTTGCATGGCCTGATAAGGAGCTTGGAGTTGGGCCGGATCCAGTTGGGCCATCATCTGAAGGACGGAGCCCGCGGAAGGAGTGGAGAAAGAAGGGGTGGCTTGACCACTTTCCATGGAAGTGGAGGATAGAAGGGGGGCAGTCCCCTCTCTAGAAGAAAAGGAGGTAACCCTGGGAGGGTTTTCAAGAAGCCCTTGAGGAAGGGAGTCCTCTTGGGAACGGGGAGGATTAAAGGATGCCATGGTGGACTCGAAAAGAGGATTGGAGTAGGACTTGAAGAAGAAATTGACTTGAGGAGATGAGTCAGACGGACGAAAACAACTCCACATGCAACGGACAACCTTGACAAAATGCAAACAAACAACACAAACAATCACGCAATAAGTAACCAAACTCGAATGTTTTTAGAAAAAGATGTAAGTGATAAAAGGTGAAGACACTCAAAGTCAACCAAGTTGTTTTAAGATGATGCAACACAATTCTTGTGATTTCTCCTTTGGAACCTTAGTGAATTGATTGAAATGTGCTCTCAACAATGGGTTCCTAACAGGAGATGGGTATGGGACTTGGTTTGACTCTAAGTGTAATCCCTCCTCACTTATGCAACCCTAGACACGGGGTGGGAAAGGTACAACCAGCCCGGCATCCGTGTGGGAATCCACGGCTCGCGGGGACTTATAGAGGTCCCTGGTGTGATTTTCTAGTCAGCCCCAAGGAATATGGAGACGAGAGGTCCGCACACCAAGGTAGGAAAATGCAATCTAGGATATGAAAAAATGAATGGTCCTATGTGCACCGGAGTGCATGCAAAGTCTAGCCTAAAATCTAGCAATCAATGATGCACACAATGATATGGAGATATGAAACAAAGCAAAGAGGAAGTCAAGTATCACACAAGCAACAAGTCACAGCAGAAACTGCGGAAATAAATGCACCTGGGGGCGTACCTGTATGGAGTATAACGGTCTAGGAACCCTGCGTTAGAAGAAAATAACGGTCGAATGCCAGACTGCCAGAAGTAATATAACGCAGGGATCTAGGACCGTCAAATGAGCCAGAAAACCAAAATCAACCAGAAGTAGCAGGAAAAACCGTGAAAGCTCTCAACAGAACAGATGTGGCGGTCTAATGCCCCTGCGTCAGAGGACTGTAACGCAGGGACACAGGGCCGTCAGAGCACTCAGAGAATTAGGATTAACTGGAAATAAGGGGAAAACGGGAGGGGACAACACAAGAGATAATGGCAGGTTTAACAGGAATCAAAAGCACGATTGGCACAAGTTGTCCCACCGTGATCGCCAAAAAATTATCTGTTGATTTTATTTTGCTTATCTATCTTCTTTTTCTTGGGGGGTCTTGTGTGGAGGATGAGATGACAAGCAAGTAATCAAAGATCTGCTCTTAACCTATGCACATGTGATCATGAACCTAGGCAATCAAAGCTAGCTCTAGCATGGGCATGCTATCTCAATCAAACTAAGCTAAGGAAAAGGAAAACACACGCCGGGGTGTGGAGCAAAGAGTAAATGAAAACACACCGCGAGGGGTGGAACAAGCAAGGAAATAAAAGATATGCAATGAAGGAGAAAGCTAATGCCCAATACCAAGGAAAATCGTGATTGCCACCAAAGTAAAAACAAGCCAAAGACTTGAAAATACCTTGGAAATAGGTGGATGAAGCACCCGCCCACGGGAGAGAAAACCAAAGAGAACCTGCAGGTCAGCTAGAAGTAATGGCCAGAACCCTGTGCGTCACTTGAAAGTGACGGTCACTCGATAGACCGTTGGAAGACTCTGACGCGCCTGCACAAGGCCGTCGTAATACCTGCAGTAGCAAAGTGTGGATCCTTTTAACTCCAACTCTTCCAGCCGGCTAGAAGACTTGGGCCTCGCCCTAGTGAACCTATAAACCTGCCAAAGAAGTGGGAGACAAGAACAAAACAACCCAAATTAGCCCTTTCAAAAATATAGCATCAATTCTTCAATAAACAAAATATCATCAAAAAGAAAGGGGAATACCGGGGAGTTTTGGTTTTTTAACCCCTCTGGGTGTTTTAAAAGATTTGGAGGATGTTCAGATGATGAAAACCAGTGAAAAATGTGGAGAAAGGAGAGAAATAATGCTTATGATGAAAGGGAGATTGAATGGAAACTCAATATGCAATTATGAACTTTAGAACCAAAGGAACAAATACTCCCTTCACCAGGCAGCAAACGAATGTGAGAAGCACTTCTCCTTGATCAAACGTGGCTCTAGAATGCAGCAACACTTCGACGCAAACTCCAGATCTTCCCCCCTTTGGCCATAAAGTTAAGGGTTCTATTTATAGACCCCCAAACTCTCAGGTCGAGCAAAGGATAATCCGGCAAGATAAAGGGATAAATCTTAGCAAATCCTTGAAGATAATATCACCAAGAGTCCATAGAATCAAACAGAAGGTCCTGAGGATCAGATTTGAAAGAGATATCGCCAATCCAAGTTCTTATCTCGACCACGGAGTAGCAGAGAAAAAGCCTGAACTGCTAGGACTCTCTGAAGGAAGTAACGGCTGCACGACAGACCGCCACTTGGAAATAACGCACCAAGGATCGTCCGTTACTTTCAACCTTATCCCTAAAAGATAAGATCAACAGGGAGAAGGCCAAAGCAATAGGACTCTGTAAAGAAAGCAACGGCCAAGGCATAGGGCGTCACAATGAAACAACGGTTGCACGACAGACCGTTATTATCAACGTGTAAGCCAAAGGATAAAGATTGAAACGAGACCTTAAGCTTCAGGACTCTTCAAAGAGTAACGGCCTAGGACCCACCCATTATAAAGAAACAACGCTCCTGGGGCAGACCGTTATTATCAATGGAGTTCAAAAAAAGAAGAAATGAAGGTTTTGCTAAGCCTTAGCCAAATGAAATGCCACAAAAAGCCACATCCAATCAAGGAAAAGACCCAAGAAATAGGCTCCAAAATCAATCAAGGAGACTCAATGAAGAGTGAATTACTCGGAGCATCATGTAGAATGAACAAGGAGATGACCTGACTTATTGGTCATAAAACGGGTGTCAACAGAGGTGAGCCAGTAGCCTCCCGGACAAGACAAAGAATTACTGCCCCTCTTGGGCTACAGCCAGCTCCAGAACACACTGGACGTGGCCGAGGTCATGGTCGGGGTCGCGGTAGAGGCCGTGGGAGAATTCCCGAGTTACCCCTCTCCCCATCCACTTTTGACCCGGAGCGGACCATCCTCTTTCGAGGAGAGGAACCGACTCCCATTCCGGAAGTAGAGATTCGGGGCGAACCTGGTATCTTCGATCCTTCCGGCGTTGAAGAGGCTACTGCCAGCCTCCTAGCCTCTGCACCAGTACCGGCATCTGCAGCAGAGCAAGCGGGACCTTCCGAAAAGGACGAGCCAGCCCGCCAATCACCCCCAGAAGAGCCATCATTGGCATCCCTGTTCTAGGAGTCCACTGGCGATCAAAGTCAGACTGATCCCGGTGGTAAGGGCAAGGCAGTGCAACTTCCCGACGGGGAACAACACGGCAGCTCGCAGAAGGCCCAGCCTAACAAACTACCCTCTCTGGAGGATGCTCGAGCCCGAGCTGACTGGAAGGTCCTCCGCCAGATGAAGCGCTTCCCTACTAGCATTTCAATTTGGGAAGCCATCGCTTGAAGTAAGGATCTAAGGGAAACCCTTATCAAAATACTCCAAGAGTCGGAAGTCTATGAAGCGCATGCTGCGGAAATGAAGGCTGCTGCTTATGGAGCCTTCGCAGCCACCATTTCCTTCACGGAGAAAGACATGCTGCTTTCCCCTCTGTGCCACAATCGTCCTCTTTACATGAAGGGGAATATCAACGGGCATGATGTGAACTGGATCCTGGTAGACGCTAGTGCCGCTGTCAACATCTTGCCACTCAAGACCTTCAAGTCTCTATATTTGACCCCATACCTCCAGAAGGTTCAAGCGGTCAAGATATCCGGCTTCAACCAGAACACCGAGGACGTCCTCAGTCGGGTGGACGTCAATCTGGTGCTTGATGATTTCATCTCTAAGGTGACTTTCTACATCATCGACACCAACACGTCTTATAAGATGCTACTGGGTAGACCTTGGCTCCATGAAAACTGGGTCATCCCGTCGACTCTCCACCAATGCATCAAGTATGCCAAGGACGGGGAGCAACACAAGGTCTTTGTAGACCTGTCGCCGTTCACACCGGCAGAATGCAACATAGCCGACGCTGTGCTCTACTTCAAGGGGATTAGTCCATACCCCGTGATCAAGAGTAAAAGCAATGGTTGGCTCTCAGAGGAAGACGACGATGATCTCTTCTCTATTGACGAGGAAAAGGCCAAGCTTCACCGGCTGCGCCTCGACTCCAAGTCAACCTCAGATCACCCTGAAAGGTGCCAGATCGACTTTGAGGCTAATCTCATTAGTCGAGCTATCGGCAAGAGTATATGCTTGCCACCAGACTGCTTCCAACTCCCGTGTGCATCCGAGGAGCACAGTGTTGAGTCGCTGACGACCTTCACTGTCACCTTCAAGCGACAATGCCAGAACAAAAGGAAGGCTAACAGGGACAAACCCATTGTCTTCTACAAAGGAGACATGGTCCCTCAAGCCCCGCCAGATGATGACTTCGGCTGGTCAAGACAAGCCGATGATACTCCTGAAGCAGTTCAGGTGTGGGGCGACCTGTCGCCGCATACTCAAGAAATGTGTTTGAAGCAACACATTCCCCTGTGGCAAACTCCTGCCCAACAAAGATACTTCCGTCGACTGCGGGACCCTTCCCAGGGCCAGGGGTAACCCCTGTCCTTCCACAAGGATACTAGGGGGCTTGGTTACGAACAGGAATTGGACTTCCGCATCCACTATGTAGTTAACGTCATAGGCTTGGCGCTACCAGCCTACGACCAAACAAGAGTCGAAACCAAATTCGATGGCTCCGGGGATGAGAGAGAGAAAATTCTGATCCCGATCTCCGCCAAAGCCAGAGCCCCGGCTCAAGCCGTCGGGGAACCTTCTTCGCCTCCCTGCCAAGATAAAGGGGCGAGAGAAGCTTCCCCAGTCTCTCAGCCAGTCGAGGGACCCAGTACAATAAACCCTCCTGAAGGGAGGGATCTTGCTGGTTTTAGTTGTGAAAGATTGCCAGCTTAGCCAGGCAACCTCGAAGAAACCTCAGCAACTCCAGTTGATGACGGCTGGCCAAAAGCCGGCGGCCCAGATCGATCCTTAGCGGATCCCAGCAACAACGGCTCTCCAGTCCCATCAGCATCAGTCGATGGCCTTGAGAACCAAGAGCTACCCGAAGCCAACACCGATGATGAGGATTTCATCGACTTCCAACCCGCTCCTCCCGAGCTGAAGGATGGCGGCTAGGCGATCGTCGATGATCTTGTGGAGATCAATCTGGGCGACAATGAAGCCCCTTAGCCTACATTCGTCAGTGCTCTCCTCACCGAGGCAGAGAAGCGGAATTACAAGCAACTCCTGCTTGAATACAAGGACTGCTTCGCCTGAACATACAAGGAGATGCCAGGGCTAGATCCCTCCGTAGCGGAGCACGATCTAGCCATTTCTCCCTCAATCGCTCCGGTCAAGCAACCTCAGCGGCGCATGCGCCACGAGCTGGAGCTCCAGGTTTCGGTCGAAGTTCATAAAATGGCAGAGGTCGACTTCATCGAGCCGTGCATCTACCCGATCTGGCTCGCCAATATAGTTCCAGTCAAGAAGAAGAATGGTCAAGTCTGCATCTGCGTCGACTTCCGGGACCTCAACAAAGCTTGTCTAAAGGATGACTTTCCAGTCCCCATCATGGAAACAATGATCGACATGATCACCGGCCATGAAGCCTTGTCTTTCATGGATGGGTCATCCAGTTATAATCAAATCCGGATGTCCCTCAGAGACAAGAACCATACAGCCTTCAGGTCCCCCAAGGGAATTTTCAATTACAAACGCATGCCCTTCGGTTTGAAAAATGCCGATGCTACTTACCAAAGGGCCATGACCAAACTATTCGATGAGATGCTACACAACATCATCGAATGCTACGTCGATGACCTCGTCATCAAGACTAAAAGATGCGAAGACCATTTGTGCGACCTTCGCCAAGTCTTCGAGCGTCTCCGGCAATATGGGCTCAAGATGAACCCCATGAAATGCACCTTCGGCGTATCCAACGGCAAATTTCTTGACTTTATCGTCAGATACCGAGGAATCGAGGTGGATCCCAGCAAGATCAAAGCGATCCGGGAACTTCCACCACCCAGCAACATCACTGAACTTAGGTCCTTCCAAGGGAGGCTGACCTACATTCGGAGGTTTATCTCTAACCTCTCCGATCGATGCGCGCCTTTCAGCAAGCTGATGAAGAAAGACGCCCCGTTTACATGGGACTCGGAATGCCAAGCGGCTTTCGAGAAAATCAAGGAGTACCTCCTCACTCCCCTAGTTCTGAGAGCACCAGTCAAGGGTAAACCCCTCATCCTTTACATTGCGGCCATGAAAGCTTAGCTGGGAGCTCTATTAACGTAAATTAATGAAGAAGCTAAAGAGCAACCCCTCTATTACCTCAGCCAGAAGCTAATCGGTGTCGAGTATCGCTACTCCCCCATGGAGAAGGTCTGCTTGGCATTAGTGTTCACAGTTAAGAAGCTACGACATTACCTCTTGTCCCATCAAGTCGAGCTTATATCCAAGCACGACCCTCTGAAGTATCTCCTTCGATGACCTGTCCTTTCGGGTAGACTGGGGAGGTGGGCTCTCCTACTGATGGAGTGCGACATTACCTATGTCCCCAAAAAAGCAATCAAAAGACAGGGTATGGCTGAATTCTTGGCAGCCCATCCAGTGCTAGATAATTCACCCTTCAGCTCGGAGCTCCCGGATGAGGAGTCCTGGCTACTCAATCACAACAACCCGTTGAACAGAGCGAAGATGTCTTGCATTATTGGCAGCAAAGCGCTCTCACAAACAGCGTGCCTTGCTGGGAGCTTTACTTCGACGGTGCTTCCCGAGGGATCACCAGAAGCAACCAGGATCCAGCCACTACGGCAGGTGCCGGCATAGTCTTCCTGACTCCTCAGGGTGGAGTTTTGTACAACTCTTGCGCCCTCATGGAGTCCCTGACCAACAATGAAGTCGAGTATGAAGCTCTACTCATTGGGCTCCAGATGGCTCTCCACATGGGCATTAAATGCCTCAAAGCCTACGGGGACTCCCAGCTGATAGTTCGGCAGGTCCTCGGTATCTACGACATGCGGAAGCCAGAGTTGGTTCCATACCATACCGTCGTCACCAGACTAGCCCAGAAATTCTATTTCTTCGAAATAGATCATATCCCCAGAAGCAACAATGCTCAGGCGGATTCCTTTGCAAAATTGGCCGTGGCCATCAAGCTTCCGCCCAAGGGCGAGGTCGACATCATCATCAAGCATAGAAGACTGATGCCGAGCTCACTCGAAGGAAACACCAGTCTCACCATTTACGAGGTCCATGACCTTTACCGGAACACACCTCCAGAAGAGGATGATTGGCGTGCGCCCATCATCAAGTTCAAGAAAGGGTGGCTTCCCCCTGACTGAGCTCAAAGGGTCCTGCTACTCCGCCAAGCAACCTCTTACGAGCTGATTGTTGACTCCCTGTACCGACTCGTCCACGAGAAGGACAAGTCGATCCTCCTGAGATGCGTCTCCCTCGTCAAGGCTCGATCCATCATGCAGGATGTCCACTCCGGATTGTGCGGCGCGCACTAGGCTAGAGATCAAATGAAGCACAACATCAAGTTGAAAGGCTTCTACTGGCCAACCATGTACGCGGATTGCATCCAGTATGCCCGTACGTGCCATCAATGCCAAGCCTTTGGCCCAGTACCTAGAAAACCTCCCAACCCACTGCGTCATACAGCCCCTACTTGGCCATTCGCTGAGTGGGGTATGGACATCGCGGGGCCTTTTCCGCTATCTTCCAAGGGCCATAAATACATCTTGGCCGCCACTGACTACTTCTCTCGTTGGGCGGAGGCTCTCCCTTTGCGAGAGGTCACCGGCGAGGTGGTTTCCAGATTCGTCCGACATCACATCATATACCGATTCGGTACTCCCAGTCGCTTTGTGTCCGACAACGGGACACCATTCAAGAATAAGGCCGTATACCAACTAGCTGCCAAATTCCACATCGACTGGAGAACCTCTTCGGTCTACAACTCACAGGCTAACGGCTTGGCGGAAGCCTTCAAAAAAACCCTCTGTAAGCTCCTAGCTAAGATGGTTAGCCACCGGAAACGCGACTGGGGTGAAAAGGTCTTCGAAGCATTATGGGCCTATCGGACGGTCTACAAAACCCCCATGGGGTGCTCGCCGTTCTCCCTCGCTTACGGGGCAGAAGCAGTTATCCGCATCGAAGTCCAGTTAGCCTCCTATCGTGTGGCAATCCAAACCGGCCTTGCCGGCTCTGATGAAGATGAGTACCGGAGATGGCTAGAAGAGCTCGCCGATCTTGAAGGAAAGCGACTCGAAGCCTATAAACACCTGCAAGTATACCAGGCTCGCATGGCTCGGGCCTACGATAAGCTCGTCAAGCAGCGGGCTTTCAAGCAAGGCGACCTCGTCATGATCAAAGAAAAAAAGGTCATGGCAGGGCGCTCCAGTGGAAAACTACAGCCAAACTGGCGAGGTCCATACATCATCCAGAATGTCTATAAGGGTGGGGCCTACACGGTTGTCGATCACAAAGGTCATAGATCATTCCCGCCTCTCAACGGCAAACACATGAAGCTATATTATACACTGGAACATGAATTCGTGCGCCAGCCAGACTAAGTCGCACGTCCCAGCTAGCACCAATAAGGCCGGTCCTTCCCCGTGAAGGATCTAACCAGCCAGTCCTCCCGGTCTATAATCCCCGGTCAACCAGTCAGCTCGGCTCCTCGGAATCATCGCCAGGCATCCGCTGGGACTGATCCCCTGCCCTCATTCCTGTCGCCATGGGAGCACGGGCGCCTCCGCACCGGCACCAGTCTAGCCGCCAGGCTCACAGGTAAGTCAATATATATATATATATATATATATATATATATATATATGGGGTTAAGAAAAGAGATGCCCCGGCAGACCAGGTCATCTTCTCCATAAGGGGGTGATTGGGGGCAAAAAGGCCAGTAACCCGGCTGAGGTGGAAACCCGAAAGGGCACCTCAGGCAAAATCGGGGAACCTCTCGACGTGAAAACCCGCAAGGGCGCGTCGGAAAAAGCTAAAGGGGGTCGGCTCTAGCGAAAACCCGAAAGGGCGGTAGAGCCGATAACGAGAAAATCTTCTTTTCCCTACCATTCTATACGGCATTCCACCTATTCCTTAGTGGGCCGTTGGCTTCATCCAGAGCCAGCCCTCAATCCATTTGCATTACTACGGCGCAAACCCTTCAATCCCCAGTCAACCTTGGATTATTCCTGCATTGGTGGGCCAACCTTTGGCCCTTACCTCAACATCACAGTTTAACCAGTCCCTGTGACAGCCAAGCTTCCAGTCACCGTCTCGGTAAACTCATATCCCAATGCATTCTGAGACATTTATCATCCTCCGCCCCTACTTCCCACATACCCTACAAATCCAGAGCCATCCAGTTCATCATAGTCCCAGTTGCCCCATACAATCTCGGATTCACTAGTCACAACTCCAGTCATACCCTGCCATGACAAAGTGGCTCTTCGCACCATGGCTTGAAGGTTTCCGAAAAAAAAAACACTTCCCAATGGTCGGACAATATTCGGCCATCCACACCTTCCAGTTTCAGGTTACATCCCCTGACAGCAATATGATATGGACGACAGTCTCAATATATATATATATATATATATATATATATATATATGTATATATATATATGTATATATATATATATATATATATATATATGTATATATATATATATATATATAATGGGGTTAAGAATAGAGATACCCTGGCGGCCTCAGTCAACACTCTCTACGAGGCGACTGGGGGCAAAACTTGCCACCAACCCAGCTAAGGTAAAAACTCGAAAGGGCATCTTAGGCAAAATCGGGTAACCCCTCGGTGTGAAATCCCGCGAGGGCGCACCGGAAAAAGCTAAAGGGGGCCAGCCCTGGAGAAAATCCGTGTAGCAACCCTGGTAAATTAAAGGAATAAAATCTTAAATAAGATTAAATCAAAAGATAAAAGGGCCAAAAATAAATAACGCCTCCTATAAGGTCGTCATTTAATTAAAGACTGCTCAAGTGGGTGCTAATTTATGAAATTGACGCCTCTATATAAAGCGCTAGTTCTATCAATTACGCCCCTTTGAATGGGTGCCATTTTCATACGTTAGTAGGGTAAGAAAGAGGATAATAGTAAATAACGCCCTCTTGACAGGCGCTATATTATGAATTGAAGACCACGTAGCCAGGCATCATTTATTGAAATCACGCCCCAACCTTAGGCGTCATTTCCAAACGGGACCCGTTGGTGTTTGGTTCGAACAAGGATGTGAACTGGGTAAGTATTGATTAGGAAAGGATCAATACATGGATATCTCAGCTTAAATAAGATTCTACATAGGAAGTTTTAGTTCTAATCAAACTCTTAGAACCCATTAGGATTCTTTCTTCTATAAATACCAACCCTTCTGCCGAGCCAACCTGCTGGCTCTTATTCTTCAAACATAAGATCTACTGCTGCTTGCGTTTTCTTCTGCCGTTGAAACATAAGAACAGGCTAAGCTGCATCCTTTGGCCGTGGACGCATCGTGGAGAGGCTAAAGCTTCTCTCTGTTGTTGCTTCTTCCACAGTACGTGAAGAATCTACGAAGTTCTTCAGCTTACTCTTCTTCCTTGTTCAACTGCGCTGCTTTGGTGTGTTGCCGTGGGAAGCCTCTACTTCTCTATTTCTTCCAAAGGGGATGCTGCGTGCTGCTTTTCACATCGACATCCTGCAGCTTCTCCAAAGGAGTACTGCTGTTGCAAATTGAGCTACTGCTCTTGTTATCCTGGCTACCCAGTTACTCTGTTGAAAACAGAGTATCGTGCATGGTTATTTCCTCCATCTTCCTCATCGTCTGTCAACCTAAAAGGTAGGTTTTCTCAAGTGCTAAGCAAAACACTTTGATAATAGGTTGTCTACATGCATATAGATTGTCTAGAGATCAGTAGAGGAATTTTCCGTAGCAGTTTTCATGTTTTTAGTGTTTACAGTAAATAGCGACCCAGGCTAGGGCGTTATTTTATTTAACGACTGTTCAAACAGTCGCCAATTGTCTAGTTATTTAATAATTACACAATGTTCAAAATTTAATAACTGTGAACCCTTATATGTAAACTAATGCATGATCACATTCATAGATTCATGTTATTTTTCTTTACCTGTACATGTCATTGGATTCCTGTTCAGACATACTCCAGAAATCATGTGTCTGTGGTTGTACCAGCCCGGTGCAAAACCTATGACAAAGAATTAACGACCCCTTTTAAGTCGTCATTTGAATGAACGCCCCTATACATGAGCGCCAAATTAGTGATAAAATGTGAAATTCTAAAATGTTTATAATTTTCTGGATAATGGAAATAACGACATGTACCATGTCATCATTTTGATATATAACGCCCCTGAATAGGGCGCGTTTTACTGAATTGAAGACTTATGCTAAGTCGCCATCTGAAAACCTGAGAAAAATCTACAGATTTTATTATCAACAGTATCTGGATGTAACGACTGAGTGAACAGTCGTCATTTATTGAACTGACGACCCTGACAAGGGCGCCAATTCATAAAATGAAGACTTAAGCTCAGGCGCCAAATTGATTGATTCCTAATTTCATGGTTTTCTTTCTGTAACCCTTGACAATGGGTTATGCGTATTGGCATTATATTCCATTCCGTGAATATAGTCCCACATTTTGTGATGTTTTATCGATCACCCCTATTTTCTCGGTGATAGACAAACCCTCCGCGGGACATTCCGTTCCTCCGGATCGGTGACTTTATCATAGAGACCTCCATAAGACTCCGCTAGCCTTGGATTCCCTCAAGGCAGCCAAGCGGGTTGTACCATTAAAACCTATGACATTACTTGATTGCCATGTCACTCTAAAGAAACATGGTATACCGGCCCTCATGACATGCTAGGTGGATGTCATGAGAATATCCTTAAGATTTAATGGAATGGGAAACCATGCCATTATTGTTCTTAAGAATTTTGTGCCATACTTGTGGACCTTCATTCTATCTACCTTATCATGTACAAGAACGAGCAACCATGTGGATGTGTGCGCTCATTCTTAATGTCATGGCACCCATCTAGGGAGCCGATTCCACCTAATTTTATCGTCAATCGTGATTGTACCGTTCTTATCATTCTTACATATCATGTTTAGTCCTTGTGATTCTATTATACAAGATCTACCTTAAAGTTCCTACAAGCGCATTCCTTTGAAATTCCATATTGGCTATAACTATAGTGGATGTCGAAAATACATGATCAATGCCTGCGCATATAGGGCCCGATCTGGTCCTGGAAATATAGCACCCGAAAGTACTTGTGCCCATGGAGTTTTAATGATCACGGTGTGGCATTGCACCGAAGTGCATGACTAGCTTGATAGACATTCCACAATCTCGTACTTGACTTGACTTGACATGACAAGACATGACTTGCATGATCCGGAAAGGGTATTTATTTACTGGCTTGAAACATGATAGCCAATTCTTGACATGACTTGTTCACTTGACATGATAAATATATGTGCTTGATTATCTTGCTAAGACTTGCTAGTTCATTCACCATCTCTTGATATACATTATCTCTTGTTATACATTCTCTATTATCATTTTACGCGAACATGCATTGCTTATTGCATTTCATGTAACATGTAATTTACTTAAAGCAAGCTAGCTCTTGAGATATAATCCCTACTGAGCGTTCGCTCATTCAGTATTTTCCCCTATTTTTCAGGTAAGTCCGATGACGAGACTCAATCGGATGGGAAAGGTCAAGAGTGAAGAGACTAGAGCTACATCCATCTATCCAAGCGTCGTCTAGACTTGTCTTTTTGTTTCCTTGAGTCATTCCTTGTACTTTTCTTTTTATTGAGACTTAGTATTCCTTTCAAGATGAATTGTAATAGTAATACTTTGAGGTTATAGTTGAATTAAAGGATTGGATTAAATTTACTTTTGCACACTCTGTCTTGGTGTCGAATACACTGATGCTCTGATTGACATGATCGATATAAACTCGTCACGCATCTCCGGGTTCCTTCAGCGCTCAGGGCGTGACAACCCGCAAGGACGGTAGGGCTGGTAAAGAGAAAGAAAAAAACTCTCTCCCTCTCCACTCTTCACTTACAAAGCCACCGGCTACGACACACCCCGATAGCGAGCTAAACATCACTCCACAACAATGATGGCCACTACACCCCCGAGGGTCAGTCATCGCCAGTTTCCACCTTCTAGTTTTAGCTACAACGCCTTCACAGGCCAGCCGCCAGTCTCCAGCTTCTAGTTTCAGCTACAACGCCTTTACAGGCCAGCCAGTCTCGAGCTTCCAATTTTGGCTACAACGCCTTCACAGGCCAGTCGTCGATTTCCAGCTTCAAGTTTCGGCTACAACCCCTTCACAGGCCAGCCGCCAGTCTCCAGCTTCCAGTTTCGGCTACAATGCCTTCACAGGCTAGCCGCCAGTCTCCAGCTTCCAGTTTCGGCTACAACACCTTCATAGGCCAGTCGCCAGTCTCCAGCTTCCAGTCTCGGCTACAACACCTTCACTGGCCAGCCGCCAGTCTCTAGCTTCCAGTTTTGGCTACAACGCCTTCACAGGCTAGCCGCCAGTCTCCAGCTTCCAGTCTCCGGCTACAAAGCATTCGCAGGCTAGTCTCCCAGCCTCCAGTCCCAGTCTCGGTTATAACGCCTTCTCAGGCTAGCTATCTGACTCAGTTCTAGTTCCCAACCATTGCACCTTTCTAGGTCACCCAGCTGGCTTCAGCTCCAGTCCCCATTCCCGGTCATAGTCCCAGATTCAATCTTCGGTCCCTCTCCCCATTTCGGTCTTGGTCGCCATGTCCGCCTAGGCCGTCTACCCAGCTCAATCCCAGTTTCCCAGACACATACGAATTCCATTCTTTGGCTAGCGGCATAATGTTAGCCGACATTCCACCATCCAGTTCAGGGTCAATATACACCCTCCAGAATCACCTCTACAACCCTAAACCACGTAAGTTGCCCCGTTCTTACGGGCCTACGTTGGTTCTCCGGTATGCGGGCTTTCATTCCCCGGGAGGATCGGCCCCCACATATAGCCTTTCTTTCCTCTACTACCCAGCACTCAACCACCAACTTCTAACATCGAGTTCCTTAAAATCGATCCCTGTTATCACTCATGACAATGCGTCGTAGGACAAGCAAGCACGGCTAACAATAAGTGGTCGTCAGTTCACACGCATCATTCCATTCCATCAAAAAGGGGAGGGAACAACCCAGTAAACAAAGGAGCTGGAATTTGTCATTAATACTCTGTAAAAGGAGCTCAAGACATGCCCTTGGGGTAACAAAATTCATACACTCCAGACAAAAGAAAAAGGGGGGGAAGATACAATTAGGGCTCCGCCTCAGCCCCCTCCAGCGCCGCAAGATGAAAGTCTGCTGCTGCAAGCTCCGTCTCCAAGGTGCACAGGAGCTGGGCACTGGCTCCGACTGTGGTCTCAGCCGCCTGCCACTCGACTCGGACACACTCGGCGACTACCTGCCGCTCCTCCCAGGCCTTTCTCAAGGCCTCAGCATGACTCTCCACCTCCCTCAACTATGCGGCTCGCTCCTGAGATGCTGACACGGTTGCTTCGACGTGACTCCTCTGCTCAGCTATGGCTAACATGAGCCGAGCCCGCTGCTCCTGCGCCTCCCGGATCGCCACTAGTCTCTGAGACCTCTGCTTCTGCACCTCGCGGAGCCGCAGGTACTCGGCCCAGATTCCGGCTAACTCGGACATCCAGAGCTCGCGTGGGAATCCGAGTGCGTGATAGCCCTGGGTGCACTCCCGCAGTCGCTGCCTCAGGTCCTTCGGAGAAGGGAGGGGCTCGCTCTATGAGTAGCCTCGCGCCTGCTAGAGCAGAGTGGCACCTACACTCGCCTCCAGCAACGGCTCTGGCGGAGAAACGAATGGAGGCCACTCCACCCCTAAATCTAAGGAGAGGTCTCCAGACGTAGCCACCACTCCAGTGGAACCTGCATAGTTCCAACAAACACCAAAGGAAGTCAGTTACACATAGAAGGCTTCCTTCGATAAACAAGGTGAAAAACCTGACAAAAAGAAGGAGACAAATCCTGACTCCTTACCTGGAGCAAGTCTAGCCGACTCTGTGGCATCACCTGTCGGGGTCGGGGAAGGCAACTGCACCTCTGCCTCCACAGCATCACCTACCGGGGTTGAAGAGGGCAATGGTTCCTCCACCATCCGGTCATCTCCAGCAAGCACAGGTGGGACAGGAGGCCCCTCCTGTCCACCTTCATCAGGAGCTGACGCATGCTCCTCCCCAGGATCCGATGCTGCAAGTAACTCAAGAACGTTAGCACTCTGCCTTATAGAGCATACAAGCACTAAATAAAGGCGGAGAGGACCACCACATACCTCCAGAAGTGGTCCTCGTCGGAACCTCCCTACCAGTCGAGGCCCCGGAGGACGAAGAGCTCGAGCTCGAACTCTCCTCTGTCTCCATCTCCAAGCCGCCGTCGTCTGAAGAGCTCGACGAGGTCCCCGAAGAACTCCCAGAGGTGGCCGAACCTGAAGCTCCTGCAAGCCAACGCAGCAAAGAAGGTCATCACCAGACCCAGCTCCATGCAAGAGTGGTTCTCTAGCTAAGAGTTGCAAACAGAAAACTCACCGGCCGTAGCACTCCCCTCCGAAACCTTTTCGATGTCGATGATCTCCTCGTCGCCCTCAGCAGGGGCCACTTCGGTGGACCCCCCCTCCACCATCTCGGCCCCGTTGCGGGGCAGCTCACCTTCTTCTAGAGGCGAAGGTATACCTACAAACAACATCGACGGGACCTCAGCACTAGAAGACAATCAACAACGAGAGGCTTAACAGAAATGATTAAGTCCACAGCCACGTACCTGAGGGTCCCATGCTCGAAGACCCAACCAGCCCCACAGTGCAGGCTGACACCATAACAGGCAGGGAAGATCGCTCTACCCCCGCCAACAGCTATGGTAGCAAGCTAGAC
Source organism: Amorphophallus konjac (assembly GCA_022559845.1). Classification (NCBI taxonomy): domain Eukaryota; kingdom Viridiplantae; phylum Streptophyta; class Magnoliopsida; order Alismatales; family Araceae; genus Amorphophallus; species Amorphophallus konjac. The sequence goes on along the minus strand of CM040121.1, from coordinate 433,928,257 downwards.
ACTTTCTCGGTTGTGGGCGGCATTGAAGCACTCCTCCCGTCAGGCTCCCCCTCAAAGGAGGGAAGAGACACGGAAGGGGCGGTACAGACCAGCTCCTGAATCATCTCTAGAGTGGCGGCTGGATCCTCACCTGGCGAAGGACATCATAAAGTCAGTTAGTATCGGCATCCCCGCAACTATACAATGGAAAGGCAATGCCCTCCGTAACAGTTCAATACTTACCCAAGCCATCCTGGGTCGCAGTGGGCTCCTGCCCATCAACAGATGAGGGCACCTCACCTTGGATCTCTGAAGAAGCTACGTTCTCTAATGCCCCGGCCACCTCTGCACGACACCAGCAACTATGTCAACTCCCAGAAACAGATACAACCATAAACACGACACGCTCGGTTCTAGAATCATTTACCTGGCTGACCATCCTTTGAAGCCTTCCATGGCTCAAAATCAGGGAAGGTCTTAGCATTGGGGGCGGTCTCGTCCATCATACGAAGAAGCCCCTCCATATCTATCTCATGATCAACCCCCTCGTCAGGAAGTGGGTTGACTTCCTGAGGTGGCGAGAAGGCCACATCAGCCCTGGTCTCCAGTGGCACTGTGGAAAGCAAATCCAATTGCACAAGGTTATCCAATCGTCAAGGGTGAATCAATATAAAACAAGTAGGCAAATATTACACTTACTCAGAGCTGGCTCCGCCTCGATATGCTCCCTGGCAGCGGGTCCCCGAGAGGACTCACCAACCTCCCTGACTCCGGTCTCCACCCGGGGGCACTTCCTCTGGGGCTGAAGGGCCCCGTCACCATCCCTAGAAGATGTCCCTGTGGAGAGGGGATCCCTGTCCGCCGCAGAACCTGCCAAACACAGCCACACAAGATCTCTCAGCCATATGTCCTAGAAAACAACAAAGCAGGGCTAGCAGGCTAACAAAGAGGTCTTACCTAAAGTCACGAAGGGGGTCAGTGGCAGAGGAACTAGCTGCTCTGGCTTCAAACCCACAACCCGTGTGGCCTTCACAACCGCCTCCTTCACGTCCCTCAGGGTGTATGCGCACTCAATGAGGGACACGAGCTCTACAGGTCCAGCTGACGCGATCGCGTGGGCAATATGACGCCTCCAGTCGTCAGCCGCCGTATTTGCAAAGCTCCCCTCAGGGAGCACTCGGTCTAGCGAACCCCGCTGCTCGAACCTGCAGTCAGCTAGAAACTGGGTCCACCAAGTCCTCGACGTCCCGGGTCGAGGTGCCCGGACTCTGGTACCTCCAGGCGCTGCACGCGCTTGCTTAAGGGGCTTCAGTGCCCCGTTGCCACTCCGCCCCGTCGACAAAGAGCCTTGGCTCCCCCGGGGCACCTGCTGCGCCAGCCTCTCTACCTCTCGGCGGAGTCGAGAAAAGCGAGTCCGTAGATACCCATCATCTAGTGTGATGAGAGGCAGATTCTCTCTCAAGAGACGAGTCTCCTCGGCTTTCCGGATCGTCGAAGCCTTCTGTCGGTACTGATGACTATGCTCAAACCACCACCTGGCGTAGTGGACGTCAAACCGTCCCCTGCGTCCCAGCACAGGCGTCGGCAGTCGCTCCGGCTCTCGACGATAGAAAAAGTCCCACCACGCCGCGGCTAGCAAGTGGGTGTCCCGACCTATGTACTAACGACTCGCCAAAGGAAACTCCTGGTTCGGCGGGATCCCCTGGTCGTACCCGAAGTTCCGAGCGAACTTATGCGGGTAGTACGGCTCTAATAAGCTCATCACAGACCGGTGTAAAGGCAGCACCGCTGGTCGGGTGCTCATCACCCACTCTGTGTACAATGACGTGTTCGGCTCCTGCTGGTAAGGTAAGGCGCAGGCCGCCCCACCATCCGAAGGCACCATGATCAGGTGGGAGTCCCTCGTGGCACTGTCAAAGGGAATACCCTCCTCGCCCCTGTCGGGCAAGTAACACAAAACTCTCCTAGCCTCCTCCAGCTGTAGAACTGCGTCCCCATCTGGCTGTCCGGTGAAGCTAAACAACAAAGGTGCCGCCTGGTTCGCTAGGGACCCGCGAGACACCAACCCTGGGAACAGCAGCCTAGCCCATGCACTGAGGTAGTCAGTCGGCAGAATCAGGCTCCGCTCACGTGGCGCCGGGTGCGCCGCCAGTACCCCCAGTCCCTGATAAATATTAGCCAAAGTAGTTGGGCCTAAGGCAAGCCTTCGTCCCTCTGCCAGTTGGCACGCAGGCCACAACAGCTCTACTCTCAGCTGGCCGTCCTCCCCGTGGGGGACCACAAACGTCGCCAACTAGTATACCAAGTACGCGGCCAGGTGGGTCACGTCCGACAGCCTCACGGGGTTCCACCCCTTCTGTGGTGCGTAGATATACCTCGTGTATGTCCAGAAGCGCAGCTCCACCTCTGTATACTCCTCCCAGGGGGTCTGGTCCCTCGTGAACTTCTGGTGAAAGCAAAAGGGTCCATCATAAAAGTGGCGAATCCACGCGTTTAGCGACACCCGGGGAGACTGTGCCGCTTTTTCCTTCCCAGCCATGGCCAAGTCCCTCCAGGTCTTCAGTAAATACCGGTAGCTACAAGGAACCCGGTATCGTCCATGTCCGTCAGTGTGGATATGGTGGAGGTCATCCATCACTACCTCCTTGTACCCCTCGCCGTTGATCGACAACCCAGAGATCCTGCATAGGGACCACATGTCTAGCAAGGTCTCTCCCTCAGCCGTTGCCACAGTGTTCCACCTACGGTTGAAGCGCTCTGTCAATGCCTGTAGAAGTCCTGTGTAGCAAGGATACTCATACAAAGCCGCAGTCACAGCATATCGGATATTAACCCAGTCTAGCAGGACCCGGTAGTGGTGTACTATACCCATCAACCACTCGGTAGCTCCCTGGCGATACCTGTGTGACGAAATCACCGCCCAGTGGCCATACCAGCTAACGATGGTCTGTCGCAGAATCCCGGACAAAAGGCTGTTGTCATCATAGCCTTCCCCGGCATACTCCAGCCCTGATGGCTCCATTGCTAATCCTGGACTACCCTCTGTCTCTGCTTGATGGTGTCCATGTAAATCCCAGAAAGTGGCACCCATCACTCTGGCGCAGACTCCGAACTGGTCTGCTCTGCTGAAGAAGCCCAGGCACTCAGCACTGGAAAACTGACTCTGCCTCTAGTAATCCACAGAGAAACTCGGGAAGCCACAAAGGACAATTCCGTGCAAGCTATCTTGGCCCACCAAGATCGCCCGCTCCAGTTGACGAGGGGCTCCAGCAACCCGTGAGTCACTCTCCTCCAGGCCTGGCGGGACGAAGTGCCTGATAAACTCAAACAAGTGTCGGTCCAGAGGGAACTCCACTGGATAGCCACCGCGGTGGTCATAAGTGTAGAGTCTACCCTCCTCCGACGCACGGGCCAACTCCACAACCCCAACCCCGTTGCCGTGCTCACCGGCGGGGCCCTCTGCCACAGCTGTCTACCCACCATCAAGCTGCTCCACGTTGGCCGCAGTGATAACTGGCGAGCCCAAAGGGGGCATGGGCCGCTCAGTCCTCCTCACCCAGTGGTCCGCCTCCCGGACCACACGCCTTGGGACCCTCTCGTCCCTGCCAAATCGGGCCATAGCTGCAAGACATAGCACAAAAATGGTCAGTAGGCCAGAAATTCAACACATACAATACAACAAATCACAAGTATATGAAACGTCAAAATGCAACTACAACAACTCCAAAGGAGAGGTTCACGGGTCGTACGCCCTAGTCTCCGCCTCCGACGCACGACCCGTGGGGGGCATTTGTTGTACCCGGACTATTCCCCAACAAAATACCCAGAAAAAAGGGTTCGGGAATTTCCTCGAACACCTTCAAGGCATGGGCTACCCAGCCCCTCCGACAACCCAGTGGGCCCAACCAACAGCCCCAACCCGCTAGCCGCAGCATATGGTGGCACTAGCAATCGATCGGGACCACTCCCGACTCCTAAGTTGCGGACTTTGCCCGCCTTCTACACCACCACCCGGGCCATCCCGGGGACACTCTGACTACAAGCCGCGCCACATGGCACTAAAATGAAAATGCTGAGGGGGCTACCCTGGGACGCCTTCCTTCAACCCTCCAAGGTCAAAGGGAGACCCCAAATAGGTCAACCACAGGCTTAGGAGGCCCATAGTACGTGTGTACAGCTCACACACGTGTGTTCGGCATTCTGCCTAACACCTTGTGGGCGCACATGTTTCAACCCTTCTACACCAACCCACGGCCATCCCGTGGTTCCAGCACACCAATTGGGTTCTACGACGACCCCCCAACAAGTCGGGGCTACCCCCGACCCTCAGACACGTGGCAACAAGCCACTAAACTTAGCTCTCGGGCCAGCCCGAGGCTACTCTGCCAACCCACCGTACAACATGGCACGTAGTACGAGAAAAGACCCATGGGCCCAAGGTGCCTCCTCCAAGCCCCTACGAACTTCTACCCTCGGCCAAATCCAAGGCCCGTCGGCCACCAACGCGGCTCGTTCGGCAACCCGGGGTGTGTCGGGCATTCGCCCGAACACTTTGCGAGCGGCCACTACAACTCGAAGAACAATGGCTCTCATGGGCCATTTCAACATCCCCGAACTCCGTATCCTTCAAAAGGATATCTCCAGATGACGAAGGAAGACCCCCGGGGGCCATCCCCCAGGGTTGCGACTCGCCCGGGGCCAGTTCACCCCGGGGCGTGGCCGCGCCCCCCGAGAGGGAAAACTCCCCGGGGGCCGCGCCCTCTCCCCAGCCCGGAAACCCGACGACCCTCCCCAGTCCCAGTCCGTGCAAACTCTCAGTTTCGCGGTCCGAGGTTCGTTTAAGGTTCGTTCGTCGTACCCGTACGTGGAAGAACTCGTGAAGACGAACCCCAAGATTACATCAATCACAACACCCACGTTCCTCCCACGCACGTGGTTGGTCAACCAGTATCCTGCCAGTATCCTCCTGTCCTTTTCTTCTTAGCCAATTTAGAAAAAAAATTCACAAAAAACCGGGTTTTATAGAGGTGGGACCACTCCCTCTCTCTCTCTTCTACCTGGTCTGCCCAAACCCCCCAGGGGAGGGGGTTTACGCGGACCAGCCTGGCCCCCAGGCTGGTTCGCCAAAACCCTTGAATAATAAAAAAAAGTTTTTTTAAATCAAAAAAGGGGACCACTTTGGTCCGCCTAAACCCCCTGGGGGGAGGGGGTTTAGGCGGACCAGCTTGGACCCCCAAGCTGGTCCGCCTAAACCTCTCCAAAATAAAAAAAAAGTAATTTCCCCTTCGAAGAGGGGTTTAGGCGGACCAGACCAGCCCCTTGGGTTTGTCCGCCTAAACCCCACCCCTTCCACTCCGACACACACACAAAACACATAATAAAATGCAAATAAAATAATAATAAAAATATTATGTGGGGGTTTACTCGGACCAAGTTGGACCCTCAACTTGGTCCGCCTAAGCCCCGCCCCCCACCCCTTCAACTTCTATAAATTGCCCCCTTACCAAGACATGCGGGCATGAAGGAAGCAAGGAAGCAACGCACCGAGCAAACTTCCCCGGTCTAATTGTCGAACCCTCGGATTCCCGGGGCTTTCGGCAAGGGTCGGGAGCGCTAGAAGACAAGTGCGCGCACGGTTGACTTGGGTTGGCTTGCTAGTCGGCTCCCACACGCCTAGGGTATGTCGCACGTACTCCCCGCATGCGGTGTTTAGCCATCTCATACCAAGTCCATCCCCGCCATGTGTAACATGACCGTACCAACGACAAATACACCCGCATCCCAGGTCTGCCCGTGTACAGCAACTTACGACACTTACGTCGTTGACGAAGGGTACTTCATAACGCCGCGTTGGCCTTCGACACGGGACCACGTACCCACCATTGACCTCCCAGCCAGCCGTCGGCCCCTCAGATTGACAAATCAAGTCTAGTCAGACCTCTGGCTCGGGAATCACAATCCCGGGGCCGACCTCGACTCTCCAGCTTGACAACGCTCGCCGTCCGAGACTCGGGCCCGACCGCTCACATTGAGCCGCATTCGACCTCCGCCAGGCACCAGCCCGTGTCCGTTCTGACCACTAAGGCAGTCGGACCCACACCAACTCTCCTGTAAAGAGTTCCAACAGAACATGTGGATATCCGCTTTGTCACGCAATGACCCGGGGACCGACTCACATGTCGGAATTGTCCCGCGACTTGCTCCAGTTGTACTTCAGCCCATTAAGGCCCGCTTGTAAAGCCCCTGTGGCTCATCATAAAACTAGTGAAATAGATACGTCCGTATTCGGGCCTCAGCTTCCTACCCACCCCACTCGGCATCCGTGCCCAACACCCTGACTCCAGTTAACACCCCTCAATCTTACGCTTACCCTTAGCCGCTGAACGCCCCCGGCCCTCTACCCATGGCTTCAGACACACATACGGACTTCTTTTCAGCTTAGAACGAAGGTATTCAGATTCAATCTGATGTAATTAAACACTGGTTGCTTGCGGCCGGTGGGGAAAGATGTCCTGTACACGATTCCCGCAATCACCTACGCACTCGCACCCATGGAACCCCTTCTCTCCAAGTGTCACCCGATCGCCCGAGCCCACATGCCGCGCCCTGGTGGCGCTTCCCCAGTCAAACCTTGGTTCCATGAGTGATTGTCGAGAGATCGACTGGCACGCCCGCATCTTGTCCGGTTAACCCTTATCCCAACACTTCCGTGCCATTCGACCCTTTCCGACTTTCCGTGAAAGGAGAGTGCCCGATACCGCCGTGAGAAGCATGCACCCGTAAGGAGGATACCCGAGATACATCAAACTCCCGTATTTCCTTCACCGCTATATCCCTTCCCTCACCCCGGTAATCGGCATAAAAACCCGCGCAATAATAATTTATTTAAAAAAAATATTTCTCATTTTAAATTATTGGGTTTCTACATCCTCCCCCACTTAAAAGAATTTGGTCCCCAAATTCACATGATTTTCTTTCCGTCATAGTCGGGTAAAATCACCATATCTAAACTATACATTCGAACTAGATCATCCTTATAATATGCTAAGTGCTAAGATCACCATATCAAATTTATGTCATCATGGACGAGATAGGTTTATAAGGTTACCTTTCAATGCTTGCGGCGCTCCTTTCTTTAAGAGTGGACAACGAGCAATTTTATGATCCATGCTTCCGCAACGGATGCACTTCCCAAGTTTATACCAACACTCACCTGGGTTGTGCCTTCCTTTCTTGCAATGCTTGCATTTTCCCTTGACCGGAATAATTTGTTGGTCATCATTCCGGGACTTCTTGTTCTTACGGAAACCGTTACCTCCGTTGAACCTCTTCTTGTCATTCACGGGTTCCTCGCTCTTGGACCCATAGACTAACTCCTCCTTGGCGACCTTTCCTTTAATTCGTTCCACCATATCCATAGCATCTTCTAGAATTTGTACTTTCCTAACCATTTCCGTATAAGTTTGAATCTCCAATGGAGCCAATCGAGGAATGAGTTCCACCTTTAATCTGTTCATAAATCTTCTTGCTCTCATTTTCTCCGTACAAACTAGGTGTGGGGCATACCGAGCTAATCTAGAAAATGTCGCTTCATAATCTGCTACAGATAAGCTATGTTGTTTGAATGCCGCGAACTCCATGACCTTCTTCTCACGGATTCTTTCCGAGAAATACTTCTCATTAAAATGTTCTAAGAACTCGTCCCATGTAATTTGTTCATTAGGTAAGATCGCTTCGACGGATACCCACTATACTCGGGCATCCTTTTCTAGTTGATAGATCCCTAGTAATACCTTCTCTTCGTCGGTGCATTGCATTACCTTAAAGGTTCTCTCTACTTCTTGCACCCAATTCTCCGCTTCATCCGGGTCAGTAGATCCACTAAACTTCGGGGGATTCATCTTTTGGAATTTCCGATGTAAATCCCCGGCTCCATGTCGTGCTCCACCTTGTACAACTTGTTGCAAGGCTTGTGTTAATCCTTGGACAGTGCGTTGCATCTCGCGCCATTGCGCTCTCTCGGCGGCCATTTGCGAGATTTAGCCTGAAACCATAGTTACAGGGTTTAATCATTTTTCCTTGGTATTTATTTCTTGATAATTCATTCTTTTTAAATCTTAAGCCGTGTTTCTACCCAATCTTACCGGAAAGGTTTTAAGATCTTAACCAAATTTCTAGATGTTGATCTAGAACCTATACCAAGGGAAACCTAATCTAAGTTTAAGAATCCTAGGTTTTATGTAACCTAGGCTCTGATACCACTAAAACTGTCACGCCCCGACGGGGATAATCGAGGGCGCGAGCAGTTACGAGGCATTCGTGTCTATTAGAGCATGTACAAATTTAATTCTAAGACAAGAGATAAGAAGAAATTGATAATTTTATTGCATCAAAATAGAGGTTTACATCACAAATTTATAAGCCATAAAGGCATGATACAATCTTCCAAATTTCATAATTCTTGTAAGAGTAACTATTGATTTTCATAAACCTAGTTAAATCACTCATTCACTCTTGTCCATTCCCTTGTTCATTGTCATTTCCTGCAACAATTAATCAAAACGTAGGGTGAGTAAAAAGCTCAGTAGGATTTTATATCTCTAAAGCCAGGCAATCTTTAAGTATTTAACAATTTAAACAATTTGTGTCAGAAAGTAGTTGATCATGAATTTCTAATAGGAAATTTTGTATAAGGAAATTCCAAGTAATTTTAAGATAACAAAATAATTTCAAGATCATGATAGTAGATAAGACGATGGTCATTTCCAGAAATATATCAAGAACTTTCATGATGAGACGATGGGTACTATCATTAAGACAATTCAAGAACTTTCATGATAAATTTTTAAGCAATATCGAAGTAGAGCAATCACTTGAACTTTAAATAATATAGAAGTAGAAAAATCACTTCTACAAAGATATTTATGATGAACCTTTAAACAATAACAATATAGAAGTAGAGCAATCACTTCTACCAACAGTCAATAGGATTGTCCAAAGCACTAAGGGGAGATCACGACGATATGACAGCCCCTCATGGAATATCACTATTTGGCTACACACTTAGGGGTTCTCACGACAGTATGATTGCCCCTAACTGTAATAGACCCTGTATTGGTGAATTCCAGCACCTGATCATTATAATACCTGTTTATATTTAGACTTTGCCTCGCCCGTGGGATCAGATCAGAACCCCTTTATACACTAGCATTTAAATGTCATTTCATTGGGACCCATAGCCCCTGACATTTTTCTATATAATTCCACAATATGGCAAAAGAATTTCAAGAATAAGCTCATTTCTAAACAAGTACATATTTGGCAAAATTTGTGATAATTGTAAAGGAGAGTGGAAAACTCATTTTAGGCATCATGTTTAACGACATTAAGGCGTAGAATTCAATGATGACGGTAAACTAGGAAGGAAGTCAAGTAAATAGAATTATTTTAAATTTTATAGTCTAATCTGATGTGTATTTTTCATAATTAAGTGTTTTAGGTAAGAAGTATAATTTCCTAATTTTATAATCCTAATTTTTGGTATTTACTATTTATTCATCAATGTACTAGTTATTTGATAAGAAAATAGAGCTTATGTACTAAAAATAAGTTTTACTTGCTGGAAATAATTTTCATGTGTCACTTTACTGCTAGATGATAAGGTAGACTTTTCACGCTGGAATTAACTTTTTATCATGTTGAAAATTTTTATTTAACATATTAATATGAATACTTAACATGCTAAATAATCCTCGTACACTAACTTACTGATGAGGTGATAAACATAAGTTTACCATGCTATTTTCCTAAATTTTCAGATAACAAAATAAATTTTTCATGCTGAAAAATAATTGTTCTACATTTATTTGCTAATTATTTGATGAGAAAATAGGTTTATCATGCTGAAAATAGTTTTTAAATAGCTTTAGCATGCTTAAATTAATTCTAACATGCTAAGATAATCCTAACATACTGTAAATAATTTTATCTTACTGAAAGTAATTTTTTTAGCATGCTGAAAATAATTTTTATACATTTATTTACTAATTTCTTGATAGGAAAATATGCAAAAATTAGTTTTAAATAAACTTATCATGCTGAAAAATAATTTCCTATCTCAATATACATGAGGTAAATTTATCATACTTGAACTAATTTTTTAACATGCTGAAACTAATTTGTATACATTACTTTACTAATAACATGATAAAAATAGATTTTTACATGTTGAAAAATAGTTTTAAATAACTTTAATATGCTAAAAAATAGTCCTAACAAGCTAACAATAATTATAACATGTTGGAATTAATTTTATCATGCTGGCAGTATTTTTAACATGCTGTAAATATTTTTCATGCATTAATTTTCTACTTATTCGATAAGAAAATAGGTTTAATCATGCTAAAAGTAATTTTCATAACTCACTTTCTGATAATATGACAGAAATAAATGCTATCATGCTGATAATAATTTTTGAAACATCAGTTTACTTATAAGCATACTTTTACATGCTTCAAATGAGTTTTATACCTAAATTTTCTAGTAATATAGACTTATCATGTTGTAAATAGTATTTAACACACTAAAAATACTTTTATTATGTAAAAATAAATTTAACATGCTGAATTTAATATTTAATATGCTGAAAGTAATTTTAACATACTAATGTTTTATAATTAAGGTGGATTCCAAGTACTATAATCCCATTGTATGGTGGCTAAAGTTTAGTCCTATATTGGAAGTTAGAAAAACTTCCATGGCTTTATATGTTGGAGAGCTCACCCTTGGGTTAGGACCCAAGGGACATAGGATGTGGGCTTGAGTTGTGTGTGGATACAAACATATTAATGTATTTATTTATTTATTTGTGCCGAGCCGAGCCGAGGTGAGGTGATGCTGGTTGGTTTTCCCGTTCATTTATATATATATATATATATATATATCCAGATCGTGCTAGCACTGGCTAGCGCGTTCTTATATATATATATATATATAAATCTGGACGTTGGAATTAGAGTATAGAAACGCGCCATGTCGGGGTAGCGCATCTATGAACGCGCCCCTCTTGGGCAGTGCGATCATTAACAGAACTCAGTTTTTTGAAAAACGGGGATACCCCTTCACTAAAATGACCATAACTTTCTTAATACTCAGTGAAAATTAGGGAAACTGGTACTAATGGAAAGAGCACTTAAAAATGAACAAGATAGGATGAATTAATCAAAGTTTAGTTTGAGAGACACCTACCTTTTGGTGGATCTAATGAGAGGTAAGAAAAATACCCAAATAATATGAAACCCTTTGATCTCCAAATCTTCCCTTCAATTCGCCTTCAATCTTCAGAGTAGCATAGCCTAGGCCTCCGGGGATGATTTGAGGGTCGAATGATGTTCTATTTATAACCAAAACTTAGCCAAATTTGTCAAGATTTGTTGCCTAACAATGCCAAACTTTTCAACTTCGAATTGGTAGAAAATTTTAATTTTTTTTCTTAATCTAGCCTCCATTTGGTGTGAAACCAATGTAAAAACGGCTAGTCCAAGGTGGGCAGTTAGGTAAGGGTTGATTCTTGAGTCAATCTTCTAGATATGAGGTTATTTTAATCCCTTAAATACCACATTAAACACATGTTACAAATTTAAGGTTAAATATCCTTTAATAAATCTTTTAATTTATTAATCCAGCCCATTATGGATTATCCAATGGGCCAATTGTAATCCTAATCCATCATATGGACTTTTATTGGGCTTGCAATGATTTATCTAAGGATTGAAGCATTTATTTTTCAATTTACCTTAAGTAAATTCAAGTAAATTCACTATTCTAGTTTAGAAAAATGTAATTTAATTATTTCATGAAAAATTTAAATGTATAATTTATTTGAAAAAGATTATTTCTCATTTTAAATTATCAGATTTCTACGGTTGTTGTTTACCACTGTTGTTGTGGTGGGGATCTGCGGGACCCCTACTGAGCCAATGAGATGAGGTTCACCCCCTTATTTTTCAGGTGCGGCGTCCCTTCTCGAGGTTGGTGCAGCGCCTCCAGTAGTCTCTAGTTGCCAGCATGCCAGGTCCTAGGCATGCCCCGTAACAGTGCACGCTTTCTTTTCTAGTTGACTGTACTTGTGGACTGGACTCTATAGTTAATTTGTTTAATTGAAAAATATAATTTTATTTTGGGTTTTTTGCATATTAGTCCTTACAAACTTAGTGAATTACCGATTAGTCCCTCAAATCTGATTATTATCTTAAAGTCCCTATAATTTTTAACATTTTATAAATGAATCCCTGTAGTTTGTTGCCATCTACAGAAAAGAATATTCCGTAGAATATTCCATCAAATGTGTGTAAAAAATCTAAAATACCCCTGTTGAACGTTGACTCTCTCTCTCTCTCTCTCTCTCTCTCTCTCTCTCTCTCTCTCAGGCAGGTCGAGGGACAGGGGATCGGAGGAGGTCGAGGGAGAGGGGATCGGAGGGGAGCCCTCCGATTCCCTTCTCCCCCTCCGGCCCCCCTCCCCCCTCCCCCTCCGTCTCACTCTCTTTCTCTCTAACCCTCACACCGCACGCACACGCACACACACTCACCTCTCGCCACTGTCGCCTCCCTCTCCACACCCTTCACTCCTCTCTCCCCCTCACACTGCAAACACACACACATTGCACCGCCCTCCTGCTGAGTCGACCTCCCCTCCTGCGGAGTCGACCTCCCCTTCTCTGTCATCTCTCTTCCCCTCTCTATTCTCTCTACACCTCTCTCCTCCTCCTCTTGCGCTCGCCAGACCAGTGCTGTTTACGGGCTCGGCGCCTTTGTCTTCCTTTTCTTCTGCTTCTTCTTCTTCTTCTGCTACGCCTGCCCGCCGTCGTCCCTCGGGGATAGATTGATTATGTGCTGGTGGATATTTACGGGTCTGACAGCGGCGGTGACGAACGTGCACCCTTACGTGCCGAGGGACCTAGAGCTGCCGGGCTTCGTCCCCAACTTCCTCACCACCATCGACATTCTCATCCCCTACGCCGCTGGCTCCCTCGTTGCCGTCCTACTCGTCTGGATCTTCTCAGGGCGTTGTCCCAGATTACGTAAAACTGATAGATTGATTATGTGCTGGTGGATATTTGCGGGTCTGACACATATTGTTCTCAAAGGATATTTCGCTTTCTCTCCAGAATTTTATAAGAAGAAAACACCCTGCTACTTGGCAGAAGTCTGGAAGGAATATTGTAAAGGTGATTCTAGATATGCTGCAAGGGACTCTGCAATTGTAACTGTTGAAGGAATTATTGTTGTACTAGAGGGTCGGCCAGTCTTCTAGCTGTGTATGCCATTGCTGCACAAAAACCATACAGATACACACTTCAGTTTGTAGTGTGCTTGGGTCAGTTGTATGGATGTTTAGTTTATTTCATAACAGCATACTTGAAAGGTGATACTTCTCCACAAATTCTTATTATTACTGGGCATACTTTGTTGGCGCAAACAGCTCGTGGATAGTGATACCACTAGATAATCACAGACTTGAGTTGTTATTACAATACAATGAGAGAGCCCATCCTTTTATACTAGGAGATTAGGGCGTCATTAGACAGGGTATTAAAGATAATAATACCCCGGTTAAACAGAAACCCTCTTCTGGGATACATCAGTCGCGCATGCTCGTCTATCCCCCCGGATGCTCTCCTGGGACCGAGTATGCCCTCCAGCGACTGCAGATGCTCCCCCACCATCAGATAGATCAAAGCATTGCCAAGGCAAGGTCGACGCATTGCCAAGACAAGGTTGACGCATCCCAAGTGATATCAACTTGCCTTGAACCCGCAATGCATGCTTCCCTGACGCCAGTGATGCTCTCCTGGGATAATGAATGCCCTCCAGTGATAGCATGTGCTTTCCTACTAGACCCGGATAGCATATGCTCCACTGGAGTAACGAATGCTTCCCTGGCACTGAAAGATGCTCCCCTGGAGCAGCGAATGCTCCCCTGGAGATGCGATATGCTCGCCATGCTCCCCTGAGCTGAGGATGCTCCCCTGGAGCAGTGGATGCTCCCCTGTGACAGCGATTGCTCCCCTGGAGCAGCGAATGCTCCCCTGGAGATGGCATAAGCTCGCCATGCTTCCCTGATGCTGTGAATGCTCCCCTGGAGCAGTGGATGCGCTCCTGAGGCAGAGTGTGATCCCGTGCAGAGGCGCACGAACAAAAGAGTTCTGACTCCACACTCTAACAGTGTCGACCCCTTGGGTAGAGGTGTCGACCCCTTGGGCAGAGGTGTCCACAGAGCGGCCGACAGGAGATCGAAATCTCTTCCTGGGAGAAGATGGTGGTGGGCTCACCGGCATTTGTGAAGGCTGGAGCGTGGATGGATAGGGGGAGGGAGGGGGGGTTGAAGGACTGGAGAACAACGTGGGCGAAAGAGGGGCTAACCGAGGGGGTAGAAGAATGGCCAAGGGGGTCGAAACACGAGCGTGCGCCACCGCCTCCGCCAAAGGAAGACGTACGCTTGGTGGTGGCCGAAGGAGGCGCACCAGAACGCAGCCCACGCTGTGGGGGAGGCAGGCTCGTGCCCGACGCCACCACCGCGACGGCGTCAAGAGAGACAGCCTCCGGCAAAGAAGAAGGCAGAGCGGTGGAAGTGAGGGGCACGGACGCCTCAGGAGGCGTAGAATGGCTAGCAGCCCCAGACCCCGCCAAGGCCAGCGGAGGGCAAGAAGAAGGCGACGGCAGGAGAACAAGGCCAGGCGGTGCAGCCACCGGACGAAGCACAGGGGAGGCCGATGAGGGGGCATCACCCGGAACAGGGGAGGGAACGTCAAGAAACAGAGCACCGTTTCTTGGCCCTCTCCCATCAGGAATAGTGGTAGTCAACGGTGGTAGTCAACGGAGGAGGAGGCCGGAGGGGGAGGGGAGAGGTCGCAGGAGAGGGGGGAGGGAGGCCGGAGGTGGAGAGGGAGGGGGGAGGGAGGTCGCAGGAGAGGGGGGAGGTCACGCCGGTCGGAGGGGGAGGGGGGCCAGATGGGGAGGGGGGAGGTCGCAGGGGAGGGGGAGGGCGGCCGGCGGTGGAGGGGGAGGTCGCATGGGAGGGGGGAGGCACCCCTCTCTCTATCTCTCTCTCACACTCTCACACTTAACCCAGGGGTAAGTTAGTATTTTCATTACCTTTAGTATAAGGTAACTATAGTTTAGTTAACTGAATGAACAGTAGGGACCTAAACGTGTAACGACTAAGATTATAGGGACTATTAAAATAATATACAGAATGGAGGGACTAATCGGTAATTCACTAAGTTTATAGGGACTAATATGCAAAAAACCCTTTTATTTTCTATCTTTTAATTAAATTAATTTTGTAATTTATTTTCTGCGTTATCTTAGATTCCAATGCATCTCCACAATACTAACATAACTCTTCTGAGCCTCACAGCTCGTGGGTAGTGGGCCAAGATTCGGGTCACGCCGGTTCCTTTCCAGTACTGAGATTTTGAGTCGTGACAAATGGTATCAGAGTGAGATGTAGAAATGCATGGGAATTTGAGATAATTATAGTATCTAAGAGTCCAGTACAGTCGGCAGCTGGCATATGGTGTTTTGTTTTATTTACCATCTTGTTTTCTGTTATCCGTGCTAGAAGAGTGGTGATGGCTCCAAGAAGGCAGGTTTGATCGTTGTCGGAGTTTTCGGTAGGGGCCCGGATGGAGCCGAATAGAGACTTGTCACCTCTAGTGGTAGAGGCCTCGGGTGTGCCGAGTTAGGCAGAGTTCTATGCTGACATGTACCAGTTCTTTGTGCAACGACAGAATCAACAACACCATGATCAGGAGGCTGGCGAGGGTAGTTCGTCGCATGGTGGTGGTGGGCGTGCTTTGCAAGAGTTTCTGCAATTTCAGCCACCATTGTTCAAGGGCCAGCCATATCCTGACGCGGCGAGGTCATGGATTGATGCAATGGAACGAGTGTTCCGCTCGATGGAATGTGCTGATGATGAAAGAGTCATGTTGGCGAGCTATCAGTTACAGGGTCCGACTCTTTCATGGTGGACCTCGGAGTGGGAGACAACCTTCTGGTCTCGACCGCTTTGGCAGATTGCATGGCAGGAGTTTACAGAGGCATTTGAGTGAGCTTTCAACCCTGTGTACCTGCGGATGGAGAGGATGTATCCATTTTTGAACCTGAACCAAGATGAGATGACAATGGTACAGTATCGGGCCCGATTCGTGGAGTTGGGTTGTTATGCCCCGCATGTGATGGCGGATGACGTTATGAAGACACAACAATTTATTAGGGGCTTGAGAGTAGAGTTTTGGCAGGCGCAGATCATAGCTCAAGTTACAGATCTGGACGTGGCATATCAGACATCGGTGACCCTGGAGGCAGATATTTTGAGGACCTAGGAGTCTAGAGTGGTACAGTTTTAGCAGGGTCAAGATCAGTAGACCAATTTTTAGCAGATGGATGTTCAGCAGCCTTAGAGCTAGCCATCTTTGGAGACATCTTCACCCTCCGGTAGGCATCCTCAAAGGATGGGATGGAGGTACAGATAATGGCTTAAGGAGCAGAGGTAGACGTTTGTGGAGAGTGTGGCTGGAGGTCAGCAGAGTCGGTGCCCGGGGTGCGACGTGTCGCATCAAGGTAGATCATGTTCGAATGTCGGGAGGTGCTACAGTAGGTCGGGGTGATCATTATTCGGGTTCAACCCGAAAACCAAACCGAACCGATAGATTTGGTTCGGTTTGGTTTGGGTTGAAATTTAAAAAATTTTCATTTGGGTTCAAACCGAACCGTATTAAAAATTTTATTGTGGTTTGGTTTGGAAGTTTAGGAAACCAAACCGAACCGAATAACCCAAATTTGAAGATATTTTTGTCAAGTTAATATAAATGTCTATGTAACTATAAATCTTAATTCAAAAAGTCCAATCCTCGCCATCCTGATGGGGTTTCCGACTCTATGAAATAGGTTTCAAATCACCTTCCATTTTATGTAACTAAAGTTCTTAGTTTTTTATGTGAAACTGTTATGGAGCTTGTTCTTACAAGTTACAACCTTTTATGTTATATTTTTAATATTTACTTTATTTGGTAGAAAATTTTCTACCCTACCTTTCTCTACTCTTGTTTGAATCCAATCTAATTTCTAAAAGGGGAGATGAATATGATTCAAACAAACCAAACCAAACCAAACTGAATTAATTCGGTTTGGTTTGGTTTCAAAGTAGTTTGGTTTGATTTGGTTCGGGTTGAAGCCTTAATTCTGTTTGGTTTAGTTTGAGAAAAATTCTCTTCAAACCAAACCAAACCGTGCTCACCCCTAGCTACAAGTGTGGCCAGGTAGGACACTTGGCACTTGATTGCCCCGAGAAGCCACCCCAGCAGTAGCATAGGTCTTTCATTTTAATGAGGTAGGGTTCTCGGCGCACTTGAGGTGCATAGCCCGGACATGTGTGGAGGCATCCCACCTCGTGGAAGGTATAATTGTGTTTTGTTTAATTTTGAGCTATGTATGTTTTATTGAAATTCCGTTGTATTCCATTTTATTTATACCGACATATCTCCTCGAGTGTGTAAGGGAGTTGGTAAGGATGTCTTGTGCATCGGTAGTGGAGCTGCCTGTAAGTGTTGTCTGCTCACCCTTCGTCATAGTAGGATGTGTCGGTGCTGTGAGAGTAGTGGAATTATCAGCCAAACTGCGTGTGTGGCATTGTATGGTTGGTATTGTGATTTCTGGAGCGTCTTGGGCTGAGACCTATAGCGTAATAGGTGGTTTGCCAGACCAAGAGAGAGTCTGTGCTCCAGATTTAAAGGTGATTGAGCTTTCCTTACCCTATTTTCTGGGTTTAATTATTTGAGTTGGGGACCGTTTAATGGCAGAGGCCAGAATCTTCTTGCTTAGATTGTGAAGGCTGTGCAGAGTTGCGTAGTGGAAGCATGGTGGACCCATAACCCACAGACCCCAAGATCGGAATGATGGTAGAGGATAGAGAATATTTCGGTGGTGAGCAGCGTTTTGGGGGTTTTTGCCAAGTGTAGAGAGCAGTCCCTCGACGCGAGATTGTGTGGCTGTGAAGGATGTGTCGGTTGCCGTGCCATTGTTTGAGGTATTACTTGTGTGGCATCGATGAAACTGAGGATTAGATGGCTCAGCTGTGAGAGCTATTGGATGAGGGCTTTGTTTGCACTAGTCTTCTCCGTGAATTATGTAGTATGGTCTATAACAGATGTCACGCCCCGTACTTTATGCCGTTGAGGTATTGTCCGCTTTAGCCTACCGGCATCACAGTTTTGTCCCTATGAAGGATGTGTCGGTTGCCGTGCCATTGTCTGAGGAATTACTTGTGTGGCATCGATGAAACTGAGGATTAGATGGCTCAGCTGTGAGAGCTGTTGGATGAGGGCTATATTTGCACTAGTCTTCTTCGTGAATTATGTAGTATGGTCTAAAGCAGATGTCACACCCCATACTCTATACCGTTGAGGTATTATCCGCTTTAGCCTATCGGCATCACAGTTTTGTCCCTTTCTAAGAGTGATTGGCTCCAGAATGGAGGACTTCTCAAGAGGTCACCCATCCCAGTACTACTCCCCATTAAGCACGCTTAACTTCAGAATTCTTTACAGGAACTGAGCCGATACTTCAAAAGGCACCTCGGTGATATAGAGTACAACTTAGCTATATTTGATGGTGTTACAATCTATCCCTCTTATATAGGCGACGTCATCGTCGCTGGGCACATATAGCACGCAATCAAACCCCAGGTGTTGACACCCGTTTTATGATCGATAAGTTGGGTCATCTCCTTGTTCATTCTATGTGATGCTCCAAGTTATTCATTCCTTCGTTGAGTCTCCTTCATCAGTTTAAAGTTTATTTCATGGGTCTTCTCCTTGGTTGAGTATGGTTCCGTGATTTCTCGTTTAATGAAGCTTAACAAGATCTTATCATTTTGATCCTTATTGTTTCTAACGGTCTGCACATGGGGCGTTACTTCCCTTATAACGCATGTGCCCATGGCCGTTATATATTAAAGAATCCTACAACTTAAGGTTTTGTTCCAAATCCTTATCCTTTGCCTATCCATTAAGTCTAACGGTCTGTCGTGCAGCCGTTACTTTTCTATAACGCGTCCACCCATGGCCGTTAATTTCATTCAAGAGTCCTATTGTTTTGATCTGCTTCCGTTGATCTTATCTCTTTTGAGATAAGGTTGAATGTGACGGTATCCCTCTAACGCGTTATTTCCTTATGACTGTCTGTCGAGCAGCCGTTACATTCAACAGAGAGTCCTGGCAGTTCAGGCCTTTTCTCTGCTACTCCGTGGTCGAGATAAAAGTTTGATCTTGTGATTTCTCTTCCAAATCTGATCCTCAGAGTCTTCTGTTTGTTTCTATGGACTCTTGGTGATATTATCTTTGAGTTTTTGCTAAGAGTTATCCTCTTTTCTTGCTGGATTATCCTCTGCTCGACCAGAGACTTTGAGGGCCTATAAATAGCACCCTTAACTTCATGGCCCGAGAGAGGAAGATCTGGAGTTTATGTCGAAGTGCTGCCGCATCCTGGAGCCACATCCAACCAAGGAGAATTGTTCCTCACGTCCATCTGCTTCACGGTGAAGGGAGTATTCGTTTCATTGTGTTTGAGTTTCCATCATTGTCATACTTGTGTTCTTCCTTCTTCTCAAAGCATTGTCCCACTTCTTTCTTCCACATTCTGCATCTATTTTCATCATCTAAACATCTTCCCTATCTTTTAAAACGCCCAGAGGGGTTAAAAAAATAAAACTTTCCCGGTACTTCCCTTTCCTTTTGAATGATATTAATTTCCTTAAGAATTGATACTACGCTTGTTTAAAGGGCTGATCTGGGTTTGTTTTCTTGTGTTTCACGTTCTTTGGCAGGTTTACAGGTTCATCAAACGAGGCCCAAGTCTTCTGGCCGGCTGGAAGATTTGGAGTTCAAAGAATTCATAAGCTATTTCTATAGGTTGTCTGACGGTCTTGAGAAGACGCGTCAGGTTCATATAACGGTGCATCGTGCGACCCTCACACTCCTGTGACGCACAGGGTCTGGACCGTTACATTCAAGGCTGATCTACAGATTTCACTGGTTTCTCTCTCCCGTGGGCGGGTGCTTCATCCACCTATTTCCAAGGTATTTTCAAGTCCTTGACTTGTGTTTACTTTGGTGGCGATCACGTTCTTTCCTTAGTATTGGGCATTGATTTCTCTCTCATATCTCTTATTTCCTTTGCTTGTTCCACCCATGCGGTGTGTTTTATTTACTTTTGCTCCACGCCCCGGCGTGTGTTTTTCTTTATTTCCTTAGATTAGTTTGGTTGAGATAGCATGCCCATGCTAGAGCTTGTTTGGATTGCCTAGGTTCATGGTTCACATGTCCTTGGGTTGATTGAGATTATTGATTTTTGCTTATCATCTCTATCATACATCACAAACCCACAAAAAGAAGGAAGCAAATAAATCAACAGATAATTTTCCACGGATTTCCCTTCTATTTTTGATCTCTGTTAAACCTGCCATCATCTCCTTGTTTGGTTTTCCACGGATTTCCCTTCTATTTTTCTGGCTGTTTTTGGTTCTCTGGGTCATCTGACGGTCCTGGTTCCCTGCGTTACATTGATTCTGGCGGTCTAGTCTTCGACCGTTACATACTTCTGACGTGGGTATCATAGACCGTTATATACTCCAGATAGGTACGCATCCCGAGGTGCATTTTCTTTCCGCAGTTTCTGCTGTGATATTCTTGCTTGGGTGTTATCTGACTTCCTCCTTGGTTGGTTTACATATCTACATCATTATGTGCATAATTGTTTGCTAGATTCTAGATTAGAATTTGCATGCACCCCGGTGCACATAGATTCATGCATATTATCATACATTAGATTACATTTTCCTACCTTGGTGTGCGGACCTCTAGTCTCCATATTCCTTGGGGCCGACTAGGAAATCGCACCAGGGACCTCCATAAGTCCCCGCGAGCCGTGGATTCCCACACGGACGCCGAGCCGGTTGTACCTTTCCCACCCCGTGTCTAGGGTTGCATAAGTGAAGGAGTGATCACACTTAGAGTCAAATCAAGCTTTACACCCTCTCCTATCAGGAACCTATTGTTGAGAGCTCACATCAATCAATCCACTAAAGTTCCAAAGGAGAAATCATAAGAATCTTGAAGCATCATATTAAACAACTTGGTTGACTTGGAGTGTTTTCATATCTTGTCACTTACATCTTTGTTAGAAATCATCTAAGTTTGGTTGCTCATTGTGTGGTTGTTTGTGTTGTTTGCATCTTGTCAAGGTTGTCCGTTGCATGTGGAGTTGTTTTCGTCCGTTGGAAATACTTCCTAGAGTCAATTCCTTCTCCAAGTTCTACTCAAATCCGCTTTTCGAATCCACCATGGCTTCTTTCAATCCTCCCCGTTCCCAAGAGGATTCCCTTCCTCAAGGACTTCTTGAAAACCCTGCTAGGGTTACTTCGTTCTCTTCTGGAGAGGGGACAACCCCCCTTCCATCCTCCACCCCCATGGAGCGTGGTCAAGCCACCCCTTCTTTCCCTTCTCCTTCGGCGGGCTCCATTCTCCAAATGATGGCCCAATTGGATCCGACCCAACTCCAAGCTGTCTATCAGGCCATGCAAGGATCCAATATCTCCCCTCCCACGATTATGCAGGGTCAACCTAATCCTTCCATCCAGCCCACTCCAATCGATCTTACTCCGGTCCAACCTCGGACCATCACCTTTGCTGGCATGGAGACGGGCCAATCTTCTACTTCGGCCCAGCAATCGTTTGACAAGGGGAAGTCTGCCATCCCTTCTTTCATTTAGTTGGACCATCATATGTCTAGCCCAATGGTTCCACAAGTCCTTATAGGCCCTTCAGATTTCTCGCGCCCTCAGCCAGGGGTTGTCCAAGCCCACTCTAATTTGGGTCAATCTCCGGCCCAATAACCTTCTTATGGGCCCCTTGCCTTGGCCGTTTATCCTTCTGCTCCTTCTTATGGGCTCCCACCTCCTGCCACAGTCTACCCTTCCGCTCCTAACCTTCAGTCATCATCTCTCCCTACCCCTGCTCCGTCTAGAGAGCAGGAATTACTTGATAAATGGGCCACCATGCAACAGCAACTCGATTTCCTCCAGAAGCGGGTTGGCCCACAATCCTTGGCAGATGTTCCAGTTCCTAGCTTTCAGAACATCCGGTTCCCTCCGCAGTTCGAGCTCCCCAATTATCACAAATACGATGGAAACGGCAATCCCTTTATTCACGTGAGGGATTTCTTATATGAATCGGCCCAATTCCAATATGATGATCGCCTCATGGCGTACTTGTTCCGTCGATCATTGGACGATGTTGCGTTGGAATGGTTCTACTCTCTGCCACTGGAAGACGCCGAAAGCTTCAAGGTAGTGAAAGATAAGTTTATCCAGCGGTCTCAAGACAGGGTCGGCCCGGAGTACTCATTTACGGATTTGGTGGCCGAAAAGATGAAACCAGATGAGGAGTTTTCAACTTATGCAGATAGATGGAGGCAAATGGCGCTAGAGTGCCCGGCCATATCCCGGAGGAAGAGAAGGTCAAGTTACTTATTTCCAATGCTACTCCGACCTTCCGAAACATTCTGGCCATGAATGACATAGCCAACATGCACCAACTCTACAGCCGGGCGCGATTCATCCAGACGCAGTTTAAGGACTCCCCCATTCACTCGCTATTTGAAAACCAAAAGCCCAAGTACCACAAGAAACCTCAAGGGCCAGTCACCGAGGGGGTCCAAACAAACGAGCAAGTTCAAGCCATTGCTTTCCCATTCCAAGCCGCACCTTTCCGCTCCCCTCAAAACCCCCGCACTCCACAGAATCCCGCTCTCCAAAACTACCAGGCCACTCCGCAAAACCCTCCGCCCACCTTCGCCATTCCACAAAACACCTTCACCGCACCGCAACAACCACCACCACCTCCGCAATACCACAACGTCCCTCCACCCAATGGCTACAACAACAGCCCTAACAACAGGCGCCCGGCTCCTAAAAGGGCTCAGTACCCACCCTTGCCAGAAACACTCACAGATATCTTCTCAGCTCTTATGTCGGTGAATGCTATATAGCTTCCTCCGGAACGGCCCGACTGGAATCCGGCCGTTGATCAGACGAAGTACTGTATGTTCCACAGGCAACCGGGACATACCATTGAAGGGTGTTTTCAATTCCGGGACCTAGTCTATGACCTCCACGAAGGGCAAAGAATTGATTGGGCCGAGATGCACAGGGCCATCACAGAAATCAAAGAGAAGAGAAGGCAGCCGCCGAGGCAGCAAGTGCAGCAGCAATAGGTACCACAGCAACAACAGCTGGTTCAAGACCTGGGTATTCATCAAAACCCAATGTCAAACCATCCTCCTGCTCCACAGCCTCCGCCGTCGGCACCAGCTCAGGTCAATGTCGTCCAACCCCCGGCTCCCAACCCCGAGTGGTCCTTCGATGACGATAACTCCACGCCACAGGTCATGGCCCTTCACCACAACTACCATAATCCTCCCACTTCCCCCATCCTCATACCTACACACCAAACCCCTCCTCCACTCGTCCTCCCATTTACCCCTATTCTATCACATGCACCATCACCTGCGCCTCCGTCGCACTCACCATTGCCTACGTCCGCTACCATCACCCCTTCCCCGCTCGCGCTTGCACCCACTATCGCCATACCTCCATCTAACCCTCCACTCATCACGCCTCCGTCCACTTTTATATCCCCACTTCCGCTCGCGCCCACTGCCACTAACCCCTCGCCTATTATCCTTTCCACCACACCCTCTTCCGCACCGCTTATCCATCCCACTGGGCCTACTAAATCACTTATCCTGAGCCCATCTGAGGCCGTGGCAGCTTATAATTTTGCCCTACGGAGCGGGCGCATGTTCCTCCGAAACTATCCTTCCACTTCCAATCCCCAGTCCTCCCAACCGGCGGCTGAACAAGAAGAGGTCGAGCCACTACCCGGGACCCAATATGATTTGTTACATCATTTGGATAGGGTGCCCGCCAAGATATCTGTGCTGGAACTGATTAAGAGATCTACCCTTCACCAAGATGCATTAAGAGACTTTCTTCAACAGGTGATGGTTAGTGAAGACATGGCAGTTGATAGCTTACCTACCGCACTGGCAAAACTATCCAAGGGGCCAGCCATTACTTTCTCTGAAACTGAGCTAGCACCACCAGAAGCTCGGCAAATGCCGCTGTGCATTACTATCATTCTAAACAAAGTCAGCATTGACACGACATTGGTTGACACAGGGGCATCTATCAACGTATGCCCGCTCAGCACTCTAAGGGCTTGCAATCTCTTAGAGGAACTTCTACGCCCAACTCCCACTACCATAGCTGCTTATGACAACTCTCAGCGAGCATGTCACGGGATTGTCACCATTCAAGCTGAGCTTGGGCCTCTTACGATGCCCATTGAGTTTTACGTGCTGGATATTGACCCTATGTTCAAGGCTATCTTGGGTCGTCCGTGGATCGATACCCTCAGCGCCGTACCCTCCACTGCACATCAATGCATTAAATTCCCTTTCCAAGGGAGGGTCGTCAAAGTCAAAAGCTTATCCACGGTCCAATCAGTGAAGGCTATTTCAGATAAAGTTCTTCCCACATTGTGGCCAAGCAGTCGGCCTGTTATGTCAGTGCTAGATCTCGACTTTCCTTGGGCTTACGCACCTCACAAGCCCGTCACTGCAGCAGTTGACATCAAGGTGAAGCCCCAGATCCGAGATTCTAAGGGCTGGGACATTATACTGAAGCTAGGCTACCAACCGGGGAGAGGCCTCGGTGCTCAATTGCAGGGACGAACTAAGCCCATCCCCAAGGGCAGGAAAATGAACAGAAGAGGTCTCGGCTACCGAGAGACTGCATTATCCATGATGGGTGATTCTGAGCCACTCACCTGGGACTACCGTCAACACTTTGTTCGAGGGCCTCCCCAGCCCGGCACATTAACTCCATAGCCAGCTCCGCCAAGGGAAGATACAGTCTGTCCGATTGCCAGTCCACCCCCAGTCCTAAGGGGGCCAGTTGATGATGTGATTGACTATGGTCCAGCCCTTCAGGGGCTATTTCATGAAGAAGACTACAAGAAACAGCAAGAGGTTCGGCTTGTTCAGTGGAGGCCGAAGAAGCAGCCAGACCGGCATCTACAGGAGAAGGGGAGTTCACCGATTGTCTTTTTTTGGTCTCCCTCCCGCTTTCAATCTCTCCTCCAGCAATGGAAATTCTTACCCCGTCTTCCTCCTATCATAATAAATCCATCCTTCATTGATCCACCTGAAATTCTATTTGTTCCTTGTGCTTGCGGGCATTGCCCGCCCATTGATCTATCCACTCTATTCACTCCTCCTCCTCCCAACGCCCAACTCCACAAGATATGGTTCTCTTCCTCCGATCCATTCTTCGATTGCATCTTCCCCGAGCTGTTCCCCATGCAGCTCCCGCCTCCTCCATCTTGTTGTGTGGTCTCCACTGATCCCCCCAAAAAAACGTCAAATTCGAAATAGAGATTTCAGTGGAAGATTACGCTACCCTGTCTCCATCCTCCTCCTAGGGGCACGAGTCCCCTGCTCCTTCCCTTCCACTAGGTCTTCTTTCTCCTAGGTTAGGATTAGGGTCTATCGAGTCTAGGGAAGTAGAGTCAGGTAGGTCTAGAGAAGTAGGGTCTTGTTCTAGGTCGTCCAACCCTTTCTCCTCTGAGCCGCGCTCGCTTGCGCGTCCTCCCAAATCCGTCCCTGATAGGTTCTTGCAAGACCTAGCTCAGCGTTGTCATGCTCTTTTAAAGTGTCCAGAATTTGTTGCTACGGCAATCATGATTCAAGATGAAAAGGAAATAGAGGAGGTGTGGAGCGACGACGGACTCGGTGTCTATGAAATCCTAGATGAGAAAGATCCGATTAATGAGGACAGCGACGTAGATGACACTGCCAATTTGTATGCACAAGGACTTAAGAAATTCGACGAGCCATCGTCGGAAGTGGATGAACCTACGAAGGAAATTAATTTAGGAACTGAAGAAGACCCAAGGCCCATCATTATTGCCGCTAATCTCCCTTCGCAAGTAGAAGAAGATTTAATTAAGGTTCTAAGGGAGTATAGTGATTCTTTCGCCTGGTCTTATGAGGACATGCCAGGTCTTGACCCCTCTTTAGTGGAACATCGACTCATGCTTAAACCAGGGGCAACACCGGTGAAACAACGGTCAAGAAGATTTCACCCCCACATGGCCTTAAGGATTAAGGAAGAAGTTGACAAGTTATACAAAGCCAGATTCATTAGAGTTGTTCTATATCCTCAATGGGTGGAAAACATAGTCCATGTTAGAAAGATGGAAAGGTGCGTATCTGCATCGATTTCAGGGATCTCAATAAAGCATGTCCCAAAGATGATTTCCCACTGCCTCACATAGACGTCCTGGTCGATAGCACCGCCGGGTACGAATCTTTATCGTTCATGGATGGTTACTCAGGCTATAATCAGATACGTCTCACTCCGAAAGATCAAGAGAAAACCTCCTTCACCACGCCCTGGGGTACGCACTGTTATGTGGTTATGCCGTTTGGTCTGAAGAACGCGGGTGCCACCTATCAAAGGGCGATGATGGCCATCTTCCACGACATGATGCATATCTATATGGAAGCCTACGTGGATGACATTCTGGTGAAGTCAAGGACTAAAGAAGAACACCCCTCTATTCTGGCTAAGGTGCTACAAAGAGCCAGGGAGTACAAACTTAAGATTAATCTGAAGAAGTGTGTATTCGGAGTCTCTTCGGGGAAGCTGTTAGGTTTCATAGTGAGCAAACGGGGGATCCAGATTGATCCTAACAAAGCACAGGCCGTTATGGACATGCCTCCACCTAAGAACATTACGGAACTTCGAGGATTGATCGGTCGATTGCAATTCATTAGAAGATTCATATCCCAACATTCTCAAAGGTGCCGTCCATTTTATGAATTGCTTAAGGCGGGGGTTAAGTTTGAATGGAATCAAGACTGTCAGAAGGCCTACGAGGACTTCAAGGAATATCTATCCAACCCCCCAGTTTTGCAACCTCCTGTCCCTGGGAAACCCCTAATCCTATACATCTCGGTTATTGAGGACTCCCTAGGAGCGGTCTTAGCACAAGTAGACGATGAAGGGAAAGAGTGGGCCGCTTATTACCTCTCTCGGTTGTTTAACCCAGCTGAGTCTAGATACACCGCTATGGAGAAGACTTGTGCCGCCTTAGTGTGGGTAGCTCAGAAGCTTAAACATTACTTCCTTGCCCACCCAGTTAGGTTGATCTCTAGAATGGACCCGATTCGCTATCTCTTAGAAAAGCCTATCCTTTCTAGTAGGTTAGCTCGCTGGCAGAGCTTCCTCTCCCAATTCGATATCACTTTTGTCGTTCAGAAGGCGGTCAAAGGGTACGCCATCGCTGAGCATCTTGCCCATCTTCCTATTCCTCACACCGACTGTATTTAGGATGATTTCCCTGATGAGCATCTCTCTGCTGTCTCTCATCATCCCTTTTGGTCTCTGCACTTCGATGGTGCACTCAATTCTCAAGACCGAGGGATCGGCCCTGTCCTACTCACTCCAGAGGGAGTGACTATCCCCTTTGCTTATCAACTTTGATTCCCTGCTACCAACAACATCGCTGAGTATGGAGCTCTCCTAGCTGGACTGAAGCATGCCTATCTCTTAGGTGCGCGCTATTTGAATATCATAGGAGACTCTCAGCTCGTCCTGCGGCAAGTTCTGTCCATTTACCGCACTCGTGACCCCAAACTCAAGCCATATCAAGATTTGGTCACGCTCCTGGCGAGGCAATTCCGTAAGCTGATCTATATCCATACTCCCCGTTCTCAGAACATTCTAGCTGATGCCTTAGCATCACTCACTTCCTCTCTATCTTTTCCTCTCAGTCGGAGCACTGAGACTATCATCGTTCAGAGATTGGACGCACCCTCTCTTCAGGATCCTTGGTTCATCAACCTTAGGAAAGCTGTAGAGGCGAGGGCTGAGAAGGAAGATCTCAAGGAAGTATCTCTAATGGAGCTAGAAGAGATCCTAGAAGAAGAA
Organism: Amorphophallus konjac; assembly: GCA_022559845.1. NCBI lineage: Eukaryota > Viridiplantae > Streptophyta > Magnoliopsida > Alismatales > Araceae > Amorphophallus > Amorphophallus konjac. The sequence goes on along the minus strand of CM040121.1, from coordinate 433,900,162 downwards.
GAATTACCTTGGTATCACGAAATCGAGTTATTTTGCAAAGAAGGGTCATTCCCAGAAGGGACAAACGTCGAGCAACGTAAGTCAATAAGAAGAGCCGCCTCAAGGTATACCATTGTTGCAGGAGAACTATACAGGCGCACTACTAATGGAGTGCTCATGAGATGCTTGGATGATAATGAAGCTTGGAAGGTGGCCGAAGCAGCCCATTCTAGTGAGTGTGGAGGTCATGTCAATGGCCAGGCTCTAGCGAAGAAAATCCTTAGGCAGGGCTACTATCGGCCCACTCTAGAGGAAGATTGCTCCCTCTATGTCCGGAGGTGTCTTAAATTCCAACTTCACGCTGATAAAATCCATGTTCCAGCTTTATCTCTCCATCCTCTTTCTGCTCCTTGGCCATTCTCTATGTGGGCTTTCGACGTTGTCGGCCCGCTCGGTGATCCTAATTCTCAGATCAAACAGAAATCCTTTATCCTTACCGCCACTGAGTACTTCACCAAATGGGCCGAAGCCGAGGCGTACGCAGAGATCAAAGCTTCAACGGTGTGCCGCTTCATCATGAAGAATATCATTTCACGGTTCGGAGTGCCAAGCAACATCATCACCGACAACGGACCCCAGTTCGTCTCTCAGGAGCTCAAGGACCTATGTAAGAAGTTCAATATTGCATTGCATCATTCATCTCCATATTATCCTCAAGGCAACGGTCAAGCCGAAGCCACTAATAAAACCCTTCTTAAAATCATCAAGAAAACATGCGAATCTCATAAGTTTTCCGATTGGCCAGAGAGATTAGTGGAAGCTCTGTGGGCTTACCGCACCTCCGTCCGTACCCCTACGGGACAAACTCCCTATAATCTTACCTACGGGATGGAGGCAGTGCACCCATATGAGATCTTGATCCCTTCCCTTAGAGTGCAGCTCGATAAGGAACTTAATCTCGATGAACGTCGAGAGGCGTTGCTCGTCCAGTTGGAACTCTTAGATGAGAAGAGGATGAACGCGGCCGATCATGTATCCGTTTATCAAAAGAGAGTTTCACGTTATTTTCAAAAGAAGGTAATCGAACGGAAATTTCAAAAAGGTGATATGATTTTGAAACGCAAATTCATTCGGTCTGCAGGTCCTAGGTCTAAATTACAACCTAACTGGGAAGGGCCGTTTGTTGTAAAAGAGGCTTATCCAGGGAATGCTTATCGCTTAGTAAACGCAGAAGGTGAAGAGCTTTCTCACGCTTGGAATGGGTTGTATCTTAAGCATTTCTTTTCTTAGAGTCTAAATCCGTGCCACCCCGGCAACAAGATGTTCCTCCCTTTTGCTATAAAAGTATCCCGAGTGAGGCAATCACACACTACACGACATCCCTGGTCAGATTTTCCGCTTTAAAAGACACCGTTTCTCCTTGGCCATGCTTTGGGGGAAAGTCGAAGTCCCTGTTCGTTTCTTCCTTCGGCTGAATCCAGGGGCAAGAGGTGAATAAGGAGGCGATGACCAACCCAGGCACCCTAACGAGAGGAGGTCTCAAATAGGGGCAGTCCGTTATGACCTGACGCCACAAGAAAAAGAAAGAAAAAGAGTGTTGTGCCCCTGTGGTTTTGATGATGGTTTTAATGGTGGTTTTGATGATAGCATGCTGATTTGTTTTGATGATTGCAACACAGTCAGTGCATTATGATATTGTGTTTTGAATATGGCTGCTGATATGATTGCATAGGACTGTGTCTGATATACAGCATTGAATTCATGAGTTTGCATGCGTATTGCATGATGCGTTGACGCATCGGATCATTGCGTCAACTCTCTGGTCTGTCCCAGAGCTGGTCTATAAAATGTGTCAACTGGTGTGTCGACGCAGTGCACTCAATGCGTTGACGCATTGGAATTATTTTGAAAGAGCTCTTGCTTTGCTTCATACATTAAGCATCTGAAGTCTGTACAGCGTCCGTTGTCTAGAGTTCTTGAAGTATATACATTGGACTGTTTCTTTCGAAGTATATACAATACAATGTACATACTTAGACCTTATGACTTCATTCTTGTTGCTGAAGGGAACAGGGTCGACGCTAGAGCTTAAGGCATCCACGCACCAGTGAAGATGCATCCACGGATACTCTTCACAGCGTCAACTCTACGCAAAGGCTGCGTCAACTCAGCCACTCAAGAAGCAGAGGCATTGTCAGAAATATTCCAATGCGTCAACGCAGCAGTGGAGCAGTGTCGACGCAGCAGTTAAAAAGGCTAGGCTGTTTGCTTACTGGAACACACCAATGCGTCAACGCCATGATCAAGTGGCGTGAACGCAGTAGTTCAAACAATCAAGAAAGAAGCTTGTGGATTACTCTGGAGCATCAACGCAGCATAATGAGAGCGTCAACGTAGCACGTCTATCTGCTGAATACCTAATCACTGGATCACCGATGCGTCAACGCAGCAGTGAAGCATCATCGACGCAACTGTCAAAGGGCTAGGCTGGTTGCTCACTGGAACGCATCAATGCGTCAACGCCATGGGTTGGAAGCGTCAACGCAGCAGACTTGAGTTTTGCTGGTAGAATGTCTTTGAAGGCTACGTCAACTCCTTGAAGCAAGTGCGTTAACGCCACCTCACTCCAGTTGCTGAGCGTACTAATGATGGGGCACGTGATCCGATGGGAAAAAGGGGCAGGATGCTGCCACGTGGTCCGAATTTCTAGGGCAGAAAATGTGGAAGCCACACGTGCCCAGTGTGCCTGCTGATGCTATATATACGAGTCTTCATCCTCTGTAGAAGACTTATCGAAGAAGAAGCCTGGAGAGCAGAAAGCCCTTCGATCCAGAAAAAGAAAAGAAGAAGAAAAAGAGTGAAGAAGCAGAAGAGAAGAGTTGAAGAGAAGAGAAGAGAAGAGAAGAGACAGAGAGAGCCTGCGAAAGAAGAAAAGAAAAAGAGTGAAGAAGTAGAAGAGAAAGAGAGAGAGAGAGAAGGAGTTCGTAGAGAAGAAATGGGAAAAGCTTGAAGATCTGTCCTCTGGCGTTTGGATCAAATCCAAGCCAGACCTGCTCCCTTGAGAGCTACATTACTTGTATTTCGTTTCCAGCTTTTGGCGCTGTGATTTTTCATCCTTTCTTATTTTCATTTTTATCTTTTCATCTTTGTACTTCCGATCCTATGGACTGAGGTCGGGTTCCTCCTGTGGACTCAGGAGAAGGGAGATCTTGTGTCTTCGGTTTGCAAGTAGCTGAGTGCTACTTGTGGTTGGTTCCCTCCGGTTGGGAGGAAGGGAGGTCCGAAACCTCTAGGTTGCCTTTAACTGGGTGTCATTGGTAGGTTCCCTCCGGTTTGGAGGAAGGGAGGATTGGTCCTCCGGTTCTGGTCTTGTGGTTTGCAAGACTAGGTGGTCCCTCCGGTTGGGAGGAAGAGGGGAGGTTGTTCCCCTGGTCAAGCTGTGTGGCAGCAACTGTTCGCAGACTGAGTCTGCTTGGTTCTAACATTGGCTAGTGAAGCCTCACTCCAATTGGGAGTGAGGGGTGGATGTAGGTCTGGAGGACCGAACCACCTTAAAATTATTTGTGCAGTGGTTTGCCTTGCGTTAGCTCCATATCTTCTACCTCCCATTCACAGGTTGTGCATGCTTGGCTAGTTGCATTAATTGGGAGTAATCTCTGAGCATTATTTTCTGCTAAGTGTGCTTGGGTTGATTAGCTCTGCTTGCGAGTCTGGTGTGATCAGGTGGCTGCATTGTTGCAGTCCAACTGTTTGATCAATTGTTTGATCATCATCTCCTCTTGGAAAGCTCATTAGTTTTTATTCCGCATATCTGAGCGTTTAGTGTTTTAATTCGGGCATAATTTTTAAAGGGATACATTCACCCCCCTCTGTATCCGGGCCTAGCACCTTAACAATTATTATCAGAGCCGTGTCTGCTTAGAAGGTCCAGCGACCTGCAGATCCGATCTTGCTGTCTTAGGTGCTAATTTATTTTCTAGTGCATCATTATTCCTGTTGCATTGAATCTACCTTCTATTTGTTTCAATGGCTCCTCCACCCGTCTTTAGTGGTTCTGATTTTAATCAGTGGCACACTGCTCTTCATGCTTATGTTAATGCTGTTAATCCTGATCTGTGGAAATTAATTTCACAAGGTCCTCACACCTTACCTACGAAAGTGTCCAAATGGACCGACAGACATAGATCAAAGGATGGAGAAAATCAGAAAGCCTTTAATCTGATGAAAGCAGCTACTGACAGAGCTTTATGGTCTTGCTTTCATGATTGCAGGTCTGCTAAAGACATCTTGGATATGCTGAAGAAAATTCACAGGGTAAATGAGGACAGCTGCATGATGGTGTTGTGTAGTGGACAGCGGATCTAGAGGGGAGGGGTGAATAGATCAGCCCCACTTTTCGTAATGTGGCCCTCTATATAGCTAGTTAAAATAAATTGCAGCGGAATAGAAACTAGCTTCCAAGTATGCTATGATTCACTTAGCAAGATAAGCAAGATATATAATAATTCGATCCTAAGCATGCACCTAGAACGATTCAATCACACAAGCAAACCACGCTAGACAGGATTTTTAAGGTGGTTCGGACTGAATCCTCAGCCCTACGTCCACCCCTCACCAAAACCCGGTGAGGCTTCACTTGTGCAGCGCACAGAACCGCAAATCGGAAACTACCGATTGCCTTCCTACTCACCACCTGGTAGGGACGTCAACTGCAAATTGGAACACCCTCCAATTGCCTTCCTACTAACCACCGGTAGGGATGAATCACACTTTCAATGTTTAACAATAATGAAAATGAAACAAATGTGAAGAAACTAAAACAAGAGATTGAGTTATGAGTGAAAATGAATTGGCCCTTGTATGAAATGTTGATCAGCAACAAGGCTCCTCTTGGCTTCAACTCAATCTTCTTGATTCACCCTTGATTGGATGAATGTTCTTCACGGAGTACTGTTCACGTGAACAGTACCTCTTCCTTCAATTCTTCTCTCTTGATCTTCTCTTTGAATTTCTTTGAATGAATGAAGGAGATGATGAAGCTACCTTGAATCTTGATTGCTTCTTTAGCTTCTAGGAGTTTGAATGCTTGAAATATCACCTTGAATGAACTTGAAAGAACTTGAATGGATGAAGATGATTTCCCTTGAAGAACTTGAATCAAACCGGCTTTCTTGGATCACTTTGATAGCTTTGCTTTGATGTAATCTTCCTTGAAGATTGCTGGCTTTGATTTGAGCTTGATTCCCCTTTGATTGGATGAAGAACACCTTCACGAACTACTGTTCACGTGAACAGTAGCTCGTCTCCAAGCTCTCTTGCAACCTCCCTTGCAGCCACCCTTGTAACCCCTTTAAGCATTAGGGTTTCCAACCCTCTTGTATTGGTTTTATAGACCTTGAATGGTCTATGGACAAGCCTTAGACCAGATCCACAATTTGTGGGTGATTAGGTGACTTTTGGATTAAAGAAATCCATGTAGAATGGCCCTTTTCGAAGTTGGAAACAAAGTCAAAAATGAAGGCTCGGGGCTGGCGGTCGACCTGCAGCTCCTGGCGGTCGACCGCCACTGAAACACCTGCAACTGGGCGATCCCTGGGAAATCCGGTCGACTGCCACTGGCTGGCGGTCGATCGCCAGCTGCCAGACCTGCAGCTGGGCGGTCCCTGGCTGGGGCGGTCGACCGCCCCTGTGCTGGCTGTCGACCGCCAGCTGGGCAGAGCCCGGGTCACCCCGGTTCGGTCCGTTGGCCGCACCAGCTCCGTCGCTTGAGTCCGTTAGCCGCCCGTTCATGTTTGTGGCATCGACCTTGATTGTCTTGAAGTTTTATTACTGAGTCTTCAAGCCAAATTTTGTTTCGGGGGCTCCGCCCCCGGAAACCCCCGCAAGGGGCGCTGCCCCCTTGACCCCCGCGACCTGACCGGGCAGGTCGATCTCCGCGACCTGACCGCGCAGGTCGATCCGCGTGCGAGGGCGCAACATTGAGATTTCATGTGCATATCTGTCATGAACAAAACATCACATATGTCAGTCATAAGATAGTGGAAAAGAACAATGACTTATAGTGTTTAGCCATTATCAAAACTAAGAATACCAAATGACTCATATGATCATAGATTGATGTCGAATGACCTAATTGATCACATGATGACTCAAATGACTACAGGGGCACAACATTCTCTCCCTTTTTGATGATGGCAACACTGTGAGTCATTATGGGATGGGAATGTCTAAAATGGCATAAGTTATAACACATACCACATTTGCAGCTCAAGAATCATGATAGTAATAGCATGTGAATGCAATTATGAATGCTACGCTATGGGACATGAGCAGCTCAAGATCCATGAATTAAAGCGTGTGAATGCACATATGACACATGACAATGCGATGAAATTATGCAAACCCCATCACATGCACAAACGCACATAAAGGTTTCTCTCCTTTGGACTCAATGCACTCTCCCCCTTTGGACAACACTTATGACATAGCTCTTAGCTCTAATGAAGGACTCACACAAAGAATTCTCTCCTTTGCCAATAGCAAAAAGGAGTGATTAAGGAAACGGTTTGTGAGACCAGAGCTGAAAGGAGTGAAGAGCAAGCCGTTATATGCAAAACTGAAGCATGCCATAAGCAACATATATGGTTCAAAGCTAATGAAATACGAGATCATCAAAAGAGTTCGAAAAGCAGCTACATCCAAGATTTAATAGAAATGAACCAAAGGTGCATATCATGGCAGTGTTTAACCGTCCTTTGTCTTATATATCCATATTCAATAACCACTAAGGGAAGAACACAAGAACTAGTATGGAGGCTAAACAATCATGACTAAAGCATGGAATTGTATGATTGAATCAAGAGGTTTCATATTTTGATTTCCAATATCTTTTGAATTTGAAGGCACATGACTCATATTGTACAAGCAATCAAGTCTAGTACACGCCTCCTAGCCGTAAGAATACAAGTTGTTTAGACGCCAGTATTCCTAGGTATTTGGCAAGACTGACTGTCATGCTGCAAGATGAACAGAGATAGCAAAGTCACGTCATGACATATCCAAACTCATTTCATTGATGAGAAGATATGTTTCTCAGCAATTATGCCATTGCTTTGCCTAGAGTCCAAAAGTTTTAAGACAGAGATAACAGGGGCACATCATGACATATGCATTTGTCACTTGATTTGATGACATGACATATTTCTCCGTGCAACAATATCATTGCTCTGTCAAATTGATTTGATTTTCAAGAATTCCAGCTCATCAAGATGTTTAAAAACAATACTAAGCCTGACTGTATCACCAAGATGCTCATGAACTTTGAATTTTCAGATATCGGGATAGTCATTCAAAGTACAATATGCAATCTCTAGTTAAGGTCTATTAAAACCAAAGAACATAGATGATTTCATAACGAATATTTCAGAACTTCAAGGAAATCATTAAATCTGAACCATTTTTATGGAATGAACAATCATCAAGGCACATAATAGAGAGCTCTTACACCATATGTTTGTCAGTCTCATGATCTCATATTTTCAAACTGTAAGCCACTGAAGTGCAGATTGCAAGAGGTTAAGAGAATCAATAAAACTCCCCCTAAGGATATGCAATGGATGCGCGAAGGAGTGATGTTTGCATTTGGGTGGAATGACGAATTGCAAGGAGAGGTTGACCTAGTCACTCATAAAGGTGGCAGATATGAAATGCATGACCCAACACATGGTTGTACACTTATTAAATGCAACAGAATGAAGATGAAACATATGCATAAGTGATGCACAAGGACAACTCCCCCTTACTATATGGCCTATATGCGACATTGACGCATGGTAATTGGCGGAGGTGAAACCTCACGCATATTGAGTGCTTCGAGGCAAGCATAACCTGCCCTTTCATATATCAACATTTGATATACCATGGCCATGCGAGAATGATGCTACACAAGTGCATTATGAACATGAATTCAAGGTGATTATGCATCATGACATGCAATGCTACACCATAAGCAAAATAACATATTTGACATATAAACAATGCATGGACATATGCAACAACACACAACTAAATGAAACAAGATTATCGTATCACGTTTTATTGGCCTGAGGTCGGCAAAGACCAAGCTCCCTTCTGAGTGTTGAAAACCTGTCATTACATAAGGGCTTGGTAAAGATATCAGCAGTCTGATTCAATGTATCAACAAAATACAGTTCAAAGTTTTTCTTACCGACCTCATCTCTAATGAAGTGATGCCTAATCTCAATATGCTTAGTCCTAGAGTGCTGGACTGGATTTTTGGCAAGGTTGATAGCACTAGTGTTATCACACAAAATCGGGACACAACCAAGATCCACCAAGTAGTCTTGGAGTTGGTGTTTAATCCACAACACTTGGGTGCCACAACTCCCCGCAGCAACATATTCTGCCTCCGCGGTTGAGAGGGCAACCGAGTGTTATTTCTTGGAGGCCCAAGAAACTAAACACCCGCCTAGAAACTGGCAATAGCCACTAGTACTCTTGCGATCCAGCTTGCATCCGGCGTAGTCCGCATCAGAATAAGATATAAGAGATAAATCACATGATGACGGATACCACAATCCCAAATCTTGAGTGCCGGCAAGATATCGAAGGATACGTTTGACGGCAATCAAATGGGATTCTCTGGGACTAGCTTGAAATCTAGCACAAAGGTAAACACTAAACTGGATATCCGGTCGGGATGCAGTCAAGTAAAGCAAAGAACCAATCATACCTCTATAGACCTTTGCATCCACCAATTTACCATTTTCATCCGAATCTAGTGAAGTTGAGGTGCTCATAGGAGTTGCAATGATTTTACTATTTACCATGTCAAATCTTTTCAACAGCTCCTTAATGTATTTGGCTTGATTTATGAAGCATCTGTCTTCTCCTTGGTTGACCTGCAAACCGAGAAAGAATTGAAGTTCTCCCATTAGGCTCATCTCAAATTCGCTAGTCATGAGGTTAGCAAATTCCTCACACATTTCAGATTTTGTAGAACCAAACACAATATCATCAACATAAATTTGAACAATCAAGATGTTCTTACCTTGCTTCTTGGTGAAGAGTGTTTGATCTACCTTACCTCGTGTGTACCCTTTTTCAATGAGAAATGAGCTTAGCCTTTCATACCAAGCTCTTGGTGCTTGCTTAAGTCCATAAAGCGCCCTGTCTAGCTTGTATACAAAATCTGCATTGTTAGAGTTCGCAAAGTCAGGGGGCTGTTCAACATAGACTTCTTCTTTGATCAAGCCATTCAAGAAAGCACTTTTAACATCCATTTGATAAAGCTTTATTCTAAGGGAGCATGCAAAGGCAAGTAAAATTGTGATGGCTTCGAGTCTAGCAACTGGGGCGTAAGATTCATCAAAGTCGACCCCAAACTTTTGATTATACCCTTGAGCCACCAATCTAGCTTTGTTTCTGATTATCTTGCCTTCCTCACTTAATTTGTTCCTAAAAACCCATTTAGTGCCTATAACAGATTGTGATGATGGTCTAGGAACAAGATGCCAAACTTTATTTCTCTCAAACTGGTTTAACTCATCTTGTATGGAATTTATCCAGTTTTCATCTTTTAATGCTTCATCAATATTTTTTAGGTTCATGCTGAGAGACAAGAGCAAGTTGATCTAGTTCTTCCACAATTTTAAAGTGTGACCTTGTTCTAGGTGGGTCATTCAAGCTGCCAATGACATTTTCCAAGGGATGATCCTTAAGAATTCTAATGTTTGTAGAATCATTACCATCCCCTGGAATTTGATCCCTTGCATTGCTTGAATCAGCTAGGTCACCATTTTCTTTTATTTCATCTTGTGGAGGATCACTCTTGTCCTTCATGCTTAGGAATTCCCCATCTTCATCGTTTTTCCTGCAAGAGTTATCATTGTTAGAATCATGATATTCATCAAAGGAAACATGGGGTGATTCTTCCACAGTTTGACATTTAATGTTATAAATTCTATAAGCCCTAGATCTATCAGAATATCCAAGAAATATAACTTCATCGCTCTTGGGCTCGAATTTATCTAAATCTCTTTTGTCATTATTGTGAATGAAGCATTTTGATCCAAAAACTTTCATATGAGAGAGAGAGGGCTTTTTACCTTTTAGCAACTCATAAGGAGTCTTTTTGGTGTGTGGCCTTACCATAGAGCAGTTGATAATGTAGCATGCCGAGTTTACCGCTTCAGCCCAAAATCTCCTTGGAAGTTGCCGTTCAGCAAGCATAGTTCTTGCCATCTCTATAAGTGTTCGGTTTCTCCTTTCGACTACACCGTTTTGCTCCGGCGTTCTTGGTGAAGAGAATCGGTGTGAAATGCCTTCAGCCCTACAAAGGTTATAGAAGTTAGCATTTTCAAATTCACCACCGTGATCAGATTGAATCTTGAAAAGTTTAAACTCACCATCCTGCTTTATCTTCATGTAGAGTGCCTGAAACTCATCTAAAGCATCATTTTTATGTGTGAGAAAGAAAACCCATGTGAACCTAGAAAAATCATCCACCAAGACATATCCATATTTTCTACCACTTAAGCTAGCAGTTCTGGTTGGGCCAAACAAGTCCACATGAATTAGCTCGAGTGGTTTGGATGATGTATTTTCAGATCTTCCCTTGAATGATTTTCTAGTTTGTTTACCTAGGGCACATGCATCACACAATTTGTTTTCTTGTTTAAAGGATAGTTCAGGCAAACTTTTCACCATTGAATGCTTTAACAATTTATGTAAGACATTGTAGCTAGCATGTCCTAGTCTACGATGCCATAACCAAGCAATTTCTGATTTTGGAGCAGCAAGACAAAGGTTTGAATAAGCAGGATCATCTAAGTCAATCATGTAAACATTGTTGACTCTCTTACCAGAAAATTTTACCTTGTCAGATTTTGGTTCAAAGATCTTACATTCAAGAGAATCAAACAACACTTTGTGACCTTTATCACACAATTGACTTATGCTTAGTAGGTTATATTTCAAACCTTCAACTAGCAACACATTTCTAATGGAGTTGGAGAGGTTCTTACCTACATTACCTGTTCCAATGATTTTTCCTTTGTTGTTTCCTTCAAATGTGACGTATCCTCCTTCTTTTTCCTCCAAGAGACAAAATTTTGATTTGTCTCCCGTCATGTGTCTTGAACAGCCGCTATCAAGGTACCACCTGTTATGCATGGCTGCAAGACATTCCTGCACAAGCAATTAAGCAATGGTGTTTGGAACCCAACCAAATTTGGGTCCCTTCAAACTTTTTAAAATTTCAAAACATGAAACCATTTGTTTTGGAATCCAAACCTTTCTAACATTCATGTTTTGTTTGCTTAGAGCAGGGATTTGGTTTTTATTTTCAACCTTGACATTCATTTTCTGTTTGGAGGCTCTTGGTTGGAATTTGTGAAAGTTTGATGAAGTTGGTTTATTAACCCATTGAGGCCGTTGGTTGGTTTTGGGTTGAAAGTGATTGTTTTGCCACCTAGGGGATTGAAACTTATAGGATTGCTGAATACATGAATCATAATTTCCCCAAAAGTATGGTGGTGGCCTATATGAGTGTGCAATGCAATTGTGGTGAAATATGGAAGGTTGAGCATGCGATGGCCAAGGAAGTGTTGACCTATGTTGCGGGGAAGGTCGACCTTTCTTAGGCTTTTGGATAGGCTTTTTGGGAATTTCAGTTACTACCTCTTCAATCTTTTCTTTTCCTTTGGATGTTATTTTTGAGGTTGAAGCATCAGAAGAGGAAACAAATGTGACTGTTTTTAACCCAATTGGCCTTTTGTTTGTAGGTTCAAAACCTAACCCTTCCTTGTTGAAGTTCATTCTAGTACCTAGCAATGCATCTAGATTTTCTCTTCCATCCACAAATTTTTCTAAAGATTGTTGTTTATCCTTCAACTCTTTTTGTAGGTTTTTGATATTTTGAAGAAGTTGAATGTTGACTTATTTGACAGCTTCATACTTTTCATTGCTCAATTTACTATCTTTTTCATAGCTTTGCATTTTGAGCTTCATGCTATCAATTTCATTTCTCAAATCCTCATTTTCAGTTTCCAAGTCAGCCATTTCTTTTCTTCCTTCCTCCAAATCCTCAATCATCTTCTTAGGATCTTCAATTTCAGTCTCAAGTAGAGCATTCTTATCATTCATATTATGATCATGCACAAATGAGTTAATTTTCTTTTTCAATGATTTATTCTCCTTTTTGTACATTTCATATTTTTCCATGAGTTGTATGTATGCATCCTCCCAATCATCAGTTGTATAATTTTTAAATGGAGAATTTACCTCAGTTTCTTCATCACCTTTGGCCATAAGGCAGAAATCTTCTTTTTCATTGTCCGAGGAGCTAGTTCCGTCATCACTTTCCTCTTCATCGCTCCATGTGGACACCATGGCCTTGTTCTTCTTCTTGCCCTTCCATTTGTCGGCCTTTTTGAATCTGTCGGGACAATCATTCTTGAAATGTCCTGGTTTATTGCAAGAATAGCAAATGATTTTATCAGGTTTCTTAAAGTTTTCAGAATTAGACTTGAAACTATTTCTTACCTTTGACCTTCCTCTCATGAAGCTCTTACCTTCCTTTCTCAGGAATTTCTTGAACTTACGTGTGAGCATGGCTACATCATCCTCTTCTTGCTTACTTGCCGAATCCTCACCTTCATCGGAAGAGCCTTGACGGCTGGGTCCTGCTTTAAGAGCTAGGGACTTTTTCTTAGGTGCCTCAGCCTCTTTATTCTTGAGGTTGATCTCATAGGTCATCAATGACCCAATGAGTTCATCTACCTTGGTAGTTGTGAGATCTCTTGATTCTTCAACCACGGTAGCCTTTGTGTGCCATGCTGGAGTCAGTGATCTGAGAATCTTTCTTACAATTTCTTGTTCTGAATATTTCTTTCCCAAATCAGTCAAACTGTTAGTAAGCACAGTTAATCGAGCATACATATCTTGAATTGATTCATCAGGCTTCATGCGGAACATTTCATATTCAGAAACTAAAATGTTGGCTTTTGTTTCTCGTACCTGAGACGTTCCTTCGTAGATTACCTCTAACTTATCCCACATTAGTTTTGCAGATGCGCAGGTAGCCACTCTTGAGAATTCTACTGGATGGAGTGAGCATTGCATGATGTGTTTAGCATTCCAGTTGACAGTGGATTGCCTTATCTGTTCTTTGGTCCACAAGTCCTCATTATCCGTAAGCTCATACGGACCTTTGTTGATCACCCGCCAAAGTTCGTAGTCTTGGGCGCGAATGAACACCTGCATACGATGATTTCAATAGGGATAATTAGATCCAGTGAAATAAGGAGGCCTATTCACAGCATGTCCTTCGAGTAGAAAACCCTTGGATGCTGATCCACCATTTCCCTCAAGGTCGTTGGACCCCATAATGAGAGATTAGGCTCTGATACCACTTGTTGTGTAGTGGACAGCGGATCTAGAGGGGAGGGGTGAATAGATCAGCCCCACTTTTCGTAATGTGGCCCTCTATATAGCTAGTTAAAATAAATTACAGCGGAATAGAAACTAGCTTCCAAGTATGCTATGATTCACTTAGCAAGATAAGCAAGATATGTAATAATTCGATCCTAAGCATGCACCTAGAACGATTCAATCACACAAGCAAACCACGCTAGACAGGATTTTTAAGGTGGTTCGGACTGAATCCTCAGCCCTACGTCCACCCCTCACCAAAACCCGGTGAGGCTTCACTTGTGCAGCGCACAGAACCGCAAATCGGAAACTATCGATTGCCTTCCTACTCACCACCTGGTAGGGACGTAAACTGCAAATTGTAACACCCTCCAATTGCCTTCCTACTAACCACCGGTAGGGATGAATCACACTTTCAATGTTTAACAATAATGAAAATGAAACAAATGTGAAGAAACTAAAACAAGAGATTGAGTTATGAGTGAAAATGAATTGGCCCTTGTATGAAATATTGATCAGCAACAAGGCTCCTCTTGGCTTCAACTCAATCTTCTTGATTCACCCTTAATTGGATGAATGTTCTTCACGGAGTACTGTTCACGTGAACAGTACCTCTTCCTTCAATTCTTCTCTCTTGATCTGCTCTTTGAATTTCTTTGAATGAATGAAGGAGATGATGAAGCTACCTTGAATCTTGATTGCTTCTTTAGCTTCTAGGAGTTTGAATGCTTGAAATATCACCTTGAATGAACTTGAAAGAACTTGAATGGATGAAGATGATTTCCCTTGAAGAACTTGAATCAAACCGGCTTTCTTGGATCACTTTGATAGCTTTGCTTTGATGTAATCTTCCTTGAAGATTGCTGGCTTTGATTTGAGCTTGATTCCCCTTTGATTGTATGAAGAACACCTTCACGAACTACTGTTCACGTGAACAGTAGCTCGTCTCCAAGCTCTCTTGCAACCTCCCTTGCAGCCACCCTTGTAACCCCTTTAAGCATTAGGGTTTCCAACCCTCTTGTATTGGTTTTATAGACCTTGAATGGTCTATGGACAAGCCTTAGACCAGATCCATAATTTGTGGGTGATTAGGTGACTTTTGGATTAAAGAAATCCATGTAGAATGGCCCTTTTCGAAGTTGGAAACAAAGTCAAAAATGAAGGCTCGGGGCTGGCGGTCGACCTGCAGCTCCTGGCGGTCGACCGCCACTGAAACACCTGCAACTGGGCGATCCCTGGGAAATCCGGTCGACCGCCACTGGCTGGCGGTCGATCGCCAGCTGCCAGACCTGCAGCTGGGCGGTCCCTGGCTGGGGCGGTCGACCGCCCCTGTGCTGGCGGTCGACCGCCAGCTGGGCAGAGCCCGGGTCACCCCGGTTCGGTCCGTTGGCCGCACCAGCTCCGTCGCTTGAGTCCGTTAGCCGCCCGTTCATGTTTGTGGCATCGACCTTGATTGTCTTGAAGTTTTATTACTGAGTCTTCAAGCCAAATTTTGTTTCGGGGGCTCCGCCCCCAGAAACCCCCGCAAGGGGCGCTGCCCCCTTGACCCCCGCGACCTGACCGGGCAGGTCGATCTCCGCGACCTGACCGCGCAGGTCGATCCGCGTGCGAGGGCGCAACATTGAGCTTTCATGTGCATATCTGTCATGAACAAAACATCACATATGTCAGTCATAAGATAGTGGAAAAGAACAATGACTTATAGTGTTTAGCCATTATCAAAACTAAGAATACCAAATGACTCATATGATCATAGATTGATGTCGAATGACCTAATTGATCACATGATGACTCAAATGACTACAGGGGCACAACAGATGGCTGACAGATACAATCAAGGCAGCAGTCAGACTGAAGAAGATGATGATGATGAGGTAAATCTCTTCGAGAATTTTTCTCTAGAAGATTGGGAGAATGCATATGCTGAATTATTTGAATCTCATGAACTGTTAAGAAAACAGTATAAAAAATTGAAGAAGGGTACTGGTTCAGATAGTTCAAGTTCTCCTTGTAGAAATTGTGTTGAATTGAAAAATATTCATAATGCCTGTATGTTTGATTTTCAAATATTGAAGAAACAAGTTTCATTATTGAAAACTGAAAATCAAGATCATCTAAAAGTGATATCTGAACTCAAAGAAAAATTCAACTCAGATAATGATAATCAGACTCTTGTTAACTATCATGACCAGTATGAAAAATTACTGAAAAACTTTGAAAGTGTGAACTCAGATTTAAACAAGCTGAAATCTGAAAATGATTCTCTTAAAGAGTTCTCCAATAAAAATGATGAAAAATCAGAGAAACTTAGACAGGAGAACAAATTGCTGATTGAAAAACTTAATGCCATAAAGTCTGTAAACATAGAATTACAGAAAGATTTTGAAAAACAACAAAAAGAATTGAAGAAATTTGAGGCTGGAAGAAAACATGAAGCCAATTCAGAAGATCAGCTTCTAATAAATGAATTGGTTCAAAATGATAAGCTTAAGGAAGAAGTTGAAAAATTAAAATTGTTAAACAGTGCCATGTCTGAAAGACTTCTCACATTGGAGAAAGGAAAAGTCATCTGTACAAACGAAACTGATGAAGCAGATGAGCTGAGAAAGGAAATTGAAAAATACAAAACAACTAACAAAGCTTTGAATGAAGTTGTCAACTACAGTGAACAAGAGATTGCAAGCTATGAAATAAACATTGTATCTCTCGAAAATGAGATTCAAGACTTGAGAAAATCCTTGTCTAATTTTGTTGATGGGCAGAAAAACCTAGACAAGCTACTAGGTATAAAAATCAACCCTAGAAAGGAAGGACTGGGTTACAGTCCAGTCATGAGGAAGGTTGATGGAGCCAACCTGAAAACTGTCCTTGTCAAATCGTCTGAACAGGAAAAGCCTTCTACTTCATCTCCAATTTGTAGATCTATTTAAAAAAATAATCCACTTAAGAAAAATATCAAAGAAAAGACATGCAATAAGCATCAATATGGAGGAAAATATATGCACGAGGTGCACAAGGGGATGTGATCGCCAGAGACGCGAGGCCTCAAAAATATAACAATGAAAGCATGGGAGAGATCGCGAAAAATACCTTGGAGTGCGGGGATGTGAGTGCTTCCTTTCTCTTCAAATCGGCCGGCCGATGAAGAGAGTTCTTGCTTTTATTACCCTTGCAAAACAAACAAATACCACCAAAAGAATTGAATTAGAAACAAGGTGGGTGTAGCATCAAATTCAATAAAAATATATGAGCATGAAAGCATGTAAAAGAACACACCTTAAGGGGATTGCCCTTAAACCCCTATGCAAAAGGGATGGGAGATGTATGATGAATGCAAAATAGAATAGGGGAAAGAGTGCAAGAGTTGCACTAAAGGGGAGCCTCAACGTGGTTGGGAATAATAAATCAATAGAACAATAGAATATGATGCATGCATGAATTAAATAAAAATACAAGATAGTGAAAAGGAGATGAGATAAAAAATCTTGTTTGTGATCGGTGCTCCTTGGCTTGAATGCTCAATGGGGAGAAAGCTTCAAAAGGGATGAAGACTTGATGTTGAAACTCCTCCTCCTTAGCCAAAAAAAAGCCCCTTCGGTTCCTGTAAAAAGAAGAACAAACAGAAGAAAAAGAAGAGAACAGAAGAGAAAATAAAAAAAACAGAAGAAGAAGGGGAAAGAAGAATAGCATGGGAAGAAGAAGAAGACGGGAGAAGAAGAAGACGGCAGAAGAAGAAGAATAGAAGAAGAAAAAAAACAGAAGAGAAGAAGAAAGAACAAAAGAAAAACCAAGGGTCAGAAGCCTTCGGAATCCAACCCGTTAACAGAGCTCGGAAAACTCTATTAATAAGATAGAAAAGAGATAAGAAGGAAAGAGTCTAAAGGAAGGAGATAAGAACGGGCAAGAGCCCAAAATAGGAGAGGATTAGACTGGGCAAGAGCCCAAACGAAGCAGTGACTCTCTGGGGAAAGGCTACGTTCGTTTGGAACCCGAAACTGAAACACGACTTGAATAAGGGCGTTAATTCAAGAATTGACGACCTATCCAAAGGGCGTTAATTAAAACACGACTTAGATCAAGGCGTTAATTCAAAAATCAAATTTTAGAATTTATTTAAAAAATTGTGAAACACGCCTGATTCAAAGGCGTTAATTAAAACACGCCCTAGCCAAGGACGTTAATTCAAAATATTCAAAATAGGGCCATTTTTCATTTCTTAATATTATTTTCTCATTTTTTAGGTGGAGGTGCATCTCGTCGCCCTGATTCCAACGACTATTTTTGTGAATTTTTCTGACACCCGGAAGGTCACCAAATCACCTCTCAAAGGGGTTAAAAATATAATATTAAAATATTCAATTTAAAAGACACGCCCTTGTTTAAGGCGTGAATTCATTTTGTTTAATTTTTTATTATTTTCAGATTCAAAATAACGCCCCCTTTTAAGTCGTTAATTCTCGAAAAATTCTGAAAAATTCCCAGAAAAATCCAGAAAAATAGGAATTTGAAAGAATGGACGCCCTCCAATATAGTCGTCAATTTTTTAAGAAACGTCCAAGCCTAAGTCGTTATTTAAAAGACGCCCCACGTCAAGCCGTTAATTCAAGAAAATAGGAGAAAAATGCCCAGAAAATCCAGAAAAATCCAGAAAAATCCAGAAAAATAAGAAAAGGGGAAAAAAGGAAGAAATCCAAGAAAAGTGAGAAAAACCACTCAAATAGAACTAATTTGAGGGTCAAATTGGGGCATTACAAGGCGATATGAGATGCACTCAAAGTAACGTCAATTTTGGCGTGTCTACACAATTCAGTACAAGGCTAAGAAAACAGGATAAAAATCAGAAAAGGACTGTAAATCAGAAAATAAATGAAAAGGGTTCATTAGTGCATGTTGATCACAGTCCTCACACACACTCACATGCATCTAAAAAGAAGATTATCTGTCATTACTGTCATAAATTGGGTCATTTGATGCATGAGTGTGAATTAAACAAATTGGATGATTTGAATGCTGAAATGATGAATGTTAGGAAATATCATGATAGAAAACCTGCTGTTCATTCAAAAAAAAGTGAATGCTCTCATTGTGGTAGAGTAGGCCACACCTTTGCTCAGTGTTGGTTTACTAATGGAAAGAAAAAATCACTCTCACATCATGCTAAATCTTATGCTAACCAACATGCTTTTAATATAAACAAAACTGCTTCTCTGAACCAGCATGTCAAATGTTTTAATTGTAACAAGCTTGGGCACAAGACCACTGAATGTAGGGCAAGCTCTTTTAGAAGAAAGTTCCCCTTCTGCTCCCATTGTGGGAAGCATGGCCATGCAGTCAAGGACTGCTGGCATGTCTAGGGTAGGAATAGAAATTTCAAAGAATTTGATAGGAACATACTTGTTTTCAAAAGAATTCCTGTTTGCTCAAATTGCAGAAGACTAGGCCACCAAGTTGCTGCTTGCAGGGTAGCTGGTCATGAAAAGAAAAAGTTTCATAATACTAACAGAAACCCTCATGCTCACTCTTATAATGCTCAAGTTCATGCTAGTATACATAAGAGGACCATGAAACCTGCTAGTTCATGCCACTATTGTGGGGTGTCTAAGTATTCAATGCATAACTGTGTTATCATGAACTCTGATGATTGGTTGGCACAGAAAAAAATGCAGGCAGTCCCAAAAGGGGCTAATTACTATGCAAAACCCAAGACCACTTGGGTTCCTACTAGTGGAAAATAGGAAGTTGCCTAGCAGGTGTGCCTTGGATGGAATAAAGGGGTAATGATCCAAGGCACTCAAGAATGAAAAATCCCATTCTCACACTTTTCAGGTAATCTCTCTGCATTTCCCATTTTGAAACTCATTGCATATCTGGTTTGATGTATTCTTGCATATCCTGTTCTTAGTTTCATCTAGTGCATGCATATTAAATCTGTTCTTACATATTCATTCATCATTTGCCAGTTGCATTACTCTCTGATCATGCACTCTGAAACTTCTGAAAATCTAAACTGCATATGTATGTGGCTTGGAATTTGCCCTCCCATTAGCTCGTACCTGTCTGTTTTCATCTATATGGGTTCTGTATGGCTTTTAGTGCGTTGACGCATTTGGCTGACTGCGTAGACGCAATTGTGCGTCTTTCGTTTGCTTTCTTGTTCACTGCGTCGACGCTGACACTAATGCGTTGATGCATTGGTGTGTATTTGATCCATGTATGCATGCTCACATTTAAAACTCTGCCTTGCTTCTCATGAGCACATGTTGAGATATCAGTGCATAATTTAGATTGATAATTGATTGGAAAACTGGACTGCGTGTTGCATTATCATGCATGACCTCAATGGTATATAAATGGTAAGGTACCAAAAGGCAGGGAAATCTGTCTGGAGGTTCTTACTATGTGTGAGGTGGTCTTTTAGACCAAGTGCTCCACCTAGTACCATGGGTCACTTTGCTGGATAGGACAGTCTGAATGTGCATGAATCAAAATCATATGTTCAGTTTTTCATGGCAAACATTGCATGTTTTCAGGGGGAGTTGTGTATAGACATATGTTGTGTCTGTGCATGTATTTTTGCATGCATGCAGTGAATTGCATTGCATCTCATGAAAGATGCCAAAAAGATTAACTGAATGCATATTGTCAGGGGGAGTCAATACATTGCATGAAGGTAGTCATGTGCATACATTTATGTCAGAGTTCATTGCATGTTAACTTTGAACATCCTGGAACTTGCCTGACGTCCTGATATCTTGTCTTGTGTGCATATCCCTTTCATTGATTCTATTTGACCGAACCTTGATCATAATTTGAAAACACTGAGCTTCAAAATCTCTCCTATCAATTGGTAACAATTGGTATCATTTGGTATCAGAATTATTTCAGTCCTTCATGAAGATTTCAATGGGCTATCTCGATCATAAATCTGAAAAATCTTGAACTAGAAATCTTCTATTATACGCTTTTATGAATGTCTGAAATAACTCATGTGGTTTAAGCTTAATGTATTCATGGAGTTTAACTTTAAAATCTCTTAACATATCTGAATCATGTTTAATAAATCTTAACCAACTGTTTCATGCTGTGTCTTGCAAAAACTTCTGAAATCTGCACTTTTGAATACATGACTTTATTTGGTTAAGTACATGAGATTAATATTGTTTTGAAGCAAATGAATGTTTCTGAATTGTCTAAAGGGTAAAGTAATTGTCAGAGCAATGACCTTGGTCACTGAGAAACACATGTCCAAAGGACTGTGTCATGGGGTGCCTTAGTTAACTCTGCATAAAATTCATTGAAAATCAGGCAGAGCAATGGTATGCACACTAAGAAATACAACTCACTCATCAAGAAATGATTTGCAGTGTGTCATGATGTGTAAATGCTATCTCTGTTCATATAAAGCATGACAGTTAGTCACACTAAGTGCTTAGGGATATTGGCCTCTGATCAAGGTATATCCTCTAGTTACAAGGTGTGCACTGAACTAGACTGCTCGTAAAATTTGTAGCATGAAAAATTGTTGAACATATCTCAATATCTGAAAATTGATGCTAAAATCAAATTGCTACAACCCTAGACAAAATCATATGACTTCATAATTGCCTAATCTCAATACTAGTGCATGTAATTCTGAAAGAAGTCAATAAATTTGATTGTGTAAGACGAAGGGAGGATAATCAAGATAAATATGAGGGCTTGGTTCATTTTTATTAAACCATGATTTTAGATATCAATACAGAATTTTATTGATAAACTCTGCATACATCATGTTTAAACCATGCTGTTCAAAAAGCTCATTCATAAGCCCCTATAATGGAAGACTTTGAAAACTTATGTTTTAGATTTATGAGATTGATATCTTTTTAAAAATCTGGCTGAATTTCTTGTGTTTGGAGCATCCTTGAAAAATCTGTTAATTGAAACTCTTCTGCTCATGAGATTCATGTCCTTGGCTCATTGACCTGAACTTGTCCTTGTCTGCCCCTGTGGTCTCCTTCTCATCTATCTCATAAGATTCCATTTATTGAGGGGGAGCCTCCTTGTCATATGCATCATGCTGCATAGAAGGAGAAGAATTGAGATCTTGCATCTGGTATCTGCATCTGCATTCATACCCCTTCCCATGGTTTATTTTGATCATCTCTAACTCATGTTTTTGCTGAAACTTTTAAAGGGGGAGAATCATGTTCTTGCAAGGGGGAAAATTGACTGATTTTTTTTTATACATGCTTTAATTTCTCAAACTATTTTTCTTTTTGATGAAGTCAAAGGGGGAGAATAGTTTGAGTCATCAGATTGACTCACTGCGTAGTGTTGCCATTATCAAAAAGGGAGAGATTGTTGTGCCCCTGTGGTTTTGATGATGGTTTTAATGGTGGTTTTGATGATAGCATGCTGATTTGTTTTGATGATTACAACAGAGTCAGTGCATTATGATATTGTGTGTTGAATATGGCTGCTGATATGATTGCATAGGACTGTGTCTGATATACAGCATTGAATTCATGAGTTTGCATGCGTATTGCATGATGCGTTGACGCATCGGATCATTGCGTCAACTCTCTGGTCTGTCCCAGAGCTGGTCTATAAAATGTGTCAACTGGTGCGTCGACGCAGTGGACTCAATGCGTTGACGCATTTGAATTGTTTTGAAAGAGCTCTTGCTTTGCTTCATACATTAAGCATCTGAAGTCTGTACAGCGTCCGTTGTCTAGAGTTCTTGAAGTATATACATTGGACTGTTTCTTTCGAAGTATATACAATACAATGTACATACTTAGACCTTATGACTTCATTCTTGTTGCTGAAGGGAACAGGGTCGACGCTAGAGCTTAAGGCGTCCACGCACCAGTGAAGATGCATCCACGGATACTCTTCACAGCCTCAACTCTACGCAAAGGCTGCGTCAACTCAGCCACTCAAGAAGCAGAGGCATTGTCAGAAATATTCCAATGCGTCAACGCAACAGTGGAGCAACGTCGACGCAGCAGTTAAAAAGGCTAGGCTGTTTGCTTACTGGAACACACCAATGCGTCAACGCCTTGATCAAGTGGCGTGAACGCAGTAGTTCAAACAATCAAGAAAGAAGCTTGTGGATTACTCTGGAGCGTCAACGCAGCACAATGAGAGCGTCAACGCAGCACGTCTATCTGCTGAATACCTAATCACTGGATCACCGATGCGTCAACGCAACAATGAAGCATCATCGACGCAACTGTCAAAGGGCTAGGCTGGTTGCTCATTGGAACGCATCAATGCGTCAACGCCATGGGTTGGAAGCGTCAATGCAGTAGACTTGAGTTTTGCTAGTAGAATGTCTTTGAAGGCTGTGTCAACTCCTTGAAGCAAGTGCGTTAACGCCACCTCACTCCAGTTGCTGAGCGTACTGATGAGGGGGCACGTGATCCGATGGGAAAAAGGGGCAGGATGCTGCCATGTGGTCCGAATTTCTAGGCCAGGAAATGTGGAAGCCACACGCGCCCAGTGTGCCTGCTGATGCTATATATACGAGTCTTCATCCTCTGTAGAAGACTTATCGAAGAAGAAGCCTGGAGAGCAGAAAGCCCTTCGATCCAGAAAAAGAAAAGAAGAAGAAAAAGAGTGAAGAAGCAGAAGAGAAGAGTTGAAGAGAAGAGAAGAGACAGAGAGAGCCTGCGAAAGAAGAAAAGAAAAAGAGTGAAGAAGCAGAAGAGAAAGAGAGAGAGAGAGAAGGAGTTCGTAGAGAAGAAATGGGAAAAGCTTGAAGATCTGTCTTCTGGCGTTTGGATCAAATCCAAGCCAGACCTGCTCCCTTGAGAGCTACATTACTTGTATTTCGTTTCCAGTTTTTGGCGCTGTGATTTTTCATCCTTTCTTATTTTCATTTTTATCTTTTCATCTTTGTACTTCCGATCCTCTGGACTGAGGTCGGGTTCCTCCTGTGGACTCAGGAGAAGGGAGATCGTGTGTCTTCGGTTTGCAAGTAGCTGAGTGCTACTTGTGGTTGGTTCCCTCCGGTTGGGAGGAAGGGAGGTCCGAAACCTCTAGGTTGCCTTTGATTGGGTGTCATTGGTAGGTTCCCTCCGGTTTGGAGGAAGGGAGGATTGGTCCTCCAGTTCTGGTCTTATGGTTTGCAAGACTAGGTGGTCCCTCCGGTTGGGAGGAAGAGGGGAGGCTATTCCCCTGGTCAAGCTGTGTGGCAGCAACTGTTCGCAGACTGAGTATGCTTGGTTCTAGCATTGACTAGTGAAGCCTCACTCCGGTTGGGAGTAAGGGGTGGATGTAGGTCTGGAGGACCGAACCACCTTAAAATTATTTGTGCAGTGGTTTGCCTTGCGTTAGCTCCATATCTTCTACCTCCCATTCACAGGTTGTGCATGTTTGGCTAGTTGCATTAATTGGGAGTAATCTCTGAGCATTGTTTTTTGCTAAGTGTGCTTGGGTTGATTAGCTCTACTTGCGAGTCTGGTGTGATCAGGTGGCTGCATTGTTGCAGTCCAACTGTTTGATCAATTATTTGATCATCATCTCCTCTTGGAAAGCTCATTAGTTTTTATTCCGCATATCTGAGCGTTTAGTGTTTTAATTCGGGCATAATTTTTAGAGGGATACATTCACCCCCCTCTGTATCCGAGCCTAGCACCCTAACAAAGAGTAATATCTATAACACAAAACCAAAAGCATTATCTCAGAAGTCTACTGAATTATGATTCCAAAGCTCCAGAAAGGCAAGAAAAAGAATCTAGGCATGACAAGAGTGGCAGTACAGTTCCCCGCGGGACGAATGAGCCCGGTCGCACGCATGCCTAAGTGGACTAAGGTTCGATGACGGACACAAAGCCCCGGCGCAACAGACCAAATTTCTAATGGGTTGTCTGGAGAGGAACCCAAGTTCTAAGAGCTTCTAGATCTGGCCTAAGCTTACCCCGCATTCTAGTTTCCTTTTCAGGATTGAGACTAGTACCCCGGGTATGGCCCTGGTAGAAACACCGTCATGAAAATCTGGGCCTTTGTCAGGGTTTGTCACCTCATTGCACGCCAACCTCGGGACTCTCAACACGATACAGAGGGCTCACATTGCTAGGGGAAAGCACTGATTTTCAAAAAGTCCAAAAACAACATATATTTCAAAATCCAAAAACAACATATATTTTCAAAATCCAAAAATAACATATATTTTCAAAATCCAAAAACAACATATATTTTTAAAAAATCCAAAAACAACATATATTTCAAAATAAAAAAATAACAACATATATTTCAAAATCCAAAAACATCATATATTTCAAAATCAAAAAACAACACATATTTAAAACACCAAAAACATCAAAAGTCCAAAATCAAACAAAAAAATCACATATTTCAAAACCCAAAAACATCAACTATTTTCCAAAATCTCACAAAAATTCAAATATATTTTCCAAAATCCAAAAATGCCATCATATGCATCGCATGCATCGCATTATTTCTATTATGTTTCCCGCCTATTTAATAAGACTCCACCCCTTGACCCAATATCAAGAAACGGTCGTTATCTAACTTGCTTCAAGGCAAGGGGTTGAGTCTAAGAACAGTTCTAACTTGTTCCATGTTTAAGTGTGTGCAGAATGCAGGATCAAGACCAAAGCTCAAATCTCACAACTATGCAGGTTCAAGACTGTGACGCGCCAGGTACATGCCGTCAAACTCATCTAACGGTCCATGCTAGATCGTTACGTCCCTTCAAGGCGTTGGCTTTGATTCCCTCAGCAGCTCTGTCTCTAACGGTCTGGGTCATGACCGTTACTTAGTTCTAACGGTCTGTCAATAGATCGTTATATCCTCCAGAGAGCTTAGTTCTCAGAGCATACACTCTGACGGCCTATCTCCCAACCGTTTTATCCTTCTAACGGCCCTTCTCAGATCCATTACACTCTCCAGGGGCTATATTCTTCAGATCATTCTTGCCAAGTCAAGCCACAACTCATGCTCATTCGATTAAGGCAATCACATCTCATTCAGATCAACTTAATGCAACATAAGATTGATAAAAATTCCAACTCTGATTGTCAATTACATCATTTATGAAAAGCAAAATCAAGTTACATTCAGCTTCTTGTCCGCAAGAGGGCGGATCTTCCTCAAATCTTTGAGGTAGCCATGGCGCGCTTCGTCGTTCTCTTCCACTTGTGCTTGCCACGGACGCACCTTGCTGATCTCTCACATGGTCAGCGCGTTCCGGATCGCTCTTTCATCTTCCTTGGTCCCCATCTTCCTAGGTAGAAGGGGAGGGTAGTGTGATAGTGCAGGAGCTTCAATCCGAGGTAGTCCGATCTGAAGATGGCACCGGTGCGGGTTGTAGATCGCCATGGTAGTATTTCCCACTAGCTGGAGGTCCAGGCCTTGACGCCGCGGTATTCTAAGAAGAGTGCTCTGAAGGATTCTTGGTCGCATGATGAATTTCTCAATTGGTAAAGTATTGAAGAAGAGGCGTCATTCATCCCGTGTTTTCTTGTCCGCCGTCTTGCATTCAACCTGTGGAGAGAATCCAGATGCCCCTCTAATGAAGAAGAGAGGGTGGCTCTCGAAGATACGGCTAGAAGAAGTAATATCCTCTTTTTGGAATTTGATTCTCACTCCCATCCAACACTCAAGGAGTGTCATGGAGCCGAACAGAGGTCCTCCTAGGCAAGCCGAGATTAGTCCTTCATAGAGATATGAGAGGATCGCTTGAGAGATGGACATTCCCCGCCACAACCCACTAATAATGTTGAGATTTTGGATATCTAAGAGGTGGTCGGTTGTAGTGAAAAGGAAGACTCCGCATAAGCAAACCGCCACCGCCTTGGCTATGGCTTCATGTCTCTCCCACTTGTTCTTGCAATGAGAGACTATCCATTATGCCAAGGGTATCAAGTGAATGTGGTGTGGGCTGATCATGGTCCTCACGTCCTTTGGATTATGGATGAAATCACTCAAGATCAAGGACGGGTCAATAGGCTCAACAATGTAGCAAACTAGGTCTTCATCTCCTGCCTTAGTCTTAGGAAGGGCTAGGTAGGTTTCTACCTCCTCTAATAGGACTGTTGCTTCAAAGGAAGGGAAGATGAAGGTATGTGTTTGTGGATGCCACAATTCTATGAGGGCTGAAATACTAGGCCAATCTAATGACAATTTCTGGAAATTTTTGCCTAAAACCAAGAGAGGTTGAAGGTGCCATGCTTTAAGAATTGATGTAACCTCTAAAGGGAGTGCCTTTACCATGGGAGCCACCAACTTCAGATTAGAATAGCATCTTGGACCAGGAAGAGGCTAAGAAGAAGAAGAAGATCATGAGAAAGAGATGAAGTGCAGGAATTTCTGAACTTGGTTAGGTCATGGAAGCTTACCACTCTTTTAGCATTGGAGCTTAGGTGCTTGGGGAATGAGGTCAGCCTTTGTAGCTCTCCATACTCCTTTCTTGCAGCTTTGGGTCCGGTATAGATCTTCTCCTCCATAGCCATCACCTCGAAGCTTCTCTTCATCTTGTTTCCTGCCCTTTAGGAGAGATTTTTCAGCCCTTCTAGCAGAGAAATTTAGAAAGATACGATTTTGGCTAAGTTTCCAAGTTTTAAAAGTCTTGATTTTTGGCTTTAAAGAGATAAGATTCGGATTGGAAGGCTTTATCTTAAGTTTGGGAGAAGTCTAGAATGGATTGGAGGCTTCTTATCTCGGATTTTGCCCCTTGCGGCTCAATCCGTCTCGGAGTACAATTCATGCTCTAACGGTCTATCGTCGGACCGTCACTTTCCTCTGACGCGCCAGCTCTGGGTCGTCACATTTTCTGTGGGTTTAATTTGGTCCAACCTTGTTCTGTCAAGCTTAACGGTCTAGCATCAGACCGTTATATTCTTATGACGCGTTCTCTCTGAGCCGTTACATTATCTGCTGATCAGTTTTGGCTTCTTCTTGGTCAATCATTCTCAACGGTCTTGCTCATGACCGTTGTCTATCTCCGACGCACTGTGCTTGAGCCGTCACATTTCTTGCATATTTTTTTAAGTCTATACATCCCATTCATCATCCCAGTCTGTACAGCATTTTGAAGTTTGAACATCATTGATGAAGTCTATACATCACTTTGAAGCATGTACAACATTTTGAAGTCTGCACATTCATTCTTCATGTTGAAGTCTACACATCATGTTGAAGTCTACACATCGTTGTTGAAGTCTATACAGCATGTTGAAGTCTATACATCATTTTGAAGCCTGTACAACATTTTGAAGTCTGGACATCATGTTGAAGTCTAAAGTCCATACATTGTACAAGTCCACACGTCGCTCAAGTCTGTACATTCTTCAAGTCTGTACATTCTTGATCCAAAGTCCATACCTTCTCCAAGTCTGTACATTCTTGATCCAAGTCCATACATTGCCCAGGTGTGCACAACCCCAAGTCTGTACATTCCTTGTCCGAAGTCCATACGTTCTTCAAGTCTGAGCACCCTTTGCTAAAAAGAAGTCTATACATCATTTTGGTCAAGTCTATACATCACTTGGGCAAGGTCTGTACACTCTTGAGTATAGTCAGTGCATTCATAGTTCAATCTCACTCTGTCGAGTATGACGGTCTTTCTCATGACCGTTACTTATCTCTGACGCCCCGCTCTTGAACCGTCACATTTCCTGTTAGTTGCCCTGATGTCCTATTGCTCTGCCATCTTTAACGGTCTAGCATTTGGCTGTTACTTATCTCTGACGCCCCAGCTCTGGGCCGTTACTCTTCCTACTGCTCAGTTCTACAAATTTGGGCTCTGTCCTCTCTGACGGCCTCCATCTGATGCGTTACTTGATCCTAACAGTCTGGACCTCGACCGTTACTTTGTCTGCTGCTGAGATTGTGCTATTCCTTTCTGCCTCTGTTTAGACCTGGCGGTCTTACACACTTTCCATTCTATTCCTCCTGTCCATCATTTCACCCGCACATCATCTTATCCACACATTTCATCCATACATGTCCACATGCATTTCCTACATTTCCAATCACATATTCACACATTTGTTCCTGCATTCACATACACACATCCATTCATTCACAAAAACAAACAAAAGACCAAAAAGAAATTCTCATTCCATTTTCATCATAAGTTATGTACAAGTAATAAGAAAACCGGAAAAAAATGCATCACTCGGCCGGCTTATCCGCCGGGCCGCCATCATCATCTCCGCCCTCGGGTCTCCGCGCGGGTGGCGCTATGGAGGCGCTCTCCTCCTGCTGTCCCCTCTCCGCCCTCTCATTCCTCTGCTGGCCAGAGGAGCTAGCGAGGAAGTCCCCTATCGAGCCGCTCGGGGCAACGCTCCTCCGTGCCCCACTCTGGGAGGCACTCCGCTCCGATCCCCGGCCCATCATCCTGACCGTGCGCTCCATTGTCCGTAGCTCGATCTTCAGCTCGAAGATCTGACGCCGCGTGTCCCGGGCCTCGGTCCGGTAGCGATCCAAGTCCGTGGTCCCAGTCCGGAGTCGCTCCACCTCGGCTTGTGACCGAGTCAGCTCTGCCCGGAGTCGCTCTGCCTCCGTCCGAGCCGATTTCACCTCGGCCGCTGCTGTGGCTAGCTCTCTCGCCTATAGATGGCATTTCATATAGTTAGTCACATAAGCATTTAAAAAAGCATTTAAGTCAAAGCATTTAGCATCCTACCCGCTCCGTGAGGGTAGCCTCCGCCTCCTCGGCCCGGGCAACCGCTCGGGCGAACTCGGCATACCGCTCAGCTCTGTCCCCGGTAGGCTGTGAGGAAGACGATGGGGCATCCGGTCCGGCTCTTTGGGCTCCCTCGGCCCGCTGTATTTAGAAGTCATAGTCAGTCATTATAATTGTCATCATAATCATTTTAATCATTTTAAGTCCAGGAATTTTACCAGAAGCTCCAAAGCGGTCCGGTACTCGTCCCGCTGCTAGACGGTGGCATGGAGTAGCCCCTCGAGCTCGGCTATCCTTCCCTCGGGGTCTAGCTACATTTAGAAGCATGAGTCATTGCATATAGTATATAGCATTGTGTCATATAGAAAGAGTTTAGGGTTTAGAAGTTGCATACCGGTTGTCGGGTACCTCGGTACACCGGGTCCCCGTACATTCGAGCGAAGGCTTTCAAGTACGCCTCATCACTCTCATCCCGCTCCTTCACTGCTCTGCCCTGCTTGTTCCAATCATGGGAATACTTCACCTTCCGGGCGCACCAATCTATGTTGCCGCTAATTCCCTTCGCTGACTTGCCCGGGCGCTCGTCACTGTGGCGTGGAAAGGTCACCTCGGGTTGGTGTAGTCCCCGAGTCCTCAGAATCAACCGGTAGTGGAGTGGCTCGATGATATGGATGCAGTGCAACCATATGTCTCATCCCCGATATGAGAGGGCTGCCTCCACCCATGGCTGACCCTCGTAACTCTCACCTTTGTACAGGGTCCATCTCACCTGAAAGCATATTAGTCCATTCATAAAATCAACATTTAGAAGCATATAAAAGCATATAGATCATTTAGAAAGCATTTGTGAGTTCAGGCTTACCACCGTATGCGGGAAGGAATCCAAATCATCATGAATAGCCCGGGTCAATCTGATGATCGACCCCGGGTCCCTCGTGACCACCCATCACCTCGCGATCGGGATGCGGCCGGCGTGGAGTAGCGTGCCTCTCCCGATGCCCGGGAGGTACATGTAACTCCAGATCTGCATTTAGAAGTCAAGTCAGTCAACTGCATAATCATTTTCATAAGCATAATCATAATCATATAGAAAGCATTTAAATTACATTTACCTGTAGGAAAGGCGAGAAGCCGCCCAGCATCGTCTGTCGGTCCGTCGTGCTGAGGGACTCAAACAGGAAGGCTAAGACTGCCGCTCCCTAGGCATATTTTCCAACTCTGCCCAAATCCTGGATCATCGGTAGCAGCCTGTAGCTGATGACATCTGCCCGAGTCACGAATAGGAGCTTCCCGAACAGTAGCATCAGGAATCATCTCAGGATGTGATCTCCCTCCGGTCCCGCCTCTGCCGCCACGTGAGGGCGCACCTGATCTATCACTCTGCCGAGGTGCTCCTCTGGTAGCTCTCCCACGGCTATGGCTGCTCCTCTCAGTCCTAGGCTCTCCTGCAGTACTGATCTCGAGAGCTGGGATGACGTCTGCCCCGATCTGATCAAATCCAGCCCCAGCAGCTCCTGGGCCATCTCTCGGTAGTCTCGGTATGTCCATCCTGTCACTGTAGCTCCGTGCACCCGCAGTCCGGCAATCCTCGCCATGTCTTCCAACGTCGGGATCATGTGACCCCACGGGAAGATGAACGCCCTGCTGACTGGATCCCACCGCTCGTGTAAAGCGTATAGCAGTGGAGTATCCATCTGGATCACTTCGATGCTCAGCACCTCGGCGAACCCCATGCCGGCCAATCTCTCTCTCTTGTAATTGGGTAGTGCCTGGTACACCGCCCGGATCTGAAGCCAAGAGATCCTCATCCGTCTCTTTCCCTGCATTCATTTTAGAGCATAAGTTAGTCAATTGCATCATAAAATCATTGCATAAATGAAAAACAAAACAAAAAATTGAATAATTGAAAACATAAAAAATAAGTTCTGGCCTCTGGTGGTTATAACGGCCCTGGGATGGGGCGTTACTTGTATCTAATGCACCAAGGGTGGCGCGTTAGGCTTGTGACGGTCCCTGGAAGGACCGTCACATTCTCTGCTAGAGGGCGTTTTTCCCTTGCATTCCGTGGCTTTCCCACTTTGGCCAAAAGGCCTACAATGGATCCTAATGGGTTCATAGACCCATCTTTTACCCCCCATTCACACATGCATGCATATAAAAACACAAAAAAATTAAAATTTTGGAAAATGGGGTGGGCGGCCTACCTCTCGGTCTTGGCCCCTCTTCCTCTTCTTCTCCTGTTCCTTGGGTTCTACCTCGTCCAGGGGAACCTCCCCTTGATCTTCCTCGGCCGTGGGAACATCCTCCTCCACCCTTGGCTCTCTCCTCACCCTAGTTTCTTCCTCCACGGGCGGGACGGTCTCTCGCTCTATCCGGCGGTGAAGGCGGCGAATCGCCTTCTTCTTCATCCCTCTCTCCCTCTTCTTCGGTGGCTGGGAACCCTCGTCGCCGGCCATCTGGGTGGTGGTCGCCGGTGGTCTCCTCGGTTGGGGTTTTTTTTTGGGAGCGCTTTGGCGTTTGAGGCTTGAATGAATGTTGAATGAAGATTATGACCGTTCGGTTTGTTTTTTTTGAACGCTCAGGAAATATGACGGTCTGTCGTCCGACCGTTACAGTCTCTGACGCGTACTCCTGAGACTGTTACATGGATTTGAACTGTTTTATTGAAGAATGTGAACCGCCTAGTCTCTAACGGCCCTTCCATGGTCCGTTACTTTATGTAACGCCCTCTCCACAGACCGTTACAGCTTGCAAGTTTCTTGATCAATAAAATGGTCTATTTAATGCTTGAATGATCACATTTTCTTCCATGGTGCATATTATTAATGCTTCTCATGCGTATGAGTGGTTATGCCTCGTTTCATGCTCATATTTATTGTTGGATAACCTCTTTATTCATGGATGAAGTTATGAACAGCATCATGCTTTGCCGTTCGTAAGAAAGGTAAGTCAGGTATTGTATCTCGCTCCCTTATCCCTTTAATGCATTATTATATGTTATCTATGATATATTATCTCGAGAACCGGCT
Source organism: Amorphophallus konjac (assembly GCA_022559845.1). Taxonomy (NCBI): domain Eukaryota; kingdom Viridiplantae; phylum Streptophyta; class Magnoliopsida; order Alismatales; family Araceae; genus Amorphophallus; species Amorphophallus konjac. The sequence goes on along the minus strand of CM040121.1, from coordinate 433,868,062 downwards.
AGTCATTCATGTGTTCTGGGATCTGATGTTCCCCTTAAACAAAAATGATGATGATCTAAGTACACATGTTTAATCGTTGGATAGGCCGTTAGGTTGGAAAAATTTGGGGACGATGGTTCTGTCTTGCACGTCGTGGTTGCAGATAGTGTCCTAACCCTTATTTCTCCGATCTAGCAATATTATTCTCGAGTATCTTGTTATTTTATCTTACTTTGCATTCGTTTTAACGATTTCTTTTTCTTTAGCCCAGCATACATCATACGCATATTTGAGCATTCATGATATTCATCTGTTCAAGGTGTCTCAATGATGGTGAATAGCTGTGTTCTTGATCTCGAATAAGGAGAGACATTCCACTCTGAATTCGAAGGTTTCCTTCGATCTTTTTGCTTGATTTGGTTGGCTAAAGATTCCTGTCTGGAGTTTAGTCAGTTCTCTTTCCTTTCCGCTACCTCCGGCGGCTAGCCGTGTTTCCTTTCCTTAGTTGTTAGTTTCTCCAGACTTGCATCCTTTGGTTAGCTATTTCCTTGTGATCAGTTCGAAGTTTTCCAGAAAATTCCTATCGCTTGTTGGTAAAGAACGGGTGTCATTTTACCTTAACGCCCACTTTTTAGTCCGCACTGCTTCATTTCCGCTTCATCTCCATGTTCCATTTCGCTTTCGCTTCACCTCCACTCGCTCCCCTGCAAAGAGGACGTTAAGGAGGGGCATCTGTTGACACCCGTTTTATGACCGATAAGTCGGGTCATCTCCTTGTTCATTCTATGTGATGCTCCAAGTTATTCATTCCTTCGTTGAGTCTCCTTCATCAGTTTAAAGTTTATTTCATGGGTCTTCTCCTTGGTTGAGTATGGTTCCGCGATTTCTCGTTTGATGAAGCTTAACAAGATCTTATCATTTTGATCCTTATTGTTTCTAACGGTCTGCACATGGGGTGTTACTTCTCTTATAACGCATGTGCCCATGGCCGTTATATATTAAAGAATCCTACAACTTAAGGTTTTGTTCCAAATCCTTATCTTTTGCCTATCCATTAAGTCTAACGGTCTATCGTGCAGCCGTTACTTTTCTATAACGCGTCCACCCATGGCCGTTAATTTCATTCAAGAGTCTCATTGTTTTGATCTGCTTCCGTTGATCTTATCTCTTTTGAGATAAGGTTGAATGTGACGGTATCCCTCTAACGTGTTATTTCCATCTGACGGTCTGTCAAGCAGCCGTTACATTCAACAGAGAGTCCTGGCAGTTCAGGCCTTTTCTCTGCTACTCCGTGGTCGAGATAAGAGTTTGATCTTGTGATTTCTCTTCCAAATCTGATCCTCAGAGCCTTCTGTTTGTTTCTATGGACTCTTGGTAATATTATCTTCAAGTTTTTGCTAAGAGTTATCCTCTTTTCTTGCTGGATTATCCTCTGCTCAACCAGAGATTTTGAGGGCCTATAAATAGCACCCTTAACTTCATGGTCCGAGAGAGGAAGATTTGGAGTTTACGTCGAAGTGCTGCCGCATCCTAGAGCCACATCCAACCATGGAGAATTATTCCTCACGTCCATCTGCTTCACGGTGAAGGGAATATTCGTTTCATTGTGTTTGAGTTTCCATCATTGTCATACTTGTGTTCTTCCTTCTTCTCAAAGCATTGTCCCACTTCTTTCTTCCACATTCTGCATCTATTTTCATCATCTAAACATCTTCCCTATCTTTTAAAACGCCCAGAGGGGTTAAAAAACTAAAACTTTCCCAGTACTTCCCTTTCCTTTTGAATGATCTTAATTTCCTTAAGAATTGATACTACGCTTGTTTAAAGGGCTGATCTGGGTTTGTTTTCTTGTGTTTCACGTTCTTTGGCAGGTTTACAGGTTCATCAAACGAGGCCCAAGTCTTCTGGCCGGCTGGAAGATTTGGAGTTCAAAGAATTCATAAGCTATTTCTGCAGGTTGTTCGACGGTCTTGAGAAGACGCGTCAGGTTCATATAACGGTGCATCGTGCGACCCTCACACTCCTGTGACGCATAGGGTCTGGACCGTTACATTCAAGGCTGATATGCAGATTTCACTGGTTTCTCTCTTCCGTGGGCGGGTGCTTCATCCACCTATTTCCAAGGTATTTTCAAGTCCTTGACTTGTGTTTACTTTGGTGGCGATCACGTTCTTTTCTTAGTATTGGGCATTGATTTCTCTCTCATATCTCTTACTTCCTTTGCTTGTTCCACCCACGCGGTGTGTTTTATTTGCTTTTGCTCCACGCCCCGGCGTGTGTTTTTCTTTATTTCCTTAGATTAGTTTGGTTGAGATAGCATGCCCATGCTAGAGCTTGTTTGGATTGCCTAGGTTCATGGTTCACATGTCCTTGGGTTGATTGAGATCATTGATTTTTGCTTATCATCTCTACCATACATCACAAACCCACAAAAAGAAGGAAGCAAATAAATCTACACCAGGCAGGTAGGACTCTAGAGGTGGCCCCTACAGGCTCAAGAGGTGGCTCCCATTATGTAGCACTTTGTCCCATTACGGGTTCAAGAGGTGGCTCCCATAGCGTAGCACTTTGCCCTGCGTGGCACTTAGTTCCCACACTTCCGGCTAGGGTATAGCTCTGATACCATTCTGTCACGCCCCGTACTCTATACCGTCGAGGTATTATCCCCTTTAGCCTACCGGCATCACGGTTTTGTCCCTTTCTAAGAGTGATCGGCTCTAGAATGGAGGACTTCCTAGGAGGTCACCCATCCTAGTACTACTCCCCATTAAGCATGCATAACTTCAGAGTTCTTTACAAGAACTGAGCCGATACTTCAAAAGGTGCCTTGGTGATATATAGTACAACTTAGCTATATTTGAGGGTGTTACAGCAGACCTACTTGATGGTTAAAGTTGTGTGCGGACTGTGGGCCATTGGATTGGCTTTGACGGAGTGCGAACATTTATTGCCTAGAGTTGATGAATGGTTTGACCGGCTCTGATCAAGGTGGATGTTCTCGAGGTAGATTCGAGATTTATTATATGCAGTTGCTGAGAAAATAGTTCTTAGGTCTCGACAAGGGTGCTGTGAGTAGTCGGTGAAGATAGTTGGGTTAACTAGCACCCTGGTAATTTTGTGGATCAGTGCGCCGAGTGTTCGGCGGTGATGATATCTGGGGACCCAGTCGAGGTTTAAGTGGAGGTCGTTAGAAGAAGGACCTGGTTATGGCAGATCGAGAATGTATGGGGTTCAGTGTAGATTGTGGCACTGTTGACTGAATCGTTATAAAGGAAGCAAGGCACTCTCCTACTCTAAAGGATATGTGACGAATGTTGTAAAATTATGCATTATTTTCTGACCCCTGTGGTTTTGTGTGACACACGTGAGTGCCAAGCATTGGCAAGTGATGGTTGATCAATTAAGAGTGAAGTTCCAAGGTTTGAAAAAAAAGTGTGGGAGGATGGAACAGACGATTCCTTGGTGTAAGGGCTCCTGAAGTCATGGTGTTGATGGAGGCCCCCATGCTGTTTTAAATTGGAAGGAGTTTTTTGAAGCTTTGAGTTTAGAGTTGGTGTAATTGTGGATCACGAAGTTGGTATGGGTAACCTCGTCATACTCCCCTGAGAGGTTGGAGTTGGCATGAGGGTCAAGTTGGAACCAGAGGTGGTATCCTGATGGAGTGCGGATTGGTGAGAGAAGATAACATGTGTTAGAGCCGATGGATGAGTTGCTGAGATTTGGAAATGGTTGGCTCTTGTAGAGAAGCAGGAGAGGAGAGCGAAGCAAGAAAAGAATTCCAGTCAACATGTGGCCGGTGGCTGGTGGATGGACTTCTGTAGCTAGGGTGTTGGCCAGTCAAGATAGGTTGGAAAATGCTATGAACCATGGAATTGTGAGGCCTAAGGTGGCCGCTCGCGTTGTGTCCCATATGTGTAAATGGGATTGGTGAGAAATTGGTGTTGGGACCAGAGTTGGTCCAGTGATGTTCATTAGTGCTCCAGTTCGCAAGGTATAGGATGTTGGTGGCTTGGAGCTGTCGAAAGAGTTATGTTCGACAGACGTGGAACCTCATGTCCTGATTGGACTGTTGAGTATGGTTCCCTAGTTGTAGTGGGAGTTTGTGTGTGGGTCACATCTCCTTGTTGTGTGGGGATTTTGTCGAGCAATGCTCGTGTCTTTGAGATCTAAGTGTAGCTAAGGTGATGTAAGACTCATCCTTCTTTGGTGTGTCTTGCTCAATGCGAGGGTTTACATGAGTAGTGAATGTGGAGCGAGCGTGATGAGGACACATGCCACAACACACGCCGGGGAACGAGGACACGTTGGAGTCTCTTCGGCTTGAAGAGATGACGTGGACGCGACGATCAAGCTATCACCTTGGTTTATGTTTTTAGCCTTGTTGGGCCCTATTTAGTCCATGTGGATAATTACTATTGTAAATGGGCTAGATTAGAGTTAGTGGGCTAGAATAGTATTGGGCTTGAAATTGGGCTTTTTGAATTGGTCAAATGGGCCAAGAGGGATCTAGTGTGAAAGGGATCTAATGTGAATGGGGTTAACCAATGTGAATGGGTTAGCTAATGTGAAAGGGGTCATGGCTAGGTGTGAAAGGTTCATAGGCTTAAGTGTGAATGCATGGATGGAAGGTGGCTAGTGGAAGGGGGCGCCCCCCCTTTGCTTGGTCCAAGATGGGAGGCTCTTCCTTCCCATTCAAACTTGGCATCTTTTACCCCCTCCCCTTGCCTTGGTCGACCAAGCCACCTTGACAATGAAAGGAGGCCGCCCTCCCCTCCCTCTCCCTCTCCCCATGCCATTCTCCAACCCCTCCCCTCTCCCCATGTCTATATAAGCATATGTATAGTGTTCTTGTAAGGCCAATGAAAGAATGAAATTTTGAATGAAGAGTGTTCTTGTGAGAGAGTGATTCTCTTGTTCTTCCTTGAGTGTGATGCTCAGGAGCCCTAGGTCCTGCGACGAGATCTAGCCGGGGTGCGACTCCCTTTGCCGAGGTGCGACGCCGAGGCTTTGTTATCGCCGTGTTCGAGTGCCGCTTCCAAATCTGTCCGCCTAGATTTCATCTCCAGATTGCGAATCACCTATAGCCGTCTTGTGGTCGGATCTGAATATGGTGATTTTACCAGAGTTAGATCTACAAGTCCGGAGCAATCCAGTGCCAGTTTTACATCGATCGGAGTTTGAAATCTCCAGCAACAATTTCGATCGTGAAGCCGTGCAACTCTGTCCAAGTCTTCTATCCAGATCTTCAATTCTCTGATAGTAAAATTCTATAGATCTACTCTCAGATCCTTTAATTCTGAAATTATGATTGATCATAGATTTTTCTATCTTCCTTGCGTCGCCGCCAAGCTCGTGCCATTCTGAGGTCCGTGCTTATCGTGACATTGATTTTGGTGAGGCTGCGCAAGCTGATCTGTGCGGATCCAACCCAGTACCAACAACAACTTGCAGAAGCTGCGCCGCCTTACTCCTCTCAGATCTGACTGAGGGCTTTGGTATGGATCTTCCTCCAGGCGTCGCTGACATTCTCCAGATAGCGGAGATCCAATCCGACACTAGAGCTAATTTTCCCAGATTATTCATTCTCGCTGTGCAGTTCTGTGCGAGCAGAACTTGAGCCTCAGTGCAGGCGTTGTTCTGCCCAGATCCGAGAAGATCTGATCACGCCGTTCAGACCAGGTGATCTTCAGCTAGTCACCAACGTGCTTCCATAAACGGCACCCTGATCGGACGTCGGATCCAGCCGTACCGACTTCCGCAAGTCTGCTGCACCGGGTGACCCGCGGGGGCAGAACCGCTTGGGTTTCAATCGGCTCACCCGATCGGCCCCGACTCGCCTACCTCGTCTCCTACGAGTGCGGCCCGTCAACCTGAGCTCCAGCAGCCCCGAAATTGTGCTTGTAGCCTATTATCTCCCTATGAGGAGTGGGACATTTTTTTGAAATTGTAATAATATTTATTTATTGTGTATCGGGGTTATCGAATTCGGCCGAGGTTTCTTCCCCACGTGCTAGTCGTGGAGGTACGCACGACGTTCCTATCCCAACATTTGCTCATTTAGTATATTTTCTCATATGCTGTGTTTTTGAGATTAGGGCCGTAGCCAAATTACAAATCATCGCGGTTGTGAGTGTGAGTACCCGTCCCATAGTCAAGTCGAGCACCGAGTTGGAACTGCACCACCCTAGGCGACAGTGGTTCCTTAACCGCTACGATCCCGCGTTTCCCTCGTAGGGACGATCGTTGGGCTAGAGTGAGTTTCTTGTTGAGAGACGCCTCCACTCGGAGAATCGCCACGGAAGTCAGCCGCCCGGCATACCTTAGCGTGCAAGTGCTGGCCACACTTTGAGTCAGTCATAGGTCTTAGCCCGTTCGAGTCTCATCTCGCATCAAATTGGTCTCGAGTCTCATTCGTCCCACATCAGAGCAAGTTTTTCTGCTCGTGTTGGTCTGGCTGTGTCCCTCAGGAGGTTTTGTGTGGAGTTTTAAGGGTCGTGCTAGAAGGGGTGGGAGCATTCCTAGGTTCCCAGCGGAGTGCGTCCTTCCTCCTCTGTGTGTTATGGTGTGTTCCTTTGAATTTCGAGGATGAAATTTCTTTAACGAGGGAGGAATGTCATTGATGAACCTGATTTTATCCCAGAGAAATAACTCAGATTTAAGGGTGTGGGACCACTCCCAAGCACCTCATGAGGGCTAACTATTTAGCATCCCTACAGCACCCCAGACTCAATCGGGGATTCAAACCAACTTGTCGTGACTCACGGCGACTCCGACAACAAGTGGGGACCATCCTCGACCACCAGGTGGGCGGCTTCGCTTGCTTACAACTCAGCCACCTGGGCCAACCCGGGGGCACCCCAGCAACACGCCGTACTAAATGGCACTCGACAACAATGTTGTGCCTCTTAGGCACAAGCATATGCTATGTTGTTTTGATGATAGCAACACAGTGAGAGTATCACAGGTGCATTCATAACAGTGAGTCAGTATAGATGCATTGCATTCTGTCAGTTAGCTTCAGTTCAATATCTGCTTTGTGCATACATTGCATCAGTGCACTTAGATGGGTCGACCCCCCCAGATTCGCATGTCTATACATCGCGCATTCTGAAGTGTGTACAGTCAGTGCATCAAGTCTACACAATGCACACACACACAGGTCTATACACTGCAGACACACAAGTCTACACACTCAATGTCTATATATTATCTTGTGTTGTGTTTGTGCATCGTTTAGAACATAAGTCTATACATCCTTTAACTGTGTAAGTTCATACATCGCTTTTGGGGCAGACATGGCAAGTCTATACATTGGACTTGAACATTGGCAAGTCTGTACAGCCGGCCTGTTCATGCATTCATCGAACAAGTCTATACATTCATGCATTGTTCATAAAGTCTGTACATTGGACTGTTCATGCATTCATCGAACAAGTCTATACATTCATGCATTGTTCATAAAGTCTGTACATTGGATTGTTCATACAGTGTCTTTCAAAGTCTATACATTCATGCTTGTTCATTCATCCAAGTCTATACAGCCCTTTGCATTGCACTTAATGTCTATACATTGTGCATCGTCTTACTTAGTGTCTCATGCTAAGCATATAGGAAGTCTGTACATCGTCTGCTTTCCATGCATCGAAGTCTGTACATCATCCATCGTCTCAACTTGTATTTCATGCCAAGTCTGTACAGCCTATTTAGCGTCTCATGCATCGTCTTGGTGGAAAGTGTGTACAGCCGTCCGTCTCAGGTAGCGTCTCTCTTTGTGTCCCACTGTTGAAGTCTGTACATTGTTTTACTGTTAAAGTCTATACAGACTTCACCGTCTCATTCACCGTCTCATGCAAGTCTGTACATTTGGTATATTTTACCTACGTTGCAACCAGCAAGTCTGTACAGCGAGTTGAAGGCTGGCTAAGTCTATACATCGCACAACATTCAAGTATGTACATTGTGCATCAATTGAGTTGAAGTCCATACATCGTTCAGGTGTCTGTCCAAGTCTCTACATTGCGTAAGTCTATACATTGGCGGCTGAACGTTCTTCAAAGTCTTCACATTGCATCGTGTGCTTCATCATTCAAGTCTGTACAGGGTCTACTTGGAATGCATTGGTCATCAAGTCTACACACTCTGTGTGTCTGCATCGCATTCATCAAGTCTATACACTCTTGTGTCTGCATTGCATTCACGCTAAGTCCATACACTGCATTTGGGCATTGTTCTTCACAGTAAGTATGTACATTGTTCAGAACGCCAAATCCATACAGCCATTGTGCATACTTCACCTTGTGCATCACTGCACACACTGCAAAGTCTATACATTGTCTTCGCATTATCAAGTCTATACATTGCTTGATGCATCGAACGAAGTCTATACAATGTGTCGACACTGAACTGATAATTCTCTGTCTGACAGGCTCTGTTCGTTGGGCACGTGATCCGAGGCTAGAATGGCTGACAGGATGACACGTGACCAAAACACTTGGGCGGGAAATGTGGAAGACACGCGCCCAGCAGTGCCCTCCTGCTGGCTGCTGCTATAAAAGGAAGTCTTCTTCCTCAGGAGAAGACTGATCGAAAGTGTGGGATCGAATGCAGAAGCCTTGAAGGAAAAGCAGAGAGCAGAGAGCCTTTCGATCCAGCAGAAAAGAAAAAGAAAAGAGAGAAAAGGAAGAGAGTTGAGAGAGTGAAGAGTTGAGAGAGATGTTCCTCAGATCTTTGGTTCAAAACCAGATCTGAGGTTTGCTCACTTGGTTGAGCTATATTCCCTGCAGGGATTTCTTTTATATTTTGTTTGTATTTTGTTTTGCTTTTTGAAACTATTGTGTTCAAGTTGTGTGGCAGCACTTGCAGTGGAGGATTCCACTGGACGGCTAAGCTGTATTGCCCAGCGGTTTTGCATAGAAGGATTCCTCTGGACAGCAAGCTGTGAGGCTCAGCAGGCGAGGTGGGTACCTCGGACAGCAAGCTATGAGGCTCAACGGGTTGTAGGCAAGCTGTGAGGCCCAACGGTTCGAGCTGTGAGTCAGCAGTAATCCACACTCGGGTTGAGTGTGGGGTGGATGTAGGTCTGGAGGACCGAACCACCTAAAAGCCTTTGTCTACTGTGTGATTGTTTTGTGGTTTGCCTAGCTTCTATATTTCTATCTTCGCACAGTAGATGTATGTTTAGGACGGTTCTTCATCTGTTCTGGGTGGCATTCGCATTGTGCCCACTATATGTTCAGTAGAAGTTTTCATTCCGCATTTGATTTTGCTGCAGTAATTTTTTAACGGGTGATTGATCTATTCACCCCCCTCTAGATCACTCTTTAGCGTCCCAACAATTGGTATCAGAGCCTAACTCTTTGTGCAAGACTAACATCCTAAAGAGGATCGGCCATGGATGCTAGAGGGCTAACAGCAGAGGGTCAGTCCACTATGAAGCCACCATTCTTCGATGGTTCCAACTTCCCATATTGGAAGAACCGATTGCAGGTCTTCGTCAGAGCCAAAGATTACGAGGTATGGAAAATTGTGAGCAAAGGTCCTTATGAGCTACATGAGAATGAGGAATTATGGACCATAGAAGAAGTCCGGAAATCTACTCGGAATTGGAGCGCTATCAACGCCATTCAGTGTGCACTCCATCCCACTGAATTTGACAGAGTGTCATCCTTCAAGACAGCGAAGGAGATGTGGGATACCCTCAAAGTTATCTATGAGGGAACATCTGAAGTGAGAGAGATGAGGGCAAATATGCTCGTGTCAAAGTATGATGCATTTCGGATGAAGCCTGGTGAGACAGTGACCGAAATGTATGCTCGTCTGACCATCATCACAAATGGTCTAAGAAATCTGGGAAAGAGTTATACTGATCATGAAGTTGTAAGGAAGATCCTTCGATCGTTGACTCCTATATGGCATACCAAAGCAACTGTGGTTGAGGAGTCAAAAGATCTACAAAAGATGAAACCCAATGAGCTGATAGGTTCCTTGATGGCGTACGAGATGAATTTACTACAAGCTAAAGAGCTCGAAAATAGGAAGCCTATTGCTCTGAAGGCCAAGCATAGCTGCTCAAAACAGTCCAGCAGTATTGGATCATCCAGTGATCGGAGTTCATCTGGATCAGATCTTGAAAAGGATGAAATAGCTATGATCACAAAAGAGTTCAGTAGATTTCTTAGAAGAGAAGGGAAGAATCTCTACAGAAAATACCACAGCAGGAAGCAAAACAAGTATAAATTTAACCCTGCTGAAAAATCTGATGTTAATGCTTGTTATCATTGCAGGAAGACAGGTCATATGAAGGCTGATTGTCCAGAGTTACAGAAAATGAAAGGAAGATCATGGAAGAAAGCGCCAAAGGGAAAGGCCATGGTCAGTACATGGAGTGATGAGGAAGAAGGCACGCTGAGCACTTCCTCAGATAGTGAAAAATCAGAAAAGGACATCTGCTTGATGGCCAGGAATGGAGAAGAAGAAGAAGAGTCTGATCAGGTATCATCCCTTTTTGAACATTACACTATTTCTGATTGGGTAGATGCTTATGGAGATCTGTTAGATAAAGCTAATGATATTAGGAAGGAAAACAGACTCTTGAAGAAGAAAATGAACTCTCTGGTTAATGATAAAACTCTTTCTGATAAGGTTGCATGCTTACAATCAGAGAATGACAAATTGAAAAATGCATGTTCTGAGTTTGATGAATTAAAACATGTTGTGATTGATTGTAGGAAAGAAAAAGAATTGCTGAAAAATGTTGTTGATGAATTAAAATTGAAAATTCAGAAGTCTGAAAAAGAAATTAAGATTTCAAATGAAAAATATGAAGCTGTCTTGTCAGTGAATGTTGAATTGAAGAAAACTATTGAAAATCTGGAAAATGAAAATTCTGAAAAAATGAAAATAATTGAAAGCATGACCCAAGGAACAAAAAATCTAAATGCCTTGCTAGGGTCAAAAGTTAATTTCAGAAAGGAGGGTCTCGACTTTAATCCCTCAGCTAAAAAGAGCTTTGAATTGAAAACTATTTCATTTGTGGGAGAAAGGAATAGAGGACCACTCATAAAAATGGTCAATGAAAAATCTGCTTTCAAAAATGTAAAATCAAAAGTGTCCAGTGCTATGGACAAGGGAAAGCAAAAAGTTGTTGAGCCTAAGGCTGCATGCTCTTCTCCCATTGATAAGTCCAAGGCTAGGGGTCAGCTAGCTAGCACATCAAAACCCCAGCCCAAGGCTGCTAAGTCTCCATCACCATCAACTGCCCAGAAAAAGACCCAACATAAGTCAGTTCAGAAACCTAGTGGGTCAAAGGTGGCAGGGATACCTAGTGTAGCTAGGAACCAGTCTGCTCATCCCTATTTCCCTAGAGCCCAAGTCTATCATCACAATCACTCACAAACATTTAATAGGTTTGGGTGGAACCCTGCATACATGAGGTCTAGGTATCAGAATTTCCCCACTTGGTATCAGCCCTATAGACCTCAGCCAGCTAGGAGATGGGATAGTCAGTTTAGGACATGGAGTCCTAGTCACCAGGGGTTCTATGGTCAGCCTAGGACCAATTTGGGCCACAACTTCCAGCACAATCATTGGCCAAGGCACTGGCAGAAAAACAACAATGCTTTTAATAAAATGAATGCCAGGACTACACAACAACCATCAAAGCACCAGAAAAAGAAAACTGAACCTATTGGTGCTGAGAAAAAGAAAAATAACAAAAAGAACTCTCAAGCAGTAAAATCCACCAAACCTTCCACATTCACACAAATGTGGATCCCTAAACAGCTTTTGTCATGTTTTCACTCTCATATGTCTGTTTCTGTCTTGGGGCCCAAATTATCTTGGGTTCCAAAATCTGCTCCCTAAGTGTGTTTGCAGGTATGCCTGGTAGCCGGGAACAAAAATGTTGAAACAGGAATAGCTACTCTAGGCATATGACAAGAGGCAGGGCCAAAAGTTCTAAAAGTTGATGCAACACTAAGGGTAAAAAAAATAAATCAGTCAGGTAAAGCAGGTAAGTGACTTACCTTCAGAATTGAATTGAGAAAGTCATGTTGATTCGGTTGCTTAATTTCTGATTTTCTCTTCTTGTCTAGCTGATCAGTCTGCATTCCAGACTCAGCTACTGATTTAATTCTGCATAAATTTGATGCTCTTCTTCTGCCATCTATTGCACTGAGTTTGAATGGTTCATTTAATGCATATAGTTGATGCATGTGTCTAATGTCTGCATTTATCATTTGCATCAAGAAAATTGTTCAATGCATATAGGACTGCTTTGCACTGCATATATCACTTGCATAACATTGGTATATTAAATGGTAAGCTACTAAAAGACAGGGAAATCTGCCTGGAGGTTCTTACTATGTGTGAGATGGTCCTTGAGACCAGGTTCTTCGCTAAGTACCAAGGGTCAAGTCCTCATGTAGAACAGTGTACTGCATCATATTTGAAAAATCTGAAAAGAAATGATCATTGCATAGTATATTTTTGCATCTTGGTGTGAGGGGGAGCTGAGAGTTAAGTTCAGTACTTTGAATCCTTTTCACTTCTCATTGTCCCCATTCAATTCATTCATATTCTTTAACATCAGATGCTCTTAGACCTTCATGCCTATTGCCATCACTGTTTAACAATTGCTATCATTTCCCTATCACTTTCACTGAACAACAATACTGCTTCTGGTTTAGTTTATTGAGCTGTGGTTATTACAATTGTTCACTTATAAGAATCACACGTACAAATTGAAAGGAACTGAAGGTTTAACTTTTATAAATTGAAGAGTTTACTGTCTGCACTTCAGAAATTGAGATAAAAGAAAACTTTTATAGCTCTTAATCTTTATCTTGTGGTTAAAATAGAATAAGTTTTTTTTTAATGCTTGAAAGTGTTAGACTGGAAATGACTAGAAAAGGTAAATGAGAGTGTGTACTGATTTTTTAAACAATAACTCTAAAAGAAATAAGGGCAGCAATAAATAAGATCATCAATGCAAAGAGCTGAACATAGTGACAGAGCAATGGCTGAATTACACTGAGAAACTGTGATCTCCTCCAATGAAGCAGGAGAATTCATAAGTCATAAAGTGCTTCAGATTACCTCTGTTCATAGGGTCAAATCTATAGGGGGAGTTTTCACCAAGTAACTGGGGGTACTGGCCTCTGATCAAGGTGTGCTCTTAATGTCGAAGGTGAAAATTGTTCCTTGTAGGTCTTGATCTGAAATAGATCTAGTAGTTTATGCCTAGTAACTGGGGGTACCTGCCTCTGATCAAGCTGTACACCTAATGTCAAAAGCATAAATGCCACTGGTCTATTCACTTAGCTCAGTTTCTGAAAATTAAAAAGTGAAAAACAAACAGCTGTAACCCTTTGAAATCAAAAGTCATTGAGTGAAAATTGTTTTTCTCAAAACATATTCAAGTTGCCTTTCTTGAACTTCCATGTTTAATCACAAAGGGTATTATTTCTGACTTCTCTATTAAAAACATGTGCCTTAGATTCATTGCTATAAATGGAGTCTAAAACTCTTTTTCAGTGGTCAGCTGCTTTACTCTATTTTTATCACTGTTAAACCGGAATTCTTTCAAGACTGTATATTGCTGAATCTTATACTTTAACAGTCATTTATAATCTTACTCATTTTTCTGAACCACTGCTTCAGCTGTTGTGTAATGACCCCTTATTCTCTTCATGTTCCTTCCCTACCTTTGATCATTTGTTTCATCGGTCCATATTCCTTCTCAAAGGGGGAGCCATAATTCAGGGGGAGTCAGTACTTCAGGGGTAGTTTGAGCATGTATTCTGCATGTTGCACTCATGTGTTTCTTTCTTTTTGATTATGTCAAAGGGGGAGAATATTTGACTCACTGTGACTTTGTTGCCATCGTCAAAAAGGGGGAGAATGTTGTGCCTCTTAGGCACAAGCATATGCTATGTTGTTTTGATGATAGCAACACAGTGAGAGTATCACAGGTGTATTCATAACAGTGAGTCAGTATAGATGCATTGCATTCTGTCAGTTAGCTTTACTTCAATATCTGCTTTGTGCATACATTGCATCAGTGCACTTAGATGGGTCGACCCCCCCAGATTCGCATGTCTATACATCGCGCATTCTGAAGTGTGTACAGTCAGTGTATCAAGTCTACACAATGCACACACACACAGGTCTACACACTGCAGACACACAAGTCTACACACTCAATGTCTATACATTATCTTGTGTTGTGTTTGTGCATCGTTTAGAACATAAGTCTATACATCCTTTAACTGTGTAAGTTCATACATCGCTTTTGGGGCAGACATGGCAAGTCTATACATTGGACTTGAACATTGGCAAGTATGTACAGCCGGCCTGTTCATGCATTCATCGAACAAGTCTATACATTCATGCATTGTTCATAAAGTCTGTACATTGGACTGTTCATGCATTCATCGAACAAGTCTATACATTCATGCATTGTTCATAAAGTCTGTACATTGGATTGTTCATGCAGTGTCTTTCAAAGTCTATACATTCATGCTTGTTCATTCATCCAAGTCTGTACAGCCCTTTGCATTGCACTTAATGTCTATACATTGTGCATCGTCTTACTTAGTGTCTCATGCTAAGCATATAGGAAGTCTGTACATCGTCTGCTTTCCATACATCGAAGTATGTACATCATCCATCGTCTCAACTTGCATTTCATGCCAAGTCTGTACAGCCTGTTTAGCGTCTCATGCATCGTCTTGGTGGAAAGTGTGTACAGCCGTCCGTCTCAGGTAGCGTCTCTCTTTGTGTCCCACTGTTGAAGTATGTACATCGTTTTACTGTTAAAGTCTATACAGACTTCACCATCTCATTCACCGTCTCATGCAAGTCTGTACATTTGGTATATTTTACCTACGTTGCAACCAGCAAGTCTGTACAGCGAGTTGAAGGCTGGCTAAGTCTATACATCGCACAGCATTCAAGTCTGTACATTGTGCATCAATTGAGTTGAAGTCCATACATCGTTCAGGTGTCTGTCCAAGTCTCTACATTGCGTAAGTCTATACATTGGCTGCTGAATGTTCTTCATAGTCTTCACATTGCATCGTATGCTTCATCATTCAAGTCTGTACAGGGTCTACTTGGAATGCATTGGTCATCAAGTCTACACACTCTGTGTGTCTGCATCGCATTCATCAAGTCTATACACTCTTGTGTCTGCATTGCATTCACGCTAAGTCCATACACTGCATTTGGGCATTGTTCTTCACAGCAAGTATGTACATTGTTCAGAACGCCAAGTCCATACAGCCATTGTGCATACTTCACCTTGTGCATCACTGCACACACTGCAAAGTCTATACATTGTCTTCGCATTATCAAGTCTATACATTGCTTGATGCATCGAACGAAGTCTATACAATGTGTCGACACTGAACTGATAATTCTCTGTCTGACAGGCTCTGTTCGTTGGGCACGTGATCCGAGGCTGGAAGGGCTGACAGGATGACACGTGGCCAAAACACTTGGGCGGGAAATGTGGAAGACACGTGCCCAGCGGTGCCCTCCTGCTGGCTGCTGCTATAAAAGGAAGTCTTCTTCCTCAAGAGAAGACTGATCGAAAGTGTGGGATTGAATGCAGAAGCCTTGAAGGAAAAGCAGAGAGCAGAGAGCCTTTCGATCCAGCAGAAGAGAAAAAGAAAAGAGAGAAAAGGAAGAGAGTTGAGAGAGTGAAGAGTTGAGAGAGATGTTCCTCAGATCTTTGGTTCAAAACCAGATCTGAGGTTTGCTCACTTGGTTAAGCTATATTCCCTGCAGGGATTTCTTTTATATTTCGTTTATCTTTTGTTTTGCTTTTCGAAACTATTGTGTTCAAGCTGTGTGGCCGCACTTGCAGTGGAGGATTCCACTAGACGGCTAAGCTGTATTGCCCAGCAGTTTTACAGAGGAGGATTCCTTTGGACAGTAAGCTGTGAGGCTCAGCAGGCGAGGTGGGTACCTCAGACAGCAAGCTGTGAGGCTCAGCGGGTTGTAGGCAAGCTGTGAGGCCCAGCGGTTCAAGCTGTGAGTCAGCAGTAATCCACACTCGGGTTGAGTGTGGGGTGGATGTAGGTCTGGAGGACCGAACCACCTAAAAGCCTTTGTCTACTGTGTGATTGTTTTGTGGTTTGCCTAGCTTCTATATTTCTATCTTCGCACAGTAGATGTATGCTTAGGACGGTTCTTCATCTGTTCTGGGTGGCATTCGCATTATGCCCACTATATGTTCAGTAGAAGTTTTCATTCCGCATTTGATTCTGCTGCAGTAATTTTTTAACGGGTGATTGATCTATTCACCCCCCTCTAGATCACTCTTTAACGTCCCAACAAACAAGGCTTGGGACCAGCCTGATATGCCTTTCCCTAGTCACTCAATGGCGATAATCTCCAAACGAGAGGTGAACTCAAGCCCCGAAGATTGTCACCCAGCCTAGATGGCCCCTAACAAGGGGTGAGGGAATTACCCCGAACACTTTAAGGGTAGCATATTTCCAACAATTTCACATCAGCCCAGGGCCAACTAGAGGCTTTGGGCCACTGGCCGCGCTATGCGGTAACTCTAAGCGAGGACCACCCCCGACCCCCTGACAAGCGGCATTCGCCCACCAACAATTTAGCTACCCGGCCTAACCCAGGAGGTCACAGTAATACGGCACGACGTGTGTTACCAGCATTGGGGTTGAGGATTCCCTTAAAAAGCCTCCTTTCAGCCAGCTAACATTTGTGGACTCGGTCACCCGCTCAAAATTGGGCCCAGAGGGTCACTAGCCAGCCCATACGGCCCGTAGATGGCAGTCGGGCATTATCCCAAACACCTTACGAGCATTCATAATTCCAGCTATTTCACCATGAGTCGGGGCCGACCCATGGCTCGGGAATACTCGCAGCACCACGCGATGACACTACAAGAGAGTGGGACTGCCCCCGACCAGACACACGGCAGTTTGCCGCTTTCTTTTTAGTCATCGGGCCAACCCGAGGATACAAGCCAATCCATCATCTAGCACGGCATACGAATAATAAGGACGGGCTTTCAAGCCCATAATGCCTTGTTTCCGTTGTCCCAACTATGCCGGACGACTACTCAAAGTCTTAATGGGCTATCCGGGCCTTTACCCAGCCTATACAACGCGCCGACAAGGCAAGGGGGATTATCCCAAACACCTCGAAAGTGACCCTGCATCAACTCCGTTTCGAAGCTCATCCCAACACACAAGCTGTGAAACGCACCGGCCAGCCCCCTCCTAGTCGTCAAAAGAAAGAAAAAGGCGAAGGGAGACCACCCCGGGGGCCGCCCCTGGCCCCGCAACCAGGGGCGAACCCCACGCCCAGGACACCCCGATCCCCGGGGCGCCCCCTCCCAGTCCCATTCGGCCACCACCCCGGTCCAATCTCAGTCCGTGAAGAGTCAACTTACGGCGTGGAGCGTGCAAGAAGCATTCGAGGAGCGTCCAAGGTGAAAATGCGGTCTGAGAAGCGAGTTCGAGCACTCCGAGTACCCGATCTTCCAGGGGTTCAAACCTGTCCAAAAATCCAGTCCCACCAGTCCTAGTGAACCAAAAAACCCGTCAAAATCCAGCCACGTGGGGGTTTAGAGTAGGGGGGGGGGAGTTTAAATATTCTTTATCCCTCTATCTCTCTTCACCCAGCGCCAGCCCCCCTAAAGGGGGGGGGGGTTTGCGCGGGCAGGAGCGCTGGGCGCCCTTCCCCCGTAAACCCCCTTGGGGGGGGGGGGGGGGGGCTTTAGGCGGGCCCCCATCCCACAGTAAAAAAAAAGCGAGAGAGAAGAGAAAAAAGAAGCCTCCCGCCTAAACCCTTTCCCTCTCTCCACCTTCCCCTCCTAAACCCCCCCATTTAGGTGGGATGAGTACATGTGAGGCCCACTCTCACCTCCCCACCTAAACCCATTCTCTCTCTCCTATATGCGTCTCCCTAAACCCCCGCCTTAGGTGGGCTTGTGCATGTGGGACCCAGCCCACACTCTCACTCCACCTTCCCTCCTAAACCCGCCCTTTTAGGCGGGCCAAACCACACACACACCAACCTTCTCTCTCCTACATGCGCCCCCCTAAACCCCCCCTTTAGGTGGGCTTGTGCATGTGGGACCCATCCCACACTCTCCTTCTACCTTCCCCTCCTAAACCCTTCCCCTTTAGGCAGACCAAGCCCCACACCCAGCCTTCTCTCTCTCCTACATGCGCCCCCCTAAACCCCCCCTTTAGGCGGGCTTGTACACCCCAGCTCTCACACACAAACCACACACTCTCTCTCCCTTCCCCACCTAAACCTACCCCTTTAGGCGGGCCAACACCTCAACCCCTCAACCTTTACGTGGAACCATACCACCGAGCCACCCTTTGCCAATAAATCCCCCTAGAAGGCCAAGGGTCACATATACGCAGACACACTCCGACACACAAAGGCAAAGGGAACTCAAGGCATTTGGAGCGCTTGGAGTGTAACCAAATTGTTTGTTCATGTTTGGCTTATCATACGTCGAGGGTATGTCAAATCAACACCCCTTATATGGCGTTTAGCCAAAACACACAAACATTCTTTTCTGCGTATGGAGCGCTATGGTAAATGCGAGAACACCCGACCATCGGGTTCACTTACGTATGGTGCACCATGGTAACGGCATCGACACCCTCATGCTGGGACCTCCATTATCTCAGGTTTGGTATCCGATCACTCACTCTGAGCCGGTGACTGACTGTCCCACCACCCAACCTGAGTTAACCGGACCTTAGCCCGGAAGTATCACATTCGAGGCCCAGTCCTAACTCCTGGACACGCTGACACCTGGCATGCATATCTTTCCCCGGCAATGTCAGCGCCCCAGTAGCCGGTCCAGCTCACATCGCTTTATAGCATCTCTAGTTCCTTCGGGGACCCTCTGTAAAATAGCGAAAAGCCAGCATTATCGAGCAATGACCTGGGGACCGATCTTTGAGACGGAATTGTCCTGTGGCTTGCTATTATTATGTGAAGGCCCTTTAGCACCTCGCTGTAATGCCGGTTACGGCTCACTATAGTGAAATGTACTCGGAAAACCCAATCCTTCATTTTCCTTAGCACACTTTGATGTCTCCGCCCTCTAGCTCCCAGTGATGTTTGCCTCTCAGGCCAGTACCTGCCTGCTCCTTGTCGAGCTAGAGTTTGTAGCCCCATCCCAGCCCACGTTTTTTTCCCAATCCCACTGTCTTTTGTCCGATTCACAGAATCTGACGGTCAGATTTGAGCTATAGTCCAAACTATGGCCTTCCTTTACACTTTGGCTTCCAGGGTTCCCCCATCCTCCTTCAGTAGAAAAATAAAAGTGTTCGGATTCAATCCGATATAAAATAAACATCGATTGCTTGCGATCGGTGGGGAAGACATCCTGTACACGAATCCTCGTAATCGCCTACACTCGTACCAGCGGAACCTCCTTCTCTCCACGTGTAGCCCGACATTCCGAGTCCACATGCTGTGCCCTAGTGGCACTTCCCTAGTTAACCCTTGGTTTTGTAAGTAATTGTCGAGAAATCGACTGGCACGCCCGCATTCCACCTAACTGTTCCAGCCCCCGCCACTCAGAATGATTAAAAACACGTTATCTCATCTCATCGGGGTTGTCACATCGTTCTTTATGTCCTCTCACTAGTACCTCCGGAATCCCCGTGTGCCAAGTCGACCTATCTCGGCCTTCCGTAAAAGACAAGTGTGTGTCACCGCCGCGCGAGAAAAATAGAAGAAATCTCTCACGAGCCAACAAAGTTGGCACGCCAGGTGGGGCATCTCCTGCCTTTCTTCTTTCTGCTAAAGAGGAGCCTGTGCCAGCCCTGAAGCCATGGTGCCCTTTTCCTGTCCTTACAGGAGAGGTAGAGGAGGGACACCCCCTACAGCTTCCAGCTCGTGCTCCAGCAGCCGGATCGTGCCCGGCAACCATCTTCGACCGTCGCATTCTCCTGCAACCGACATTCCAGTAGCTATGGCGGTTGTGACGTATGGCCCCATCGCCATTGCCACCCATGCACTGGTGGGCTACTTGGCGACATCGATCACTTTTGGCGACTTTACCCCCGTCATCGGCTCGCCCTACTTTCTGGGCTAGGTTCCTGTGGCTGTTCCGTAGCCCATCCCAGTTCATGTCCCTACTTGTGCGGCTAACTCACCGCGTGCTTTCACAGCACCGGTGACCCGCCCAAGCACCAGACTCAGGGTCTCCACTACCAGCCTCCGCTGGGGTCCCAGATCACCTCTTGCCGAGACAAGCATCGGCTCCCGGGACCAGCGTCGGCCGACCTCCAACACGGGCATCGGGCCCCGGACTTTGGCTACCGTTTCCGCATCTTGCTCGGGCTCACAACACCGAGTCCCAGTCAGTCCTACACCCATCACGGGCTCCCAGCCCTAGGTCCAAGGCACCTCAGCATTTCGCTCTGGCTTTCAACCTCAAGCTCCAGTCAAGCTTGCACTCAACACGGGCTCCCGTCCCCGAGTTCAAGGCTATTCAGCATTTCGCTCGGGTTTCCAACCACGAGTCCCAGCTGAGTCGACGCTCAACACGGGTTCTCAACTCCGAGTTCGAGGCTCCCCAGCACCCGGCCTGGGATCACAACCTTAGGTTCTAGCAAGATCGATTCCCAACACGGGCTTTCTCCCTTGGGTTTCTGACCTCCCTGCTCCACAACGGGGTTTACTCCCCCATGATCCAGTAGTGCCGGCCCCCAATATAGGTTTTTCACCTTGGGATATGACAACCTATTGGATGCACTTTTTATTTATATATATATCGTTATATCTTTTATCATTATATCATTTTATCAAGTGTGAGGGCGTGCCAGTCACCTAGGTGACAATATGTATTCAGGCTCCGAGACTGGAGTGGTCCAAAGCCTGTGGTGCGCTCCGATGACTAAACAGATGATTGTGGGTATCGGATCGGGACTGGAGACCCGCCGTGCCATAAAGGTCACGACGTTAATTACATCCCCTCAGAGAGGGGAAAACCTTTGATTAATTGCCAAGATAAGGGGCCTCATGGCCTAAAAATCAAATTTCATAAAGCGAGTGGAAGAAATGACAGAGAGCATCAAAATCCCCCATATAAGGATGCAAAAGGGTATTTGAAATCATGTTGGTCGTATATGTTGACACCCGTTTTATGACCAATGAGTTGGGTCATCTCCTTATCTATTTTATGATGTCCCGAGTTATTCACCGCTTATTGGGCCATTTTTGGTCACTTTCTGGGCTTATTTTTTGAGTTATTTTCCCTGGTTGGGCCCGCTACCTCTGATTTCTCGACATTTGAACTTATTGGGCCTGGATAAGGGCAAATGAGGACTTTATTGTTGTTGTATATGCCTTGCATATGTTTTTAATGATAACTAAATCTTATGTTTGCTTGCACATGTTCTTGCTTGCACATGTTCTTGATGTCAGTGTGCACTCATGTTGTTGTTCAAATATGGTTGAGATGGCCAATGGCTTTTGAGGCAGGCTCAAACCTGTTGGTTAAATGCATTGCTATGGTCTTGATTCTTGGTTGAAATTGTTGGTTTTTCAAGAGGTTTCATAGCTTTTAACTGTGAACAAAGTATGTGTGCATCTCATGATGTATTAACCTTGACTATCTTGAATTGTAGGATCAAACCTCATGGTGGTCGCTTGGAAGGTAAAAACGTGTGGATAAGCACCTTGCTATCTACAACTAAAACAGGTGGTAAACCATGTCTACATTTTTCAAGAACCTTTGGTAAGGCTATGGAAGTCTCAAATCTAGTAAAACAAGTAAAGTCGACTTGCCTTCATGGGAAGTTGACTTGGTCTGATGTGAAAAGATTCTTTTATGCCTGAACATGTGGATTTTATTGTTGATCAATAGATTGGAAGCTGATACTTAGACTTTCAAAGGTTTCTCATACATATCTTTTCATGTGCTCTTAATGCGTTGAACTTGTTCTTTGCATTTCCACAAATGGTCTTTTTGAAATGAGATTTCATGGGTATTTTGCATAGTGTTGAATGCATTCCGTGCATAATCAAAGCCAGATTAAAACCAAAATGCATTAATTGAACGAGGATATGAAGCTCAAAAGGATCGTGTTTCAAAAGCCTAGAATGAGTCCAAACCAACTCAAATTGAATGGAACAAAGTGTGATCTTATAATATATTCTATAATGATATGATCCATGGACTGAAGTATGTTGTTTTGCAGGATTTCCAGAGTTCGGTCGACCTGGAAGACTAGTCCAGTCGACCTGATTTACCAGCACCTAGAAATCTGGAATCTTACAAATTTCAGTCGACTGCCAACCCAGGGCCGGTCGACCGATTTTCCCAACATTGAAAGGCTCGATCTCTGTAAAATTCCGGTCGACCGCCCTATGTGTTTCGGTCCACCGAACCCTTCTAGGCAGCTTTTGTTGACTTTATTTCTTGAACGTGTTCAAAGCCTTCCTCTTGGACTTTTTGATCTAAAAGCCTCCCAACTTGCCTAAAATCGTGGATCTGGTTTCTGGCTTGTCCCTTGACCATCCTAGGTCTTATAAAAATAACTCTTGGGCCAAGAAACCCTAATGACACAAGGGGATCAAAGGAAGGCTGCCAAAGGGAAAAATAGAGCTGCTGTAACACCTCCGTGAACAGTGATTTGTCCAAAAGTTCTTCATCAAACCTCAAGCTTTTCAAGATCTATTAGAAGCCAATCAATTGGGAATCAAGTGGAGAAGCAAGCTTCATTCAAAATCTACATCATCTACTCAGGGGGAGCCTAAATCAATAGTCTTTTCATTTGTGTTTCTTCTTCTAAATTTTTTGAGCTTCATGTGTGTAATCTCCTAAATCTGTGAACATCAGTGTGTGTGTGTGTGCGTGTGTGAATCATTTCAGATCTACACTTGTGTGTGTGTGTGTGTGGATTGTTTCAAGATCTATACTTGTGTGTGTGTGGATTTACTCAGATCCGTATGTTTGTGTGTGAGGATCTTTTCAGATCCATAGTGTGTGCTGCCTTTGTTGTAGCGTGTGTGTGCGTAGTATGTCCAGTTATTGGATCGTGTTGGAGACAATGTCTCCGTGTGTGTATGTGTGTGTGTGTGTGTTGGGGTTTGTTCCCCGTGTTTTGCAGGCGTCGTCCTGCGTGTGTATTGGAGCTTGGCTCCGTGTTGGGGATTTATCCCCGTGCTGGTTTTCCAGCAGTGAAGCCTCACTGGGCTTTGGTGAGGGGTGGACGTAGGTTACCAGCATTGCATCCGAACCACCTTAAAAATTCATGTCTATTGTGTGGTTTGATTCAATTCTTCTACCCCCATTCTGTGTGATCAGTTGTGTTTATTATTCTTCTGCATTTGATCTTTTAGATCTAGCACAATCGATCTTTTCTGTATTAGATCTTTGGTATATCGAAAGGTGAGTTCTGATTGACAAGGCCAATCTTGTCAGGACGATAACACCTTGCGTGAGTAGGATCCCTAGATTCACACCTCCACCTAGTACCGAAGAGCTATCGCGGTTATAGATTTTGTTGAATCTAACCTGAAGTTAAACATATTTAAATTTCCTAGTTGATGTTTCATCATATTCTTTTAAATCGGGTAAAAGTTTTCTAAAACTTGTAATCACCTAATTCACCCCCCCTCTTGGGTGTCATTGATCTCAGGACTTCAATTGGTATCAGAGCAAAGACTCGATTTTTCATAGATTTAACAATCTAGAGAGATCCAGATCAATGACTACCAAAAAGTACACCTTGAATTCTCCACCGGTGTTTGATGGTTCTAACTTTGATTTGTGGTTAGGAAGAATGTGCAGTCTTGTCAAGTCATACGATCCTAAGCTATGGAAGCTTATTTCACATGGTCCTTATGAGTTGCCTAAAGATAAATCTGTCTGGATTGCAGATTATAAGTTCAAACATGATCAAAATTGCTTGGTTCTAAGTTTATTCACTGTCGCAGTTAATGCTAATAGTTTTACCTTTGTCTCCCGTTTAGCTCCGCAAAGGACATATTGGATGGCTTAGCCGGCTTCTAGGAAGAGCATGAAGATAAATGTCTTATGGCAGGCCCGAGTGATCACGGTAGTGATCAGCAGAATGGATCACCCTTAGAGGTAAATTCAGATTCTGAAAATATATCTCTTGATGATCTACTGGTTGCATACGATGAGCTTGCAAATAAATATAAGAAGCTAAAATCTGAAAATAAAAAATTGAAAAAGAATGTTGAGCAAAATAACTGTGATTCTTCCTGTAAAAAATGCTCACATTTAGAGGAATTGATTGAGGCTCATGTCTTTGACATTAAATTTCACAAAGATCAAATTTTCTCCTTTAGAAATGAAAATAAAGAGCTGAGAGAGAAAATAAATTCAATGGCCAATGATCAAACCTTGATAGATAAACTCATTCACGATGAGAAGCTTACAAAAGAAAATGAGAAACTGAAGGAATTGAACACGGCTATTTCTGAAAGATTGTTGGTTCCAGAAAAAGGAAAATTTGTGGTTGCAAGTGAATGTGAAAATGTGGATGAATTGAAGCAAGAAGTAGAATGCCTTAAGACTACCAATGCAGTGTTGAATGTCAACCTTTCTACTTGTGAAGAAGAACTTGCTAATACTGAACTGCATATCACATCTCTAGAAAGTGAAATCCAAGACTTGCATAACTCATTGTCTAGATTCGTAGATGTTCAAGATAATCTTGATAGACTTTTGGGCATGAAAGTTAATTTTTAAAGGGAAGGACTTGGCTATAATCCTGTAAAAAATAAGTCTCTTGTGAATAAGGTTTCTACTTCTTTTGTTCAAGGTTCAAGTATAGCCAATACCTCTACTTCACCTCCAAAGTAGTCTTCTATTCAAGAGATTCAAAAGGAAAATAAAAACCAGAAAATCAATTTGCATCAAAAATCCAAAAATGCTGCTAGGACCATTATGCATGTTAAACATACTTCTGCCACACACACACATCCACCTAGAAATAAAATCTCATGTTTTTATTATGGAAGACATGGTCATGTCATACATGATTATTTTACTATGAAGAATGATGATTTGGAAGCATGCAGTAATAGAATGAACAATAAAAAAGATAATGGTAGGTCGACGCACCCCAAGACTAAACAACACTACATGAAGGAAAAGGATTGGGCAGGTCGACACTACCAACCTATGGTGTCAACACATCATATGTTCTAGACCCAGTACCCTCAGCCAAATCCAAGGGTAGGTCGACCTGAGATCTCCAATGTGTTCAACACACCACCTGCATACTGGAAACAATATCGGAACAAAAAGTCACATGCTTCAAATAATCTTCATGCTTTCAAGTATTCAAAGTCATGTTGTCATTACTGTGGCAAATTAGGGCATAACATGCATGATTGTTTTCTAAAGAAAAATGATGAATTGAATGTTGTCAAGAAGTGGAAGTCACGTGCCAAGAGTGCTGCTAACCCACAAAGACCCAAGATATTTTGGGTATCTAATAATGTAAAATGAGAAATCTATTTTACAGGTGTGCCTTGGAAATAAGAAGCATGAAATATGTATTCAGTCAAGAAAGTAAGGCACATGGGCCAAGCGGCATAAGTCAGGTTAAAAGAAAAACCAAAAATTAAAATCTGAACACTCAGGTGACATCCCTCTCATATCTCTAGAAAAGGTGCTATGTTTTGATTTACCATGTGCTGAATAGTTATGTGATCATGCATAAGTCTGTACATGCATTCCATCCATAGTTGTTTGCATACCTTTGTGTATATCACTTGTCATATAGCATCTTGTTGAAGGGGAGTTTGAAGATTCTTCAAATCAAAATTTCCCTGCATACATTGAGTTTGCATACACTTTCACATGTTGTCATGCACAAAAGTTGAAGAATCTATTTCCAACTAGAATGAATTAATTGCAGGAACCTCCAGCAAAAATGAAGATAAAAAGACTTCTTCAATTGAAACACTTCAAGGACAATAAGATAAAAAGGGGATGCCTTGAGGCCAAGTTGAAGACTTGGAAACTAATGCCCTCTCAAGGCACAGGTTTGAAAATAAATTTCTAAGTTCTTTTTGATTGAGTGGAAATCCATCTATATATATATATAAAATTCTATCTTTCTTATCAGAATGCATTGCATCTTTCATGAATTATCATTGCATGATTGCATTTCATAAAGTTAAATATTCATCTATCTGATCATCATTTCATGACTTCATGGTATATTAAATGCTGATCTGAGGAAGGGTAGGTCTGAAATCTATCACCATGCATGAGTAGAGTCTTTGGACTTACACCTCCGCTATGGTACCATGAGTTACTTGTTCATTAAGTCATTGAATGTATGCATATTTAAAGAACTGCATACATCGAGTCTGCATAAACTCTCATGCATTGTCTTGCATACATTTTGAAAAACTTACTTCTCATATTAAAATGTATTGCATCTTTCATCATTGCATGATTGCATCTCATGCATATTGTAATTCTCTGTTGTGTGTTTGCTTGTTAGTATCTTTCATCAATGCATCTCTGCATCTCATGCATATTGTAAAACTTGCCTCTCATATTAGAATGCATATCCATTCTCATACATAAACATTGTTGATGCAACTTGGTATTTGCATATGTGAGACTGTGGAATGCACTTCTCAAAGTGCTGCTAAACTCCAGGGATCCAAGGAAGCTTGGGTACCCAAATCTGCAATATGAGAACTTTGATTACAGGAGTGACTTGAGGGTCATGAAGAAATTGAGAAAAATAATAGATTCTCAAGGCCGAGGTAGGAAAATAAAAATCTGAAATACTAACCTTCGTGAGGTTAGTGATTTTGGTGATTGAAGGTCTACAGTATTGTCTGCTGAACTAAGGTAATTCAACCTCTTGCTATGGAAATAAATTTTCATGCATTAGCCTATGAGAATTGGTGATGTCATTCTTATAACATGTATTGTCTCTACATACCTGAACTGATTGTTCGTTAATTCTACTATGATTAACTTGCTTACTGGTTGAAAGGAATTGAAAATCTTGAAGATTATGTTGACTATTGAACATCTCCCAATCTGAATTGCTTGAGCACATTTGAGCTTAATTGAGTATCTGGTATATCAAATACTGAGTAGTGAAAAGGTGGATTACGTTCACCTGGAAACTCTCACTACGCGTGAGTTGTTCTTTGGACCAAAGTTCTCCGCCTTGTACCAGAACTCGAAGAAATCGAATGTTTGACTTTGAAAGAATTTTCTGATGCTATTCTATGCTCCTTGCTAGCTAGCCCCATGTCATAAGAGAAACATTGCACTTTCACTGAATTTTTCTAAAATTCATGTATTTGTCAAGGGGGGGAGTATTACTAGCTAAACAAGTTAAAATGAATGCTATTTCATTCTCTATTGACTGAGTGACCTCAAATTGTAACATGCAACATATTTATGATGAATTGCTTCAAAATTTCTCAAATTGATCAGTGTTGAAGTGAAAGGTTCTGCATTAGAAATGTCAATTCCTGAATGAAATGTGAATAACTTCAAAACCTTTCATAAGTGTTTGAAATTTTGTTCTTGAACAATCTCTGAAAATAAATGGATTGCGTTACATGCCTCAAATAATTTCTGCATCCTTGTACATAAACCACTTGTGATGAAAAATGTCCCATGCTCATCTTTCAAATCTGATTGCCTTCTTATAAATTGTGTCATTTTTCATCTTACTTTTGCATCTTGCATTCCATTCTCATATAGTTATAGGTTCCATGTATTAGAATTTAATGCATTAGGTGCATTTAGATCATTCCTTTGGTATCATCTAAATAAAAAACTAAAAACTTGTAATTTGTATCCATGTTACGTCTTGCACTTTGCATTGCATTTAGGACATTCAAATAAAAATCTGAAATTTTACATTCATAATGCATTCTGCATTTTACATTGCACATTGCATATCTTCCCATTGTGTGCTTGCATGTTATATATGTTATTCACCCCCATCCTTAGAATTTCTAAGACCTCATAATTCTTGTTACATAATGCTGCATTTGAGTCATCACTGGAGTGTTTACTGTCATACACTCAGGGGGAGTAAACTTGTGATAAGTGCATCTATTTAGGGGGAGCTGCACTGTTATGTGTTCATAATATTTTCGGTGTACATGCTGAATCAAATTCGCACACATCATGCACAAAATGTGAAAACGAGTGTTAAAGATAAGGATATAGGAATTTTTTTCAACACTCTAGAGATATTAAACTTGCTGCATGAATGTTAAAGAGGCAGTTGAGGAAAAAACTGCCTGCCTATTTAAAAAAAAAATCTGAAATGATGGCAGAGCAATGCTTAGTCTCACTGAGTAAATTAGACACATGTCACCTGAGACGTGATGTGGTTCATTTCAGAAAAGTGTTCTACTATAATATCTCTGCTCAAAATGAGGTGAAATAGTCTGTAACACCCTCAAATATAGCTAAGTTCTACTCTACATCATCGATGCGCCTTTTGAAGTATCGGCTCAGTTCTTGAAAAGAACTCCGAAGTTAAGCGTGCTTAATAGAGAGTAGTACTGGGATGGGTGACCTGTCTGGGAAGTCCTCCATTCTAGAGTCGGTTACTGCTAGAAAGGGACAAAACCGTGAGACTAGTTGGCCAAAGTGGACAATACCTCGACAGTATAGAGTACATGGCGTGATAGAATGGTATCAGAGCCATACCCCAGTCGAAAGTGTGAGAACTAAGTGCCATGTAGGGCAAAGTGCTACGCTATGGGAGCCACCTCTTGAACCCGCGATGGGACAAAGTGCTACATAGTGGGAGCCACCTCTTGAGCCTGTAGGGGCCACCTCTAGAATCCTACTTGCCTGGGGGTTTGATTGCGTGCTATATGTGCCCAGCGACGAGGACGTCGCCTATATAAGAGGGGTAGATTGTAACACCCTCAAATATAGCTAAGTTGTACTCTACATCATCGAGACGCCTTTTGAAGTATCGGCTCAGCTCTTGAAAAGAACTCCGAAGTTAAGCGTACTTTAGGGGGAGTAATATTGGGATGGGTGACCTGCCCGGGAAGTCCTCCATTCTGGAGCCGATTACTTCTAGAAATGGACAAAATCGTGAGGCCAGTAAGCCAAAATGGACAATACCTCCACGATATAGAGTACATGGCGTGACATAGTGAATATTCTGAATAACCGGGGAGTCTGGCATGAGTTCCATGTGTCTACTCGCGTAAAAAGGAATATCTGAACTTGATCACTCTTGTAAAATTCTGATTGTCATAGTGAAAATTTTTGAATTGAAAAATTCTGAAAAATACTATGTGGCAGAGCGTAGCCTCCGATACGCTGTTATCATAAATTGAAGTGTAGTCTGTAAAATCTCTCATTATATTGATATGAAAATCTGAATATCCATACTGCAATAATCTATCTTCATGTTACTCACTTACACATATGGAAATTTGATTTACTATGTATTCAAAAAATTGATTGACTACATTGGCTATTGCATGATTCCTCTATATGATCGCACATCTCCTAGGTGTTATACATGAGCATCCTAGTTGTTTTGACTCTCATGCACCTTTCTTATACATATTCCCTTCTTAAATAAGTAAGGGGGGGCTCTGCTGCATGTATATATATACGTAACTGTCTGGTTGCATTGTGTGCATTTCATATGCCATCATTTGTATGTATCTAGCTTCATGCATTTCAAAAGAAAATGTAAAAATCTGAAAATCAATAACATTCCAAAAATCAGACTTCAATTCTTTACACTTGCTACATGGGGTGTTGGCTTTTAATGGTATCATCTTGACTTGTGAATCTTGGTCTTCAACTCTTAAAACTACACAAATTTCTATCTCCATAATCAACAATTGGAATCACAAAGAATCAACTTATTTTTGCTCCCCATATCCTTGCCTTGCTATTGCCTCATTTGAACTCCTGAAGTGGGCTCTTATTGCTTTATGAATCTACTTGTTGAAATTTGAACTTGATTGCCTTCCTCCCACTTTTTGATCATGTCAAATGGAGAGAAGAATATGATCTTGTCTGTGTCAGTCATAAAGTTTATCATCATCAAAAAGGGGGAGATTATTGTATATGCCTTGCATATGTTTTTTATGATAACTAAACCTTATGTTTGCTTGCACATGTTCTTGATGTCAGTGTGCACTCATGTTGTTGTTCAAATATGGTTGAGATGGCAAATAGCTTTTGAGGCAGGCTCAAACTTGTTAGTTAAATGCATTGCTATGGTCTTGATTCTTGGTTGAAATTGTTGGTTTTCCAAGAGGTTTCATAGCTTTTAACTGTGAACAAAGTATTTGTGCATCTCATGATGTATTAACCTTGACTATCTTGAATTGTAGGATCAAACCTCATGGTGGTCACTTGGAAGGTAAAAATGTGTGGATAAGCACCTTGCTATCTACAACTAAAACATGTGGTAAACCATGTCTACATTCTTCAAGAACCTTTGGTAAGACTATGGAAGTCTCAAATCTGGTAAAATAAGTAAAGTCGACTTTCCTTCATGGGAAGTTGACTTGGTCTGATGTGAAAAGATTCTTTTATGCCTGAACATGTGGATTTGATTGTTGATCAATGGATTGGAAGTTGATACTTAGGCTTTCAAAGGTTTCTCATACATATCTTTTCATGTGCTCTTAATGCGTTGAACTTGTTCTTTGCATTTCCACAAAGGGTCTTTTTGAAATGAGATTTCATGGGTATTTTGCATAGTGTTGAATGCATTCCGTGCATAATCAAAGCCAGATTAAAACCAAAATGCATGAATTGAATGAGGATATGAAGCTCAAAAGGATCATGTTTCAAAAGCCTAGAATGAGTCCAAACCAACTCAAATTGAATGGAACAAAGTGTGATCTTATAGTATATTCTATAATGATATGATCCATGGACTGAAGTATGTTGTTTTGCAGGATTTCTAGAGTTCGGTCGACTTGGAAGACTGGTCCGGTCGACCTGATTTACCAGCACCTAGAAATCTGGAATCTTACAGATTTCGGTCGATCACCAACCCAGGGCCAGTCGATCGGTTTTCCCAGCGTTGAAAGGCTCGATCTCTATAAAATTCTGGTCGACCGCCCTATGTGTTTCGGTCCACCGAACCCTTCGAGGCAGCTTTTGTTGACTTTATTTCTTGAACGTGTTCAAAGCCTTCCTCTTGAACTTTTTGGTCTAAAAGCCTCCCAACTTGCCTAAAATCATGGATCTGGTTTCTGGCTTGTCCCTTGACCATCCTAGGTCTTATAAAAATAACTCTTGGGCCAAGAAACCCTAATGACACAAGGGGATCAAAGGAAGGCTGCCAAAGGGAAAAATAGAGCTGCTGTAACACCTCCGTGAACAGTGATCCATCCAGAAGTTATTCATCAAACCTCAAGCTTTTCAAGATCTATTAGAAGTCAATCAATTGGGAATGAAGTGGAGAAGCAAGCTTCATTTAGAATCTGCATCATCTACTCAGGGGGAGCCTAAATCAGGAGTCTTTTCATTTGTGTTTCTTCTTCTAAATTTCTTGAGCTTCATGTGTGTAATCTTCTAAATCTGTGAACATCAGTGTGTGTGTGTGTGGATCGTTTCAGATCTACACTTGTGTGTGTGTGTGTGTGTGTGTGTGTGGATTGTTTCAAGATCTATACTTGTGTGTGTGTGGATTTACTCAGATCCGTATGTTTGTGTGTGAGGGCTTTTCAGATCCATAGTGTGTGCTGCGTTTGTTGCAGCGTGTGTGTGTGCGTAGTAGATCCAGTTGTTGGATCATGTTGGAGACACCGTCTCCGTGTGTGTGTGTGTGTTTGGGTTTGTTCCCCGTGTGTTGCAGGTGTCGTCCTGCGTGTGTATTGGAGCTTGGCTCCGTGTTGGGGATTTATCCCCGTGCTGGTTTTCCAGCAGTGAAGCCTCACCGGGCTTTGGTGAGGGGTGGACGTAGGTTGCCGACGTTGCATCCGAACCACCTTAAAAATCCCTATCTATTGTATGGTTTGATTCAATTCTTCTACCCCCATTCTGTGTGATCGGTTGTGTTTATTATTCTTCCTCGTTTGATCTTTTAGATCTAGCATAATCGATCTTTTCTGTATTAGATCTTTGGTATATCGAAGGGTGAGTTCGGATTGACAAGGCTAATCTTATGAGGATGATTACACCTTGCGTGAGTAGGATCTCTGGATTCACACCTTCGCCTAGTACCGAAGAGCTATCGTGGTTATTGATTTTGTTGAATCTAACCTCAAGTTAAACAGATTTGAATTTCCTAGTTGATGTTTCATCATATTCTTTTAAATCGGGTAAAAGTTTTCTAAAACTTGTAATCACCCAATTCACCCCCCCTCTTGGGTGTCATTGATTTCAGGACTTCAATTATGGATTAACTTGGAGATTTACTGGCCTTTATCTCTTTTGCCACGTCTACTATCCTTGCTATCTATCGTACGACCGTTTGGTGAGCGTTGGCGGTCCTTTGCTAGACTGTTAGGCAACAGAGAGTCCTGTTGGGTTTCTTCGGTCTTATCTCTTTTTGGACGATTAAGCCATGCGGTCTATAGGATGAACGTTTATTGAGCCATGCGGTCTATCACAAGACCGTTAGGAGAGACAGAGAGTCATGCTCAGTCTGTTCTTTCTCTCTTCGGCCGTGGATGAACTAGAGTCCTTGATTTGTTGATTTCTCTCTAGATAGAGGTTCTCAGAAGCTTCTGTTTGTTTCTATGGACTCTTGGGAGTATTATCTTCGAGATTTATCTGGGTTCAGGCCTATTTTTGTGTCATTATCTCTTCAACTCGAACCTAGGGTTTGAGGGGTCTATAAATAGAGCCCTTGACTTTATGGCCTAAGGAGGTGATTTTTGGAGTTTACCACAAAGTGCTGCTACATCCTGGAGCGAGTACCAATCAGGGAGAAGTACTTTCTACGTCCTTAAGGCTTCTGGTCTAGGGAGTATTAAGTTCTTTTTTTTTCTTGGAAAACCCTGCCTAGAGGTATTTTGGGGGAAGAACCCGATGTGGGAAAACTCCCATCATACCACTAGGAGGTTGATTTTATAATTTATTTAATGATGAAAAAGAATTACAAGATTCGAATGCTAGGCATACCTAGCATGTCCAGGCGAGCTGCACCCTTAAAATTCTTGGGTAGCTCATGATAAGAAAAGAAAAGATTACATTTATTTAAGCAAGCTAAAGAAGCTAATGAATCAGCAACAGTATTGGCTTCTCTGTAAATGTGAATAAAAGAATCTTGTTGTGAGAGCATATCCCAAATATCTCTGATGTAAGAGAGAATAGCCCAAGGACAATTAATCTCCTTTCTGACAGACTGCACCAGAATCTTGGAGTCACATTCTATCCAAGTAGGATGAGTATTCATGGAATGAAGATATTTGATGCCATCGAGAAGGGCTCTTGCTTAAGCAACAATGCTAGAGCAGCTACCATAATAATAAGAAAAGGCAAGGAATGTATTTCCTTTAGTATTTACCAGGGAGTATTAAGTTCCATTGGTTTAGTTTGAGTCTTTTCTTCTTAGTTTTTTCCTCTTCCCCTTTGCATTATCATAGCATATTCCCTCTTCCTCTCCCACGTTCTCTGCACTCACATCACGTTTTGAACACCCCCCTACTCTTTTCCATGCCCCACAGGGGTTAAAAAACCACCAACCCCCAGGTATTCACCCTTCCTTTTATGCACTTTAGTTTAATTGCATTATAGATACTGCATTAGTCCAAGGGCTTATTGGGTTGTTCTTCTTTGTGTCTACATTCTTCTGCAGGTTTACAGGGCTTATTGCATGAGGCTCAGCTCTTCTGGCCGGCCAGGAGGGGTGGAGATTCAAAGTTCCACATTGCCGTTCTTGGTGCTCTTGCGGCCGTTTGGAAGACTGTTTGTAGATCCTTGGCGGTCTATCATAGGACCGTTTGGCATTGTCTGGCGGTCGTTCTGAGGACCATTTTCCTTCTGTAGTGCCTGGTTTTCTCTCTCTCATGAGCGGGTGACTTCACTCAGCTCTTTCCAAGGTACATAGTGTAATTTTACTACGTTATTTACCTTAGTGGCGATCACACCTTCCTTTATTTGGGCATTGTTTATCATCTTGCTTACTTTCTTTTCTCTTTTATCTTTAGTTGCTCCAAACCCCTGGTGTGTGTTTTTCTTTTATCCCTTTGCTCCACGCCCCGGCGTGTGTTTTTCTTTATTTTTTGCATTGTTAAGATGACATGCCCACGAGTTTCATGTTGATTGCTTGAGTTAGTGCATCACTTTCTCCCACATCTTTCATATCTCTCACATTACATTCATCCACACACATCACTATCATCACCCATCACGACAAAAATATCAACAACCCCTATTTTTTGGCGATCACGGTGGGACATCTAGTGCCAATCATGTTGAGTTTCTATCTGACCTGCTGTTCTTAGTTGTTCTCAGTTGCCCTTATGTTTTTCTCGATTTTCTCATTTATTCTCTGTTGTTTTCTGCTCTCTGGTTCCCTGGCGGTCTCCTCCCTAGCCATTTTTGGCTTAAAAGCGGTCTAGCGATAGACCATCTTATCTGTTTAGTGGTCTCCTATACAACCGTTTCTCCAGTTATAGGTACGAACACCGAGGTTGCTCTTATTTCTATAGTTTTTGACTGTCTTTCTTAATCCTGGGTGCTATCTGGTCTCCTCCTTCTTGTGGCATATATTCACATTATTATTTTCATATTGTTTGCTAGTTTCTAGGCTAGAAATTGCATGCACTCCGGTGCACATAGGATCATTCATTTTCCATATCATACTTGCATTCCCACCTTGGTGTGTGATCCTCTCGCCTCCATATTCCTTGGGGTCAACTAGGTGACCGCATTAGGGACCTCTATAAGTCCCCGCGAGCCGTGGATTCCCACACGGATGCCGGGCCAGTTGTACCTTCACCATCCCGTGTCTAGGTTGCATAAGCAAGGGAGAGTTTACACCTAGAGTTAACCAAGTTCCCGATATCTATTGTTGGC
The DNA here is from genome assembly GCA_022559845.1 of Amorphophallus konjac. NCBI lineage: Eukaryota > Viridiplantae > Streptophyta > Magnoliopsida > Alismatales > Araceae > Amorphophallus > Amorphophallus konjac. The sequence continues at coordinate 433,833,066 of CM040121.1, read as the reverse complement.
CCAGTTAGGAAGGCAATCAAGAGGGGGGTGAATTGATTGCCCACCCTTTAGAACAAAATTAAACTAAATCATGCAGATGGTAGATAAACACTAGCCCTCTCTTGATAAAATGCAGAGACAACGATATTAAATGATGAAGCTCACTGATTCAAGCTTGATTAAAATATATAAGTGATAAGCAAACAAACACTCACAACTCCACAATGCTAAATGATGATCACTCGGATGACAATAAATGAACGGATAGTTGATAAATCTCTCGTCTCACCGAATCACACTCGTTATATGAACGGATAGGATATATCAGCAATCACACAAAGAGCAAACCATGGCATAGTGATTTTTTAGGTGGTTCGGACGCACCCAAGTGCCGTCCTACGTCCACCCCTCTCAACTTGAGAGGATTCCACTAAACAACGCTGCACGACGGTAGCAACCACCACACACACGGGCACGACGGCCCACACACGTGGGTTCTCGCACGACAGCGAGAAACCGCACACACATAAGACAAATAAAGATGGGAAAATACAAAGCCCAGTTAAGATTAACAATCTAAGCTCAAAAGATGATAAACAACATTGATATTCCCCTTAAATCTTCAAACAAACTCGGAGATGAGTGAAGGGAGCGCTGGAATGATAGAACCGAGAGTGAGGGAAGAAACCGGTCTTGAAGAATGGAACGCCCGAAGTAGTGGACGATGAGGAAGTAGCTGCGGCCTCCAAATCAAAGCTCGGACTCTTGGAGATCGAACTCGACGTCGTCTTCCATCTCCTCCAGCAGTGTGCGAACACCCCTTTTCTCTCCTACAAGAAAATATTAACTTGTTAAAACTCCCAAGATGCATCTCCCGATCGGACAAGGGCGGCTATGTATACCAAAAAGACATTAAGCTAATAAGACCAAAGAGACCATGCAAAAACCATTTCATACCACTCACAATAGATGGTGGATGCCCTAAGGCCAATATGGTAAACAACCAAAGCAATCAGATCTCAAACTAATGGGTTCGCAACCCGATCCGGAAATCCTGATCGGAATGCTCGGAACAAGTGTCGACTCATAGAGTCGACTCTTGCTTCACGAGTGTTCTGCCAGAACACATAAAATCAACACACAGATAAAAAGTGTCGACTCATAGAGTCAACACTTTTTCCCAAACATTATGTCCCGTGAAGAAAGCGGCATACATGGTGAAAAGTGTCGACTCTTAAGGTCGACACTTTTTCACGATGATTCTGTTTGAACAAAAATAGCTAGACTCACCTGTAAGTGTCGACTCTTGAGGTCGACACTTTTTCACGATGGTTCTATCTTGGCATAAATAACAAATCCCAGGTGAAAGTGTCGACTCTAGGAGTCGACACTTTCTACCTGGGTTAGCAAAATCAACGCACAACAAAGAAGTGTAAACTAAGTGTCGACTTCTAGAGTCGACACTTTTCCTAACATGCTTGAAAACTTATTAAAATCAATTGAACCACCACAATTTCTCAAACAAACATTAAGATCAATCAAATATGCATTTGTAAAAGAGATTGCCAAGCGTAAAATTAGATTTGAACCAGTAACATTCCATCCACTTTGAAATCCAATTAAACATGTGTTCTTACCATGACTTCCAAGATTTGAGAGGAAATTCCACTATGAACCTACATTATTATAGATTGTCATTCATTTCAAACTTCAAGCATAGCAAATGAAATCCTCATTCACTCAATGCATTCAACAGTGTTTGTGCATATGAACTAATGGTCAATGCATGTGAGTGGTTGGGTCGATGCAAGACTGTAAAGCACCCAAGATTGGGTCGGTGCAATGGTTATGCAGGTCAGTGTACGGGTTTTAACCAATCAGCATGTAATCCAAGATTAAGACTGACAGAACTCACATATGCCAATCATACAACCAGCAAAATATTCATAGCAACAAATGTTCAAGCAAAACACACTATGAAACCAAATTTAGTTAAATGAAGCTCGCTTCAATTTATGAATAAACTGAACTTGACTCAATCATTCACAAGCTATTCAAAGCTCACTTTCATCAATGCAAATCATTACACAATGTCTTCGTCAAAACAGCCCGGGGCACAACAATCTCCCCCTTTTTGACGAAGATAAAACCCTTTGAAAGACTATAAAGATTTGCATGAAAGAACAACTCCTCCTTGTCAAAACAAGCATTTTTGAACATTCAACTTTTTCAACATTTTCAACATTCATCATCTGCATTCAAAATGACAAAGGCAACATGCAAACTTTTGATTACTCCCCCTTTTTGTCAAAACAAGGCAGTTTAAAAGCAAACATCATGCAACTTAACTTTATTTCTCCCCCTTTTTGTTAGAGTCAAATAGGGGATTATGGGAAACATGGAAGCAAGGCCTCATATGCACAATTGACTCAATGAGATGCACATGTAATACATGGAATGAACATTCAAGCACACATGCATTCATTATTCTATAGAGTATCAAGCATGTTCTATATGAACAGGTTAGGAATATGCTATAGACCGAGAACATGAGTTTCATGAGCAATAGTAAAAGGGTAGTGCTTAGAAGAAGTGGTACTGCATTACTCATGAAATATGACTGATTCAAAATGTACATTCGCACAATCACTCCTTAGATGTATATGTGAAGATGAGCAATGAAATCTAGATAGTATGGATTTTCATATTTTCTAAAGAACATAATTAGGAACTTTTCCTCCCTACACTTCCATACACCGTGCTCGACTTTTGGTAGCTTCGCACAACCCCAAAATTATTTTTATTTTTTTTTGAATAACTAAGATGACTAACCTTTTGACACGAGTCATGCCCTTTGTCTCAGGGGCACTTCCCGGTTACTCGGTATCATCACTTATGATTATGTGGATAAGACACTTTTCAATGCGAGTTTCCTCCTTTATTTCAGGGGGGATTCCCGATTTACTCGATGTCAAATCACACTTATTCACATTTTTGGAGGGGCTGACAACTTTTTCCTCACGAGTCACGTGATTTCTATATAGGGGATCAAGAGCCCCAAAATGTGTTGAGTGGAATAGGTGAAATCCTTATTAGTTAGAATCATTAAACTCAAAAGTGCAAGTGGTGTGAGAGATTGTATAGAATGTAAGAGATGAATTAGCATATTCATTGTGATGTCTCCCCCTAAGTGTATGCACAGTTATAGCAAAAACCTCCCCCTTAATATGTGCCATGTAACAACGTGTCTAAGTCAAAGTAATTTTATTTAGCAAGGGAGTAAGGTCATAGGAGATATCAAAAAGATGGGTAATATTTTATATACAGTCAAGCAAGTATCAAGATGAATTCTCAAGCAAGTTGATTACCGGTACGTGGCGGAGAACGTAGGTCCGAAGACCATACTCACGCATAAGGAAAGCTTCCAGGTGGACGTAATCCACCTTTCCACTAACGTCATTTTATATACTGGTGAATCATGGCATTCATGCACATAAGTATGTAGTTTATGCAGTTATATACATGCGGATGCGAGAAGATAAAAGCATGTATGGAAAGCAAATTGTTATTCACTATGATATGCACAAAAAGCAAAGTTTGAAATGTAAACGCCATGGAAAAACTTCTTATGTGCAAAAGATAAAGCAGTATGAACAATTTCATTATGTGAAAGTGTAAAGTGTGTATGTATAAAGCAACTCAAAAGGATTTAACTATCTAACCTGCACACTCCTAACTCTCTTCTAAGAAAATAAAACTGATCAGAGTTTAAAGGTTTTGTAAAAATATCTCACATTTTTGGAGGGGCTGACAACTTTTTCCTCACGAGTCACGTGATTTCTATATAGGGGATCAAGAGCCCCAAAATGTGTTGAGTGGAATAGGTGAAATCCTTATTAGTTAGAATCATTAAACTCAAAAGTGCAAGTGGTGTGAGAGATTGTATAGAATGTAAGAGATGAATTAGCATATTCATTGTGATGTCTCCCCCTAAGTGTATGCACAGTTATAGCAAAAACCTCCCCCTTAATATGTGCCATGTAACAACGTGTCTAAGTCAAAGCAATTTTATTTAGCAAGGGAGTAAGGTCATAGGAGATATCAAAAAGATGGGTAATATTTTATATACAGTCAAGCAAGTATCAAGATGAATTCTCAAGCAAGTTGATTACTGGTACGTGGCGGAGAACGTAGGTCCGAAGACCATACTCATGCATAAGGAAAGCTTCTAGGTGGACGTAATCCACCTTTCCACTAACGTCATTTTATATACTGATGAATCATGGCATTCATGCACACAAGTATGTAGTTTATGCAGTTATATACATGCGGATGCGAGAAGATAAAAGCATGTATGGAAAGCAAATTGTTATTCACTATGATATGCACAAAAAGCAAAGTTTGAAATGTAAATGCCATGGAAAAACTTCTTATGTGCAAAAGATAAAGCAGTATGAACAATTTCATTATGTGAAAGTGTAAAGTGTGTATGTACAAAGCAACTCAAAAGGATTTAACTATCTAACCTGCACACTCCTAATTCTCTTCTAAGAAAATAAAACTGATCAGAGTTTAAAGGTTTTGTAAAAATATCTGCAAGTTGGTGTTTTGTGTCAACAAAAACTAGCTCAAAATCACATTTATTAATATGATCTCTTATGAAATGATGTGTAACCTCAATGTGTTTAGTACGAGAATGTTGGACATGATTTTTGGACAGATTTGTTGCAGACATGTTGTCACACATGATGGGAGTGTTTTTCAAACAAAAAACAAAATCAAGCAATTGATGTTGGATTCATAGAACTTGAGCCGCACAACTGCCTGCAGCCACGTACTCGGCCTCGGCAGTTGATAAAGCCACACAATGTTGTTTCTTTGAGGCCCATGAAACCATGTAGCCCCCTAGAAACTGATAGTGACCGCTTGTGCTATTACGATCCATTTTACATCCAACATAGTCAGAATCAGTGAAAGCATGCAAGTCAAAACAATTATTCTTAGGATACCACAAACCAAGGTCATGTGTACCATTCAAATACCTGAAAAAAATTTTCACGGCCGACAAATGAGAATCCCTGGGACAAGATTGATATCTTGCACAGAGACAGACACTAAAATGTATGTCAGTCCTAGTAGCAGTCAGATATAACAATGAACCTATCATACCCCTAAAAAGTTTTTGATCAACTTTGTTACCTTTCTCTTCTTCCAATTTCAGTGAGGTGGACATGGGTGTAGCAAATGGTTTGGCAGTTTTCAGTTGAAATTTTTTCACTATTTCTTATGTATACTTCTTCTGGTTGATGAAGATGCCATCGTCTAGTTGTTTTATTTGAACTCCCAGAAAGAAGTTCAACTCGCCCATCAAGCTCATCTCGAACTCTCCCCGCATGAGTTGGGCAAATTCATCATTCATTTTCAAATCTGAGGCTCCAAAAATTATGTCGTGTACATAAACTTGAACAATCAAGGCATGTTCATCACAAGTTTTAGTAAACAACGTTTGATCTATATTACCTCGTTTGAAGTCATTATCAATAAGAAATGAACTTAAACGATCATACCATGCCCGGGGAGCCTATTTTAATCCATACAGTGCCTTATCCAATTTGTAGACGTGGTCCAAAAATTTTTCATCTTCAAAGCCCAACGGTTGCTCCACGTATACTTCTTCCATGATTACTCCGTTGAGGAAGGCACTCTTCACGTCCATTTGAAACATCTTGATGTTCCTGTGACAAGCATAAGTAAGTAAAATTTGTACAGCTTCTAATCTAGCCGTAGGAGTGAAAGATTCATCAAAATCAATCCCGAATTCTTGGGAGTAGCCCTTGGCTACCAACCTTGCCTTATTCCTCACAACCACCCTATCTTCACTAAGTTTGTTTCAAAAAACTAACTTAGTTTTGATTATAGGATGATTATCAGGCCGGGGCACGAGGAACCACACCCGATTCCTTTGGAATTGGTGCAGTTCTTCTTGCATGGCGAGAACCCAAGAATTATCATTTAAGGCATCATCTAAAGATTTAGGTTTAACGCTGGAAAGTAAAGCTAAGTTATCATGAATTTCAACTTCCCTCATTGAAGCCCACATTCTCACTCCATCATCCACACCACCGATCACATTCTCCAACGAATGGTCCTTATGCGTGGTCCATTGGTGTGGAAGAGGCGGATGTACTTGTTCCTCTTGTTGTTCTTGCACCTTTTCTTTCTCTTTTTCTTGATCTTGATCTCTTGCCTCACCTTATTTGCTCGACTCTCCTTTCTCAACATCACTCTCACCTGTAATCAGAAAATGATCAGTATCATTTGATTTTCTCATGGTGTACTCATCAACAACAACATGTGGACTCTCCTCGACAACAAGTGTTCTAGTGTTATAAACACGGTAAGCTCTAGATGATAGAGAGTACCAGAGAAAAATCCCTTTATCACTCTTCGCATCAAATTTTTTAAGATTATCTTTACCATTGTTTAAAATGTAACAAATAGACCCAAATGGCTTAAAATGTTATATGTTGGGTTTCTTACCTTTGTACAGCTTGTAAGGAGTTTTCTTAAGGATCGATCTTACCATTGCTTGATTTGTAATGTAGCAGACGGTGTTCACTGCCTCTGCCCATAGATACTGTGGAAGACCATTTTCAGCTAGCATGGTTCGCGCCATCTCCACGAGCGTCATGTTCTTCCTTTCGACCACTCCGTTCTGTTGCGGGGTCCTAGGTGATGAGAATTGATGTTCGTACCCCTGCTTCCTGCAAAATTCATCAAACTCATGATTTTCAAATTCTTTTCCGTGGTCACTTTTAATTTTTTGAATTGAATAACCCTTTTCATTTTGAACTCTAGCACAAAAATCAATGAATTCATTGCATGCATCACTCTTATTAGCTAGATACAAAACCCATGCATATCGCGAAAAATTGTCAACAATCATAAATCCATAAAGCTTCCCTCCAAGACTGCGACTCCTTGTGGGACCAAACAAATCCAGATGCAACAATTGAAGGGGTTTTTCAGTTGAAATAATGTTTTTGCATTTAAATGACGTTGTGGTTTGTTTTCCTTTATTACATGCTTCATAAACTTTTGAAGTTTCAAAATCTGAACTAGGAAGACCTCTAACTAAGCCATGACGATTCAGCTTCCTAATGACATTAAAAATGGCATGCCCAAGGCGACGATGCCACAACCAAACATCTTCATTCTTGTTTGCAACTAGACACAAATTTTCAGATATAATTTCATTAAAGTCAACCTGATAAGTGTTGTTACTCCTCACTCCTATGAATTTGATTTCGTGTGAATTGGCTTCAACAATTGTGCAGTGAGAAGACTCAAATACGACCTTGTGACCCATGTCACAGAGTTGACTTATACTCAACAAGTTATGGTGAAGACCTCTAACAAGTAGAACATCTTTAATGCAATGGTTGAGATCCTTACCAATTCTCCCAATTCCTATTATCTTACCTCTGTCCTGTCCGGCAAAAATTATCGTACCGCCATTTTTCTCTACAAGGTTTGCAAAAAGTTATTTATTTCCTGTCATGTGCTTGGAGCATCCATTGTCCAGGTACCATTTATTCTCTGTCGCCTTCATGCAGACCTGCATTAATAAGCAAACATGCTCATTTTGATTTGGGTACCCAAGTAAGCTTGGGTCCCTTGATGTTAGCATTTCTAAGACTGTAGTTACTGAAGAACATGTCATCATCATATTTCATTAACTGACATATATACTTGTCATGCCCTACTCTCCCACAATAAAAACAAGTGGGTCTCTTCCTACCAAAATTTTTCCTGTTGTTTACATGTGTAGAAGTATAGAGGAAATGAGAATTAACAGTTTGTGTATCATTGTGTGTGTGTGAACACTCTCCATGATATGGTGAACTCTTAACAGCATAATGAAAATCATTTTTGTTGCCATGCATGAAATTTAAACTATTCACAACTTGTTTTTCCTTACCTTTTGACATCTTTTCATTAGCATTCTTCATTTCATTCAAATCTGTGATGAGTTTTTCATTTTTCTTCTTCAATTCCTCCTTGACTTTCTCACATTCAGCCATTTTAACATTCAGTTCTTCTAACTCTTTCTTCAACCTATCATGCTTTTCTTGGATTTCATCTTTGATTTTAAAAGTATTTTTCTTTTTCACTTCTAAGCATGCAATTTCATCTTCAAACAAAAGCAACTTTGATTCCAAAGTGTCATTGGCATTTTTGAAAATTTTAACTTGCATTTCAAACAAACTGCATTTCTCACATGAATTAGATGAATGTATTATTTCATGAATCTTCTTCTTCAACATTCTATTCTCATTTTCATTCTTTTGTATTTTTCATCCAATTCCTCATATGCAAGTTCCCAATGTTCATTTGTAATAAAATCTGAGTCAGAGATTACCTGTTCATGGTCGCTCTTGGCCATAAGACACATGTTCTTTACCAGCTCTTCAATATCTTCTTCTTCATCGGACGTAGGCTCATCCTCGTCCTCATCGCTCCACGTTGCTTTCATTGCCTTGGGCTTCTTGCCCTTGATCATTTTTCCTTTCTTTTTCTACAACTCGGGGCATTCACCTCTCATGTGCCCCATCTTCTTACACTCATAGCACATTACTTCAGCCGCTTTTAGTGGTTCATTCCTCTGCTTCGGCTGCTTCTTTCCTTTCTTGAACTTTTCGCCAAATCTTCTCCTTTGGTGCAGAAACTGTCTAACTTTTCTTGTCAACATGGCAACTTCCTCATCGTCAGTGGTTCCCATTGAATCCTCTTGGCTTGAGATGGACTCCGGGTTTGCCTTTAATGCTATGGACTTCTTCTTCTTCGTGTCCTCTTCCGTCCTCTTTATGTTAATCTCATAGGCCATTAAAGACCCTATGAGCGCATCCACGGTGAGGGTAGACAAATCCTTCGAATCCTCTATCACGGTTGTCTTGGTGTGCCAGATTGGTGATAGGGACCTCAGCACTTTCCTTACCAAATCTGGTGATAGGGACCTCAGCACTTTCCTTACCAAATCTGTATCTTTAAACTCCCTTTCGAGTGACTTCAACCCAATTGTGATCTCCATGAGACGTGCGAACATCTCGGAGATATTCTCTTCCTCTTTCATATGGAGTAACTCGTAATCTCGGATCAACATGTTCACTTTTGTTTCCTTGACCTCTGTGGTGCCTTCATAAATTAGCTTGAGCTTATCCCACATTTCTTTCGCGCTGCTGCACATAGAAACACGGGCATATTCATTCGGGTGAATATCACACTGAATAATATTTAATGCATTAAAATTCACAGTGGCCTTCTTGATACTATCATCATTCCACATTTCCTCATCCAGGGGTAAAGTGTACGGACCATTCTCAGTCCATATTTCATGACTTTGAGCATGTAGAAAGACAATCATCCTATTCTTCCAATAGGGGTAGTTACTACCATCAAAGAAAGGTGGCCTATGAATAAAATGCCCTTCGGGCATTAACCCCTTGTTAAGATTATTAGCCATTCCCAACAGATCTCTCTAAACCACGAGGTTTCTAGATGAAAACATAGCCGAGGCACTGATACCAATTGTTGGCCCGGTTAGTAAGACAATCGAGAGGGGGGTGAATTGATTGCCCACCCTTTAGAACAAAATTAAACTAAATCACGCAGATGGTAGATAAACACTAGCCCTCTCTTGATAAAATACAGAGACAACGATATTAAATGATGAAGCTCACTGATTCAAGCTTGATTAAAATATATAAGTGATAAGCAAACAAGCACTCACAACTCCACAATGCTAAATGATGATCACTCGGATGACAATAAATGAACGGACAGTTGATAAATCTCTCGTCTCACGGAATCACACTCGTTATATGAACGGATAGGATATATCAGCAATCACACAAAGAGTAAACCACGACACAGTGATTTTTTAGGTGGTTCGGACACACCTAAGTGCCGTCCTATGTCCACCCATCTCAACTCGAGAGGATTCCACTAAACAACGCTGCACGACGGTAGCAACCACCACATACACAGGCACGACGGCCCACACACGTGGGTTCTCGCACGACGATGAGAAACCGCACACACACAGAGCAAGCTCCGAAATCGTATAAGACAAATACGGATGGGAAAATACAAAGCCCAGTTAAGATTAACAATCTAAGCTCTAAAGATGATAAACAACAATGATCTTCCCCTTAAATCTTCAAACAAACTCGGAGATGAGTGAAGGGAGCACTGGAATGATAGAACCGAGAGTGAGGGAAGAAGCCGGTCTTGCAGAATGGAACGCCCGAAGCAGTGGACGACGAGGAAGCAGCTGCGGCCTCCAGATCGAAGCTCGAACTCCTAGAGATCAAACTCGGCGTCGTCTTCCTTCTCCTCCAGTAGTGTGCGAACGCCCCTTTTCTCTCCTACAAGAAAAGATGAACTCGTTAAAACTCCCAAGATGCATCTCCCGATCGGACAAGGGCGGCAATGTAGACCAAAGAGACATTAAGCTAATAAGACCAAAGAGCCCCTGCAAAAACCATTTCATACCACTCACAATAGATGGTGGATGCCCTAAGGCCAATATCGTAAACAACCAAAGCAATCGGATCTCAAACTAATGGGTTCGAAACCAGATCTGGAAATCCCGATCGGAATGCTCGGAATAAGTGTCGACTCATAGAGTCGACTCTTACTTCACGAGTATTCTGCCAGAACACATAAAATCAACACACAGATAAAAAGTGTCGACTCATAGAGTCGACACTTTTTCCAAAATGTTCTGTCCCGTGAAGAAAGCAGCATACATGGTGAAAAGTGTCGACTCTTGAGGTCGACACTTTTTCACGATGATTCTGTTTGCACAAAAATAGCTAGACTCACTTGTAAGTGTCGACTCTTGAGGTCGACACTTTTTCACGATGGTTCTGTCTTGGCAAAAATAAAAAATCCCAGGTGAAAGTGTCGACTCTAGGAGTCGACACTTTCTACCTGCGTTAGCAAAATCAATGCACATCAAAGAAGTGTAAACTAAGTGTCGACTTCTAGAGTCGACACTTTTTCTGACATGCTTGAAAACTTATTAAAATCAATTGAACCACCACAATTTCTCAAACAAACATTAAGATCAATCAAATATGCATTTTGGAGAGGGGAAATCTCATCGCCTGTACGGAGAGGCCAAAAGAGGTCTAACCAGACCGAACGAGGCCCAACTCCTTGAAGTGGTAGCCCTCGAGCCCACTCAATATAAGCCTAATAACTCACTCGGAACAAGCGCTTCCTAGGCGGCCTTTGGGTTGGGAAGTCCGAGCATCAGTTCGATCGGGAAAGCTCCCTCGGAGCCCCCTATTCTCTGTCCCGACCGTGCACTCATTGCTCGGGAGACCACTCCTGGGCAAGTGCCTATCGCTTGGGCTCACTGATGGAAGCTTATCGGTACGGCCGTTGCGAGTCCCTTAATGACAGGAAGCTCAAGGGGATAGGGGAGACCAAGAGTCCGCGTGCTATAAGGAGTCCGCATGAAAGACGTAACCCTCCCTGAGACTCCTCTGCTTACAGGGATCAGTCGCACAACGGGCCACTATTTAAACTGGAAATGCCCTACTACAAAGAGGTAAGCTAGGCAAGAGCCAAAAACCCTGAGCAGGAACCACTTCACCTTTTAGTGGAGAGGGATCTCGCGCTCCCATCTTCCTCCTAGATCTTCCCTTCGCATCAGAGCTCTACTACTTTGCTGACTTAAACATCGGAGGGTCCTCCCCAGGGATCTATCCCTGGGCACCTCTGACTCATTTTCCTTCTTGCAGTTCACACTTCAAGTGTACGTGGTCATCCTCTTCCCCGTCGCTTCATCTGGCGCCGTCTGTGGGAAACGAACAAAGAGCCATCATGGTGTGAAAAAATTCTGGAAGGAGGACTGCCGGTGACCTAGGGAAAGCCCTGGTGACAGAAGAAGGTGCACCTTCCCTCCCCACGGAGAATTCCCCGTCAGGCAACCACACCAAGGAGATACCTCCATCAGTGGTGGGGAAACAGCTTCCCGATGGGAGCACCGACGCCCTCCAAACCCTCAACGTAAAACTGGATGTCCTCGTAGATCTCATGAGGGCTCAGGCATCCAGAGAGGAGAAGTTACAGCTCCCCCGGAAGAGCCCCCCACGTGGAGATGCCTCCCAACAAACCGCTGGAGGCCGTTTCACCCTCTGGGGGCGGCGACTCATTCGCAACATGTCAGGAGGACCATCGCATGCCCCTCCCCTGGAGCAGGAAGCCTCCTCAACCCCGAGGAGGGAGAAGACCGGAGCACGCTAACTATTTTCGAAAGTCGAGGCCCCCGAGGAGCATCGGGACAGCATGCAAGTGCATCCCCTCAACCCCTCGAGCCAACGACAACCGGAGCTGTCTCTCTGACTGCGAGACTTTGAGAGGCGTTTCGCGAAGCAAGAGCGTGCCCTCCGCGCCTTGCAGAAGACCTCTTCTATGGAGGATGAGGAGCAATCCCCATTCTCCGACTATATTTTGAAGGCAGAGATATCCCCCAGGATCTCACTCCCGACCTTCAAGTCGTACGATGGCTAGGGAGACCCGACCGACCACTATGACAACTTCGACGCCCTAATGGCCTTGCATGGGGCGTCCGACATAATCAAGTGCCGAGCATTCATGACCACTCTAGTTCAGGGCGCTCAGGCTTGGTTCAGGGCTCTCACCCCCGGTAGCATCCACAACTTCATGCAATTCGGTCGAGTGTTCAAGGAAAGCTTCGCCGGCAGCGGTCCACCCCGGTCAGTGGCGGGATTGTTGGCCCTCAAGTAGGAACAGGGAGAGAAGTTGTGGGCTTATATCAACTGATTCAAGTCGGAATCCCTGCGCATCCCCCGCCTAGATGTGGCCTCTGCCATCGCTACATTGACTGGGGGTACTTGCGATGAGAACCTGCGGCGTGAGCTAGTGCTTCATCCTCCCACCTCCCTTGCCGAGCTAGTGACCCTGGCCTTGCGCCATGCATAGTGCGAGGAAGTCCTCAGCGCCTGCCGAGGCAGGACAGGCTCGGGTCGGGAGGGGGAAAGGAAGTGACCATCCGAGCAAGGGACGGGCCATGGAAAAAGGCGGAAGCAGGACGGAGATCGAAAAGAGTCATCTTGGAAGTACGAGCGGTATACCCCCCTTACCGCTCCCGTCTACGAAATCTATGAAGACATCAAAGGCTCGGGCCTCCTCAACCAACTCGAGCCTATGAAAGCCAAGCACCGCAATCGCCACAAGCATTGCCTGTTCTACAGCGACCACGGGCATCACACCAGCGATTGCCATCTACTTCAAGATGAGATCGAGCGCCTCATCCTTCAGGGATGCCTATCCCGATATGTGTCCGGGCAGAAGGAAGACCGGGGTGCCTCTAAAGAGATCGACAATGCCCCCCGCGGAGTCCACATCAACGTCATCGCGGGTGGTACGGCATCAGGTGGAGACAGTAGTCGAGGAAGAAAGCGTCACGCCGAGCGGGCGAGCCGGGCCTCTATTGAACACTCTACGGCCCCGCAAGCGAGCGAATCGTAGGCCCTGGTATTCTCCGACCAGGACCTGGAAGGGTTAACCACCCCGCACGATGACACTCTCGTTGTATCGGCTACAATAAACCATTTTAACGTAGATAGGATCTTAGTTGACAATGTTAGTGCCCCTGATGCATTATCCTATGAATGTTTCCTCAAGATGAAAGATAATCCATCTAAACTCCACCCGATCCGAACCCCCCTCTATGGGTTCAACGGCCAGGCAACTTATCCCGAGGGAGCCTTGAGCTTGCAAGTTACTATCGGCACCCCGCCCAAAACCGTTACGGTTATGGTAGACTTCATCGTGATTAAGGGAATGAGGGCATATAACGCCATCTTCGACCGAGGCATTCTCAGCCGAATGAAAGCAGTGCCCTCTACCTTTCACCAAAAAATGAAGTTCCCAACCAAACATGGCATGGGGGAAGTCCGAGGTAACCAGGCATTGGATAGATGGTGCTATATAATCTCGATCAAAGCCACTAGGCCAGAAGGGAAAAATAAAAGAGTAAAGGGAGCCGAAGAGGGACCCGCAACATCTGAGCCTGGTGGCGAGTTGCTAGCGGTCTTCCTTAATGGTGACCCGACTCTAGGAGTAAAGATCGGAGCCGAGCTACCACTTATGGAACAGGAAAAATATAAGGATTTTCTTGCCTGGTATATCCGAGTCTTTGCATAGTCTGATGAGCACCTTCCCGGGATCCTGTGAGACATGGTGATGCACAAGCTCAACCTCGACCCAACGGTGAAGCCAGTCCAGCAACGCAGGAGAAAGCATGCCCCGGAGAAGCAAGCGGTCATCAAAGAGCAAGTCATCAAGGGGCAGAAGACTGACCTTTTTCATCCGGTCCTGTACCCTACGTGGCTCACCAACGTCATCCTGGTGTCAAAGGCTTCTGGGAAATGGCGAATGTGCGTGGACTTCACCGACCTCAACCAGGCTACCCCGAAGGATTGCTATCCACTACCGAGCATCGATCAACTGGTTGACTCAACTTCTGGCAACAAGCTACTCAGCTTCCTGGACGCCTACTCTGGCTACCATCAGATCAGGATGGACCCGAAAGACATCGAGAAGACCACCTTCATCACCGACTTCGACGTACTTTGCTACACCCGGATGCCTTTTGGGCTAAAGAACGTCGGAGGGACATATCAGAGACTGATCAACCACATTTTCGAAGGACAGCTCGGTCGGAACGTCGAGGCCTACATTGATGACATGCTCGTCAAAACACCGAAGGCCGAAGACCACCTCACCGACTTAGCCTAGACTTTCGACACCCTCCTGAAGTGCAACATGAAGCTCAACCCTACCAAATGTGCCTTCGGAGTCAGATCCGGGAGGTTCTTAGGCTTCCTGGTAACTCAGCGTGGGATTGAGGCCAACCCCGACAAGGTCCAGACCATCCTGGACATGCGACATCCCACCTACATCAAGGACGTCCAACGCCTTACGGGATGCATTGCTGCGCTCAACCGTTTCCTATCCCGAGCAGTCGAACGATGCTTACCCTTCTTCAAACTGTTGAGGGGACCCAAAATGGCATCTGCTACGTTTGTCTGGGATGAGGAATGTCAGAAGGTGGTCACCGAACTCAAGAAATTCTTGGCCTCGCCCCTGGTACTGTCCAAGTTTGTCCAAGGCGAAGCTCTATACCTCTATCTCTCGGCGACCCCTTCTACAGTGTGCTCGGTCCTGGTCAGGAATGACACAGGGGTCGAGAGACCAGTTTACTATGCCAGAAAGGTGTATAATGAGGCTGAGAAAAGGTACCCCACAACTGAGAAACTCGTGCTAGCGTTGGTTACCTCGGCCAAGCACCTCCGACCCTACTTTCAAGGGCACTCCATCGTCGTATTGACCGGCGAACCCCCGAAGAAGATTCTCTTTCACCCTAAAGCCTCGAGACGCCTCGTCAAATGGGCTATCATGCTCGGGGCCTACGATATCTCGTATCGCCCCCGCTCGGCCATCAAAGGATAGGCACTTGTAGACTTCATCGACGAAAGCACAGTCCCGATTGAAGAAGTACCTCCACCAGCGCCCGGGCCCACTTGGGATCTATTCATCGACGGGTCCTCCAACTCGGCCGGATGCGGTGCCGGTGTCCTTCTCAAATCCCCTGAAGGAGCGGACCTGCGGTACGCCCTGAAGTTCAACTTCCAGGCGTCCAACAATGCCTCCGAGTACGAAGCCCTTATCTCAGGGGCCAGGATGGCCCGACGACTAGGGCCGAGCGAGTTAGGATCCACACAGACTCCCAATTGGTCGCTAGCCAGGTCAACGGTGATTACGAAGCTCGGGAAGGACAAATGGTCAAGTACCTCCAGGCGGTCAAGAGGATGGCCTAACTCTTCGAGAGCTTTGAGGTAGTCCGGATAGCTCGGGAGGAAAACTCCCAAGCGGACACCCTCTCTCGACTGGCCTCCTCGCTCAACCCCGCAGGTACACGATCGGTCTTTCTCGAAGAGCTCGAGCGACCGAGCATCGAGTCTGAGCTTATGACCGTTGACCCAGCACCCCCTACATATCCTGGCTCCGAGATTCTCAAGAGCCCCCCGACCCTCGGGAGGCTCGGATGCTCAAGTACCAAGCTCGGTGTTTCACCATGCTGGACGATGCCTTGTACAACAGATCTTTCTCCGGTCCCCTCCTCAAGTGCATCAGCGCCGACAAAGCCAGCCGAGCGGTTCAGGAAGTACACGAAGGCACCTACGGAGCGCACTAAGGAGGAAGATCGCTCGCCAGGATCTTGCTTCGGCAGGGTTACTGGTGGCCCACTCTCTAGCGCGACTGCACGACCTATGTACAGAAGTGCGACCGATGTCAGCGCTTCTGTTGTGCCCTGTGGTTTTGATGATGGTTTCAATTGTGGCTTTGCTAATGGCTTTGATGTGATTTTAATAGTTGATCTTTGATGTGTGTTATTCACTGTGAGTCATCCTGCTGTGTGAGTCATCATGCTATTACTCACCTTTTGATCATAATGCAGTTCTTCATAAGTTTTGATATGGCATTGCATATTTGATTATGTTCAGTCATGGCTGATTGGTCAACCCCTCAGCTCATTCATTGGTTATACAAGTCCATACTTTGGTCCTCTCCTCCAAGGTTATACATTGATCTTCCTTGACGTTTATACATTGGTCTTAACGTCAAGTCTATACAGCGTGATCAGTGCATCATTTCTTCAAGTCTATAAATCAGCTTCATTGATAGCCCTACATGCACCACACTTCGTGTTGTTTCTCCTCACAAACACGAAATGACTTCCTGTCGTCTTTGTTTACAACACTTCGTGTTGATCTCCATGCTGAACAGGAAATCTGCTATGAGGTAGTACGTCGTGTGTCCGTATTGTTTCCTTCATATTTCGTGTCGTTTGTCCCTACAACACTTCGTGTTATCCGTTTATACTTCGTATTGTTCCATCTTTGTCTTCTATGTCTCTGAGTAGTATCTTCGGCTGTTTAACTTCGTGTCGCTTCACTTTCTGTTTTCATGTTTGTTCACTGAAGTAGCTCGAATTGTTCTGACGAACTTCGAGTCGTTTCCCTGTGAACCTCGTGTCGTTTCCTTTATTTTTAGTTGGTCATCTCGTGTCATCTTTTATGTTTGCTCGTGTGCTTTCGTGTCACTTACTGCTGTTCCTCGAGTCGTTTCTTCCTGGTCCCACTGCTTCATCACGTGTCGTGATAGCCGTGTCATCTTCTGTCTTCGTGTTGTTTTCACTTCGTGCAGTCTTCTCTAAAGTTCAAGCTCTAAGTGTCTCAAGTCGAGTGTGACGGTGTTGTCTCCATGTCGTCCTTAGTTCGAGTCATTTCTTTGTTATCTCTGTCTTCGTGTTGACTTAACACTCTTCGTGTTGGTCTTACGTCGTGCACTTCTTTTCTAATCAAGTCGAGTCTGTTTGTGTTGTCTGCGTGTCATTCTTAGTTCGAGTCGTTTCTCTGTCTTCTGTCTTCGTGTTGGTTTTTCTCATTAGACTTCGTGTCCTTCTCGCCTTGACCACACTTCGTGTCGGTCTCTGCTTCTCATCTTCGGGTTGCTTTCAGCCCGTGTCGTCCTCGTCTTCGAGTCGCTCGTAAGTTCGAGCAGCTTCATACTCGAGTTGTCTTTATGTTCTTTTAGTATTCGTGTCTTCATGTTGTTTTTGTATTTGTGTCTTTATGTTCTTTTAGTATTTGTGTCTTCGTGTTATTTTTTTGTGTGTTTATATCTTCGTGTCGTTTCTTTCTCTCCTCGTCCAGGTTTCTTCTAAATCGCGTGTTATTCTATTATTTCACTCCGTGAAGATTTCCTTCTCACCTCGTGCTATTCTTATCTGACCTCGTGTCATCTTCTTTGTTGTGTTAGCCTTGTCCATTGTATCTCGTATCGTTCTTTTCTTATCTCGTGTAGTAGTCACCTTGTGTTGTTATCACATACCTCATGCAGCTTTAGTTTTAATGGCCATACAGCGAACTCTGAATGTTAATGGTATTAATCTCCTTGCAGGTCCGAGGGAGAACATTCCAGATACCTGGGCTGCACGTGATCCAAGACAAGAGGAACCAATCCGATAAAGGCACGTGGCAGGAAGGTTCTGGATCGAGCGTGGGAGGCACACGCGTTTTGTGCCCTATCCACCTACTGCTGCTATATATAGAAACCTTCGCCCACAGATGAAGGTCGATCGAAGCCAAGAGAGAAAAAGTAGAGTCGTAGAGAGCTCGATTCAGCAGAAGAAAAGAAAAAATAGAGAGCAGTCGAGAGCTTCCACGTTCCAGATAGCAGTGTAGAAAAGAAAGAAGAGATAGAGACAGCTGAGAGTCAGATCGAGAGACCAGAAGAAGAAAAAGAAAGAGAGACAGTGAGATAGAGAGAGTGAGAAGAAGGAGGAGGCAGAAGCAGTGAGAAGAAGAAGAAGAAAAGAGAGTTCGTGCTGGGAGAAAGAGAGAAGCAGTAGAAGAAGTTGCTGGGTTTTTGTTTTTTACCTTGAACCATTTACTTGCTGTATGTCCGATTCTCTGTAGAGAGGTCGGGGTCCCTCCTGTTGGTTCAGGAGAAGGGAGATTGCTATCTCCGGTTGCAAGTAGCTGGGTGCTACTTGTGGGTTCCCTCTGGTTAGAGGAAGGGAGGCTCATCCTCCGGTTCTGGGCTTGTAGGATTCAAGTCCAGGGGTCCCTCCGGTTGGGAGGAAGAGAGGTCCGAGACCTCTGGTTTGCAGGTGACTTGGTGTCACTTGTGTTTCCCTCTGGGGTTCAGAGGAAGAGAGACTTGGGTCTCTAGGTTCCCCTCCGGTTTGGAGGAAGGGAGGTTTGTTCCTCCGATTCTGGGCTTGTGGGTAGCAAGTCCAGGTGTTCCCTCCTGGTCTGGAGGAAGAGAGACCGTGTGTCTCTGATTTCCAAGTGGCTGGGAGTCACTTGGGGTGTCCCTCCAGTTTGGAGGAAGAGGGGAGGTTGTTCCCCTGGTCAAGCTGTTTGGCAGCCTTTGTTGCAGACTGAGTCTGCGGTTTCTAGCGTGAGCTAGTGGAAGCCACACTCGGGTTGAGTGTGGGGTGGATGTAGGTCTGCTGGACCGAACCACCTAAAAACCCCTTGTGCACTGTGGTTTGACTTGTCTATTTGTGCTTCCGCTAGGTGATTGCATAGGGGCGGTCCATGTGTTTGACTTCTGGTTGAGCAGAAGAGTTTATTAGTTTTCAGATTGACTAAATCTGTCTTGTTAGCACTCCAGTGTCTCACTGTGTGTTTGGTTAGTTCCACAACTGCCATTTAGCCTTCAAGTTTGTTTAGTTTGCGAACTAGCATTTTTAGTGAGCGAAATTTTAACTGGGCGAAAGGTTTTTAATAGTCATATTCATTCACCCCCCCTCTGAATACTGCACCGAACCTAACAATTGGTATCAGAGTTGGTTCTCTGATTGATCAGATCCAACGATCTGCAGAGGATCCTATTGTCCCTTGGTGCATTTCTGATTTTACTCTTCGCTGCATTAATCTGTTTGCCAATTTATTCAATGGGTTCTCCACCGGTTTTCAATGGCTCTAATTTCAACTCATGGGTTACCAGTCTCCATAACTATGTGAAATTGATGAATCCGGATATGTGGAAGTTAATTTCACATGGTCCTCATAGACTGCCAAAGGAAGAGTCCAAATGGACTAAAAGTGATAGATCAAGAAATGGATAGAATCAGAAAGTTTTGAGATTAATGAAAGAAGCTACTGATAAGGCTCTACACTCTTGCTTTTATGACTGCAGGTCCGCAAAGGACATTCTGGATCAGCTGAAGATAGCTCAGAGGATGAATGAGGACAGCTGCCTGATGGCTGACAAGAGCAACCATGGCAGTGAACAAGATGAATTTGAAGATGCTGTGGAGGTAAACCCCTTCGAGAATTTCACCTTAGATGACTGGGAAGATGCCTATGCTAATCTGTTACACTCCCATGAAAAACTGAGGAAGAAAAATAAAAGTCTGATAAAGAAGATAACAAATCTAGGGGATCCCATTTCTGGGACTGAAAATCTTGAAAATCCTAAAATTCTGAAAATTGAAAATGAGATACTCAGAAGACAAGTGTCGAAATTAGATGGAATTCAATTAGAATTTGATCATGTTAAATCTGAAAACACTAAACTCATAAATCAATGTCAAGAATCTGAACAAAAACTAATCAGTCTTGAGAATGAAAACAAATTGATCAATGAAAAGTTCGAGGCTGTTAGTGTTGCGAACTTAAAATCTCAAGAAAACTTTGAAAACTGTAAATCAGAATATCCAAGTTTCCTAACTGATGTTTTGTTTGATGATGACAAACTTGAGCAGGAGAACACTAGTCTAAAGGAGGAAATTGAGAAACTAAAACAGTTGAACTCCACCATGTCAGAGAGATTGCTGACATTTGAAAAGGGAAAAACTGTTGATGAAAATCAAAATGAGCTCAAATTGAAACAAGAGATTGAAACTCTTAAAAATTTGAATGATGTGATGCATCAACAGATTCTGGTCTGTGAAGAAGATATAGTCAACTATGAACATTAGATTTCTTCTCTTCAATCTGAGATAAATGATCTGAACAATTCTCTGTCAAAATTTGTAAGTGGGCAGAAAAATCTAGACAAGCTACTAGGTGTAAAAATCACCACTAGAAAGGAAGGACTGGGCTACAACAATGTTAATAAGGAAGAGTTTCAGAGCAAGTTGCTGACATCTTTTGTAAAAGCTTCAAATGTAGCCACCACTTCAAAAGATAAACAACCCATTGTTCAGAAAACTGAAGAACAGAACAAAAATCAGAAAAAGATTGGAAAACAGAAAATAAATAAAAGGGGTTCATTAGGGCATGTTGATCAAAGTCCACACACACATTCACATGCATCTAAAAAGAAAATGTCATGCCATTATTGTCATAAATTTGGTCATCTGATGCATGAATGTAAATTGATGGAGAAGGATGATATGACTGCTAGGAACCTTCATGATAGAAATCCTTCATTTCAGAAAAAGAGAATTGAATGTTCTCACTGTGGTAAATTAGGACACACAATTGCACAATGCTGGTTTGCAAATGATAAGAAAACTTCTCATTCATATCATGGTAAATCTCCTACAAGCCAATATGGTCCTAATAAGAACAAATTTATTTTTAAAGATAAGCTCATTACATGCTTTGAGTGTGGAAAGACAGGCCACAGGGCCATTGAATGCTGGCTGAGGGCTGGAGGAAGAAATTCTAGTTCATGCTCTCACTGTGGCAAAATGGGCCACATTGCAGCCCAATGTTGGCATGCTCAGGGAAGGAAGTTTAACAATAAATCTGGTAAATTCCCTGCCAAATAGAAATATTTCTGATAGAAATGAATTTGTGTTTGAAAAGAAAACACACACATGTTTTGAATGTGGGAAGCCAGGCCATAGAGCTTCTGACTGTTGGCTGGCTTATGTTGGCAAACAGAATCTTAATTCTGTTAATAGAGAATTTCATGCATATGCACATAGAACTCATGCAAATCAGAATGTGCATAAAACAAATCTGAAATCTGCTGCTTCTTGCTATTGTTGTGGTATATTAGGTCATTCAATGAATAATTACCATCTGATAAGATCTGATGACCTAAATACTTTAAGGTTGTTTAGAACACCTACCAAAGGTGTCACTATTAACCATGCAGGACCCAAGACTGTTTGGATACCTGCCCATGCAAAATAGTGTGCTAACTTGCAGGTGTGCCTTGGAAGCTGAAGAATAAACAGGGGGAAATAAACCAAGGCACCCAAGTTGATAAAACCCCATTCAGGTAAATTTCTCAAATCTGTTCAAATGAAGATTATGGTTGAGCTGAGAAGTCATAGCTTCATGCATACATGTTTTATTTTAATTGGTTTGACTATTGCATTGATCTTTGTGGGCTTTCTTGTTTGTACTGTGAGTTGTGTGCATATATGAGAATTGCATAAACATGCACATAACATACAATCATTGAAAATCTGATGCATATAGGACTGTTTGTATTGCATTGTCATGCATGACCACTTGGTATATAAATGGAAAGCTACTAAAGGGCAGAGGAAATCTGTCTAGAGGTTCTTACTATGTGTGAGATGGTCTTTTAGGCCAAGTTCTCCGCCAAAAACCAAGGGTCAAATTTGCATATCAGAGAAGTCTGCATTTTCATGTGAATATTTTACTTCATGCCCCTGCATACATGAAGTTAATTGCATTGCAATTCTTTACATTGAAAAAGTCAAAAAGATAGATTGAATGCATACATTTAGGGGGAACATTATTCATACATCTGAAATCACTCAACTGTTTTTAGATTTACTGCATAGCATGTTAAATCTGTTGTTGCATAGTCATTCATCATCTACATTGTCTGCATGACATATAGGATGATTCAGTGTTTTTAGTTAGAGGGAATCAATGCATAGCATATCACTTCTTTGAAAAATAAAAAAAAAGGGGAAAGGGTAATGTCACTGCATATAGATAGGGGGAGCATGCTTAATCCGTTCCTCTCCAGCTATATGATTAATCTTGTCATATCTGAAGTGTCAGTGACTCCATCATGTAAAGTGGTATCAAATGATTTCTTAACTACTTCTGAAGTTGTTCAAAATCTGAATGCATACCTTATTGGTATCTGTTTGTCTCTCCTAAATCTGCTGAATGAGAGCTTTTCCTCTACTCAGTCAACTTTGAACCTCTTTGCTCAAGAGCAGCTCATCTGCTACAATTCTTCAGAATCATGCTGTTTAGTGAATATTCTCACTTGAATTACTCTGCTGAGATATGAAGTAAACCTTCAGCCTGAATACAACTTCATAAAAGTTAAAATATCTTTAATGAAGAACCTTCCATTATACATGCTTAAGAACATCTGTTAACTGGAAGTGGTTTAAGTCTTATGTACTCTTGTTTGGTCACAAGAAACTTGAAAATATCTGTTTCAACCTCTTAATAAATTTTAACTGTCTGCTCCATGTAAATTCATGTAAGACTTTCTGAAATCTGAAAAGTTGATATCCATATCTACGTTGACTGAGATATATAGTGTATTTGGTTGTTCCTAAACAACTAACTTGTTCTGAATCCTTTTTAAGTAAAAGTATGGACAGAGCAATGACTGTGGTTACTGAGAAACCTGTCCAAAGGATTGTGTCATGAAGTACCATGGTTAACTCTGTTTAAAGAGATGATTGGAAATTATTGTGAAAGTATGGCAGAGCAATGGCATAGTTGTATTGAGTAACTGGGGATTCTGGCCTCTGATCAAGGTGTATCCTCATGCCAAAGATACTTTTATTGCTATCTTTGTTCTCTAAAATGGGAGAAGCAATACGGTTGTCACACTGAGTAATTGGGGATTCTGACCTCTGATCAAGGTGTCTCTCCACGTCAAAAGGTGCTGATAAACCAAAATTGTTCATTAAAGAAAGATATGAACAAGTGTAAATCAAATTCTGAAAGAACAAGTAAAATTCAGGAGCATTCACTTATGTTTCTCTTAAAGTTGTCATGGAAAGCAAACTAATTAAGATAGAAGTTGGTTGAACTAGAATCTTATATGAGCTTGTAGTTCCTTTTTATTAAGTGTTGGTTCAGATATGAGTACAATTTTTTTTGAAAAATTTCAGTTTACATCATTCTTAAACCATATCTGACAATCAAGGTTTCATAAGCTTTTATGATGGAGGAATCCAGAACTTAAGACTTTGATTTTATGAAGTTGGTATCTTGCTGAAAAGTTCATTATCTCAATTTTCACAAATTGTTGAATCTGCTCATCCTATTGCTCTTTATCACTATGATTTGATTCAGACTGGTTGTCATATATGAGAGTTGCTGTCGTTGGATAACAAGAGTTCATCCTTGTAGATTTCTCTTGCTTCATGGATCATAAGGGCAGAATTCTCTGGTCTGGTTAAGAGACTATATGCATAAGGGGACAATGTGCTAGATTGTCTGAACATGTTGTATGTCTGCATTAGCTCTATATCTTCTGCCATGTCAAAGGGGGAGTATTTTTTGCATATACATGACTGCATAAGTTGTTTGACTAAGGGGGAGAATTGTTTTAAATGCTTCTGATATGGTGTTGCCCTCATCTGCTGAACTATGTTGTGTGTCTCATATGACATCATTGGTTTATCTTTCTCAAACTATTTTCTTTTTGATGAAGTCAAAGGGGGAGAATAGTTTGATTCATCAGACTGACTCACTGTGTAGTGTTGCCATCATCAAAAAGGGGGAGATTGTTGTGCCCTGTGGTTTTGATGATGGTTTCAATTGTGGCTTTGCTGATGGCTTTGATGTGATTTTAATAGTTGATCTTTGATGTGTGTTATTCACTGTGAGTCATCCTGCTGTGTGAGTCATCATGCTATTACTCACCTTTTTATCATAATGCAGTTCTTCATAAGTTCTGATATGTCATTGCATATTTGATTATGTTCAGTCATGGCTGATTGGTCAACCCCTCAGCTCATTCATTGGTTATACAAGTCCATACTTTGGTCCTCTCCTCCAAGGTTATACATTGATCTTCCTTGACGTTTATACATTGGTCTTAACGTCAAGTCTATACAGCGTGATCAGTGTATCATTTCTTTAAGTCTATAAATCAGCTTCATTGATAGCCCTATATGCACCACACTTCGTGTTGTTTCTCCTCACAAACACGAAATGACTTCCTGTCGTCTTTGTTTACAACACTTCGTGTTGATCTCCATGATGAACAGGAAATCTGCTATGAGGTAGTACGTCGTGTGTCCGTATTGTTTCCTTCATATTTTGTGTCGTTTGTCCCTACAACACTTCGTGTTATCCGTTTATACTTCGTATTGTTCCATCTTTGTCTTCTATGTCTCCGAGTATTATCTTCGACTGTTTAACTTCGTGTCGCTTCACTTTCTGTTTTCATGTTTGTTCACTGAAGCAGCTCGAATTGTTCTGACGAACTTCGAGTCATTTCCCTGTGAACCTTGTGTCGTTTCCTTTGTTTTTAGTTGGTCATCTCGTGTCATCTTTTATGTTTGCTCGTGTGCTTTCGTGTCACTTACTGCTGTTCCTCGAGTCGTTTCTTCCTGGTCCCACTGCTTCATCACGTGTCGTGATAGCCGTGTCATCTTCTGTCTTCGTGTTGTTTTCACTTCGTGCAGTCTTCTCTAAAGTTCAAGCTCTAAGTGTCTCAAGTCGAGTGTGACGGTGTTGTCTCCATGTCGTCCTTAGTTCGAGTCATTTCTTTGTTATCTCTGTCTTCGTGTTGACTTAACACTCTTCGTGTTGGTCTTACGTCGTGCACTTCTTTTCTAATCAAGTCGAGTCTGTTTGTGTTGTCCGTGTGTCATTCTTAGTTCGAGTCGTTTCTCTATCTTCTGTCTTCGTGTTGGTTTTTCTCATTAGACTTCGTGTCCTTCTCGCCTTGACCACACTTCGTGTCGATCTCTGCTTCTCATCTTCGGGTTACTTTCAGCCCGTGTCGTCCTCGTCTTCGAGTCGCTCGTAAGTTCGAGCAGCTTCGTACTCGAGTTGTCTTTATGTTCTTTTAGTATTCGTGTCTTCATGTTGTTTTTGTATTTGTGTCTTTATGTTCTTTTAGTATTTGTGTCTTCGTGTTATTTTTTTTTGTGTGTTTATGTCTTCGTGTCGTTTCTTTCTCTCCTCGTCCAGGTTTCTTCTAAATCGCGTGTTATTCTATTATTTCACTCCGTGAAGATTTCCTTCTCACCTCGTGCTATTCTTATCTGACCTCGTGTCATCTTCCTTGTTGGGTTAGCCTTGTCCATTGTATCTCGTATCGTTCTTTTCTTATCTTGTGCAGTAGGCACCTTGTGTTGTTATCACATACCTCATGCCGCTTTAGTTTTAATGGCCATACAGCGAACTCTGAATGTTAATGGTATTAATCTCCTTGCAGGTCCGAGGGAGAACATTCCAGATACCTGGGCTGCACGTGATCCAAGACAAGAGGAACCAATCTGATAAAGGCACGTGGCAGGAAGGTTCTGGATCGAGCTTGGGAGGCACACGCGTTTTGTGCCCTATCCACCTGCTGCTGCTATATATAGAAACCTTCGCCCACAGATGAAGGTCGATCGAAGCTAAGAGAGAAAAAGTAGAGTTGTAGAGAGCTCGATTCAGCAGAAGAAAAGAAAAAATAGAGAGCAGTCGAGAGCTTCCACGTTCCAGATAGCAGTGTAGAAAAGAAAGACGAGATAGAGAAAGTTGAGAGTCAGATCGAGAGACCAGAAGAAGAAAAAGAAAGAGAGACAGTGAGATAGAGAGAGTGAGAAGAAGGAGGAGGTAGAAGCAGTGAGAAGAAGAAGAAGAAAAGAGAGTTCGTGCTGGGAGAAAGAGAGAAGCAGTAGAAGAAGTTCCTGTTGGACCGTGGATCAAATCCAGGCCAGCCAACTCCTGCGAGAGCCACATTTGAGTTTATCTTTTCAGCTTTCCGTTGCTGGGTTTTTGTTTTTTACCTTGAACCATTTACTTGCTGTATGTCTGATTCTCTGTAGAGAGGTCGGGGTCCCTCCTGTTGGTTCAGGAGAAGGGAGATTGCTATCTCCGGTTGCAAGTAGCTGGGTGCTACTTGTGGGTTCCCTCTGGTTAGAAGAAGGGAGGCTCGTCCTCCAGTTCTGGGCTTGTAGGATTCAAGTCCAGGGGTCCCTCCAGTTGGGAGGAAGAGAGGTCCGAGACCTCTGGTTTGCAGGTGACTTGGTGTCACTTGTGTTTCCCTCTGGGGTTCAGAGGAAGAGAGACTTGGGTCTCTAGGTTCCCCTCCGGTTTGGAGGAAGGGAGGTTTGTTCCTCCGGTTCTGGGCTTGTGGGTAGCAAGTCCAGGTGTTCCCTCCTGGTCTGGAGGAAGAGAGACCGTGTGTCTCTGGTTTCCAAGTGGCTGGGAGTCACTTGGGGTGTCCCTCCAGTTTGGAGGAAGAGGGGAGGTTGTTCCCCTGGTCAAGCTGTTTGGCAGTCTTTGTTGCAGACTGAGTCTGCGGTTTCTAGCGTGAGCTAGTGGAAGCCACACTCGGGTTGAGTGTGGGGTGGATGTAGGTCTGCTGGACCGAACCACCTAAAAACCCCTTGTGCACTGTGGTTTGACTTGTCTATTTGTGCTTCCGCTAGGTGATTGCATAGGGGCGGTCCATGTGTTTGACTTCTGGTTGAGCAGAAGAGTTTATTAGTTTTCAGATTGACTAAATCTGTCTTGTTAGCACTCCAGTGTCTCACTGTGTTTTTGGTTAGTTCCACAACTGCCATTTAGCCTTCAAGTTTGTTTAGTTTGTGAACTAGCATTTTTAGTGAGCGAAATTTTAACTGGGCGAAAGGTTTTTAATAGTCATATTCATTCACCCCCCCCTCTGAATACTGCACCGAACCTAACAATTGGTATCGTTTGTAGCATCAAGCCCCTATCGTTGCGCTAAAAGCTCGAGCTGGTAGCGAAGGTTAGACCGTATTTCCTTATGGCAGCGCAGAGCCCCACATCTATGACGTGCTGTGGGCGTGCGTGAGGGGCTTCGCACATGGACCCCATAATCCATGCGGCGGGTTGGGCTGCCAAGCACCGATGGTCCCACATGGGTCCCATACCCCACGTGGTACACACCAAATCCAAGGAGACGCTGGCATAAACCAACAATCTCCCCCCCAGCGGCACCTGGGATTTGAACTCGCGACCTCGCTCTGATACCAGTTTGCAGGATCAAGCCCCTACCGTTGTGCTAAAAGCTCGAGCTGGTAGCAAAGGTTAGACCGTATTTCCTTATGGCAGCGCAGAGCCCCACGTCTATGACGTGCTGTGGGCGGGCGTGAGGGGCTTCGCACATGGACCCCATAATCCATGCGGCGGGTTGGGCTGCCAAGCACCGATGGTCCCACATGGGTCCCATACCCCACGTGGTACACACCAAATCCAAGGAGACGCTGGCATAAACCAACAGCTTCGACCACCTTATCCATCAGCCTACCGCGGAGCTCAACACCCTTGCCGAGCCGTACCATTTCGCTCGGTGGGGGATCGACATCTTGGGGCCATTCCCCATGGCTCAAGCTCAGAAGAAGTTCATTATCGTCGCCATCGACTATTTCACCAAGTGGATCGAGGCCGAAGCCACCACCAGGATCACCGAGTTGGTCATATGGAGTTTTGTTTGGAAGTCGATCATCTGTCGCTACGGTGTCCCCCGAGTGATCGTGAGCGATAACGGTCGGCAGTTTGATTCTCATTACTTCAGAGATATATGTGCCGACCTAAGCATTCGCAATCACTTCACTTCGGTAGCCCACCCTCAGGCTAATGGACTGGTCAAGAATGCCAATAAGACTATCTTAAAAGGCATCAAAACTAAGCTCGGCAAGGCCAAGGGAAGCTGGCTTGAGGAATTACCAAGCATACTATGGTCACACCGAACTACTCTGAGAACGTCCACCAGTGAAACACCTTTTCAGCTGGTATATGGCACGGAAGCCATAATTCTGTTGGAGGTCAGCAATCCCTCTCTCCGAGTCGTCCACTTCAAACCTGAGGTAAACGAGCAGAAACTGCGAGAAAACCTCAACCTAGCAGACGAGATCCGAGAGATTGCAAAGATCTGAGTAATGGAATACCAACGACGCATCACTCGATACTACAACTCTAGAGTCCGAGACAGACACTTCCAACCGGGAGACTTCATCCTGAGAAAGGCCAAATCATCTCGACCACTAGAGGCGGCGAGGAAGCTGGCCCCTACCTGGGAAGGTTCCTACCGAGTGGTCGAGACGCTCGGGAAAGGAGCATACCGATTGTCCACCATGGAAGGAACACCCGTCCCTCGGACATGGAATGCGACAAATCTTCACAAGTTCTACTTTTGATCATTTGGCAAGCATGCACATGTAAGCAAAATAGAATAAACGCCATTCTTCTCTTCTTATTAAAATTTGATGTACATCAAGTAGGCCGTAGCCAATACAGTACACTTCTACAAAAATTACACCCTCTGGCACTATTACGTGAGCAAAACGCTCAGCCAACCCGGTAAGCGCTCCTACGTCCAGCCACTGACTCTGTCTCGTGCGGAAACTGGCTCGGACAAAGGATTGTCGGCCTCGTTGGTTTGAGAAAGCTCGAAGGAAAGATGCCAAAGGGATTGGAAGGAGAACAAAAAAGAAAAAAGAGAAGAGGTCAACCTGAGCAAAATGGAGAGGAAGCTTGAGAGAGCTCCCCTTCTTAGCAATGGGGTCGACGGTGGAAAGAGGGGTCGGGTGGACAGTGAAAGAATGAAGCTTGACGTGCTTCATCCCCCCCCTCCCCTCGGGATAACGTCGGCAGGTCAGGGACAGGAAGGTGACATGCTCTGGCATGAACCCTCTCCTAGAGTGACCCCTGACTGACGAACCCTCTTCCAGACTGAAACAGCAGGAACTTCCCTCCAACCGCAATCTGCATCATCATCTTCCGAAGCGCCTTCCATGCCCCGCTAAGACCGACAGCACAACGCCTTGTGGAAGGGAAAGAAGGAGAAACCGCCAGGGATGGCCTTAAGCGATGAAAGGAAAAGGAGACGCCCCTCGGACCTTTTATAGGCCGAAGGGGGAGCTAATCACCTTAAATGACTCTCCCCTTACAAAACACGCTAAAAGGGCATTCCCTGAGATGGTTACCTCATTTCCCAAACATCCCGCCAGCGGGACGCGCGAAGCGGCAAGTCATTAAGGGCAGTATGGAAAAATGGAAAGGCGCCAGTGCCATGTCAGTTATTTGACAGATCGGCACGCGCGATATCTACAGAGAAAATCGGCGCCTTCTCCAATGACTACAGATTCGATAGTCAAATTGCACCAAAAGCGGTAAGAAATAGTCAATTCAACATTTAATATTGCCGCTATTATATTTTCCAAAAAAAGACTTACCCGGCTACATAAGGAAAAGAAAAAAGAAAGAGAGAGCTATTACATCAAGCCTCATGCCCATGTTTAGGCTCGGCAGGCAAGGCTTCCTCAGCACCATACGATCTGCCCCCAGTATTCTCGGCGATGGCCGACCCAGACACTGACCCCACCTGTGTGGGAACTGTCTCGGTCATGCACTCTCCCGAAGATGCTGGAGTTGGCAATCGCTCGGATGAGGACTCCCGACCCTCCTCTTCGCTCGAGGTATAATGGGAAGAGTCGGTCGAACCCCAGTCCGAGTCATAGCGTTACCCGGAAGGAAAAATGAGCTCCTTCCCTTGGGCCTCAACCTCTATGGCGGCCTGATCGAACCCCGGGGAGAAGCCCTTCCGAAGGCCCCGGCGATAGCCCGACTCATAATAAGGGAAGGCAGCCTGGAGAAGAGCCGCGTGATAGGCCTCTGAGCACTTATGTCGCTCGAGTGCCTCCACCCCGGCCAACTCCGCCTGCCTCTCGAACTCGGCTATCCTCTGTTCTGACTCGGACAACCTTCTCTCGGCCTCGATCAGTGCATCTTCGACCCCTCGGACTCGGCCCTCGAGCGCCTCCTGCTCGGCCTTCCACTGCTCGCCGCGCTCGACCTGAATCATACGCTCCGCCTCCAGGAGCTCATTCTTCCGGTCGACCATACGGCGGGCTTGGGACAGCTGCTCCACCAACGACCGAGCCTCCGCTTGGCTCGACTGCACCTGTAATACCTTGGATTCTTATTGGGTCTTTCGGATACTTATCGGGGAGTTTCAGATCACTTTTGTGGGTCCTGAGTTGAGTTTTACGATTCGCGTGGGTTTTTCTCTCATACTAGTTACGGAACCCTGTAGTGAGTTTATTTCTCAGTTCATCGACCCGTGGACGCTGCAGTCGCGTTGTACTCTTCTCGAGGATCGTTTCGACTATTTTTATGTATTTTTCTGAATTAGTCCATTTTTGGGTCAAAAATCAGAATTTTCGAAAATTAGGAAAATTTCCTAATTTCTTTCTTTTTCTTTCTTCTTCCTCTCTCCTCCCTTCTTATTCACGTCGTGATCCTCTCTCTCTCCCATTTTCTTCTTCTCTCACCCTCTCGGCTGTGGCTATAGATGGAGGAGGCACGGGCAGGCTGAGGTGATGCAGTGGGGGTGGTCCGGAGCGCGATGGGGCGAGGATCGAACCGTTTCTGGCGCGATCCCAAACGGTGGATTTAAAGTCGACGGTCGAGCTCGTGATGGGATTTTCGGTGTGGTTTAGTCACTACGGTGCAGGGAATCTTCGGTGGAGGTAGGGAGACGGATCACCTACTTCTCCTCTACGTTTTCCTGCAGTTTCACATTGTTCGGTGCGAGAACGAGCGGGTTTTAGCTTGTTTTGGGAAAATCATGCTTTTGGGGAGTTCGTAGGGTTCGCTGGAAAATGGCGACGATTTTCAGCTAGATTAGTTTCATTGCGACCCCCAGCATTGTTGACACCCATTTTTTGCCGATAAGTTGAGTCGTTCCTCTTACTCCCATTTGTTGATGCCTCGAGTTGTCCATCACTCATTAGGACTGTTTTCAGGCATGTTTTGGGCTAATTTTATGGGTAGCCTCCCTCCCTGGTCAGGTCTGAGATGATTCAAGGCTTAACGGGCCTTGGTTTTAAGTTTCAACACCCATGTACATGTACGGTTCATCCCTGGCCGCCCAATCAATGTGCGGTTGCCTGTGGACCGTCCATCTATTTTGGAATATTTTAGTTAATTTTCTGAATTTCCGCCAACAAGGGCTTACGCGGTTGAATCCTAGCCGTTCAACATGATGAACGGTCTTGAATGAACCATTTTTCTTCTAGAGTCCTAAAGCCTAAATATCCCTCAGATAATTATCCGTTTTATTCATTTATCACCGACAGGAGTTAAACGGATAGCACTTGGCCGCTCATCATTGTGGACGGTTAATATCAGACCGTTTATCTATGAGAGTCCAATGACGACCATTTCGGTTGGTTAATGGATAATTGATGGATGATTATCCTATTTTTTGGAATTATCACCGCCGGAGTTGGACGGTCCTTGACGGACCGCCCAACTGGTTGAGCAGTCTATCGTGCGACCGTGCAACTGTTTGAAATCTGAAGAATTTAAAGATTTCCTCTCTCTATCCGTGGTTAAACCCCTCAACTTTGTCCTCGATTTTCTCCGTGGATTCTCAACCAAATCGGATGAGATTTTATCCTAACGAAAGCTGATGATATTATCTTCACTTTATCTTTTGATATCTCCGATTAATATCCATTGGAAACCCTAATTTTGAGGCGGGCTTTCTAGGCGAAGCATGATTTTGGTCGGGTTTGAAATGGGGGGAGATTTTGGTCGACGACGAAGCCCTGCCGAATCCTGGAGTGACCTAGAACCAAGGAGGGAGGCCTTTGATAGGTTCGGTGCTGTATTCAGAGGGGGGGTGAATGAATATGGCTTTTAAAAAAACAATTCGCCCAGTTAAAATTTCGCTCACTAAAAATGCTCGCTCGCAAACTAAACAAACTTGAAGGCTAATTGGGAGTAGAGAAACAAACAAGCACACAGTGAGATCACTAGAGAGCTAACAAGACAGATTTAGTCAAACTGAAAACTAATTAACTCTTCTGCACAACCAGAAGCCAAACACATGGAGCGCCCCTATGCAATCACTTAGCGGAAGCACAAATAGACAAGATAAACCACAGTGCACAAGAGGTTTTTAGGTGGTTCGGTCCAACAGACCTACATCCACCCCACACTCAATCCGAGTGTGGCTTCCACTAGCTCACGCTAGAAACCGCAGACTCAGTCTGCAACAAATGCTGCCTAACAGCTTGACCAGGGGAACAACCTCCCCTCTTCCTCCCAACCGGAGGGAACCACTAGTGACAGCAGTCACTAGCAAACCAGAGACGCAAGTCTCTCTTCCTCCAGACCGGAGGGAACACCTAGTCTTGCAACCCACAAGACTAGAACTGGAGGACCAATCCTCCCTTCCTCCAAACCGGAGGGGAACCTAGAGACCCAAGTCTCTCTTCCTCTGAACACCAGAGGGAAACACAAGTGACACTACGTCACCTGCAAACCAGAGGTCTAGGACCTCTCTTCCTCCCAACCGGAGGGACCCCTAGACTTGAAACCTACAAGCCCAGAACTGGAGGACGAGCCTCCCTTCCTCTAACCAGAGGGAACCCACAAGTAGCACCCAGCTACTTGCAACCGGAGATAGCAACCTCCCTTCTCCTGAACCAACAGGAGGGACCCCGACCTCTCTACAGAGAATCGGAAGAACAGCAAATGGATAAAAACAAAAAATGAAACCAGCAACAGAAAGCTGAAAAGATAAAAACAAATGTGGCTCTCGCAGGAGCTGGCTGGTCTGGATCTGATCCACGGTCCAGCAGGAACAAATCTTTAGTTGAAGCTTCTATCACTCTAGCTCTCTCTTCTTCTCTATTCTTCTTCCTCTTCTTCTCTTCACACTCTGCTATCTCGATCTCTTACTCAACCTCTCTTTCTTTCTCTTTCTCACTCTCTTTCTCCTTTCTTCTTCTGCTCTTCTCCTTTCTCTTTTCTTTTTCTATCTGGATCGTGGCTCTCTGTATGAGCTTTTCTTCTTGCCAACTCGATCATCTTCATCTATGGATGAAGGTCTCATATATGTAGCAGCAGCAGCAGCATCAGCCACGACGTGTGACCTCCACATTTCCAGCCCTAAGAATTCGGACCACGTGGCAGTCTCTCAGCAGGCTTTATTCCAGCCTCGGATCACGTGCCCTCCTTAAGCTTCACGATCAAAGCACCTGTAAAACAGGGTATCGGATAAGTCATCAGTTTAAAGAACAACTCTGTATGGACTTATCAGAAGAACAGCGTTTTAGAAGAAACCTGGACGAGGTTAGAACGAAACAACACGGAGACAACACGAAGACAGAATAAGGAAACGACACGAGGTACATACGAAGATAAGACAGAAACCAATCATGAAGTATGGTTTCAACAAACGAAAGACACAAGGTGGTATACAGAAAGCAACACGAGGTGCTGCAATGTTCTGCACGTAGTGGAACAAAAATGACACGAAGACACAGAAACAACAGTAACTGACACGAAGTAAGTACGACACCAAGACGAGGTTGACACGAAATGAAAACAACACGAGGTGAAGTTGACACGAAATGAAAACAACACGAAGTGAAAACAACAGTAACCGACACGAAGTACATGAGAGGAAAAACGACACGAAGTCATGAAAACAACAGTAACCGACACGAGGTGAGGTTACTAAAGCGACAACGACACGCGGTGTGGAAAACACGACACGAAGACCTGAGACGGAGAAACGACACGAAGTGTAACAGGAACGACACGAAGTAAAAACAGTGATCGACACGGGTTGAAAACAACACGAAGTCGAAACAGTAATCGACACGGGTTGAAAATAACATGAAGACGAAATACAAAGAGACGACACGAAGTGAAGTTGACACGAAGTGAAAACAACACTAAGTGAAAAACAATAATCGACACGCGGTGAAAACAACACGACGACAATGAGAACAGCACGAGGGAAATGACACGGGGTGTAGAAAACCAAGAATCGACACGAAGTGTGGTCAAGGCGAAAAAGACACTAAGTCAAAAAATGAAAGACCAACACTCAGACAGAAACATAAAAATAACACGGAGACGTAGACACTAAAACAACACGAAGATGAAGACAAGGGAAACGACACGAAGTCTAACCTCATACAAGGTTTCCTGTCACGCATGGAAATCAACACGAAGTGTTGTAAGCTCATACGACACGAGATCTTTTCGTGTTAGTGAGGGGAAACAACACAAAAACTCAAGTACAGAAACAGCACGAAGATGATGTACAATCTGATGTACAGACTTGAAGAACAGTCCAAAATATAGACTTGCACGAGCGAGCTACAGTGCCAAAGTATAGACTTCACGCTGTACAGACTTGGAAGACCAGTGTTGAATGTGTAGACTTGTAGTTTATCATGAAAGAAGGCCAGTGTACAGACTTGCTGTCCTCACAGCAGACGATGTAAACACTTAGCCTATGCAGACCAATGTACAGACTTTGGCAAAGCAAAAAGCTGTATAGACTTGGAGACCCAAAGCCATTGTGTAGACTTTGTCTAAGACAAGGCATGAGCTGACGTTGTATATACTTAGCCAATGCAAACCAGTCCGATGTATAGACTTTAAGGAAATGCATGCTACAGTGCAATGTCTAGACTTGCGATGTGTTCGCCAAATGCACACTACAGTCCAATGTATGGACTTAGACGAATGATGCATGAGACGCTCAATGTATCGACTTTGAGCTTGCTGTGCAGTGAATAGACTTAGGGCATAAACCCCACGAAGCACTGTATAGACTATGCACATAACATAAGTCTAACATAAACAATATATCAGTTGTACCAGTCACAGTCATGATGCAATCATCAAGGCACAATGTCATGAAAACACTATATCATTGCTATCATCAAAATACAATATCAATCATCAAAACCACAGCAATGAATGAATGCTTTATGCATCAGTTTAACATGTAACAAGACTGAACATCAAATATGTTAATCTAAACTGAGCAGCAAGATGACTGAACATTTGATGACTGAACATTTGATAAACTCACATCAACAACCAATCATCAAAACCATCATCAAAACCACAGGGGCACAACAATCTCCCCCTTTTTGATGATGGCAACACTTTCAATACATTTAGTCATTTCAATACATTGAGTCATTCTGATGATGTGAGGCATTCTGAAGACTCAAATTATTCTCCCCCTTTGACTTCATCAAAAAGAAAATAATTTGAGAAGTTAAAGCATGCATAAAAGTTCAGACAAATTATCTGAGTATATGAATGCAAGGTCACAAATGATATGAGCATGATTCAACATGATAAGGAATGCTCCCCCTGAAGAGATGCCAATTGATATGCAAGTGATGCATGACATGGAAGCTCCCCCTCAATAAGTGGACTCTTATGAGAAGGAGACCACAGGGGCAAACAAGAAGAGGTTCAGGTTAATGAGTCAATACCATGAGCAGAAAAGTTTCAATTAACAGATTTTTCAAGGATGTTCCAAACACAAGAAGTTCAGCCTGATTTTCAAAGAGATATCAATCTCATAAATCTAAAGCATAAGTTTTCAAAGTCTTCTATCATAAGGGCTTATGAATGACATTTATTGAACATCATGGTTTAAACGTGATGTATGCAGAGTTTATCAATAAAATTCTGTAATGATATCTAAAACCATGGTTTAATAAAAATGAACCAAGCCCTCATATTTATCTTGATTATCCTCCCTTTGTCTTACACAATCAAATCTATTGACTTCTTTCAGAATTACATGTACTAGTATTGAAATCAAGCAATTATGAAGTCATATGATTTTTGTCTAGGGTGGTAGCAAAATAATTTTAGCATTAATATTCAGATATTTCAATTTGTTCAACAATTTTCCATGCTACAAATTTTACGAGCACTCTAGTTCAGTTCACACCTTGTAACTAGAGGATATACCTTGATCAGAGGCCAATATCCCAAAGCACTTAGTGTGACTGACTGTCATGCTATATATATATGAACAGAGATAGCATTTACACATCATGACACACTTGAAATCATTTCTGGATGAGTGAGTTGTATTTCTCAGTGTGCATGCCATTGCTCTGCCTGATTTTCAATGAATTCTTACAGAGTTAACTAAGGCACCTCATGACACAATCCTTAGGACATGTGTTTCTCAGTGACCAAGGTCATTGCTCCGACAATTACTTTACCCTTTAGACAATTCAGACACATTCATTTGCTTCAAAACAATATTAATCTCATGTACTTAACCAAATAAAGTCATGTGTTCAAAAGTGCAGATTTCAGAAGTTTTTGCAAGACATAGCATGAAACAGTTGGTTAAGATTTATTAAACATGATTCAGATATGTTAAGAGATTTTGAAATTAAACTCCATGAATACATTAAGCTTAAACCACACGAGTTATTTCAGTCATTCATAAAAACGTATAATAGAAGATTTCTATTTCAAGATTTTCAGATTTATGATCGAGATAGCCCATTGAAATCTTCATGAAAGACTGATAGAATTCTAAAGCCAAATGATACCAATTGATAGGAGAATTACCAATTGTTAAGAGAGATTTTGAAGCATAAAGTTTTCAGAATATGATCAAGGTTTGTCAACAAAATCAATAAGAAGGGATATGCTATGAAATCTGACAAATGTATGCATTTGACAACCTATATGCAATGCATTGACTCCCCCTTACAATATGCATTTAAACATACATGCAAATCACATATATGCACTTCAGATGAGTAGAGTTTAGAGGTATCAATTCAGACAATGCTGATGAGGAATGATTATGCAAACACAGATTTAACATGCTATGCAGTAAATCTAAAAACAGTTGAGTGATTTCAGATGTATGAATAATGCTCCCCCTAAATATATGCATTCGAATTTATCTTTTTGACATTTTCAATGGAAAGAAATGCAATGCAATTAACTTCTTGTATGCAGGGGCATGAAGTAAAATATTCACATGAAAATGCAGACATTCTCTGAAATGCAGATTTGACCCTTGGTACTTGGCGGAGAACTTGGCCTAAAAGACCATCTCACACATAGTAAGAACCTCTAGACAGATTTCCTCTACCCTTTAGTAGCTTTCCATTTATATACCAAGTGGTCATGCATGATAATGCAATACAAACAGTCCTATATGCATCAGATTTTCAATGAATGTATGTCATGTGCATGTTTATGCCATTCTCATATATGCACACAGCTCATAGTACAAACAAGAAAGCCCACAAAGATCACTGCAAGAGTCAAACCAATTAAAATAAAACATGTATGCATGAAGCTATGACTTCTCAACTCAACCATAATTTTCATTTGAACAGATTTGACAAATTTACCTGAATGGGGTTTTATCAACTTGGGTGCCTTGGTTTATTTCCCCCTTTTTATTCTTCAGCTTCCAAGGCACACCTGCAAGTTAGCACACTATCTTGCATGGGCAGGTACCCAAACAGTCTTGGGTCCTGCATGGTTAATAGTGACACCTTTGGTAGGTGTTCTAAACAACCTCTTAGCATGTAGGTCATCAGATCTCATCAGATGGCAATTATTCATTGAATGACCTAATATACCACAGTAATAGCAAGAGGCAGCAGATTTCAGATTTAATTTATGCACACTCTGATTAGTATGAGTTCTATGTGCATATGCATGAAATTTTCTGTTAACAGAATTAAGATTCTGTTTACCAACATAAGCCAGCCAACAGTCAGAAGCTCTATGGCCTGGCTTCCCACATTCAAAACATGTAAGTGTTTTCTTTTCAAACACAAATTCATTTCTATCAGAAATATTTCTATTGACAGGGAATTTACCAGATTTATTGTTAAACTTCCTTCCCTGAGCATGCCAACATTGGGCTGCAATGTGGCCCATCTTGCCACAGTGGAAGCATGAATTAGGATTTCTTCCACCAGCCCTCAGCCAACATTCAATAGCCCTATGGCCTGTCTTTCCACACTCAAAGCATGTAATGAGCTTATCTTTAAAAACAAATTTGTTCTTATTAGGACCATGTTGGCTTGCAGGAGATTTATTATGATATGAATGAGATGTTTTCTTATCACTTGCAAACCAGCATTGTGCAATTGTGTGTCCTAATTTACCACAGTGAAAACATTCAATTTTCTCTTTCTGAAATGAAAGATTTTTATCATTAAGGTTCATAGCAGTCATATCATCCTTCTTCATCAGTTTACATTCATGCATCAGATGACCAAATTTATGACAATAATGGCATGATACTTTCTTTTTAGATGCATGTGAATGTGTGTGTGAGCTTTGATCAATATGCCCTAATGAACCCCTTTTATTTAATTTCTGTTTTCCAATCTTTTTCTGATTTTTGTTCTGTTCTTCAGTTTTCTGAACGATGGGCTGTTTATCTTTTGAAGTGGTGGCTACATTTGAAATTTTTACAAAAGATGTCATCAACTTGCTCTGAAATTCTTTCTTGTTACCATTATTGTAGCCCAGCCCTTCCTTCCTAGTGTTGATTGTTACACCTAGTAGCTTGTCTAGGTTTTTCTGCCCACTTACGAATTTTGACAAAGTATTGTTCAGATCATTTATTTCATATTGAAGAGAAGAAATCTGATGTTCATAGTTGACTATATCTTCTTCACAGACCAGAATCTGTTGATGCATCACATCATTCAAATTTTTAAGAGTTTCAATCTCTAGTTTCAATTTGAGCTCATTTTGATTTTCATCAACAGATTTTCTTTTTTCAAATGTCAGCAATCTCTCTGACATGGTGGAGTTCAACTGTTTCAGTTTCTCAATTTCTTCTTTTAGACTAGTGTTTTCCTGCTCAAGTTTATCATCATCAAATATTGCATCAGTTAGGAAACTTGGATATTCTGATGTACAGTTTTCAAAGTTTTCCTGAGATTTTAAGTTTGCGACACTAACTGCCTTGAACTCTTCATTGATCAATCTGTTTTCTTTTTCAAGACTAATTAGTTTTTGGTCAGATTCCTGACATTGTTTTCTAAGTTTAGTGTTTTCAGATTTAACATGATCAAGTTCTGATTGGATTCCATCTAGTTTAGACAATTGTCTTCTGAGTATTTCATTTTCAGTTTTCAAAACTTCAGGATTTTCAAAATTTTCAGTCTCAGAAGCTGGATCCCCTAGATTTGTTATCTTCTTTATCAGACTTTTATTCTTCTTCCTTAGTTTTTCATGGGAGTGTAACAGATTAGCATATGCATCTTCCCAGTCATCTAAAGTGAAATTCTCGAAAGGGTTTACCTCCACAGCATCTTCAAATTCATCTTGTTCACTGCTATGGTCACTCTTATCAGCCATCAGAAAGCTGTCCTCATTCATCCTCTGAGCTAGCTTCAACTGATCCAGAATGTCTTTTGCAGACCTGCAGTCATAAAAATAAGAATGTAGAGCCTTGTCAGTAGCTTCTTTCATTAATCTCAAAACTTTCTGATTCTCTCTATTTCTTGATCTATCACTTTTAGTCCATTCGGACTCTTCCTTTGGCAGTCTATGAGGACCATGTGAAATTAACTTCCACAGATCCGGATCCATCAAATCCACATAATTGTGTAGACTGCTAACCCATGAATTAAAGTTAGAACCATTGTAAACCGGTGGAGAACCCATGGATTAGATTGGCACGTAGATATATGCAGCAAAGAGTAAAGACAGAAAAGCACCAAGGGACAATAGGATCCTCTACAGATCGTTGGATCTGATCAATCAGAGAACTGCTCTGATACCAACTGATAGGTTCGGTGCTGTATTCAGAGGGGGGGTGAATGAATATGGCTTTTAAAAAAACAATTCGCCCAGTTAAAATTTCGCTCACTAAAAATGCTCGCTCGCAAACTAAACAAACTTGAAGGCTAATTGGGAGTAGAGAAACAAACAAGCACACAGTGAGATCACTAGAGAGCTAACAAGACAGATTTAGTCAAACTGAAAACTAATTAACTCTTCTGCACAACCAGAAGCCAAACACATGGAGCGCCCCTATGCAATCACTTAGCGGAAGCACAAATAGACAAGATAAACCACAGTGCACAAGAGGTTTTTAGGTGGTTCGGTCCAACAGACCTACATCCACCCCACACTCAATCCGAGTGTGGCTTCCACTAGCTCACGCTAGAAACCGCAGACTCAGTCTGCAACAAATGCTGCCTAACAGCTTGACCAGGGGAACAACCTCCCCTCTTCCTCCCAACCGGAGGGAACCACTAGTGACAGCAGTCACTAGCAAACCAGAGACGCAAGTCTCTCTTCCTCCAGACCGGAGGGAACACCTAGTCTTGCAACCCACAAGACTAGAACTGGAGGACCAATCCTCCCTTCCTCCAAACCGGAGGGGAACCTAGAGACCCAAGTCTCTCTTCCTCTGAACACCAGAGGGAAACACAAGTGACACTACGTCACCTGCAAACCAGAGGTCTAGGACCTCTCTTCCTCCCAACCGGAGGGACCCCTAGACTTGAAACCTACAAGCCCAGAACTGGAGGACGAGCCTCCCTTCCTCTAACCAGAGGGAACCCACAAGTAGCACCCAGCTACTTGCAACCGGAGATAGCAACCTCCCTTCTCCTGAACCAACAGGAGGGACCCCGACCTCTCTACAGAGAATCGGAAGAACAGCAAATGGATAAAAACAAAAAATGAAACCAGCAACAGAAAGCTGAAAAGATAAAAACAAATGTGGCTCTCGCAGGAGCTGGCTGGTCTGGATCTGATCCACGGTCCAGCAGGAACAAATCTTTAGTTGAAGCTTCTATCACTCTAGCTCTCTCTTCTTCTCTATTCTTCTTCCTCTTCTTCTCTTCACACTCTGCTATCTCGATCTCTTACTCAACCTCTCTTTCTTTCTCTTTCTCACTCTCTTTCTCCTTTCTTCTTCTGCTCTTCTCCTTTCTCTTTTCTTTTTCTATCTGGATCGTGGCTCTCTGTATGAGCTTTTCTTCTTGCCAACTCGATCATCTTCATCTATGGATGAAGGTCTCATATATATAGCAGCAGCAGCAGCATCAGCCACGACGTGTGACCTCCACATTTCCAGCCCTAAGAATTCGGACCACGTGGCAATCTCTCAGCAGGCTTTATTCCAGCCTCGGATCACGTGCCCTCCTTAAGCTTCACGATCATAGCACCTGTAAAACAGGGTATCGGATAAGTCATCAGTTTAAAGAACAACTCTGTATGGACTTATCAGAAGAACAGCGTTTTAGAAGAAACCTGGACGAGGTTAGAATGAAACAACACGGAGACAACACGAAGACAGAATAAGGAAACGACACGAGGTACATACGAAGATAAGACAGAAACCAATCATGAAGTATGGTTTCAACAAACGAAAGACACAAGGTGGTATACAGAAAGCAACACGAGGTGCTGCAATGTTCTGCACGTAGTGGAACAAAAATGACACGAAGACACAGAAACAACAGTAACTGACACGAAGTAAGTATGACACCAAGACGAGGTTGACACGAAATGAAAACAACACGAGGTGAAGTTGACACGAAATGAAAACAACACGAAGTGAAAACAACAGTAACCGACACGAAGTACATGAGAGGAAAAACGACACGAAGTCATGAAAACAACAGTAACCGACACGAGGTGAGGTTACTAAAGCGACAACGACACGCGGTGTGGAAAACACGACACGAAGACCTGAGACGGAGAAACGACACGAAGTGTAACAGGAACGACACGAAGTAAAAACAGTGATCGACACGGGTTGAAAACAACACGAAGTCGAAACAGTAATCGACACGGGTTGAAAATAACATGAAGACGAAATACAAAGAGACGACACGAAGTGAAGTTGACACGAAGTGAAAACAACACTAAGTGAAAAACAATAATCGACACGCGGTGAAAACAACACGACGACAATGAGAACAGCACGAGGTGAAATGACACGGGGTGTAGAAAACCAAGAATCGACACGAAGTGTGGTCAAGGCGAAAAAGACACTAAGTCAAAAAACGAAAGACCAACACTCAGACAGAAACATAAAAACAACACGGAGACGTAGACACTAAAACAACACGAAGATGAAGACAAGGGAAACGACACGAAGTCTAACCTCATACAAGGTTTCCTGTCACGCATGGAAATCAACACGAAGTGTTGTAAGCTCATACGACACGAGATCTTTTCGTGTTAGTGAGGGGAAACAACACAAAAACTCAAGTACAGAAACAGCACGAAGATGATGTACAATCTGATGTACAGACTTGAAGAACAGTCCAAAATATAGACTTGCACGAGCGAGCTACAGTGCCAAAGTATAGACTTCACGCTGTACAGACTTGGAAGACCAGTGTTGAATGTGTAGACTTGTAGTTTATCATGAAAGAAGGCCAGTGTACAGACTTGCTGTCCTCACAGCAGACGATGTAAACACTTAGCCTATGCAGACCAATGTACAGACTTTGGCAAAGCAAAAAGCTGTATAGACTTGGAGACCCAAAGCCATTGTGTAGACTTTGTCTAAGACAAGGCATGAGCTGACGTTGTATATACTTAGCCAATGCAAACCAGTCCGATGTATAGACTTTAAGGAAATGCATGCTACAGTGCAATGTCTAGACTTGCGATGTGTTCGCCAAATGCACACTACAGTCCAATGTATGGACTTAGACGAATGATGCATGAGACGCTCAATGTATCAACTTTGAGCTTGCTGTGCAGTGAATAGACTTAGGGCATAAACCCCACGAAGCACTGTATAGACTATGCACATAACATAAGTCTAACATAAACAATATATCAGTTGTACCAGTCACAGTCATGATGCAATCATCAAGGCACAATGTCATGAAAACACTATATCATTGCTATCATCAAAATACAATATCAATCATCAAAACCACAGCAATGAATGAATGCTTTATGCATCAGTTTAACATGTAACAAGACTGAACATCAAATATGTTAATCTAAACTGAGCAGCAAGATGACTGAACATTTGATGACTGAACATTTGATAAACTCACATCAACAACCAATCATCAAAACCATCATCAAAACCACAGGGGCACAACAGCCTTCTACGTCCATACAGGCCCCCGGTCCAGGGAGTAACCTGCATTTTGAGTCTTTTTTCTATCTTTGATAGTCCATCATTCCCTTTTGGGTTGCATGCATCATTCTCCTCATTTTTCTTCATTTGCACTATCATTCACACATCCTCCCATGTTTTTTTGATGCCCTCAGGGGTTTAAAACTCCCCAGGTATCCCCCACTTCGTTTAGTTATGATCATTCATCTCCGTTTTAGCATATGC
The DNA here is from genome assembly GCA_022559845.1 of Amorphophallus konjac. Taxonomy (NCBI): domain Eukaryota; kingdom Viridiplantae; phylum Streptophyta; class Magnoliopsida; order Alismatales; family Araceae; genus Amorphophallus; species Amorphophallus konjac. Next base: position 433,789,197 of record CM040121.1, on the reverse strand, counting down.
TACACTATGTAGTTCTAACATGGGTTTTCTTTTTGTGTTTACACTCTGTTTCGTAGATCAGCAACTCACTAACACGAGGCCCATCCTTTCTGGCTGGCCAGAAAGGGTGGAGGTTGGACCCTTCTGCAACTTCTGGCGTGGTGGTCTTGTGCGGTCCCTACCTAGCTGTTCACAGAGACGTGGGGTTCAATCTGGACCGTTCTTCTTCGTCCTGCGGTCATCATAGAGCCGTTCAACTGCCAGGAGTGCTTCTTCCCGCATCCTCTGCAGCGTCCTTAAGCGGTCTATCGTGAGACCGTGCATCTTACAGGCGGTTCTTCCTGAACCGTCCATCTTCCCAGTGCTGCAGGTCAGGCGAGTACCTCTCCCTCTTTCCAAGGCATGGCGTGTTCATCACGTACGGCATCTATGTGGCGATCACGGTTCTTTACTCTCTTCTGTTCTCCATCTACTGTCCCATTTATTTTATTTTATATATTGATTTAGTAGAAGGGGAGAGAAGAGATCTTTCAAGACGGTACTGAAGAGAGAGTAAAACAAATATGTCAACACTAGTTGCTGGTCTACCCTGGTCATTGGACCACATGTTGGGTAACCTGCTCTGATACCAATTGATATAAACCAGCGGATGTGAGCTAGAAGGGGGGGATGAATAGATCACTCCCAACTTTCACAACACAGAATATAATTGATGAAGATTCAACCACAACGAATAAAAAACACCCCACAGGTAAGAGAAGTTAACTGAACCAGATCGAGAGATTAGTCTTGGTTGGAGACAAACATCAACTAATGCGCATGCTCACTGGGAGAGGGCAAATGTTGGATCTGCTAAACGATTAATGAACAAGACTGCTAGAGCAGAAGGACGGTCCAATAGAGAAAATGGATGGGTATCAGGGATACGAGGCGGAGTTTGGACCCTAGAATCCTCACGCAAGATGGAAATCCTCCAGATAGGCATGACCTATTGTTTGGGTTGCGTCTTTTAATATACCTTCTGAATACCGAAGACAACACAAGCAATCTTTAGAAAAATCAAGCAAACCACACGAAATGCACAGAAGAGTTTTTAGGTGGTTCGATTGCCACCCGCAATCTACGTCCACCCCTCGCTTAAATCAAACGAGGATTTCACTAGCATAGCTAGAACCAAGCAGACTCAGTCTGCAACACAGGCTGCCAAACATCTTGAAACCCAAGGGAGACAATCCCCTCAACCAAGTTACGCTACCAGCACAGGCTTGGCACCGGGACTTGCAACCCACAAGTCCAGAACTGGAGAACAATTTCTCCCTTCCTCTATACCAGAGGGAACCCACGAGTGACCCCAAGTCACTCACAATCGGAGACGATGTCTCCCTTCCTCCAAGAACACTTGGAAGGCAACGAAATCGAAGAAATCAAAGCAGGAATGAAACAGAAAACTAAAACAAAGATAGAAGACTAAAACAACGACAAATGTAGCTTCAATGAAGCATTTCTGGAAGCACAAGTTGTTGGATTTTTGTGACTTCCCTAGTGTTTTGATGATGAGCATCACTATGTTAAATATTGTCATTTTAATCAGATATCTTGCGCAATGTTATGCATTTGAAATTTCCATGATTAACAGAAAAATTGCTATGAGGTAGTACCTTGTATGTCTGTACTGTTCCTTTCATACTTCGTGTTGTTTGTGTTTACTACACTTCGTGTTGTCCTTTTGTACGTCGTGTTGTTCCAACTATGTTTGTTGATTGTCTTCGTGCTGGTTACTGAAGCAGCTCGATTTGTTCTGATGAACTTCGAGTCATTTTCCTGTGAACCTCGTGTCGTTTCTTCAGTATTTAGTTGCTCATCTCGAGTCATCCTTTTTATTTTTGCTCTTGTGTTTTCGTGTCATTTACTGTAGTTACTCGAGTCATTTTCCTGCTGTCACTGTTTTATCACGTGTCGTTGTAGCCGTTCCTGCCTTCTGTCTTCGTGTTGTTTTTCCTAGACCCCGTGTCCTTTTTGCTTTGTGACCACACTTCGTGTAGGGTTCTGTTTTCATCTTCGAGTTGGTTTCAGTCCGTGTCGTCCTCGTCTTCGAGTCGTTCGTAAGTTCGAGCAATTTTGTATTCGAGTCATTTTTTAATGTCTTCGTGTTGTTTCTGTGTTTGTGTCTTCGTGTTGTTGTTTTTGTGTCTTCATGTTGTTTTTGTATTTGTGTCTTCGTGTTGCTTCTTTCTATCTTCGTCCAAGGTTCCTCTGATCATGTGTTTCTATCGTTTCACTCCGTGTTATTTCCTTCTCACCTCGTGCTGTTCTCATCTGACTTTGTGTCGTTCTCTTTGTAGTGTTAGCCTTGTTACTGTGGTACCTCGTGACGTTCTCTCTTTATTTCATGCTGTAGTCGTCTTGTGTATCTCGTGTCGTTCTCAGTATAGTGCATCTCGTATTGCTATCACATACCTCATGCAGTTTTAGTTTTTGTGGCCCTGAGTTTTAATGGTTTTAATTTCTTTGCAGGAGAAGAAGAAAAACAAAAAGAAGAAGGTGGCCCGAGGAAGAATATTCCCCAGTGTCTGGGCTGCACGTGATCCAATACTAAAGGAACCAATGCTATAAGGGCACGTGGCAAGAAGGTTCTGGATCGAGCGCGGGAAGCACACGCCTTGCATGAACCCTCCTGATCGCTTATAAAAGCACTGCCTCACCATCTACGAAAAGTGAGGAGCTCCAAGGTTATAGAGAAGAAATTTGAGTGAGAGCAGACGAGAAAGAGCCTCCCTGAGAAACTAGAGTGATCCAGTTGAGAGAGAAGAGAGAGCAGAAGAGTGATCAGAAGATGGGTATTGACTTACCGATCAAATCCGAAGTCTGCTGCTCAGTTTGAGCTACATTGTGTCCAGTTTCTGAAATTTGGCTTCCGTCTTTATTGTTTTCATTTTTATCTGCTTTTTCCTTCTTGATTGAAAGTTCTCTGTGTTACCTCCTGGTGTTCAGGGGAAGAGAGAGACGTGTTCTCTCTGGTTCACTTGCAACAGAGGTTGCAGTATTGTTTCCTCTCGTAGAAGAGGTGTTCCCTCTGGGCTTCAGAGGAAGAGAGACCTTGGTCTCTGGTTCTAGTGACTGCAGATCACTAGTGTTCCCTCCGGTTGGAGGAAGAGGAACTTGTTTCCTGGTTTCTAGGGACTTGGCGTCCTTAGGGTTCCCTCCGGGTGTGGAGGAAGAGGGGAGGGTGTTCCCCTGGTGAAGCTGTGAATCAGCCGTTGTCGCAGACTGAGTCTGCTTTGCTAGCAGGTGCTAGTGGAAGCCTCACTTCGATTTGAAGTGAGGGGTGGACGTAGGCAGACTGGAGGTCTGACCGAACCACCTTAAAAACCTCTGGGTACTCGTGTGATTGTCTGTGGTGATTTTGTGGTGTGCCTTCTATCCACTCGAGCTATTGTCCGCACTGCGTATTTGTGGGTTCAACTCCGAGATTGCTTGTTTTAAGTGAATCATTCTTCAGTAATTTTTAATCGGTTAAAAATAGTGATCTATTCATCCCCTCCCCTTCTAGATCACTTTATATTTCTTGTATCACTTGGTATCAGAGCAGGTATTTCCCAATATGTGGTCCAACGGCCAGGGAAACGGATCCGCTGGTTCTCGCAGCTACATTGCTGAAGGGCAGTCAATCACCCGTCCCCCTTTCTTCGATGGTAATAACTATTTCTTTTGGAAGAACAGGATGGAAGTCTTTATCAGGGCCCAAAGTCACAAGCTCTGGAGAGTAATTACAGATGGTCCGTACCAACTTCCACCGAACGAAGACATGTGGACAGAGGAACATGTTAAACTTTCCGCACTGAATTGGACAGCTCTTAGCAACATACAGTGCGCCGTCCACCCGGAAGTGTACTTGAGGATTTCAGCGTGCAAGACTACAAAGAAAATGTGGGATGAATTGCAGTTAATTTATGAGGGCACATCTCAAGTGAAAGCTACCAAGATCAATATGCTTACAACTCAGTATGAGTTGTTTAAGATGAAGCCAGAGGAGTCGATCACAGAAATGTATGCTAGATTATCTGTGATCATCAATAGTCTGAGAGAATTTGGAAAGGAGATTCAGCAAGAAGACATTGTCAGGAAGATCATTAGGTCCCTAACTCCCATCTGGGATACTAAGGTAACCGTCATAGAGGAATCTAAAGATTTATCCACCATGTTAGTAACCCAGCTGATTGGGTCTCTCATGACCCACAAAATGAACTTCAAACAAGGGAATGATGGACATGATAGAAAGGGAAAGAATCTTGCTCTGAAAGTTTCACGACATACTAAGAAGAGCAGCAGCAGTAGCAGCAGTGGTGCTAGTAGCGAAGACTCTGACGGATTCTCAGACCTGGACAAGGGCGAGCAGTCCATGCTCACCAGGCAATTCAGAAAGTTCTTGAGGACTAAAGGGTAATTCTATAGGAGAAAGAAATTTAATGCTGCAAGGAAGTCTCCTGAACGAGAACTTGAGAAGAACCGGTTTGTTAAGAAGGTTACATGCTACCATTGTCAGAAACCTGGTCACATGAAAAGTGAATGTCCAGAGCTGCAAGCTAAGGCTCCCGGATACCAGAAGAAGATGGTGCACAAAAAGAAGAAAGCCATGCTGTGCACATGGAGCGACGAGGAGGAGGATCCAGAAGCCACCTCGTCCAGTGAAGGTGAAGAGAAGACTTGCCTCATGGCCAACCATGAGGAAGAGGTAACGAACTTATTTGAGAATTTTACTTTGGACGATTGGGAGGACGCCTATGGCGACCTGTTAGCTAAATATAATTTTCTAACCAAGGAGCACAGAATGCTTAAACGAAAGTTTCACTCTGTTTCTGAGGAACACTCTATTGCTGTTACGGATAACATGAAAACCAAGGAGATGGCCATTGAGCTAGATCAGGCTAGAAGTGAGATCGAGAAGTTTAGAATGGAAAGAGAGGAAAATCTAGCTAGGATGAATGAGCTGAAGAGTAAAACTGAAGAGAGTAAAAAAGAGTTTAGACTGATTGCAGAAAAATATGAGGCGGTTAGAAAAGTTAATCAGGAACTCCAGGACCAATGTAATGAACTTCAGAAGGAGATTGAGGACAAAGGAAAAATGCTAGAAAAATTTACAGAGGGGAGAAACAATCTGAATGCCCTTCTGGGGTCGAGGGTAAACTTCAATAGGGAGGGATTAGGATACTATCCCACAAGTAAAAAACCCTTTGAATTTAAAACTGTCATGTTCTGCCCGCCAAGGGCAAAGAAAAACTGGAAACACCATCCAGTTCCAAATCTGTCTCTACATTGAAGGTTTCGACCAGCAAATCCATTCAATCCACTGGTCAGCAAGCTAAGTCAGGAAATCCTGAGACTAGAACTGCTCCTGTGCAACAGTTGTGGAACAAAGGTTTTCACACGACCATTCCTATTGATGTCACTAGAAAGGTGAACCGTTTCGCTAAGAAAGTTTAGCATGCTAGTTATCAAGGAAAGCATGCAAACATGTATCACTTTCAGCACAATTTTCATTTGAATAAAAATGGTTACATGAATTATGCTCAGCACACACGTGTTTCCTCTAAGAGTCCAAACAACAATTTTTATGTTCGGAAACAGCATAATTTTAATAGGAATAGGCTCATTCAACACCCACTGAGAAATGCCAAGAAGGAAGAATCAATCCACATGAAATCACTGAAAAGAACAGTAAAATAAATGTGGGTTCCTAAGTGTAATTTGCATGAATTGAAAACTATCTTTGGACCCAATTTGAATTGGGTCCCACATTACTTTGTCTGAACTCTCGCAGGTTAGCCTGGCAGCCGAGCATAACAAGTGGTATCTTGACAGCGGCTGTAGCAGGCACATGACAGGAGACCGGTCCAAATTTAGCAAACTGAAAATGAAGTTTGGGGGCTTGGTCAAATTCAGTGGAAATAACAGAGGAAGAATAATTGGAATTGGTACAGTTGGTAAGTCCTCTACTAACTCTATTGAAGATGTGTATCTTGTAGAAGGACTTCAGCACAACTTGGTAAGTATAAGTCAACTCTGCGACAAAGGACACAAGGTACTCTTTGACCACAATTCCTGCACTATTTTTGAGCTGAATTCTGATAACGTCATGTTCATAGGTCATAGAGTAAACAATGTATACATCGTAGACCTGGATGATAATCCTGAAACTAACTTGTGTATGTTTGCTAACTCTGAACAGGTTGCTTTTGACTGGCATAGGCGTCTAGGCCATGCTAGTTTGTCTACAATGAATAAACTATCTAAGCATAACCTAGTTAGAGGTTTGCCCAGAATAAGATTTCAGTTAGGGTCCAAGCTATGTGATGCTTGTGCACAAGGTAAACAGACTCGTGCAGTTTTTAAGTTGAGAACTGAGAGTCTTTCATCTAAACCGCTGCAGCACTTGCACATGGATCTCTTTGGTCCTACTCGCATACAAAGTTTGTCAGGTAAGAGATATGGATTAGTCATAGTTGATGACTACACTAGATTTTCTTGGTTGTTTTGTTTAGCAAATAAAAATGATGCATTTGTTCACTTTGAAGAACTTTTCAATAAAATCAAACTGCAATGTGAACATAATATCATTACAATTCAGTCTGATCACGGAGGAGAGTTTGAGAACTCTTCATTTTCTGAATTTTGCTCAAGAGAGGCAGTGACTCACAAATTCTCTTCTCCCAGGACACCGGAGTAGAACGGAATTGTTGAGAGAAGAAACAGGTCAATAATTGAAATGGCCAGGACTATGCTGATTGAGAGTGGACTTCCAAGGAGATTTTGGGCTGAAGCTGCGAATACTGCATGCTACATTCTAAACCGAGCCTTGGTAAGACCTACTCATAGGAAAACTCCTTATGAACTTCTCAAGGGTAAGCAGCCAAACATTTCTTACTTTAAAGTTTTTGGCTCCAAATGTTTTATTCACAATAATGGTAAGAATGGTTTGGACAAATTTGAAGCTAGAAGCTCTCCTGGAATTTTTCTCGGATATTCAGAAACCTCAAGGGCTTACAGAGTTTTCAATAAAGATGATCAAACTGTTGAAGAAACACCGCATGTAGTGTTTGATGAAAATGATTTCTCTAACAAAGTGATGAATGATGACATGGAGCCATCTAATGAGGGAGATTTCTTGGAGAGAATTAAAGAAGAAGAGATGCAGGCAGCTGCTCAACCAGAAAACTCACAGCAAGAAGGAGCAGCTGAGGTAGGTGAACCCTCAGGTGAGATAATATTTCACAAAGACCACCCTAGTGAAAATGTCATAGGCAATTTGCATGATCCTCCTAGGACAAGGTCTCATTTTAGAATTATCCAAGAACAGGACTTAGCTGCATTGGTATCTCAGGTGGAACCCAAATCTGTGGAAGAAGCCTTAAAACATGATTCTTGGGTATCCGTCATGTGTGAGGAATTAAATCAATTTGAGAAAAATATTGTATGGGAACTAGTTCCCAGACCTGATAACACTCATGTCATTGGCACTAAATGGGTTTTCAAGAATAAAGTTGATGAGAATGGAGCTATTTCTAGAAACAAAGCAAGACTTGTAGCTCAAGGCTACAGTCAGGAATTTGGTGTGGATTTTGATGAATCCTATGCCCCAGTGGCTAGGATGGAAGCTATAAGAATTCTGCTTGCATTTGCATGCTCTAGGAACATTCGGTTGCAGTAGATGGATGCCAAAAGCGCATTCTTAAATGGGTTATTGAAGGAAGAGGTATATGTTGAATAACCTCCAGGTTTTAATTTCTCTGTTCAGCCTAACATGGTTTTTAGGTTGAATAAAGCCCTCTATGGATTGAAGCAGGCTCCCCGAGCCTGCTATGAGAGACTTTTTGAATTTCTCTTGAGCAAGGGTTACACTCGAGGTAAGGTTGACCAAACCCTCTTCACCAAAAATCTCGGAAAGGATTTAATAGTGGTCCAGGTATATGTTGATGATATCATCTTCGGATCTAACAATTCAAAATTGTGTAAAGAATTTTATGAATCTATGTCTCATGAATTTGAAATGAGTTTAGTTGGCGAACTAAAGTATTTTCTTAGGCTGCAGGTCAAACAGATGGAGGATGGTTGTTTCATAAATCAAACCAAGTATGTGGAGATGCTGAAAAGGTTTGGAATGACCAACCTCAAGACTATCTCAACACCCATGGGCACCAACTCCTCACTGGATTTAGACGAAAAAGGTAAAGAGGTGGATGCCAAATTATATAGAGGTATGATCGGTTCACTCCTCTACTTAACAGCATCCAGGCCTGACATTCAATTTAGTGTAGGGATGTGTGCCAGATACCAGGCTAGGCCTACTGAATTGCATTTGGCAGCTGTAAAAAGAATCTTTAGATACTTATCTGCTACCCATGATCTAGGTCTTTGGTATCCTACATCATGTAGTTTAGATCTCATTGCATATACAGATGCAGATTATGCAGGATGTAAATTGGACAGGAAAAGTACTAGTGGTCACTGCGAATTTTTAGGAGGGTGCCTAGTCTCTTGGGGATCCAAGAAGCAACACTCTGTGGCTCTTTCTACCGCTGAAGCTGAGTATGTGACAGCAGGGAGCTGTGGCACACAGGTTATATGGATAAAACACCAACTTCTGGATTACTCAGTTGAGCTAGGTTGCACTTCCATCTTTTGTGACAATACTAGTGCAATAAACATTACAAAGAATCCTGTACTTCATTCTCGAACTAAACACATCGAAATCAGGCATCATTTTATTCGAGATGAAGTAGCTAGGAAGACTTTTGAGTTGATCCATGTTGGCACTAACTCACAAATTGCAGATATTTTCACTAAGCCACTGGATACTGAAAAATTTAGCACATTGCGCAGAGAATTAGGTATTTACAGAATTTCATGATTGAATAATTGATCTCTGAATAATCTGTCATGTGCTCTTGTGCTTATCTATACTCATTGTCTATTGCTGAAAATAACCTCATTATGAGTGTTTGCTGATTCACTCGTATTGATTGATATCACTTTATTTTCTTTGAGGTGTTTTGAGGTATGTCTTGGTTAAGTCTGAGTTGGAGTCAAGGTCTCAGGGGGAGCTAGATTAATAATAGGTGTCATGCTCTTTTGGCCAAATCTAAACATACTTTGAACGGATTTTTGCTGACCTTATAAGAGAATCAGTTTGAGTAGGTGTATAAAAGAAATTTTTGGATGTTTTATCCGTTAAGACTATTCATCTAATTTCTTGTTGGAATTTCAGCTGTTAGTCCCACTGAGATCAAAATCTGAATTCAAGACTATCTTCCTACACTGTAACTGACTTCTGATCTAGCCAGTACAGCATACCTACTTAGTCTAGTTAAGTCCGAAATGAGGTATATAGTGTTTTAGTCTGAAAAAACTTTGGAGCTGGTGTATTATTCTCAAACTGAATCAAGACTAATTTACAAGGTTTCAAGTGCAGTTTAATGAAAGAAAAAAAAATTCATGAAAGAAGTTTTAACAATCTTGTTAACTGTTCATTGAGAAACTGGGACTTTCATCAATGAAGTGAAAGCATCCCATGTCATGAGATGGCAGTATAAATCAGGTTTAATTAGTTATCTTGATCATACAGAGCTATGGTACATATCTGGTTAGTAACTGGGGTGTCTGGCCTCTGGTAAAGGTGTCACCTTAATGTCAACACCAGTTAGACTACTATCTCTGTCCTCTTGTCAGAAGGGGTAATGTGGTCTTGCCACCAAGTAACTGGGGATTCCTGCCTCTAAACAAGGTGTCTCCCTAATGTCAAAGGTGTACTTGATAGATTTACCTTTGATCTTGACCATCTTTGGAAAAAAAAAATTCTCCCTCTTGGTATCAAGATCCTGTTCACATGGCATATAGTTCTTGGTTTGTTTGTTTTCAATACCAGAGGTCTTTGTTTTCCTGACTTCCTTGCTTTATACTCTCTGAGTAAAGACTTACTCTGACCATACTGGTATCTTGTACCTTACTTGCTTAGAATCTGGTTCTGTGTATGGAGTGGATCTTCATTCACCATTTTGCACACAGTCTGACTAACTGATCTTCAAAATCCTCACATTAAATTAATGACTTTCTTAATTGCCTAAACATCTCAATAACTTTCCTTTATCAGCCATACTCTCTCTTGTTTTCTCTCCACTGTCAGCAATTTTCTTTTCGTGATATCTTCAGACCTGCCCCTAGTTTTGATGATGTCAAAGGGGGAGAGTGTCTTGCTTGTGTTTTGCTGAGGGGGAGCGAAAGGTAAGTGCCCTGAGTTATCTAGTCAGAGGAAAGCAGTTGTTGTGTTCAGGGGGAGCTCTTGGGAGTCGTCAGAGGAGGCGAGTGTGTTGTGTGTCTGCATTGCTTATCTTCACATTATCTCATTACACTTCATCTCTGTCGTTTAATATAGTGTTGCCATCATCAAAAAGGGGGAGATTGTTAGATTTTTGTGACTTCCCTAGTGTTTTGATGATGAGCATCACTATGTTAAATATTGTCATTTTAATCAGATATCTTGCGCAATGTTATGCATTTGAAATTTCTATGATTAACATGAAAACTGCTATGAGGTAGTACCTTGTATGTCCGTACTATTCCTTTCATACTTCGTGTTGTTTGTGTTTACTACACTTCGTGTTGTCCTTTTGTACGTCGTGTTGTTCCAACTATGTTTGTTGATTGTCTTCGTGCTGGTTACTGAAGCAGCTCGATTTGTTCTGATGAACTTCGAGTCGTTTTCCTGTGAACCTCGTGTCGTTTCTTCAGTATTTAGTTGCTCATCTCGAGTCATCCTTTTTATTTTTGCTCTTGTGTTTTCGTGTCATTTACTGTAGTTACTCGAGTCGTTTTCCTACTGTCACTGTTTTATCACGTGTCGTTGTAGCCGTTCCTGCCTTCTGTCTTCGTGTTGTTTTTCCTAGACCCCGTGTCCTTTTTGCTTTGTGACCACACTTCGTGTAGGGTTCTGTTTTCGTCTTCGAGTTGGTTTCAGTCCGTGTCATCCTCGTCTTCGAGTCGTTCGTAAGTTCGAGCAATTTTGTATTCGAGTCATTTTTTAATGTCTTCGTGTTGTTTCTGTGTTTGTGTCTTCGTGTTGTTGTTTTTGTGTCTTCATGTTGTTTTTATATTTGTGTCTTCGTGTTGCTTCTTTCTATCTTCGTCCAAGGTTCCTCTGATCGTGTGTTTCTATCGTTTCACTCCGTGTTATTTCCTTCTCACCTCGTGCTGTTCTCATTTGACTTCGTGTCGTTCTCTTTGTAGTGTTAGCCTTGTTACTGTGGTACCTCGTGACGTTCTCTCTTTATTTCGTGCTGTAGTCGTCTTGTGTATCTCGTGTCGTTCTCAGTATAGTGCATCTCGTATTTCTATCACATACTTCATGCAGTTTTAGTTTTTGTGGCCCTGAGTTTTAATGGTTTTAATTTCTTTGCAGGAGAAGAAGAAAAACAAAAAGAAGAAGGTGGTCCGAGGAAGAATATTCCCCAGTGTCTGGGCTGCACGTGATCCAATACTAAAGGAACCAATGCTATAAGGGCACATGGCAAGAAGGTTCTGGATCGAGCGCGGGAAGCACACGCCTTGCATGAACCCTCCTGATCGCTTATAAAAGCACTGCCTCACCATCTAGGAAAAGTGAGGAGCTCCGAGGTTACAGAAAAGAAATTTGAGTGAGAGCCGACGAGAAAGAGCCTCCCTGAGAAACTAGAGTGATCCAGTTGAGAGAGAAGAGAGAGCAGAAGAGTGATCAGAAGATGGGTATTGACTTACGGATCAAATCCGAAGTCTGCTGCTCAGTTTGAGCTACATTGTTTCCAGTTTCTGAAATTTGGCTTCCGTCTTTATTGTTTTCATTTTTATCTGCTTTTTCCTTCTTGATTGAAAGTTCTCTGTGTTACCTCCTGGTGTTCAGGGGAAGAGAGAGACGTGTTCTCTCTGGTTCACTTGCAACAGAGGTTGCAGTATTGTTTCCTCTCGTAGAAGAGGTGTTCCCTTTGGGCTTCAGAGGAAGAGAGACCTTGGTCTCTGGTTCTAGTGACTGCAGATCACTAGTGTTCCCTCCGGTTGGAGAAAGAGAAACTTGTTTCCTGGTTTCTAGGGACTTGGCGTCCTTAGGGTTCCCTCCGGGTGTGGAGGAAGAGGGGAGGGTGTTCCCCTGGTGAAGCTGTGAATCAGCCGTTGTCGCAGACTGAGTCTGCTTTGCTAGCAAGTGCTAGTGGAAGCCTCACTTCGATTTGAAGTGAGGGGTGGACGTAGGCAGACTGGAGGTCTGACCGAACCACCTTAAAAACCTCTGGGTACTCGTGTGATTGTCTGTGGTGATTTTGTGGTGTGCCTTCTATCCACTCGAGCTATTGTCCGCACTGCGTATTTGTGGGTTCAACTCCGAGATTGCTTGTTTTAAGTGAATCATTCTTCAGTAATTTTTAATCGGTTGAAAACAGTGATCTATTCATCCCCTCCCCTTCTAGATCACTTTATATTTCTTGTATCACAAGTGACTGCTCTCAAGCCTGACTTCTAAGGTAGATCCTAACAATATTTCTTGATCTGGAGGAGGCTCTCTCTCGTTCTTCTTCTTCAGGGCGAAGCTCTCTCAGAAAATGTGAATGGAACTATGGCCGCAGCTTCCTCTCTTTTTTCGTGAGGCAAGACACCCTATTTATAGCGAACAGGGGCATCGTATACATGAAGCAGATAAAACCTACTGAAGCCCTATTTGTCCACGTGGCAGGTACGAGATTATTCCTCTGGAAAAGTGCCTCGGATCACGTAACCAATCATTTACTCTCTGGGTCCATGCGCTAGCATCCCGCCATTTCTGGGAACACGTGCCTGTTCTTAGTTCGTCCTCACGTGCTGCCTTCAACCTGTTAGTTGGAAAGGTGAAAATAAGGTTAGACCTTGTTGCACACACAATATGCACAGAGTTTATATAGGCCCAAGGCAGACTAGCACAGACTTTATATATGCTTGATAAGAGAAGTGCGCTGACTTTGTGTCGCTCAAGTTGAAACGTGCACAGACCTATATGCACAATGCTTGGATATAAAAACATGCTCAGACTATGTATGCGCTTAGACTTAAAATGCACATAGCTTAGACTTATATGAATGTGCTCAGACTTCAAGCTTTGTAAAATTGAAAACATGCACAGACTTCATAAAGGATATGTAAGGATATGCACAGACTTCATCATGCATAGACCTCAAACATGCTCGGACCTTGGTATGCAGGATGCAAAACATGCACCGACCTAGCACATACCTTATATAGCACATAGCGCAGATAGCACCGACTTCAAGTATGCTGGTTGGCCTATATGCACCGACCTGCTACAGTATGTGCACCGACCTCCATTATGCATACGCAAACATGCACCGACTTTGAGTATGCTGGATGGTGCAACTAGCGCTGACTTTGGTCTCCTATATGCATTAAGAGAAAAATATGCACATACCTTCTTATGCATCTAGCCTAAACTAGCACCGACCTACATGCATGCTACAGTGATGTGCAAAGACCTTATATGAGTGAAAATCAGCTAGCACGGACTTAGAATATGCCGGATGGCCTATGTGCTCCGACCTTAGAGCATGAATGAACATGGTATGCACCTACTCTCTGCAATAAATGAGATGCTAACATCGACCTTAGATGCAGCAGACTGAATACTAGCGTCGACTTGTGTATGCGTGAAGTGCAGCTAGCGTCGACCTCAGCTACGCACGTAGTATAACTAGCATCGACCTCAGTTGTATAAGAACACAACTAACACCGACCCTAGTTGTGTATGTACTACAACTAGCATCGACTTCAGTTGTGTAAGAGCACAACTAACACCGACCCTGTGCATGTACACTTATGCAATGAACAGTGTTTTAGCTAAAATAGATAAACCAATTTTCATACCAAGGTGTCTGACATCATCAAAACGGCATAGATACAACAACTAGTACATTCTCGTTACATGACTTTCCAGTGCATAGCCTTTATGGTTATTAAAAAGTACATTCTTGTTCATGAAAGGTCAAACTTACATTCTTGCTATATACTTGCTCAATCATGTTCTCAATTCTTATTCTTGATCGTATCATGATACTTGTGTTACTTTGGTTTTACACCGCATATTTTACCGTATTTCATGTATCTTTACTCTAGAGCAAAAATGTTAATTACTTAAACATTACCTTCATGTTGATACGAAGATATCTACTGGGCATGTGTGCTCATTCCCTACTTTTCCAATCTTTTTCAAGAAATTCTAGCGGGTTGGATTTAGACTATTCAAGTGATGGATCCGGGAGTGATTAAAGATCGAGAGAAGACTTAGTAGAGTCATAAGTCAAATCGAGTCTATGTATTTTTCCTTTATTTGAGTCTAGTAAATTGAGTCAAATACATTTGTAATTTGATTATCATTATCAATAAAGTAAGATTTTTGTCCAAATATTGTGCATTCATTTCTTATGTGGGAATGTGTTAGCGCTCTGGTTATATTACTCACTTGAGGCGTACTAGCTGACTGTTCATGTTCCCAATTATTTTCCATTGCATAATCTCAGGGCGTGACAGTTGCATGTGCACATTGGCTCATATCAGTGTTGTGTCCCCTGTGGTTCTGGAGTTTTGATGATGACAGATATTATGTCTCATTATGTTTACATCCTTGATGATATAATCCTGTTGCATTATGAGAAACTGTCAGAACAGGGTTGAGGATGTCTCACAGGTCATGAAGTTAACCCGAGTCAAAGAGTCAAAGTTAAATCATGACAGGTAAGGTGAATGCTCAGATCAGGTAATGCTTTAATTAGTTCTCCTGCATACATTCAGTTCATGTCTGCTATATGCATTCAATTCATTGGTTCATGTTTATTGTGCATTGCCTCACATCAAGTCTAGACATCCTGGTTGCATTCTAAGTCTACACATCCTGCTAGGTCGGTCTTCAAAGTATGTACATTGATCTTCAAGGCATCGAGTCTATACACTGGACTGTGCTTCATGCATTGGCCAAGTCTGTTTAGTTAGTATGGACAGTAGTGGGTCGACCCACCCCTACTGATGCGTCGACCCATCAGAACACTGACTGTCTGGGTTTCAAAGTCTATACATTGCTGCTTTGGCCAACTCTGTACATCCGTTTGCCTGACTCCTATTTCAAAGTCTACTCATTCATTGTTAAGGCAAGTCTATACATTGGCTCATGGTCTTCAAGTCGATACAGAGTCTTCATCTTCTGAAGTTTGTACAGCCAGTCACTTGACAAAGTCTGTACAGTGTCTCATATTGGCAAAGTCTGTACATCGTCTGGTCTGTGGATGCTTTATCCTTTTGAAGTCTATACACTAGATTGTTAGCCCTTCAACTCTATACATTCGAGTGTTTACCTTTAAGTCCATACATTAGCCTTCAGACTAGCAAGTCTATACATCGCCTGTTGATTGCAAAGTCTGTACAGTGTTCAGAGTTCAAAGTCTGCACATTGGGGGCTTTTCCTACGCTTGGCCAAGTCTATACACTCATATCTTTCCCTACGCTTTCCTGGCCAAGTCAATACATTGCTAAGCCTGTAGATGCACGCACTGCTAATAAGTCTAGACATTGGAAAGTCTGTACATCGTGCATCTTTAAGTTGAAGTCTGTACAGAGTCAGCGTCCAGTTGACCGTCTCAGGCAGTGTCTCTTTGTGCGTCTCTTGCAAGTCCATACAACGCTTCAGACTAAAGCCTGTACATCGGACAGTGTTTAGGCGAAGTCTATACATCCGTCCGTACAGTGTCTTGGCCACCGTCTCACGACCACCAAGTCTATACTTTGGTCGGTAGCAAGTCTGCACATTGGACTCTTGATCAAGTCTACACATTCAATAGTGTTCTTCCAAGTCTGTACATTGGAAGCTTCACCTATGTTTCCCTTCAAGTCTATACATCGGGAAGTCTTCACATTGGTTGTTGAATGATGAGCAAGTCTGTACAGTGGATCGTCTCTGTTACCATCTTATGCATTGAGCAAAAGTCTATACAGACTCCACCGTCTCATTCTGCGTCTTAGACTGCTCAAGTCCATACATTGGCTGCATCATTTCATTATCAAGTCTACACACTGCCTTTGGGTCTCCAAGTCTATACAGCCTTTTACTTCGCCAAAGTCTGTACATTGGTCTGCATTGCCCTAGTACTAAGTCTGTACAGCCATTTACTTAATGAAGTCCATACATTCATTTGCATTGAATGAAGTCTGTACATTGGTTTTGTTATGCTCAAGAACGCTTAAGTCTATACACTGCTATGGCTTGTTCCTGAACGATCTTCAAGTTAAAGTTTGTACACTCCCTCAGTGTACACACTTATTCTTTTGTTGCTCTAAAGTCTATACACTCGTTCTCAAGGCTTCAAGTCTATACACTGTGTTGCATTACATGCTTTAGCTTAAGTCTATACACCCGATTCCCTCATGCATTTCACAGAAGTCTACACATTCTATCTTGTTATGATAATGCATTCATCAGCAAGTCTATACACTGAGAGCGCATGTTACAAGTCTATACACTCTCTCAGTGTACATACTTGATCATTTGCTGTTCTAAAGTATATACATTCGGTTGCTTATCACGCTGCATCTTTTAAGTCTGTACACTGCTGTTTTTACATTAAGTCTATACATTCTGCTGATCGACTGAAGTATCTTTTCATTTAATCTGTAGAGTCTGGGCACGTGACACGAGGCTGGCATCTGGCACGCGATCCAAGATGCTGAGAAGTCACCACGTGGACTGAAGCTTGGGCGGGAATCGAAAAGAGCACGCCCTAGCACATGCTGAACCTGATATAAATAGAAGCCTCCGTCCATTGAAAAAAGAAGATGAAGAAGAGATAAAATGATCTGAAAGAGAAAGAGTGATCGAAATAGACAGATAGTGCAGCAGAGAAGCTGTGAGCAGAAGAAGAAGAAAGAAGAAGAAGAAAGAAGAAAGAAGAGACAGAGAGAGAGCCTGCGAAAGAGAAGAAAAAGAAGAATGAGAAGAAGAGAGAGCTAGAGTGATAGAAGCTTCAACTGAAGATCTGTTCCTGCTGGACCGTGGATCAAATCCAGGCCAGCCAGCTCCTGCGAGAGCCACAGTCTGATTTCTTATTTCTCCAGCTTTCTGTTGCTACGGTTTTTTGCTTTTCTTTTTAAACAGTCACTTGTTGTTCTTCCGATTGCCCTGTTGGGGATCGCGTTCCTCCTGTGGACTCAGGAGAAGGGAGATCTTGTGTCTTCGGTTTGCAAGTAGCTGGATGCTACTTGTGATTGATTCCCCTCCGGTGTGTGGAGGAAGGGAGTGTTACTCCGGTTTCCCTCTGGGTTGCAGAGGAAGAGAGATCGGTGATCTCTGGTGTTGCTAGTGACAGGTTGTCATTAGCAGGTTCCCTCCGGTGTGTGGAGGAAGGGAGAGGTTTCTCCGGTTCAGTTCTAGCTGGAAGCTGGAACAGGTTTCAAGCTCTGTGGGTAGCAGAGCTTGGTTGAGGGATTTGTTTCCCTTGGTTGTTCAAGCTGTGTGGCAGCACCTGTTGCAGACTGAGTCTGCGATTTCTAGCTTGTGCTAGTGGAAGCCTCACTCCGGTTGGGAGTGACGGGTGGACGTAGGTCTGTGGACCGAACCACCTAAAACCTGCTGTTCTGTGGTTTGCCTGTGGTGTGTTCTTCCATATCTTCTATCTATTTCACAGGTTGTTTGAATAGTCTTGTTTCGATCTGCAGTGGCCTTGAGCTTTACATCTTGCTAAGTGAGTTTAGTTTTCATTGTTCTGTCCTTTGGCATTAGACTTCATCTGGTTCCACTAGTATAGTCAGCAACTCATCTGGTCGATCAAATGCCTATTTGAACTCTATTGCTTTTACTCTGCAACTGTATCTAGTAGCAGGCGTATTGTTTTTTTTAATTTGGGCAATATTCTTGAAGGAGATACATTCACCCCCCCTCTGTATCGATCGCACCATCCCAACAATTGGTATCAGAGCAGGTTGTCTGCTTAGAAGGTCCAGCGATCTGTAGATTCGATCCTGCTGTCTTGGTGCTTCATTATTCCTGTTGCATTTATCTGATCAGCTTTCATGGGTGATCCACCGATTTTCAATGGTTCTAATTTTAATGCGTGGTTTATCAGTCTACGAAATTATGTTGATGCAGTTAATCTTGATTTGTGGAAATTAATTTCACAAGGTCCTCACAAATTACCAAAGAAAGTGTCCAAATGGACTAACAACCACAGATCAAAGGATGGAGAAAATCAGAAAGCCTTCAATCTGATGAAAACAGCCATTGACAGAGCCTTACACTTTTATTTTTATGATTGCAGGTCTGCCAAAGACATCCTGGAGGAGCTGAAGCTAACTCACAGGTTAAATGAAGACAACTGCATGATGGCTAAAAGAAGTATTCATAGCAGCAGCCAAAATGAAGAAGAAGATGATGAGGAGGAGGTAAACATCTTCGAGAATTTTTCTTTAGATGATTGGGAGAATGCATATGCTGAGCTGTTTGAGTCTCATGAACAATTAAGAAAACGATACAAGAACTTGAAAAAGAAAAGTGATCAGGGTAGTTCAAGTTCACCATGTGAAAATTGTTCAAATGTGAAGCAATCTCATGATGCCTATTTGTCAGATATCAATATGCATAAAAACCAGAATGAAAAATTGATGAATGAACTTAAATGTGTTTGCTCTGAACTAAGTAGACTGAAATCTGAAAATGACTTTCTTAGAAAAACTGTTAAAGAAAATGAAGAAAAATTTGAAAAACTTGAGCAAGAGAAGAATTTGTTTGCTGAAAAATCTATTGCCATAGAATCTGTAAACATGGAATTGCAGAAAGACCTTGAAAAACACCAAAAAGAATTAAAAGAGTTTGAAGCTAGGTTGGAAAGTTCAAGGAAACAAATTGGCCTACTTAAAGAAGAAAATCAAAAACTTGTATGTGAAATCACTGAACTAAAAGAAAAACTTAGCTCGGTTGAGAATGATGAGGTTCATGTTAATGATTTAGTTCAGAATGAAAAACTGTTGAAAGAATTTGATTCTGTTAACGCTAAATTGAATGTTCTAAAATCTGAAAATGAATGTCTTAAGAAACAATGTAAAAAACTCCAGGTTAAAATAATATGTTCGATTAAATCTGCATGCAATGAGTGTCCATTTCTCAAGGAAATAAATGAAAATCTTCACTCAAATTTAGAATGGCATAAGGAGTTTATTGTTTCTCTAAAGGAAGAAAACAAAGATCTGTTAAACAAGATTCTGGAACTTGAACAGATAGAGGAAGAGCTGAATGATAAAATGAACTCAATAAAAATTGATAAAGACTCTGTTGAAGAAATTGAAAATCTGAAATCAAAAAATGACAAATTAATTCAAGAAGTTGAAGGATTGAAGCAGTTGAACACTGCTATGTCAGAGAAACTTCTTCTCTTAGAAAAAGGAAAAACTGTTTACATTGAAGAGTCTAAAAAATTGAGAAATCTGGAACAAGAAATTGAGGAATGTAAAATTGCAAACAAGGTGCTAAGCGAATGTGTAAATTGTAATGAACAAGAGATTGCCAGTTTTGAAATACACATCGTTTCTTTGGAAAATGAAATTGAAGATTTGAATAATTCCTTGTCAATATTTATGGACGGAAAAAATAATCTGGACAAAATTCTAGGAACTAAGGTAAATTTTTAGAAGGAAGGGTTGGGCTATAATCCCTCAAATAAGAAGAGTTTTCAAAACAAAGTTCAAACGTCCTTTGTGTCCAGTTCAACTTCTCAAAGCCCCCAGACCCTTCCTGGTCATCAGTCAACTGCTCAAAAGAAAACAACAGAAAAATAGAAAGAAAAACATCAACATGTTCTTCTTCCCACTCTGCATGTTTCACCCACACACTCGCATGCATCTAGAAAGAAAATGATCTGTCACTACTGTCACAATTATGGACATTTGATGCATGAGTGTAATTTGATGGAAAAAGACGACCTAGAAGCTGTTCAAAACAATCAGGGTAGAAATCATGTCCCTAGGGAAAAGAAAATTCATTGTTATAACTGTGAAAAAATAGGACATGTTGCTGCACAATGCTGGTTAGGCCCTCATAGAAATACCTTTTCTAATTGTTCTCATTATGGAAAATATGGCCATACAGTCAAGGACTGTTGGCATGCTCAGGGAAGAACTTTCTCTCAGAATATAAAACTCCCTGCAAATAGAAATGTTTTTGGAAGAAATAAAACTGTTTCTAAAGAAAAGAGTCTGGCATGCTTTGAATGTGGAAAATTTGGCCACCGAGCTTTGGAATGCTGGTGGGCAGGTAAAGGTAAACCAAAATTTCATGCAAGTAACAGAAATCTTCATGCCAATGCACATAAAATTTATGTTCAGAATAATGCACACAGATTCCATGCTAACAATGTTGTGCATAAAAAGAATTCAAGATCTGCTGTTTCCTGTCACGATTGTGGGCAGGTTGGGCACTCCTTGAGTGAGTGTAATTTAATGAAGTCTGATGACTTACATGCCCAAAGAATGTGGAAAGCACCTATCAGAGGTGTTACTAACAAACTAGGAACCAAGAAGTCTTGGGTACCTAGAAACACAAAATGAGATCTGTGCTTTGCAGGTATGCCTTGGGATGAGGAATAAAAGGGGGTCAAATAAACCAAGGCATCCAAAGTATGGTAAACCCCAACTCTGCTGATTAAATGTTTGTTCACCTGAATTTTTGTTTTAATTGAACATCATGCTTAATATGTCAATGCATACATGTCCAGAACTGCATCTGCCTTTTGTAATTTTCTTTTATCATGCACTGGTGCATACATGAGTTTAAGGAATGTCTGCATTTGATGCATACATATGTCAATTGCAGTTAGTTGATATTTTCTAAAATGCATAATCTCTGAAAAACAAATTGCATTCTAAAAATCTGAAAAAGTGAGTTGAGTAAGTCTGCTGCTTGGATGATGTTTAATGCTTAAAAATATTCATCTGCACATTTGACATGCACATGAATCACAATTGCATATAAGTGGCATATTGTTAGCTAAAAGATGCATGTAGAACTACATATGCATTGGATTGTCATGCATGACTCTTGGTATATAAATAGTAAGATACTAAAAGGCAGATGAACTCTGTCTGGAAGTGCTTACTATGTGTGAGGTAGTCTTTAGACCAAGTCCTCCGCCTGGTACCATAGGTCAGAGTTGCATACATTTAGGAATGTTAGATCATGCATAAATTTAGGGGGAGCATTATTCATATTCTACCATCTGAACTTCCCATCTTCAGATTGAACTGCTATCTTGCCTAAATCCCTGTGATGAATGTGTAATGCAACACATTTCAGCTTACTACTTCAACTATTATCAGCCATCTTCACTCATCCTATTCATTGGTATCATCTGTTGAATTGGCTGTTCCCAAAAATGTTTCGGCCTTTCCTGAAAACTCAGAAAGAATTCTCTGTACATATCCTGATCATAAATCTGAAAATAACTTAAACATGAATCTTCTATTATATAGGATTATGAATGTCTGATTCTTTCAGCCGGTTGATGTTTGATGTATGTCTTGTGTTTGCTTATGAACATATCTTGAAAATATCTGAGTTGGTCTTAATAAACTTTAACCAACATTTTCATGTTGAGTCTTTTAAACTCTTCTGAGTTCTGAAAATTCTGAAATCATGATATTCCTTGATTGATATGTATGAAATTAGTATTGATTTTTAAACATCTGAGAATATGGATTATGTCTAAGGGTAAATCCTGTCAGAGCAATGACCTTGGTCACTGAGAAATCATGTCCAAAGGACTGTGTCATGAGGTGCCATATTTAACTCTGCTTAAAAATAATTGATAATCTGGCAGAGTAATAGCATGCACACTGAGAAATACATCTCACTCATCAAAGAAATGATCTGTAGTGTGTCATGAAGTGTAAATGCAATCTCTGTTCCTATGAAGCATGACAGTTAGTCCATCCAAGTGCTTAGGGATACTGGCGTCTAAACAACGTGTATCCTCTAGTTACAAGGGTGTACTAAACTCAAGTGCTCATGAAGAATGTTATGAAAATTGCTGCTAATCTAGTATACCATTTGAAAGATATGTGCAAAAGAAATATTCTATTGGAACCCTTGACAGAAACAAATGTTTTTCTTATGTGTTTAACTTCATTACTATTGATTGCATCTCTTAAAGGAATCTTTGAAATTAAGTGAGTAAGGAAGAAGAAGGTTAAATAAGACTGTCAATATGAAAGCAAGGTTCACCTTTATTAAAACTGATTTCAAATATGAGTACAGAAAGCTTATGAACAAGCCTTACATACATCATATTCTGATCTGACTTGTCAATGAAGATCATTCATAAATCTCTATAATAGAAGAGTCTGAAATACCTATTTAATCAGATTTATGAAATTGATATCCCATTGAAAACCTTTCTCATTTATTCTGAGTGCCTTCTTTCTCACAATGGACTCCATTATTTCAGACTTAACTGTTGATTTCTTTATCTACTGTGCTTCATTCCAATCACTGTCCATCTAAGGGGGAGAACTTTTGCATGTCCCTGTGGTTCAATGTTCATTCAGGAGAGTATCTTGTCAGGGGGAGTTTTAGATGATAGTAACTCTGTTTGCATAATAGCTCCTATTTCAAATTCTTAAACAGTCAATGACCACTCCATTCTTTTTGATGTTGACAAAGGGGGAGAATTTTTGGTGTGAGTCATTAGTCTTTATTGGTGCATGCATTAGTCATTATGGGTGCATGTTTATGAACTGTCACATGGTATTTCATAATCATCATGATGGATGGTATTTCATAATCATCATGATGGACCTATTGCAATGACTCATAATATTGCCATCATCAAAAAGGGGGAGATTGTTGTGTCCCCTGTGGTTCTGGAGTTTTGATGATGACAGATAATATGTCTCATTATGTTTACATCCTTGATGATATAATCCTGTTGCATTATGAGAAACTGTCAGAACAGGGTTGAGGATGTCTCACAGGTCATGAAGTTAACCCAAGTCAAAGAGTCAAAGTTAAATCATGACAGGTAAGGTGAATGCTCAGATCAGGTAATGCTTTAATTAGTTCTCCTGCATACATTCAGTTCATGTCTGCTATATGCATTCAATTCATTGGTTCATGTTTATTGTGCATTGCCTCACATCAAGTCTAGACATCCTGGTTGCATTCTAAGTCTACACATCCTGCTAGGTCGATCTTCAAAGTATGTACATTGATCTTCAAGGCATCGAGTCTATACACTGGACTGTGCTTCATGCATTGGCCAAGTCTGTTTAGTTAGTATGGACAGTAGTGGGTCGACCCACCCCTACTGATGCGTCGACCCATCAGAACACTGACTGTCTGGGTTTCAAAGTCTATACATTGCTGCTTTGGCCAACTCTGTACATCCGTTTGCCTGACTCCTGTTTCAAAGTCTACTCATTCATTGTTAAGGCAAGTCTATACATTGGCTCATGGTCTTCAAGTCGATACAGAGTCTTCATCTTCTGAAGTTTGTACAGCCAGTCACTTGACAAAGTCTGTACAGTGTCTCATATTGGCAAAGTCTGTACATCGTCTGGTCTGTGGATGCTTTATCCTTTTGAAGTCTATACACTAGATTGTTAGCCCTTCAACTCTATACATTCGAGTGTTTACCTTTAAGTCCATACATTAGCCTTCAGACTAGCAAGTCTATACATCGCCTGTTGATTGCAAAGTCTGTACAGTGTTCAGAGTTCAAAGTCTGCACATTGGGGGCTTTTCCTACGCTTGGCCAAGTCTATACACTCATATCTTTCCCTACGCTTTCCTGGCCAAGTCAATACATTGCTAAGCCTGTAGATGCACGCACTGCTAATAAGTCTAGACATTGGAAAGTCTGTACATCGTGCATCTTTAAGTTGAAGTCTGTACAGAGTCAGCGTCCAGTTGACCGTCTCAGGCAGTGTCTCTTTGTGCGTCTCTTGCAAGTCCATACAACGCTTCAGACTAAAGCCTGTACATCGGACAGTGTTTAGGCGAAGTCTATACATCCGTCCGTACAGTGTCTTGGCCACCGTCTCACGACCACCAAGTCTATACTTTGGTCGGTAGCAAGTCTGCACATTGGACTCTTGATCAAGTCTACACATTCAACAGTGTTCTTCCAAGTCTGTACATTGGAAGCTTCACCTATGTTTCCCTTCAAGTCTATACATCGGGAAGTCTTCACATTGGTTGTTGAATGATGAGCAAGTCTGTACAGTGGATCGTCTCTGTTACCATCTTATGCATTGAGCAAAAGTCTATACAGACTCCACCGTCTCATTCTGCGTCTTAGACTGCTCAAGTCCATACATTGGCTGCATCATTTCATTATCAAGTCTACACACTGCCTTTGGGTCTCCAAGTCTATACAGCCTTTTACTTCGCCAAAGTCTGTACATTGGTCTGCATTGCCCTAGTACTAAGTCTGTACAGCCATTTACTTAATGAAGTCCATACATTCATTTGCATTGAATGAAGTCTGTACATTGGTTTTGTTATGCTCAAGAACGCTTAAGTCTATACACTGCTATGGCTTGTTCCTGAACGATCTTCAAGTTAAAGTTTGTACACTCCCTCAGTGTACACACTTATTCTTTTGTTGCTCTAAAGTCTATACACTCGTTCTCAAGGCTTCAAGTCTATACACTGTGTTGCATTACATGCTTTAGCTTAAGTCTATACACCCGATTCCCTCATGCATTTCACAGAAGTCTACACATTCTATCTTGTTATGATAATGCATTCATCAGCAAGTCTATACACTGAGAGCGCATGTTACAAGTCTATACACTCTCTCAGTGTACATACTTGATCATTTGCTGTTCTAAAGTATATACATTCGGTTGCTTATCACGCTGCATCTTTTAAGTCTGTACACTGCTGTTTTTACATTAAGTCTATACATTCTGCTGATCGACTGAAGTATCTTTTCATTTAATCTGTAGAGTCTGGGCACGTGACACGAGGCTGGCATCTGGCACGCGATCCAAGATGCTGAGAAGTCACCACGTGGACTGAAGCTTGGGCGGGAATCGAAAAGAGCACGCCCTAGCACATGCTGAACCTGATATAAATAGAAGCCTCCGTCCATTGAAAAAAGAAGATGAAGAAGAGATAAAATGATCTGAAAGAGAAAGAGTGATCGAAATAGACAGATAGTGCAGCAGAGAGGCTGTGAGCAGAAGAAGAAGAAAGAAGAAGAAGAAAGAAGAAAGAAGAGACAGAGAGAGAGCCTGCGAAAGAGAAGAAAAAGAAGAATGAGAAGAAGAGAGAGCTAGAGTGATAGAAGCTTCAACTGAAGATCTGTTCCTGCTGGACCGTGGATCAAATCCAGGCCAGCCAGCTCCTGCGAGAGCCACAGTCTGATTTCTTATTTCTCCAGCTTTCTGTTGCTGCGGTTTTTTGCTTTTCTTTTTAAACAGTCACTTGTTGTTCTTCCGATTGCCCTGTTGGGGATCGCGTTCCTCCTGTGGACTCAGGAGAAGGGAGATCTTGTGTCTTCGGTTTGCAAGTAGCTGGATGCTACTTGTGATTGATTCCCCTCCGGTGTGTGGAGGAAGGGAGTGTTACTCCGGTTTCCCTCTGGGTTGCAGAGGAAGAGAGATCGGTGATCTCTGGTGTTGCTAGTGACAGGTTGTCATTAGCAGGTTCCCTCCGGTGTGTGGAGGAAGGGAGAGGTTTCTCCGGTTCAGTTCTAGCTGGAAGCTGGAACAGGTTTCAAGCTCTGTGGGTAGCAGAGCTTGGTTGAGGGATTTGTTTCCCTTGGTTGTTCAAGCTGTGTGGCAGCACCTGTTGCAGACTGAGTCTGCGATTTCTAGCTTGTGCTAGTGGAAGCCTCACTCCGGTTGGGAGTGACGGGTGGACGTAGGTCTGTGGACCGAACCACCTAAAACCTGCTGTTCTGTGGTTTGCCTGTGGTGTGTTCTTCCATATCTTCTATCTATTTCACAGGTTGTTTGAATAGTCTTGTTTCGATCTGCAGTGGCCTTGAGCTTTACATCTTGCTAAGTGAGTTTAGTTTTCATTGTTCTGTCCTTTGGCATTAGACTTCATCTGGTTCCACTAGTATAGTCAGCAACTCATCTGGTCGATCAAATGCCTATTTGAACTCTATTGCTTTTACTCTGCAACTGTATCTAGTAGCAGGCGTATTGTTTTTTTTAATTTGGGCAATATTCTTGAAGGAGATACATTCACCCCCCCTCTGTATCGATCGCATCGTCCCAACAATCAGACCTTTTACAAGGATTGCATGGATGTAGGCATCCCTTCCCTTTTACTCCTCTTTCAGAGATAATCATGGCATTTGTGCCCCTATGCATGCCTTGATGCATATATGCATTGTTTCATACATGAACTCCAAATGAAAACAAAGCCTTGCATGCAGCTCAATTTTATATATTTAACTAAATGGACTCTTTGTTAGAATTGTCTCTGCATGCATGCCCATGCATTTTAATCCCCACCACATGTGCATGGATTCATAAAATTCGGAAAAGACTTTGCGTGCCATCTGCATTAAAGAAAGAAGAATTCATGTGTGATGAAACCCCTGCACGATCGTCAAAATATGCATTACTGCATTTCATGCCATCTCAAGAAAAAGAAATAAAACAAAACCAGAAATCTGCCCTCTAGCTGGGGTCAAGTCAACTTGGCCCTGCCTAAGTCGACTTGCCCCATGATTCCAGCAGCAGAGCTTTGCTGCTGGCTGGGAGCAAGTCGACTTGGCCCTGCCCTAAGTCAACTTGTCCAGTCTTTAGAATAGATCGAGCAAGCCAACAACTTTAAGCTTGTTGATCCCTCACAGCAGCATGCTTCACCCTGCGCTTTCTCCTCCCGTATGCATGCATGAACACGTGCATTGTGTGTGTCTTTGCCCATGTATCAACAAGATAAACAAAGAAAAGAGAAAGGGAAATGAATGAAATGGAAGAAGAATGAGAAATAAAATTGAATTTCCATGAAACCCAAGTAGAGAAGCAAGCTGAATGTAATAAAAGGAGCAAAAGGGGCAGCAAAGAGTGCCATTTGCATGTGAATGGTTTTCATGACCAAATTTCAAAGATAAACAAAACTCCATGTGCAATTTGAATATGATTGGCTTTCATGAATAAATATTCAAAGATAACCAAAAACTCATGTGCATTTGCTTGTGCATGGCTTATGAATAAATTTCAAGCATGAACAACACCTCATTTGCATCTTGCTTGCATGAACCTCGAAAATCCCATTTGCATGTGTAGAAATTCAGAAAATGCACCTACATGCAAAAACCCAGAAGTGATGCATGAATGAAGATAAAAGATGAACCTCCCTACGGGATGAATTACAAAAAAATATTGAACGAATCCCCACAAAACCCCATAGGAAGGCAAGACAACCCAAACAAAAGAAAATTGAAATTGCATTGGCTGCTGGGTTTGGTTGACTAAACTCAGGCTTCGGTCGACCGACAAGTTATGGAGTCGACGCCCCATGCTTAGGGAGTCGACCCCTTTCAGCCGGTCCCCATCCCTAGGAGAATCAGTCGACCGAACTCCCCCTTTCAAAAAAAAAGAAGAGTAAGAATCAGAAAAGGAAATCAAACAAAGCAACCAAGAATTGAAATGCCGAGGAGGGGTGCATCGACGCAGGCAACCCCCGGCATCGACACTGCCCCCCTTTTGGCTCCTGGGCATGCACCCTGTTGCGCACTGAGTCGACGCAGGAAACCCCATCATCGACCCAGGCTGCTCCCTGTAGCAACCCGTATAAAATTAACAGAAATAAATTTAGATAAATTGAAATAAACTAAAAGATTAAGTGAACAAATGAAAAAGGTTAAAGCAAGAAGAACAAAGCCCTGATGAAATTAACGCCTTGGAGCAAGGCACTATTTGACAAGAAACGCCCTCACCTAAGACGTGTTTTTAGAAGGGACGCCCACATTTCAAGGCGTCAAATCTTAAACAACCAAAATTACATAAAAAGGCAAGTATTTGAAACGCCCTTTGCTTGGACGCATTTCCACAAGAAACGACGCATGCCAAGGCGTCAATTTAAAATTCGACGCCCTAGAATAAGGCGTTAATTCCATTCCAGTTTCGTTCGAACCGGGAACTTACCCAGGGTAAGTTGATAACTATGAGAAAGAGTTCGAATGTAGTAATAACTCTAATATAGACGTGTTACTTCCAATCAAACACTAACCTTATTAGGATTTCCAAAATCCTATAAATAACCTTGTTCAAACAAACCCTAAAGATATTTGGCCGAAGAAGGTTCTGCTGCAGTCATCCGTGAAAGAGAGGTTGGATTCTTCCTATTGTTTCTCCTCTACTGATTAGGTATTAGGAGGAATAATTTTTCTCCATCTTATTCTTCATCTCATGATTCTGTAGGTTGTCTACGTCGAGAAGGAGCCCTCATATAGTTGAAGGACGTAAGGTTCTTCATCATAATCGTCTCCAATCATCTGCAACTTCTCCTTCAGTTTCTTCTTCCGGTGAGCACTCTATACAAGCAGAGTATCGTCTCTTCACCAGATTTTTCACGTTTCATCAAAAGGTAGGATTTTCTCAGCGATTGTAGCCCAAACTAGCATATTAATATATATAACATCATCCATTAATACTTGCATATAGGTTTCATGCGTTTCGGTTAGTTTCTAAAGAGTTTTTGAAATAGACGCCCTTATCAAGGACGCTACATTAAAAGACACGACCACGACTAGGTCGTCAATTTAATATTTGACGCCCTGCACACGGACGTCAATTTCTCTTAATTAATAAACACCATGTTTAAAAAATTATATATCAATGCAAACATGATTCTAGATTAATGCATGATCAATCTCTTGTAATCCTGCTATTTTTCTGGTCCTGACCCTATAACATGTTTTCCTGAAATTTCATTGTCTCGAAACTTGTAAACTTGTGAATTAACGACCTTGTCCAGGTCGTCTTTTCTTGAACTGACGCCCCATACCAGGGCGCCTTCTGTAAACTAACGCCCCTGTCCAGGGCGCGTTTCATTAAAATTTCTAGATTTATAATATTCTACAAAACTAAAAATATTGAAAGGACGACTGATGTACACGTCGTCAAACCTGATATAAACGCCCCTGATTAAGGCGTTAATTACATAAAAAAATGACTTTACTAAAGTTGCTACTTTCTGCATTACTGATTTTTCCTGATTACTGTTATCCGAGGGATTCATTACATATATTTATATATATATAGGCACTATTACTCCACTCCGTGAGTATAGTCCCATGTTTTCTACGATGATTTATCGCATTACCCCTCAATTCTCATTGACATACAAGCTCTCCATTGGACATTCCGTTCCTTTGGACTAGTGAGTTAGTCATAGAGACCTCCGTAAGACTCCTCGCCGCCTTGGATTCCCTCAAGGCCGACTGAGCTGGTTGTACCATAAAAACCCATTACATAATCTTTGCCATGTCCCTCTATAGAAACATGGTAATACCGGCCCTCATGTCATGCCATGGGTATGATATGAGTATTATCTTAATGAACGGGGAAGAATATGCCGTTGTTATGCTGTTCTTGTAAACCCCAATTCTATATCAACATTGTTATGATGTTCTTGTAAACCCCAATTCTATATAACCATTGTTATGATGTTCTTGTAGACCCCAATTCTATATTAAACTTGATGTTCTTATGAACCTCAATTCTATATTAAGAATGAGGACGTCTTGCCATTGAGGTGCTATTCATATGGACCTCAATTCTATATAAAAGAGTGTCTCTACTTACTTATCATGGTACCCGAGTTAAGGGAACCAATTCCACCTAGTTTTATCGATAATCGTGATTGTACCGTTATTATCGCCTATCTATGTCAAGTATCATATTTTTGGACTCTATTCTTTCAGAGTCTATCCTACATGTCTACAAGCTTTATCCTTGAAATTCCATATTGGCTATATACAAAAGTGGATGTTAAAATACATGACTAATGCCTGCGCATATAGGGCCCGATCTGGTCCTGGGAGGAGCACCCGAAAGTACTTGTGCCCATGGGAGTTGATTGATCACGGTATTGGCATTATACCAAAGTGCATGACTAGCTTGATCGAACATTCCATAAATCTTGTACTTAACTTGATATTACATAACTTGCGTGGCCCGAAAAAGGGTAATTACTTGCGTGCTTGAACATGATAGCCAAATTTCATCTTGACATGATAAAGTACTTGCTTGAATATCTTGAGGTCATGACTAGTCCTTCATGTTATCTTATTATTATATCCTCTTTCTATCTTGTCGTTTTATGCGAGCATGCATAGCTATAGTACATTCATGAAAGATGTAACTACTTAAACCCTTTGCTAGTTCCTGAGATATAATTTCCTACTGAGCGTTCGCTCACTCCGTGTTGTCCCTACTTTTCAGGTAAGTCCGACGACGAGGGAAGTCAATCGGATGGGGAGAATCAAGAGAGAAAGAGCTAGAGCTTTTCCAAGTGTCATCTAGTCTTTTATATATTTCTTGAGTCAAATGTGTATTTTTCTTTTTTTGAATAGAGTATTGGGTTTGTAATAGACTATTTATTATGAAGAAATAAATGGATTGGGTTATCTTTACTTTTGCGCATCTCTGTCTTTGTGTCGAATACACTTCTACTCTGATTGACATGATTGATATAAACTCGTCACGCATCTCCGGGTATCTTCCGCTCTCGGGGCGTGACAGCTCCCCCAGCCCCCAGGCTGCTTCCCCTCGTGCACTGCGTAGACGCAGGACGTTAGCTTCCCCTCATGCATTGCGTCGACACAGGCAACGTCCTGCGTCGACCCAACCATTTCCTGGCTTCCAGGGCCGCTGCCCCTTTATGCTGCATTGACGTAGGCAACCCGTACGTCGACTCAACCTTCATCAAATAGAAGAAGAAGAAAAAAAAGAGAAAACAATTAACCACGGATAATAGCAAAAAAAAGGGATCATAATCTAATAATAAGAACACTGCCATGAAAGCATAACAATGCTTAAAAAAGGGGGGAGATAATATAATAAAAGAAATGCTAAGAAAACATGAAAAATAAGGAAAATGAACTTAAAATGCCATCCTCAAGGTATTAACAATGGTCGATCCAGAAATATGCACCTCCTCATGCCGGGCGTGAGGGAGATACCAGAGATGCCCCGTAAGTTGTGCTTGGCCCTCGGGTAATGCCCAACCATGGCCATGGATGGACCTTGCCCTGGGCCAATATCTCACTAATTTTGACTCATTCCACAATGACTCGAATATCAAATCTGACGTATCTCGGTGTACATCTGTCCCAGTATTATACGTGTACTAGGGATACCTTCAGTACGGACTTTCGTCCAAACACGAAATGGTCAATATATGACCGACATGATTTAAAATACCCTTTTGCACCCTAATGTGGGAGATTTTAATACTCTTTAACGTATCTTTCGCTCATTTTATGAAATTTGAATTTTTAGGCCATGAGGCCCCTTCTCTTGGCGATTAATCAAACGTTTTCTCCACTCCGAGGGAATGTAATTAACGCTGGAGAGGGGGAAAATATACCGCCCATGAGCACCGCCCAATTAGGTCAAATGTGACCCAACCAGGCCTAGCTCTCTAAAGTGACAGCCTCTGTCGGGGCCCACTTACCTTAAGCCCAATAGTCACTCGGAACAGCGCTTCCCAGGCGGCCCTAGGGTCCGGAAGCCCGAGCAACTGATCAATCGGGAAGACCCCTATGGGGACCCGGAACAACCTGCCCGAGCTATGTGCTTATCGCTCGGGATAATATCTCAAGCGAGAGTTTAGGCTCGGGCCGACCGTTGGAAGCTCATCTAAGTGTCTGTTACGTACCCGGCAGAGACGACGAACTCCAAAGGATAAGGGAGAGTAAGAGTCCTTGGGCTATAAAGAGTCCGCTATAAGGACGTAACCTCCCCGTAATCCCCTCAACTCCTGGGACTCAAATGCATAACGGGCTATAATATAAATCCCATGGAGACCCTCCTGAGAGGTAAGGCATAATCCTGAGCAAGAGCCACCACACTTCTTGATGAAGAGACATCTCGTGCCCCTTTCATTTTTGACCACCTTCTCTCCATTTGTGCTCTACAAAATTTGCTGACTTAGGCATCGGAGGGTTATCCCCAGGGACTCCTCCGCTAGGCACCCCTGACCTGCTTTCTTCCTTGCAGTTACTCAAGCGTGGTGATCGCAACTAAAGATCCTCTACCTCAGGGCAGGCGCGAGATCACCCGTCTTCATCTGGCACCATCTGTGGGAAGCGGACAAAGAGCCATCATGGTGAGAAGAAGTTTCGACAGAAGGACCACCGGCGATAAGGGAAAGGCCGTGGTAGGTAAGGGAGAGGAGCCTGTGCCTAACCCCTATTGGAAATGGATGGACTCTAAGATCTAAAGGGGGGGTGAATAGATCTACCCACTAAAACCTTCTATCCTCTAAAATTTAACTATAGTAAGTAAACAGATGTGGAATTGAAAAAATTACTACTGCTGAATAAGTTCAACTTAATGGAAGAATATGTATGCGAAGGAAAAACGATCAGGTTCAGTATAATCAATTGCACGCTGTTGGAACCAAAACACAAGCACAATGTATGCAAGCTACTAAGCAGAGATCACACACCAATCACACAGAACTCAGGAGATTTTAGGTTGTTTAGCACAAGCCTACATCCACCCCACACTCAAACCGAGTGTATCTTACTACTAATTCACAGCTTCTCACGGCTGATCCACAGCTTCGGGGATTATATCCCTACACCCGCTGAGCATCATAGCTTGCTACCAGAGGAATCCTCCTCTACCGCTAAGGTTTATAGCTTAACCTTTCCGCTGACACACAGCTTAAAGAATAGTGTTTCAAAAACAAAACGAAGGAAAGACAGAAAACCAAAAATAGAACGAGAATGTAGCTCTAGACAATGAGCAAATCGGCTCTGGTTCTGAACCAAGAGACCGATGACGGTGACTCTCAATTGCTTCTTCTCTCTAATATCTCTCTCAGCTCTCTCTGTGAACTTGCAGGCACTAACTCTCCTGGAACATGTTAGCTCTTCTTCTCTCAGCTTATTTTTCTTCAATCTCTCGATCACAGATCTCTTCGCATCTCTTTTCTTCTGCGCGAACAGTTTCTAATTTATATGTGCAGCAGAAAGAGGGCGTGTGGAAACCACATTTCCCGCCCAAGCTTTTCGTCTAGATCTAAGATCCAAGTCCACGTGGCATGAGCATAGCTCCGCCTTCAGTCTTGGATCACATGCATTCCTTAAACTTTACGAATAAGTGTCCTGTCAAAACATTAGACACTCAGTCAGCATAAGACAGTTAGACAATCATAGGAATTGCATAGACTTAATAGAGCATGAGAGCGAAAGTGCACGGACTCAAATATGCATGAGTTATAAAGTGCATCGACCTTATTAGGCTGTAAGAGAATTATGCACAGACATTATGTGTGCAAGAATCAATGATTGCACTGAGCCATCAAGCTATAAACCTATCGTGCACAGACCTTGCGCTTGCAAGGGAAAAGAATTGCACAGACCTTCTGTGCACATACAAGAAATGTGCACCGACTCAGAAGTGCCTTCAGTAAGTTATGCATGGACTTTACTCAAGCAATATGAAGGTATGCACCGATGTGATTATGCACGAAATAGTATTGCACATACTTTATGTGCAACACACAGTGAATTGCACCGGCCTTGATAGTGTAGTGCACAGACTTAAGCATGCGACATGAGCATTGCACTGACTTGGATCTGCCAAGGCAATGTGCACGGACATGAATGCACAGACCTATATGCACGCTAGCTCAGACCTCACTTCATGCTAAAGCAGACCTGACATTTAAACTCCATGTGTGTGGCAACACAGACTCACGCAGACTAAATCAGACTAACTTAGACTTAGCTTAGTGTAATGCAGACTTACAGAGTATGAACAAGCCATTAACGCAGACTTTCAGAATGAAGTCAATGCACTTACTCAGACTTAACAAAACATGAAAGATGCATCAACTTCTATGCACGAACCTGATGTGAATAGTGCAAGAGTTCCATCGACTCCATATGCTAAGAACGTAACATGCTCAGACTTAATGTGCATAGCTAGACTGAAACTTGCACCGACCTCTCCAGTGATTGCACCGAGTTAGATCGTGTGTGATGCAGAACTTGCACAGAGGTTGCATGAGTGAACAAGTAATGCATCGACCTTGTTCGAGGTACAATAACAAGTTCCACCGACTCAATGAGCCCAAAGCACGATATGCACCGAGTATGAGTGCAGTTCGTCAAGAACTTGCACCGACTTATAGAGAATAAAACGTGAAAGTGCAGAGGAGTTTTAATGCAAGTGACTGATAATTATCTGACATTTATGAAAGGTTCATCAAAATACACAACATCCTCATGGTCAAGGAAAAGTAGTTAAAGTCAACTCTACTGTTGCCAATTAATCAAAACACATTCAGCACATGCAGCAGCTCACACATCGCTGAACAACCCCAGAGGAGGCCCAACATTCTCCCCCTTTTTGATGATGGCAACACCTAAAAAGTTATTGGCAACTCCCCAAAATAAATGTAGGAGAAATGATGTATTTTGATGCGACATTAAGCACAGTCAGATATTATTGACAAAAGCCAAACTCCCCCTGAAAGAAAGACTCCTCCCCCTTAAGCAAAATATCATCAAATCTTTCTCTTCCCTTTTCTCTCCCTTTAGCCATCAGAATCTCTCCCCCTATAAGCATAGTATTTCCTATGATCTCAATCTTCCCCCCTTCGTTCCAGAATAGAGAAGGATATGCCTGAATAATCTCTCCCCTTTGCCATCCGCAAACAAGGAGTGAGAAAGACAGAGGAAGATAAGAAGGAATGCAGGAAGAAGTAAGAGATAGAATAACACACTATGCAATGGTTCAGAATATAAGCAAATTATTGGAAAATTCTTTAGATGTAAGAATCAATCATTGTGCATGCTTGACAAATATCAGGTTTAATAGTTATAGAAGGTAGAGTAAATTTACTGACTTTCTGAAATAGGGTATAGTATCCGTTTATAGCAATGAACCTAAGTCACATGATCATGATTGACTAGGTCAAGACTGTATCCTACTGATTTCAGATTTAATGAATATCAAGGAGAGTGACCTGAAAATGTATCGAGGTTAAACAATTGACACTTAGTGAATTTTGAATTTCAAGGGTTACAGTAAGTCTTTTTCACTTCTGATGTTGAATTTGAACTCAGTGAACAGACAAGTGTCATTTATACCGTTGACATTAAGGGTATACGTGGGTTAGACACCAGTACCCACAGTTACTAAGCATAAACTACTATATTTGTCTCTGATCAAAAACTACACAGATGATTTACACCTTTGACATTAAGAGTACACATTTTTCAGACGCCAGTACCCTCAGTTATTCAGTGAAACCAGCCCTATAGATTTGACCATATGAACAGAGGTAAGAAGAAGCACTTCATGACATGAATTCCTCTCCATTTCTTTGATGGAGCATTCAGTTTCTCAGTGCAGTTCAGTTATTGCTCTGCCACTTTATACATTTACTTTTACTAATGATTTTATTGTTGCTGCCCTTTTAACTTCAAAGTGACTTGTTTAAAGATAATACACTTTCTGAGTTTCTCAGCCTAGACCACACTAAGTCTGTCATTTTCAGATACTGTGAGGATCTTATCTGTCATAGTCATGAAAGAAAGGTTGAGAGCTATAACAGGTTTTCTACCACCTTATTTTCTGAAAATAGTCTTTAAATTCTACAGTCTATCAAAATTAAACCTTCGGTTCCTTCAAGGAGTCAATGTGATTCTTATAAAAGAAGAGTTGTAATAATTGCTGCTCAAAATAATGAACCAATTTCAGGACAATCTGCCATTCAGAATGAGGGAATAGACAGTGAACCACAAAAGCAGCTCATAAGGAGTTTCAAGAAGAGTGACAATGTCACAATGTGATAGGAGTAGTTTCAAACAAGGCCAATTGATGCAACTGATACCATGTGATGAGAATTTCTGAGAATGAAGAGAGAGTAGAATGAGTTGTGCTCAGATCAGACTTTATTGAACTCCCCTTGACAACATAATGCACCAACCTTAACATGCATGAGACAGACAATGCACCGACTATTGCCTGTGAGTGGTACACAGATGCACCGACCTGTTATGTGAAAGACACAAGATGCATGAACCTACATGCTGTAAGGCAGGGACGTGCACTGACCTTGTATGCAGAATGCTCACACTGTGCATCGACTATGTGCAACCCATGCATTGACTTATACTCGGTGCAAACACACGCATCGAACTCAAATGCTCATAGCAAAGACCTGCATCGACCTTAGTAGTGCATGAAATGCAGCAGGTTCAGACCTTAGTTGGTATATGGCAAAATCAACTGATGTGTGATCTAGAAGAAAAACTCCCCCTATCTATATGCAATTTTATTTAATAATGCATTTATGCACAAAAATTATTCAAATAATCAGAAATTGTTTATTAAGAGTCAAGCTGACACATTTATTTTCAGACCACTACAAATAGCAATTCAAAAAAGAATTCTGAGTCAATCATCATGGAGAAATTTACACAAGCCTAATTCTCTTCTTAAGACTTTAAATCTTTCATTACCCAAAGGCTTTGTAAAAATGTCAGCAATTTGTTTTTCAGACTCAATGAATTCAAGTTCAATTTCCTTTTTACTGACTTCATCTCTAAGGAAATGATGTTTGATTTCAATATGTTTTGTCTTGGAATGATGAACTGAATTTTTAGTTAAGGAAATAGCACTAGTGTTATCACACATAATTGTGATGCAACCAAGATTTATATGATAGTCAAATAATTGGTGTTTGATCCAGAGGACTTGGGCAACACAGTTCCCTGCAGTCACATACTCTGCCTCGGCAGTGGACAAGGCTACAGTGTGCTATTTTTTAAATGCCCAAGAGACTAGACACCCACCAAGGAATTGACAATATCCACTGGTGCTTTTCCTATCAATTCTACACCCAGCATAATCTGCATTAGTGTATGCTAGAAGGTCTAGTTCATACTTAGTAGGATACCATAATCCAAGGTCAAGGGTGCCAGATAGATATCTAAAGATCCATTTTACAACAATTAAGTGTGAATCCTTGGGACATGCTTGAAATCTTGCACACAAACATACTAAAAATTGAATGTCTGGACGAGATGCAGTAAGATATAGTAAGGATATGATCATACCTCTGTAGTGCTTGGGATCTACCATTTTACCTGACGGATCAAAATCAAGACAGGTAGATGTCCCCATTGGAGCTATGATTGCTTTGAGGTTTTACATCTTTAATTTCTTTAACAGATCCTCCAAGTACTTTTCTTGAGTTATGAAAGTTCCCTCTTTGGTTTGATTAACCTGCAATCCAAGAAAGAACTTTAGTTCTCCCATCGAGCTCATTTCAAATCCACTGGTCATTAGAGCTGAGAATTCCTCACACATTAATGGATCAGTTGATCCAAACACTCTATCATCTACATAGATTTGAATAATCAGAATTTTATCTTCACATACCTTTGTGAATAGTGTCTGATCAACCTTACCTCTTGTGAATCCTATTTCTGAGAGGAAATTGCTCAGTCTTTCATACCATGCTCGGGGAGCTTGTTTCAACCCATATAATGCCTTATCAAGTTTATAGACATGATCAGGAAAATCAAGGCATTCAAAACCAGGGGGTTGTTTAACATAAACATCTTCTTTTATTTCTCCATTTAAGAAGGTAGATTTGACATCCATCTGCTTCAAAGTTATTCCTAGACTGCATGTAGTAGCTAAAAGAATTCTAATGGCTTCTAGCCGAGCTATAGGGGCAAAGGATTCTTCAAAATCAATACCAAATTCTTGGTTGTACCCCTGAGCTACTAGTCTAGCCTTATTTCTAATGATGTTGCCTTGCTCATCAGATTTATTTCTAGAAGCCCATTTTGCACCAATTATGTTGCCATGTGAGGGTTTATGAACTAGATGCCAGATCTTGTTCCTATCAAATTGACTAAGTTCATCATGCATGGCATTAATCTAGTGTTCATCCTTAAGGGCACTATCTATATTTTTGGGTTCAGTCTGAGATACTAGGGCAACTGAATTTAATTCATTTTCAATTCTTGAATGTGCTCTAGTTCTCATTGGTTCATTTACATCACCAATAACGTTCTCAAGGGGATGATCTCTAAGAAATTTAAGATCAATGACTTGATTACCTGAATTCTCATTTACCTCCCCCTGAGTAGTTGGAGCCTCTACTTTACCTTCCTCAGCAGACTCTTCATTTTGATTTTCATCATTCTTTAAAATTTATCCATCACTTTTGATTCTGCACAAATCAATATCAGACTTAGTTGCAGACTCATCAAAGACAACGTGAGGAGATTCTTCAACAGTGTTTGATTTGAGATTAAAAATTCTATAGGCTCTACACTGATCTGAGTAACCTAGAAAACTTCCAGGTTCACTTTTTGGTTCAAATTTATCAAGGTCTCTTTTTGAATTAATATGAACAAAACATTTACAACCAAAGACCTTGAAGTGGGCTAGAGAAGGCTTCTTACCTTTCATAATCTCATAAGGAGTTAATTGAGTTTTGGGTCTTACCAGGGCTCTATTAATTATGTAACATGCTGTGTTGATAGCCTCTGCCCAAAACCTCCTTGGTAAGTTACCTTCCACTAGCATGGTCCAGGCCATCTCAACCAGAGTTCGATTTCTCCTTTCCACCACTCCATTCTGCTCTGGAGTCCTTGGTGAGGAGAATCTTTGAGTGATGCCATTCACTCTGCAAAAGTCATCAAATTGTAAGTTAACAAACTCACCACCATGATCAGAAAGGATATTCAAGATGCCATGATCATTAGACTATTTTATTTTATAAAAGAGCTCCTGAAATTCTTCAAAAGCTTCATTTTTGTGAGACAGGCAGAAAACCCATGTAAATCTAGAAAAATCATCAACAAGAACAAAACCATATCTTTTACCTGATAAGCTAACAGATCTTGTGTGTCCAAATAGATCCATGTGAATTAGCTCATACGGTTTAGAAGATAGGTTTTCTGTTCTAGATTTGAAGGAATTTCTAGTATGTTTACATTGAGTGCATGCCTCATAAATTTTATTATCGTTTTTGAATGATATTTCAGGAAGCCCTTTTACCAACTTATGCTTATTCAGTTTGTGAAGTTAACTATAGCTGGCATGACCTAATCTATGATGCCACAGGAAGGCTAGGTCATCCTTATTTACACTAAGGCAAAGATTAATTTGTGCTACATCATCCAAATTTACCATATAGATGTTATTAATTCTCTTGCCAATGAATTTCACAGATTCTAAATTTGGTTCAAATATGGTGCATGCAAGAGAATCAAAAACAACTTTATGGCCTTTATCACATAATTGACTAATGCTCAAAAGATTGTAAGATAGACCTTCAACTAATAAAACTTCCTCAATACAGGATGAAGAGCACTTACCAACCATACTTGAGCCAATTATTTTACCCTTGGTATTACCTCCGAAAGTAACATGACCAGCATCTTTCTTTACCAAAGTGTAGAATTTAGCTTTGTCTCCGGTCATGTGCCTGGAACAGCCACTGTCTAGATACCATTTGTTGTGATTGGCTGCCAGGCATACCTGCAAGGGAATTAAGTAGAGTGATTTGGAACCCAGAGTTTCTTGGGTCCCAACAAAGAATTCATCTCATGCATACAACAAACAAGATGTTTAGGTATCCATATTTATTTTGGTGTCTTTCTGGGCATTGTGGATTTCTTACTTTTAAGATTAGTCTGCCTTTTCTTGCCATTTTCATTCTTTTGACCTTGTTTCTGAGGTGTGGTATTTTGTTTCCTTTTTAAATCATTTTTAAAATTTCTTTGCCAGCGTCTGGCCCAATAGATATTGGGAGTAGTAGGTGACCTGTAGACCTTGGACTGACCAGTCATGAAATCAGCATAGCCATAGGGATTTTGAGTCCTGAAGTTATTGTTCGTGGTCTGCCTATAAAAGTTCCTAGGGTGAGACTACTGCCACTGATTGTGATGCATTGGGAAGTACTGCATGGATCTCATGTAACTCTGACTTTTCCAAGTCATCTGATGATTTGTATTGTGGAATGCAGAATAAGTGGGTCCAGTCTTGTGGTGCATTGGACCAGTGGTGGTTCTACCCAGACCCGTA
This sequence comes from Amorphophallus konjac, assembly GCA_022559845.1. Classification (NCBI taxonomy): domain Eukaryota; kingdom Viridiplantae; phylum Streptophyta; class Magnoliopsida; order Alismatales; family Araceae; genus Amorphophallus; species Amorphophallus konjac. Next base: position 433,748,868 of record CM040121.1, on the reverse strand, counting down.
TGTGGAAGTTTGGTAGATTTGGTCTTGGGTTTCGGTTGAATCTTAGCTTTGGTGGTCTGACCACTACCCTGGCTTTTGGTCTTGGATGTAGAAGCATATGAACATGACTCACCAGCCACCCATATCTTCCCTTTGCCTTTGTCCTTGGCGTTGGGCTTGATTGTCTTAATGTTTTTATTCTTATTCTCATCATGACTTCCACCTGAAGTCATTTTTATCAGGGGCTGAAATGTCCCCTTTTCAATCACAAAAGAGGTAGTTCTCACATTAAACCTCTTTTTATTTGTTGGGTTAAAACCCAATCCTTCCTTTCTGAAGTTACTTTTTGTCCCCAGAATGGCATTCAGATTTTCAGTGCCTTGTGCCATGACTTCAAGGGTATTTTGTTTATCTTTGTTTTCTTTTTCAAGATTCTCTATTGTTTTCTTCAGCTCACTGTTTACACTACTAACAGCATTGTATTTCTCAGTGGCTATGTTTGTTTAATTATGAAATTCATAAATCTTTATCTTGAGATCATCAATGGTCTTTTCTAGATTCTCATTTCCAGCTTTCAAATCAATCAAAATAATTTTATCGTTCTTAATTTCACAAATAGAGTTTTTCAAATTTAAATTCTCAACTTCTAGACATGCAAGTTTATCAGACATGGTAGAATCATTGACTAAAGAATTTACTTTCTTTTTCAGGTGTTTGTTCTCCCTACGCATGTCTTCATACTTTTCAAGCAGTTCATCATAAGCATTTTCCCATTCAATTTGAGTAAAATTGTCAAACGGGAAACTTACCTCATCGTCGCTTTTTTCCATCAGGCAAATCTTCTCATCTTTATCATCGTCAGAGGAGCTACTCTGACTTTCCTCTTCCTCATCACTCCCGGTGCCCACCATTGCTCTTCCCTTTTTTTTTCCCACCTGGTCTGCTTTTCCTTGAGTTTAGGACAGTCTTCCTTGAGGTGTCCTACTTTCCTGCAGTTATAACAAACAATAGAGTCAAATTTCTTTGCAGGTTCTGATTTATATTTGGGCTGTCTCTTTCCTGAGAAATACTTTCTTCTCATCCCTTTCCCTTCTTTCCTCAAGAATTTCTTAAACTTCCTGGTGAGCATAGCAAACTCATCAGCATCCTCTTCAGAACTCGTGTTGCTATACTCACTGGATGACCATTTGCTCGAATTAGCTTTAAGGGCAAGGGGTTTTCTTTTCTTCTCACTTTCATCAGTTTTCTTGAGGTTCAGCTCATACGTCATGAGAGAACCTATAAGTTCATCTACAGTTGTTTTGGTCAGGTCCCTAGACTCTTCAACAACGGTGGCCTTGGTGTGTCAAATGGGCGTCAAGTACCTCAGAATATTTCTAACCAATTCATAATCACTGTAGACCTTTCCCAGACTTCTCAGACTGTTGGTGATAACATTCAATTGAGCATACATATCTGAGACAATCTCATCAGGCTTCATCTTGAAAGCCTCATATTCAGAGACAAGCATATTCGCTTTTGTCTCTCTGACCTCGGAAGTCCTCTCATAAATTACTTCTAGCTCATCCCACATCTCCTTATCAGTCTTGCAGGACGAGACTCTAGAGAACTCAGTGGGATGGAGTGCACATTGTATCACGTTAACTGCACCCCAATTCAACGTGGACTTACGGATATGCTCCTTAGTCCAAAACTCCTCATCTGCAGGTAATTCAAAAGGTCCTTTACTCACTACCTTCCAGATCTCGTAGTCCTTAGCACGAAGAAATACTTGCATCCTATTCTTCCAATATGCATAATCGCTACCATTGAAGAATGGTGGCTTACTCGTCGAATGCCCCTCAGCAACCATTCCTTTAGAGTCCATCTCTTCTCTCCGGGATGTGAAGCCCTACGAGAGAGTCTTGCTCTGATACCACGTGTTGGAAATGGATGGACTCTAAGATCTAAAAGGGGGGTGAATAGATCTACCCACTAAAACCTTCTATCCTCTAAAATTTAACTACAGTAAGTAAACAGATGCGGAATTGAAAAAATTACTACTGCTGAATAAGTTCAACTTAATGGAAGAATATGTATGCGAAGGAAAAACGATCAGGTTCAGTACAATCAACTGCACGCTGTTGGAACCAAAACACAAGCACAATGAATGCAAGGTACTAAGTAGAGATCACACACCAATCACACAGAACTCAGGAGATTATACGTGGTTCAGCACAAGCCTACATCCACCCCACACTCAAATCGAGTGTGGCTTACTGCTGATTCACAGCTTCTCACGGCTGATCCACAGCTTCGGGGATTATATCCCTACACCCGCTGAGCTTCACAGCTTGCTACCAGAGGAATCCTCCTCTACCACTGAGGTTTACAGCTTAACCTTTCCGCTGACACACAGCTTGAAGAACAGTGTTTTAAAATCAAAACGAAGGAAAGACAGAAAACTAAAAATACAACGAGAATGTAGCTCTAGACAATGAGCAAATCGGCTCTGGTTCTGAACCAAGAGATCGATGACGGTGACTCTCAATTGCTTCTTCTCTCCAATCTCTCTCTTAACTCTCTCTCTGAACTTGCAGGCACTAACTCTCCTGGAACATGTTAACTCTTCTTCTCTCAGTTTCTTTTTCTTCAATCTCTCGATCACATATCTCTTCGCATCTCTTTTCTTCTGCGCAAACAGTTTCTAATTTATATGTGCAACAGAAAGAGGGCGTGTGGAAACCACATTTCCCGCCCAAGCTTTTCATCTAGATCTGAGATCCAAGTCCACGTGGCACGAGCCTAGCTCAGCCTTCGGTCTTGGATCACATGCATTCCTTAAACTTTACGAACAAGTGTCCTGTCAAAACGTTAGACACTCAGTCAGCATAAGACAATTAGACAATCATAGGAATTGCATAGACTTAATAGAGCATGAGAGCGAAAGTGCACGGACTCAAATGTGCACGAGTTATAATGTGCACCGACCTTATTAGGCTGTAAGAGAATTATGCACAGACATTATGTGTGCAAGAATCAACGATTGCACCGAGCCACCAAGCTATAAACCTATCATGTACAGACCTTGCGCTTGCAAGGGAAAAGAATTGCACAGACCTTCTGTGCACATACAAGAAATGTGCACCGACTCAGAAGTGCATTCAGTAAGTTATGCACGGACTTTACTCGAGCAATATGAAGGTAATCACCAATGTGATTATGCACAAAACAGTATTGTACAAACTTTTTGTGCAACACACAGTGAATTTCACCGACCTTGATAGTGCAGTGCACAGCCTTAAGCATGCGACATGAGCATTGCACCGGCTTGGATTTGCCAAGGCAATGTGCACAGACATGAATGCACAGACCTATACGCACGCTAGCTCAGACCTCACTTCATGCTAAAGCAGACCTGACATTTAAACTCCATGTGTGTGGCAACACAGACTCACGTAGACTAAATCAGACTAACTTAGACTTAGCTTAGTCTAATGCAGACTTACAGAGTATGAACAAGCCACTAACGCAGACTTTTAGAATGAAGCTAATGCACTGACTTAGACTTAACAAAACATGAAAGAGGCATCGACTTCTATGCACGAACCTGATGTGAACAGTGCAAGAGTTGCACCGACTCCATATGCTAAGAACGTAACATGCTCAGACTTAATGTGCATAGCTAGACTACAACTTGTACCGACCTCTCCAGTGATTGCACCGAGTTAGATCGTGTGCGATGCAGAACTTGCACTGAGGTTGCATGAGTGAACAAGTAATGCATCGACCATGTTTGAGGTACAATAACAAGTTGCACCAACTCAATGAGCCCAAAGCACGATATGCACCGAGTATGAGTGCAGTTCGTCAGGAACTTGCACCGACTCATAGAGAATAAAACGTGAAAGTGCAGAGGAGTTTTAATGCAAGTGACTGATAATTATCTGACATTTATGAAAGATTCATCAAAATACACAACATCCTCAAGGTCAAGGAAAAGTAGTTAAAGTCAACTCTATTGTTGCCAATTAATCAAAACACATTCAGCACATGCAGCATCTCACACACTGCTGAACAATCCCAGAGGAGGCCCAACAACCCCCCCGTACAGGCTCACCACTCCAACGACCTCACCGGCGAGCTGCCTCCTCCAACCCACGGAGGACTACCCCCAAATGGGAATCCTGACACTCTCCAAACCCTCAATGCAAAACTGGACATCCTCGTAGAATTAATGAGGACCCAGGCGGTCAGGGAAGAGAAGTCATGACCCCCCCGGGAAATCCCCCCTCACGGAGAAGCTTCGTAACAGGTCAGGAGGACCCTCTCACGTCCCCCCACCTGAGCAAGAAGGCTCCTCCACCCCGAGCAGAGAAAGGACCGAGACGCGTCAACCGTTCCCAGAAAATGACGCCCCCGAAGGAAGACGTGGCAGCCCGCCAGGGCGCCCCCACAGTCTCTTGGTCCAGCGATAACCGGAGTTGTCCCTCCAACTGCAAGACTTCGAGTGACGTTTCGCAGAGCAAGAGCTCCACTAAGGAGGACGAGTAACAATCCCCGTTCTCCAATCACATCTTGAAGGCTGAGATTTCCCCCAGAATCCCGTTGTCGACCTTCAAATCGTACGACGGCCAGGGAGATGCCGCCGACCACTACGACAGTTTCGACGCCCTTGTAATATTGGCTACCATAAACCATTGTAACGTACATAGAATATTGGTTGACAATGGTAGCACTCCCGACGTACTTTCGTATGAATGTTTTCTCAAGATGGGTGAAAACCCATCCAAGCTCCGCCCTATTCGAACCCCCCTTTGCGGGTTCAATGGCCAGGCAACCTATCCCAAGGGAGCCCTGAGCCTGCCAGTTACCATCAGCACCCCTCCCAAGACCGTTACCGTCATGGTTGACTTCATTGTGATTAAGGGGATGGCGGCCTATAATGCCATTTTCGGCCGAAGAATCCTCAGCTGGACAAAGGCAGTGCCCTCCACCTATCACTAAATGCGGTATCGGGGAGGTCCGAGGTAACCAGGCAATAGCTCGAAGGTGCTATATTATCTCGGTTGAAGCTGTAAGGCCAGAGGGAATGAAGAAAAAAACCAAGGGAGTCGAAGAGGAGCCAACAACATCTGAGCCTGGTGGCGAGCTATTGACGATCTTCCTCCACGACGACCCGGCCCTCGGAGTAAAAATAGGAGCTGACTTACCCTCTGATATACAGAGGCAATATAAGGAATTCCTTTCGGAGTATATTCAGGTCTTTGCATGGTCTGATGAGCATCTTCCCAGAATACCTGGGGAGACGGTGGTACACAAGCTCAACCTCGACCCATCGGTGAAACCCGTCCAACAGCGTCGAAGAAAGCACGCCCTGGAGAAACAGGCGATCATCAAAGAGTAGATAAAGAAGGGAAAGAAAACCGGCCTATTTCGCCCGGTCCTTTACCCGACATGACTCGCTAATGTCGTCCTGTTACCCAAAGCCTCAGGTAAATGGCGAATGTGTGTGGACTTCACCAACCTCAACAAAGCCACCCCGAAAGACTGCTACCCGCTACCGAGCATCGACCAACTAGTCGACTCAACCTCCGGCAATGAATTGCTTAGTTTTCTGGATGCCTATTTCGGTTATCATCAGATCCAGATGGATCCTGAAGACATTGAAAAGATAGCCTTCATCACCGACTTCGACGTATACTGCTACACTCATATGCCCTTCAGACTGAAAAATGCCAGAGTGACATATCAAAGGTTGATCAACCACATCTTCGAAGGACAACTTGGTCGGAACGTCGAGGCCTACATTGACGATATGCTTGTCAAGACACCTAAGGCCGAGGATCACTTCACCGACCTAGCAGAAACCTTCGACACTTTCTTGAGGTGCCATATGAAGCTCAACCCAGCTAAGTGCGCCTTTGGGGTACGGTCGGGGAAGTTCTGGGGTTTCTTAGTGACCCAACACGGGATCGAGGCCAACCCCGATGAAGTACAAGCCATCTTAAACATGCAGCCGCCCACTTGCGTCAAGGACGTCCAGCGCCTGATTGGATGAATCGCTGCACTTAACCGATTCCTGTCCCGAGTGGCCGAACGATGCCTACCCTTCTTCAAGTTATTAAGAGGGCCCAAATTGGCATCTGCCACGTTCACCTGGGATGAGGAATTTCAGAAGGCTTTTACGAAACTGAAGGAGTTTTTGACCTCGCCCCCGATATTGTCCAAGCCAATCCCGGGAGAAGCACTATACCTCTACCTTTCGTCGACCCCCTCCACGGTGAGCTCGGTCCTGGTTCGGGACGATGTAGGAGTACAAAGGCCGGTTTACTACACCAGCAAGGTGCTTAATGAGGCCGAGTGGCAATATCCTGCAGCTGAGAAACTCGTACTAGCGTTGATCACCTCGGCCAAGTGCCTCCGGCCATACTTCCAAGAACACTCCATCATGGTGCTAACCAGCGAGCCTCTCAAAAAGATCCTGGCCCACCCTGAAGCTTCAGGTCACCTCGTCAAGTGGGCTATAATGCTTGGGGCTTATGACATCTCTTATCGTCCCCGCTTGGCCATCAAGGGACAGGCACTCGCAGACTTCATTGCAGAAAGCACTGTCCCGACCGAAGAAGCCCATTAGCCGATTCCTGGGCCAACCTGGGATCTCTTTGTCGACGGATCCTCCAACTCGGATGGCAATGGCGCCGGCGTCATCCTCCTGTCCCCGGAAGGCACAGAACTACAGTACGCCTTGCAGTTCAACTTCCCAGCATCCAACAACGTCTCTGAGTACGAAGCTCTTATCTCGGGAGCAAGGATGGCACGTCGACTGGGGGCCGAACGGGTCAAGATACACACCGACTCCCAGCTGGTCACCTGCCAGATCAACAGCGATTACGAGGCTCGGGAAGCACTGATGATCAAATACCTTCAGATGGTAAGAGGAATAGCCCCCTTATTCGAGAGTTTTCAGGTTATCCGGATAAGTCAGGAGGAAAACTCCCAGGAGGACGCCCTCTCTCAGCTGGCTTTCTCTACCGTTGCAGAAGGAAATCGATCGATCTTCCTTGAAAAGCTAGAGCAACCCAACATAGACGCAGAGCTCATGACAGTTGATCGGGTATCACCCAGTGACTGGCGAACCCCGTATATATCCTGGCTTTGAGATTCCCAAGAGCCCCCCGACCGTCATGAAGCACGGAGAATGAAACATCAAGCTCGATGCTTTGTCATTTTGGATGAAATCCTATACCGAATGTCTTTCTCCGGCCCTCCCCTCAAGTGCCTCGGTACCGACTTGACCAACTGTGCGATCCAGGAAGTCCATGACGGCATCTGCGACGTACACCAGGGAGGAAGATCGCTCGCCATGATCTTGCTACGGCAGGGTTACTGGTGGCCCACTCTCTAGCGCGATTGCCTTACCTACGTTCAGAAATGTGACCTATGCCAACGTTTCGATCTCTTGGTCCATCGGCCCGCCTCAGAGCTTGTTACCCTCACCGAGTCGTACCCCTTCGCTCGGTGAGGAATTGACATCCTGGGGCCATTCCCAATGGCCCAGACCCAGAGAAAGTTCGTCATCGTCGCCATTGATTATTTCACCAAGTGGCTAGAAGTTGAAGCCACCGCCAGGATTACTGAGTCGGTCATATGGAGCTTTGTTTGGAAATCGATTATCTGTCGCTTCGGCATTCCTCGGGTGATTGTGAGCGATAATGGTCGACAATTTGACTCACACTATTTTAAGAGCAGATGTGCAGACCTACACATTCGCAACCACTTCACTTCGATGGCCCACCCCTAGGCCAACGGGCTAGTCGAGAATGCCAACAAATCTATACTAAAAGGCATTACGACTAGGCTAGAGATGCCAAGGGCAATTGGCTCGAGGAACTGCCAAGCGTACTATGGTCGCATCGAACCACTCCCAAAACCGCCACTGGTAAAACTCCCTACCAGTTGGTGTATGGAACGAACGCCATGATTCTTTTGGAAATCAACAGCCCATCTCTCTGAGTTGTCAACTTCTCACCCGAGGTGAATGACCAGAAATTGCTAGAAAACCTCGATATGACGAGCGAGATAAGAGAGATAGCGTGTATCCGGACCATAGAGTATCAACGTCACATCACTCAATATTACAACACCAAAGTCCGAGACAGATCTTTCCAGCCATGAGATTTTGTCCTCAGAAAAACCGAGGCCTCAAATAGAAGTTGAATAAGCGGAAGAGAGGAATAACTTTGATGAAGGTCTCAGATAGAAAAGAAGAGCAGAGGGGCTTCAAAATAGAGGAATAATAGAAACTAGCACCTCGGATGAACAGTAAAATCAGAGGATAGTAAGTTGACAAATGGAAAATAACGTCTGAACCAGAAAGAATTAGAAGATGATGCAGAAGAAGAAGTTGTCGAACACTTACAAACAAAGAACTTTTATGAAGACAGTAAGAGGGGAAAATGACTAGAAGTGGGAGAAATAAGGGGTAGAATAGAGAGAAACACTAGTTCATAGATGAATAGGATAGCACAGTGAAAAATATAAAATAAGTTAAAAACCAGAAGGAATTAGAAAATGATGCAGAAGAAGAAGTTATAGAGCATTTAAAATGGAAGAAATTACATGAATAAAACTAGAGGCGAAGAGGGACGTAAGAGGGAGAAATCGGTGACCTAAGGTTAGGAGAGAAAGAGTGAAAGATTACCAAAAAAGAACTCCCCTTCTCCTCCTTGTCATGGGCTATTTATAGGGAAAGTTGGGTCAATGGAGGGTGAAGATTGTATAAAAAGGAGATGGATGACTGGGATTTAGATAGAAGATGATGTATGGGGAAAAGAAAAAGGAGCTGGGCACCCCCATTCTTGGACTTTGGGCACCCCCTTTCTCAAGGCTCATCATGTCTCTCATTTATTTCAAACTTTGAATTCAATTTTCTCTCCAACCAAAATATGTGTTTCTTTTCCTCAATTTTAAACTTTTGAAATTTTTTCCCCTCCAACCAAAATATGTACTTTTGACTTGGTCAAAGTGGTGATGACAGTTTTGCCCCCGGAGTTTCTTACAATTACCTTCAGTGTCTTGCACACACATAATTGTAATCTAGTCCATAAAAATTACCATAATGTGCACATAAATCTCAAATGCTCAAAGTTATGCAATGGAGAATTAATGCCCATGGCCCTCAACTTCAATTTATTAAATAATATCACCAAATTAATCAATTTGCATGAAAGCTCCAATTTAAACGCGGAGTTGAGGTTAACTATGAAATATGCATAATTGTCTAATTATATGCACATAAAATGGTGTACATGCGATGAATTACCATAGAAAATGGACACTTATCAGTTAGTTCGGCATCTTCGGGAGAATTCATGTCGCTTGTTTGTTGTGACGGGTGTCTTTTACCTTGATGCCCACTTTTCAGTTCTCTCTGCTTCATCGCTGCTTCATCTCCTTTTCTCATCGCTGTCACTTTCTCTCCATCTCCATTCTATTCCAGCTCCGCGTCACTTTCGCTCATTCTCTTACAAAGCGGACATCAAGGAGGGCCATCTATTGACACCCGTTTTCAGCCTGCAAGTTGAGTTCTTTCTCTTATCTATCTTTTGATGATGTCCCAGATTACCTATTATTTTGAAGATTTCCTTGAGTGTATTTCGAGCCCATTTTTAATCATTTTCGAGCCCATTAACCCTTAAAGGTTCGGGGGACTATCCTTCCTCAATTGTCGCATGACTATATTGGGTTTTTGCTGGCCCAGTCAGGTGGCGGTCTTAGGCTGACCGCCACCATCAGGTAGCAGTCATCACAAGACCGCCTTCTACCTGTTTGTCTTTTGCCTGTGTCGACTCCGTGGCCTGTGCGTCGACTTAGTTGTTCTTCCCATCAAGTGGCGGTCCTCACTTGACCGCGTTTTGCAAGTGGCGATCGCGCAACTGACTGCATTTTGATTGCAGAATCCTAACTGCTCTGGGCTCCGTTTTCTCCAGCCGAGGACTCTTTGGAGTCCTTGTTAGCGTCGTTTTCAACGAGGATATTCTTCCACCTCGATTTCTATCCATTTTAGGGATATTATCCCACTATTATCTCGAGTTTTATCCATCTAAATCCCCCTATTTTAGTGATTATCCTAGGATTTTGACCTAGGGTTTCTGCAGTTCTATAAATAGTATCACTGCTTCATGTGCGCAAGAGAGGGGTGTTTCTCGGATTTGGGGCGAAGCCATGACGCATCGCCGACTCACCTCTTCGACCCCAAGCTGTCCAGGGAAGTGTTGACTTCGTCCTCTCCCTCTTTGGGCTCCCTTTCCTTCGTTCTTTCCTTTATTTCTCTGCTCCATCTTTTTGAGTTTTCATACAGTTTTTCTACAATATTCTGCACTTTTCTGTATGCATGCACGTTTTTCAACATCTTTTCCTCTCTGTTCAACTACGTTTTAAATCTCCTTTTCACTCTATTCTCATCACAATACACACCTATCATTTTGTCCCATTTATAGGGGTTAAAAACCCTCCCCCGGTGCGTTCTCCCCCATTCTTCACGTCGATTTATGCACTCGGGATTAATACTAGACATGTGGTTTCTAATGTGTTTTTCCTCTCTATTTTGTCTTTGATTCAAAGGAAAGCAAGTTTGGACGTGAGGCCCTTGTCTTCTAGCCGGCTGGAAGGCGAGGAGGTGTGATCCACATAAGTTCCTGCACCCATTTGCTACGTGCGATCAAGTCTTAGCGGTCATCCTTTGACCGCATCCTTCATCTTCTTTTCCAAGGTACACAGCGTTGTTGCCCTCGTTTCTTAGTTCCTTTTAGCGTTGTTAGCCCTTGGTGGTGATCATGGTACGTTCCCCTTTCTTTATCGCCCCTTTCCCTTTTATATGCTTGCATGCTTATGCCTATTGTTGCTTAGTTCGGGGCGGGATTTAATTATCAACAGCTATATCAGCTGGAACAACATAGGCTCTGAAGGGTGTTTCAAGCCCCTCAATCTGTGGCAGGAAGCCAAATAATATGTTGCAAGATATAGACGGTGCTCCGTTCTGTGGGTAGATATCAGAAGCAAAGAAACAGCTACTACTCCACTACTCAACATACCGTCAGCTTAACCCAAGCCGGCCGATGCAAAAATGGGGTCAGCCGATCTTAGGACTGGCAATCGAATGATGAAGCTATGTAAGAGAGTCTGAAACAGATGCCTCCTCCGAATTAAAGGCCCAGCAAAGTGCAATTGCTGCTGTATATACTCCAGTATGTGGTGGAGAATACCCATAGCTCACTTCAATGGAGATATGCTCCCGCCCTCCACAACCCCACGCATGTTATAAGAAGAGGGCAACAAAGGCTGTTTCAATATTCACCCGTCCTGAGGCTTCCGCTATAAGAGGATATAAAAGCTGTCATCATCAGTTCCACTTAGGGAGCCGAAGATGAAGAAGATAAAATGGTGGAGTCCTATGATCGCATCCCCCGCTACTGTCTGTCTACATGACTTTTCATGAATAGGACAAGCTACCCAACGTAAGGACATGCTCTGAGCAGCTCCTCTATTTATTCACCCCAGTCTGGGGGCATCTCATGCTACAAAGTTATTTGGGCATATCCGGGCCCCATTGAACCCGTAAAGTTATTTGGGCATGTTAAAGGCCCACTGAAGATATGAAACTATCAGGGCATGCTACAGGCCTGCTGTAGTTATAAAAAATGTTTGGACAACCTGCTACGAGTGTTGGCTGCTTGACGGCCGATTTAAATCTCTCGTTCGGAGGGCTCATCTGCTATGCTTCATGTAATAAGAAGAATAGGACTCCTTACCCCGGGGCGATGGTGATGTAAAGCAATGATAAAATGAATGATGATGACAATGCTAACAAAAAAAGAGAAAAGAAAAATTATGATAAAAAAATGATGACGATCAACAAGAAGGAAAGTATTACCGGTGGTCACCAACCCCTGGCCCCCGTCGACCGATCGTGCTATCCTTGGCTCAAGCCCCACGCCCATGCCAAGTTCGTTGACTTCAACACTTCATCGAGTTGACACCTACCTTATTATGCTTTTGATCCCGGCATCTTGTAGGGGTTCGCCATTCTATCTTTCGGCTTAGCCATTACGGTCGAAGCCAGCTATCATATATTCCCTTTATTTTATCTCTTAGCTCAGCCTTTACTGCCAAAGCCTGTTGTCGTATGTTTCCGCTATCCTATTCCTCGGCTTAGTCGTTACGGCCAAAGCCCACTACCCCATGTCTCTGCTCCTCCAATATTCCTCGGATCATACAGCCCGCTATCCCAACATTCTCTCGGCTCACACAACTCGCTACTCCAATACCCCTCGGCTTATACAGCCCGCTATCTCAATCTCTTATGGCTCATATGCCCCGCTATCCTAATATCTTTTTGCCTATACGGCCCACTATCCAACATCTTTCGACTTAAGCCATTCCGACCGAAGTCCGCTACCTTTTATTTCAAAACAAAAATCTCATCGTTTGGCTTAGCCATGTTGGCCAAAAGCCCGCTATCACGTGCTTCTACTACCATACCTCTTGGCTTAGCCACTACGGCAAAAGCCCACTATCAATGTTTCTACCATCCTGTCTCTCGGCTTAGCCATGCCGGCCAAAGCCCGCTTCCACTTGTGTAAGTCATCTTATCTTTCGGCTTAGCCATTTTGGCCAAAGCCCACTATCGGGACTATTCCATCCGTCCCACCGTGATAGCCAATACAATAGAACGGTGTAGACCTTCAGTCCAAGCCTGCTTCCCCAACTTTGGCTTTCACAGCATGCTTCCCAATATCCATCAGCTTCTACAGCCTGCTTCCCAATATCCTTCGGCTTTATAGCCTGCTTCCAATATCTCTCGGTTTTATAGCCCTCTTTCCAATATCCCTCAGCTTTATAGCCCTCTTTCCAATATCCTTGAACTTTATAGCCCGCTTTCCAACATCCCTCGACTTTATAGCCTGCTTCCGATATCCCTCGACTTTATAGCCCACTTTCCAATATCCTTCAACTTTATAGCCTACTTCCGATATCCCTCGGCTTTATAGCCTGCTTCCGATACCCCTCGGCTTTATAGCCCGCTTTCCAATATCCCTCGGCTTTATAGCCTGCTTTTGATATCCCTCGGCTTCATAGCCTGCTTCCTATATCCCTTGGCTTTATAGCCTGCTTTCCAATATCCCTCAGCTTTATAGCCCGTTTACAATATCCTCCAGCTTTATAGCCCGCCTCCCAATATCCCTCGACTTTATAGCCTGCTTCCAATATCCCTCGACTTTATAGACTGCTTCCGATATCCTTTGGCTTCTACAGCCTGCTTCCCAATATCCCTCGGCTTTATATCCCGCTTTCCAATATCCCTCGAATTTATAGCTCGCTTCCAATATCCTCCGGCTTTATAGCCCGCTTCCTAATATCCCTCGACTTTATAGCCTGCTTTCGATATCCTTCAGCTTTATAGCCTGCTTCCAATATCCGTTGGCTTTTACAGCCTGCTTCTGATATCCTTCATCTTTATAGCCTGCTTCTGATATCCCTCGGCTTTACAGCCTACTTGCGATATCTTTTGGCTTCTATAGCCTGCTTCCAATATCCCTCGGCTTTATAGCCTGCTTCCGATATCCCTTGACTTTATAGCCTGCTTCCAATATCCTTCGACTTTATAGCCTACTTCCCAACATCCTTTGGCTTTCACAGCCTGCTTCCCAATATTTGTGGGCATTTATAGCCTACTTTCCTAATATATTTTGGCTTCTATAGCCTGCTTCCCAATATCCATTGGCTTCTATAGCCTGCTCTCGTAATATCTTTTCGCTTGTATAGCCTGCTTCCCACCATCCTTTGGCATTTGTAGCCTGCTTCCCAATATACTTTGGCTTTCACAACCTACTTCCCAATATCTGTCAGCTTCTACAGCCTGCTTCCCAACATCTTGTGGCTTTCATAGCCTGCTTCATGATATACTTTGGCTTTCACAACCTGCTTTCCAATATCTTTTGGCTTTATAGCATGCCTTCCTAACATCCTTCGGCTTTTATAGCCTGCTTTCCTAATATCTTTTGGCTTTCATAACCTACTTTTCGATATCCTTTTGCTTTTATAGCCTGCACTCGCAATATGTTTTGACTTTTATAGCCCATTTCCTGATATCATTTCCGCTTTTATAGCCTACTTTCCGCTGTCCTATGTCCCTACTATTCTGTCCCATGGTTTTTGTAGCATGTTTTCCTAATATCCTTTGGCTCTTGTAGTCTGCTTCTCAATATCATTCAAATTTATAGCCCACTTCCTAATATCCTTTTGGATTTTACAACCTACTTTCTGATATCCTTGGATTTTACAGTCTGCTTCCTAATATTTGTTGGCTTATACAGCTTGCTTTCCTGCTGCCCTTTGGCCTACCCGGTCTGCTTCCCCGATGTTAACTTATATAGCCCACTTTCCCTAATTTCGGCATAGACCTCCCGTCGAAGCCCGCTTTCATGCTTTCCGCTTAGGCACTCTATTAAAACTCTACTATTCTATGTCTGGCTAAGGCATCCTGTCGATGCCCGCTGCCCTGTCTTTGGCCTAAACCTCCCTTGGTTAACGCCAACCCCTTGGCCCTGCTGAGGCTTACCTCAACACATAAAACCCTTCCTCCCTTGCTTCGGCATTGATTTTATACATGCATAATATACATACGTAATGATGATATGCGCGTATGCAAAAAAGGAAAGAAACAAAAAAGAAGAAGAAAAAAAAAGAAAGAAAAAAATCTGTCTTGGATGCTCTTGTTATGGAATGCCTGATTGCCCTACTTGCATGCATGTCTATAATATAGAACATTACACTTCCTTTGAACTTTCTAGGACCTTACTTCCTTGCTAAATAATGTTGTCCCGATTCTGGATGCGTGTGTGCCACGGCATACGATAAGGGGTAAACCCTATTATGGTGGGCACGCGTGTCAAGGGGAAGAGTCATAGCTAAGTCGTTTGTGTAACTCAAAAAATACACCCGAGGCAACCTCCCGCACTTCACACATGATGTGAATCAATGACTTTTGACCATAGGGATTCGGGATTTTCTTTCTAACACTCTATGGATGCTCAAATTCCTACACTAACATGGAAGGTAATCGTGAGGAAAAAGCTGCTTGCCCCCTTTTTCAAAAAAAAAGAGAAAAAATTTAATGATGAATAAGTGAAATGTGAATCCAAATAACCGGGAATCCCCACTGAAACAAATGAGGAGACTCACGCAAAATAGTGAAGCAAATTCCGATAAGGATGAATCCTACTAGCCGAGAATCTCCATTGAGACACATGAGGAAACATGATCCGAATGGTGAAGTCTAGAATTATAAATAAATGAGGGACTGTGTGAAGCTACCAAAAGTCGAAAGCCTGAAATGCATATTTAGGCGATAGAGTAATCCTCGAGTGTTACTTGGAAAGCATTCATATCCCTATGTTTAGGGCTCCTTGTCCACGTACCAGCACTTTCACACTATGGAAAAGTTACCTCGGGTGTAGATTATGATTTAAACTATGTGCATAAGTTATGCAATGTCCTCTTGAGGAACGGACAACTCCTTTAAGCGTGCTTCGTGGGCCACACTCGGTCTGTGAATCAGGGGTGATCTCCTTATCCTATCCCCGATATAGGGGAGCTATCTTATATATGCATATACTTATGCTATGCTTGCTATGATGAATGCCAACATGCTTCAATAAAGGATAATAGCAAGAGAAGACGAATGAAAATAAAATGAATGAATGAAAACCTTCCTAATTTCGACTCTCAAAGCCTGCTCTCCCAATTTCCGCCCTCGCGGTATACTTTCCCAATTTTGACTCTCAAAGCCTGCTCTCACAATTTCAGCTCTTAAAGCCTATTCTCCCAATTTCGGCTCTCAAAGCCCGCTCTCTCAATTTTGGCCCTTAAAGCCTACTCTCCCAATTTCAGCTCTCAACTCCAGCTCCCTCAATTTTGGCCCTCGCAGCCCGCTCTCCCAATTTTGGCTTGCTCAGCCTGCTCTCTCCCAATTCCGGATCTCAAATCCCGCTCTCCCACTTTTGGCTCTCGCGGTCTGCTCTCTCTCAATTTCGGCTCTCAAAGCCTGCTGTCTCAAATTTCGACTCTTAAAGCCTACTCTCCCAATTTCGGCTCTCAAAGCCCGCTCTCTCAATTTCGGCCCTCATGGCCCGCTCTCCCAATTTTGGTGTGCTCAGCCTGCTCTCTCTCAATTCTGACTCTCAAAGCCCGCTCTCCCACTTTTGGCTCTCGTGGCCTGCTCTCTCTCGATTTCGGCTCTCAAAGCCTGCTCTCTCAAACATCAGCTCTTAAAGCATGCTCCCCCAATTTTGGCTCTCACGGCCTGCTCTCCCGTTTTCGGCTTTCCAAAGGTCACTCTCTCATTTTTGGCTCTCATAGCCTGTTCTCTCAATTTCGACTTAGCAAAACCTGCTCCCGATTTTGGCTTGCTTAGTCCACTCTCCGAATTTATGTCTACGAGCCCGCTCTGTTTAACAGGATAATAAATGAAAACAAAAAATAGATAGCGCTCTAGAATGGGCTACACCCGTAGGCCCCATTCCTTCGTCCCTCACTCGCGCCGCCTGCGGGTGGTGGGCATTTGTGGACACTAAAATTTTCATCATGTTCTTTTTGCAGCAAGCTCTGCCGGCGAGAGTTCGAGTAGCAAGGAGAGGCATAAGGAAAAGGGTCAAGAATTAAATAACAAAGTAAGAATAATAATAATAATAATATATATAATAAGAAAGAAAAAGAAAGAAAGAAAAAAGAAGAAATATGTTGATGAAATGAAGTCTCGGCCTGTCCGCTGGTTCGGTCGACCGAACTAGACTTTCGGTCAATTGATCCGTAGCGGGAGATTTAACCGATGACTTCCATTAAACGGTGGCCCCCACACATAACTGGTGGCTCCCTCACATAACCGGTGGCATCCCAAACCCCCCACCGGTTAACCTCTCTCTCCCTCCTTTTCTCATCCTATCTCCCCTCGAGTGTCTCTCTCTCCCTCTGTCTTTCCTTCTCACTATCGCAAATCTCTCTCCTTCTTTCTCCATCTCCCTCTCTCCGCTCTGCGTCTCTCACCATGCCGCACCCGGCTCTCCTCTCTCTATTCCCCTCATGAACTCTCTGTGTCCCTCCACATTTAACCGGTAGCCCCTGAAGCCACTTAGCCGGTGGCCACCCTCTGGCCTTTAACCGGTGGCATCCCAGTGGCACCCAGCGCGCTTAACCAGTGGCTTTCACGGGAAGATTAAATGGTGGCAACGGCAACTCCCTCTCTCCTTTATCCGGTGGGCTCACACTTAAACGTCAGCTCACTCCATAATCGGTTGCTCTACGAAAGCTGCTACGGTGCGAGCTATGGAGCCTAGGCTCCCCAAAACAACTCCGTACCCGCGCTCGAATGGCAGCATGGTAGCTCAAAAGCAACGCCAGCAGCTCACCGTAGCAGACGCAGGACCTTCCCCTATCCGATAATGGGGTGTTGCCTTGGACCGGAGGGTTCACCACGGCCAGTAGCTCTCCGTCTTGTCCAGCAGATGCAACGCAACATGCTCGATGCCCGGACCTTCAATCAAAATGAAGGAAGATGATGTGTCCGTCCATATAAATAGAGCCTCAAGGTGAAGAAGAAAAGGAGGCGGGCTCTCTGAAGACTTCCTGTAGGGCTCGCTACACTGCTCCGGTTGCTTCCACTTGTGTGAAGAGAAGAAGAAAAAAGAATTGTTTTGAAGAAGAGTGTTGAAGAAGAGGTGAGGCTTGAGGGGGAGGAGCTAATGCTCCCTTCCCCCCACTGTGTGGTCTTTGTTCATCCTTTTTCTTGTCTCCCTTTTTTTTCATGATGTATTCGCTCCTGTGTCCACCTTTATGAAAGGAATAAAAGAAAAAAGTTTGCAAAGTGCTCATGTTGATGGGTGTGTGCGTTTACGTTCACTACTATCTCATATTTCTCCCGTGTTTTCAATCGCTTCTGAGCATAGTGGACTCCTCCCTTCTGCCTATGCTCTGCCTAACAGAGCCAACAGCTCCCCCTCCCTTTAAGCCGATAGTATGCTCCTCAGCGGAGCTGGTGCCCAGAGCATAGTAGGTCTCCAAGTCCCATGGATGGTACTGCCACCTTGAGCTCCGAAGGATTCATGCCCTTAAGTTTTCCCCAATTGCTTCCTTCCCTTTTTATACTTCTCTTTGAAAGGCCTGTCATGGGAATGCCAACACCCGGGTTCCGCCAATCCATGGCTGAGGCCCAGACGTTCCTGGCTTCCCCTTTGGTCTTTAATCGATGGCCCTTC
This sequence comes from Amorphophallus konjac, assembly GCA_022559845.1. Lineage (NCBI taxonomy): Eukaryota > Viridiplantae > Streptophyta > Magnoliopsida > Alismatales > Araceae > Amorphophallus > Amorphophallus konjac. The sequence goes on along the minus strand of CM040121.1, from coordinate 433,730,596 downwards.
GTGGCCTTAACCTGATGCGGGACGGACACGCGACTTGGGACTCTAGCTCGCGATCGTCCCTATGCGAGGGAAACGTTGGACCGTGCGCGGTTGAGAAACCGGCAATGAGTCTCGGGTATCGGCCTTTCCGCGTTAACTCGGGTCGAGTCACAGGACGGTCACTCACTCTCGCTCTCGCAGCGGTGATAAAATGATAACAAGCTAGATAATCTATCACTCATGCAGCGGCATATACAAAATTATACGAGTAAAGCAATGCCTACGAGAAGGGTGGCGAGTGTACCTCCACGCTCCGGGCGTGGGGAAGACGTTCCCGGCCAAGTACGGTAACTCCCGGTAACAACGGTAAAAGTTAATTACAACAGTGAAATCTATTGCCCACTCCACGCAGGGAGGTAAAGGGATACAAGTGGGGCCCGGGAGGACCGACCCTGGGTTGACGGGCAGCAATCTAGAGGTGCGTACGACATGAACTCGGCCTACTAGTCCGACTCGGTACTATTCCAACTCGGTGCTGCGCTAACTCGATTGCTGACTCACTGGACAGCAAGCAACGGTTTCCAAAGGAATGTCACCTTCCTGAGGTCTTCCGGAGGTGTCGCTTGGCTGGGACGATGGCGGGATGTCCCTGATCGACTCTCTGAAGGGGCGGTCGCTGAAGTCGACCTTTGATATTTGTTTGTGAGTTTTCTCTCGGACTGAGTTATGCTGGCTGAACTCGGATCTGCTCTGCACACCTTCACGAAGAGAATTCCTACGACCAGATCCGATGTCGGATTGATGCACAAGAGGTATCGATGGATATAGGACTCAGAGATCTACAACATATATTTTTGGTGTCTCCATCCACAGAATGGATTAAAAATAAAAACGACTGCAAAATGCCTTTTGTTTCTGACCCGGACTGACAGACACACAAGGCAGAGATGGATCTGCCTGAAACAGACCTTTGACCGAGGGCTAAATGATTTTTTTTTGACTCAACGAAAATTATGGTGGAAGGGGGTATGCGTGAGGAACACTAGAGAATTTTTTTGGATTTTTTAAAATTTTCTAAGTGGGTGAGGAAATTGCAACAAGGAGACTCTGTCCTGTAAGTCTGCAAAATGGCAGATTACGGAGAGGACAAACAAAAACACGGGAAAAATATCAAATGGACTCCAAATGACACGAAATGTTAACTGGAGGTTAGGGGAGATGGACAAAATAAACCCTCAAAATTAGGGCTCGATCAGACAATAAGAACAATAGATACAATTTTGGAGAAGAGGTTCTGTCTTGATGGAGACAGAACTTTGATGTAGCGGCGGTGGCGGCGCGATGGCGGCGGCGGCGGCGATGCTGAGCTTCACACTCCGGGAGGTGGTGGAGGAGAGGCTTCACACCTCTGAAATCTGAGCTTTCACAGCTCTAGAAAGGGAGAGAGGGGCGCCCTTGGGCTGGAGGAACAAATGGCATTTTCTTCTCATTAATTGCTAAGTAATTCAAAAATTACAAGGTATTATAGAAAGTGTAAAAGACTTAAACTAACCTCAGATCTAATTTTGGGGAGGGGTAAATGGGGGATACCATAATGTATTCTCCCATGTGGTTTGGAACCACATTAAACAAAAATAAAAATGGGTTAGTGGAGAGGGGCGCCCCCTTGACCAAGGTGGGTGGCATCTTGGACTTTGAAGTCCATTTGTCTCCCATGTGGTTAATTGACATTCAAACCTTCTAGATGCCACCTAGGATAGTTGACCAGCCCCACGTGGCTTAGGTGGACCAATAGGGAAGGTATGGGGGCCCCCTTGCTGGACCTACTACACTTTTGCACAAAAACTCAAAGAATCCAAGGGAATGACCAAGTGGCTTTATAAAGCCTTACAATTGCGTACATACTTTTCCAAGGATATAAAAGTAAACTAAAAGGACACAGGTGCAAAATAAAAATGTCAGTGCTCGGCGTCGATTCCCATCAACTCTCCCCGGGTGGGAAGAACTCGACCCCGTCGAGTAAGGGGTACGGCTGCTCGAGTAGCTCTGGCAGATCCGTCACCGAACCTGGAAGCGTGGAGTATGCTCCACTCCAAGTAATCGACACCTACTCATCCCGTATAGATTCGATATGCGCAAGCTGCCATGGGAATGAGGCTAGAGGTGGACACTCCGAGGTGGGGTCACTCTCAAAGGAGGGAAGGCGGCTCGAAGACTCACTAGGAATCACCGCTTGTCCCTTATGTGACTAGATCCGATATGAAGTAGAACCGATCCCAAAGTCCGATAAGTCTCGAACTCAAAAGGGACTAACATCATGAGCGTACAAAAGACCGACTCGACTCGATGTATGCACAGACAGACAATGCACTCGACAAACAAACCGGACGAAACAAAGAGTCACACAGACCCTAAACAAACCTAATGTTAGTCCGACCCGTATGTGTGTGACGGCGGACCAGGACACCTGAATATGTGCCATGCATGCATGTTATGCAACTGGTGGTTGGTGACATGGGGAACACCTAGACGTCCAAGTATGACCCACTCATGCATGGACGGCCCTTTGGATTTGGGAGACTTGAGAGGACTAGGAGAACCGGGTATAGGTGTATCGAGAACGGGCTTGGTGGGTATAGACGACCCGGCCCGTAGGGAAGGGGTGTGGTAGTGGACTCCCTCGAAGAATTGAAGTATATATGGTGGGTCAAGGGGCCCACTAGCGAATGGGTCAAAGGGATCAAAGAAGGTATGACCCCTTGTTGTGGGTTCCCACAAGTCACGGTCCCATGTATGGAAGTTTTGAAGGTGTGTATGGTCACCTTCATACATTGTGGTAGGTGGGACGATGAGCATATGTAGGATGTATGGTTCCTCCCTTGGGTAAAAGGGTATGAAGTCGGGCTCGGCCGACATAGGGAGGAATAAAAGAATTTCCGTGGTGACACAACCCACGGTGCACACGGAGGTAATAGATTCTAAGGCCGGATGGGTGAAGCTAAGACTAGTGGGTTGGTTGAAGCTTCGGGCCAACGAGTGCGTCAACTGCCATTGCGAGTCTAATCCCGTAACAAGGTCATCCAAGGTATCAACATGGTGACTAGACCGGAATGTAGTATGGAAGGAGTTGACGGGCACTAGAGGTAAGGTGGGGTCCATGGGTGGGTAAGGAGGTGAGACCAAGCCATCCTTGAGCCAACTAAGAAGCGGCTCGGTGATAAAAAGCGTACCCGTTAGAAACATGGGTGGCTCGGGCTTGGGTGGCTCCAAATAAGATGGTTCCGAATAAAGTTCGGAAGTAAAAAGTGGCAATGGAGCACTCACGGGTGGTGAAGGAGCATGTGTCCTTTCTATCCTTTCCAACCAATCCGAAAGCATTTTCTTGATTTCATCTAAGGTGCGGGTTGGAGTAGGGGCCTCGGGGTGGACTCGCTCCTCATATCTCGGCCTGGGGGTGGGCCTAGGCTCGGCTACCGGTGGGGCTTCTTGCCTCCGACTATATCCCACTTGGTTGGAGGTGAGGGTATGGGGTTGACTGGAGGTGTGACCCACTTGTTTGGAGATGATTTGGCGGGGTTGGTTGGAGGTGACTGGGTGGGACTGGTTGGAGGGGACCGGTTGGAGAACATAGACCTTCCTAAGTTCTCTCTTCATGTCCCACCATGATTCGAGGGGCCATTGCCTCCTAACCTGCCTTAAGCCTTCGATGGTTCTCCATTTTTCGGCAGCCCGGTCATGAAGCCTATCCTTGGCAAAATAGAATTGTCCGGCCTCGGACATGGGATAGCAAGCGAAGTATTTTTCCATGGCGGCTTCCCAACGTAGGTAATTGCCCGGGTCGTTGGAGCCATAAAAATCCGAGGCTTCGGGCCTACAGAAGTGGAGAGAATGGTTGCTCAACCCATGGGTGGGCCAACGGTCAGATCGCCTGGGCGACCGAGATTCCATTGGGAATGGGGAATTACAAGGCGGACATGCCGACACATGGAGACAAGACACTAGACACGCCAACAATGCAAGTTGGAATGCTCTAACTAATGCACACTAAGGACCCTAGACGTAAACCAAGACTCGGTACGTGGCGGAGTTAATCGATCCGAAGATCACTCGCGCAAGTGTGCGGCCTTCCCGATAGGCGTAGTCTAACGTTCGGACAACACCTTTTGATATACTGATTAATGGTATGCAAATGTGACACTTAGACCGACTTAGACTTAGACTCGACTTAAACGACTCTTTTTTGTTTTGTTTTGTAAACACCCTAGACTCAACTGGCGCTCTGATACCAAATTGATGCGGGACGGACACGCGACTTGGGACTCTAGCTCGCGAGCGTCCCTATGCGAGGGAAACGTTAGACCGTGCGCGGTTGAGAAACCGGCAGTGAGTCTCGGCTATCGGCATTTCCGCGTTAACTCGGGTCGAGTCACGGGACGGTCACTCACTCTCGCTCTCGCAGCGGTGATAAAATGATAACAAGCTAGATAATCTATCACTCATGCAGCGGCATATACAAAATTATACGAGTAAAGCAATGCCTACGAGGAGGGTGGTGAGTGTACCTCCACGCTCCGGGGGTGGGGAAGACGTTCCCGGCCAAGTACGGTAACTCCCGGTAACAACGGTAAAAGTTAATTACAACAGTGAAATCTATTGCCCACTCCACGCAGGAAGGTAAAGGGATACAAGTGGGGCCCGGGAGGACCGACCCTGGGTTGACGGGCAGTAATCTGGAGGTGCGTACGACATGAACTCGGCCTGCTAGTCCGACTCGGTACTATTCCAACTCGGTGCTGCGCCAACTCGATTGCTGACTCACTGGACAGCAAGCAACGGTTTCCAAAGGAACGTCGCCTTCCTGAGGTCTTCCGGAGGCGCCGCTTGGCTGGGACAATGGCGGGATGTCCCTGATCGACTATCTGAAGGGGCAGTCACTGAAGTTGACCTTTGATATTTGTTTCTGAGTTTTCTCCCGGACTGAGTTGTGCTGGCTGAACTCGGATCTGCTCTGCACACCTTCACAAAGAGAATTCCTACGACCAGATCCGATGTCGGATTGATGCACAAGAGGTACTGATGGATAGAGGACTTAGAGATCTACAACATATATTTTTGGTGGCTCCATACATGGAACGGATTAAAAATAAAAATGACTGCAAAATGCCTTTTGTGTCTGACCCGGACTGACAGACACACAGGGCAGAGATGGATCTACCTGAAACAGACCTTTGACCGAGGGCTAAATGATTTTTTTTAACTCAATGAAAATTATGGTGGAAGGGGGTATGCGTGAGGAACACTAGGGCATTTTTGTGGATTTTTTAAAATTTTCTAAGTGGATGGGGAAATTGCAACAAGGAGACTCTGTCCCGTGAGTCTGCAAAAGGGTAGATTACTGAGAGGACGAAAAAAACACGGGAAAAATATCAAATGGACTCCAAATGACACAAAATTTTAACTGGAGGTTAGGGGAGATGGAAAGAACAAACCCTAAAAATTAGGGCTCGATCAGACAATAAGAACCAGAGATACAATTTTGGAGAAGAGGTTCTGTCCTGATGGAGACAGAACTTCGATGTAGCGACGGTGGCGACGCGATGGCGGCTCGATGGCGGCGGCGGCGGCAATGCTGAGCTTCACACTCAGGGAGGTGGTGGAGAAGAGGCTTCACACTTCTGAAATCTGAGCTTTCACAGCTCTAGAAGGGGAGAGAGGGGCACCCTTGGGCTGGAGCAACAAATGGCATTTTCTTCTCATTAATTGCTAAGTAATTCAAAAATTACAAGGTATTTATAGAAAGTGTAAAAAGACTTAAACTAACCTCAGATCTAATTTTGGGGAGGGGTAAATGGGGGAGACCATAATTTATTCTCCCATGTGGTTTGGAACCACATTAAACAAAAATAAAAATGGGTTAGTGGAGAGGGGTGCCCCCTTGACCAAGGTGGGTGGCATCTTGGACTTTGAAGTCCCTTTGTCTCCCATGTGGTTAATTGACATTCAAACCTTCTAGATGCCACCTAGGATAGTTGACCAGCCCCACATGGCTTAGGTTGACCAATAGGGAAGGGATGGGGGCCCCCTTGCTGGACCTACTATACTTTTGCACAAAAACCCAAAGAATCCAAGGGAATGACCAAGTGACTTTATAAAATCTTACAATTGCGTACATACTTTCCCAAGGATATAAAAGCAAACAAAAAGGACACAAGTGTAAAATAAAAATGTCAGTGCTCGGCGTCGATTCCCATCATAACCGGTGGCTTCCCCCAGGGCTTTAACTGGTGCCCCCCCCCCCTTCATTGGGTTTAACCAGTGGCTCCCCTTCATGGCCTTTAACCGGCAGCCCCTCCTGGGCATTTAACCGATGGCCCTCATGGGCTTTAACCAGTGGACCCTTCCCCACACATTTAACCAGTAAGCCTCCCCATTTAATTGGTGGGCCATAACCGGTGGCTTAACCATATAAAAAAAGTGAATAAACCAAAACTCCTCACATGCATTCCATATATAAATCAAAGCCTCATGCACATATTTCATGAATGAAACCAAACGTTATACATGCATCCAAAGATATTTAAAATTCACATACATAGGAAAAACTGCTAGCCCCTCATGAGCAAAGTTGAGAGGGGGAAACACCCTACATTTCCTGCCAACCCAAGCATAACATGCATATCCTGCTATAGGCATCCTGGGGCTTGCATCCCTTATGAATATCAATCAAACCCTATGCATATTGCATTCTATGTATGTTGGAATGCCATCGTTTCGGGTTATATAAAATGGTGATGAGTGGAAGATCAGATTATGTCCGATTGGAGACTGCCACTATGTGTGAGTCAAGCTGTCACGCCCCGATACGGAAAATTGGAACGCAACAATTATAATCATTTATGACAATCAGAGCAATAACGAAAATAAATAAATACAAGAGACAAAGAAATAAAAATACTCAATAAACTACCAACTTTATTAATAACCACAAATACAATCCTCCAAGTTTAAACCAACTTTTTACATAATTGACCAAATTAAAGTAAGCTAAACAAAATTACAACGTCCACATTGGACATAAACTACATGACTGACACATTCTACACTATGACAACCACAAGACACAACTTCTAAACTGGCTCGCTCTAGGCTTTCACTCGTGCCCATCCCCATCAGTTTGTGCATCTAGTCAGAGCTACCTGAAAGGGTTGGAAAAACTGGGTGAGCGAACGCTCAGTAAGTTCTATCACAGGCAATGTATAAGTGATTATCCAATTAAAAATGGCATTCCAAATAAACATTGAACAAATAAATAATACAATAAACAGTTAACCATAGCCTCAAAGGAAGAGGATATGAATACAAAGAATATCAAAGATAACACAATTGATAACAAGATTTCACGAATTGGCCGAATCAAGCATGCAAGTAGAACAAGTCATGTAGAGTTACAAATATTTAAGAATGAATGTCATAGACAACATGCTAGAAAGTACTCGGTGCATTGCCTCACCCTGTCATTACAAACTCCCATGGGCACAAGTACTTTTGGACGCTCCTCCCAAGACCAGACCGGGCCCTTTATGATGTGTTGGCATTGAAAGGTGGATCGAAGATCCATGTCATATCTAGACATTCGTTATATTCAGCCAAGAATTCCAAAGCTAAGTTCAAGTAACCAAGCTCTAAGATCAAGTGTCATTCCATAACAGGAATTTCGAATGGAAGTCATAAACTATGACTTTGGAAGCCAAGATTCCCTAAAGGGGATCATGACCAGAGCTGGGTAGTAACCTAAAGGGATACCCCTTGACAGGGATGCCATATCACACAAAAATAATGAAAAATGGGTTCTGGGAACAAGCCGTGGTCAGAACAGAACCGCTATAAGGAGAACGCGGTCGAGACCGAACCATAATTAGGCTTGCGTCGATGCAGTGGATCAACTGGTCCACGTACACAGGCAGGGAAGAGGAACACGGTCCACTGAGAACCGCTTCTTAATGGCGATGCTTCAAGAGGAACCGCTACTAGGGTTGGTAAGGCAGAGAGTTTGGTCGACCAATTCAAGATCCTCAGTCGACCTGGGGTCATGGCTGGACTGAAACAGGGCTCAGTCTACCTAACCATGGTCAATTGAGGTGACATAGGTCGACCTAATCAGGGCTAAGTCGACTTGGAACAAGGTGCAGTTGACCGGGCAAAACTGGCACACAGGCCAGATCAGAAAGTAGAACGCGGTCAACACATGACCGCTACCTCAAGGTAGCTGTCCTCGCAGAACCACGTTCTTGTCAAGACTGGGCAGAACAGTCACAACTCAGACTGCCCAAAATGAAATCCGATCAAGTTGTTCGGTTCAGGCTTTCAGGGTACAACCTGCTCGGTGTCCTAGTGGGAATCCCAGGCTCACAGAGTCTTACGGAGGCCTCGTGATAGCGGTCCTAGTCCGATGGAAGGAGTATCCAGCAGAGAGTCCCAACCATCATAAGATTGGAGGTGTGGAAAACAGGAATGAACGGTGATCCATTACCACCAGAGTGGCATGACCCTCAAATAAACCAAGTAATTTAATCAATAATAGCAAGTGTATTGCAAGATTTATCAAGGTTACAAACATATTACGCTGCGTTTAATCTACTAGTTTGTAGGGTACAATCAAGAGATAACAATGATAATCAGGGGACCATCATGATGTGAAGAAACTTTAGAATTAACGTTCATTCATAGAGCACTAACCATTACATGCGTTTCTTGCACTAGAACATGCTGTCTACTCAGGATAAAGCACAGGAAAAACACAGCGTTATAGCAGGAATCAGAGCGATGACCGCGGTCAGGAGAGAATCGATACCAGATGGTAGCGGTCGATCAACAACCACGTTCACGTAATTTTGACCAAACATTCAAAATTTCCCCGGTCGGCAAGAAGCGGTCTTTCGCGAGACCGCGGTTTCCAGGTAGTGGTCTCTGGTGAAACGCTATCTGGAAACCGTGTCCCACTCCGGCGATCCTTGACAGGCCTTAAGCAAAATCACCATAACTCACTGTATACTTCATAAAAATTGGGTATTTTATAATCAATGGAAAGAGGATGAAAAACCACACAACATGGATGCATTTAATTAGGGTTTAGCCTGCAAGAATCCTACCTTTAAACGCGATAAAGGATGATGACCTCGTCGGAACCCTAGATGGAACCTCCTCCTAGACTCGATGTTCCCGCCCTCGAACGCACACGCCGTTGGCCGCCTCAGCAAATGAGGGCTCTAGGTAGTGTTAGGCTTTGTTTTATATAGCTAGGGTTGATCCTAGAGATGGGATATGGATGGGAGAGAGTCACGGAATCGAACGCGCATGATATTCATGCTTGACCGGGTCGCGCCACCTCTACTTCGAAATTAGGCCGCTAGGGTTAGGGTTTTCATGGGGAAATAGAGGGGAAATGGTCCTCTAACGTGGGCCTTTCGATTGGGTCTGGATTGAGCCCATATGTCACGCCCCGACACGGAATATCAATGCATGATGAGTCGTAACACTCGTGTCGGTCAAAGCATGCATATAAGGGTGATCCAATTTCAAAGGAGATAATGATAAAAGGATACTATTATTTCATCGAAGTAAAGTTGTACAACATCATTACGCCGTAAGAGGCATAATAGAACTTCCAAATATACTTAGTTCTTACAAGAGAAACAATTTGAACCTAGGTATCTAAGATAAACTTGGTCCCTCTTTTCACTCTTTCCCGTCCCCAGTTGTTTGAGGTTCATCATCGAAACTACATGAAATATTAACCGAAAATACAGGGTGAGCGAAACGCTTAGTAGGATTTATATCTCTATACCAGACAACTTTAAGTAATTAACATTTTAGATGTGCTATGGCAAGAACAAAACAAAAACATGGAACATGAATAAGAGAGAGAGTAAAGGAATGCAAGTAATTGGAATCACAAGTAGACAAGATATCAAGAGAAAAATTCAAGTAGAGAACGATCATTTAGCAAGTAATATCATGGAATTGGCCATTTCACGCAAGCATGTACAAGTAAAGTATTTCATGTAATTCAAGTACTTTCAAGTATTCAAGCAAGTCAATTAATTCATGAATTGTGGAATGTCATAAACGAATCTTGCACGCATGTTTCGACGCAATGCCACACCAGGTCAATAATAGCTCATATGGGCACTGGTGCGGACACCAGAGCACACGAGCGGCACAGGTCGGCGAGCCACCGGTACCGTACGCGGAGCACCACTCGAGCCTCCTCAGCGTCCATCTGGCTCGGAGACAGCCTGGGGACTCCCCCTTGAGTCTCGACATTTATCTTATTTGTCTAGACTTTATTTGTGTGTAATGTGTGTTTGTTTCATTTTATTCGGTTTGTAATTTTGATTGTAAGAGGGATTTATTTATAATATGGGACCCCTGGGTCCCACGGGCCCCCCCATCCCTCCTCCCATTGATCCACCTCACTCCTAGGGCCCATGTGGGGTCAGTCAACCATTCAAATGGAGGCTTCTAGAAGGGTGGGCCAAGTGGGGGACAAGTGTTATTAGAAGTCAAGGTTGGCCACCAACCTTGGCCCTTGGTCAAGGGGGCGCCCCCCTCTCACTATCATGAAGTTTTTTTATTTATTTTATTTTGTGGTTGGCCACATCTAATCCAAGCCATCCATTCCCCCATCCCTAGATCCAAGGGTGGATATTGGATTAGATATGTAACCTATATAAGCTTGTATTTTCCATTTTGGAAAGAATTAATGCATTTGAAATCTGAAAATTTGCTTGGAGCAGCCTTGGGCGCCCCCTTCCTCTCTCATCCCTCTCCCCTTTGCAGCTGAGACGGTTGCTATTCTGAGGTGTGACGCCTCCCCTATCAGTTCCGGTCGCCGCCGCCGCCGCCACGTGCCGCCATCGCGCCTCCACCATCGCCGCCGGTGTTCTGTCCATCCAGGACAGAGGTGTCTTCTCCAAATTCCTGCTCTCCACCCCGTAGTGTTCTTGAGCTGGGATTTTGAGGGGATGTTCCAGAGGTGTTCCCTACAATCCAAAAAAAATTGTTGGTCATGAATCTTCCATTTGATAATTTTTAATTTTCTTCCAACCTCTTTTCCCAGATCTGTCTGCTTGCTGGTTAGATTTCCACCCGCCCTGTGTTTCCCGTGTTCGGACCCCTTTTTGATTTTTCCTAGAGCTCCCAATTTTACTGGGAGTTCTGTCCATCAACCCCTCCCTCCAAGATTTTTATTGAATTGTTATCAGCTTTTTATCTATTTTTCAAAAATCTTTTTCAGAGCTAGCTACAGTGTTGTCCACCTCTGTCTAGATCCAACCATCTGCCCGTGCAAACATCATAACAAATCATATCCTCCACCAATCCTTCCACAAAAAATATTTCCATTTTCCTTGTTCAAATACCTACAACTTTGGTGAAGAGCTCAGGAGCTGAATCGGCCGTCTACCTCGCAGTCAACGATAGTTCTCAGACAACTCACCTGCAGATCTGTGAGTTCGGGTACTATACAACAGAAGCTTCAAAATTCAACAACATCCAGATCCGCACAAATCTAGGTCCTATCTCTGGGCCTAGATTGAAGGATTTAAAGAGAGCTTTCCAATGATAGCTCCTGCGCCCAGATCCGACATCGGGATTGGTCGCAGCGGCCGATCTCGGCGGAGCGCGTGCCGGAAAATAGAAACCAGAATCCGTGGGCAGCCACTTCACAACGTGGAGATCGGAGCCGATCGGCCACCGACCGGAGCTTTCGGTCGACCGCCATCCAGGGAGGCGCGCCACCAGGGGTCCCCATCACAGCGGGCCCCACCTCAGCAGACCCGGAGGACAGTGCCACCCGTGGGCCCCACAGACCCGTAGATCGCGCCGTCCGGACAGCACTTTAGACGCGTGTTCGGCACCGCCGGGCGACATCAAGATGCTGCCCGTCAACCCGATTCACGTGATTCCTAGGCCCCGCATGTGACCTTTTATCTCCCTGTGTGGAGTGGGTCAAATATTTGTACTGCTGTAAAATTATAACAGGGAGTCCGTAAATCGGCCGGGGTTGTCTTCGCCACGCCGGGTGCGTGGAGGTAACGGTCTAACTTCTCGGTGTTACTTTTCTTAGCTAGTATACGGTCTTATGCCGCTGTGAGAGTATAGGTTTCTAGCCCGTGTGTTCATGTCGCCGTTGTGAGTGTGAGAGTGACCCGTCCCGTGACTCGATCCGAGTCCGGAAGTTGAGTCATACTACCTTGAACTCTTTCGGTTCCTTAACTGCGCACGATCCACGCCTTCCCTCGCTTGGGACGACGAGTGAGTTTGCACTTCTGTTAGTGACGTGTAGCCAATAGGAGCTCTTAGTGTCGAGCCGAGGTCGCTCTAGTAGTCGTGTCATTGCTGGTCGAGTCGTGTCCGTCTCATATAGCGTCATCTCCTCAGTCCATCCCGCATCAGTTTGGTATTAGACCGAGTCGAGTCTAGGGTAGTCATTGCATAAATCTTGCATACATCATGGTCTAAGTCGAGTCTAGGACCATCATTACTTTCAAAACAAAAAAAAAGTGCTTCAAATTTACATTTCATCCCAATAACCCGGTATATAAAAAGGTGTTGTCCAAACGTTAGGCTACGCCTATCGGGAAGGCCGCACACTTGTGCGAGTGATCTTTGGATCAATTAACTCTCCCCCGTACCGAGTCTTGGTGTCTTGTCCGTAGTGTGCATGCATCCCAACCTTGCATAGTCGGTCTCGTGTCATGTTCAAATGGCCTTTCATGTCCATTCCTAGGGATCCGTTCCCATCCTTTGGCAACTATGGCCAACCCATGCCAACCCATCCAAGGTGACAAGTCCGTGTCCGAGTACATTAGGGACTTCAAAGTGTACCGGTTTGGAAACGAGAGCACCACGACTGCCTCCCAGTTCCGGAGAGGTTTGCGGTTTCATTTCTGGTATGAATGTCTTATCCGTGACGCATTCTCGCTGGCGCAGTGTTATCAGGTCGCTCTCGAGGTTGAGCCTTTCGAGGCCCGGTTTGATGCCGCCATTCGGCAAGCAGATGCCGCCCTTCGGCAAGCCTCTACCTCTCAGCCGAGTCCCGAGCCGGTCGGACCCCCACTCGGACCACCGCCACAGTCGGGAGATCCTTCATCATCCACGAGAGCTCCCATGCTACCATTCTCTACTTCCGAACTCTATTCGGAACCATCTCATTTGGAGCCACCCAAGCCCGAGCCACCCGTATTTCTAACGGGTACACTTTACATAGCCGAGCCACTACTTAGTTGGCTCAAGGATGGCTTGGTCCCACTTCCCTTCCCATCTATGGACCCTATCCTACCTCTGGTGCCAATCAATTCATTTCACACCACTTTCCGGTCTAGTCACTATGTGGATACATTGGATGACCTTCTTAAAGGGTTAGACCGGCAATTGACATTTACGCACTTGTTGGCTCCAGGCTTCGACCGACCCACAGGTCGTAGTTTCACTCATCCCGCTTTAAGGGCCATCACCTCCGTGTACACCGTGGGTCATGTTACCACGGAGGTTCTTCTACTCCTCCCTATGCTGGCCGAGCCCGACTTCATTCCCATTTGCCCAAGGGAGGAATCTTACTTTCTACCTATGACTGTCGTCCCACCTCTCACAATGAATGAAGGTGATCATTTACACCTCCAAGATTTCCAAATGTGGGACAGTGATTTGTGGAAGCCTAGTCCGAGGGGTCATACCTTCTTTGATCCCTTTGACCCATTCTCTTGTGGACCCCGTGACCCACCATATTTACTCCACCTTTTTGAGAGAGTCCACCATCATACCACCACCGTCTCATCTCCCTTCATTAATGAAGGAGATCAACAACACCTTCTAGACTTCCACACATGGGATCTTGAGATGAGGGAATCTATATCGAGGGGTCACACATTCTTTGATCCCTTCGATCCCTTTCTTAGTGGGCCCCTTGGTCCACAATCTCCATTCCACTTCTTTAGGGGATGTCACCATTATACCCCTCCCCCATGGGCCGGGCCATCGGCACCCACCGAGTCCGTTCACGGGCGAGAGACACCCGACCCTCCTGTCCCACCCAAACCTCCCAAATCCAAAGGACCGTCTTATGGTTGTACCAACATTCAGTCATACATAGGGTATGCATGGCACACCTTCGGATGTCCTGGACCACCTTGCATATGATTGGGTCGAACTAACATTATGTTTGTGTAGGGTTGTGTGTGCATCCGTGTGTTTTTTTTTCTTTGCTAAGCATGTTAGTAGCTTGCATGATGACATTCGTCGTCACATTGAGTCCAGCAATGCGCATTACAAAGAGCTAGCCGATGCTCACCGACACCACCGAGAGTTCCAAGAGGGCGAATATGTCATGATCAGGGTAAGACCTGAACGGTTTCTCTCTGGAACCGTTAAGAAGTTGCAAGCTCGCGGAGCCGGTCCATTTAGAGTGTTGAAACGTGTTGGATCCAATGCGTATGTTGTGGACCTGCCCGAGGAAGACGGTATAAGCTCTACTTTTAATATTTCAGATCTAGTTGCATATAGGGACCCAGCGGTGATCCCTAGTGAGCCTTTCGAGCCATCTCCTCCAATTGAGAGTGATCCCACACCTGAGTGTCCACCTCCAGCCCCTTTGTCACGGTAGTGTGAGCATATAGATCATATACTGCATGAGCATGTGACAGTTACCAGGAGTGGATCCTACCCGCGCTACCTAGTGCGCTGGAGAGGGCGACCCGCCACCGAGGACACGTGGATCACCCATGGAGAGTTGTAGCGGATTGATCCGGACCTACTGGAGCGGTACCAGAGTGACGCGGACCCTTACTCGATAGGGTCGAGTTTATCCCACCCGGGGAGAATTGGTGCGGACACCAGAGCACACGAGCGGCACGGGTCGGCGAGCCACCGGTACCGTACACGGAGCACCACTCGAGCCTCCTCAGCGTCCATCTGGCTCGGAGACAGCCTAGGGACTCCCCCTTGAGTCTCGACATTTATCATATTTGTCTAGACTTTATTTGTGTGTAATGCGTGTTTGTTTCATTTTATTCGATTTGTAATTTTGATTGTAAGAGGGGTTTATTTGTAATATGGGACCCCTAGGTCCCACGGGCCCCCCCATCCCTCCTCCCATTGATCCACCTCACTCCTAGGGCCCATGTGGGGTCAGTCAACCATTCAAATGGAGGCTTCTAGAATGGTGGGCCAAGTGGGGGACAAGTGTTATTAGAAGTCAAGGTTGGCCACCAACCTTGGCCCTTGGTCAAGGGGGCGCCCCCCTCTCACTATCATGAAGTTTTTTTATTTATTTTATTTTGTGGTTGGTCACATCTAATCCAAGCCATCCATTCCCCCATCCCTAGATCCAAGGGTGGATATTGGATTAGATATGTAACCTATATAAGCTTGTATTTTCCATTTTGGAAAGAATTAATGCATTTGAAATCTGAAAATTTTCTTGGAGCAACCTTGGGCGCCCCCTTCCTCTCCTCTCCCTCTCCCCCTTGCAGCTGAGACGGTTGCTATTCTGAGGTGTGACGCCTCCCATATCAGTTTCGGTCGCCGCCGCCACGTGCCGCCATCGCGCCTCCACCATCGCCGCCGGTGTTCTATCCATCCAGGACAGAGGTGTCTTCTCCGAATTCCTGCTCTCCATCCCGTAGTGTTCTTGAGCTGGGATTTTGAGGGGATGTTCCATAGGTGTTCCCCACAATCCACAAAAATTGTCTGGTCATGAATCTTCCATTGGATAATTTTCCATTTTCATCCAACCTCTTTTCCCAGATGTGTCTGCTTGCTATTTAGATTTCCACCCACCCTGTGTTTATAGTGTTCGGACCCTTTTTTTATTTGTCCTAGATCTCCTAATTTTACTGGGAGTTCTGTCCATTAACCCCTCCCTCCACGATTTTTATTGAATTTTTATCAGCCCTTCACCTATTTTTGAAAAATCATTTTCAGAGCTAGCTACAGTGCTGTCCACCTCTGTCCAGATCCGATCACCCGCCAGTGAACAAATCATAACAAATCATATCCTCCACCAATCCTTCCACAAAAAATATTTCATTTTTCCTTGTTCCAATACCTACAACTTTGGTGAAGATCTCAGGAGCTGAATCGGCCGTCTACCTCACGGTCAACGGCAGTTTTCAGATAACTCACCTGCAGATCTGTGAGTTCGGGTACTGTACAACAGAAGCTTCAAAATTCAACAACATTCAGATCCGCACAGATCCAGGTCCTCTCTCTAGGCCTAAATTGAAGGATTTCAAGAGAGCTTTCCAACGATATCTCCTGTGCCCTGATCCCACATCGGGATTGGTCGCAGCGGCCGATCTAACCGGAGCGCGCGCCAGAAAATAGAAACCAGAATCCGTGGGCAGCCACTTCACAAGGTGGAGATCGGAGCCGATCGGCCACCGACCGGAGCTTCCGGCCGACCGCCGTCCAGGGAGGCGCGCCACCAGGGGTCCCCATCACAGCGGGCCCCACCTCAGCAGACCCAGAGGACAGCGCCACCCGTGGACCCCACGGACCCGTAGATCGCGCCGTCCGGACAGCACTTTAGACGGGTGTTCGGCACCGCCGGGCTACATCAAGATGCTGCCCATCAACCCGATTCACGTGATTCCCGGGCCCCGCATGTGACCTTTAGCTCCCTGCGTGGAGTGGGTCAAATATTTGTACTGCTGTAAAATTGTTTAACAGGGAGTCCGTAAATCGGTCGGGGTTGTCTTCGCCACGCCGGGTGCGTGGAGGTAACGGTCTAACTTCTCGGCGTTACTTTGCTTAGCTAGTATACGGTCTTATGCCGCTGCGAGAGTGTAGGTTTCTAGCCCGTGTGTTCATGTCGCCGTTGTGAGTGTGAGAGTGACCCGTCCCGTGACTTGATCCGAGTCCGGAAGTTGAGTCAGACTACCTTGAACTCTGCCGGTTCCTTAACCGCGCACGATCCACGCTTTCCCTCGCTTGGGACGACGAGTGAGTTTGCACTTCTGTTAGTGACGTGTAGCCTATAGGAGCTCTTAGTGTCGAGCCGAGGTCGCTCTAGTAGTCGTGTCATTGCTGGTCGAGTCGTGTCCGTCTCATATAGCGTCGTCTCCTCAGTCCGTCCCGCATCTGGCACAAGTACTTTCGGGCACTCCATTGGGACCAGATCGGGCCCCATTAATGCCAGGCATTATGGTTATTGATCATAGATCCCAAGTATATTTAGACATCCGCATAGTATGTATGGCCAATGAATTTCAAGGTAAGGCTCATGAAATAAAGTACAGATCTAGCAACATTCAAGGAACAGGTAGTACAAGACCATAGGTTTTTGTAAGATAAATTCAAGAATGATTTAAGGCATAATGTGTAATGACATTCAACTGATAAGAAGGGATCATGTTCAACGACATTAAGTTGGTAAAGGAATTGGTTTGACAAACATAGCACAATTGGTTCACACGGATAACCTTTTTAAACGGCTTAGATCAAGTTTTTTTTCACAGTCAAGTGCTTAGCTAGAAAATCGAAGAATCACGACTAGGTAAGAGGTGGGACAGTGGGGGGCTGTTGGGATCGCTTGTTCTACAGGTGTTTTATTGACAAGCTTATTTGGTTTATTTACGCGTCGATCAACTAATTAACTAAATGATAATTAACTGACTGATTGACTGCGCAGGCGTGCCAGTCATGTACGTGACGAGTTTATTATGCACTCATTCTGACCCATGTCGGGCGAGAGTGAGGTTCGGTCGGGACA
Organism: Amorphophallus konjac; assembly: GCA_022559845.1. Classification (NCBI taxonomy): domain Eukaryota; kingdom Viridiplantae; phylum Streptophyta; class Magnoliopsida; order Alismatales; family Araceae; genus Amorphophallus; species Amorphophallus konjac. The sequence goes on along the minus strand of CM040121.1, from coordinate 433,712,847 downwards.
AACAGTCCGCCACACCATAAAGACTATGATGTTAATTATATCCCCCACGAGGAGGGGAAAACCTTTGATTAATTGTCGAGATAGAGGGCTGTCGAGGCCGGAATAAAGACTCGAAGATATGAACGTGACAGGGTCACATGAGGTGCTTCTATCTATCATGTATGCATGATGCTCATGACAATGCTAAGCATGGTCACAGAGTTGTGAAGATGAACAATGATAAATCAAGTTTATCAATCTCCGCCGAGGGAGACGAAAGTGGTAACATGGGCATGATAACGGAAGCATGATGATAACAGACATGATAGTAGAAGCATGATAATAAGGTGGTTCAGACTTGAACAGCCCTTCCCATTCTTAGTTTTTTACTGATTAGGGTTTATTAATCTCGACCATAGGAGGCGAAGATCGCTCCGGAGATGAGTGAGTGATTAGAACGGCACAACGATTCAAAATCGGCGCGACACGCGTAGGGATAGGTTTCCCAGGCGCGGCCAAGCGTAGGCAAAAGGGTCTTAATCCGGCACGGCCATGGCAAACGTTAAACCGACGCGGTGGCATTAGGGTGCGCCGATTTAGGGAGCGCCGGGAGCAAACCAATTAAAATCATGAAGCTATGAGTCTATTGTTAATCCGGCGCGGGGGGGGGGGGGTACCGCGCCGTATTAGGGCACGTCGAATTAGGACCGCGCCATTTTAGTTGATTTTTAATGAATTTTGAAATGATTTAAGTTTATGAGGACTCTGTTGAGAGTTTTGAAGTTAATTAGGGTGATTGTTCGTTTAATCGGAGTCCAGAGCCCCCAGAGGCGAAGTTATGAGCTAGTGCGAGGTTCATACTCGAGCACTAGGGTCCTTGTCCTCAGAACAAATATTTTATTGAAGCCATTTGGATATGAGTAAACTCATATGTTAGAAGAATTCTGCCAAAAATTGGGCAGCATCTCCCCCGTCCCTGAAGGATTACAGGGGAGAAATGGGGTCATACCCACTTGTGGAGTAAGCCCCTAAGCAGCCGGTCTGCATGGTGGCAGCCAGCAAAATCTCAAGCGGATAGGATACCCCGAGGATAAGCCTGCGAGGGGCACCATAGCTCCGTGGGGGGGAAACAGAGGGACGAGGTAGCTATTGACGGAATCAACACCCCGAGGACTGGCCTACGAGGGGTGGGCGACCCACAGCGTGCACTGCATCCACTAGCAAAAGAGCATTAGGGAGAGAGGCCCCGAGGACAAGCCTACTAGGAGCGTTCGTCCCTTAGCCACCACAGAATCCTAGGAGACTGTGGGTTTAACATTGTTGGGCTGAAACCCCTGTTGTTATCAGCCTTTCGGCCCCTGGGAAGCATCCACCACTGAGAGGTGGAGTCCCCTCGACCGATTGGCAGTTCTATGAAACGATGGGGAATATCCCCCTCCCCGGATGACTGGGATAAAACCAATGGAACTCTAATGGTTCAGTGCCTGCGAACCATAAATGAGGAGAATGAGTGTATTCGGCATTGAAAGATCACCATTCACGGAGTTAAGGTACCGATGCTCACGAGACTGGGTTACCATTCACGGAGGAGAAGGCAAGCAGCAATCACGGAGAAAGGTAGCTGATATGCAGACCGAATGATTTATCTACATACGCATATGCTCGAGTGGCTGGAATGCATAATCACAAGATGGGTCTTACCGTTCTGGAGGCAGCTTCCAACTCCTCTGGGCAATAGAGCAATGCAAAGAGGAGAGGGAATGGCAACCGGACCTCGTATCAAGGCTAGAAGAGACATGTGCACAGGCACGGCTCTATCCACAAAGTATACAAAGACCATCGGGTGAGGCACGGCCACGACCTCGACGTGAAGGACCCGGGGTGGGGTCGTCTCTATAGCCCATGACATCCCATGGCATGTTTCAGGGTCGGAGAAGCCGGAATCGAAAATCACGCGCGGGAGGAAACCGACATATACACCGACTAGGATAGAAATAGGTGAGAGAGAGAAGGCATTGAACATTCAATCCGCCATCACATTCATATATTCATACCATCATCCCATCAACGGGGGAGGCCAAGACATATGTTATAGATTCGGAACCGACATCATGGCACAACCATCGTATTCTAATTACAGAGAGGCTCACAGAAGAACAACTCTAAAAGATGGCGAAGGGGGGCGGGAGGTTGGCTCATATCATCGCTGTCCCCCCCCCTCTCGCTTACATTCGATTGAGAAGAAACAAATCGTAGGACAGACGGGAAAACGTAGACAACCCACCTATCCTAAGAACAGAGTATCGGGCTCTCCTTTCTTCTCCAGCTCCGGAGGGCTTCTAGCAGAGGAGGGCAGGCGGCGGTGAAGGACCCTCAGCGAGACCCTGCTTCACTCGCAAGAAAACCCTCTCTCCCTCCAAGGTAATTGGCTCTTAGACTCCCTCTTCCTTCCTTTCAATTCTTTTTTCGGTTCGCCCTCTCCAACCCTTTTTCTTTTGTTTCGAAAATGGCCATTTATACAGGGGCCGTTTGAGGTTTAATCCGGTGTGAGAATTGGCGCGCCGGGGAAAGGGCATTTTGAAGGCTTTTGCGCGCCGGAATAGAAGGGCGCCGGACAAGGGGGGCGTGTCGGTTTAGGGTACGCCATATTAGCATCTCCGGCTCGTCACGGGCTAGCTGGTGAGTCCGGGGATGGTTCCGGGAATCGCCGTGAACATTCTTCTTGCCACAGTTCTTCGAAACCTCGACGGGATGCCTCGTCGAAGTTCTCAGGATGACGTATGGCCCTTCTCGGAACCTCAAACGTCTTTTGTTTGAACACGCGAGTTTTCCGCTGACACGGCCCTCGACACTATGATTCGTGTTGTTGGCTTGGCCTGTTTTGTGCTCAAAGCTTCTTGGAGGGTGGGATGGCACCCGGGATAGTTCCGCCCATGTCGAGCGATCATTCGGCCACTAACGGCCCCACATGGCGAGAAGCCATACCCGTGCCGGGTAGCAAGGATCTTCTACCGACAGAGCCTTCAGTCCTCCGTTTTGAAGAGCCAAGGGCATTCTTTCATCTCAGGAGAGTCTTTCATGAGGTGGGTGGCCACCGGGTAGAGCGTCATCCTTGGTCGGACAATGGGTGTAGTGTATGCGACATGATGGAGTCGATGCCAGTTCATTGGGCAGGCTTGGTCGCACTGCCGGTTGGTTGTGAGTTCATCTCGATTCTTCTGAGGTGAAGTCCCCATGTTCATACAGGGTGACTCGAGGCTCTGGAAGCTTGAGAAGTCTTCAATATGTTGATATTTATCGGCTTATATGCTTCAGTGGGCCGTGTCATTCGTCTTTGAGGCTTGGTCACCACGAGTGATATTTTGAGTGCCAACAAATGCCCCCCAGCCATGGGTGTTGCGAGCGAGGCACGAGTGTAGCAAGGCCGAAGGATGAGCTTCGCCTGGAATGATCTCCTCTTCAATTGACGGAGGCTCGGAACGGCCCTTAATCAGGCACGGATGCTAATCCGGCGCCGTTTGAATGTTAATGCGGCGCGCCCCATGGCCTTGGACGCTAATCCGACGTGCCCTTGAGCTTCACATGTTAATCCGGCGCACCCCTAGGCGTTCGGACATTAATCCGGCGCGGTCCCGGTCAGTGGAGCCTTAATCCGGCACCGTTTGGTTCTTGGAAGGAGCTATTTCGGTGCGCCCTAAAGTGGCGCGCCTTTTGATTTAGGGGGTGTTAATTCGGCGCGCTAAATAGCGCGCCGGATTAACGGAGAAACCCCCCTCCCTATATAAGGTTTTCAACCTTCTCTTTTTCTTTATCACTATTCATTTGCAAATTTTCTTTCTCTCTCTTCACTTTCTTCTCCTCCCGTGACGCCGAGTGAGCTGAGGGTGCAGGCGAGATTCTTAGGGGTGAGTGGAGTGTTTGTTTATTTGGGTTTTAAACCCGTTCTTTTGGGCCCCGGGAGGCTCCTAGTAGGGCTTGCCCTCAGAGCTACTCCCCTGGGTGTCCCATTTGGCCTCGGTGTAATGCCGATGGCTGCTTTTAGGGGCCATTCCCTTAGTGGATGTGTTCCCGCTTTTCTTTGGCAATCTCCCGCGCTGGGGAGACTCTGCCAAAATTTTGTCAGAAATTTGTCTTGATCAACTATTTTCTGACTTTGTTTATTATTTGATGTGCTTCTTTGCAGCTAACATGGCATCTGGTTCTTCTTCTTCCGCTTCCCGTGCCATGGTGACGTGGGAGAACGTCCATTCCCTTGATCGGGGGCACGATCAGCTTGCTGTAGTTACAGAGTCCTCGGATTCGGAGACCGATACGATGGACACTAGTCGTCTCCTCATCCTTGGAGGCGATTCTTTTCATTATGACCGGGAAGACGCTGTCAGGCGGGATCACCCCAAGGACAAACATCCGATGTCCTTCTTCCGGCGCTTCAACCTTCAGGGAAAAATAGACATGTTCCTGGTCCGCAAAGCTGAGCAAGCCTTGCTAGTGGAAAGGGATAGTCTAACAGACTGTGTAGTGCGGGGAAGGCCTATTTATCTTCCCGACGAAGTCAGGAAATGGAGTGTCGTGCTTTGAATGTAAGATCTGGCTCCAAAAGATGGGCTGCTGACCAGGGCCCCTGAATTTGTACTCGCTCGGTGGAATGATTCCGCAGGCAGGGTGGACCGGGAGAAGCCGATCTTTGGCTTGTTTCTTGCCCCGTCGAAATGGGGGTATAGAGAAGAATCTTTTCCGCTGGACTGCCTGGCGGTCCGTTTTAAGCATCAAATATCCGTGGGGTGGTTTGCCGAGCTGAGAGCCACGGACGCCAATGCATTCAGGCCTGGAGTAGTGGAGTTCACGGATTTTGTGCTGCAGCACTACGCTCCCCTCCTGACCAGGGCTGGCGTCTATCACAGCGTGTACGCCTCAAGATACCGCTACCCCATCTCCCGAGGCTTATGCTGTGGCATGATCAAAGTATTCTACCCCAAGTACAACACTTTCTATACCTCAGAAGGAGAAACTTCTCTGGATTTATGGAGGCTCTCACAGCTTAGCGGTCTACCCATCGACGGAGAGCCGTACGAGGAAGTCTGCTGGCCTGACTGGCTGAAGGATCAGACCGACGGTGAGGGTCGGTATCTGGCGGGCCACGCTTATCGCTATCTGATGAAGGCGTACCGCACACTTTACCACTCGTCACATGACACGAGGGAAGCTCGAAAGTCTGGCGAGAAGCGGAGGGTGCGGATGGGCACCTGGCTCCAATATTTCTTTGGTGGGAAGAAGAAGTACGAGGACTTCCCCCCAATAGCGTCGATGGCTCCGAAAAGGAAGAAGAGAGTCCGACGACAGGCCGCATCGTCATTATCTTCAAGAGGAGGGCAGAGGGAGGACCCGAACCCCACTGGTGTCGACGTAGTCACACACTGCGCTACGTACCTGGTTTATTGGATCTGTTCTTTCGCTCTCCCGCAAGGCGACGAGAGCGTGATTAGAGCAGAGGCTATCTATCCCGCCTGTCTCATGGCTTGGGGTACTAAGCTATCCCTTTGCCCAGTGGCTTTGTGCCTTACTTACAAAATGCTGGGAGACCTGCACAAGATGCGTCTTCCCAGGAATCTGCGGACGGTTGGTCCGTTACACTTCTTCAATGCTTGGGTTTGTACCCTTTTTCCGGAGGCTGCCCCTCGGGCGTTACAGTCAGCTCATCTTATCCCGCAAATGATAGAGTTCACGAGTGTCAAGCCGTCCTCACTAGCGGAGCAACTCTTCGCCATTTGGGGCAAGTTGGCCCAGATTCCCACAGATTCACCCAGGGTCCTTCACTTCTGGAGCTTAGCTGCTCACTCCAGCCCACTGGTGAACAGAACGAGGCAGTGCAAGCTCTTCAAGACAGAGGAGTATATCCATTTAATCTCTGGGGCCAAGTGTACAAGGCCCATCCTTGAGCAGGAGTTGGTTGATTGGGCGCTGGCTATCAGGCCAAGCATCCTTGTATTCCGAAAGAGCGGCATTTTGTGGCTGGAGCCGTATTATCCATTTCGCTTCAGCCAGAACTTTGGCTATGACCAGCACATTCCGCATTCCTCTTCACAATTTGCGTTGCCCAATAGGCACAGAGCCGGGCAAGTTTCAAATGATGATGCTCGGATATGGTGGGACTTCTTCCACCGCCGAGAGGATGTTTCTTTCAAGGTGCCAACCCGTGCCCGCTTCCCCCGCGTTACTCCTGAGTATATCAAGTGGTGGAACGCGCGGACGGGGTTCTATAGGAGCTCCCGCCGAGAGTGTTGGGCCGTAGCAGAGCCTAGATTTCTGGACTCCCAGCCAGAGCCAACCCTTGATATTGAGCCCTCCTATTTGAAGAAGCTGAAATCTTGGACCAACACGGAAGTGAGGGCCTATCTGGAGGCCCAAAAAGCCGTGAAAAGCCGCAGGACCAAAGTCGACCCGAAGTTGCCCACAATCAGCAAGGATGACTATGTGAAAACGCTTCGGGGTCTATGCCGAGTAAGCAGCGAGAGGGTGGTTCTTCAGCAACTCCCTCTGTCGGTGGAGGAACCCATCTCGGTTGTGGCTGACTGGCGCCCCGAGGTTGACTGGCTGCACCCCTATCAGACTTTCATCCGTAGGGAAGATAGGTGGGATGCTCTATATGACAACACCCCTTGGCTATTTGCGCTCCTTCGATCGCATGGTCTTTCAGTGGGTGGTCCTAGCGAAGCCATTCTGGACCGGCCCCTTCATATCTCATTCAAGTATGCTGACAGATGGGGGCTGGACCACCTGAGCTTATATTATCACCTATCTTCTCGTGGCCACGAGGACCTGGCGCTGCTGGTCGAGCCGAGTGAAAATATAGGATATTTATGTTGGCTTATTCGCAAGGCAGCTTCGAGAGACAAAGTGCCCTCGCTGTATTATTGGCCTCTCTTCCCCTTCTACACGGGGCCAGCAAGTATGTTCTATCTCTTTATTCGGGCCCGTTGGCCAACTTCTTTTCTTCATTGTCATGTATTACTCTGACCTTCGTGCATGTGCAGTCTGACCCACTTTGGAGGAGACTCGGCACTTTAGGGAGCTAATAATAAAAGCTCAGAAGCCAGCATACTTCGAGGCTCCCGAGCCGGCCCTGACCACGACGCCACTGCCTCCTGGCGATTCGAGAAAGCAGACCCGATCCCAGTTGAGGGAGGCCGTTGGGAAGGCCAAAGCGGCAGTGACCCGAGTGACACGGGCACGCTGGAGGAGGGCCACAGAAAAGGAACCAGCAACCGTTCTTCCTCTGGTTGTATCCTTTGAAGAGTTCGAGGCTTCCCGCGCGCAGGGGCCAGAAGCTGAAGGTAAGCTCTTCATTTCTTTAGAATTCATTGGCTCACTTTGGCTGCTTCGGCTAATCCGTGTTGACAGCTACCGACACAGTCACTGCGGTCGTCGGGCTGGAGGCGACGGTAGGCGCCGTGGCTAGGGAAGGGGCAGAGGAAATCCTTACTGCTCCCGTAGAGAGAGATTTGCCTTCTCCAACACCCAGATAGGAAATGGAAGGTAATTTATAGTTTAATCGCGACACCACCGCGAGTCTTCATGTCTTCAGTCTGCTAGACTATTTCTTGCCATAAATTTCAGTTGATATGCAACCGTCATTACTTCAGGGAGCAGAGCGTGTAGAGGAAGCTATTGCTAGGGAGCAGGGCGAGCTTGCCCCTGAGATCCCATCAACTGCTGCTCCTATTGCGGAGTGCATGGAAGAAGTCCTTACTGAGGGTGATGCTCCTCCTGGTGAGGTTCCTACTCCGATTATGGAGCGTCCAGAAAGAGCAGAGGAGTCTTCTTCCTCTGAGCAGGTCGATTACGGTGGCGGCTCTACTGACGAGGAGTTCCCACTGGTCGACACAGAGACTGAGGATGCCGGGGCATTTTTGCTTATGGAAATGATCACCTGACTTTCAGCCCGCCCCGGTTGTCATGGAGCAGTCCTGGGCCGTCAGGATCACTTGTAAGTGAAGGGGCTGGGGTTGCAGAGGTCGCCCTTAGAGATTTGAGCCTAGTGCCAGTTGAGGTGAGGAACCCCCCGTGATCGGCACTTGTTGCCCTTCCTTTCTTTTTCTTTTCAGCTCTCTGATATATATATTTCTGGTGCATACTGAGGTGGTGCTGCCAACCATAACGGTGCAGATACCTCTCCCGGCTCTAGGTGCGGGCCATGCAACCTTCCCGCCAGTCTTGCGGCCTATCGCACTGCGATATCCCAAGGACTACGCAGCGGCAGCGGGTCCAGCAGGACCTGGAGTATTTATGAGGGCTGACGAGTCGGTGGCAGTCGAGGACTCCCGGCCATTGGAAGTAGCACAACAGTCGGCTTCAGAGAAGGGTGGCCCCCCCGAGGTAGAGGCGGGAGAGATCGTTGAAGAGGAAGTCGGGACTACTGGGGCCCTGGCTCTTGTTGCTGAAACTGGCCATATGGGGGTCAGTCAAGATGGAGGCGAGGAGCAGATGTCCTTGGCCCTTGATGTCCCTGTTGCAGCTTCATCCTAAGGGGCTGGCAGGGAAGTCGCCGTCATCGAGACTCGAGCTACCATATCAGTTACTACAGTTGTTCTCCATGCAAGTGCGCTGCAGATCATGCCGTCGTCGTCTTCTGGGACGAGCAACGATATCTGAGCCACCGTGGACAACAGAGTGGAGTTCGAACTACCCGAGACGTCACTGCTTGGTCTCCAGTCATTGAGTGACCTCGTGTGGCAGTTCTTAGGGACCCTTCAGTAGACCATAGCAGCAAGCAGAGATTTGACTTATGTTCAGCTGAGGGGCTTGATAGAGCACTTGTCCCGCTCGCTGTTGGCTTTCGGCTGCCCCATGGACGACTGGACTCCACGGGTAATTCTGCTGCTGAAATATGTGAACAGGAGGGAGTTCTTAGGCTGAGAGGTAGCTGACCAACTGACAGCCATAACATTGGAGCGAGCTGAATGCCGAGCGACTCTCATCTCTCTGAAAGGGACTACGGCGTAAATGAGGGATGATGTCAGTGCCTCTTTGCAGCGCCGAAGTTTCCTTACGGCCCGGATAGCATAGCTGCATGCCGAACTTTCAAGCGCAAAGGCTGAGCTTCAAGAAATAGAGCGTCTGGAAGTCCAGAAGATAGAGGAAGCAGAAATGGCCGAGGGACAAGCTGCTTCCCTCAAGGAGAAACTGTCCCAGCTGGAGGTCACCGAGTCTCGGCTGTAGGAACTGACCCGCCATCCTTCTTTGGGTATTCCGGAGCTGGAGGACATCTTCCGACGCCCGCTGCCATAGTCTCCTCTATTCCCCTCCCTGTTTGATGGACTTTATGTATTCCGGGGTATGCCCCGCGTAACATGTATCTTTTTATTTCATAGGAATGAAAACTCCTCATTTGTTGTTAAATGATGACTCCATTCTTTCATTATTCTTTTCCTTCCCCTTTCCACTCGCCAATCAATTCTAGTCCGAGTATGTGAGTCACTAGGGCAGGAGAGCGCTCACGCCTTCAGCAAAGGGGTGAGGTGTTCGCTCCACCGCGCCGTGACCATTCTCGGGACCAAGCAATGGCTAACGTAGGCCAAAAGTTCGAAGGACCAAAAAGTGTAGAGGCCCCTTAGGGCTGGGAAATAAGGTCAGACGGCTTGTTAGCCGGACTCATTGACGTTGATAGAAATTGAGGGTAGGGTTTATTCATTGACATAGGTTATATGTCGAAGCAAAAGAAGTTAATTGCTTAACGAGGATGAAGGGTCCAGGTTAGGGGGATGTTAAGCGGTCCTGTCGATGATGACAGGGGCCGAAAAGGTGGCCGGTCTTGCCGATGGTGACAAGGGCCGAAAAGGTATCCGGTCTTGCCGATGGTGACAAGGACCGGAAGGGGTAGCGACCGATCTTGCCGATGGTGACAAGGGTCGAAAAGATGGCTGGTCTTGCCGATGGTGACAAGGGTCGAGAAGGGTAGCCGGTCTTGCCGATGGTGACAAGGACCGAAAGGGGTAGCGACTGATCTTGTCGATGGTGACAAGGATCGAAAAGATGGCCGGTCTTGCCGATGGTGACAAGGGCCGAGAAGGGTAGCCGGTCTTGCCGATGGTGACAAGGACCGAAAGGGGTAGCGACTGATCTTGTCGATGATGACAAGCATCGAAAAGATGGCCAGTCTTGCAGATGGTGACAAGGGTCGAGAAGGTAGCCAGTCTTGCCGATGGTGACAAGGACCGGAAGGGGTAGCGACCGATCTTGCCGATGGTGACAAGGGTCGAAAAGATGGCCGGTCTTGCCGATGGTGACAAGGGTCGAGAAGGTAGCAGGTCTTGTCAATGGTGACAAGGACCGGAAGGGGTAGCGACCGATCTTGCCGATGGTGACAAGGACAGGAAGGGGTAGCGACCGATCTTACCGATGATGACAAGGGTCGAAAAGATGGCCGGTCTTGCCAATGGTGACAGGGGCCGAGAAGGTAGCCGGTCTTGTCGATGGTGACAAGGACCGGAAGGGGTAGCGACCGATCTTACCGATGGTGACAAGGGTCGAAAGATGGCCGGTCTTGCCGATGGTGACAAGGGCCGAGAAGGTAGCCGGTCTTGCCGATGGTGACAAGGACCGGAAGGGGTAGCGACCGATCTTGCCGATGATGACAAGGGTCGAAAAGATGGCCGGTCTTGCCGATGGTGACAAGGGCCGAGAAGGTAGATAGAAGTGGAATGATGAATGAGGGTAACCTCATTACTACATCATCATCATCATCATTTTTTTATTTCATTTTTTTATATCACATTACTAACTCAAGCGCCCTTTCGGGTTTTCGCCGAAGTCAGCCCCCTCTTGCTTTTGCCCACGCGCCCTTCTGGGTTTTCACGTGACAGGGTACCCGATTTTGCCTGCGACGCCCTTTCGGGTTTTCGCCACAGCCGGGCTATAGCCATTTCTGCCCTTGTTCCGAATATAGGAACAAGTCCGGCGGGGTATCTCTATTTTTAACCCCATTTTTGCTTTTTTTTTTATTCCATGGAGAATCCGGAACATGGGAGAACTTGTCTTGCTAGAATGTCGACCGGCCTTGTCGATGATGACAAGGGTCGGACCCTGGTTCGGTTCATCGACATCGGTTGAATGCCGAAGCAAAGACTATATACTTCTTAACAGGGACGAAAGGTCCGAGTTAAAGGTAAAGTTCAACCGGCCTTGTCGATGATGACAAGGGTCGAGCATAGGTTTGTTCATCGGCATGGGTTACAAGCCGAAGCAAGGGTATTTTCATTAACAAGGACGAAAGATCCGAGTTAAGGGTAGAGTTCGGCCGATCTCGCCGATGATGACGAGGGTCGAACGTGGGTTTGTTCATCGACATGGGTTACACGTCGAGGCAAGGGTATCTTCATTGACAAGGACGGAAGGTCCGAGTCAAGGGTAGAGTTCGACCGATCTCACCGATGATGACGAGGGTCGAACATGGGTTTGGTAAAGGGGATCTCCGGTGGGACTCTTGATGGTTGTCCTTTGGGAGTCTCATTAGGAGGAGAATAAAGAGGAACTTTTTAGATTACCACTTTATTGACCTAAGCGCCCTTTCGGATTTTCACCGAGGCCAGCCCCCTCTTACTTTTGCCCACGCGCCCTTCCGAGTTTTCACGTGGCGGGGTACCCGATTTTACCTGCGATGCCCTTTCGGGTTTTCGCCACAGCCGGGCTATAGCCATTTTTGCCCTTGTTCCGAATATAGGAACAAGTCTGGCGGGGTATCTCTATTATTAACCCCATTTTTTTTACTTCTTTTTTTTTACTCATATAACAAGAGGATGTTGAGAGAGTTGGCTAGGATACGAGGTCATGCGCCAGAAAAGGGCTTATTCATCAACAAGAAGGTAATGCTAATGCAAAGGATAGATCTGAGCCGGTTTGAGCGTAGGGCCCGCATTGGCACTGTTGTATAAGGGTCGGCTAGGACATGACTTCTTGTGCCGAGAAAAAGGGCTTATTCGTCAGCAAGGAAACAATGCTGACGCAAAGGATAGATTTGAGCCAATTCGGGCGTAGGGCCCGTAACGGCAATGTTGTATAAGGGTCGGCTAGGACACGAAGTCTTGCGCCGAGAAAAAGGGCTTATTCATTAGCAAGGAAACAATGCTGACGCAAAGGATAGATCTGAGCTGATTCGGGCGTAAGGCCCGCGTTGGCAATGTTGTATAAGGGTCGGCTAGGACACGAAGTCTTGCGCCAAGAAAAAGAGCTTATTCGTCAGCAAGGAAACAATGCTGACGCAAAGGATAGATTTGAGCCGATTCGGGCGTAAGGCCCGTAATGGCAATGTTGTTGATATTATGCGAGCACGGTTATAGCAGAGTGCCACTAGACCAGGGTAAGGATAGTTCGATCAGGACGGAGTGTCACTAGACCGGGGTGAGGTAGCTCGGTCAGGGCGGAGTGCCACTAGACCAAGGTGACGGTAGCTCGGTCAGGGTGGAGTGCCACTAGACCGGGGTGAGGGGCGGAGTGCCACTAGACCAAGGTGACGGTAGCTCGATCAGGGCGGAGTGCCACTAGACCGGGGTGAGGTAGCTCGGTCGGGGTGGAGTGCCACTAGACCAAGGTGACGGTAGCTCGGTCAGGGCGGAGTACCACTAGACCGGGGTGAGGTAGCTCGGTCAGGGCAGAGTCCCACTAGACCAAGGTGAAGGTAGCTCGGTCAGGGCGGAGTCCCACTAGACCAAGGTGAAGGTAGCTTGGTCAGGGCGGAGCGTCACTAGACCAAGGTGAGGTATCTCGGTCAGGGCGGAGTGCCACTAGACCAAGGTAAGGTAGCTCGGTTAGGGCGGAGTGCCACTAGACCAAGGTGAAGGTAGTTCGGTCAGGGCGGAGTGCCACTAGACCAAGGTGAAGGTAGCTCGGTCAGGGCGGAGTGCCACTAGACCAAGGTGAAGGTAGCTCGATCAGGGCGGAGTGCCACTAGACCAAGGTGAGGTAGCTCGGTCAAGGCGGAGTGCCACTAGACCAAGGTGAGGTAGCTCGGTCAGGGCGGAGTGCCACTAGACCAAGGTAAGGTAGCTCGATCAGGGCGGAGTGCCACTAGATCAAGGTAAAGGTAGCTCGGTCAGGGCGGAGTGCCACTAGACCAAGGTGAAGGTAGCTCGGTCAGGACGGAGTGCCACTAGACCAAGGTGAAGGTAGCTCGATCAGGGCAGAGCGCCACTAGACCAAGGTGAGGTAGCTCGGTCAGGGCGGAGTGCCACTAGACCAAGGTGAGGTAGCTCGGTCAGGGCGGAGTGCCACTAGACCAAGGTGAAGGTAGCTCGGTCAGGGCGGAGTGCCACTAGACCAAGGTGAAGGTAGCTCGGTCAGAGCAGAGCGCCACTAGACCAAGGTGAGGTAGATCGGTCAGGGTGGAGTGCCACTATACCAAGGTAAGGTAGCTCGGTCAGGGCGGAGTGCCACTAGACCAAGGTGAAGGTAGCTCGATCAGGGCGGAGTGCCACTAGACCAAGGTGAAGGTAGCTCGGTCAGGGCAGAGTGCCACTAGACCAAGGTGAAGGTAGCTCGGTCAGGGCGGAGCGCCACTAGACCAAGGTGAGGTAGCTCAGTCATGGCGGTGTGCCGTTAGACCAAGGTGAAGGTAGCTCGGTCAGGGCGGAGCGCCACTAGACCAAGGTGAAGGTAGCTCGGTCAGGGCGGAGTGCTACTAGACCAAGGTGAGTATTCCGATCACTGAGGGAATGTCGGTTGCGCCGTGTGATACATCTTTATATGCTTTCCATTGAGGGGAGAGAACTGGACGACTCCTTTGTGGTCTACCAGGATGTAGGCACCCCCTTCATATACTCGGTGGACAATATATGGTCCGACCCAATTTTTGACCAACTTCCCTTTGGGGTTGGAGGCCATTACTTCTCATCTTTGGACCATTACCAGGTCTCCTTTCTTGAATTCTCGACCTTTGACCAGCTTATCAAAAGCACGGGCCATGCGAGCTTGGTAGAGTTGAATGTTTTGTTGCGCACGGAGATGCTTTCCTTCGAGCTCGGTGAGCTCTTCCAATCTTCTTTCTGCATTAGTTTGTTCACCGCTGATTAGTCCATGTTGGATGGCAACTCGCAGCGAGGGGACTTCTAATTCAATTGGCACCACAGCCTCGGACCCATACACGAGGGAGAATGGCGAACAATCGGTTAGGGTTTTATAGACGGTACGATAGGCCCAGAGCGCCTCGTACATATTTTCTTCCCAGTCCTTTTTATTGGACCTGACAGTCTTTGCCAGCAATGTGCATAGTGTCTTGTTGAAGGCTTCTACAAGTCCATTGGCTTGAGGGTTGTAGGGGGACGACGTCCTCCAGTCAATCTTATATTTGTCAGCTAGCCGGTAAACCTTCTGGTTTCTGAAATGGCTGCCGTTGTTAGAGATAAATCGGCTGGGAATTCTAAACCGGAATATTATGTTCTGCCGGAAGAATCTTGCAACCAGTTCTCCCGTCACATCTCTTAGCGTAACTGCTTCCGCCCATCTGGAGAAGTAGTCTGTAGCTGCTAAGATGTATCTGCACCCTGATGAAGATGCTGGCAGTGGCCCTACCACGCCTGTGCCCCACTGAGCAAATGGCCAGCTTGGTAAGGTAGGATGTAGTGGCACTGGAGGTCTTCTTGACACATTGGTGTGCTCTTGACATTTCTGAGAAGCCTTAGCGAACTTGCAGTAGTCATCAAATATGGTGGGCCAATAGTAACCCAACTTCTTTATCTCGATTTTCATTTTCGGGCCTGCCTGATGCGCCCCAGCTGGACCCGCATGGACTTCTTGCATCACCTGCCCAGCCTCTTTGAAGACAAGCAACGAAGTAGAACTCTTATTCGGGCGTCTGCCATTATTTTCTCACCTCGTAAGAGTCCTTGACCCTCAGGAGTTTCATTCTTTGTTCTTTCTCTTTTGGGAGCTGCTGGTGCTGAAACCACCATAAGAGATGTTCTCGCCAATCGGGTTGCTGAACCTCTTTGACGGCTGCCACCTCATTCTCTGGTTCATCGGCCAAGACCTCCGTCGCACTGAGGACCTGCCGGCGGTTGATCACTGTTATGTTCAGGCTTGTGTCTGGCGGGACTGCCAAAGAACTGGCCAATTTAGCGAGGGCGTCTGCCTGAGCGTTCTGTCCTCGGTTGACATGCTTGACGCTGATGAAGTAAAATTTCGACATCAGATGGATTGCCCGCTGATGGTAGGGGAGGAGCTCTTGCTTTCGCACATCGAATTCTCCTTCCAGCTACTTTATAACTAGCATGGAGTCTCCAAATGCTTCCAACATCTGAATCCCCATGGACAGTGCGATCTGCAACCCGATTATTAGGGCTTCATATTCTGCTTCATTGTTCGTGCACGGCTTGTTTATCGAGCAAGATGTGTGCACAACTTCTCTTTCTGGAGATTTCAGGACTATGTCTGCTCCTGCTCTGACCCTGGCTGACCCAGTGGCCGAGGTATCAATTCTGGAGGTGCCATCAAAATATAACTATCACAAAGAGGGCTGCACTCGAGCGGCTTCCAAGGTTTCATCTTCAGGAAGTTCCGGTTCCAGCGGACAATCTTCTGGTACCGGGTGCTCGGCTAAGAAGTCTGCGATAGCTTGACCTTTAACAGCCTTTCACGGCACATAGGAGATATCGAACTCCATAAGGATGACCGCCCATTTGCCTAAGCGACCCTTGAGTGCTGGCTGGGACATAATATATTTCAGCGGGTCCTCCTTGGATACCAGGCAAATTTCATGCGACAACATATAGTGTCAAAGCTTCTTGACTGTGAAAACCAGTGCCAGATAGGTGTTCTCGATATAAGTATACTTCTCCTCAATCCCGACTAGTCTCCGACTGAGGTAGTAGAGGGCTTGTTCTCTCCCTTCTTCATTATCCTGGGCTAGCATTGCCCCCAGAGAGTTGTGTGTGGCGGCTATATATAATATCAGCGGCCATCCTTTCACCGGTGCGCCCAGCACTGGAGGAGTCTTCTGATAGTCTTTCAGCTTGTCAAAGGCTATCTGGCAATCTTCATCCCAGTAGAAGGGAACATCCTTCATCATCAATTTGTGGAAAGGCTGACATCGCCCTGCCAAATTGGAAATGAAACGCCGGATATAAGCCAAGCGGCCCTGCAGTGATCTCAGCTCAGAGAGTTTCCTTGGCGCAGGCAGTTCCTGAATTGCTCTGATCTTTGTGGGGTCTATCTCGATTCCCCGGTATCTGACGATGAAACCCAAGAACTTCCCGCTCGACACTCCAAACACGCATTTCAAAGGGTTCATCTTCAATTCATGCTGCCTCAGCCTCTGAAAAATAATTCGGAGGTCTTGCAGATGGTCTTCTCTTCTTCTGGTCTTGACCACCAGATCATCTATGTAGCACTCGACCTTGTGGTAGAGCAACTCATCAAATATTCTGGTCATTGCGCGCTGATAAGTTGTGCCAACATTCTTTAGTCCGAATGGCATCCTCTTATAGTGATAGATGCCTTTAGGGGTTCGGAAGGCGGTGTGGACCCGGTCATGCTCTGCGATCCATATCTGATTGTAGCCGGACGACCCGTCCATAAATAACAAGGCCTCATGGTCGGTTGTAGCATCAATCATGACTTCCGTTATTGGCACCGGAAAGTCATCCTTGGGGCAGGCTTTATTCAGATCTCAGAAGTCAACGCATATCCGGATCTGTCCATTCTTCTTTTTCACGAGGACAATATTCGCCAGCCATGTGGTGTACTGATTTTCTTCGACAAATCCCACGTCAATAAGCTTGTCGACTTCAGCATAAATTTGAGTGATGAGCTCCGGCCTCATGCGCCGCGGCGGTTGCTTCACCAGCTCGGCTTCAGGGTTAATTGCCAGCTCATGTTGCGAAACTACGGGGCTCAGACCTGGCATTTCTTTGTACGTCCAGGTGAAGCAATCCCGGTACTCTTGCAGCAACTGGATGTACAGCTCCCGTTCTTCTGACGACAATTGGGCACTGAGAAAGGTAGGCCTAGGGTCTTCCTCACTTCCCAAGTTGACTTCTATCAGCTCGTCGACTGTAGCTTGGCCTCCGTCTTCTATCTCCGGAGGTGCCGGTTGGAGGTCGACAAAATATGGAATACCATCTTCAGGGTCGAGGACCTCGACTTCCTCATTTGACATCATCAGAGCTTCTCGGAAGTCCTCTGCTTCATTTAATAGTGGCCGTGCATATTGCTCTTTCAGCAAATCCACTACCGTTGCAGTCTCCAAGGGTGAGAGAGTAGCTTCAGCCCTTGTAGTTGGTGTTGCAGCTGTGACAGACTGATGGCTGCTTATCGTTGGGCTGGGACAGCATCCCAGCCTTGTAGCAGAGGGTAATGAGATCTCACCTTCTGAGGCAGTTGTATCTTCAATAGAAGTAGCATTCCCTTCCTTGGCAGCATATACCTCCTGGTCGGAGTCGACTGAGGCTTCCCCGATTGGCATGAGATGTGCCGAGGTCAATCAGTAGGACTCTGCTGGAGGGAGAGGTCCCGGTTTCTTCAACATCTTCGGCTTCATTGCTGCTAGCCATATCAAATTCAGCCTGAAGGGCCGTCTCTCCTGGATAGACCTATTCCCAGCATCGGCACGGAATCACGATCTCCGCTTCTTGATTTCTGGGCTGAGCCATGTTAGCATATTCAGCTCCCGCTGGGTATTTATTAAAAGTTGCCCCCGGTGGGCTATCTTCAGCAGGGTAGAAGGTGGAGATAGTGTCCACCTCGTATCGCCCATTGTAGTAATATTCTTCCAGGGTGAAGCCCAACCCCCGGGGTGCTGAGAGACGTGTCTCATTTCCTTATCCAGACTTGCGGGATACCACATTTTCTGGAAAGCTTCCTTGCGCTTTTGAGACTGATCGGAGGGGACGTGCTGCTTTTGAAACATCCTGGCCATTCGACTGGTTGTGAATGCCAGACCCTTGACGGGGACTGACGGATTGTCTATATCTTCGGGGAGGCAGCAATATGTGCCTTCTCGAGTAGGATGCTCTTCAGCCGTATAGAACAAGCTGTTGGGTCCATGTGGACGCACTTTTTATTTAATAAAATCGTTGTTTATTTGCGTTTTTGGTGTTTATTAAGTGCGTGGGCGTGCCAGTCACATAGTGACGATTTATTGTGCGCTCGATCTGACTAATCAGATGATTGTGTGGTTCGTGTCGGGACTGAGACCCGCCGCGCCATAAAGGTCAGGGCGTCATTTACATCCCCTCGGAGAGGGGAACACCCTTGATTAATCGCCGGGAAAAGGGGCCTCATGGCCAGAAAATTAGTTACATGGAAAGTCTATTAGGAAGCATTGAAATCCCCGTACGAGGGTGAGAAGAAAGCATTCGAGATCGTGTCAGTCTTGTGTTGACCATTTGATGTTCGGACGAGTGTCCGTTTTGAGAAACGCGTAATCGTCACGGGAAAACCGGAGCATATGTATGCCGGGTATGGCAAATTTATTGTCTAAAGGGATATGAGACATTCAGTTAAATCCCGATTAGAGCGGTCGGAAACCGATGAGTTTGTCCGCCCGGTGCAAGATCAAGCTACGACCATACTACGGTGGGCCCCCCCGCGGTCGAAGCCAGGCTTGCGTGGGCATCGTCAGTATTTCCGGTGCCAAGGGGCAATGGAATGATGTCACGGGATCAGATCCCAGAACCAGTATGTGTTCAGAGGGAGCGGGCTATAGGCCGAGGATATGGGTCAGGCAATGACCATGATCTAGGCGGACCCGGGGTCTAAGCATGACTCACGACGGTCTTATCGTTGTTCCCGTGCGTAGGGTTCGGGGAGGACGAGAGGCCACCTCGTTCCATTCGGATTTTGTCGGTCATACACGGGCCATTTTATGTTCGGACAAAGGTCCGTGTTTGTAGCGTAAGAGACGGTGGCAAATCATACAAATACCTACCATGAGTACGGCAAGTTTAATGCAAATGCGGGATCAGATCCCAGTATATGCGTGTCGGTCACTAACGGACCATTCAGTATTCGGACAAAAGCCCGCATTTGAAGCATCGAAGACGACGATAAAGCCATGTGAATATCTGATGTAGGTACGGCAAGCTTCATGTGGGTGCGGGATTGGATCCCGGCATATATGTCGGTCACTAACGGACCATTCATTATTCGGACGGAAGTCCGTATTAGTAGCGTCGAGGATGATGATAAAACCGTACGGATGTCTGCCGTAGGTACGGCAAGTTTAATGTGGGTACGGGATCGGATCCCGAAAAAGACAGGTCGAGCTAACGAACTATCGGCCCGGAATAAGATCGGATCATGGTCACATTCGGGGGAAGGCTCCCGAGATCCAAGTCCGATCTAGTGGGGCATCATCATTTTTTCTCTTCATATGCAGTCCGAGGGAAGCAGATTGTTAAGTGTGAAGTCCGAACTCGCCAACGTGCGCCCTCGCACGCGGATCGACCTGCGCGGTCAGGTCGCGGGGGTCAAGGGGGCAGCGCCCCCGGAACAAAAATTCGATTATGGAAGGGGGAAACTTTTTATTAGTTTTATTCATTAGCTCAAAACTCTTTGTTTTGTTTAATTATTCTTTCTTTTAAGCACGCCGGCGAAGGGAGGTGAGCGCGAGAGAAGAGGGGCGCGCCAGTGAAGGTATTACAAATGAGGGGTGCGCGCCGGTTATGGTGTTACAAAGGAGGGGCGCGTCGGATTAAGGTAGGTCAAGGGGCGCGTCGGAAAAGGGACACCAAAGGGGGGCGCGCCGGATTAAGGGGGCTCAAGGAGGCGCGCCGGGTAGAGGGATGCCAAGGGGCGCGCCGGTTAATGGCCATGAAGGAAGAGGGGCGCGCCGGGGAGAGCGTCAGGAAATGGAGGGAGTTTTTGAGTGTGAAGCTAAACCGGCGCGGGGGGGGGGGGGGGGGGGTACCGTGCCGGGTTAGCCTACGCCGGATTAGGGCGCGCCGGGTTAAGCTTCTATGAGGTTTTCTTTCATTCTGTTGGCCTTGTTTCTTGTTTCTTCAACCCACAGATTGACTTGTTGATTGGTTTATTCGTTTAATTGGTGGATTAAGTTGATAGGGAGGAAGATAAAGTGTTTTAGTTGTTTATTAAGGTGGATTAGCATGAAAATATGAATGTTTTATTAGAAGTGTTCATTGTGCAGGGTTGTTTGGTTTGGTTCAGAGGCTGCCAACATGTGATGTTCTGGCCCTCAGAGAATAGCTTGATTCGTTTGTTCCTGGTGAAAAATGGGCAGCACCTCCCCCGGACTGAGGCTTGCCAGAGACAAATAGGGGAACACCAAACGGAGCAAAGCTCCAGGGTGAACCTCAAAACTCGGAGTGAGGCCTCCGTTAACCCATAAGTGCCTGTGGAGACTCGAGGACCAGCCTTCAAGAGTTCCAGCAACTCAGGGTGATGATCTCGTAGGCGGGACGGGTGTATGCCGTGAGAGGCCATGAATGTTCTTCCCCTGACGGGTTCCCCTGAAGGCCGTGCCACAGAGAGGCAGGTCTCCAAGGTCCCTGGATGACAAGAGAACCGGGAGAAAGGGGAGGAGATCAAGGCAGTAGAACACTACTCATGCCAATCAAAAAAAAATCATTCCTTTTATTCATCCGCAAGGGAAAGGGAAAAAAAGATACAGGAGAGGATCTGCCCCGAAGGAACGAAAACACATCAGAGAAAGAGGAAAGAAATACATTGGCGGGGGAGGGGGGAACGGAGCACAAGCTCCTCCCCCTCCGAGCTCACCTCTCTTCTCTCACGCTCACTCTCTTTTTCTTCACCTCACGGGCACGGGGACGATGCCTCTTCTTTTCTCTTTTCTTCTTCTTCTCTTCGATGGCCAGCCATCAGCCGAATGAACCAACCGACCTGTTCCTTCTTCAGACTTGCCATTTTATAGAATGGGCATTCAGGAGTGTTCCCGCCACTTTCACCTCGTCCGCGTCGAGGTCTGAAATCGACGTGCTACGCTGGACGCTGCCGATTTGTGCCGTACGCTACTGCTCATCCGAGGATGGGATATTCATAGATCTACCGGGAGGATCTGCTGCTGCTGCCATCACTACCGCTTTGCTGTCGAACGGGGTGAAGGCATGGCTTCAAAACATTAAATGCTCTCTGCGCACCGCATTTAAATGAAACTGAGCATCGGGGTTTTGATGGGATGGCATGTTTGCACGCCAGATTAAGGTGAAATGCAAGGGAAAGGGTGCGCGTCGGTTTAACCCATGATGAAGGGGAAAAGGACGCGCCGGTTTAACCCAAGATGAAGGGGCGCGCCGGTTTAACCTAAAATGCAAGGGGCGCGCCGGTTTAACAACCAACCAAGGAATAAAGAGGAAAGGGGTGCGCCGGTCTTAGTGGCGCTGTTTTAAGTGCATATCGCGCCGATTTAAGCACCGAACGAATTCCTTTCAAAGTTGAGGCTGTTTATATGAATGTTGGCATTCCCGGCATGTTCCGGTTGCGATGTATGGCCTCCGTAACATTCTGTTCGCAGCCTCCGAGACTCGGTCCCAGACTTTACGTGACTTTCGGTGCGTGTCGAGACTGTGCCGGAGTTCCCCACTTTTCTCTGATTCAGCTCTCGGCATGGCCGGTCGGAGCATTGTAGCTGTATCTTCTACTTAGGGGGCTTCCTTAGCGGGTAGCGGACCACCAAGCGAGTTCTCGTCCTGATCGGGCGAGGCATGAGGTTTATTCGGCATTTCTGTCTTCGACTCGCGCTCAAATGTATAGACGCGAATGTCGCCATGATCATCATCATCATATTTTTGGCGTCCATAGTCCATCTTTCTGTGTCACCTCCCAAGTTTTGAAAGGCTCGACAGTG
This sequence comes from Amorphophallus konjac, assembly GCA_022559845.1. Classification (NCBI taxonomy): domain Eukaryota; kingdom Viridiplantae; phylum Streptophyta; class Magnoliopsida; order Alismatales; family Araceae; genus Amorphophallus; species Amorphophallus konjac. Next base: position 433,691,060 of record CM040121.1, on the reverse strand, counting down.
GGGTTATCAAGGCCGGGAATCGGCTTGGTGACGCGGGACGGGGACCGACACGGACTAAGACTCACAAAAGACTCTAACTCAGGCCAGCAGTAGCACGCTCAAGGGTCGCCAAGTGGCTGACCACCGTGATATCCCACAGAATGAGGGACGTCTCTCAACAGAAACTCCGACCTCGGCCGTCCCAAGGAGGGAAGCGCACGTGTCTAGGCGTATAGTCGACCTCCAAAGACAAGGGGAGTCGAGTCCTAGCTCGGTGCTCGACTAGTGCTAGGGATGGATGCTCTCACTCACGATCCGCGGTGATGGCAAAAAGTGGCTAGGCGCCTACCTTCTCTCACGCGGCATAATCAATCACATACTAAAAGAGCAAGCAAAAGGAGGAGAGTCGAAGCGCGTACCTCCACGCCTAGGCGTGGGGAAGGAACCCCGGCCGTGAACCAACAACCCCGATACACCAGAGATCAATAAAATACAACCCAATAGTGGCCCACTCCTCGCAGGGAGGTAAAAGGCTACAACCAATACGTTCGGGACTGCCGGACACGGGTTGACGGGCCGCACTCGGTGACGGGTTGGCCGCGAGGAGGTTCGGGTGCAACGCTGCCGAAACCGGTGTCGCGCGCGCCTGAGCGGAGGGGGTCTCACGGGCTGATACGACGCCCGTTTGAAGCACCGTCAGAGAGGACGCGTCGCTGACTGATGGAGGAACGCTCCGGCCAAAGGGGGCACGCTGGATCCGCCGGTGGTGACCGTGGGCGCTGCTGAAAGTCAGATCAGGTTCTGTGGACACAGAACTGCGCACGCCGTCGGTAAAATCTGGAAATCGGCCTTCTGGTGCCCGAACAAGTCCGGGCCGGTTGGTGGTGACAGCTGATTGGCAGAGGTCGCCCTCGGCCAAATGGCGCTGGCAGACGATGCCGGTGCGAGCCGCAGGAGTCGTTGAAAGTCAGGACTGGTTCGCTGGGCGGACTGGGCAGACACGCTGGCGCAACCCCACGAGATCGACCGCCACGGACGGTGACGATGTCGAAACGCAACGCCGTCGGCGGCGTTGGAAAGTTAACTCGGAGATCCACGAACCCTGAAGAAACCAGCGCAAAAGACGCAGCGTGGAGGCCTGGGGAAAATTCGCAATCAGGGCCTCCCCGCTGGGCGAGCAGGGAAAGTGGTGCTGGCGCAGGTCGGCGGAGAAAATCGATACGGGCAGTGCCGATCCCCGATTGATGCAAAACCGGCGCCGACGCGAAGCTGATCTGCAGACGTATCTCCAGAAAATAGATCGTGGCAAAACTCGTCCAAGAAGGGGGCGCGAGCTCTGCTACAAGTCGGGGCAGAAATCTGGAATCACGCACACGAACCGTTGAGGAAGAAGATGAGGATAAGAGGGAACCCCGGAGTCCACCGAGGGCTGAGGCGTCACACCCCGCCGTTCTCCCGTCGCAGGAGAAGAAAGAGAGAGAGAGAGAAGGGCGCAAAAAGCTTTGCACAATACTCACTTGTATTCAAAATCATGTGTAAACTGTAATCGGTACAATGTGAGAACTACTTATAGGGGATGGGAAAACCCTAATCTAACTAGAAGGGGAGGGGTGCGCCCAGCTCCAAGGAGAGAAAGGCGGCCCATAATTCAGCAAGCTTAGAAAATAGGAAAGGATTCTAAGTGGGATAAGGAAGGGGTGGAGTTGGGGAAAGGAGGAGAGGGGGAAAGGGGAAGGGAGAGGGGAGCGCCCCCCACCTTCCCTAGTAGAACTAGGAAGGGGGGGGGGCGGCTGCCTCCTCCTCCTCTAGCTGGGGAGGGGGCCGCCCCCTAACCCTAATGGGCCCTTTTTTTGTGGGCTTCAAACCCCAATAAGCCCCTGACCCCATAACACGATCCATTACCCCACAAAGCAACCCAATTGGCCACTATATGGCCCAATAAGTGCCTAAACAAGAAGATGTCCACGCAGGGACCAAAAGACAAGGCCCACAAGGCCTGAGCAAGTCCAGACTGAGGCCCAACATGGCCTAAACATGATGATGAAAAGATAACTAGAAGGTGCCGCCGTCGCCGAGCCACAAGGAGGTAGCGGTGTGCCGGGTGCTCCGTCGAGGATAGCGCCGTGTGTCCTCACCAATTCTCCCCGGGTGGGAAGAACTCGACCCCGTCGAGTAAGGGTCACGGTCGCTGAGGTACCGCTCCAGCAGGTCCGGATCGATCCGCTCCAGCTCTCCACGTGTAATCCAGGTGTTGTCCGACTCGGGGCGCCCTCTCCAACGCACTAAGAAGCGTTGGTAGGCTCCGCTCCTGGTAGTAGTCACCTGCTCATCCAGTATGCAATCTATATGCTCGCGTTTTTGTAATGGGGCTGGAGGAGGTGGACTCTCAGTAGGTGTATCACTCACAACAGGAGGGTCAGGCCCAAATAACTCACTGGATATCACCGCGGGATCCCGATAAGCTACCAGATCAGAGACATTGAACGTCGAACTGATCCCGTAGTCGTCTGGTAGCTCGATCTCATACGCGTTCGACCCAATACGCCTCAACACTCTGAATGGTCCTGCACCGCGGTCTTGGAGCTTCTTTACGGCTCCCGAAGGAAACCGTTCCGGTCTAACCCGGACCATGACGTACTCTCCCTCGCGGAACTCACGTGTGCGTCTGTGCGCGTCAGCTAACTCCTTGTAACGTGCGTTGCTGGCCTCAAGGTGGTGATGATGCAGACTCCGAACTAGCTGTGTTGACTCATACCTATGTGAATGCAGTGGGGGTCCTGGACATCCAAACACAGACCTAGCATGCCTATGACTCCTACATGATTGGACAACACGGGGAGGACCAGGACAACCAAAGTTGTATCTATCATGCATGGGTGTCCTACGGAATGTGGTAGACTCATGGGGACTAAATTGCCCAAACTCACTCATGACATTCCCTATATGAGACAAACCCCTATATGATGGTGGACATGAAGAAACATGGGGAAGAGACATGTGTCCCTGGCCTCCTAAGCTCGGGCATCTGGATGCCGATAAGGTGAGGTGTTGACTAGAAGGCCTAGGTGGTGTCTGATAGTGGACCTCCTCGACAAGGTGGGGAAAAGAATATGGGTCGAGAGGCTCACCAGGGAGGGGATCGAAAGGGTCAAAGAAATGATGACCCCTCCCGACAGGTCCCTTCACTATACTTGCCCATGTGCGACATTCGCCCAGGTGCAGATAATCACCTTCGGGCACTCTCATGTATGGGGCAAGAGGCTCATGAGGAAGGCAAGGAAGGCAAGGTTCCTCCCTCGGGACCGTGAAACCATAAGCGGGGACAAAATCAACCTCCACGGGTATGGGAAATAATAAAAGGACCTCGGATGTGATATGTCCTATGGTGTAGACCGAGGTAATAGACCCCAAAGCAGGGAGTGTAAAGCTATGACTATAGGGTTGGTCAGACCCTAAGGTCAACATATAGGTCAACTCCCATTGATAATCTAAACTCCTAAGGAAGTCCTTCACATTTTCAAGAAAGCAGAAGGATCGAAAAGTGGTGTGAAAGGAGTTAAGGGGTATTATTGGGAGGGCTGGTCCCATGGGTGTATAGCAAGGAATGGCGACATCTAGAAGTGGACCCTCCCTTAGCCAGCTAGCTAAAGACTCTCCAATGACCAGTTCACCCTCGGAAGGTAAGAATGTCTCTATATGAGGGTCTAAGGGTGAAGCCTCTCTCTCGGGAGTGGAAACTGAGTCCTCTATGATGTGGGGGGGGTCACTCCCTAACTCCTCAACCTCAGTTAGGTACTCCTCCATCAACTCCTGTTCAGCCTCGTAACTCACTGGAACAAACCCAGGTGATGACATGGAGGTGGTCGGCGTAACGCCGTCATGGAAGACAAACTCACCGGGAAGGTGAGATGGGTGTAGGGTGCAGGTCCTCCTATCCAGATCGATGGTCGCACTTCTTTCCTCCAACCAAGTTCGCCCTAAAATGATGCATGGACCAGCAAGTGTGCTGATCTTGCACCAAGCGCCATCGAAATATTTAACGGGGCCAAACCACCGTTGAAACTCGATAAAAGCTAAACCATCACGGAGAACAATCTCCCCAGTCTTAGAGAGTGACTCAACAATGTCTTGTGAGACACAGTTAGATGACACCCTACTGATGAAATCGATCTCCGTATGCATCCCATTAGGTAGGACGGCAGTGGACATGACAGGGCGCTGGAATGACTCGGTCATCGGTATAGGGATCGGGTCTCCCGACGACTGAGTGGTAGGGGCGACACTTAGGGGTCGTACCATAAGAGCATCGAATCGGGCCAATAGGGATGACTAATCTGACATGTGGTCTCGAGGAACCACCATGGGGTTGGCGCGGAGCTGGACATGCAAGACTCCACGAGACAAGGACAAAACTCTAACTAGACACAAACCTAACATTACAATGCAATGGTGGGTTACCTAGATGAACTAAGAGACTCAATGCAACCTAGATAACTCTAAGGCCTCAATTGCACCCTAGACAACCTAAAGACTCGAATGACCTAAGACCCCAATTTGTTAGAACAAACTGGTTCCCTAAGCTCTGATACCAAATTTGACGCGGGACGGGGACCGACACGGACTAAGACTCACAAAAGACTCTAACTCAGGCCAGCAGTAGCACGCTCAAGGGTCGCCAAGTGGCTGACCACCGTGATATCCCACAGAATGAGGGACGTCTCTCAACAGAAACTCCGACCTCGGCCGTCCCAAGGAGGGAAGCGCACGTGTCTAGGCGTATAGTCGACCTCCAAAGACAAGGGGAGTCGAGTCCTAGCTCGGTGCTCGACTAGTGCTAGGGATGGATGCTCTCACTCACGATCCGCGGTGATGGCAAAAAGTGGCTAGGCGCCTACCTTCTCTCACGCGGCATAATCAATCACATACTAAAAGAGCAAGCAAAAGGAGGAGAGTCGGAGCGCGTACCTCCACGCCTAGGCGTGGGGAAGGAACCCCGGCCGTGAACCAACAACCCCGATACACCAGAGATCAATAAAATACAACCCAATAGTGGCCCACTCCTCGCAGGGAGGTAAAAGGCTACAACCAATACGTTCGGGACTGCCGGACACGGGTTGACGGGCCGCACTCGGTGACGGGTTGGCCGCGAGGAGGTTCGGGTGCAACGCTGCCGAAACCGGTGTCGCGCGCGCCTGAGCGGAGGGGGTCTCACGGGCTGATACGACGCCCGTTTGAAGCACCGTCAGAGAGGACGCGTCGCTGACTGATGGAGGAACGCTCCGGCCAAAGGGGGCACGCTGGATCCGCCGGTGGTGACCGTGGGCGCTGCTGAAAGTCAGATCAGGTTCTGTGGACACAGAACTGCGCACGCCGTCGGTAAAATCTGGAAATCGGCCTTCTGGTGCCCGAACAAGTCCGGGCCGGTTGGTGGTGACAGCTGATTGGCAGAGGTCGCCCTCGGCCAAATGGCGCTGGCAGACGATGCCGGTGCGAGCCGCAGGAGTCGTTGAAAGTCAGGACTGGTTCGCTGGGCGGACTGGGCAGACACGCTGGCGCAACCCCACGAGATCGACCGCCACGGACGGTGACGATGTCGAAACGCAACGCCGTCGGCGGCGTTGGAAAGTTAACTCGGAGATCCACGAACCCTGAAGAAACCAGCGCAAAAGACGCAGCGTGGAGGCCTGGGGAAAATTCGCAATCAGGGCCTCCCCGCTGGGCGAGCAGGGAAAGTGGTGCTGGCGCAGGTCGGCGGAGAAAATCGATACGGGCAGTGCCGATCCCCGATTGATGCAAAACTGGCGCCGACGCGAAGCTGATCCGCAGACGTATCTCCAGAAAATAGATCGTGGCAAAACTCGTCCAAGAAGGGGGCGCGAGCTCTGCTAAAAGTCGGGGCAGAAATCTGGAATCACGCACACGAACCGTTGAGGAAGAAGATGAGGATAAGAGGGAACCCCGGAGTCCACCGAGGGCTGAGGCGTCACACCCCGCCGTTCTCCCGTCGCAGGAGAAGAAAGAGAGAGAGAGAGAAGGGCGCAAAAAGCTTTGCACAATACTCACTTGTATTCAAAATCATGTGTAAACTGTAATCGGTACAATGTGAGAACTACTTATAGGGGATGGGAAAACCCTAATCTAACTAGAAGGGGAGGGGTGCGCCCAGCTCCAAGGAGAGAAAGGCGGCCCATAATTCAGCAAGCTTAGAAAATAGGAAAGGATTCTAAGTGGGATAAGGAAGGGGTGGAGTTGGGGAAAGGAGGAGAGGGGGAAAGGGGAAGGGAGAGGGGAGCGCCCCCCACCTTCCCTAGTAGAACTAGGAAGGGGGGGGGGGCGGCTGCCTCCTCCTCCTCTAGCTGGGGAGGGGGCCGCCCCCTAACCCTAATGGGCCCTTTTTTTGTGGGCTTCAAACCCCAATAAGCCCCTGACCCCATAACACGATCCATTACCCCACAAAGCAACCCAATTGGCCACTATATGGCCCAATAAGTGCCTAAACAAGAAGATGTCCACGCAGGGACCAAAAGACAAGGCCCACAAGGCCTGAGCAAGTCCAGACTGAGGCCCAACATGGCCTAAACATGATGATGAAAAGATAACTAGAAGGTGCCGCCGTCGCCGAGCCACAAGGAGGTAGCGGTGTGCCGGGTGCTCCGTCGAGGATAGCGCCGTGTGTCCTCACCACTTGGTGAGGCCGTCCGGGACTCCAATGTAATTGTGCTGCCGATGAACCTGCACTTCATTAGCTTCGGCGTATAATGCTGAAGGTGCTACTCTGCCCACATCCCCGGATGCCGTGATATGGGAGACCACCTTGGGCTTGACATATCCGCGCGGCGGTGGTGGATACCAATCCTCGCCGAATGCGCCTCTTGATGCCCCCGCAGGGGTCTTAGCTTCAGAGGTATTCTAAGAAGGCCCCGCATATAGGTTGGCATCCGCCAAGGGACATTCAAATACCTCGAATGGGTTGAGGTCAGCAAATATTCTCTCCTCCTTCCCCTGGAGACTGTATTTGATACATTGGTGGAGCGTGGAGGGCACCACCATATTCTCATGCAGCCATGGGTGGCCGAGTAGTGCTTTGTATGAGGTGCGGGAGTCGATGACTTGGAACTGCACCGTCGTAGTGAAATCCGCCAAGGTGAGTGTGAACTCTGCCACCCCCATCGACACTTCACATTTCTGATTGAAGCCGGCGATGCGCATATCCCTGACTTTCTCGAGATGCACGTTGAAGTGGTGCCTCTCGTATATTCTATAGGGCAGGATGTTGACCGCTGCACCAGGATCAACCAGAATCCTGTTCAGCTCCCTTCCATTCAGGTGCCCCTTCATATACAGCGGCATGTTGTGGCTGATGGTAGGTAGCAGCATATCCTCTGGAGTGAAGGTCATGCTAGCTTCCGGCATTGCTTCAGCCAAGCAGGTCTCAAAATGAGCAGGCGTCTGCAGAGCAGTGATGATCGCCCGTCGAGTCTGTTCACTCAAAGAGAGGATCTCCCACATTGTAAATCGAGCAGGGAGCTTCTTGAGTAGCTTCATTATTCGGCTCCCAGCTCGGACATTGGAAAGCTTCATCTCTTCAGCCCACCTAGGCTTGAGAGAGTCCTGAGTTGCGGCTCCTGACGGACCTGCTTCATCTGCTTCGGACTCGACGCCTTTCTGGCTGGTACCGGATCCTTGGCGCTCTTCATTAGCTACTGCAGGGTAAGCTCCATCTGTATTTGTAGCTTTGGCAGATTGTGTTGGCTGCGGGTGAACATCCCCTGGCGGAGGGTTAGCCTCCTGGCATGGCTGCTTCCCCTTAGACATCTTCATAAATTCAAGGAATGAAGGGACTGTCTTGCCCCCACTCTTGTTATATAATCCTGGCGGAGGAGGGATCTGGACCCCCTTGACCTCCAGGGGAGGTGTCTTGTAGGGCTGCTCTCCCCTGAATATGATATTGTGGTTGGGCGGCGGCTGGCGCACTCATTTCCGACCTGACCGGGTGGCATGTGCAGCGGTTGTGGCCTCGGCCTTGCCTTCCCCAGCATGGGGTGTGAAGCAAATTTCCTCTTCTTCCTCCTCTCCGAGCAGGTTGAAGAGTGCTGATAGAGTATTACAGGAGACAGTATGCACTTTATCGGCCTTAGCGGCCTTTCTTTTCTTCTTCTTTTGTTTCTTCCTCTTTCTTGCTTCAACAGGTGCCTGCCCCCAGAACAGACTGCCCTCCTTATCGGGTGCTGCTTCAGCTTCCTCCTTTTGCTCGAGTGAGAGCTACTCCAGTTCTTGCCATGGGACATGGTCCCGCACCAGCAAAGGCTTCAATTCGGGCTGCACATACTCGTCTAGCCCTTCGATAAGGTTTTGTAGTTGGCGGACCCCAGGATTGGTTTCCTTGACCACCGGCAGTGGAGTTTGTCTCCTCCGACTGTGTGTAGGTATCCTGATGGCTGCAGGTGGAGTGGTCCATGCAGGTGCTGCCACCGGTGGAGCGGGTCGTGGTGTAACACCACGGATATGTGCCCCCACTTTCGGGCGGGGTGCTTTCTTCCTTTTGTGCTTCGCAGGGGCTTCCTGCCATCCCAGCTGTCCCTTTGCGGGCCCCAAGAAATGAGTTTCATAAGTGCTCTGCGTACTTGCTTCAGAGATCTCCTCGAGCAATGCCTGATATAGGGAGATCATGTTTACTCCTGCTCTTCTAAGAGGGGCTTCATGTGGCTGAGGAGGGTCCACTTTGTACTCTCCCAATTCTATTTCATTTTTCTTCACCATCCCTTCGATGATGTCCTTGAAAACATAGCAGTCTTCGATTGGATGCCCCAGCATCTGGTGGTAGGGGCAGAATCTTGGACTGTCCTTCTTCTTCAGGTCCTCCGGCCTCTTTGGCTCTAGCAGGGTGACCACGCTATACTCCGTTACCCAGTCGAACAAAATCCTGGTTTTGTCCTTCGGAAAGGAGTAGGCTTTCTTCATCTTGTCCCGTAGCGAGGGACCTTCTTTGCCGTGTGGGGCTTTTGCAGGCTGTGGGGCGACCGCCTTCTCGCCCTTATCTTTTTGTTGTTCGAACGCCTTGATATCAAGGGTGTTCCCTTCTTTAGGTGCCAGGCGCCGCTCCACTGCCTTGCCCTTCTGGGTTGTGCCGGCAGTTGATGCAGGAGTAGGTCTGGAAAGAAAGGCTTCCACCTTGGCCACGATATTGTTTAGTCGGTCAAACGACCGTATTTCCATTCCGATCATCTTTTATAGAACCTCCCTCCTGAGGTTCTGTTTGCATATTTGCACAGCGTCCTCCTGATGCGGGGGCCGCTTGCACCTCATTCCGAGGTTCCTCCACCTCTTAATATAGTCAAGGGCTGTCTCATCTGCCCTTTACTTTGTCGAGTAGAGTTCGGCCACTGTAACCTCCCTCTCCGTAACATGGAATCTTTCCCTGAACTTCCTCTGCATATCTAACCAGTCGCTGATCGACTCGGCCGGGAGGCTGGAGTACCATTCAAATGCGAGCCCCGTCAGTGAGGACCCGAAAAACTTTAGCAAGTATGATTCATCGGTGGCTAGATCACCCATGACAGTCATATAATATGCGACGTGTTCCTTCGTGGATCCCTTCCCATTGAACTTTTCAAACTTGGGCGGCTTGTTGATTCCTGGGGGAAGCCGCTTGGCAGCATGGTGCTGCGGGTATGGCACCCGATAGGCATCAAATGCGACGTAGTCGCCTTCACTTCTTTCTGCGAGCTTCAGCTCGATCATCCTCTCCACCATCATCCGATTCATGACCGTGGGGTCGACGGGGTCTGGATAGAAGTGTGCCGGCTGCAGGTACGGGGTGACCAGAGTGGTCGCCTGTGGAGGACGCAGCAGTGGGGGTGCCTGGTGCACTTGAGGGAGCACCGGTGGCATCAACGGCTGCGATTGTGGTGGCCGCTGCTGAGTTGTCGCCATGCTTGGCTACGACGACTGAGGCAAGGTGTAGAGTGGCGGAGGGTCGACATGACGAACCGCTCCCCGGGATGATTCACCCTGGACTTCGGGCGGCTTGGAAGCTGATGACTGTTCAGTCTTCTCCATCAGCTGTTTCTTCAGCAAGTCTATCTCTTGCCGATATCTTTGAAGTAGCATCAGGACTGATGGGTCCATAGTTGCCGTGCAGGGAATGGCTTCTGTTGCTTCTCCGGACGTACCCTCGGGCAGGATGTCGAGGAGGACGTCATCTTCTTCTTCCACCGTCACCACATTGGCGGTTAGAATAGCAGCTTCCTCATTCCACAGGTGGGAAACCAGGGGTTGTTTTCCTCTAGCTATCACCAGGAGCTGCCTTGCGGCTTCTGTTCTTCGAGTATTCGGCCCCGGCCTTGCGGCCAATTGAGCCAATTCGCGGGGGTCTTCAGGAAGTCCCCTGTATCGGTCGAGTATGCCGGCCATGTTGCAGGTGAAGACCTGCATCCTTCTTCTCTATCGATGGACCCTTCTCTTAGCCCGATCCGGGAAGGTCAGCCTCTCGAACACAGAAGTCCTTCTTGTATCCTCCCGTCTAGGGGTGGCTCTATCTGCTTCGATCTCAAAGCCGTCATCATAGTCATTGTCGTCGAATGACGACATCATCATCTTTTCTCTTTCATCTTCTTCAACTGCCATTGGTAGGCAGAAGTCGTCACTGGCTGCGGCTGCTTGCATCAGCCGCTGCTAACCAAGCGAGGGGTTGCCTAGCCCTCGGAAATAGTTCTTAACCAAATTGGTCATCTCTTCTCGACCCCGTTCTTGATGCAGCACGGGGGACAATTGTCGACCTCCCGCAGGAGGGATGTAAGCTAGCCGAGCTCTGTCAGCATGTTGCTAGAATCTTCGTCCCACATCAGGGACGTTGGCTTGGTGGGCGCAGGCCCGAAAACTTTCGCGCGCGGAGGGTCCGCAACCCCTTCTTCTTCTCTCAGGCCCAGGCCCCTTTCCTCCCTTTCTTCCATTCCATCGTGAGGAAGGCGGCAGTGGACAGGTGCAGCTTGATGGACAGGTTGGACCCTTTTGGGGACCCAAACCTGTTTAAATCTCTTTGGCCTGGGGGCCAACTTCTCTTGGCCGTAGTGGCCGACTTCTTCTCTTTCCGCCCTCCTTCCAGCGAGGGCTTGGTATGAGTTATAGATGGGGACGGCGGGGACGACCCGGTCCGAGACTATCCGTGCATCGCACCAGCCGAGGAAGACGCTTACGCCACCGACCATCATGGATTTACCAGATTACGACAGAGATCCGGTAACCATGGCAGTACCTCTCCGGAGTTGTTTGCGCTGACGCCCTCCAGAGTTCTTGCTGACAGCATCGGGGCGGACCCCACGGACGGCATGGTGCACCAGGCAGCTGGCGACTAGAGTCGGACTCTTGGGCGAGTCGTTGTAGCATAGAGCCTTCAGAGGCTCCACATTCTTTGTAGCTCCCTCGATGGGCTCCGAGGGTTCTACCTACAGCATGTCTACAAAGGCCAGCCCCAAGAAGTTGGGGAAGCCGACAGCGGCAAGGAAGCTGCCGAACACCGTGGGCACTGCCAGGTACCCTTGTGCATGACCCGCAACAATCGACGGGCCGAAATCGACGCCAGTCAGTCCAGTTGTTGTCGTCATTGTTTGCCTGTAAAGACTAACAAACCGACGATCAGTAGCCTTTGGGAGGGCCTCGAAGCCTGCATATCTCGGCGAAAAGATGAAAGGTGACATTGGTCCCACCGGGCGTGCCAGAATTGTTGGGATCGCTTGTTCTACAGGTGTTTTATTGATAGGCTTATTTGGTTTATTTACGCGTCGATCAACCAATTAACTAACCGGTAATTAACTGAATGATTGACTGCGTAGGCGTGTCAGTCACGTACGTGACAAGTTTATTATGCGCTCATTCTGACCCGTGTCGGGTGAGAGTGAGGTTCGGTCGGGACCAGCAGTCTGCCACACCATAAAGGCTATGACGTTAATTACATCCCCCATGAGGAGGGGAAAACCTTTGATTAATTACCGAGATAGCGGGCTGTCGAGGCCAGAATAAAGACACAAAGATATGAACGTGACAGGGTCACATGAGGTGCTTCTATCTATCATGCGAGAGAGACATGGTTCATTAAGTTGGATACCCTCGATACGTGGCGGAGGACATAGGCCTGAAGACCACCATCGCGCATGGCAAAGACTTCCAATCGGGAGTGACCCGGACTTCCGTCAGTGCCATTTGATATACCGGAGGGGGTCCATGCAGGCATGTATGCATGATGCACATGACAACGCTAAGCATGGTCGCAGAGTTGTGAAGATGAACAATGATAAATCAAGTTTATCAATCTCCGCCGAGGGAGATGAAAGTGGTAACATGGGCATGATAACGGAAGCATGATGATAACAGACATGATAGTAGAAGCATGATAATAAGGTGGTTCGGACTTGAAAAACCCTTCCCTTACTTAGTTTATTACTGATTATGGTTTATTAATCTCGACCATAGGAGGCGAAGATCGCTCTAGAGATGAGTGAGTGATTAGAACGGCACAACGATTCAAAACCGGCACGACCGCGCGTAGGGATAGGTTTCCCCGGCGCGGCCAAGCGTAGGCAAAAGGGTCTTAATCCAGCGCGGCCATGGCAAACGTTAAACCGGCGCGGTGGCATTGGGGCGCGCCGGTTTAGGGCGCACCGGGAGCAAACAAATTAAAATCATGAAGCTATGAGTCTATTGTTAATCCGGCGTGGGGGGGTACTCGTGCGGACACCCGAGCGCATGCGAGACACGAGCCGGCGAGCCACCGGTACCGCACGAGGAGCTCGACTCGAGCCACCTCAGCATCCCTATGGTTCGGAGACAGTCTGGAGGTTCCCCACTGAGTCATAGCATTTATCATATTTTTTGGGATTTTTATTTGTGTGTAATGTATTTTATTTTCTTTTCGTCAGTGTGTAATTTAGATAGTTCGAGGGGCTTATGTGCAAAATGGGGATCCCTGGGTCTCACGGGCCCCCACTCCACTACCATTGGGCCACCTCAGCTCTAGGGCCCCCGTGGGGTCAGTCAACCCTCCATGGAGGCTTCTAGAAGGGTGGGCCAAGGGAGGGGGACAATGGACTTGAAAAGTCCACATGGGAGGCCACCAACCCCACCTACCATGTCCCCCCCTTGACCCTCCTTGGTCAAGGTGCACCCCCCTCCCCTTTTGTTTAATATTTTGTTGTATTTTGATCAAACTCCATCCTAGCCATCCATCCCCAACCCCTAGATCCAACGGTGGAGGATGAGTTTGGTGGGAGTCATATATAAGGCATGTAATTACCATTTTCTTGAATTAATGCCATTTGAATCAAACTAATTCCAAGAGCAAGGGCTGGTACGCACCCCTCCTCTCTCCTCCCTCCCCCCCTTGGATGCTGTGAAGGCTTCCATTCTGAGGTGTGACTCCTCGTGTATCAGTTCCGACGATCGCCGCCGCCGCCACGAGCCGCCACCGCACCGCCATCGCCATCAACGGAGTTCTGCCTGCGCAGTACCACAGCAGCTTGTTCGAAATTCACAGGTCTTCCCCGAGCTCATTTGGCTACCAAATGTGGAGGAGTTGTTCCTGGGATATTCCTCTCCACCCACAAAAATCAAACCAGAATTCAGATCACGTTTCCTATTTTTTGATTTTCGTCCACTCTTCCATTCCGGTTCTGCCAGAGTTCTATCCAGGTTCACCTCCGTCCTGAGTTTCATGTCTTAGATCCACTTTTTGATTTTTGTTAGTTCGCCCAATTTTACTGGGGATTCCATCTATCCACCCCTTCATCCAAAATTTTTATCAATTTTTGATTCGCCAATCTCATATTTTCTAAAAATCGTTCTCAAACCCATCTACAGTTCTGTCCACCTGTTCCTAGATCCGACCACCAGTCATCCCAAAAATCATAACAAATCGCAGCCACCTCCAAATCAAATTCTAAAACTTGTCCCAGTTCCGTGGTTTGATTACCTACAACTTTTAAGATGAGCTCGAAGTCTGAATCCAACCGTACGTAGGTGGTCAACAGCCATTTATAGGAAACTGATATGCTAATCTGAGATTTCGGGAGTTGTGGAGCAGAGAATTCAAAAATAGTTAAAGCCCAGGTCTGCGTAGGTTCAGAAGAGTCCACTGGCCCTAGATTTAAGGATTTCGAATCCTCTTTCCAATGGCACTGGTTTCATCGCATTCCGGCGACGGGGCTGATCGCAGTGGCCGTTTTCGCCGGAGCGAGCGCTGCTGAAACAACAACATCAGCTCGTGGACAGCACTCTCTCCACTTGGGAACCGGGGCACCCGGCCTCCGGTGAGTGTCGCCGGCTGACCGCCGTCCAGGGAAGCGTGCTGCCAGGGGTCCCCATTACAGTGGGACCCACCCCGCCAGACCCGGAGGACAGGACATCGTGTGGGCCCCACGGCCCATTGATTGCGCCGTCCGGAAAGCACAAGAACGCGGAGTTTGGCACGTCGAGACGACATCAAGATGCTGCCCGTCAACCTGATTTGCGTGATCCCCGGGGCCCACATGTGACCTTTTACCTCCCTGCGTGGAGTGGGTTGAATCTCTTTGTACCGCTGTGAATTATGTTAACCGGGGGCCCGTAAGTCAGCCAGGGTGTCTTCGCCACGCCGGGTGCGTAGAGGTAAAGGTCTTAACTCCTTGGCGTTATATTGCTTAGCTAGTATACGGTTTTAGGCCGCTGCCGAGCATGTAGGTACTAGCCCGTGTGTCCATGTCACCACTGTGACAGTGAGAGTGACCCGTCCCGCGACTCGATCCGAGTCCGGAAGTTGAGTTGGACTACCCTTGACCTCCGCCGATTCCTTAACCGCGCACGGTCTGCGCTTTCCCTCGCTTGGGACGACGAGTGAGCTTCCACTTTTGTTAGCGACATTTCGCCACTAGGAGCTCGTAGTGTCGGGCTTAGTGTCTCCCTGGTGTGTGTTGCTGGTCGCGTCCACATCTAGAGTCTGAGGTCCACCCCACGTAGAGTCACCTCCCGTGTCCGTCCCGCATTAGTTTGGTATCAGAGCGAGTCGAGTCTAGGGTAGTCTTTGCATATGTCTTACATGCATCATGGTCTAAGTCGGTCTAGGATCATCATTATTTTTAAAACAAAAAAATAAAAGTGTGTTTTAAATTGCATTTGCACCCTTTACCCGGTATATTAAAAGGTGTTGTCCGAACGTTAGGCTACGCCTATCGGGAAGGCCGCACACTTGCGGGAGTGATCTTCGGATCGATTAACTCCGCCACGTACCGGATATTGGTTTAGGTCTAAGTGCATCATTTAGTGAGTGTTTACATTAGTCAGTGTCTTCTAGGTCGTGTGTCAGTTGCATGCCCACCAGTCGAGGTACCCAATACTCGCCACCACCACCTATGGCGGACTCCCGGGCCCGTAGCTCCGATGAGTCCTCGACGGCCGAGATGTTCCGAGCCATTATGGAACGTCTTGACACGCGTATGGATGGCCTTAGAACGCGTATGGATGGCATAGGAACGCGTCTAGAATGGTGGATGAAAGCCCTCGAGGATCGGGCCGAGAGTTCGGATCAGTCCATTCAGGGCCTAGTTGGGAGGATCGCAGTCCTAGAGAGGGGACCAGTAGCGGCGCAACCCGTGCCGACGAATGGCCAACAAGAGCCGGTGCAGCAACCCGCTGTGCCAAGGGCTCAAGTGGAGAATGTTGGGGTTCAACAGGTGCATGTGGTGGATGATTATGCATCTGATAATGATCAAGGGGGTAACGGTCGTCGTCATCAACGACGGAATCGTGATGACGAGGAGGACGACCGCATTCTTAGGGGCGTGCGTGCGGACCCTCCCACTTTTAGCGGGTCCTTGGACCCTAGGGTGTATTTAGATTGGGAGGCCGACATGGACCGGTACTTCGAGTGGTTTGAGATGACGGACCACCGAAGAGTCCGATACGCGAAGATGAAGCTGCAAGGGCAGGCCCAAACTTATTGGATCAATGTGGAGAGCCTGCTCAACCAGCGACGTCAACCCCAGATCGGTACTTGGGATGATATGAAAACCAAGTTGAGGGAGAAATACCTTCCCGCCTCCTATCGCCAACGTCTCATAGACAAGTGGCAAAGCATCTCCCAAGGGAACCGATCCGTGACCGAGTACACCCCTGAGTTCGATGAGTATTATTTACGGTGTGGGGTCACGGAAGAGAGCACTATGACTATATCCCGCTTTCGAAGAGGTTTGCGGCCCAATTATCAATATGAACTCTTTCGTCGCAATGCAACCACTTTGGAGCAGGCATATCAGATAGCTCTCGAATTGGAGCAATTCGAGGCCGAGTTCGAGTCACCCCATCGGTTGGGCTCTTTTTCCCTTCGTAGTGTCGAGCCCCGTGGCTCATCTGGCACATATCTGAGGGCCCCCATGGCTCGACCTCAGGAGCCCGCTCGTCCCGAGCCGTTTGCTCCTAGGCCTCGTCCTCCACCCCCGAGGGACCTTCCTCGTCCCCAGCATCTTACAGCCCCACCCATAGCCCGTCCACCGGCACCCGCACCTCCTGCACGTCCTTTGTTGCCTACGCCTCCTATCCGTCGGGAGGATAAAGGTAAAGGACCTATGATTGGGGAGCCTAGTGGATCACGGCAGCAGTGTTATCGTTGCAATGGGTTTGGCCATTTCGCCAACCAGTGTCCCACCTGCCCATCTCTTCACATTGGGGACACACAGGCCGAGGATACCACCCCTACGGGCCTCGAGTTAGTCAGCTATGAGGCAGATGAAGAGCTAGCTGATGAGTACTATGAGATGGGAGGTGAGGCCCAGGAGGCCCAAAATTCGGACGATACCCACGTGGGGGTCGTCAGATGTATCCTCACCCAGCCGCAGGTCAGTGATGACTGGCGTCGGACTACTATCCTTCATGTATTCTGTAGGCTGGGAAAGCAAATTTGCAAGGTGGTCATCGATAGCGGGAGTTGTATCAATGCAATCTCCACAAACGCTGTCGCCCGTCTTGGTCTTACACCCGTAGACCATCCTTGTCCCTATCAGGTATCATGGGTGGATACCACTTCCATTTCGGTCAGGCTGCGGTGCTTGGTGCCGCTACAGCTCCACTCCTACCGTGACGAGATCTGGTGTGATGTTCTACCCATGGAAGTGGGCAGTATCATTCTCGGTAGGCCGTGGTTATTCGACCGGGATGCCACGCTCCTTGGCCGGTCGAACACCTGTACCTTCGACCATGCTGGCCAGCGGGTCACCCTCCAACCCGTTCGGCCCAGGAGCCCATCAGTCAGGGGTCCTACTGGCCCTAGTACTCCGAAGCCTTCCGTTCCCGGGCCTAGTACTCCATCCCCAGCTCGGGCTATGACCGTTACCTCTGGCCCAGGAGAGCCCTCGACGTGGAGATTGATGATGATTAGCTCCCGGGAAATGGAGCAGGAGCTTAGTCAGGGCTGTCCGGTGTTTGCCATTACGGTCCGAGAGGTGGAGCGGGACTCCGAGGGTGAGCTCCCACCCGAGGTTGTTCCCATTCTGCAGGAGTATGCTGATGTATTCCCCGATGAGCTTCCCGAGTGACTCCCACCTATGCGGGATATTCAGCATGCCATCGACCTTGTTCCGGGCTCTTCTTTGCCCAACCTTCCTCATTATCGCATGAGTCCCACGGAGCATGCCGAGCTTAAACGGCAGGTCGATGAGTTAGTGCAGAGAGGGTCTGTTCGGGACAGCATGAGTCCATGTGCTGTACCCGCATTACTTGCCCCGAAAAAGGATGGCACGTGGAGAATGTGCATTGATAGTCATGCCATCAACAAAATCACCGTGAAGTACAGGTTCCCTATTCCCCGCCTTGATGACATGCTAGACATGATGGCAGGTGCCACTATCTTTTCAAAGATTGATCTTAAGAGTGGCTACCATCAGGTGAGGATTAGGCCAGGTGATGAGTGGAAGATCGCATTTAAGACCAAGGATGGTCTATATGAGTGGTTGGTCATGCCTTTTGGGTTGACCAATGCCCCTAGCACTTTCATGCGGCTCATGACTCAGGTCCTTCGACCTTTCATTGGAGTCTTTGTAGTGGTGTATTTTGATGATATCCTTATCTATAGTCGCACCACAGGGGACCACTTAGACCACCTTCGGCAGGTCTGTCTACTTCTTCGGCGAGAGCAGCTGTTTGCCAACCCACAGAAGTGTGCCTTCATGACACCTCAGCTTACCTTCTTGGGTTTTATCGTGTCTAGTACTGGGGTCTCCGCCGATCCGGAGAAGGTCCGGGCCATTGTTGAGTGGCCGGAACCCCGTACGGTTCATGATGTCCGCAGCTTTCATGGCCTTGCGACGTTCTACCATCGCTTCATCCGCGGATTAAGCTCCGTCACCGCCCCGATCACGGATTGCATCCGGAAGGGCACATTTGTATGGACGAAGGCCGCATCTGCCGCCTTCAAGGACATCAAGGAGCGCATGACCCAGACACCTATCCTTCGATTGCCTGATTTCTCGAAGGTGTTTGAGGTCTCTTGTGATGCGTCGGGTGTTGGGATTGGAGGAGTTTTGAGTCAGGAGTCCCACCCGATCGCATATTTCAGCGAGAAGCTGAATGACGCGAAACTGCAATATTCCACGTATGATAAAGAATTCTACGCAGTTGTTCAGGCTCTTAGGCATTGAAGGCACTATCTTTAACATCAGGAGTTTGTCCTATACTCCGACCACGAGGCATTGAGGTACCTCCATTCGCAAAAGAAGCTTAACTCATGTCATAGTCGTTGGGTCGAGTATCTCCAGCAGTTCACCTTTGTGCTGAAACATAAGGCTGGAGTGGAGAACAAGGTGGCTGATGCCTTGAGTCGGCGAGCATGTTTGCTTACCACCATGAGTGCCGAGGTCATAGGGTTAGAAAAGATAAAGGAGGTTTATGTTGATTGTCCTGACTTCGGTCAGATTTTTACCACTCTCCAGGCCGGACCCTCGAGAGACCTTGATGAGTATGTGCTTCAGGAGGGTTACCTCTTTCGAGGTAGCAGGCTATGTGTTCCCCGAACTTCGGTTCGAGATTTCTTAGTGTGAGAATTACATGCGGGAGGTCTAGCCGGCCACTTTGGTCGGAACAAGACTATTGAGGCAGTGGAGCATCGATTTTATTGGCCGAGCTTGAAGCGCGATGTTGCTAACATCGTGGCTCAGTGCCGTACATGTGCTACGGCCAAGATGAAGAAGCAAAGCTCGGGCCTTTATACACCTCTTCCCGTGCCTGACGTCCCGTGGCAGGATGTTAGCATGGACTTTGTTTTGGGACTGCCACGTACCTCCAGGAAGCATGATTCGGTCTATGTGGTGGTTGACCATTTCTCGAAGATGGCCCTCTTTATTCCTTGCTCGAAGACTTCGGATGCTTCGAGGGTAGCCCGCATTTTCCTTACGCATGTGGTGTGCAAGTTCGGGTTGCCTCGCACTATAGTGTCTGACCGTGATGTTAGATTCACTTCCTATTTTTGGAAGACACTATGGCATATGATGGGTACTCACCTCAAGTTTTCTACTGCATATCATCCCCAGACAGATGGCCAGACCGAGGTAGTCAATAGGAGTCTGGGAGATCTTTTGAGGTGTCTAGTCAGGGACCGCATTGGGGATTGGGATCTCATTTTACCCATGGCTGAGTTTGCATACAATGATTCGGTGAATAGGTCTACCGGCATGAGTCCATTTGAGATTGTCACAGGTCGTAGGCCTAGGAAACCCGTTGACCTTGTCCCCATGCCTATCCATGCTAGAGTGTCGGAGTCGGCCGAGTCGTTTGCTAGGCAGGTTAGGAGTTTGCATGATGACATCCGTCGTCACATTGAGGCCAACAATGCACGGTACAAGGAGTTAGCCGATGCCCACCGACACCACCGAGAGTTCCACGAGGGCGAATACGTCATGATCAGGGTAAGACCTGAACGGTTTCCCTCTGGAACCGTTAAGAAGTTGCAAGCTCGCGGAGCCGGTCCCTTTAGAGTGTTGAAACGTGTTAGATCCAATGCGTATGTTGTGGACCTACCCGAGGAATATGGTATAAGCTCTACCTTCAATGTATCGGATCTTGTTGCATATAGGGACCCAGCGGTGATCCCTAGAGAGCCTTTTGAGCCATCTCCTCCCCTTGAGAGTGATCCCACACCTGAGTGTCCACTTCCACCTCCAGTCCCTTTTTTACGGCAGCGTGAGCATATAGATCATATACTGGACGAGCAAGTGACAGTTACCAGGAGTGGATCTTACCCGCGCTACCTAGTGCGATGGAGAGGACGGCCCGCTACTGAGGACACATGGATCACACATGGAGAGTTGCAGCGGATTGATCCGGATCTTCTGGAGCGATACCGGAGCGATGCAGACCCTTACTCGACAGGGTCGAGTTTCTCCCACCCGGGGAGAATTGGTGCGGACACCCGAGCGCATGCGAGACACGAGCCGGCGAGCCACCGGTACCGCACGAGGAGCACGACTCGAGCAACCTCAGCATCCCTATGGCTCGGAGACAGTCTGGAGGTTCCCCACTGAGTCATAGCATTTATCATATTTTTTGGGGATTTTTATTTGTGTGTAATGTATTTTATTTTCTTTTCGTCAGTGTGTAATTTAGATAGTTCGAGGGGCTTATGTGCAAAATGGGGATCCCTGGGTCCCACGGGCCCCCACTCCACTCCCATTGGGCCACCTCAGCTCTAGGGCCCCAGTGGGGTCAGTCAACCCTCCATGGAGGCTTCTAGAAGGGTGGGCCAAGGGAGGGGGACAATGGACTTGAAAAGTCCACATGGGAGGCCACCAACCCCACCTACCATGTCCCCCCCTTGACCCTCCTTGGTCAAGGTGCGCCCCCCTCCCCTTTTGTTTAATATTTTGTTGTATTTTGATCAAACTTCATCCTAGCCATCCATCCCCAACCCCTAGATCCAACGGTGGAGGATGAGTTTGGTGGGAGTCATATATAAGGCATGTAATTACCATTTTCTTGAATTAATGCCATTTGAATCAAACTAATTCCAAGAGCAAGGGCTGGTGCGCCCCCCTCCTCTCTCCTCCCTCCCCCCCTTGGATGCTGTGAAGGCTTCCATTCTGAGGTGTGACTCCTCGTGTATCGGTTCCGACGATCGCCACCGCCGCCACGAGCCGCCACCGCACCGCCATCGCCATCAACGGAGTTGTGCCTGTGCAGTACCACAGCAGCTTGTTAGAAATTCACAGGTATTCCCCGAGCTCATTTGGCTACTAAATTTGGAGGAGTTGTTCCTGGGATGTTCCTCTCCACCCACAAAAATCAGGCCATCATTCAGATCACGTTTCCTATTTTTTGATTTTCGTTCACTCTTACATTCTGGTTCTGCCAAAGTTCTATCCAGGTTCACCTCCGTCCTGAGTTTCATGTCTTAGATTCACTTTTTGATTTTTGTTAGTTCGCCCAATTTTACTGGGGGTTCCATCCATCCTCCCCTTCATCCACAATTTTTCTCAATTTTTGATTCGCCCATCTCATATTTCCTAAAAATCGTTCTCAAACCCATCTACAGTTCTGTCCACCTATTCCCAGATCCGACCACCAGTCACCCCAAAAATCATAACAAATCGCAGCCACCTCCAAATCAAATTTCAAAAATAGTCTCAATTCCGTGGTTTGATTACCTACAACTTTTAAGATGCGCTCGAAGTCTGAATCCAACCGTACGTAGGTGGTCAACGGCTATTTACAGGAAATGGATATGCTAATCTGAGATTTTGGGAGCTGTGGAGCAGAGAATTCAAAAATAGTTAAAGCCCAGGTCCGCATAGGTTCAGAAGAGTCCACTGGCCCTAGATTTAAGGATTTCGAATCCTCTTTCCAATGGCGCTGGTTTCATCGCATTCCGGCGACGGGACTGATCGCAGCGGCCATTTTTGCCGGAGCGCGCGCTACTGAAACAACAACATCAGCTCGTGGACAGCACTCTCTCCACTTGGGAACCGGGGCACCCGGCCACCGGTGAGTGTCGCCGGCTGACCGCCGTCCAGGGAAGCGTGCTGCCAGGGGTCCCCATTACAGTGGGACCCACCCCGCCAGACTCGGAGAACAGGGCAGCGTGTGGGCCCCACGGCCCATTGATTGCGCCGTCCGGAAAGCACGAGAACGCGGAGTTCAGCGCGTCGAGACGACATCAAGATGCTGCCCGTCAACCTGATTTGCATGATCCCCGGGACCCACATGTGACCTTTTACCTCCCTGCGTGGAGTGGGTTGAATCTCTTTGTACCGCTGTGAATTATGTTAACCGGGGGCCCGTAAGTCAGCCGGGGTGTCTTCGCCACGCCGGGTGCGTGGAGGTAAAGGTCTTAACTCCTTGGCGTTACATTGCTTAGCTAGTATACGGTCTTAGGCTGCTGCCAAGCATGTAGGTACTAGCCCGTGTGTCCATGTCACCACTGTGAGAGTGAGAGTGACCCATCCCGCTACTCGATCCGAGTCCGGAAGTTGAGTCGGACTACCCATGACCTCCGCTGGTTCCTTAACCGCGCACGGTCCGCGCTTTCCCTCGCTTGGGACGACGAGTGAGCTTCCACTTCTGTTAGCGACGTTTCACCACTAGGAGCTCGTAGTGTCGGGCTTAGTGTCTCCCTGGTGTGTGTTGCTGGTCGCGTCCACATCTAGAGTCTGAGGTCCACCCCACGTAGAGTCACCTCCCGTGTCCGTCCCGCATCAGGTACCGCGCCGTATTAGGGCGCGCCAGATTAGGACCGTGCCGTTTTAGTTGATTTTTGATGAATTTTGAAATGATTCAAGTTTAAGAGGACTCTGTTGAGAGTTTTAAAGTTAATTAGGGTGATTGTTCGTTTAATCGGAGTCCAGAGCCCCCAGAGGTGAAGTTATGAGCTAGTGCGAGGTTCATACTCGAGCACTAGGGTCCTTGTCCTCAGAACAAATGTTTTATTGAAGCCATTTGGATATGAGTAAACTCATATGTTAGAAAAATTCTGCCAAAAATTGGGCAGCATCTCCCCCGTCCCTGAAGGATTGCAGGGGAGAAACGGGGTCATACCCACTTGTGGTGTAAGCCCCTAAACAGCCGGTCTGCATGGTGGCAGCCAGCAAAACCCCAAGCGGACAGGATACCCCGAGGACAAGCCTGCGAGGGGCACCATAGCTCCGTGGGTGGAAACAGAGGGATGAGGCAGCTATTGGTGGAATCAACACACTGAGGACTGGCCTACGAGGGGTGGGCGACCCACAGCGTGCACTGCATCCACTAGCAAGAGAGCATTAGGGAGAGAGGCCCCGAGGACAAGCCTACTACGAGCGTTCATCCCTTAGCCACCACAGAATCCTGGGAGACTGTGGGTTTAACATTGTTGGGCTGAAGCCCCTGTTGTTATCAGCCTTTCGGCCCCTGGGAAGCATCCACCACTGAGAGGTGGAGTCCCCTCGACCGATTGGTAGTTCTATGAAACGATGGGGAATATCCCCCTCCCCGGATGACTGGGATAAAACCAATGGAACTCGAATGGTTCAGTGGCTGCGAACCATAAATGAGGAGAATGAGTGTATTCGGAATTGAAAGATCACCATTCACGGAGTTAAGGTGCCGATGCTCACGAGACTGGGTTACCATTCACAGAGGAGAAGGCAAGCAGCAATCACAGAGAAAGGTAGCTGATATGCAGACCAGATGATTTATCTACATACGCATATGCTCGAGTGGCTGGAATGCATAATCACAAGACGGGTCTTACCGTTCTGGAGGTGGCTTCCAACTCCTTTGGGCAATAGAGCAATGCAAAGAGGAGAGGGAATGGCAACCGGACCTCGTATCAAGGTGGGAAGAGACATGTGCACAGGCATGGCTCTATCCACAAAGTATACAGAAACCATCGGGTGAGGCACGGCCATGACCTCGACGTGAAGGACCCAGGGATGGGTTGTCTCTATAGCCCATGACATCCCAGGGCATGTTTCAGGGTCGGAGAAGCCGGAATCGGAAATCACGTGCGGGAGGAAACTGACATATACACCTACTAGGATAGAAATAGGTGAGAGAGAGAAGGCATTGAACATTCAATCCGCCATCACATTCATATATTCATACCATCATCCCATCAACGAGGGAGGCCAACACATATGTTACAGATTCGGCGCCGACATCATGGCACAACCACCGTATTCTAATTACAGAGAGGCTCACAGAAGAAAAACTCTAAAAGATGGCGAAGGGGGGGGGAGGTTGGCTCATATCATCGCCGTCCCCCCCTCTCGCTTACATTCGATTGAGAGGAAACAAATCGTAAGACGGACGGGAAAACGCAGACGACCCACCTGTCCTAAGAACAGAGTATCAGGCTCTCCTTTCTTCTCTGGCTCCGGAGGGCTTCAGGCAGAGGAGGGCAGGTGGCGGCGAAGGACCCTCAGCGAGACCCTGCTTCACTCGCAAGAAAACCCACTCTCCCTCCAAGGTAATTGGCTCTCAGACTCCCTCTTCCTTTCTTTCAATTCTTTTTTCGGTTCGTCCTCTCCAACCCTTTTTCTTTTGTTTCGAAAATGGCCATTTATACAGGGGACGTTCGAGGTTTAATCCGGCGTGATAATTGGCGCACCAAGGAAAGGGCATTTTGAAGCCTTTTGCGCGCCGGAATAGAAGGGCGCTGGACAAGGGGGGCGCGCCGATTTAGGGCGCACCGTATTAGCATCTCTCGCTCGTCACGGGCTAGCCGGTGAGTCCGGGGATGGTTCCGAGAATCGCCATGAACATTCATCTTGCCACAGTTCTTCGAAGCCTCGATGGGATGCCTCGTCGAAGTTCTCAGGATGACGTATGGCCCTTCTCGGAATCTCGAACGTCTTTTGTTTGAACACGCGGGTTTTCCGCTGACACGGCCCTCGGCACTATGATTCGTGCTGTTGGCTCGGCCTGTTTTGTGCTCGAAGCTTCTTGGAGGGTGGGATGGCACCCGGGATAGTTCCGCCCATGTCAAGTGATCATTCGGCCACTAACGGGCCCCACTTGGCGAGAAGCTGTACCCGTGTCGGGTAGCCAGGATCTTCTGCCGACAGAGCCTTCGGTCCTCCATTTTGAAGAGCCAAGGGCATTCTTTCATCTCAGGAGAGTCTTTCATGAGGTGGGTGGCCACCGGGTAGACCGTCGTCCTTGGTCGGACAACGGGTGTAGTGTATGCGGCACGGTGGAGTCGATGCCGGTTCATTGGGCATGCTTGGTCGCACTGCCGGTTGGTTGTGAGTTCATCTCGATTCTCCTGAGGTGAAGTCCCCATGTTCATACAGGGTGACTCGAGGCTCTGGCAGCTTGAGAAGTCTTCAATATGTTGATATTTATCGGCTTCTGTGCTTCAGTGGGCCGTGTCATTCGTCTTTGAGGCTTGGTCGCCGCGAGTGACATTTTGAGTGCCAACAGGGGCTTCGCACTTATTCACGAGGACCTAATTAAGTAACCACTTATCCACTTAAAGTGTTTGCCCGTGGACCTCTTTCCTTAGACACCATTCTTCCTTGGAAATCTTGCTGATTATGCGACTTTAATAACTCTTGCAGAAATTCTATCCCATTTTTCGCAGTCGGAGCTTAACTATAAAATTGAAGAATCACGATTAAGTAAGAGGTGGGACAGTGGGAGGCTCCCCTCGTATTCATGAGGACCTAATTAAATAACCACTTATCCACTTAAAGCGTTTGTCCGTGGACCTCTTTCCTTAGACACCGTTCTTCCTTGGAAATCTAGCGAGCTACGCGACTTGTCGAAAACACTAACGCGATAGCACGGAAA